>JALAZF010000098.1:10534269-11785153 GCA_022829125.1 Lathyrus tuberosus | reverse complement strand
GATGGACTTTTCATAAGAACTGATGTTGTGACTGTGTTGACACTTGGCTTATGGTGATGATGTGCAAGGATTATGGAGCAGTGCCTGAAGGTTGTAGAGGAGTTTTCTGGTGTGTGTTCCACTGCATATATATATATATATATATATATATATATATATATATATATATATATATATATATATATATATATATATATATATATATATATATATATATATATATATATATATATATCTGATGGAAAACTCCTGGTGGTTTTGTGTTAAGGCTGCAACATTCTGTTATCCTCTGAAGATGTATCACATGGTGTGGTGATACTTGAGGATATCTTCAACTAGCTTGTTAGAGTTGCCAAAGATACTCGTGGTTCATCCCAAGTCCACTCATAAAGGAACTCTTATATGAGCTTGTTGAAAAGAGGTCTGAAGAAAGAAGCAATTTATTCTTGCCTCCCACCTTACAAGGTCAATCTCTGGGCTGTGTTAAAGGATCTTTTGGTGTGTTTCTTGTGAAGAGAACTTATGTCCTACCAAATGTTGGAACATAAAACCAGCAGATTGTGCAGAATCTTGTTGGATAAAGGTATGGCATAACAGATGCTTGGGAGCTAAACAAATGTGTATTGATCACATCTGTTTGGAACCTACTCCTGGCTTGGAAGAGGAGGTATCTGGGTTGTGTGTCTAAGAAGTTTCCTTCAAGAAACATGTCTTAGATATGTATGTTGGTCAAGAGATGATCAATATAGTGTCACTCATTGGATTAGTGTATTTCGGATCCAAGTGAGTAGGTGTTCAAAGGCTGTTTGTTTTTGTGAAGGTCAAGCTCAAATGTCAAGGACATTTTCTCTGATATCTGAAAGTTCCTTCTGATCAAAGATGCCAGTTATTTGCAATCCCGTTTATGGCCACGGAGCAGATTATATGTGAAAGGAGTTATATGTGTGTACCAACCATAGGATGAGCATTTCAGATTTGTGCAAGGAGAAGTTGGTGTTTTTTTCCAAAGGATTATGGTTCCCTGGTATCTGCATGAGAAGTTTCCTCTAAAGCCGGAGTTCAGTTATGTGGTGTCCTCACATAATGGAATTTTTTTTTTGGCAAGGATTGAAGGGCATCCTTGTAAGTTCAAGTGTTGGGAGAAGCATATTAGATGACCAGTCATTGATTGTTTTCAGAAACTTGTTAGAGGGAATCTCCTCTTTAGGTGCTGAAGGATGGCATTCAACATCTCAAAGACAGACAGAAGGTCTGGACATCAGAAGGTTGAGAAGAAGATTCTTGAGATGTAGAGGATGCAGGCTCTTACTTGTGTGAAGGTTGATCAGGTGCTGATGGTCGATCATCTTGTGTCCCTTGCAAGAGATGTGTGTGGAAGCCATAGTAAATGGTTAATGTGATTTAGACTGATGACGGAACTGATGTTGAAACATCATTGCTTTTTCAACCAAGGAAGTTAGTTGTGCTCATGGTGGAGTTTCAAGAGTGATCAGTGGTGTAAAATTAGAAAAGAGGGATTAGCTAGTGCCAGAAGTGTGCAGAAAAGAATGCCTTGTGTGAGAAGGTAATCTTTTTCTATTTAATAGTAGATACTTTGACGGGAGACTTAGTATCTGTCTATTAGTGATGTTGTGCATGAGGGTAAATACTTTGACGGGAGACTTAGTATTTGTCTAGAGGATTATGCAAATCTACAGTCTGGATATTTTTGTGTGGCCATGATGGAGAAGCTTGGTATTTGAAGATGACAACCTGAGGTAGCCTTATCAGCTGACTGTATCAGAAGTGTGTGAATGAAAGAGTGAGCATCATCTGCTGGCTGTTTGTAAAGACCTTGTTGGAGGCTTGGAAGTTATCTGGAAGAGTGTGTTATGGAAGTTACTGCAGTTTTGTTGGTCTAATCTTGGAAGTTGATAAGATGAAGATGGAAGACCATGAAGATAGCATAATCTTGATGGTTACAACTTGGATCAGTTTGTTTCTGATCTAAGTGGTTTGGAGCATGATGTTGGCTCTGGTTGTGAAGGTCGAGGATAAGTGGCAGTTATCTCTGGCTTTCTACTGTCGGCTCTACTAAGGGAAGTGACATTATTTAGTATTGGTATGGGGTAGTCTTGGACTACTTATTTTCTGAAGATTCAGATGTGGTAGGTTTGAAGTCTTTGGAGTTTCTAAGCAGGATGGAGGTTGTCTACTCAAACTTGATTGTTGAATCACGTCTATGAGAGCATGGAAATTTGTTTCTGCAAAGGGAGGAGGTTCTTTTGAGTGGCAGAAGGAAGAGCTGAATTCAACCGTTGGATGTCATAATGTTCTGACATCTAGCTTAACATCAGAAGTCTCAGCTGGTGTTGTGGCACATCAACTTAAGATAGGAGTGATCTACAGTAATGGGAGTTATGGATGCTTCAAAAAGGTTTGTCTCATACAGTTTGCGGGAGCTGTAGGAAGGAGAAGATGGTACATGACCATGGCTTAGGGAGTCTAAGTGTGTTTGCTTTTGAGCAAGTGGAACATGTGACTTGAAGATCAAGTTTCCTTGGTGGATCAGGATATCTTTGTGAGAGTTATGACAAATGTGAAAAAGGTCAAAATGTGGCATTTGGCTGTTTTCATATGAGGATTCATGCTTGAGGTGATCAAACTGTGGCATTTGGTTGGTCTCAGTAGTGGATTCGAAGAATCAAGATAATCAGAGTGTGGCAGCTGGTTATTATTGAGGATTGTCTTGGAACAAGTTACTCTTGGGCAGAAGGGTGATGAGTTGAAGACTCAAGGAGATTATTCTTCTTGAAGGTGGATGAGAGGTTATTTCTCTAGTTCTATGGATTACTATGCTATAGTAAGTCCAGTTGGTGGAGCATATCAAGAATCATGGTGATGATGTCTTGGTGTGTGGGAGATGTTCTAACTTGGTGTTGGGACATTATCTGGGTTGGATATCCTTGGTGAAGGATGTTTATGCTCTGGTTCAGGAGCTTGGTGCCTACATTATGCCTAAGGAGCGTCTACATAGTCATACGGGAGAATGATGAAGTAGAAGGTCTACCTTGGATGGAGAATGTAGAGAAGACTGTAGTAGATCAGGTATTGATTGATTGGAAGCCTGATGAGAATGGTCATATTTAGGAGATGATTGCTCAAGCATTATTTCAAAAGAGGTGTTTCTGACGTTGTGGATTAGAATGTGGAGATTCTAATCTTAGTTTGTTGTAGTATGTTCTAGCAAAGCATGTCTACTACTTTTGAAGACCTCACTAGTGGATGTAATGGCAGAGGAACTGTGTCAGATGAGGTGATTTGATCAGAAAATTTTGAAGAGATTGGATCTCAGTAAAGCTTTTAAGTAATCTGAGATTTCGTGGAGTTTGTGAGCTGCGTCAAACCAGTCAGGGTACTGGAAGGTGTTCTCTAGGAGTGAGAGCAAGTCTGTGAAGATCTTGTGCTCAAATGTTCATCTCCATCTAGAGCATTGGTTATCCATGACAGGGGGAGTACTTGTCTATGGAGTCTGCAGCAAAGGTGCATATATTGTGAAGCTTACATGTTGATCAGCTTGGCAAGATGTGAGTTTTGAAGCATGAGAAGATAACCATTTAAGAGGGAATTATGTGATTAAGCACTAAGTGAATGCGTTCAGCAGGTGAGTTGAACAGAGAGTGCACTCTTGAAGACATGAAGATGAGTCTTATGTTTTCCATTCATTTAAGGTGTTCTTTTTGCAAAGGTGCACTGGTTATCTTAGATAGGGGGAGTTGATCTTTTCTCTGCTGATCATTGAAAGTAGTAGCTGCTGAGTCTGAGTTTTGTTCTGAGTATATTGGTTGGATGATTCAGAGTTTGCCTTTGGAATTTTTTTTGTGCTTGCTGCTATGTTCAGAGTTTGTCCAATTATGGCTAAAAAGGGGGAGAGTTAGCCTAGTGGTTGCCAAGGTGTGGTTGTGAAGCCTTTTCTGATATGGTGCAGCAGTTGAGGGGGAGAGTGTTTGAACAGCTGTGAGCTGGTTCTTGGTTTGAGGGGGAGTTTGCCCTATGCTGATGTGAAAGTGTTCGTTTCTGCTGCAAGTTGTTCTGATGTAGGCTGAAATTATTTTAGCCAAAATTAGCCAAAGGGGGAGATTGTTAATTCTTGTAGTAGGCTAGAATTTTGGTAAAACAATGTTGATGTCATGGTTGATGTTTCAACATGAGTTTTTAACAGCCTTGTTATGTTGAGTTAACATTCTGGTTATGTTAAGTTTTTAAGGGTTGCAGTTTTGTGGTCTGATGTTATACATGATGTCTTGACATCAGTTGACAGAGCATCAGAAAACCATATGTTATGGGTTTTGTATTGCAGAATGATAAGGTGTTGAAGAGTTAAAGTGCTGAAGAGTGATGTCACATGCGATGTCTTGACACCACTATACCAGAACATTAAAACATCAGGTTGTGATGTTTTTAGGGTTGCGCGCATTAGTTTGATTTGAGGAGATCTGTTAGTTAGATTGGATGCGAATTTATTGGAGAAGATTTATTCTAATACAATTAATTCTGCATATCTTGTGGAGAATAGTTTGTTACTATTTTTGTGCAAATAGACATGGAGAATTGTTCCTATTTGTGTGGAGAAGATTGTTCCTATTTGTGTGGAGAAGATTATTCCTATTTGTGTGGAGAAGATCTTGCAGCTGATACATAATATCCTGGAAATATTATGTGGAGCTGAATTTAATGCATAAAGATATGGAGAATATTTAGAGTTAATGATTGAAGATTTAAATTGAAGATTTGTTTGAAGATCAAATTAATAGCAGAATCTGTTGTAGATATGTGGGAGGAAGATTGGATATGATTTGAAGGCCCAAATCCAGTTGGGAAAAAGCTATAAATAGAATGCTTGTAACCTAGAATTGGTAAGAGTCCAAGATGTAGAACTTTAGGGCTTTGTCTAAGTGAACCACTCGGGTTGTGAGATGGTCACTATGTTTAACTCAGAAACCTGTAGGTAATGAGTTTAGTATTGTTCTTGGAGGAAGCTTTGAAGCAACTCCAAAGGGGTGTCATGGAAGTGTGTCTTCCAAAGTCTATGTGATAGAAAAGATTGGTAAACAAGCTGTTGATGCAGTAACGGTGTAGTTGACTGCTAGACATCATCGAGATGATTGGAAGTGAGATGGAGTCTCTTACCTAGGGAGGACTTAGGTAGAAGGGTCATTGGGTAGGGATTAAATTAGGTAGATTGTCAACGGGTTGTTGAGTCTGTAATTTGATACTACTAATAGTGGACTTCCTTCCTGGCTTGGTATGCCCCCAGATGTAGGTTGGTTGAACCGAACTGGGTGAACAATTGATTGTGTTCATATTCTGTTTTTATTGTCTTGTTCATGCAACAGAGTTTGATGTTGTGACATTGCACCTTAACATCACACATCTGTACCAGAATTTTATGTCTTATTTGAGAACTTGGGGCTGTCTGGCTTATGTGAGATATCCGGATCCGAAACGAGTTAAACTCGCTAGTAGAGCGTATAAATGTGTAGTCATTGGATATGCAGTAAACAGTAAGGCATATAGGTTTTATGACCTAAATGAAAAAGTGATCATAAAATCAAATGATATTGAATTCTATGAAGACAATTTTCCCTTCAAATCAAGAAATAGTGGGGGCACTTAATCGAGTCACATCCCTGTGATAAGAGTCACAGAAAGCGACGACAATGTAGAAACAGAACTTCAACGAAGTAAAAGAGTAAGAGTTGCTAAAGATTATGGGCCCGATTATGCGACTTATAATGTAGAAAAAGATCCAATAAATCTTCAAGAAGCCTTGTCATCTCTGGATGCAGATTCATGGCAAGAAGCTATAAATGATGAGATAGAATCTTTATATTCTAACAAGACCTGGCACATAGTAAACTTGCATCCTAGCTGCAAATCAATCGGTTGTAAATGGGTTTTGAAAAAGAAACTAAAGCCTGATGGAACTATTGATAAATACAAGGTCCGCCTTATAGCCAAGGGTTTTAGACAAAGAGAAAAATATAGATTTCTTTGACACCTTTTTTTTTTCAGTCACTAGAATTACATCCATTAGGGTACTTATTTCAGTGGCTGCTATTTATAACTTAATAGTACACCAAATGGATGTTAAAAAAACTTTTTTAAATGGTAACTTAGAAGAAGAAATCTAAATGGAACAACCAGAAGGGTTAGTGATCCATGGACAAGAAAACAAGGTCCGTAAGTTAGACAATCTGTATGGACTAAAACAAGCTCCTAAGCAATGGCATGAAAAGTTTGATAACTTAATGATATCAAATGGGTACAAAGTGAATGAAAGTGACAAATGCGTTTATTAAAAATCTGGAAAATCGCATTTTCACTATCACATGTCTCTATGTAGACGATCTACTCATATTTGGATCGAACATTCATGTTGTAATGATGTGAAATTACTGTTGTGCAACAACTTTGATATGAAAGACCTCAGAGAAGCGAGCATGATTCTTGGTATCAAGATCACGAGATTCGAGTAAAGAATTTCTTTGGATTAATCACACTATGTAGAGAAGATCTTAAGAAATATAAATACTTTGACTGTAAACCTGTGTGCACACCATATGATCCAAGTGTGAAATTGTTTAGGAACACTGGTGAAATTTTTAGAAACACTGAATATGCGAACATCACTGGCAGTCTTAGGTATGCCACTGATTGTACTAGACCCGACATTGCATATGTCGTAGGATTGTTGTGCAGATTTACGAGTAAACTGAGAAACGAGCACTTGCAAGCTATTGAGTGAGTCATGAGGTACCTTAAAAGGACCATGGATTTTGGCCTACATTACCAGAAATTTCCTGCTGTACTAAAATGATACAGTGATGCAGATTGGAACACGTTATTGGATGATTCCAAAGCTACTAGTGGCTATATATTTAGTATAGTTGGAGGAGCTGTATCTTGGAAATCAAAGAAAGAGACTATCCTGGCTCAGTCCACAATGGAGTCTGAGATGATAGCACTAGCCATAACTAGTAAAGAAGCAAGTTGGTTAAGATGCTTGCTAGCAGAGATCCCTATATGGGAGAAACCTATGCCAACTGTGTTTATCCACTGTGATAGTACCACAGCTATTGCAAAAATTGAGAACCGTTATTATAATGGTAAAAGACGTCAAATTAGAAGAAAGCACAACACTGTTAGAGATTGTATCTCTAAAGGAGTTGTAAGATTGGATCATGTACGCACTGATGAAAACTTAGCAGATCCTTTGACGAAAGAATTAGCTAGAGAGAAAGTCCATAATACATCCAAGAAGATGGGACTAATGCCTATAAAGAAATGAGTTGTTCATGATGGTAACCCGGCCTAGATGACTGGAGATCCCAAGAAATATGTTCAATGGGTAATAACAAGTCGTGAACAATATGAGATGATCATGCAAGTGAAGCATGAATCCTGAAGTAATAAGAGCATGAGATAATAGAAACTCTTAATGAGATCTATACTCTGTATGAGGGAGTACCTAGGCTACAAGAGTACTCTTGATAGACTCACATTTGTGATTGTGGAACTTAGACCGGTTCCTATGGAATTTTGAGGCAGAATTCCTAGAGCCTTCACTAAACCGAGATACACGTGCAGGGCCATTAAAGCACAAATTATTATAATACACCTTAAAAAAAGGTTGTGTGCGGGTTTGATGTCTGAGATGGAGTTCAAGACAATTGTGTCACTCTTGTTGAATCAGAATCCTACTTGCTACGCAAAGGTTCAAGTCATAGACACCTTTTTTTATGCACAATCTTAGAAACATTTAACTTACTTCTGAAACAATTTTTTTTTATTCAAGTGGGAGATTGTTGGAAAATTATGTCAAATATAGGGAGATGAATTTGAAAAAAGTTCCTTATGTCAAGTTCCACATTGTGTGTTAGTTGAAAAAACTCTTTAGTCCCACATTGTTTAGGTGAGATATATTTCCTCACTCACTTCATTATATAAGGAAATTCCTTGTTTCATTCCAAAACACACCAAAAACTAATTTTGAGTTTTTTCCTTCCCCACTCTCATAACTCTGCGTCGTTCGAATTGTTGAAGCGCCAATTTCTCCCCATTTCTTTCTACTCGTTGAATTTTCTGAATATTTTCTTAGATTCCCTTTAGAGAATTATTCGAATTTCTCTTTGTTTGAGAAATCATTTTGAGTGGTCAAATGACCATTATTAAATTCTCTTTGAAGAATTATTGGAATTTCTCTTGATTTGAGAAATTAATACGACTGGTTATTATACCAGATATTACGAGTGGTATTAACCATATTCGAATGGTCTTTCTACCATCAGAGGGTGTATTTTACTTTGCATAACTTTGGGCAGTGCCACAAAACATTTTAAAGAGAGTGACCTAGTCCGTGATCCGACCCGGTAATTTCTTCTGTGGCTAATTTTCAAAACCCTGAAACAACACGTATCAACATGGAAATTTGAGGAGCCGTATTGAATTTTATCGGAGGTGGAACCAAAGCATTTAAATGCAAGAATGTATCTATTTTGCAACATATCTGATCGGAAGCCAATCTGCAATGTGGTACCAGGATGAAACCATCCTCCGATGTGATGCGTGCAGCTGATTCTCAAGCAAACCATGGCTAAGGTGCATTTACGGATGGAGATATGTGTTAGAAAAAAAACAAGCATAGAGAAAAAATGAGGAACACAATCACAACACAAGAAATTAATGTGGAAACATTAAAACTGGAGAAAAAACCACGACCGTTGTCAATAGACAACCAGAGAATAACACTATGTGAACATTATTACAACACATAATATACTCTCACAAACTCAGGCCCCCAGTACACCCACACCCTCCAAAACTAATATTTAACTACATCTCACAACACTCTAAAACAAGAGTATAAGAGAACAAAGAAAGTCAAATACAAGCTTAAAGTGTTTTTGACTGGTGCATCTTGGAATGAAGAACTTGAATCCTATATATAACATTGGACTCCTACTTCCTTCACAAAACTAAGCGATGTGGGACTTCAAATAACTTGTATCATATATATAGCCTTGAACTCTATCTTCATTCACAAAACTAAGCGATGTGGGACTTCTTCAACATGTATATTTTCAATCAACTCCAACAATCTCCACCTTGATTGAAAATAATACATAAGCTTTCATTGTCTTCACCAACAATCATACTCCACCATAAAGAGTATCAACATATATATTTTCAACCAACCCCAACAATCTCCACCTTGATTGAAAATAATACATAAACTTTCATTGTCTTCACCGACAATCATACTCCACCATAAAGAGTATAGTCACTTGAAGCTACACCACTCCAAGAATGTTCACATTGTCTTCACCGACAATCATAGTTTTAAAAACTATCATACTCTCTCATGAAAAATATATTTCACTTGAAGATAAACCACTTCAAGAATTTCACATTGTAATCACCGACAATCATATACTTTATCATGAAGAATAAATTTCACTTGAACCTAAACCACTACAAAAATTTTACATTGTGTTCACCGACAATCGTAGTTTTAAAAAACTATCATACTCCACCTAAAGAAGAGTATACTTTATTTGAAGTTAAACCACTTCAAGAATTTTCACATGTCGAAAATCAGGTTGAAACTTTATAGTGCAACTTCCTTGTTGGCAGGAAGCTCTTCAACCACCGACATAATCTTCCACCTTGTGTAATCTTGATTGTATCAACACATCTTTGACTTGAACTTTCCACAAGTCAAAATAATTCTTCCATCAATTTTCTCTAACTTAAACTGCACAGCAGAATTTGTGACTACATCTCAACAACTCTTTCACAACACTATCCTTCTTTTCTGATGTGAAAGATCAGATAAAACTACAGCCACAGAGTATACTAAGAACATTTATCTCGGGATTGAACCAAAAGCTCTGATACTAGTTATTGGGAAAAAATAAACAAATTATAGAGAAAAAGATGAACACAATCACAACACAAGAAATTAACGTGGAAACTCTAAAACCAAAAAAAAAAAAAAACCACGACCGTTGTCAATAGACAACCAGAGAATAACACTATGTGAACATTATTACAACACATAATATACTCTCACAAATCCAGACCTCCAGTACACCCACACCCTTCAAATTTAGTATTTAGCTACATCACAATACTCTAAAACAAGAGTATAAGAGAACAAAGAAAGTCAAATACAAACGTAAAGTGCTTTTGACTGGTGTATCTTGAAATGAAGAACTTGAATCCTATATATAGCCTTGAACTCTTTATTCATTCACAAAACTAAGCGGTGTGAGATTTCTTTAACATGTATATTTTCAACCAACCCCAACAATATGTAACGTGTGCATCAAAATGAGAAGAAAGAGATTAATGCTCCTATATCTCCATGGAAGAGGCCTGGTGTTGATGGGAAATGGGTTGATGTTCATCTTATGATTGATGGGATATCTGAAGCTTTAGCAGAAGTTATTAAGAAACATACACACTGTCCATTTCCAGAAGAATCAGCAAGGGGCTTTTATTTTGTAGAGCTCTCATGTGTATGCGGCGTTCCAACAATTAAACAGAAGTACAAAACGACTACACTAAGTTATCGCGGCTGCTATAGCGAATATTCTAGTGGTCGGATTAGATGATGAGATTGTTCAATCTTATACCGTCAACAAAGTCTCCGATTTGATCTCACATGCATCACATTATCGTCACTACCACTGAAAGATCTCTTATATGTTATATTGATTTGATGATAATATGTTTTAAGTTTCACATAATTTTAAAATTAATTTCATTCTTGTTAGGAAGTTCAAGTAACATTGTTGATGATCTACTCTGTGGTAAAGGTTGCACATGATATATGAGCGATATATCACATTGTTTACGAATGTTGTCATTTTCAACAAAGTGTTCTCCCGTGTAGTAGATAGCCTTTATGGAGTAATTAAGTTCATTATCATGGTAATCGCTTGTGGGATGTGATATGTGGATTAAGGATGAAAACATTGTTATTAAGTGATTTAGTACATAGATAGTTGCCAGTGCAGTTTACAGTAAATCGGCATATGGTCTTAAGACTATTTTAAATGTGTTACTACGCATTGTGTGACCGAGCATAATGACTAGGAGCATCAACATCATGATCTTATATCAACTCCTGCTTATCTTTAATTACTTGTCATTCAGGAGCTTGGCTTAAACCGCACCACAATTTTCCTCATGGCAACATCTGATAGATAAATAGAACAGCTCTAACATAACAACTGCAGTTTTTGGCTTAAAGTTTATGGCCCTTGAAAGTTATACTATAACTTCAACTTCCTTATGATCTTCCGTTAAGACACCGTGTCGGAACTGTAGAAGTTTTGCAACACCAAGACAAGGTTACATGTTTTTCAATACCAACACGGCAACATGGAAATGCAGCCAAAATGTCCACACCAGGTGCAGTTGTGTCAGTCTTCTGCACTGTTGGAGACATGGTACTAGGTCTTCTAGATAATAAAGATGCAACTCTTGGAGGTATCCATTTTCCAATAACAGTCTTCGGCAAACTCAGCCTTGCAGCCGGAAACTGTGCTCTTCCAATATAGGTTAATAGTGGTGTTCCTACTTCATAATCTATCTTAACACTGGGAAATACACTACATTGAGTCCGTATTCGTAATGTTGCGCATATATTAATCCAAATTCCTCCAGCTTTTCTCACTGCTTCCTGACCAACAATCCTTGACAAAATTATATGATGGGTCACGAGCAATATGTTCGAGTTCGAGTTGTACCTTATTTCAATAGAGAATAATGTTTCGGGTTTCTTTTGTCCGTATATTTCATCTTTTCAAGATTTATGTTCGGGGGCTTATGTACATCTCAAAATTATTTGGCCAGCCAAGGTATGTAATTGTAACTTATAAACTTGGCTGAGATATCCATTTTTTGGTCGAGATAGTCATGTAGGAACCTCAGACCGACACACATAGACCGACCCCTGATATCGGGTGGCCGGGTTTCTTAAAGAAATTAAGAGTCTGGCTAAAGGTCGATAACCGTTACAGAATGATTAATAAAATCAGTTACATATCACTAATGGTCAGAAAACAATTACAAGTACTTATTAAGTCCGTTACTAATAAATTAAAATGCTTATGTTTATGATGGTCATAAAACCTAGTTTTGTGACTATTTAATAGAGGAGATGCTGATAGTATAAAAAGATCCTAAGACCAAATGAAAAGGGGGAGGTGAATGAATAACACAGATGAAAAGTGAAATTCGGGGAAACCTTGGACCATCGACAATGGTGGTCGAGGACCCTTTAACCATTATAGACACATCAAATCATACATTTACGACCTTCCCTGGCTAGTATCGGGGAGATAAACCGGTTTATGTTTTTTCCACAAGAACATACATGATTAGTCATAGATAGATAATCATAGTTCTAAGGCTATATCTTATTATACTTTTAATCAATCAAAATATTTCAAATCAACCAAAACATCATTGTAGCTAATCACCAAACACTTAAAAATCAGAAATCAAATATAGTCCTTGAGGAAATGATCATATTTTACTATCCGGTTATATTGTGCACTTGCGATTATATATCAAACATGCATGGACCTGTCCTAGGAAAACATCTTATATAGTAAAATGATTGAAGGAGAACTGTCAGATGACAAAGCAAATAATTCTTTGACACAAGTGTCTTTAAAAAACTATTATGCACAAGAAGGTTCTAGACCCCAAAATCCTAGAACCTGACTATAAAAGAAAATGAGATACGTCAAATCAAAGTGCACATTTTTTTAACCAAGATTATCTCCTACTTCTAATAATCACTCACTTGGCGTGAGAGTGTTTGCAGATGCCATCTCCCCGACGCCGGACCAAATTTAGCATAAGCCAAAATTTTCTGAGTATCACTCAGATTTGATTATTCTCACATTAATTTGAGTGACTCATACATTAAGAAGAATCATACATGGATTCATTATGTCATCTTTCTATACTTTAAAAGGTATCTTACATCTAACTAGTTGTATGGAATATTCCCCAATTAAATGAAAGGGCTGAGAGGAAACATCAACTTAATGTAGGAAGGACATTACTTCTTCAATCTAATTTGCCAAAACATTTTTTATCATATGTTGTGATTCATGTTGTTTTTATTATAAATAGAATACTTAGTCGTATTCCTCAAAATAAATCTCCACATTCTCTATTGCATGATATATTAACTGATTTAGATTTTTAAAAATTTTTTGGTTAATTGATTTTTGCATCCACTTTACAATAACACATAACCAAACTTGATTATAGAGCAATAAATTGTACTACCTCCAGTCCTTTTTATAAGGAACATTTCACTTTTTTAGATTCATTAAATAATTAATGTATTTGGTCTATAATGCAGACCAGATACATTAATTATTTAATGAATCTAAAAAAGTGAAATATTTCTTATAAAAAAGGGCCGGAGAGAGTAGGGGTGTTCGCGGTGCGGTTTGGGCGGTTTTGATACTAAAAATCATCTGAACCGCAAGGGAAAAAAGCATGCGGTTTGGTTTGGTTTGGTTGGCTTTTAAAAAAAATCCGAACCAAACCAAACCAAACCAATGCGGTTTGGATTGGTTCAGTTGGTTCGGTTTTTTACTAGATTTTTATTGAGTGATATTTACATATATAGAGAACAACATAACTTTGTGTTTAGTCATTCATACATTGCCAAATAACAACAAAACTCATCATATTTAGACAAAAAGTTCTCATTCAATATACAAAAATCAATTTAAACAAAAGTGAAAAAAAAAATAGTAGCATAAAACAATATCAAAATATTATAATAAAACAAAAAATATAAGATAAGGGAGATTAGAGAAGATGAAAATGAAAGAACATAACAGATGTGAGATTAGAGAAGAAATGTGTGATAAAAATATAATTAGAAGAGAAAATAGTAACATAAAAATGAGAAGATGAAAAAGAAAGAACATGTGAGATGAGATATTAGTGTAGAAGAGGCGAGACGTACATGGCAAAGAAGATGATAAGAATGCACAATACTATTAAGAGAGATTTGAGAAGATTAAAACTGAAAAGTTAAGTGTGAGTAAGAGAAAATATTTTGTAATTATAAGATTAAGGCATAATGGGTTTGAGTTTTGGGTTAGATGTGAGATAAGTGAAGTTTGGGTTGTAACATAATGCGGTTTGGTTTGGTTTAGTTCGGTTTGCAAAATACAAACTGCAAACCAAACCGAACCATGCGGTTTTGTTAAAAGATGGCCCGAACAAATCCGAACCAAATGCGGTTTTTTGCGGTTTCGGTTTGGTTTGGTTTGCGGTTTTCTATTGGGTTGGTTCGGTTTTGAACACCCCTAGGAGAGAGTATTATTTACGCTATACCATTTGAATAAAATGTGTTGTCCTATTTGATATCAGCTATGCTATGTTTACACCCTTTTTTACACTACAACGTATGCACTGTTCACAAATACTGTGAACAGTGCCGTGAATAGTAAATCCGTACATGAATAATGACGTGAACAGTAAATCCGTACATGAATAGCGACGTGAACAGTGTCTGTAAACAGTGACTTTTAATAGTAAATCAAACTTGGTTAATGAAATGTAAAAAGTTGGTTAATATAAATAAAGATCCAGATATTAAAAAAAATTTCTAGTAAAATAAAATTGGTTAATACAATGTAAAAAATTGGTTAATGAAATTATGAAGTTAGTTAATAAACGTTCAGATGTAAAAATAATTTTTAATAGTAAAACACAGTTGGTTAATGCAATGTAAATAGTTGGTTAATAAAGTTATGAAGTTGGTTAATAAACGTCCTAATATAAAAAAATAATTAATTTTTATATATATATATATTTAATTATTTTATTATTATAATATTTTACTGTTCACCGTATTGATGAACGGTAAAATATGGTGTAGTGTATAGATTGGTGTAAGAATAACATTTCCCATTTGATATTTTCCTTATCACCAAAACTCATCTAAAAAATTATGGAATTACCATTTTTATATTCCCACAAATGTTTTACCTACTATAACTAAGGACAATACCTCTCAACTAGAGTCACGAGATACAAACAATGTAAATATATATTTTGAACATAACCAACATCAATCACCTTACCATATTCTCACAACCATAGTTGAAAGTGTAACACATATATCATAAAATGTAGATACTCCATAAACATTTCAAAGTGATAAATATGGGGTCAGAGAAAATCTCAAAGTGACAAGTATGTGATTTGTAATCTAATTCATCAAACTTCATTATCTCAAGTACATCTTACTAAACCCTTACATAAAAATTATACTTGATTATTGTTGGTTTTTCACCCAGTGTCAAACCAATAGGTAGAAAATGGGTATATAAAGCGAGGCATAAAACTGATGGATCTATATAAAGATAATAATCTAGACTCTTTGTTAAAGGTTATAAGACCATCTCCAACGGTGTTTGTTTCACTTGGTCCTCTATGCTGGCGCACTATTATTAAAAGATAAAGACCAATGGAGTTGTCCACGCTGGACAACCGTTGCATTACAATGCAATGTTGCTTTGGATTTGTTATCAATATAATAATATAAACACGGCAAATAGTTAGAGTAACATGTTTTATTTTACTTTCTTTTTAATTTTTTATATTTTATTTTAATTATTCTTTTGCTTTTAAATTATAATAATTTAAATTTTATACATTCAAACATTTAAATTCAATTTGTTTTAAGTTTGAAAAAAATTAATATAAATAAAATATTAATATATGAGATAAAGTTGTGCGACTCAATTTGAGTTGCACCATTGGAGTAAAAATGAAATAAATTATTTCAAGAAGATGTGGTTTAATAGGTCCTATAAAGAACTCTAAAATGAGTTGCACCATTATAAATGCTCTAACCAAGTAGAAAGTCTATATTTTTTATACTTTTTCGCTGGTGGTCAACCCCACTACACTTAGAACATTACTTGCCTTAACTGTTATACACAGTTGACATCTTCACTAGTTAGATGTGAGTAATCCCTTCTTGCATTGAGATCTTAAAGAAAATGTCTATATGAAAGTTCCATAGGATGTTCAATGTACCAAACATAATCGTGTTTGCAGGTTTCTAAAGAGAGTTTGTAGGCCTTAAATAGACTAGCATATAATGTTATGAAAAATTGAGAGATTTACTACTCAGTTAGGGGTATCATCAATCAACTTCTGACTACTCTTTGTTTACTCTTCATAAAGAGAATGATTTTACTGCTTTACTAGTATATATGGGTGATGTAATACTTGTAGGTATTTCTCTCTTTAAGTTTAGTAGTAGCAAGACAATCCTTGACAATGCTTTCAAAATAAAAGATATAGGTCAACTAAAATATTTTCTTGCATTAGAGTTGGCACATTCCAACTCAGGAATCATCATATCATAAAGAAAATATTGTCTCGATCTTTTAAAGAAGTTAAGCTTTTTTTGCAACCTTTAATTCAGTCTAATGAAAATGGCATATTTTTCATTCAAGTCTGTTTAATGTATGAGAACCCTCACGATTTTGTTCTTTAGAAAAGGTGTCTCGCTGAGTTGAGTTGTAGGGGTGTTGTACATAAACTACCCTTAGCCTCAATTCTCAAGTAATGTGAGACTATTTTAACCAGTCCGAAATAGTTGCCTCCCATTCGAAACTAAGGGACATGATGCGAACTTCAAGTTCTAATAGACGGCGCAAATGTTTTAGTCGACCTCAAATCTTTGGCAATGTAGTTACAAAGTATTGTCTGTTTTGAATGTGAAAATCTTCACAACTTTATTCTTTATAAAAGGTATCTCGTTGCATTGAGGTGTATGAGTATTATATATAAATTGCTTTTATCTTTGATTCCCAAGATATATGGGACAATTTTAGCCAGCATGGAACGATATAATGTAAAAGTTATTTTTTTAACAAATTAACAAAAATATTGTTAATTCATGGTGATCTAGTCACAATTATTTTTCTTTCAGCCAATAGTTATAGGTGGTGTTTAGCCTTGGCAAACAATTTTTTTTTCACCATAGAAAAGTTGTCTTTTTTACTTACACTAGCAGGTAATCAGGTCATGTTAAAATAATAATATTTATTATTTTTAATTATTTTTTCCACATGTTTTCAATTAATCAATACTCATTGATTTTATTCTAGATTTTTTCCAACTAATCAATACACATCAACCATTCAACATCGAAAACGCAGATAAATAACACATAATTTATTTAATTTTTCTTTTTAATCAAATACAATCCCAAATCCAAAAAAGTAAATTACTATTTTCGTCCCTAAATATAAAACACCGTTGATAAAATTATTATGGGAATTAATAAAAGTTGGTTATAATATGAAATTTATTGACTATTTTATATAATTTTACAAATTTATAAAGAAATAGTTAATGTGTATGTAACTATATTTCTTACAGTATATGTAGAAAAAGATGTAATATAAATATGGGTATGTTTGAAAAAAAATAATTAATGCACTTTGAAAATTAAAAAAAATCTTTTAAAAAGAAACAAGAAGGAAATTCAACAGGGTCTTATACTTAGAGAGGGAGATAATATCCTCTTTTTCTTCATGTGAAGTTAAGAATCAATTATTGTTCTATTTGGAAAATCTTTCCAACAAACATGCTTGCATTTTTTAATTTTAGATCTGTAATACTTGTTATTTAAGTTTTTTTTTAATTTAAAATCTCTAATATTTGAAAAGGGATTTTTTTTAATTTTAAATCTACATTTTGGTATTTTTTATTCTTTTAATTTTAGATAGAAAATCTCCAAATTTAAAAAGAGGATATTTTATCCCAAAAGAGAAGAGATTAGATATAAATATAGAGTTTTTTTTATCTGAACTAGTAAAAGACCCGTGCGTCTGCACGGGTAAGTTGATTCGTATCTTAAATCATTCGATAAAAAATCTAAATGTTTGTGGCTCTTTTTTAATACATCTTTACATGTATTAACAATAATTGATAAATTTTGAAATAAAAAAAATATTAAGAGTTGGTATTGATCCAACATACATGTGCTTCCGCACGGATAAATTTATCTAATATAATATAAAATATATTTAAATGGATATGCATATTTGAAAAGAAATACTTAATAACGAATAGGTATTGTTATGGTAGTAACCCGTGAAGTTTTGATTATGTCTTTTAGAATATTCAAACTTTTTACAAATACACTAGTAAAAGTATTTATATGTTAAATCATTTGTACTGTATTTTTATAATATAGTAGTTGATAAGTCCACTTTTATGGTTTGATATTTATTGTGGTAATTAATTTTTATACAAATTAAAATGTATTTATATACCGATGTAAATTTGAAATAAATTATTTAATTTTAAAATGAAAAATAATTATATAAACTCAGTTGTATTAAATAATCATGCAAGAAGAAAAAAATGACCCATGCGACGAAGAAAGACAAAATAAAAGAAAATTTTGATATTTTAAAATAAGGATTTTATTGTTGATATTTTAAATATATCGTGAAAACAAAAAATTTCAAACTTACCTGTATATAAAATATATATATATATATATATATATATATATATATATATATATATATATATATATATATATATATATTTGGATAAAGCTAAATTGCCAAAAAAAAAATACAATGCTAGAGCATTTATTCAAATTAAACTTACCATTATTCTCTTAACGAAAGCCCGAACATTTGTTATGATTTAAAATAGACTGAAAATAATAATAGTGATTTATGACAAATCGAATTTTAAGTTATGTCATAAATTCATTCTTTAATTATAGTTTTTTTAGTTTTTATGACAAATTAATCTTATTAAAGTAAGAATTAAAGTAAGAAAATAATATTTGATGACTGCTAAAATAGAGAAGACACGGCTAATACCTATACAAATATTTAAGTAGTTTAAAAAAGTAAAAAAAAAAAATCATTAATTTAAACTTTAAGTATAAAGCAAGAGAGAGAAAAGTAAAAAAAGGGGGAAAGTGAGAGAACCAATGTGGTTTTGGAGGAAAAAACAATATTAAAATTGAAACCAATGTGCACTCAACACTTGGCATTATCTTGGTGAAAAGCAAGTAAAGTTTTGGGGTGAATTAGTTAGTTACAAAAATGACATTTTGGTAGTGTTAATTTTTTATGTGGAAAGGGCAATTTAGTCAGTTTGGTCAACTTGTTTGTAATGGATAGATAGTAGATTGATTTTTTACTCTGATTTATTAATATCGCTATATTAAAGTTTTCACTCTTTTCAGATACACTTTTTACCCCTGTCATTTGGGCGAAATTCTGAAAATGTAAAAAAAAAAACACAGATTTCATCCCCTGCCATTTGTAGATTCCCTCGTTTTGCCTCCTGAGTAGATTTGGTCAACAAAATTAATGATGTGGCGATGCTTAGTTGGATTAATTTTTTTAAGTTTAATTATGCACGTGGCTTTTTTTATTATTTTATTATTAAAATGTTGAAATAACTAAACCTAAAATTTTGTCACCCACAAATGTTGAACCTATGACCTTTTAATTACAAGTATATGTCTCTTCCACTAGGCTAGCATTCATTACATATCATTTAGTTTGCTTCAAATATACATATTACATAACATGTAATGAATATTTAATATGTTAAATAAATTCTTCCAAAAATGTTAATAAGAAACTAAACAAAAAATATTTATTATATGTATAATTAATAAAATTATTTTCAGTTTATTAATTATTATTAATTTAAAAAAAATTATTTTAAGTTTATTAGTATTATTATTTTCAGTTTAAATAATTAATAGTTAATAATTAATAATAGAGGGAAAATAAAAATATTCTTAATTAAAATAGTAGTTTTAATATTAGTAGTTAATAATAAACTGAAAATAAAAATATTTTTAATTAAGATAGTAGTTTTAATATTAGTAGTTAATAATAAACTGAAAATAAAAGTATATTTAATTAAGATAGTAGTTTTAATATTAGTAGTTAATAATAAACTGAAAATAAAAATATTTTTAATTAAAATAACAGTTTTTAATAATTAATAATAAACTGAAAATAATTTTCTTAAAATTAATAATAAATTAAAATATCTTAACGTTAAATAAACTGAAAATATAATCTAATTTAAATATTAATTATTATTTTCAGTTTATTATTAATTTAATTTCAATAATAAAACCTACTAATTATATTAATTAAAAATATTTTTATTTTCAGTTTATTATTACCTACTAATATTAAAAATACTATTTTAATTAAAAATATTTTTATTTTCCGTCTATTATTAATTATTAACTATTAATTATTTAAACTGAAAATAATAATAATTAGAGATTAATTGGAATACACTGTCAATATAAAACTACTTTACACTGTCATCCAATTAAAATTAGTTATTTTAACACATGAGAAGAGAAAAACATGAAAAAAATGGTTATTAAAATGATTTATTTATAATTTAATTTTTTTTATTTATAATTCCATAAATATGTGTCAAAATAACTAATTCTAATTGAATGACAGTGTAAAGTAGTTTTACACTGACAGGGTATTCCAATTAATCTCTAATAATTAATAAACTGAAAATGAATAATAAATTAAAATATCTTAACGTTAAATAAACTGAAAATATAATCTAATTTAAATATCTTAACATTAAATAAAAATTAAAATTAAAATTAAATATTTATTATTTTAACTTTAAATAATTAAAATTAAACTAAAAATATAAATATTTTAACGTTAAACAAAAATTAAATATTTATATTAACATTTAATATTTAAAAAATAAACTAATTTATTAATTATAAAAATAATAAATATTTTTGGTTTAGTTTCTTATTAACATTTTTGGAAAAATTTATTTAACATATTAAATATTCATTACATGTTATGTAATATGTATATTTGAAATAAACTAAATACTATATAATGAATGCTAATCTAGTGGAAGAGATATATAGTTGCAATTAAAAGGTCATGGGTTTAACACGTATGGATGACAATATTTTAGGTTTAATTATTTCAACATTTTAAAATAATTATTTTAGGTTTAATTATTTCAACGCATGCCTCATGCTCCGTTGGCTATACCCAATCAATTTAGGCTCTAGCTGAAGAATTTAGTATACCTAAGACTAAAATTGAACTTGCTTCTGTTTGCTTTTCTTTGGTTATGCACTTATGCTTGTCTATTCAATTATATAAGACTTCAATTTATTGAAGAATACAAAAATCCTAAAGTATGAGTTTTTCTCTCTTTTGAAATTTGAGTTTTTCCTATTTTTAACACTCATGCATACAATTTTTAAGAGTTGAAATTTTTTCCAACACACATGAATACACATTTCCATTTTCAATTTTAGATCTGTGAATTTTTTTTTGAAATTTTTTTTAATGGATTTAGGGTTTTTTTTTCAGATTTGAAACACATCATATTTTTTTTCAAATTTAGAAAATAACATTGATTAATGAGTTTTTTTAAATCTGATTTAATGATTTCAACAATAGATATAAGTTTAAAATTTGGATTTGATGATTTTTTGTGTTATTCAATGTAATTTAGATGAAGAAGACGAATATTTTTGAAGACGAAAAAAATTAAGAAAATAAATGTTTGAAAATAAAGAAGATGAATGTTTGAAAATGAAGAAAATAAATTCAAAATAAAACTTAATTAAAAATATATTATATAATTAAAAAAAATTAAATAATTAATATTTAAAATGAGATTAATTGGAATACACTGTCAGTGTAAAACTACTTTACACTGTCATCCAATTAGAATTAGTTATTTTGACACATGAGAAGAGAGAAACATGGAAAAATTAGTTATT
This sequence comes from Lathyrus tuberosus, assembly GCA_022829125.1. NCBI lineage: Eukaryota > Viridiplantae > Streptophyta > Magnoliopsida > Fabales > Fabaceae > Lathyrus > Lathyrus tuberosus. The sequence goes on along the minus strand of JALAZF010000098.1, from coordinate 11,763,252 downwards.
AAAATGATTTATTTATAATTTAATTTAATTTATTTTTAATTCTATAAATATGTGTCAAAATAACTAATTCTAATTGAATGATAGTATAAAATAGTTTTATACTGACAGTATATTCCAATTAATCTCATTTAAAATTAGCTAAAAAAAGTCATCAATAGGTTATCAATCATTCATCAGAGTCGTTCAAATTAAATAATAATAATATATTAATGACTAAAAATTCAACCAAAAACTAACTGCCCCATGCTAAATGCCACTATAGTTGTAGCTTGTTGAAATTTGAGTTTTAACTTTGATCCAAGTTTTTCAAATACTCATGATTCATTGACGGAAAATAATAGTTTGTTTGTATAGCAGATATGAACTCAAGACAGTAGATTTCATGAAGAGTTTAAGGCCTAGTTTGTTTAGCTCTAAAAAATAGATTTTTTTTTCATATTTAAAAATAATTTTAAAGATATTAAAAGTCTTTTTAAATATATTTTTTAAAATTTTAAAAAATAATTTTAGCACCATATAATATAAATAAAAATTATTGAAAATTAAAACATATTTAAAATCACAATTAATAAATAAAAAGATAATTATAAAAAGTTATTTTAAATAGTTTAAAATTAGGGTTTAATGGTAATGCACTAACAGTGTAAAAATATTTTACACTGTCATCCAATAAGAATATATTATTTTTCCATATCATACAAGTATTTTAAATTTTACAGTATGACTTGGCGGGATGCATCATCGTCATTGATTGACAGTGTAAGTGTATAGTCCCTTTTCTCTTAAAATTAATTGATTTTTTATAAAATTTAATATTAAAAAAATTTATAATAAAAAATTATTTAAAATAATATTTTAAAAATAATTAAAACGTCTTGAAGACAACGATTGAATTGAATGTGTTCCCTCAATGTAAGTAGAGGTGTCAATTTAAGGGGCCGGGGCCTAAATTTCAAGGCCCCTAAAAAGAGAAGGGCCTAAAATTTAAAAAATAAATGAGCCCTAAAATATGTAGGTCCCCTAAATTAAGGACCCCTAAAATTCAAGTAGGGTCTCAAAACCCCAACATTTTCAAAACTTGACCTTTTTTTTTAAAATAGATTTTTTCAATCAATTTTTTTAAAATCGTTTTTTTTTTTATTTTTGGAAAAAATCATTTTTTTTTATTTTCGGAAAAAAATCAATTTTTTTTATTTTAAAAAAAATCAAATTTTTTTATTTTCGAAAAAAATCGGTTTTTTTCATTTTCGGAAAAAATCGTTTTTTTTATATTCGAAAAAAATCGGGTTTTTTCATTTTTAGAAAAATCGGTTTTTTTCATTTTCGGAAAAAATTGAGTTTTTTTATTTGCAAAAAAAAAACAGTTTTTTTTTAGGAAAAAATCAAGTTTTTTTTTTGAAAAAAATCGAGTTTATATATTTTCGAAAAAAAACAGTTTTTTTTTATATTTTCGGAAAATATTGAGTTTTTTTTTTCTGAAAAAATTGATTTTTTTTTATTTTCAGAAAAAATCTGATTTTTTATTTTCGAAAAAAATCAGTTTTTATTTTTTTCGGAAAAAATCGGGTTTTTATTTTCGGATCGATTTTTTTATTTATGAAAAAAACGGTTTTTTTTTTCATTTTCGGAAAAAAATCGGGTTTTTTTATTTTCGAAAAAAATCGGTTTTTTTTTATTTTCGAAAAAAATCGGTTTATTTTTCATTATCGGAAAAAATCTTTTTTTTTTCATTTTCGAAAAAAATCGTTTTTTTTTTTATTTTCGGAAAAAATCGGTTTTTTTTATTTTTGGAAAAAAATCAGTTTTTTTTATCTTCGAAAAAATCGATTTTTTTTATTTTTTGAAAAAAATCGTTTTTTAATTTTCAGAAAAAATCGGGTTTTTTTTTTATTTTCGGAAATAATCGGCTTTTTTTTCTTATAAAAAAACCGATTTTTTATTTTCGAAAAAAATTGTTTTTTTTTATTTTCAGAAAAAATCAGTTTTTTTTTTATTTTTGGAAAATATCAGTTTTTTTATTTTCTGAAAAAATCGTTTTTTTTTTTTATTTTTAGAAAAAATCGGTTTTAAGAAATAAACCGTTTTAAAAAAAAACCAGTTTTAAAAAAAAATCAGTTTTATAATATAAAATATTTTATTTCAAATAAATTAGATTTTGAGTCCCTCATTTAAGTCTCATTAAAGACAAAAATATGAAGGGACTTAAAAATAAGGGGCCTAGAAAATATTCATTTTGTAAAGGACCTAAAAAAAATAGGGCCAACAAGAGACCTAATTATTGAGGCTTTGTCATTTGAGACTTTTTTGACACCTCTAAATGTAAGTCATGCTCATATGGATATCTTATGATTAGGTATTCTCTATGAATCTAATATTAAGATTGGATGAAAGTTGGTGAACTTATAGTTTTATAAACTGGCTGGCCGGCTTGATATATTTAACGGCCATTAACCGCTACCCATGGGACACTCCCAACCACCCTCCAAACCCCGTTTATTCGCTCTCCAATTGCCTCTAAATGTATGCTGCCTCGACTTTCCATACTTGCATACTCCTCCTCCCTTTCTCCACCATCGATGGCCACGATTTCGTAAAAATTAAGTATGCAAAAATAGTAGACACATGCATTCTTTCCCTCATTCAAATTTAGTGATCGGAGAAGTCAAAAAAAAAAATACTGTTTGGAGTATTATTGCTAATAAGTTTCTCTTAAAATCGAATTGAACTTACCCATATAAAATAACTTAGTCAAACAATTCTCACTAAAATTTCAAGAGCATTTTTTAATATATCACCTAAGTTTCTTAGGTAGCACACGAATTTATTTTTTTTGCCCGATGATTCCGGATGTGCACATCCGGACGCACCAATTTTTTAAAAAACATTGATGCGTTCCGGATATGCATATCTGGAAAACTATCTGATCTGCAGATCCGGAACAATGTCTTATTAATTCGCGCCGAACCTTCTTCGTCCCCCTCATTCTTCACATTTTCATATCCCAAACACCAAACTCTCTCAAACTCTCTCAAACTCTCAAATTCTCAATCCCACAAATCTCAACTTTTTTCACTCGAGTTCGGCGCAGAACAACTTCTACAACGATCAAGACACTTCAAATCCTCCGTATCTCAATTTAATCGGTAAGTTTTCGAATTTTAAAATTTCGGAGTTATTTTCAAGTAATCGATTTAGAGTAGACATTTAGGTGTAGAAATTGTTAGGTAGTATGAATAACATAGGTTAGAGACAATGTAGGTATTGTTTGCTGCTTTAAACGGACTATCAGGGCATTAAAATGCCATTTTCCATGGTACTATAGTTATTGCTGCTATTTTTGAACTTCAAAATACGTACCGGATGTGCAGATCCGGAAGGATTGTAACGTTAAATATTCTGAGTGCTTCCGGATATGCAAATCCGAAAACACCCAACGTTAAATATCCTGCGTACTTCCGGATGTGGAAATCCGGAAGACACTTGGTTTTTTTTTTCTTTTGTTTGTTTTTTTTTTTAATTATTTTTAAAAAATTCTAATTTATTTATTATGCTTTGCAGAATAATTGGCTGGCAGAGACGATCGTATCATACATGGACGGATAGCTCAACACGCATCTATCCGACGTGAGCGGACGCAGTCTACAGCCGAGGCTTCCGGCGCAGAGGGAGTTGGGGTAGCCCCTACAGCTGAGGGACATCCTACACCACAACCTTCCACATCACAGGTTCAGGACACTCCCCCATTAACCGCCGATTCTACATCTCGGAGGCGTCGGGCTCCTACTACTGGTTCATCAGGTTCCCAGCCCCGACGCAGGCGTCGTCGGGAGACTCCAGTTCCATCAGCTGCTCCTATTTCATCACCTATTCTTGTTCCTAAGGGTGATCACCCAGCACATGAGAGTGGTGACGGCGATGACGATTTTGATGAGCTGGACGGTTACCCCGGAGGACCGTCTGATATGTCCCTACTCGTGGGGTACTCTAAGCATACTGTCAGATATGTCTGGCTAGGACATGTAACCTTTCTCGGTTTATTTATAGAATTGTTTTCATTGAAAATATATTCATTTGTAACATTGTTTTATTTGGAAATTTTCAGGAGAAGGATTCCCAGAAGTTCTATAACCATAGGGGCAAAGTTATAGACATGATTGCGGAGCTGCCAGGGGATGAGTTGTTCACGTCTGCACTTGCTACCTCTGGTCTCAGAGGCCTTCTAGGATTGGGTATCCCCAGATCATGTACGGTATGCTGATGGCCTTTGTTAAGAGATGACACCCTGAGACATCTTTATTTCATCTACCGTATGGCGAGCTCACGATCACACTCGATGACATCTCGTTCCTTTTACATCTATCGATCACGGGTACCCTTCTCCGTCATGGTAAGATGTCGAAGGTGGACGCGATAGAGATGCTGACTGAGGAGCTTGGGGCTACCCTAGATGATGCACTTGCGGAGGTGACCCAGTTGAGAGGCGCACACGTCCGGTTCTCCTTTCTGACACGCAGATTTTGTGAGGAGCTTGCAGAGGCAGATCGGGCAGCAGGTGATCCAGCTGAGGTGGAGATCCACAGGCAGTGTGCCCTGAGATGCTTTTCTTCTCGGCACGCAACTGTTTGTGGACACCAACTCCACTTACGTTGATATCGTTTACCTCAGGTACCTTTTGGATCCCACAGAGATCCATAGGTACAACTAGGGTGCGGCTACGCTGGCATTCACCTATTCTAGGCTCTCAGATGGTTGCCGCTGGGCAGCCAAGACGGTGGTAGGCAGCTGTACGCTATACGTGGTAACAATCTTATATTCTAAGTTTTTTTTCATTTCATTTCTTTCTATATTCATTATAATGTTTGACACCGCTGTTATGTTTTTCATTTCAGGAGTGGATATTTCAGCACTTTCCCAAGATTACTGGTTGGGGGAGTGTCGAGGGTTACACTGAGGATATGCCGCGTGTTGTTGCATTTCTCCTGCTCAGAGTTTATCTTGATCGGATGGCTTCTGAGGACGTTTTTTATGACGCCTATGCCGATCATCGTGTGACGCGCCCGTTCGATGAGGTTTCGCTATTCTCAGGATGGTTGGCATGCAATTCGACCATTACTGCTCGATACATGCCGGAGCGCGTCTTGCGTCAGTTCGGTTACACGCAGACGATCCACAGGATGTCTCATGAGTTTTCTCCTCTAGGCTTGACTCACGTGAAGATAGATGAGTTATATGTTGACTTCCAGTCCGACTTGGTACCAGAAGAGGCTCGAGCGACCAGAGCGCCGAGAGACTGGAGCGTCGCGACCGGGTACATAATGTGATTCTATACCGTATCACACCCATGCATGGCGCCCACTGCAGAGGGATCGCCACCGAGACCTGCTCATCAGGAGATATTGGAGGAGCGGCAGTCTCAGTTGGACCATACTCAGGATGTCCTACCTCGCTGTCATGAGATAGAGGAGATAGCGCAGAAGGCCATTGTGGACGGTCACCTCCCTGAGGGCTCTGGTGGCAGACTTGCCGTTGATAGGATTATTGAGATTGCTCGGGGGTCATTGCAGTACCGCAGACATCGAGTCAGGACGGCGTGTAGGGTCAGAGGAGCAGAGGAGCCAGGTGTAGGTTGCTAATTTCGACGCCAAGGATTTTTTGTTCTAGAGAAAGGTCGAAACTTCGCCAGGACATTTCGACCAGAAGGTTTCTGGTGGAAAAGAGCAGATCGAAGACAAATGGTACTTAGGGAAAGCATTGGCAGGTCTTTCTAAGCATGAAGAATATTTTCGACAAGGAAAAGTAAACAATTTCGACAGATGTTTTGAAATTCAAATTTAGGAGGGAGTTTCAGTTTGAAATAGGACGCGTGGAGCACATCTAGTTGACGAATGCATGCAGAATGCCATTTGTCGCCATTAGGAGAAATAGCTGTTATTGACGGTTATTTCGTTTGTGTATAAATAGGCAGTCTTAGTGTTAGGATTGGGGGGTGTTCAATTTGTACAAGTTACTCATAAATTACTCAAAGTATCCGCGTGTAGAGAAACGAGTTTTGTGTGAGAATGTACGTGATATAAACACCATTTTCCATTTTCAATGCAATTTCTTTAAGTCTTCTACTAAGAGTTTATCTTTTACTTCATGCAAGTTACTTTTCTGCATTTCACTTAGTCTTTACCCTCTCAACCTTTTCGACTCAGAGTCTTTACACATCTTTTATTAAAAGTCCCTTTAATTTCACGCAAGTTAAATTAATGCCTTTTCCAGCCCTTTTCGACTTAGATTTCTCTTTTCTCAATGCCTTTACTTTTTAGTCATTCTAGGTTTCTTGAAGAAAGTTTTTTTTTTCATTCCTTTGCTTAGTGTAAACATGGGAGTCTATACAAGAAATTAATTTAGCACGTGTCCTAGGATTTGTGTGGTCGATCCTGCAAGTTGCTCAGTTTTATATGAAATTGATAGACCAGCGGTTGTTTACCATTTTTACCAGTAAACAAATTGGCACGCCCAGTGGGACAATGCTAACTGTATAAAGACTTTTCTAATTTTTGAAAATCATCATTCATCAATTTCTTCCTCCTTAGAAAGCTTTGTTGCATGTTATTAAGAAGTGGTAAGGTAGCCACTACAAACGAAGAAAGACCAAGGAGAAGATATTCTAGAAAGATAGCGACAAATACTAGTCATCCAAACAATCTAAATCTTCAAGGGAGTAGTTCTAATCCACAGTCAAGTAATTCGAACGCACAGCCTAGTAACCCAAACCCTCAAAGTGTGTCTAGGAATGACGTGGTACCACCCTCAGTCCCATCGACAGGGGAGCAAATCCCACCTCTTGTTATGTCTGACCCATCAATGGCAGGACTAGGGTTGACATATATAAGGGCTTACACTCAACCTGTTTTGGAATACATAGGCCCACAAGCATCTAATCCCCAAACTCCACCAGGAGGAACTTCGACATTTAGGCATCTTCCCCCTCCAGGATTTTCACAACCCTTACCAAGGAATCCACCTTATGAAATGCCAACGTCGGTAATGCAAAGCCTCCAAAATGCCCCCCAGTCTTCTCAAACAATGTAATGTCTTCGCCATTACAGGGGTCCAGATCTGGGATAAATGTGGGTCGAAACAGCCAAAGTGTAGGTCTAGGATATTCCACTCAAGGTCCTAGCCTAACAAACACGTCTATACAATGTTTAAGACAACAAATGGATGAGAGTAATCTACAAATCATGCAAACTTTGTCTCAAACTATGGGGGAAATTTTCCAGCCTTTGATTCGGAACACTACCCAAACCAACAAATAATTAACGGTGCAATTAGCACGCATGGCAGAATTTATGGGGGTGCCAGCCCCTATACGAGGTGCGACTCTGGTGGATAATATCCCACGGCGGAACCCAGAGATTATGCCTGGAGCCAACCTGGAACCCCTTAGAGTCGAACCACCTAGGAACCACGGGCCAATTCCTGAAGAAGGGGAACAAGGGGTAGTGATAGTGAATAGAAACCAGGATGCTGATCAGGTTGTACAACAGGTTCGACGCAACAATATAGCAGCGGATAATAACCTAACAGCCATGGTCGAAAGAATAATGGCCCAAAATGGGGTAAATTTTGGTTTTACTAGGCCAAACATACCTCACCCATAGTGGATTATATCCTGCAATCAGAATTACCCCCTAGGACGAAGGTCCCAAAGTTTACTAAGTTCTCAGGGGATACAACTGAATCGACTGTCGAACACGTAGCCCGGTATATGATTGAGGCTGGAGAGATCGCAAATGACGAAAGTCTTAGGGTGAAATATTTCCCAAGTTCTCTCACCAAAAATGCTTTTACGTGGTTTACAACCCTACCTCCTAACTCAATCTGCAATTGAACCCAATTAGAGCGTTTGTTCCATGAACAATTCTATATGGGGAAAACTAAGATTAGTTTGAAGGAGTTGGCCAGCATAAAGCGAAAGTTTACTGAACCAATAGACGATTATCAAAACAGGTTTCGATTACTTAAGGCTAGGTGTTTTACTCAAGTGCCAGAACATGAACTGGTCGAAATGGCCGCTGGTGGCCTTGATTACTCTATTAGAAAGAAATTGGATACCCAGTATCTGAGAGACATGGCCCAACTAGCTGATAGGGTTCGACAGTTAGAACGTCTGAAAGACGAAAAGGCTAGGTTCAATAAGGGTAAAAAAGTAGCTTATGTTGAATATAATGAGGACGTCGAAGGTTTATATGACGAACCATTATACTTCGACGAGAGTGAAGTAGACGTTGCTGAGTTAAAGCAAGGTCCTCCGTATGCTTGCAAAATGTTAGCTCCTTCGACTGGAAAAAATTCTGGCGAAGCAGAAAAGAATGATAAGTTTCCCAAGAAAACATACACTTTCGATATCACTAAATGTGACGAAATTTTTGATTTGTTGGTAAAAGATGGGCAAATGATAGTGCCTCCTGGCGCTAAAATGTCACCTTTAGAACAAAGAAAAAAGAGAGGATTTTGTAAGTACCTTAATCTTTTGGGTCATAAAACTTCTCAATGTTTTCTTTTCAGGGATCTGGTGCAAAATGTTATTCATGAGAGCAGGCTGAAATTCGGAGAGAAGAACAAAGGTCAGATGAAAATCGACTCCGACCCATTGCCAACAGCAGAAGCCCATTATGCTGAGCCAGAGATACATATGGTGGAAATAATTGAAGATTTTGCCAACAACGCTGTGATTGCCAAGGTTACTGAAGACCTTGACATTGATGTTGTGGAGAAACTCATGAACAAGATTGTGGAGAGTTTCGACAAAACCACTAAGGGTTTGAAAGATAATACCAATGAGGGTTCCAACTTGATGCTGGTCACTAAAGAAACTGCTGAGAGTTTCGTTAAGATGGATAAGGCTGCTGAGGGCCTTGATGCGGACTTCTGCAATCTGAACCTTGGTGCTAATGTCGACATGGACATCAATATGGTCGAAATTAAGCAACATCAGACCATGGAGATGGATGAAGCAAGCTGCCAAGAGAAACATAACAAAGTGGCGTATCCAAAAATGGAGGAAACTATCATTGAATTCCTTCACCGCTGCCAAAAGAAGGGATCAGGCGTCATGTTTTGCCCCAGATGCAGTGCAATCTTCGACCAGAAAGCTGCCCATAATCTCGAAGGGATTAGGAAGACTAAAGAAAGAAGGGAGCAGAAATCATCTCACGGTCAAAGGGGTTTTGACCCTAGAAGGTTAGCTTCGACACAATGGGGAGGGAAAACACAGTTCCCAGGGGCCAAACCCAATACCTTCAAACCAACAAGCAATGCACCAATAGGGAGCTGGATGAAACCTGTCGAAGGAAAGGAAAAAGGTCAGAGAAAGTGGCAGAAGTTTGATGTGGGCAGAGGTTCTTCGGTGGAATATCGAAAGGAGTTTTAGACTTCTAACAAATCAGCGTATGTTTCTGAAAACTATAAGGGAAAGAACCCGATGTCGCTATCTCAATGGAGGAGAGAGCAACGTCGAAGGAAGGCTCTCAGAGAGGCCCAGTCAAAGGATCAAGGAGAATCCAGCACTAATATCCCTATTAACAATAAGGGAGGGAATCCAGTGAGGGCTGACGAAAAAACCCCTGTAGGACGAAAGTTGTTTGCCTCTAAAGAGGATAGACTTGAGAAGACTGTCGAAGACGATGACGAAATGATAGACAACTTTGACTCAGAATCTGATGCTTCTCTTGACATCATTGTCAATGTGGTATCTGTGATGCCCAGAGAGTTCGACCAGCTCACAGAAGTCGAAGATTTAGATGCCTGCATTGAGGCAGAGATGGCAGCACACAAGCCAGTGTGCTACTACATTATGAACAATGGGTGTGTCGAAGAGCAGAACGCTTTCTTCGAGCGACCCACAGAGGAGATGAGAAGTCACCTAAAGCCACTCTACATTACTGGCAAGGTGGAGAATATGCCAATAAATAAAATATTTGTTGATTGTGGCGCGACAGTGAACTTGATGCCACACTTCTTACTGAGCAAGATTGGCAAGTACGATACTGACACTAAGCCACATAACATGGTTTTTTCGAATTACGAAGGGAAAGTTGGCTCGACTCTGGGGGTGATACAAGTAGACTTAACAGTGGGAACAATCACTAGGCCTACTGTCTTCATGGTAGTCGAAACAAAGGCCAACTAAAATTTGCTCTTAGGTCGAGAGTGGATACATGGCATTGGCGCTCTACCATCTTCGATGCATCAACGTATCACCATCTGGAGGCCATACGGCATAGTCGAAAACATTGAGGCTGACCAGGGGTATTTTAAAGCACCAATCAATCATGTAGACAGACGTCAGTTCGACAAACACTTGGCTCACATTGCCCCCTGTGGTCCAGCAGGTTTTGAGTTTGTCCCAGACGACGAGACATTTTGTTCATTATACTTGCATCCCATCGAAGGCTTCCGTTGGGATAAGGAGGTGCCAGGGGAGATACTTCCGTACCTTAGTGAGCCTACAGTAGACCCCACAGGGTGGGGAAGCGAATTCAATGATAATGACTGAGTTCGAAGCATTAAGAAGAATTTCGGCCTACATGGCTGAAACCAGATTACAAGCGGCTTTGGAAGCTGCTGACGAATATATGGTTGGCGAAGCCAATCTTGAACTCCACCAAGAAGGTCCTGGTAAGGACTTTGACCCAAAGCCACCTGATAAGGTTCAGGGTGTAGAACAAGGCCAGAGGCTTGACACTATTTATGACGAGGAGCCTTTGGGATTTGAAAAAGATCCGCTGGCGAATAATGTTAAGATGCTGGCGCAAGATCCGTTAGAAGAAATCGACCTAGGCGAAGGGCCAACCAGAAGGCCAACGTATGTTAGTACCAAGCTTGACCCACAGCTTAAGGTCGAAATTACCCAGTTGTTGCAGGAGTTTAAAGACTGTTTCGCCTGGGACTACGATGAGATGCCTGGTTTGAGAAGAGAGTTGGTCGAACATAGGTTGCCAATCAAGCCTGGGAAGAAGCCAGTCAAACAGAGTCCAAGACGGTTTGCCCTAGAGATTCTCTCCAAGATAAAGGAGGAAGTCGAAAGACTCCTTCGATGCAAGTTTATCCGCACTGCCAGGTATGTCGAATGGTTAGCTAACATTGTACCTGTCATTAAAAAGAATGGTTCCTTGAGGGTTTGCATAGACTTTAGAGATTTAAATTCTGCAACTCCTAAGGATGAGTATTCTATGTCGGTGGCAGAAATGCTAGTCGATTCCGCTGCAGAACATGAGTATCTCAGTATGTTATATGGGTACTCTGGTTATAACCAAATATTCATTGTCGAAGATGATGTCCCTAAAACAGCTTTTCGATGCCCTGAAGCCTTAGGCACCTACGAGTGGATGGTGATGCCTTTTGGCCTCAAGAATGCTGGGGCAACATATCAACGAGCAATGAACTCAATCTTCCATGATTATATAGAGACTTTCATGCAAATATATATAGATGATATTGTGGTTAAGTCTGTTTCAGGGAAAAGTCACTTAGACCACCTTCGACACTCCTTTGAGAGGATGAGAAGGCATGGTCTTAAGATGAATCCTCTTAAATGTGCGTTTTATGTGCAGGCAGGTGATTTTCTAGGTTTGTGGTCCATAAAAAGGGGATTGAGATCAACCAAAATAAGACCAAGGCCATCATGGAGGCGAAAGCGCCATCGACAAAAAAGGAGCTGCAGTCGCTGCTGGGCAAAATCAATTTCTTGAGGAGATTCATATCAAACTTAAGCGGGAAAACGCTGGCCTTTTCACCATTGCTTCGATTCAATAAAGACGGATTCGAATGGGGGCAGGAGCAGCAGGCGGCCTTCGACAAGATCAAGGAATACCTGAGTCATCACCCAATTCTTTCCCCACCTTGTAGGGGTAGAAGTATGAGATTGTACATAGCTGCATCAAACAAAACCATAGGGAGCATGTTGGCTCAAGAGGATGAGGATGGCGTCAAAAGAGCCATTTATTACCTCAGTAGAGTTTTGAATGATGCAGAAACTAGGTATAGCATGATAGAAAAATTATGCCTATGCTTGTATTTCTCTTGTACAAAATTAAAGCAATATATAAAGCCAGTTGATGTTTATGTTTCATCTCATTTCTATGTTATTAAGCACATGTTGTCAAAACCTATCTTGCATAGTCGAATTGGTAAATGGGCACTAGCATTAACTGAGTACTCTTTAACGTATAAGCCACTAAAGGCGGTTAAGGGGCAAGTAGTGGCAGACTTTATAGTCGACCACTCCATAAATGAAAACATGTTGAATTATGTAGAATTGGAACCTTGGAAGTTATACTTCGACGGATCCAGCCACAAAGATGGGACAGGCATAGGAGTGCTTGTTATTTCTCCTAATAAAATTCCAACAACACTTAAGTATAAAATCGAAGGCCGTTGTTCTAACAACGAAGCTGAATATGAAGCTTTAATTGCTGGACTTGAAGTATTGTTGGAATTGGGGGCAACTCATGTCGAAATAATGGGAGATTCAGAGCTGGTCATAAAACAAGTTACCAAGGAATACAAGTGCATAAAAGAAAACTTGATCATGTACTTTGTAGTTGTCAATCGACTGCTGAAGAAGTTCGACGCAGTTAGTTTTCGACACATCCCTAGATTGGAAAACCAGGTCGCTAATGACTTGGCCCAGATTGCATCAGGGTATAAAATTTCGAAAGACAAACTTCAAGATGCAATCGAAGTCAGAGGGAAGGTGGTGTCAGTAGGATTAGCCCCATCAGACTTGGAAGAAACTAAGCTTGGATACGCTGATGAAGACAATTTCTCAATTCTGGCAGTTGATAGCATAACTGACAAAGATTGGAGAAAACCTATAGTAGATTACTTAAAGAATCCAATATCTTCGACAGAAAGAAAAATCAAGTATCAAGCTTTGAGTTATGTCTTGTTGGGTAATGAATTATTCAAAAAGAATCCCAAGGGAGTATTGCTTAAGTGCCTTAGTGAGGCAGAAGCATATTTGGCCCTTTCAATTGTCCATAGTGGGGCATGTGGGGCACATCAGGTAGGCCACAAAATGAAATGGTTGTTGTTTCGACAAGGCATGTATTGGCCTACCATGTTAAAAAATTGTATTGAATTTGCTAAGGGTTGTCAGGAATGTCAAGTCCACGCTGGCATTCAACACGTCCCTGCAAGTGAATTACACTCTATTGTGAAACCTTGGCCTTTTAGAGGATGGGCTTTGGATTTGGTTGGAGAAATTCGACCAGCATCATCTAAAAATCATAAGTACATTTTGGTGGGTATTGATTATTTTACCAAATGGGTCGAAGCTATCCCTTTGCCAAATGTTGATCAAGAAGATGTGATTGAATTTATCCAGAAACACATCATCTATAGGTTTGGAATCCCAGAGATAATTACAACAGACCAAGGATCAGTCTTCACAGTTCGAAAATGCAAGAGTTTTCTAAAGGAATGGGATTCAAACTTTTAACGTCCACACCTTATTATGCTCAAGCTAATGGCCAAGTCGAAGCGGCAAATAAAGTAGTTATTGGGTTGATAAAAAAGCATGTGGGAAAAAGGCCAAGAAATTGGCACAAAATTTTGGACCAAATTCTATGGGCTTGTCGAACCTCTCCTAAGGAAGCTACAAATGCTACACCTTTTCGATTAACATATGGCCATGATGCAGTCTTACCAGTTGAAATATATTTGCAGTCAATAAGGGTTCAAAGACATCATGAAATTCCATCAGATGCATATTGGAATATGATGATAGATGAATTAGTTGATTTAGACGAAGAAAGGTTGAACGCGTTAGACTTATTGAAAAGGCAAAAGGAAAGAATGGAGAAATTCTACAATAAAAAAGTGAAAAATAAGGTTTTTTCGATTGGTGACTTCGTGTGGAAAGTGATCCTTCCCATGGATCGAAAAGATAGACTTATGGGAAAATGGTCCCCTAAGTGGGAAGGACCTTTTCAAATCATACAAGTAGTTTCCAATGGCGCTTATGAAGTCGAGGAGTTGGATAAAGATAAGCGAGTATTAAAAATAAACGGGAAATATTTGAAAAAATACAAGCCCACATTACAAGAAGTAAAGATAACAGTCGAATAGTCATGCATAGGAAAATAAGTAACATGGTGAATTGAAATTCTTTTCGCCAACTAAAAGTAGCTCAAATGTCATTACAAAAAGGCCTAAAAAGGGCAAATAAAAATTACAATATTCAAACAGGGAAAGATGCTTTCAGCTTTTCGAATTTAGATTTTTGAATTTGAAGTCGACGCTCGCAAAGGGCCTTGCCATTAGAAAACTCCTCGATTTCCTCACCAAGTTTTCGAGCCCTGTCAACATGATGTACCCTAACCTCAAGCTCTTTGGTGATTTCCTCTTGGTCGATTTGTTACAGTTCTTTTTTACGCTTCTCCGCCTGAGAAATTTTGTTCTGAAGAACAGAAATTTGTTTCTTCCACTTGAGGATGTTTTCACTACACAGAGTTGCTTCTTTCTTGTTTTGTTCAGAAGCTCTTTCTAGTTCAGTCACTTTGTTAGACGAATTTGCAGCAGCATCCCACTCAGCAAGTTGGGTTTCTGTCTTATTTTCGAGCTTCTTGGAGTAATCCCGAAGCCGGTTAAAGTCTGCCACTACAAGATCTATTAAAGTAGTCAGGTCCAGAATAATATCGGTGACTTCAGGAGGAGCCTCCAGGACATTAATTCGCTTTAAGATCTTCTTTAGGTCAAAGTGAGCAGATGAGTCATTCTCCAAAAGTTGAAATAAGTCGATATCAAGGATGTTTTGTCGAATACGGGCCAGAGCTTCGTCCATGGACTTGGCATCAGATGTAGTTCCTGAGGTGGTCGAACTACTGATGCTAGTGTCAGCAAAATTATAGCGGGAACTAAGCATGGCCTTTAGGTACTCAAATGGTCTTTGTACCTTCAGATTGTCAAGCTCCACTTGAGAAAGACGGGTCAAATTTGTAGCGGTCGAAGAAGTTTTATTTGGTTCACCAAGGTTCTCTTTGTCGCTTTCTCCTTCTTCGTCCGTAGCAACTGGGGGAGTTGGTGGCTCTTCGGCTATTTTCTTTCCCTCTTCTTCGCCATCAGTTTCAGTCTCTTCATCCTTTTCTTTGTCAGCACTGTGTAAGCGGCGAGGGGAGTGGTCCTCAGGATCATCGTGTGTTGTGGGCACAGCAGTAGGCATCACAGTATCCCCGCCAGTATCGACTAAGGCATCAGCTTCAGGACCAGTTTCTTCTTCCACTACGCCTTGAATTTGTTCAGAGATGGCAGTGGGTTGATTTACTTCAGTAGCTAATTCCTTTGTCGAATCCTTAGGAGAAGGTTTGGAAGCGCTGGTTGGCTTGTAGGTAGGATCGCTGCTAGTCTTTGGAAGAACTTGGACCATGGGATGGCCGTGAGTATCGACAAGGACCTGAAAGATAAATGGATTAAGAGAGGTAACATAAGTAAACTGCCTTTCAGCTTCGAAATATAAAAAGAAGAAAAAAGATCATGCCTTGGGAATCTTAGTCCTAAGACTAGAGCTTTCGCTCTCTGCTGGAGCAGGGGTAACTTTCTCGTCAGGATTTGAGGGGAGTTTTTTCCAATATTCTGGGAGCAGGGGGTTTTTGTGGTTGAGGTTTGGTTGTTTTCTTTTTCTTCCTTAGAGGCTTCACTTGGTCTGGGGATTCGTCGCCATCAGTGTCAACAGCTTTGACTTCAGGTTCTTTTTCTTTCCTTTTCTTTGGCGTCAATGGAGGTCTTCGACTACCCTGTGGAACGAAAGAGATTTTATTAGTATGTCAGAAAATAAGAAATATGTATTGGCCGAAAAGAAAAGTAAAGTGATACCTTCGCCAAAGGCGTCTTGGTAGTATCTTTTGGGGTTTCTGCATCTCCTGCAGTTGACGCTTCGCCAGCAGCCGACTTCTTGGTCGTAATCTTGACAGCAGAAAAAGAAAGGAAGAAAAGGTTTAAACATAAAGTAACATATATGTGTATAGGTAAATGAAAAGTGGGGTCGAGCATCTTCCCATTCCACACCTTCATATATAGAAGTTTCCACGCGAACGTGTTCTATGCCAATATGAAGGTGGCCTTTGAAATTGTCCAAGGTGTACTTAGTCGGAACCACTCGCTTAGCACGTTTTTTATATTCTTGGCGAAGAAGTTTCATAGAGTCCCCACAAGTGAACCAATCTGGAAATGGAGGGCTAAAAGCCACGCCAAATTCAGCAGATGGTAGTGGGGGAAATCTTGGTCGATAGAGGTTAAAGACTACCTTATAACGTTGTTCTGGTCAAACATACGCAGGTAGTTTTAACTCATCCAGTTTTCTGGTAAATTTTTCTTTCAAAGTCACAGCTGTTTCGCTTATAGTTCGACTAATTTCATTGGGCCTATAGGCAGTTTTAAAGTATTTCTGGAAAGCTTGGATTTCTTTGATGTGTCTTGAAGTACCTTTCTTTGTCTTGTCCTGCACAAGGGCAAAGGCTCTAGTCAGTTGAATGGTGAAAGAAGGCACGTTGAAAAATTGAGAGTCATAATAAGCCCTCCACCATTCGTCAAACTCTTAAGTGCATAGGAAGTTAGGTCGAAAGACCACTGGTTGGATTTCGACCAAATTTGAATACTTCGCCAGCAACTCAGAGCACTCATATTCTGTATGGGTCATATTATAGTGAATCAAAGAACCTTTTCTTGAAAAGAGGGGTTTTGGTTTTATTTGTATCAACCCAAACTGTTGAGAGACCAAATTGGGCTGGTAATTAACAAGGAAACCTTTAGCTTTGAGGGAGCAAGTCTAGAAACTAAAAGTATAGGAGTGAGAAAAGATTTTCAGACATTGAGGAATTCATCTTCTAGAGCCTTTGACTCAAACGGGAGTTTTCTGGTAAACCATGTAGGTCCAACCTTTCTATCAGCAAAAGGGGCCATGTTGGGGGTGAAGTTGTGACGTTTAGCAAACATCATAACATAGCTGGTAAAGGTTTGGTGAAGGCTGAGACCTTCGTCATGAGGTGTTAACTGCGTCAAACGGATGCCTTCGACTCTTCTATCCCCCAGAGTAGCTTCGCCTACAGTTGACTTGTTGGGAAGGGAGGCTTCGAAGGTGGCGTTGAGCCACAATTGTAAGAGTCAGAAGGGTCCTGACAACAGCAGACTTTTTTTCTCTTTAATATTCTTCAGGGAGGTAACCCCTTCGCCAAGAGATTCATAGAGGTTCGCCAAGATCATCTCACTAAGACACAGCTGGTGTCCAGCATGAAGCTGATTTGCTATGGTGATATAGCGCTTCGCCACTTGGAGAGATCTGGAGCAAAAAACGCATCTCAACAGCCAAAGGGCAGAGAAGGCTACATGCTCTTGATCAGATACTTCGTCAGTTTCCTTGTCATGATAATTGGCGATATAGGCTGTAAAAGTGGCCATGTTGGTGTCAAAGCCTATGGAATCGTCGGATAGTAGGTTAGGATCATAATCCACTCCTAATGGACTTAAGCCAGTTATGGCAGCTATGCCAAAAAGAGTGGGGGTAATCATCCCACAAGGAAGGTGGAAGTTGTTATAGGTGCTGTCCCAGAAGTAAAGGGAAGCTAGAAGCATGGAGGGACAATATCCTGGTCCTATTTTCGACAGTTGAATGAGATAAAAAATGCCCATAGTTTTCCAAGCATTAGCTTTAACCTTCTCTATTTTTTCCAACCAAGCTAGGTAGTCAGAGGGGTCTTTCGACAAAGGGCAGGATCTAAAGATTCTAAAATTGTTCATATACTCTAAGTTTATGACTTCTTCAGAAGGGGACCCTTGGCCATCTACTTGGGACTTTTCATCTATGATTTTTCCCTTGTCAGTTCTAGGTCTAACCCCGTTAGCTATGGGTTTGTAACGGTGATAGGCTGGAAAAAATTCTTGTACCTTAACGGGGTCTAATTTTAAGTCAGGTAAAGGTCCTAACATTGCATAGGATTTACCAGAAATCAAGATAGGAATGAGTACCTGAGACTGATAAATGCAGTGTTTCTCCTCTTCATTTGGAGGCTCCGGGTCGTACTGTTGGTTTCCCACCACCTTGGGCCCAAGGATCTTGTCTACCGGTGGTAAGCTGTTGGATTTTTTGGAATCTTTATCTGCATTTTTGGGAGTAGCGGAAGATACCATTGTTGATTGCAGAAGAAATAGAGAAAAATGGAGAAGATGAAGTTTGAAGGGAGTTCTTGTTCTGAGAAAGAGAAAAACGTAAAAAGGGGTAAAATAAGGTTCTTGAACTTATTTATAGAAAGAAAGAGGGAAGCAGTTGAAGTTCAGAAGTTGTAAAGTAATGAAAAGATTGTGGGACACGTGGAGGTTTTGAAGTGGATGATTCAGACGGCGACAGTTACATTTTGACCCATGATCTACTAGGGGCTAGAGTAGTGATGATGGAAGATCTTAAAAACGTGGGCTGAAAAGACGTTTGAGAAAAAGTGCTATGATGATTCTGATATTTCCAACGTCTAGTCATATGAACAGTCACTGATCGATTTATTAATGGCGTCGAATTGCATTGGCAAAAAATGATTTTCTCCCTTTAAATCGAAAATGCATTTCTTGGGGGGCAATTTGTAGGTTGCTAATTTCGACGCCAAGGATTTTTTGTTCTAGAGCAAGGTCGAAACTTCGCCAGGACATTTCGACCAGAAGGTTTCTGGTGGAAAAAAGCAGATCGAAGACAAATGGTACTTAGGGAAAGCATTGGCAAATCTTTCTAAGCATGAAGAATATTTTCGACAAGGAAAAGTAAACAATTTCGACAAATGTTTTGAAATTCAAATTTAGGAGGGAGTTTCAGTTTGAAATAGGACGCGTGGAGCACATCTAGTTGACGAATGCATGCAGAATGCCATTTGTCGCCATTAGGAGAAATAACTGTTATTGGCGGTTATTTCGTTTGTGTATAAATAAGCAGTCTTAGTGTTAGGATTGAGGGGTGTTCAATTTGTACAAGTTACTCAGAAATTACTCAAAGTATCCGCGTGTAGAGAAACGAGTTTTATGTGAGAATGTACGTGATATAAACACCATTTTCCATTTTCAATACAATTTCTTTAAGTCTTCTACTAAGAGTTTATCAAGTTACTTTTCTGCATTTCACTTAGTCTTTACCCTCTCAACCTTTTCGACTCAGAGTCTTTACACATCTTTTATTAAAAGTTCCTTTAATTTCACGCAAGTTAAATTAATGCCTTTTCCATCCCTTTTCGACTTAGATTTCTCTTTTCTCAAAGCCTTTACTTTTTAGTCATTCTAGGTTTCTTGAAGAAAGTTTTTTTTTTCATTCCTTTGCTTAGTTGAAACATGGAAGTCTATACAAGAAATTAATTTAGCACATGTCCTAGGATTTGTGTAGTCGATCCTGCAAGTTACTCAGTTTTATATGAAATTGATAGACCAGCGGTTGTTTACCATTTTTACCAGTAAACACCAGGATAGATCCTTCGCCATACACAATAGTTTTTTGTTTGATATATTCTATTTTTATTACATTTATGTATTGTATTTTGACAGAAGTATTATTATGTATATATATTATTTTATTTTATATATGGATGTTTTCGAATTTATATTAAGTTGTGACGATATATTAACATATACGACCAACCAACAAAACTGATTTAAAAAAAAAATCTGTTATTTTTCCAGATCTGCAGATCAGAAATTTTGTTGGATTTCCACATCCGAAACACATCAACGTTTTTAAAAAAATTAGTGCATCTGAATGTGTACATCCAGAATCATGAAGCATAAACAAAAATTGACATGGAGCCTAAATAACATGAATGGTGTATTAAGAAATACTCAAACTTTAATTACTAGCAACTTTGGAATGAGACTTGGGACCAACTATATTAAACCATTACAACTTACGTGTTCTAGAAACAGATGTTGTCCCACAAAAACAATACAAGTAACTTATTAAAGAGGGTTTACTGACTTTCTAGCCTCTATCCCAAAATAATTTATATTATCCTTTTCAACTTTTATTATTGGTAACCATTACACAATACTAATTTTAAATGAAAACGACGAAACTGATAAAAAATATGAATCCAACAAATACAACAAATGATAATAACGTCATTAAATTAATTTAAAATAAAAAAACTGTAACACCACATTCCAGAAAAAATTCTATCCCTTTCGTAAACAATCTTCGAATTCTGAAAGTAAATTATATTAAATAAATAAACGCATCCTATTTCTATGAACACCAAACCTTTCTTCACCAGATTCATGTGTATTTCCAACTTTTAACGATAAATAAAAACAATAAAAGGTAAAATAAATTTAAAAAAAAAAAAAACTATTTTCATTTTTATCAAATAAAATCTATCCAACTAACCCCCATTACCTGCAAACAACCGATCAGAAGACCGTTCTCCCACATCATCCAATTTCCCAGGTGACTTATTCTTCAACCAATTCGAACCAGTTCGACCCAGAAACGGCGGCGTCCAAGAGAATCCCCTCCGGTCCGGCCGATTGAACCACTCATAGTTCCTCCCACTAGCACTACTTCCCACACTCCTTGTTCTAAAACCCCTCCTCCCACTACCTTCTCGTGTAAAAGTAACACCACAACTCGCCACGTGGCTTGGAGTCGAACCCACCAACCGGTTCCTTATCTCCTCCGGTAATCTCAACGTGAACCGCTCGTGATTCTCACCTTCCTGAACCAGAGAATGACCCGTGGAATGTGACCGTGGAATCCAGCTTCCAATTTTAAAACCGGTCGAACTTGACCGAACCGGTCGGGTCCGGTTCGGTGTAACTGAATAATTCAAATTCACCTTAGGAGAAGGAGAACGAGATGAAAGGTTGTTGTTTCCGGTTTCAATATTATTTCGGGCCGGGTCATCTGCATCGGATATATCCGGATCCGGAATTAGAACCGAAACGAAAGAAGAGTCACCGGGTTTTGGAATTAAATTGGCCCGACAAACGGGGCAAGTAGAGTGACTAACAAGCCAAGCATCGATGCATTCAGGATGAAACACGTGGCTACAATTAGGAATCAAACGCAGCGTTTCATCGTCTTGGAATTCGTTTAAACACACGGCGCATTCTAGCGCGGCTCTTCCGATTTTGTGTCCTTTCACGGCGGAGTAAACAAAGGTAGGAAAAGTTGCGATGATTTCGGAGTCAAGTCCACGGTGTCTTCGGTGGCTACCGACGATCGGAACCGATAGGTCGAATCTTCCTCTCATCCTTTGTTCTGCGCACTGGCGAGTGTAGACGGAGAGGAAACCGAGGATGAAGAACACGACGACTAAGATAACTAGCACGATGGCCATGGATTTGTCGAATTTGAGCGCGGAGATTTTTCCTGGTGGTGGCGGTGATAACATATTCGGAATCTGTGCGGTGGCCGGCAGTGGAAAGAGGGTGGTGGAAAGAAGGAGGAGGTAGGGGAGGGCATAATTGGAATTGAAATGAAATTTGAGAGGGAAAGTGTTCATGAGGGTTATTTTAGGTAGGTTTCATTTGCTGTTATTGCAAGCAAAGAAAAATAATTAGAACTCTGTTTCTAATGCTAATCCTAAATATTAGTGATATATAGTGCCCCGCTAATTACTCCTTCGTACTCTTTTTGTGATTGTTTATGATTTTCTTCTTTTTTGTTTTGTTACTAAAGGGCAAGAGAAAAAGTAGAAAAATGTGGCATTGACTTTTTTTTATAGCAAGGGAATTGTTGTTCAACTATGTTGAATGGTTTGGCTCCATGTTTTTATTATTTTTAAAATTTTGAAGAAGTCCCAATGGATTTGCCTTTGGATAGAAGAGATTTGATTAGTATTTTTTATTTTATTAAAGAATATTTTTGGTTCAATAGAATGGAAAGGGAGAAGAAATTATAATGAAGTTGGGGAGAGAGTGTTTGAGGATAACAAGAGGATGGTGGTGGGTATTTAAATATAAATAATTTAATGCTACTATAATATAAAATTAAATCAAATCATATTAAAAGAATTTATTTGTTACGTATTTGTGTGTAAAAACTTTTATATAGTTGGTGCATCACAATCACTTGCTTATGTTATTTTTGATGTAGTTGAAATAAAAGTTAAATGATATTTAAGATTTTTAGTGGATGTAGTTAACATAGTTTTAGAGGGTGTAGTGTTATATTTGTGAGGATCGCAAATAAGGGTGACTCTTGGATTTTCGTTTAGAGTGATGTCGTCTAAGTGACATCCCCACAAAACATGAGGGTTTGCTTTTACGACAAATGACATGTACAATATCGTTATCTTTCATTAGTTATGTTAGAAGGATCCATACCACGATTTCTTGATAAATAGGTAGTCAACAGTCTCCATTAATCATGGAAAAATGATTATTTTCCTTAAGGGTTTCTTAAACCCTAGGCCCAAAAGGCCTATATAAATACTTCTACTCAATGGGGAGAAATACAAATTATAACTCATACGCTTATACCTAATCACCAAATACATACATAAAGTCTCTCATCTCACGTGAGCATATCCTCTAGACCACCATAAACACCATCATACATGACATCTCGTCGTCGTAGACAAGGCCTAACCACCATATATCGTAATATACGTACTAAAGCCTCTGAGTTACTCTGTCCTTGTAGGGGTAACATGCACACATGTACTTTTTGACCAGTACAACAACGCCCACTGCGGGGATCCGATAAAACTAACTTCGGCAACAGCTTCTTCATCACAATCACCCTACTCACTATTATCTTCCACTCCTACACCTAGCCACCCTCACTCATGGTTAACAGGAGAGATTCATCCCCAACACCAGAAGGCACCAGCATTAGCGATGATACCGACGCCCTATAAGAGATGTGTGCCGCCATGGACGAACTACGTTGTCAGAACCAAACATTGAAGGACAATGTCAACAACATCAGACAACACCAATAGGAGTCCAATCCTCCAGAAGAGATGGAAGTGCTGGATCTTCAACCCCTCTTAAATGAGATATGGGGATCACTTGTCCCCAAGGGATTCAAACTTCTCTCTTTAGTCAAGTTTGATGGGTGCAATGATCCTTACGAACACTGTTGTTCCTTTTGATCAGATGCATTTGATAAAACAACATGGGGAGTACAAAATATATTTTGTAGAAAATGTAACATGTGGGACAAGATGTTCCAGCATCTGGCCTCAGCCTGTAGCCAATAAATTTAAGCATGATTTTGTTTGATTCCAAGAAAGATGTTAATCCAAATCAGTTTAGAAAAATATTTTAACAAACCATAATCCATAAAGGTTGAAGCAGATTTAATTGAATATAGTTTAATTGAACATTTTGGATTTGGTTTGAATAAGAAAATTTAATTTGATTGGATTTGTATTGAATAAAAGATCTATTTGAATATGCTTTGAATGAAGATTTGGTTTAGATTTATTCTGTCCAAGATTGTGCATAAATTAATATGCAAAGAAATTGATTGAAGATTTATATTTCATGAAGAAATCTTATTGGAGAGCATCCATGAAGGCACAATCTTTGAAGAGCTCTTCATCTAAATAGTGAGAGACATGCAATTCTTTTTCGATTTTGATGCAAGAAAATATTTTTGTTTTAAGATAAGAAAAGAACTAAGTGAAGGGAACAATATGCTGAAATATTTTAATAATTTAGTAATATATTAATATTCCAATAATTATGTGGCCAAATATATTTATTTAATTATATTAGCTATTTTATCAAATAAAGTGCCTTAAATAAATTATGTGATCAAATAATGTTAAAAGGTTATTTAGATTTTATTTAGGAATTATTTAATTAATTAATTAATTAAATAATTGGTATGGGCTCAAATATGAGTGGATGTCAGGATGGCCCATTTAGGAATAATGGGAACCCTAATTGGCCGTCACACTATATATAGGCTATGGTCCCCAATATACCGTACAACAAGCAATTATCTCTTCTCCCCATCTAAAGAGAATTCGAGGCATAAGGAGTATCGGTTGAGGAAGAACCACAAAAGCTATCATCTTCCAGGTTTTAGGGTTACCACAAAGTGATTTTTCTCTATGGATCTAGGTATTCCTAAAATCAATTTATCGATCCTTTAATTTTATACATGCTTGATTTCCGCGTCTAAATTATATATTATAATTTCTTGAGCATGTATGTTTTGATTAATCGTTATTAATCTAATTCCAACAAATGGTATCAGAGCTTAGGTTGTGATTAAATTATTAATTATTAACGATATGTTATTATGTCATTTTTTTAATATATTGTTTAAGTTTTTTATTGTTATCATAAGGGGAGAAATTGTTTAGTGTAAGGTGGTTTTTTAGACAACAGGATGATGAGGGTTCCCTTCCCCTCTCATCAGCGCCAAGGGTTTTGGAATGTTACTCCTATTTTTTTTCTTATTGATCGTGTTTTACTATATTTTGTATTCTTTGTTTTATGTGCGTTTGTATTTAAGCCAAATGGGGGTTTTCCTTAACCCCTATGGCCTTATTTATGGTAATATCTCAAACGTGTTAGAGGTTGTTATAATATTAGTTATATATACACGTATCATTGTGAATTTGATGTAAAAAGTTGATATGGTTGTTTTTGGATACAATTAGTTATTATTATCTGTAACCAAATGGAATTTGGGAAAATCTCATTTCGTTACTGTTTGTTGAATCGATAATGTTTAACTATATCAATTTTTTATTTTATGGATCCAACTTTATTTTTTTTTAATTGTGAAGAAAATTTAAATACTAATTTTATTTTATTAAGAAATTTTTTTTTCTTTCGAGTGTTAATTTACTTTAGAATTTTTTAACACCCTTCGAGTACAGCCGGTTTATTATTCCGGTATATACATGACATAAACACAATTATGTGTTTATTTTTCAGACTTAATTATGCGAGTATTTTCTTGCATAATTAGGATAGTTTGATAATCATTTGATTATTAAGCGATCATATAAACATATAATTTTAGCATTACATTTGTGGGTAATGGTTGTGTAAATTTTAAGGCATTCCCATTTAATTTATTAAATTAAAAATGTCTAGTAATTTTGGTTTAGTGGGTTAAAACAATAAGTTGCAAAAGTTACCTCTATTGTGTAAATTTGATTAAATCAAAATCACAAAAGATGTAGTGTGTAATTATTCATGCGAACTGTTATGGTCGGCCAAAAGGAAGACGCAGTTTGGCCGAATAATTGCATACCTGTGATGGTAAATATGTAGTAATTATTAAGTTTATCCATGTGGTTGATGATTGATGTCAAAGATGTCCATTAACTGACAGGACTTATTACTAATATTTGATCATTGCTTGAGAGTACCGCTTACAGTTAATTCTTGCAATCAAAGATTGGGAATTTATAGTGTTCTTGGTATCTTGTTCAGGTCTTATTTAATTTGCATATAAACAATATTGTACATGTCTATTTGACATGCCTACTAAGGTTGTATGCTTATTGTTCTTTTCAATCGATCCAGATGTCGCTGCTACCGCTCCAAATTTTGTTGCTCACATGAACTTTATCCCTATGGTGAGTGAGATGAACTTCAAGTCTTGGAGAGAATATGTTGGGATCATTCTTGGATGTAGGACTTAGACTTATCCCTAAGGGAAGAGCGTCCCACAACAATGGTTGAGAACCCAAAAGAAACCTGCATGAAATTTTTCTCAAAATAAGAAGGCAAAGGAACAACCTAAAGAGACCACTTGCTTCTTTTGCAAAAAGGCTGGACACATGAAGAAAGAGTGTTCCAAGTATGCCGCATGGCGTGAAAAGAAGTGTAATTTTCTCACTTCTGTTTATTCTGAAATTAATTTAGTTTCTGTACCTAAGGATACTTGGTGGGTAGATTCTGGTGCTACTACTCACATTAGTATGTCCATGCAGGGTTGCCTGTGGAGCCGTCCGCCAAGTGATGCTGAAAGATTCATCTATGTGGACGATGGCAATAAAGTTGCAGTAGAGGCTATAGGGACTTTTAGATTATTATTAAAGACCGGTTTTCATTTGGATTTGATTGAGACTTTTGTTGCACCGTCTATTAGACGGAATTTAATTTCTATTTCTATTTTGGACAAATCAGGTTATACTTGTTCGTTTGGAAATAATAAATTTAGCCTCTCATATGATTTAAATGTTGTTGGTTACGCTTCTTTGAATGATAATATTTATATGCTTGATATTGAATGTCCTTGTCGTAACCCGAAATTTGACCTCCCTCTTTTGCCTTTTGCATGAGCATAAGCATTCGCATCGCTGGCATACGCATTCGCACTTTTCCTCTTGTGTTTTGATTGCAGAAATATTTAGGTTTTCCAAGCCCGATTAATCGTATCCTCACAAGGTCATCGTATCATCAAAACAAGCACAAAATGAGGGTTTCTATGCCTATTCAGCAATACAAGGGGTGGAAAATCAAAGCCGCGACCACAACATCCTTTTTAGGCAAAATTGGGCAAGTTTTTTACTGGTTAACCGGTTAACCATTTGGGTTAATCGGTTAACACCCCTTTTACAGCCCCAAATTCAGCTTTTTAACAGCTGTTAATCGGTTAACCTGTTGGTTAATCGATTAACACCTGCTATTTCAGCAAAAATTCAACATTTCCATCATATTTCAGCAACTCTCTCCATTCTCTTTTGGTCTATTCTATTCTAGTGTTGTGTGGAACATTCTAGACAGTGTAGCGAGCGATTTTGGACGCGATTCTTAAGCGCTGGTCGCTCTCTGCGGTTGAGCTTAAACTACAGGTCGATTCATTTTTTATCCTATTAAAGCTGATGAAGGAAGGGAAATAGATGTCTCCAATTAACCCTGCTATGCATACTGAGTTTAAACAGCGGTCTGTTAAGTTACGGATGCGATTAATGTGGGGGGGGGGGGCCTTTCTTGTGTTATTTTGACAGACAGGTTTCTGGCGGGGAACAAGGATTAGGATGTTAGGACTGATGCTTTTTGATGTGAGAGTATAGGATTTGGGTTTTTTGTTTAGTGTGCTCGCTAAGATTTTTCTTTCAATCTTATGCCTACGTATTCCCGTTTACCGAAACAGGAAAATCAGAGCATTCGTAGTTCCTCCTAGGAAATGGGTGTTTTGGTGTCTTGTTCAAAGCCCAAGACATGAAGCGAAAGGTGATTTGTATCTTGTTCAAAGCCCAAGATATGAAGCTGAAAAGTCTATTTGTATCTTGTTCAAAGCCCAAGATATGAAGCTAAAAGGTCTCAACTTTAGAGAGAATTTGTCATCTCTAAAGAAGGGTTTGTCTGTCACAACTGTTGGGTGACTGGTTATAAAGGAGAATTACTTTAATCGGGATTTGTGAATCCGGCAATGCCATAATTTCCTTTATAGGGATTTTAACCTGAAGGAGAAGACTTTAACTAAGTGTAGAGCAATGCTATCTTTCCTTAGGAATTCCTCATGCTAAAAGAGGGACAATGGCATGGATATAGATGATCCAGAGGCTTGCCGCTTACATCGATTAGATGAAAGGGAAGGAGTTGTTGATGTTTGTATACTGTGAACGAGGCACAGCTTTGATGCTAAAAGGTTAATTGGATTAACCAGTGGTTTTCTTATACAAAGCCTAAGAGGAGGCTAGTATGTGTCTCGTACAAAGCCCGAGAGAGAGGCTAAAAGGTTTTTGACTCAACGAGGGAATCTTTTGGTATCTCGTATAAAGCCCGAGGTGGAGGCTATTTGACTCAACAAGAGAGTTTTTTGTATCTCGTACGAAGCCCGAGATGGAGGCGAAAGTGGTGATTGACTCAATGAGGGAGTCTCTTATGTGTCTCGTACAAAGCCCGAGAGAGAGGCTAAATAACTTTTGACTCCGCTGGGGAGAATCATTGTACAAAGCCCAAGAGAGAGGCTAACTTCACTGGAGAAGGATCATTATACAAAGCCTAAGAGAAGGTTGTGGTTACTGTTCAGTTAAGTGACAGGTCCAGTATACTGATTTTTAAAGAGAAAATCAGTTCTTATATGAGCAACACTGTACTCAAGGATTTGATCCAAGGATCCAGGTTATTCCTGTTCTTTAAGGAATCGGGAAATCCGAAGGGTATTGAGACTGTCCGAGTCTACGGGTTTCCTTCCTATTTAACGAAGGGGTCACTTGAGAATGTCTTTGAGACTCAAGGAGATTAGACTGTCAAAGTCTAGAGTGTCCTCTTTTATACCATGCTTTGAGAAATGGTAGTAGACTCTATGAAAGGACTGTTCTATAAAGGTGACTAAGTTCTGTTCCTATACCTCTAGGAGGTCGTCGGGATAATTTGTACGAAGCCCAAGAGGAGGCTGGAAACTTTTAAGAAGCCGATCGGTCCTTGTACGATGCCCAAGAGAAGGCTATCATTCCCGGAGGAAGAAATCATTATACGAAGCCTAAGAGGAGGCTGTGAATACTTCTAAGAAGCCGTAGGGTCATTGTACTAAGCCCAAGAGGAGGCGGAGTTGCTTTTAGGAAGCCTGTGGGTCCTTGTACGATAACCAAGAGGAGGCCGATGCTTTTAAGAAGCCCGTGGGTCCCCAAACCCCGAGAAATTCAAGGCAAGCTATTCACAAGGAATAGATCAAGTCAGGAAAGTTCGAGAATTTGGAAGAAACTCAAAGATGCCATTCACGGAGAATACATTCATCTCTGGGAATAGAGTTTCTTGACAATTCCTAATAAAGACAGCCGAAGAGAAGACTGTATCTAGTGATCCTATTGGGGATCTAGTTGTCTGTTTCTACGAATAAATGAAGCGGCGTCACCTAGTTCTAGACGTAGTTGCCCGGGAAACTCGAAATATCTATACTATTATTACACAGTTGATATTAGTTTATGAAAGAAGACTTACAGTGAAACAGCCCCACAATACAATTATATACATATGAAAGCGGTAAATGAAAGCAATATCCACTTACTCGGTTGTAGAGCTTCCATACTGTTTGGTTAGTTGTTCAATAAAGAAAGATTGAAAACAACAGTATATTCAAAATCAAAGGAGAAAGTGCTTTGAAAAAGAAAGATTTTGGGGCTTACAGCTCACGGAGAGGCCCAGGGTTTTATCAGTGAGCGCACTGTTTGAATTTGTACAGAGGGACTTATACAAGTGACTGAGGCCCAAAATGTTTTTCTGTACAAAGGGATGGGTCTTACACTCTTTCAAGAGGCCCAAATGTTTTAAAGAAAAAGAGTGGGACTTATAACACGAGGGTAGGCCCAGATGATTTTTCCGTTTAAAAATGGCGATCGCGCCGAGGTTTTCTTTTAACGCGGAGGGACTTATACAATAAGTGAGACCCAAAATGTTTGGTTAAAAGGGGGTTGGGTCTTACACTCTATTAGAGACCCAAAAGTTTTGAATGGGTCTTATAGCTCGAGGAGAGGCCCAAAAGGTTATTTTTCGAAAGACGACGATCGCGCCGTTTGTTTTTGACGGTATCGGGACTTATACAATGCACTGAGGCCCAAAAATGATTTGGTCAAAAAAGGATTGGGTCTTACACTCTATTAGAGGCCCAAAGTGTTTTGAAAATGATTTATGAGGGTTGAATTAATCCAAAAACCCTAATTTGTTTTCAAAAATGTATTTAATTGAATAAAAATTCAATTAAAATTATCAAAATTGTTTAACATGTGAAAAACAAATTGTGATCTTGGATTAATGCTTCAAAAATTAAGTATTGACTTACAAAATAATTAGAAAGCATTAAAAGTTGCAAAATCAAGGTGGAAAAAAATATTTAAAATGTTAAAAACAATAAAAATATTAATTCTTTGCAAAAATATCAATTATATGAAATAAATAATATTTTTGAGATTTTTTGATAAAATAAAATATTTTAACATTTTTGTGAATTATTAAAAAAAGAATCAACTCAAAATCATTAAAACTCAGAGAGAAATTAATTTTTGAATCAATTAAACAAAATCACAAAATTCAAATATTTGAATTTGGAAAAAAGGCGCCAAGAACAGCTGAAGAACATGCGCGTGTTCTGGGTTTGGCTGATTTGCATTTTCTATCCAATCTCCCTGAATACTTGATTATAACATGCAATCCACATATCATTATGCTCGTCTCAACCTCACGATCATGTTTATAACACTTAATTTCATTTAAATTAAACATAAAACATGAAATCACGAAGAAACCTCAAGAACCCTAATTTCTGCATGAAGGCTAGGATTTTTGATACACGATCCAAACAATGCAATTAATTGAGGGAAAACATTCCATGCATGATTATGAACACATGGCAAAATTATTGTGCGAGGAAATATGCATAGATTGAGAGATGACCAAGTTTATGCTTACCTCTAGGCCGTGACAGCAAGTGCAATGTGATTTTTGATTTGGAGGTGTTACAGATGAGTGGTGATGATCTGAACAGCTTCCTTACACCCTATGGAGTGTGTTTGAATGCTTGGACTTGATTGAAAATGGCTGGAACGATTTGTGGTACCTCAGCTGCAACTTGATTGAAAGTTTGAGCAACCAGCTGGTGATTTTGTGAAATCTGTGTTCCAGATGTTATGTGAGTGTTTGAACCACTTCTATATGATGTATATGAGGTGTGTGAGTGATTGGTTTGATTTGAAAAGCTCTCAAACTCAAAACCCGATAGCTACCTTGCTAAGAAAGGCATTTTTGCCAAGAGAAAGAGATTTTGAGGAAAGCATCTGTTAGATGGATTTGGTGTACTCAAACTGATCATAATTGAGCTCTATTTATAGTAGAGCAAGTTTGTTTTGGGATCCACAGTGAATGGCAACTGCAGCAGGTGTTTGTTCAATGTTGGCCAATGGAAATCCAAGTCTCCTCTAGCCATTGACTAGAGGTTAGGGCACAGAGCTTTGGTTCCCTTGGTCTTGGATAAGTCTTGACTGATTTCAGTTGAGAATGGCTCAGTCCATGCCACCTTGATGCTTCCATTGAATGCTCCAATCCAAAATTGGAGTCATGTCCCTATTTTGGCCATTCTAGGTTCAACATGCTATTTCTTGTTCCATGGACTTTGGAGGCTTGGCTCAGTGATTGTCCCCTTTAGATTCAATCCTCAAATGTGTCCAAGTGGATAGGAGCATTTGAATTTGGCTGATTTTGGCAAATCGAGCAAAGTTGCAAATTCTGCCTTGCCTTTGACAGATTTCAGCAAGGCAACTTTCCAATGTCATAACTCATGGTGTAAGTTGAATTTGGTAATGCTCTTGACCATTTTGGAAAGCCCTTACATGATACAACAACTGTTTGAACATATTTGGTTTTGATCTCTTTTGAATCCAAGTGAAAAATCCCTCTACATTTGGCAAAAAGTGAAGGCAGATTCTGACTTAGTGAAAATTTCACTAAGTGTTGGAAAAAGTGACATTTTCACTTTTCAGCCATTTTGATCACTCCCTAACTCAAAATCCTTAATGAATTGGACTTAGGTCTAGTTGAAGTTTTTGTAGAGGGTAATGAGGGCTACAAATCCATCATTGGATGACAAAAATGGCTTTTTGGTTTAGGAGTTATGATCCTCCAAAGTTGGTACCCTTGTCACTTTATTTTTAACTTAGAAAATTTTCTAAGTTTTTATGGTTACCCCTTTTACAAGTTATCCAACTTTTCTTGATTTTTCTAGATGAATGATGATTCAAATCATACATTAACATCATTTTAGGGTTAAAAATCCATTTTGGTGAAAAATCTCAAAAAGTCAAAGTTGACTTTTGTGCACAGTTGACTTTTTATCAGATGAATTCCAAACTGTGCAATTCTTCAGGAAATCATGTCCTTGACCTAAATCAAACTTGATGGACATGTTCCATGGGTGTCATAGGGTATATTGATGCATGTCATAGGGCTTGGGAGCATGTCCTGGTCAAAAGTCAAAGTTACAGTTGACTTTTCCCTTAAAACCCTAACTGTGGTGCAGATGAAATTGAGACTTGTTGCTCAAGCTTCTTGGATTAATACATTGTTCCAAATGGATCAATATAGTTCATTAGAGACCCTCAAACCCTCTCTTGAGGTCTTGGCTCATGATTTGTCCCAAATGTCAACTTAGGGGTGAATTAGGTCAAGAACCCTAATTCCTGATTTTTGATGAATGCATCCCCTGAGGCAAAATTGACTTGATGATTGGGTCCATGAGGTCCCATGGAGTATATTAGGTTATGTTTTGGATCATTGTCTTGTGTCCAGATGAAAATTTTCCATATGGAGGCCCTGGTCGACCAAAACCCTAATTTGGTGACACTGTCGATCATGAGACTTGATCCACCTAGAAGGGAGCAGCCTTGTGCTTAATCCTTGAAGTGGGAGTCCTTTTGATCCATTGTGGATATTTTAGAGGTTAGACAAGTTGAAGATCATGTTATTCCTTGATTGATCCTTTGTCTAAGCACTCAGAGAGGGCTTGAAACCCTAATTTTGATTGTAGTGAATGCTCACCCATCTTTGGGGAGACTAATGAAGTATGATGGTTCCTCCATATTGTGATGATGAGTGACATAATGATGGGACATCTTAGTGGTCAAAATTTGGGGTATGACAGATGCCCCTATTTAATCTTCTTGGACTCGAAGGTGTGAACGACGAAGGTATTCGGGCACTCGAGGTGCAAGAGGATTAAATATCGGAATACCCGAAATTTTGATGGTGGTTATGAATGGTAGCTTGCACATTCATCTTCTTTAGCTAAGCAATGATGCTTAGAAAAGGTAAACTTCCCCTCGATCCTGGTCTTTAGCCAAGGAACTGGTCTCAGTTTTCTTTTGTCAACCTCCCTCCCGTTCCTAGTTTCCTACCAAGGAACTGGTCTCAGTTGCTGATTTAAACTTCCCCTCGATCCTGGTTTCCCACCAAGGAACTGGTCTTAGTTTCTGATTTAAACTTCCCTTCGATCCTGGTTTCCCACCAAGGAACTGGTCTTAGTTTCTGATGTAAACTCCCCTCGATCCTGGTTTCCTACCAAGGAACTGGTCTTAGTTTCTTTTGTCAATAAACTTTATTGACAAGGGACGCTATTCAGAGCGGATTTCCCTCAAACTTCTCGCCGAATTTTCCTGGGGAGATGCCATTTGATGGAAAAAGCTTTGATGTCATACTTGCTGGAGAACCCAGTCGTCTGAATTGTAGAGGTGTACAAACTTCTCTGTTGGAGATGCCATTTGTCGATTCTACTGGGGAAAGCAAGTCTCTTGAGAGACTGTTTTCGTTTGGGGGCTTACATCATACTTTTCTCGGGATCTTTCCGGAGAAATGCCATATGATGGGATCCAATTTTGAGGTGCCGATGACCTTTTCATCGGTGGGTTTTTCGGAGAATGGCAGCTGTACTGCCAAATCTCTGCTTAGGAGGCTTTCTCTGGGGATTTTCCTTAATCCGGGAAAACAAGGATATCATCTTCAATGGCGAAGAGTGACATCGGTCGAAGGTTCTCTGGTCTTTCAGAGGTTCAAGTTATCAAAGTGGTCAAGGGCCCACTTCAATCCAGAAATAAAACTGGAGGAGAGAGAATGTTCAGACGCAGCGTTTCCTGACGAGGCAAGAACTGACAACTCGATTGGGAGAACTTCCATCACTAGGGGACAAGACCGACTAGAGTGATAGGGATGCAATATGAAATGTGAATGCAAATCAATAATGCATGATGTGTGTATGTTTATGCTGACAAAACTGACGCGACATACAAACTAAAAGGTGAACATAACTGGATACTCGGCCATTGCGGGGCGAAGAAGTACCGCTGGTTCAAGATAGCAATTCCGCCTTGCTTAGGAGAGATAGTCCCTGTTGGGAGCACCGTTGATCGGGCTTAGGAGATAAGAACTCGGCCGAGGCGTGTCAGACGAAACAAGGTCTCTGACACAGTTGATCCCTTCCTTCAGGCGTACTAGGCCTAGAAGGAGTACTTTGATTATGCACTTTGAAGTTCGCTTACTTCTGGAGAAGCGACCTATGTTCCTTTGATGTTCAACAGTCAAAAGAAATTGCCGTCTTTATTTTAAAAGCAGAAAAAGTTTTAATAGATAAATTCATTTTTGTTTTATTTCAAGAATCGTTAATCATGTTAACAACGTCGTTCTGTAAAGCTAAAACAAATAAGAATTACAAACAAAAGCACAAGGGCTCAAATTTTATCGATGAGATGGAGATCAGCCAAACGCATGATTCCAAAGAGTATATACAAAGTCTGAAAATGGTAATTTACAGGGAAAAGGGCTACGTTGAAACATAACAACCACTATCCTTCTACCAACTTTGAATTCGGGGCATCCTGAGCTTTTGTCGAAGAAGACCTTGACTGGAGTTTTCCTCCGATGGATGGTGTAACTGCTGCTGCTGAGGGACTTGCCTCTGTTGAACATAGTTACTTGCCACTATCCCTAACTTTTGCTTGGATTGTACTGTGATGTTTCCAATCCACCGGGATGATTTTTTCTCTGTCTCTGACTTTTGCCTGGACCGCCCTTTCGGGTTTTCAATCCACCGAGACGTTTTTTTTAGGCGAATTATTTCTTGACTACATCAATATTTGTGGGGTAGGCAAATTCCTCTCCGTCCATGGTTGCAAGTCTCAAGGCACCGCCTGAGAAAGCTTTCGTGACCACATAGGGGCCATCATAATTCGGAGTCCATTTACCTCGCGAATCAGTGAGAAATGATTGTATCTTCTTGAGCACGAGGTCTCATTTCCTGAAGATGCGAGGTCGAACCTTTTTATCGAACGCCTTCTTCATTCTCTGTTGATACAACTGACCATGGCATAGTGCCGTGATTCTCTTTTCTTCGATCAGATTCAGTTTGTTGTGTCGGCTTTGACACCATTCAGCTTCGGTGAGCTTAGCTTTCATCAATACTCGGATTGATGGGATCTCTACTTCTATGGGGAGCACTGCTTCCATGCCATACACTAGAGAGAAAGGGGTTGCCCCTATTGAAGTGCAGACAGATGTGCGATAACCGTGAAGAGCAAAGGGTAACATCTTGTGCCAGTCTTTGTAGGTTACAACCATCTTTTGAACGATCTTCTTGATGTTCTTATTGGCCGCTTCTACCGCTCCGTTCATCTTGGGTCGGTAAGGAGATGAGTTATGGTGTTCGATCTTGAACTCTACGCACAACTCTTTCATCATCTTATTGTTCAAGTTAGATCCATTATCAGTAATGATCTCGCTTAGAACACCATAACGGCAGATGATATTGTTTTTGATAAATCGGACCACCACTTGTCGGGTTACATTAGCGTATGATGCTGCTTCGACCCACTTGGTGAAATAGTCAATGGCTACCAGGATGAATCGATGTCCGTTTGAAGCCTTGGGCTCAATCATGCCAATCATGTCGATTCCCCATATAGAGAAAGGCCTTGGGGAAGAAAGAACTTTGAGATGTGATGGCGGTACATGAATTTTGTCAGAGTATATCTGACACTTGTGACACCTCCTCATGTACTTATAACAGTCAGATTCCATGGTTAACCAATAGTACCCTGCTCTTAGAATTTTTCTCGCCATTGTGTGTCCGTTGGCATGAGTGCCAAAGGACCCTTCGTGAATTTCTTTCATAAGCATGTCTGCTTCTGGTCTGTCGACGCATCGGAGCAAGACCATGTCAAAATATCTCTTATAGAGAGTGTCATCGCACAGGAAGAAGTTTCCAGCCAATCTTCTGAGGATTTTTATGTCTTTTCTGAGTGCCCCAGATGGGTACTCTTGTTTCTGAAGGAAGTATTTGATATCGTGATACCAAGTTTTGTCGTCTATGACTGCTTCAATCATGAAGATGTAAGCGTGCCGCTCAAGGCGCATTATGTCGATCTTAGGTAGGTCATTCCATTAACCTACACTAATCATGGAAGAGATAGTGGCTAATGCATCAGCCATGTGATTCTCATCACGAGGGATGTGATGAAACTCAACTCTGTTGAAGAAGGGTAACAACCTTCTTGCATAATCTTTGTAAGGAATCAGTCCTGATTGGTATGTGTTCCAATCTCCTTTTATTTGATTGATAACCAAGGCTGAATCGCCGTATACGTCCAAGTTTTTGATCCTTAAATCAATCGCTTGTTCGAGACCCATAATACAAGCTTCGTATTCGGCCTCGTTGTTCGTACATTTGAACGTAAGTCTAGCAGTGAAAGGAATGTGGGTACCCTGAGGGGTAACAATGATTGCCCCAATTCCGTTTCCGTAATGATTAACTGCTCCATCAAAGATAAGTCCCCATTGGGAACCTGGTTCTGGCCCTTCACTGGGTAACGGTTCATCGCAATATTTCATTTTTAGATACATGACATCTTCGTCTGGGAAGTCAAACCCGATTGATTCTTGATCGTCAATCGGTTGATGAGCCAAGTGATCGGCTAAAATACTTCCTTTAACGGCTTTCTGAGCGTGGTACTCTATGTCATATTCTGATAACAACATCTGCCAACGGGCAATTCTTCCCGTGAGAGCAGGCTTTTCAAAAACGTACTTGATTGGATCCATTTCGGAGACCAACCAAGTAGTATGATGAATCATGTACTGGCGAAGACGTTTGGCTGCCCAAGCCAAAGCGCAGTAAGTTTTCTCAAGCATCGTGTACCGAGTTTCACAATCCGTGAATTTCTTGCTCAAATAGTAAATGGCAGACTCTTTCCTCTTTGTTTTGTCTTGTTGGCCAAGTACACATCCCATTGAGTCCTCTAGGACTGTGAGGTAAATGATCAGTGGTCTTCCTTCCACTGGAGGTGATAGAATCGGAGGATTCAACAGGTATTCCTTAATACTGTCGAATGTGGTTTGGCAATCTTCTGACCAAACGCAATCCTGGTTCTTTTTCAATAATTTGAAAATCGGCGGACACGTGGCGGTCATAAGGAATATGAATCTGGAGATGTAGTTCAACCGTCCCAGGAATCCTCTGACTTGTTTTTCAGTTTTCGGAGAAGGCATTTCCTGAATGGCCTTGACCTTGTCAGGATCAACCTCAATTCCTTTCTGGCTGACGATGAACCCTAATAGTTTCCCTGAACGGACACCAAAGGTGCACTTGTTGGGATTCAAGCAGAGCTTGAATTTTCTTAGACGTTCGAACAATTTTGACAGATGTTCAACGTGCTCACTCTCTGTTTTTGATTTTGCAATCATATCATCGACATACACTTCAATTTCTTTGTGTATCATGTCATGAAACAGAGTAGTCATGGCCCTTTGATAGGTTGCCCCGGCGTTCTTCAAACCGAACGGCATTACCTTGTAACAAAAGGTACCCCATGGGGTAATGAACGAAGTTTTCTCCATGTCTTTCGGCGCCATTTTGATCTGGTTATAGCCCGAGAATCCATCCATGAAGGAGAAAATTTTGAACTTTGTTGTGTTGTCTACCAGCATGTCAATGTGTGGTAAAGGAAAGTCATCCTTTGGACTTGCCTTGTTCAGATCCCTATAATCAACACACATTCTGACCTTTCCGTCCTTTTTGGGAACGGGTACAATGTTGGCTAACCATTGAGGATATTCAGATGTAGCGAGGAAACCCGCGTCAATCTGTTTCTGTACTTCCTCTTTGATTTTGATGGCCATGTCCGGGTGAGTCCGTCTCAACCTCTGCTTTACTGGCGGACATTCCGATCTCAACGGTAAGTGATGTTCCACGATGCTGGTATCCAACCCTGGCATATCCTGATAGGACCAAGTGAATACATCGGGAAATTCTTTGAGAAGCTTTATCAAACTCTCTTTGGCAGTTGGACCGAGCAGTGCCCCAATCCTGATTTCTTTTCTCTCTTGTTCTGAACCCAAGTTTACCGTTTCCAATGGCTCTTTGTGAGGTTCAATGGACCTTTCCTCTTGTCTGAGTAGTCGGGAGATCTCTTCTGGAATTTTGTCGTCAACTTCTTCTTCAGCCCCAAATATCGGGAACTCAAAGTTGGGAGAAGGCATCGGATCGTATGTTTCAACGGGGTTTAAAACAAGCAATCTGCATGAAGTGATGATTCATGTTTAGAAGAGATAGAGGAAAATGCAAGTGTGTGCAGTGTTTTTATTTTACTGCTTGTTTTTATTATTGAATTGTCTTTTAGGATTACCATTTTCTGAAAAAGCAAAAAGAGAAAACAGCAATTAATGCGGAAATCACAGAACGACGTTATTTTATTAATGAACAAGTCGATCCTTGAAACTACAGCCTTGTAAAACAAAACTCGGTCGCTTTGGGCGAAGCGAAGAGGGATATTTACAGAAAGCGAGCCCTATCAAAACATTCATTTCACCTGGGCAGGGTGAAAGGCTAAAGATGGCAATTACTTTGACTGGTGAACGATCTTCGGAACCTCGACAGCAACCCATTGGCGGCGAACTCCTCGGTGAATCACAAAGTTTGGCACCTTCCTTGATTTGTCTTCAGAAATGACGCTGATTTCTGGTGGAGCGGGAACATTGGAATCTGTCTCCCAGGCAGAATTGTCGTAGGAGAATTCCTCTGTTGCATTTTGCATAGCATTTGTGCTCTCAGCTATATCTCCCCATCCAGTAGGCTGGATATCTTCGAGCCTGATACGAGAGCTTTCAGGAGCGGTCTATTTGACCATATAGTCGTATTTCCCACTCGGTTGTCCCAAGGTGTCCCACACTTCTTTCGAACTGGATGAGTCATCCCTCTCGATGACGTTGACCTTGGGAAAAGCATAGTTGATGAATTCTAGTCCTGCAAATGTTGAGTAGTTTCTGAATGACCTGAGTGTTGATCCCATGACATGGTGGGGACACAGGTATTCTGTTCAATGATGCTCAGCTGAGTTTTATTACTCGGCTGACTTTCTTGCCCCAAGTTTCTTGGATAAGGTAGCCACATTGGCAGACCATCCATCGGGCCATAGTAATCGTGGTCAAAGTTGTCTTTCATCAGAGTGTCCTCCTCTAATGAATTTGGCGGAGCACGACATCCTTCTGGATCACAATCTCCGTATATCATTTCAACGTCTGACCTTGGTATAAATCTCGGACTCTGTGCGGGATAGCAAAATGGTATAGGCACCTCTTCCTGAGACATATAACCGTCCTCATTAAGATAGGACTTCCACTCTTTATTTGTGTCAGAGGGATCTTCCTCATTGATAGCATGTACTGCTTGAGACACTAGGTGAAGGAAACCTCCACTGTGGAAGAAATTTTGAAGGGGATGAAGACTTTCATCGCTGGCAGCTGTCTGGGTACAGGTTGCAGAAAAACCAAGACCCTTCTTTGTTGTATTGCTAGTAGGAATGACAAACTGTTCCCATCCTGTTGTATCAGTACTCTCGATCGCTTTGATATCATCTTTGTATAAGGAAATCGAGGTTCCTCCTCTGAATCAATTGTTCTCGCTCATCGACAGTGCTTGGAACTGCGTTCCAATAACCTCCTCGGGTTCTATACCAGTAGATGACGACAAGTTACTCACAAGCAAGGCTTGTTCCCCACAAACCATGACAAGTTGATCGTTCTTGACGAACTTTAGCTTTTGGTGGAGGGTTGAAGTAACCGCTACAGCCTGATGTATCCAAGGTCTTTCTAATAAACAACTGTATGTTGCCCAGATGTCCATGACCTGGAAAGTGACTTGGAAAGTGTGAGGACCAATAGTAATGGGAAGATCAACTTTGCCGATAACTGTTTTTCTGGATCCGTCGAACGCTTTGACGACGACCTCGCTGACTCTCATCGGAGGGCCTTTGAATGATAATTGCATCAAAGTGGACTTCGGCATAACATTCAGGGCTGACCCTGTGTCTACCAGTACGCTGGCTAAAGCATCGTCCTGGCAGTTAACTGTGATATTGAGCGCCATGTTATGACGGCGACCCTCTTCAGGTAATTCCTCATCACTAAATCCCACATTATTGCAGGAAGTGATGTTAGAGACAATGCTATCGAACTGTCTGATTGTTACATCCTGTTCCACAAAGGCTTGCTCCAAGACTTTCTGTAGAGCCTCCCTGTGGGCTTCTGAACTGAGTAACAGTGATAATACCGAGATCTTTGAAGGAGTCTGTAATAGTTGATCAACAATGTTGTATTCACTCCTTTGGATGTGCTTCAGCATCTCATCATTATTTTTTGAAAGGTCGGGATTACTGGATTGACCGACTGGTGGATCGGGAGCTTTCATCTGAAGTTCCTTTTCTTTGTTAAGTTCTCCAACTCCTCGGTTGAAGATTCGACCGCTCCGTGTTACACGACTGATGTCTGCAATATTCACGACGGAGGGTAATGGAATTTCCTTTCCATTTTCAATTACCGTTGCACCGTATTTGTATGGGATAACCTTAGCTGATTCATACGGTAGTGGTCCCGGTAGATAGATGACTATGGGAACCTTCTGATTTTTCTGACCATCATAAGTGATCTCGATTCGCTCCCGGTTGGGAACTTTAGATTCGTCAAGTAGAGGGATAATGGCAAAAACATCCCTGGTCCTGTGATGACTAGAGATCGTGACAACATCCTCAACTTGCTCGGCAAGGTAGTTCGGCGTCCAGTTGATGGGTCCAGAACCCGGATATGGGCGAATTTCTCCACGATCGACCTGACCCTGAAGAGCTGCTCTTACAAGGTAACACCCTTGGTTACTTTCCGAACAGACGCCGCAACGTTCATAGTTGTGTGGTGGCACCTGGCCACGCCCACTTTGAATACAATGTAACCTCACTAGGTTAGCTTCCACTGTTCGGACATCCTGACTTTGACATCGAGTAGGATTCCTGTTACTGATACTAATTTGTTGAGTATCTTCATCCATATAAATTGGCATCCACCAGTGATTTAACAAGCACTGAAGTGCCTCCTGGACAAGGGTACAACCTCGATCGTTTTCGCAACCCGCTTTACAGCTTTGATAGTCATGTGATATTAAGAATCCGAGTCGGACCTGCTCAGCATGTAACTCTACCAGGTTGGTATTCATCACGCGAATGTCGAAGATCTGAACCATGTTGATCTGATAAGGGTTCCTATCATGGTAGTCTTGGATCCATCCAAGATCCATCTGACGCTGGAGGGCCTCCTATATGAAAGAGCATCCCTGTTTGTTTACCGAGCAAGTCAGACAGGAACTGTAATCGTGTCGCGGCAGATTATGATACTGGCTTTTCCTTGAGTGCATTGCCACCAAGTTGACATTAATTGCACGGATGTCGTGGTTCTGAATGATGATAGAGTTTGTGTAGACCATGTTAACTCCACGAATTCGGTGCTCTTGGATCCATCCGAGATCCATTTGTTCCTGTAGAGCTGCTTGCACTACAGAACATCCTTGATTGTCTTTAGAGCAGATATCACGCTGATGATAGTTATGAGGTGGCACATGGCATATCCACTCTGTCTACAATGCATCTTGACCAGATTGGTCCTCAATAAGAGTACATCGTGAATTTGATAGACATTGTTAAATTCTTTCTCAATCAGATTGACTGCAGCTTTCTCATGTTGAGGCAGCGGGTTCGTGAGAACATTGGGATTCGTATCTTTGAAAGATAAAACCCCGCTCCTAACAAGTTTTTGCACGTCGGACTTGAAATTGAGACAAGTCTCTATGTTATGCTCTGGTCCTCCTTGATGATAAGAGCATGTCTGATCCACCTTAAACCAAAAAGGCAGATTTTCCGGTACTGTAAGAGGAGATTTAGTCTGAATGTGCCCCTTAGCCAGTAGTAATGGAAACAGCTCTGCGTACGACACAGGTATAGGATCAAATCCTGGTGGCCGTGTTGTACGGTTGTTGTTGTATGGAGGACGAGCCTGCTGAAGAGGCTGTTGTGTCCTTTGTTGATCAGGTTGGCTTTGCACAACCTGAGATTGATACGTAGGAATAGACACAGGGTTGATAGCAGTAGTCACAGCTGCTACCGATTGATAACGTCTGAAATTCTGATACCAGACGTGTGATGTTAAGGTGCGATGTCACAACAACACTCTCTGCAATAATGGACAGAATAAGCAACAGGAAAACACAAGGAATTGTTCACCCAGTTCGGTCTAACTACCTACGTCTGGGGGCTACCAAGCCAGGGATGAAATTCACTACTTGTAGATATAATTTACAGACTCAACACACCAGTTGACAATCTCCTAAACTTATACTCTACTAGTGACTTTCTACCTAAGAAACCACTTAGATATGAGAACACTACTCAATCCCCTAAAACACTCAAAGAACAACCTCTTTGAGATCCCTTGATCTTGCTTCCTAGCTTTGATCAATCAACAACTCTCTATTGCTTCACAGCTTCTAGAGAGGACAGAAAATTCAACACCTATTCAAACCTAGAATAGTGTGATTACAAGTACTCTAAACAAACCCTAGACTCTAAGCCTCCAGCTCTTGATCTTCAATCTATTTTCTGTACCTTCTTCCTTGGTCTTGTGCGCTTTATATAGCTCCTTGAATTTGGATTGGATTTGTCACAATATTTGATCAGATTTGTTAATTAAAAACTGAATCTTTTAAAACAGATTTTATCCCCAAAATCTTTTTAAATCTTCCACCTTTTAATTCTCCAACAAACCTGCAATCAAATCTCCCATGTAACAGAAAATATCTAGCCCAAGATATTCTCATCCAACGAGTCAACACTCTCCACAATTCCAGCTAATACGCGACCCTAATAACAACAAGCCCATGCTGTCATTAGCTTCAGTTCTGCAGGTCTGATGTTACAACATCACCTATGTGACATCAGACATCCACTTCAGCAACTAGCAACCTTAACACAGCCCAGTGTTAAGTGCAATGTTATGACATCAAGCCCATGACATCAAACATAGTTAACCTTCACAACTTAGTACAGCCCAGTACTAAGACTCAATGCTGCAACATCAACACCATGACATCAGCATTGAACACCTTGTTGTTTTACCAAAATTCCAGCCAATCCAGGAACTTACAACGTCGCCTTTGCTTTCCGAGAGAGATATTCCCTATATCCTGCTTTTTTTTCTTAGGGAGAGCACTACCTTATTTTTTAGTACCGCTCGTCGATCCAGCGTCTTTTACCAAACGTCCTTCTTGGACGGCTTCCTCAAGACGTACGCCCATGCCGACCATTTCGGTGAAGTCACTGGGCGCACTGGTAACCATTCGGTCATAGTAAAATGAGCTTAAGGTCTTTAAGAAGATCTTTGTGATCTCTTTTTCCTCAAGAGGTGGACAAATTTGAGCGACAATTTCACGCCACCTTTGAGCATACTTCTTAAAGGTTTCCTTGTCCTTTTGCGACATCGATCTGAGTTGATCTCTGTCGGGTGCCATGTCTAAATTGTATTTGTATTGTTGGATGAAGGCAGTGCCAAGATCTCTGAATTTGTTGACCGTGGCACGGTTTAAACCCATGTACCATTTTAATGCGGCACCGGTTAAACTATCCTAAAAGTAGTGAATCAGCAGGTCCTAATTTTCCGTCTGAGCTGACATCCACCGGGCGTACATCACCAGATGGCTCTGAGGGCAAGAGTTACCCTTGTACTTTTCAAAGTCGGGCACTTGGAATTTGTGCGGGACTTTCACATTTGGGACCAGACAAAGGTCTGCGGCGTCCTTACCAAATAGATCCTGACCGCGAATGGCTTGCAGCTCCTTCTGTATTTCCAAGAACTGCTCCTGGAATTCCTCCATTCTGTCAAACATAGTTTCCTTCTTACCAGAAGGTGTCTGTGGAATCTGCCCTTCCGGGACAGTGTGCACCACAGGGGGTGGTACCGTGACTACGGCAGTAAATCTTGGCGTTTCCCGAAGTTTGTAACCTTCAGGAGTCTTCAGTATGCCCCTGGCATCTTCGCTTTCCCAAAGTTTGTAACCTTCAGGCCCAGCGGCTTCTGTTGTGATTCCCTGATCTTTAGTGATCGGCGGAACATATCCTTCCGGGATATAGTTAACAGGCATGCCCCAAGGACGATCTTTCGACATCTGATACCTAGGATCATACTTCTCCACTATGGGCATTGAGGTGATCTCTGAGATCATAGTTCGTTGTAGCTGAGCTTCTGCCATGGCTTGCATGTCGTTACAAAGCTTTCTCATATCCTCTCTCAGAGCGTCGATCTCTTCTTTCAACTCTCTATTTTCTTCCTCAAGATCATCCATCTTTTTCTGACGATTGGCCCGAGTATTATACGAATGAGACAGTTTGACTCTAGAACCGAGACACAAACGTGAGATTCGTAGGTAAGAAGAATACGCGATGCAATGATTATATTAATTGTTTAAGGTTTAATCAAAATAAACTTCGACAATTAGATTGCAAATATCAAACGGTGGGGAAACCCCTTTTTATTGAATTTAAAGGATTACAGAAACGGAAATACAGTAGATTACAAAGTGCAGAAACAGAAACCTAAGCTAATGGGTCCTGAGTCCTCTCTGAAGAGAAATCGGGTGCTGATTCTGGTATC
Organism: Lathyrus tuberosus; assembly: GCA_022829125.1. Classification (NCBI taxonomy): domain Eukaryota; kingdom Viridiplantae; phylum Streptophyta; class Magnoliopsida; order Fabales; family Fabaceae; genus Lathyrus; species Lathyrus tuberosus. The sequence continues at coordinate 11,718,819 of JALAZF010000098.1, read as the reverse complement.
TTTCTTTTCTTGGACCGGGGCTCTTGGGCCGTTGTCGGGTTGTCATTCCTTTGCCAAGTGAAAAAAACGAGCAAATTCCTTTGGTCATCCTGATTATCCACAACATGTTGCTCTAAAATCTCGATCAGAGCATCCTTATCTTTCAGCAGTTGCTGTATTTTGATACACTCTACATTGAGGGTGCAGTATTTGTTCTTCCAAGACCTTCTTTCCTTTTGAACTTTGTTGAGAGTAACCTGAAGCTTTTCAGTTTCCATCATGAAGTACATGACAGATTCCTTCGGCGGAAGAATTCCGTAACGAGGATAAGGCATTTTTAGCTTGAGAGCTCTAGTTTGTACCCAATGGAGATAAGGCTCCACCGATACACAGTTCGGTTTTCCTAGAGACTCTCGTCCTTTCTTACGAACATGCTTCCAAGCATGCACTATTTCCATCTTTAATGCTCTGTCGTTTTCTCCTTCCTTGAAGAAAAGACCTTCCAGATGAACACCATGTGGGACGTGTCTCATCGGGTATCCAAATTGACGATGAACGAGAACCTTTAGTTCCTATGAGGGATACGTTGGGGAAGTTTCCACAACGGTCAATGATTCTGATTCCCTCATAAATCCTATTGCACCAATCTATATCAGAGTTGGTAAGAGACATGATCTTCTGCGACCAACGTAAGGCACTCTTGCAATCCCAAAAAGCAGCAGACTTGGGCAAGTGAGAGATAAACCATTTGTAAAGCAGAGGTACACAGCATGTGATCTCCCCTCTGCTGTACAAATTTCCCAAGTGTACAGAATGATACGCATCTGCGAGCAAAGTCGGCACAGGATTTCCGATGAGAAAAATCTTAATGGAGTTAATATCGACGAAGTTATTGATGTTGGGAAACAAAAATAACCCGTAGGTGAGCAAGACAAAGATGCTTTCAAAAGTAGTTACGTTTCCTATACTGGCGAAATACAGGGCTTTCTTTGTCAAGAACTGGGCTGGCAAACCTTGGATGCCACCCTTAGTAGTTAGGTGAGTCTTGACCTCAGACTCGTCCAAATGAATTGCTCTTGCAATGGTCTGATTCTTTGGAATTTCTTCCAGTCCAGAAAATGGAGCTCGATCTGTGATGTGTAAATCGATCAGATGAGAATACTCCTCCAGCGTTGGTGCTAGCTGGTAATCCGGGAATGTGAAACAGTGATAAACTGGATCATAAAACTGAATGAGCACATCCATGATTCCCTCAATCACATGGACTCTTAACAGTGGTAGCAAACCTCCGTGTTTGGCTCTGAAAGCCTCTGGGTTAGTGATCATCCTTGCTAACCTTCTCAAATCCTCTAGTTTTGGAACCTTGAAGGTGTACGTATGAGTTCTCCTTCTACCGAAATCCATTAGTGCAATCCCTTTCTCTGATATTTGCAATCACAGTCTTAGTTTAATTTGAAAAACAGAGAGACTAGAAGAGAAGTTTTTTTGAATGTTTTAATGTTTTTTAAATGAATGCATGAATGCAGCACACAAAAACATAGAAAAAACATGGGGTCAAAGGGTCGTTGTCATGAAGTCAAGGCTCTACGCATCCCCCAAAGGTTTATACTAGGGTGATATTTGTACCTATACTCATTATCATCAGCTCCTCCCAGGAAAGCAAAACAACAAGCGGATCGCCAGCGAGTTGTAGAGCGATCTTAGAGTAAGTGCCATTCACTGAGAATAGATCACCAGCCTCAAATGAGGGTAGTATCGCGTAACAACTATTTCCGATAGTTTCTGCACTACGAAAGGGTTTGGCTCCTCAGCTTCTCAGACTTAACAACCGACCCATTATCTAGGTGAGAGAATGGGTTGCGTTGGTCAGCCTCCACTGAGGTTGATGGTCGACCCCGTCGCCATCACTTATCTTAAGTGTATACTCAATCTTTCCACATACGGTATCACCCGCATTCCCAGTAGCAGAAAAATAAACACGTATAGCAATTAGGAAAAGCAGTATATATATTTGTCCTAAACATCCTAGACCTTTAAAGCTATGAATCGTAAGTTCCTGACAGAAATTGGGTTCCCCGGCGGAAGCCCCAATCTGTGGTATTCACACAAGAGATGAAAAGAAAGACTGTGCCTAGATCTAACTTTGAAAGGCCCCACGGTGGGCGCCATCTTTCTGTAGCAAGCGATTTTGGATGCGGTTCTTAAGCGCTGGTCGCTCTCTGCGGTTGAGCTTAAACTACAGGTCGATTCATTTTTTATCCTATTAAAGCTGATGAAGGAAAGGAAATAGATGTCTCCAATTAACCCTGCTTTGCATACTGAGTTTAAACAGCGGTCTGTTAAGTTACGGATGCGATCAATGTGGGGGGGCCTTTCTTGTGTTATTTTGACAGACAGGTTTCTGGCGGGGAACAAGGATTAGGATGTTAGGACTGATGCTTTTTGATGTGAGAGTATGGGATTTGGGTTTTTTTGTTTAGTGTGCTCGCTAAGATTTTTCTTTCAATCTTATGCCTACGTATTCCCGTTTACCGAAACAGGGAAATCAGAGCGTTCGTAGTTCCTCCTATTCTATGGGAGGAAATGGGTATTTTGGTGTCTTGTTCAAAGCCCAAGACATGAAGCGAAAGGTGATTTGTATCTTGTTCAAAGCCCAAGATATGAAGCTGAAAAGCCTATTTGTATCTTGTTCAAAGCCCAAGATATGAAGCTAAAAGGTCTCAACTTTAGAGAGAATTTGTCATCTCTAAAGAAGGGTTTGTCTGTCACAAATGTTGGGTGACTGGTTATAAAGGAGAATTACTTTAACCGGGATTTGTGAATCCGGCAATGCCATAATTTCCTTTATAGGGATTTTAACCTGAAGGATAAGACTTTAACTCAATGTAGAGCAATGATATCTTTCCTTAGGAATTTCTCATGCTAAAAGAGGGACAGTGGCATGGATATAGATGATCCAGAGGCTTGCCGCTTACAGCGATTAGATGAAAGGGAAGGAGTTGTTGATGTTTGTATACTGTGAATGAGGCACATCTTTGATGCTAAAAGGTTAATTGGATTAACCAGTGGTTTTCTTATACAAAGCCTAAGAGGAGGCTAGTATGTGTCTCGTACAAAGCCCGAGAGAGAGGCTAAAAGGTTTTTGATTCAACGAGGGAATCTTTTGGTATCTCATATAAAGCCCGAGGTGGAGGCTATTTGACTCAACAAGAGAGTTTTTTGTATCTCGTACGAAGCCCGAGATGGAGGCGAAAGTGGTGATTGACTCAACGAGGGAGTCTCTTATGTGTCTCGTACAAAGCCCGAGAGAGAGGCTAAACAACTTTTGACTCCGCTGGGGAGAATCATTGTACAAAGCCCAAGAGAGAGGCTAACTTCACTGGAGAAGGATCATTATACAAAGCCTAAGAGAAGGCTGTGGTTACTGTTCAGTTAAGTGACAGGTCCAGTATACTGATTTTTAAAGAGAAAATCAGTTCTTATATGAGCAACACTGTACTCAAGGATTTGATCCAAGGATCCAGGTTATTCCTGTTCTTTAAGGAATCGGGAAATCTGAAGGGTATTGAGACTGTCCGAGTCTACAGGTTTCTTTCCTATTTAACGAAGGGGTCACTTGAGAATGTCTTTGAGACTCAAGGAGATTAGACTGTCCAAGTCTAGAGTGTCCTCTTTTATACCATGCTTTGAGAAGCGATAGTAGACTCTATGAAAGGACTGTTCTATAAAGGTGACTAAGTTCTGTTCCTATACCTCTAGGAGGTCGTCGGGACAATTTGTACGAAGCCCAAGAGGAGGCTGGAAACTTTTAAGAAGCCGATCGGTCCTTGTACGATGCCCAAGAGAAGGCTATCATTCCCGGAGGAAGAGATCATTATACGAAGCCTAAGAGGAGGCTGTGAATACTTCTAAGAAGCCGTAGGGTCCTTGTACTAAGCCCAAGAGGAGGCGGGGTTGCTTTTAGGAAGCCTGTGGGTCCTTGTACGATGCCCAAGAGGAGGCCGATGCTTTTAAGAAGCCCGTGGGTCCCCAAACCCCGAGAAATTCAAGGCAAGCTATTCACAAGGAATAGATCAAGTCAGGAAAGTTCGAGAATTTGGAAGAAACTCAAAGATGCCATTCACGGAGAATACATTCATCTCTGGGAATAGAGTTTCTTGACAATTCCTAATAAGGACAGCCGAAGAGAAGACTGTATCTGGCGATCCTATTGGGGATCTAGTTGTCTGTTTCTACGAATAAATGAAACGGCGTCACCTAGTTCTAGACGTAGTTGCCGGGGAAACTCGAAATATCTATACTATTATTACACAGTTGCTATGAGTTTATGAAAGAAGACTTACAGTGAAACAGCCCCACAATACAGTTATATACATATGAAAGCGGTAAATGAAAGCAATAATCACTTACTCGGTTGTAGAGCTTCCATACTGTTTGGTTAGTTGTTCAACAAAGAAAGATTGAAAACAATAGTATATTCAAAATCAAAGGAGAAAGTGCTTTGAAAAAGAAAGATTTTGGGGCTTACAGCTCAAGGAGAGGCCCAGGGTTTTATCAGTGAGCGCACTGCTTGAATTTGTGCATAGGGACTTATACAAGTGACTGAGGCCCAAAATGTTTTTCTGTAAAAAGGGATGGGTCTTACACTCTTTCAAGAGGCCCAAATGTTTTAAAGAAAAAGAGTGGGGCTTATAACACGAGGGTAGGCCCAGATGATTTTTCCGTTTAAAAATGGCGATCGTGCCGAGGTTTTCTTTTAACGCGGAGGGACTTATACAATAAGTGAGGCCCAAAATGTTTGGTTAAAAGGGGGTTGGGTCTTACACTCTATTAGAGGCCCAAAAGTTTTGAATGGGTCTTATAGCTCGAGGAGAGGCCCAAAAGGTTATTTTTCAAAAGGCGACGATCGCGCCGTTTGTTTTTTACGGTATCGGGACTTATACAATGCACTGAGGCCCAAAAATGATTCGGTCAAAAAAGGATTGGGTCTTACACTCTATTAGAGGCCCAAAGTGTTTTGAAAATGATTTATGAGGGTTGAATTAATCCAAAAACCCTAATTTGTTTTCAAAAATGTATTTAATTGAATAAAAATTCAATTAAAATGATCAAAATTGTTTAACATGTGAAAAACAAATTGTGATCTTGGATTAATGCTTCAAAAATTAAGTATTGACCTACAAAATAATTAGAAAGCATTAAAAGTTGCAAAATCAAGGTGGAAAAAAATATTTAAAATGTCAAAAATAATAAAAATATTAATTCTTTGCAAAAATATCAATTATATGAAATAAATAATATTTTTGGGATTTTTTGATAAAATAAAATATTTTAACATTTTTGTGAATTATTAAAAAAAGAATCAACTCAAAATCATTAAAACTCATAGAGAAATTAATTTTTGAATCAATTAAACAAAATCACAGAATTCAAATATTTGAATTTGGAAAAAAGGCGCCAAGAACAGCTGAAGAACGCGCGCGTGTTCTGGGTTTGGCTGATTTGCATTTTCTATCCAATCTCCCTGAATACTTGATTATAACATGCAATCCACATATCAGTATGCTCGTCTCAAACTCACGATCATGTTTATAACACTTAATTTCATTTAAATTAAACATAAAACATGAAATCACGAAGAAACCTCAAGAACCCTAATTTCTGCATGAAGGCTAGGATTTTTGATACACGATTCAAACAATGCAATTAATTGAGGGAAAACATTCCATGCATGATTATGAACATATGGCAAAATTATTGTGCGAGGAAATATGCATAGATTGAGAGATGACCAAGTTTATGCTTACCTCTAGGCCGTGACAGCAAGTGCAATGTGATTTTTGATTTGGAGGTGTTACAGATGAGTGGTGATGATCTGAATAGCTTCCTTACACCCTATGGAGTGTGTTTGAATGCTTGGACTTGATTGAAAATGGCTGGAACGATTTGTGGTACCTCAGTTGCAACTTGATTGAAAGTTTGAGCAACCAGCTGGTGATTTTGTGAAATCTGTGTTCCAGATGTTATGTGAGTGTTTTGACCACTTCTATATGATGTATGTGAGGTGTGTGAGTGATTGGTTTGATTGGAAAAGCTCTCAAACTCAAAACCCGATAGCTACCTTGCTAAGAAAGGCATTTTTGCCAAGAGAAAGAGATTTTGAGGAAAGCATCTGTTAGATGGCTTTGGTATACTCAAACTGATCACAATTGAGCTCTATTTATAGTAGAGCAAGTTTGTTTTGGGATCCACAGTGAATGGCAACAGCAGCAGGTGTTTGTTCAATGTTGGCCAATGGAAATCCAAGTCTCCTCTAGCTAATGACTAGAGGTTAGGGCACAGAGCTTTGGTTCCCTTGGTCTTGGATAAGTCTTGAATGATTTCAGTTGAGAATGGCTCAGTCTATGCCACCTTGATGCTTCCATTGAATGCTCCAATCCAAAATTGGAGTCTTGTCCCTATTTTGGCCATTCTAGGTTCAACATGCTATTTCTTGTTCCATGGACTTTGGAGGCTTGGATCAGTGATTGTCCCCTTTAGATTCAATCCTCAGATGTGTCCAAGTGGATAGGAGCATTTGAATTTGGCTGATTTTGGCAAATCGAGCAAAGTTGCAAATTCTGCCTTGCCTTTGACAGATTTCAGCAAGGCAACTTTCCAATGTCATAACTCATGGTGTAAGTTGAATTTGGTAATGCTCTTGACCATTTTGGAAAGCCCTTACATGATACAACAATTGTTTGAACATATTTGGTTTTGATCTCTTTTGAATCCAAGTGAAAAATCCCTCTACATTTGGCAAAAAGTGAAGGCAGATTCTGACTTAGTGAAAATTTCACTAAGTGTTGGAAAAAGTGACATTTTCACTTTTCAGTAATTTTGATCACTCCCTAACTCAAAATCCTTAATGAATTTGACTTAAGTCTAGTTGAAGTTTTTGTAGAGGGTAATGAGGGCTACAAATCCATCTTTGGATGAAAAAAAATGGCTTTTTGGTTTAGGAGTTATGATCCTCCAAAGTTGGTACCCTTGTCACTTTATTTTTAACTTAGAAAATTTTCTAAGTTTTTATGGTTACCCCTTTTACAAGTTATCCAACTTTTCTTGATTTTTGTTGATGAATGATGATTCAAATCATACATTAACATCATTTTAGGGTTAAAAATCCATTTTGGTGAAAAATCTCAAAAAGTCAAAGTTGACTTTTGTGCACAGTTGACTTTTTATCAAATGAATTCCAAACTGTGCAATTCTTCGGGAAATCATGTCCTTGACCTAAATCAAACTTGATGGACATGTTCCATGGGTGTCATAGGGTATATTGATGCATGTCATAGGGCTTGGGAGCATGTCCTGGTCAAAAGTCAAAGTTACAGTTGACTTTTCCCTTAAAACCCTAATTGTGGTGCAGATGAAATTGAGACTTGTTACTCAAGCTTCTTGGATTAATCCATTGTTCCAAATGGATCAATATAGTTCATTAGAGACCCTCAAACCCTCTCTTGAGGTCTTGGCTCATGATTTGTCCCAAATGTCAACTTAGGGGTTAATTAGGTCAAGAACCCTAATTCATGATTTTTGATGAATGCATCCCCTGAGGCAAAATTGACTTGATGATTGGGTCCATGAGGTCCCATGGAGTATATTAGGTTATGTTTTGGATCATTGGCTTGTGCCCAGATGAAAAATTTCCATCTGGAGGCCCTGGTCGACCAAAACCCTAATTTGGTGACACTGTCGATCATTAGACTTGATCCACCTAGAAGGAAGCAACCTTGTGCTTAATCCTTGAAGTGGGAGTCCTTTTGATCCATTGTGGATATTTTAGAGGTTAGACAAGTTGAAGATCATGTCATTCCTTGATTGATCCTTTGTCTAAGCACTCAGAGAGGGCTTGAAACCCTAATTTTGATTGTAGTGAATGCTCACCCATCTTTGGGGAGACTGATGAAGTATGATGGTTCCTCCATATTGTGATGATGAGTGACACAATGATGGGACATCTTAGTGGTCAAAATTTGGGGTATGACAGACAGTTCAAGATCATTCAAGACATTTCCCTTACATTTATTATATTCATCAGTTTAAATCTAGTGCACCATGTTCCTTGTTTTTCAAGTAATGTGGACCTTTGGATGATGGAGTGCACCTTGGGATTGTTACCGAGTTGGTTCTAACTAACAGAGTTAACCGCCTTGACTCGGTGAGTCAAGTCCAACTAACTTCTAGCCTAGTTCCAAACCCAAAGCTAGTTCCAAACCAAATTTCAAACCATCTCACACTCCAAACCTAAAATCTATATAAACTCACCTTCACTCATTTTCAAGGACCTTCAACCATTTTTGCACAATTCACTCTCAATTCTCTCTGATTTCTCTCTACTACATCTTCATCTTCATCCTAATTCTATTCCAAAACCACACCAAAGCTCGTTTCTACTTTGAAGGATAATCACTTTTACATCAAAAGTGATTATTTATTGAGCTCAACCTTCATCAATTTTGCAATTCTACTGGGATTTCTGGAGTCATTTCAGTTTGTGGAGTAATCTTGAGTATTTTCTGCAAGTTTCAACGGTTCGAATTCGCATTTTGGAGATTTATCGTATATTGCTCAAATTCGAAACGTTTCATCGCAGTATCAAAGATTCCTCTGGTTTTCTTTAATTTTCTGCATCAAGAATAGTTTGCAACAATTACCAAGGCACATCTCAGCCTTGTAGGTTGGTAGATCTTACTTTACTCTTTGTTTTGGTCGTTTCTGCGCATTTACGATGTGAATTTCGATCGTTTTCGACTTGATCTGCCATACTTTTGATTGATCTTTGATCTCTATGATTGATGCTTTCTATTTGTGTTAATTGTGCTTACATGATGTAATTTTCGTGCACAAATCCATGCCCTAACATGTGGAACTTGAATAAGTGATTCCTAAGCTAAAAGTGCTTTTTTTGCATTTTATTTTTGCCTCTGACTCAGTGTTAACCGGTTAACACCTAATGGTTAACCGGTTAACCAGTTCACTTTTCACCAAAATACGCAGATTTTTGAATGGTTAACCGATTAACCCCTAATGGTTAACCGGTTACCACTGTACAGAAAGGCCATTTTCTTGCATTTTCAAATGTGTTTGCCATGCTTTCTTCATTTTAACTTCCATTGATTGGCGTGCTTGATTTTATGGATGTTTTTAATGTCATTTCACTTCTGGTTGAAGCATATTCATGAACTATCGATGTACATTTTCGATTATTCATTTGTCTCATGTTCTTAGCAATGTATGAACATAGTAATTCTTGCACTATCCTTGTTCACATGATACATGATTTTGTGTGGCATTTTGATGATCATTTGGCACTGTTTTGCACCTTCCATTTCAGTTTGCATTAATATTATTCTTCATGGATAAATTTAATCTTGTATAATCAATAATTCACCCCTTTTTGCTTTAATGACTTTTCATCCTCTTTGGAAAGTTGTTAGCATGTTTCTCCCTTGATTAATTGATCGAAACTTTGTTTCGACTAATCGATCTTCCCTTTTCCTCTCGTTAGGCCTCCTTTAGAGCTTTTTCTCTCGATCCCCTAGTAGAGTTGGAGTTCGCGCTACGCCTGACATCGGAGCACTGTACAAATTGGCGTCGTTACGCTGTTCGTTTCTCTACGCAGGGGCACTGTACAACTTAGAGGTTTTGTGCTGTCCGGTTCAACTCCGCATTACACCCTGTGTGTTAGAGAAGGAATGAGAAGGGAGAATTCCTACTCTCATTCTGACTACTTCAGGTAGGGGACGAATGACCCCGTGCTTGGCTTAGTCACCTCTATCTCTAGGCGGTAGTGTGCTCTCTTTCTTTAGTCGAGTTGATCCTTGATCACTCTTCACTCTTTGCCATCTCTTTTGATTCATGATCACTCCTATCTTCATCCTTCTTGATCAATCACCTTCTTGGTTATGATCCTTTGTTCATTGGGTTAGCAAGCTTTCTTCGTTTCAATACCCTATTCTTTTCCTGCGGTCAATCATTGCTTTTTGATTCCCCTGAAGAGTCTCAATTCTCTTTCTTTGGTCCAACACAGTTTTCCTGTCACGACCATTTTTCCCCAGGAGTTCGCAACCTTCTCTTGGTTCTTCTCCTTTGTTTGGTTAATCACTATCTGTCAGTTAAAACACCAATGTTTACACTCCTTCTCAGTTAACCACAACCTGTCTGTTAAAATACTGAGTGTTCTTGGGTTAATCACCCTTTTCTTCAGTTAACCACAGTTCGTCTGTTCAAATACTGAATCTCATTGCGAGTTAATCACCTTCTCTTGGTTAATCACTCATTTTTCTCGGTTAATCACAGTTCTCCTGTTAAAACCGAACCCCCAGCAATTGGCAACCTTTATTGGTTCGAATACTTGCACCATTGGGCTAGTAACCTCTTTTGGTTAAATACCCTTCTTCGTTGGTCAAGTGTTGTTTGCTCAGTCGTTACCAACATCCCTTTTGGGTCACGACCTTCGATCGGTCCTACACCCGTTCTCCTGGTTAGTCACAGTTTTCCCTGTTAAAACCAATGATTCTCTATCCCCACAGAGTTGCGATCTTTTCTCCCTCGGTTAACCACTATTTATCAGTTAACATACCAATGTCCCCTCAGAGTTAAACACCGTCTCTTGGTTCGGCACTCTCTCTCTTGGTTTATCACAGTTCGTTTGTTGACACCAGCTTCTTTTCCCCGCCAGGGTCTTACTCTCTTTCTTCTGTTAACCACTGCCAGCCAGTTAACATACCGAGTCTCCTTTTTCTCTTGGTTATGACACCATCCTTTTATTTGGATCCCCAGAGGAGTCCTTCCTATTCCCTTTGCTCTTACTTTCTTGGTTTCGACACCAATTCTCTTTGTTATCCCCAGTAGAATTTCTTTTATTCTCGGTTCTAACACCACTCATTTCCTAGTCTCTTGTACAAACGCTCTTACTGCGAGGTCTTTCCCCTATAGAGTTTTCCCTTTATTCTTGCTCTTGGTTTTGACACCGCTTCTTTCGTCTCCTTGTTTCTTTCTTATTTTGTTTTCCGTTCGGTTCCCCGAACTACGGAAGCTCTGATTCTGCATTCTTCTGAATGTCAGATACGTAGGCACGAGACGTAATGTCTTGGTGAGCATACTTCCACCCTTCTTTCCTTCACCTTTTCTTCCTTCTTCTCTGTCCCCTGGTTCCATGAACTACGACGCTCTGATTTCCTCATTGCACTATGAGGGTACGTAGGCACGAAGGCCACAATCCTCCGCGAGCACTTTCCTTCTTTTCTTTTTTCCCCTTTCTCTTCTCTCTCTCCTCTTTCTTTTAGTTAGAAGCCTTTAGATAGATAACCGATCCAAGCCTAGAAGCAAGCAAAATGGTTCTCGTCGAGTACGACGGATGCGTTAGGTGCCAGTACCTTTCTTTCGCATAACCGACCCCCCATTCCCGTTTCTCTTCCCCTTGGGTTTTATCGATATTTTCCCTGTCCTTTGGGACTAAATAAAGTTCGGTGGCGACTCTGTTGTTATCTTTGAGTGTGCAATTCACTCAGGTAGAAACCAGCCATCTTCAGCTGGCGACTCTGCTGGGGACTGGTTGACCTATTGTTGGTCCATCCCTTGAGGGGTCTTGCCTAGTTTTGTTTACTTTCTTGCTTGTTTGGGTGTTTATCTTTCGCGTTTTACTCGCTTTATTTTACTTGCTTTAGCCTTATGTTTATTTATCGCATTTCTTTACTGTTTGAATATTCAAATGCTGCATACTCTGGATATCTGCTATTTTCTGCTGTTGTTGGGATGGGTAGATATTATTGGAGAGAAAGGTCCTAACACCGGGCCTAGTATATACATAGGCTAGAATGTGGATAGTCGTGAGGCCTACGTTTTGCGCATTGGGATATCACGAGACCCACATCCCAGATCGTGATTCGTTTGAGAATACTTCCGTCCTATGAGAATTCACTACGGCGGGGGATTTTCATCCTGAGTCCTATAGTTGGGCGACCTTTCTAGGGACCACCTTGTTGTGTCTAGATCACACCTGTGAGGCGGATGGGTTTTGCAGGGAAACAAGCCACTTCATACCCTTGTTCTCACACACGCCAGATTTCTCCACCGACACATCAGATTATGTTGCACTGACACAGAATTATATGCAGATATCCAGACTATTCAGACTTGATTATTTGGGCCGTGTTGGCTTCTTGTTGTTGTGTTGCATGTCATTCCATCATGTAAATTAATTTTTGCATGTGCATTTCCAGGTATTCGAAGGCTTATCTTTTGTTGACATTATCATAGAGATGAGTACTGGTTGTCGTGGCATCGTCAGTTACAAGTTTGTGGAGCCTAAGATGGGTATTTTGAGAGGTTTGGCATCTTTGTTGGTTGGAGATCACAGAGGGGTTTTCATAGGGGCTTATGGTAATCTGTTGACCATCCTCAACACTGAAGTCAACATCACTGCTATTCACACTCTGGTTTAGTTCTACGACCCGCCATATAGATGCTTCATATTTCAGGATTATCAGCTAGCACCTACACTTGAGGAGTATGCTTATATTCTGGGGGTTGAGATCAAGAAGCAGGTTCCTTATGTTTACACTAGCGGTTGTTCGAAGTTTCATCTTATTGCTGATGCGCTTTGCATTAGTAAGAAAGATGTGGAGGATAATCTTAAGACCAAAGGGAAGGGTATTCGAGGGTTTGCTTCGAAGTTCTTGGTCGACAAGGCCGCTACTTTTGCTAAGGATGGAAACTGGAAGGCCTTCAACGTCGTTCTTGCTTTGCTGGTATATGGGATTGTTTTGTTTCCGAACATGGAGGATTTCGTAGATCAGACCGCCATCAGTATTTTCTTGTCCAAGAACCCTGTTCCGACACTTCTTGCTGATACCTACCATTCTATTCATTCCAGGAATGAAAAGAAGAAAGGAACCATTGTCTATTGTGCTCCTCTGTTGTACCGATGGTTCATGTCTCACCTTCTACATAAGGGTCCCTTTGTTGAGAATAAGGATAATCTCAAGTGGTCTCAACGCATCATGTCTCTTACTGCTGATGATATTTCTTGGTATTCTTGAGTCTTCGACGATATTCCGATCATTCTTCATTGTGGGAAATTCTCCAATGTGCCTCTCTTGGGTACAAAGGGTGGAATTAACTACAATCCGAGAATGGCCTTCCGGCAGTTGGGATACCCTATGGTTGCCAAGCCTGATCCTGAGGTAGTGAAAGAGTTCATCTTTCATGAAGGGGTTGATGACATGGGTTTGCTGAAGAGGTTTAGTGCCGCTTGGACTCAGATTCATCTCGAAGGTAGAGCTGATTTGGGTAAGAAGAATTGCGTAGCCAAGGAAGCTTACACACTTTGGGTCAAAGAGCGCGTCAAAGAGATCTTGTTGCCATTCTCTCCTGAGCCTTCCATGAATGCCAAGCTTCCCGAACTTGCCATTGTTCCTCCATCTGAGGTCGACCAACTCAAGCTGATTGTTGAAAAGTTAAAGAAGGAGAATGCTGATCTTCGTCTCAACCATGATAGAGTCACTTCCGAGAAGGATAGCCTATAGATTGAGCTCCATCAGAAGCACGAGCGCATGCTCAAAGAGGTGGAGGTTGAACAGAACAAGCGTAGAAAGATGGGTGATACTTTGAAGAGCACCTATGAGGGACTTGCTTCAAAGAAGAGACAACTCGCCGATGCTCATTATCAAGCCTACAAAGAGGAGCTGAGCTACAACAAGCAACTTGAAGAGCTTCAAGGCAAAGTGGCAAAGTGAGTAAGACCGTGCTAATCAGTTAGCAAAGGACTTTTCTCAATGTCAAACCCAGCTAGACAAAGTCTTCGGTGAGATTCAAAAGCTGCAAGATCAAGCACATCGGAGCAAAGAGCAGATTAGTCAGCTCAACACAAAGAGCACTCATTGGGAGCATCAAATCCGTCATCTACAGAACCTTCTGGATCAGAAAGAGGCCTTTCTTCAGGACATGCTTCAGGGACCTAATCATTCTTTGTTGCGCAACCTCATGAAGGATGCGAAGTACTGGAGTGAGAGGCACGACCGTCTAGCCAGATTTGCTGAGCATGCATTGGAGGACCTACCTGGGTTGTTGAGGGATGCATATACTGATGCATTAGCACACCAGCTTCCTTGGGCTGTTTTCCATTTCTTGTCTGTATGTAGGGTGGTATTTGATAGGATCCGTACGGATTTTGTTGTAGCCCAAAAGGCAGATGTTTGACTTGTATTCGACTTGTACTTCTTTCCTTTATTGAATGAATGAATGAAGAATCTTTATCACTCTATCTTTTATGCCTTTACTTGTATGCTTTATGATTATTGTCAACAAAGATAAGTTTAAGAATTCCTGGAATTTAAAACTTTATTTTTGCATGCATATCATACATTCATTTACACACATATGCACGTCCCTTCATCCGAAACTGTTGCTCATCCTTGTCCGCCTTCCTTATAGCAAGACGACGACTCGACATCGGTATTTTACTCACTCAAGCAAATCCCGAATCATGGCTGACTTCGAAGCTGAGAATGTTGCTTACAAGGAAACTCGGCACAATTCCAAGGTCGGATGGATCAGTTTCAGATGAACATGGATGTCATTATGGAGCTCCTTCGTGCTCAGAGGGATGCTGCTGCTACTGCCACTGTTGTTGCAACCCCTACTGATGCAACTGTTGTCACTCCTGTTGTGACTTCTCCTCCTGTTGCTACGGCTACTCCTACTGTTGTTGTTCCTTCTCCTGCTAGAGTTGAAGTACCAGTTGAGCCTGTGAATCAGCCTGTTGTTCAGCCTAGTTTGAACCAGATACCCGCATGTTTTCCTTGGGGCATGCCTCCGAATTACACTCCTTAGATCACAAATAATGGTAGTGCCTTCATGCCATATCAGCCTTTTGTTGCGCCCATGCCTAATGGGAATGCTGCCGCATATCCATGGGTCATGCCTACTCTAGTCCCGCCTCCAGTGGTGAATGATGATCCTGAGAATCTTCAGGCTCAAACTCATCAAGCTACCAGATTGGTTGACACTGAAACTCCTGATGAAGAAGAGCATGTGTATAGAGGACCTTCTATTCATGTTCCGGTTTCGTCTCAAGTTGCTGTTGCGAATGCTCATCCTGGGATGTTCTACCCTGGGGCATCTTCCTCAGCCGCTGGGGTACCTCCTCCCAATTATCTATATGGTGTTTCAATGGGTCAGAATGCTGGTCAAACGGTTAATCCGGGTTTGGTGTATCCTTCTCAGTTTTCTAGTCTGCAAGTGAATGCTCCTGCCGCTTCTCAGCTGCCAAATCCTCAGATTCTTGTCAGGCCCACTAATCAAAATAGATATGTTGACTACAAGTTGTTGGAAGACCTTATCAGGGCTATTGAAGGGTTCTCTGCTTTTGGCATGGAAGCCAAAGACTTGTGTTTGCTTCCAAATGTTGTGTTACCGCAGAAATTCAAGATACCTGATTTGCCAAAGTATAAAGGTTTAACCTGCCCGCGTAGTCACATCACTATGTACTGCAGGAAGCTGGCATCCCATATTGATAATGATGAATTGCTAGTTCATTGTTTTCAAGATAGTTTTTCTGGTGCTTCATTAGATTGGTACATGGGTTTGGAGCGCAGCAAAATCCGTACTTGGAGGGATTTTTCTGAAGCGTTCGTGAGACAATACAAGTATAACCTTGATCTGGCACCAACTAGATTGCAATTGCAGAATCAGTCTCAGCTGAAACATTCAAGGAGTATGCACAAAGATGGCGTGAGATGGCATCTCATGTACGACCGGCTCTCTCTGACAATGAGTTGGTTGACATCTTTATGGGCACATTGCAAGGATCTTACTATGAGAAAATGGTGGGTAGTTCTTCATCGAACTTTGCTAATGTTGTAACGATTGGTGAACAGATTGAGAACAGTTTGAAAACTGGAAAGATTCCTGGAGTTGCTTCCCAGCAGCCGGCCACTCGAAAATCTCAGAACAGTCAGTCCAAGAAAAAGGAAGGTGAAGCCAATGTTGTGACAGTTCAAGCTTCTCCTCAGTATCAAGCTCTCATGGCTCCCATGCTGTACTATCCGTATCCATACATTGCTGCTGAACAGTATCAATAACCCCCATATCAGTATCATCCGCAACAACCGGCTCAGAATGCTCAGAATCAGCAACAGAATCATTAGAACAAAAGTCAGCAGAATCAGAACCGTCAGAGCAACAACAATTAAGGAAACTGTAAGTGTCCGAATTTTGACAAGATTTCGGTGTCATACACCGAGTTGTTTCCTTACTTGGTTCACCAAGGGGCAAATGTCCCCAAACAGATTGCACCTGCGATTCCTCCATATGGCCCGAAGCATAATCCAAATGCGTCATGTGCCTATCATGCTGGATACATAGGACATGCAATAGAGGACTGTTTCGTTTTCAAAACCAAGGTTCAGGAACTCATTGATAAGAAAGTTCTGACTTTTGCTGAGGAAGGACCTAACATTCATAGTAATCCGTTGCCGAACCATGGTGGACCTGCAATTAATATGATTGAGGATAGTCCGAAGGCTGAATTGATCATGGATGTTGACGAAGTAAAAACCCCGATGGCTGTGGTTTTCAAGAAATTGAAGGAACACGGGCTGTTAAAAGGGTTGCATGGTAAGTGTCAGATTTGTGACGATAATCCCAACCAGTGTCGAAGGCTGAAGGGTTGTGTCCAGATTCTGATGAACCGTGGCGAAGTGCAATTCGCCATATCTAAACCTGTTGAGGAAGTTGCCACTATCGAGCCGTTCACTATCATCTATAGGAAGGTTCTTGTGGAATCTCCTAAGCAGAAGAGGGTGCAACCCATCGTGGTTTGTCCGCCGAAGCCGTTTCCGTATCAGAATTCTAAGGAGGTACCTTGAAAGTATGGGTTTACTGTGTTTTCTGGAGGTCAAGAGATAAGGTTCGCCGAATCCAAGATCGTGAATGTTACAGCCGGTGGAGGTATGACTCGCAGTGGATGAGTGTTTACTCCGAAGGTCATCACAAAGCCTATTTAAGTTCCGACTGTTGTTCCTCTCAAGGAAACGCCCGCATCTATAACCCCTGCTGTTCAACAAGGGGCATCTTCTACTGCCATTCCAGTACCGACTATCCCGTCTGAGGATGTTTCAAAGAGCGAGGAGACCCTTGATGATCAAGAGTTCCTTAAGTTGATCAAGAAAAGTGACTTTAAGATTGTGGATCAGCTGGGTCAGACTCCCTCGAGGATCTCAATTTTGTCCTTACTCATGAGTTCGCCTACGCACATATCAGCTTTGTTGAAAGTTTTGAACAGCGCCCATGTCATGCAAGTTATATCCGTCGTCGAATTCGATGATGTAGTGGCCAACATAACTGCAAGTCGGTATTTGGGTTTTAATGATTCAGAATTGCCTCCTGAAGGAACTGCCCACAACAAAGCGCTGCACATATCTGTAACCTGCACAGACATCCTATTATCTCGTGTTCTAGTGGATACAGGTTCTTCTCTCAATGTGATGCCTAAGGGCATGTTAAGTCAATTACGGGTGGAAGGAAACGAGATGAGACCAAGTGCCTTAGTTGTCAGAGCCTTTGATGGTTCTCGAAGACAGGTAATTGGAGAAGTGGACTTACCCATCAATATTGGGCCACATCTATTTACAATTACCTTCCAAGTGATGGATATCAGTCCTGCGTACAGTTGCCTACTGGGTCATCCATGGATCCACGCAGCAGGGGCAGTTACCTCCACTTTGCATCAGAAGTTAAAGTTCATGTTTGACGATCAACTTGTCATTGTCTGTGGTGAAGAGGATTTGATTGTAAGAGAGTTATCATCTTTTCGATACATCGAGACCGAGGAAGGCATAGCTGAGGTGCCGCTGTAGTGTCTCGAGTTTGAAGATGTCAGCTCCGCTTCAACTAGTCAAAGTAGATCACCACAATTGACTTTAGCATCCACTAAGAGTGCTACGGAGACTATCCAGAAAGGTGCTTTGTCAGGCTGGGGGCATGTGATTGATGTGGTTAAGAAGCATAATCGTTTTGGATTGGGTTATCGTCCTGGTTGTCAATCTAGTTCCTCTGGTCAGAAGCGATGCAATTTGATCAAGTTCCATAGCACGGGTTTCCAGTAGGGTGACATCGTGGTAGCTACTGACATTGATGGTCCCAGTAATCAGGCTTCAAGCCTTGTGCGTAAATGTCTGCCAGGTTTCAAGCTCAACAATTCGACATCTACCGTGATTCCTGTGGTTTTCCCATATAACATGTAATGCATTTTGCTTTCTCATTCCCTCGTCCTCGCCCGAGACGAGTGGATAGCTTGTAAAGGGCCTCACGCTTTTGCAATATTATGTGATCAATAAATAAACATTTTTTGCATTCAAAATCATGATCTATTTTCTTTCTTTATTTTACTTTTCACAAACAAATGGCAAAAGTTTCTTTTCTTTTTCACTTTTAAATAGCCCATTCTAAACATATTCATAAACATGCAGAACTAATAAAAACATTGATAACAACAAGGCAAACATCCATTGTAATTCTGGAATTCCAATTAACCAAGACGAAGAAGATGGTAAGGAAGATTGTGAATTACCAACTGAACTGGCAAGGCTCCTTGAACACGAGCATAGAGAGATTCAACCATACAAAGAGCCAGTCAAAGTTGTCAATCTTGGTACTGATGAGGTCAGAAGAGAAGTCAAGGTTGGCGCATCCCTCGCTAAGCATGTACACTCCGAGTTGGTCAAGTTGTTGAAAGAGTATGTTGATATCTTTGCCTAGTCCTATCAAGATATGCCTGGGTTGGATACCAACATCGTTGAACATCATTTGCCACTCAAGCCCGGATGTCCTCATGTCAAGAAGAAACTCAGAAGGACTAGAGCCGACATGGCACTCAAGATCCGAGAAGAGGTAAAGAAACAGCTTGATGCTGGGTTCCTAGCCACTTCCGAATATCCTGAATGGATTGCCAACATTGTCCCAGTTCCCAAGAAGGACGGCAAAGTTAAAATGTGTGTGGATTATTGAGATCTCAACATGGCAAGCCCGAAGGATGATTTTCCTTTACCTCATATTGATGTCTTGGTAGACAACACATCGCAGTTCTCTGTCTTTTCCTTCATGGACGGTTTCTCAGGATATAATCAGATCAAGATGTCCCCAACTGATATGGAGAAGACTACTTTTATCACGCCATGGGGTACATATTGCTACAAAGTCATGCCATTCGGTCTAAAGAATGCAGGAGCAACATACCAGCGTGCCATGACAACCCTCTTTCACGATATGATTCATAAAGAGATTGAGGTTTACGTGGACGATATGATTGCCAAGTCCAGAACTGAAGATGATCACTTGGTTCATCTGAAGAAGCTATTTGACAGACTCAGAAAGTTTAGACTGCGGTTAAATCCTGCGAAGTGCACCTTCGGAGTTTGATCTGGTAAACTATTGGGCTTTACTGTAAGTCAGAAGGGCATTGAAGTTGATCCTGATAAGGTTCGGGCAATTCAGAACATGCCGCCTCCCAAAACAGAAAAAGAAGTCCGTGGCTTTCTGGGCAGACTTAATTACATCTCAAGGTTCATTTCCCATTTGACGGCTACCTGTGAACCAATGTTCAAATTACTAAGAAAAAATCAATCGATTGAATGGAATAATGATTGTTAGAAAGCATTTGACAAAATAAAACAATACTTGCAAGAACCACCAATCATAGTACCGTCGGTTCCTGGTAGGCCTTTAATCATGTATCTCACTGTCCTCAATGAATCAATGGGATGTGTATTGGGTCAACATGATGACACTGGTAGAAAAGAACATGCAATATACTATCTGAGCAAGAAGTTCACTTATTGTGAGACCAAATACTCACTCTTAGAAAAAACTTGCTGTGCTCTGGTCTGGGCTGCTCGACGCCTACGACAATACATGATTTGCCATACTACTTTGTTGATATTCAAAATGAATCCGATAAAGTACATATTTGAAAAGCCTGTTGTCTCTGGAAGGATTGCTCGGTGGCAGATGCTGTTAACTGAGTAGGATATCCAACATGTTACCCAGAAAGCAATAAAAGGGAGCGTTTTGTCTGAATACCTTGCTCATTAACCTGTAGAGGGTTATCAACAGATGAAGTTTGACTTTCCCGATGAGGAGGTTCTATTTATCAGAGATTATGAGACTCCAGACCCTGATATAGGACCCGAACCAGGGGCGCGATGGACGCTCGTGTTCGACGGTGCCTCTAATTCTAAAGGTCGTGGAATCGGGGCTATCCTCATCTCTCCAACAGGTTTTCACCTTCCCTTCACTACCAGATTATGCTTTGCATGCACCAACAATATGGCAGATTACGAAGCATGTATCTACGGTATTAAAGCGGCAATTGACATGAGAATTAAGATTCTTGAGGTCTATGGAGATTCTTCCTTGGTCATCGGTCAAGTCAGAGGGAATTTTGTGACTCGGGATTCCAAGTTGGTTTCGTACCAACAACACATAGCGAAGTTGATTTCTTACTTTGATGAGATCACTTTTCATCATATTCCCGGAGAGGAAAATCAACTAACTGATGCTCTTGCCACTCTAGCATCCATGTTCAAGGTCAAGTGGAAGAATGAATCTCCTCATATCCGCATTGATCACTTGAACGAACCAGCACATTGTTTAGCAATCGAGGATGAGTCTGATGACAAGCCTTGGTTCCACGACATTTAAAGATATCTGGAAAAACAATAATATCTCGAGGGTATCACTATCACTGACAAGAAAGCTCTTAGGTGGTGGTATATTGTACAAGAGGAATTATGATTCCGTGTTGCTCAGATGCATAGATAGACACGAAGCAAACACGATCATGCGGTCCATACATGAGGGCTGCGAGGGTGTACATGTTAAAGGTCTTGCTATGGCCAAGAAGATCCTTCGGGCTGGGTATTACTGGACGACAATGGAGGTAGATTGTTACAACTTTGCCAAAAGATGTCACAAGTGCCAAATCTACGCAGACAAGATCCATGTGCCTCCAACTCCATTGAATGTCTTGACTTCACCTTGGCCATTTTCCATGTGGGGTATATATATGATTAGAATGATCGAGCCGAAGGCTTCCAACGGTCATCGATTTATTCTGGTTGCTATCGACTACTTCACCAAATGGGTTGAAGCTGCTTCTTACGCAAACGTTACACGACAAGTGGTTGCTAGATTCATCAAGAAAGAGATAATCTGTCATTATGGCATTCCTAGCAACATTATCACAGACAATGCAAGCAACCTGAACAACAATATGATGAAGGAGTTGTGTCAAGAATTTAAGATCGAGCACCACAACTCTTCACCATATCGGCCCAAGATGAATGGCGCCGTTGAAGCAGCAAACAAAAACATCAAGAGGATTATCCAGAAAATGGTCAAGACGTACAAAGATTGGCATGAAATGCTTCCCTTTGCACTGCATGGCTACAGAGCTTCAGTTCGCACTTCTACTGGGGCAACTCCGTATTCGCTTGTGTATGGTATGGAGGCAGTTTTACCCATTGAATTCAAAATTCCTTCGCTCAGAGTCATCATGGAAGCAGGTCTTGATGAAGCTGAATGGGTTCAATCCAGATACGACCAGCTGAATCTCATCGAAGAGAAGCGCCTTACATCCGTTTGTCATGGTTAATTGTATCAGAGATGCCTCAAGCGAGCTTTTGACAAGAAAATTCTTCCTCGAACATTCTGTGAAGGCAAACTCGTGCTCAAGAGATATTCACCGGTTCACTCGGATTCACGAGGCAAGTGGACTCCCAATTACGAAGGACCCTTTGTTGTCAAGAAGGCCTTCTCAGGCAGAGCCCTGATCCTCACCACAATGGATGGGGAGGAGTTGCCATCGCCTGTGAACTCCGATACAGTCCAAAAATATTATGCCTGAAAAAAAAATGGATAAGAGTCCGCTAGATTGACATCCTCAAGGATAATCTAGGCAAAAAATGGACGTCCCGATGGACCGAAAAAAAGAAATGTCCATACAAATGTTAGGGACAATGAAAAAACAATAACAATCCGCTAAGTTGAAAACCCAAAAGGGTGACTTAGGCAAAAATGGGCATCCCGGTGGACAAAAAAAATATATGAAAACATGTCCAGGCAAAAATTAGGGATAAAGGCATTGACTGGGAACACTTGAGCCTCTCTTCCTCATGGCTAGACCTCAGACGGTGATAGAACATTCCAATCATCATCAACTGGTGCAAGGCGTTGGAACCTAGACTTACAGTGGATGGTGGCCAATGTTGTAATCAATGCAAAGCATGATTTCCCTTTGCCATTTACACTTATTTTTCAATTTTATAGCAAATTTCCCCATCAAGGATTTTGCATCCTTGTACACACATTATGTACAAAAATTTTACATTCAATAAAATGCATTCTTCGTTATCTCAATTTGTTTCATTCCAGTATTTTATTTGCAAAATAAACAATTATTTGTGATCACATAATACGAAAAAATGTTGAGAATAATAAAAAGCTAAATCAATCGAGAAAGCATTATGTATTGCATGTGTTACTGGTAACTCCTACAGGATAATCAGTAATATCCATTGGTAAGCCTAACATCTGGCCGACAGTGGGATGGTTCTATGAAGAAGTTGTTATCTCCTCAGCAGTTCCTCAGCAGAGTCATCATTCTCCCTAGCAGTTTGCCAAGGTGTTCCCCAGCAAAGACGCTTTGTTCTCTTTTCCCCAGCAAGGGTTGTGCATCATCTCCAATGATTAGGAACTATCTGTCACCAGCAGCAGTGGTTTCTCCTCAGCTGAGTCAATGATTCGGGAACTTCTTTTTCCCCACGCAGAGTCAGTCTTGGTAGAAAGGATTGACTTGATTCTTTCATCCCCAACAGAGACAGCCATGGTAATTTAGAAGCCTGAGATGTCCTCGGTTTCTTTCCCCGTAAGAATCATCGTCCTTTGTGAACTTTCTTCTCCAGTAGATATTGTCTTCATCTGCGGGTCCTCTCCCCGACTGAGGGTGTCGAAGTCGTTTTGCTACGATTTCTACCTAATCACTTCACACTGTGCCTTATCTTGCGCCTTTGCATTGCATGATATCAAGCATCATGTAGAAACGCATACATAGCATATGCATTGATCATACTCCCTCTCTTTTTGCCTGACTTATCTCCCAGTAGGTTTTCAGCCAAACTTTGTACTTATCTATTCAAACACTATCAACTCTTCTTTTGTCGTCGTCGGCCAAATTCTCGAGCTACTCTTTTATTTAATCCCCTTTTACCTCGAATCATCGAAAAGCTGGCGCAATTCGTACATTCAGGTCCAAGAGGATTAAATAGGTGCAGCTGTCGTAACCCGAAATTTGACCTCAGTCTTTTGCCTTTTGTATGAGCATAAACATTCACATCGCTGGCATACGCATTCGCACTTTTCCTCTTGTGTTTTGATTGCAGAAATATTTAGGTTTTCCAAGCCCGATTAATCGTATCATCACAAGGTCATCGTATCATCAAAACAAGCACAAAATGAGGGTTTCTATGCCTATTCATCAATACAAGGGGTGGAAAATCGAAGCCGCGACCACAACATCCTTTTTAGGCAATATTGGGCAAGTTTTTCACTGGTTAACCAGTTAACCATTTGGGTTAATCGGTTAACACCCCTTTTACAATGCCAAATTCAGCTTTTTAACAGTTGTTAATCGGTTAACCTGTTGGTTAATCGATTAACACCTGCTATTTCAGCAAAAATTCAACATTTCCATCATATTTCAGCAACTCTCTCCATTCTCATTTGGTCTATTCTATTCTAGTGTTGTGTGGAACATTCTAGACAGTTCAAGATCATTCAATACATTTCCCTTACATTTATTCTATGCATCACTTTAAATCAAGTGCACCATGTTCCTTGTTTTCCAAGTAATGTGGACCTTTGGATGATGGAGTGCACCTTGGGATTGTTACCGAGTTGGTTCTAACTAACCGAGTTAACCGCCTTGACTCGGTGAGTCAAGTCCAACTAACTCCTAGCCTAGTTCCAAACCCAAAGCTAGTTCCAAACCAAATTCCAAACCATCTCACACTCCAAACCTAAAATCTATATAAACTCGCCTTCACTCATTTTCAAGGACCTTCAACCATTTTTGCACAATTCACTCTCAATTCTCTCTGATTTCTCTCTACTACATCTTCATCTTCATCCCAATTCTATTCCAAAACCACACCAAAGCTCGTTTCTACTTTGAAGGATAATCACTTTTACATCAAAAGTGATTATTTCTTGAGCTCAACCATCATCAATTTTGCAATTCTACTGGGATTTCTGGAGTCATTTCAGTTTGTGGAGTAATCTTGAGTATTTTCTGCAAGTTTCAACGGTTCGAATTCGCATTTTGGAGATTTATCGTATTTTGCTCGATTTCGACACGTTTCATCGCCAGATCGAAGATTCCTCTGGTTTTCTTTAATTTTCTGCATCAAGAATAGTTTGCAACAATTACCAAGGCACATCTCAGCCTTGTAGGTTGGTAGATCTTACTTTACTCTTTGTTTCGATCATTTCCGCGCATTTACAATGTGAATTTCGATCATTTTCGACTTGATCTGCCATACTTTTGATTGATCTTTGATCTCCATGATTGATGCTTGCTATTTGTGTTAATTGTACTTACATGATGTAATTTTCATGCACAAATCCATGCCCTAATATGTGGAACTTGAATAAGTGATTCCTAAGCTAAAAGTGCTTTTTCTGCATTTTATTTTTGCCTCTGACTCAGTGTTAACCGGTTAACACCTAATGGTTAACCAGTTAACCAGTTCACTTTTCACCAAAATACGCAGATTTTTGAATGGTTAACCGATTAACCCCTAATGGTTAAGCGGTTACCACTGTACAGAAAGGCCATTTTCTTGCATTTTCAAGTGTGTTTGCCATGCTTTCTTCATTTTAACTTCCATTGATTGACATGCTTGATTTTATGGATGTTTTTAATGTCATTTCACTTCTGGTTGAAGCATATTCATGAACTTTCGATGCACATTTTCGATTATTCATTTGTCTCATGTTCTTAGCATTGTATGAACATAGTAATTCTTGCACTATCCTTGTTCACATGATACATGATTTTGTGTGGCATTTTGACGATCATTTGGCACTGTTTTGCACCTTCCATTTCAGTTTACATTAAGTTTATTCTTCATGGATAAACTTAATCTTGTATAATCAATAATTCACCCCTTTTGCTTTAATGACTTTTCATACTCTTTGGAAAGTTGTTAGCATGTTTCTCCCTTGATTAATTGATCGAAACTTTGTTTCGATTAATCGATCTTCCTTTTTCCTCTCTTTAGGCCTCCTTTAGAGCTTTTTCTCTTGATCCCCTCGTAGAGTTGGAGTTCGCGCCACGCCTGACATCGGAGCACTGTATAAATTGGCGTCGTTACGCTGTCTGTTTCTCTACGCAGGAGCACTGTACAACTTGGAGCTTTTGTGCTGTCCGGTTGAACTTCCGCATTACACCCTGTGTGTTAGAGAAGGAATGAGAAGGGAGAATTCCTACTCTCATTCTGACTACTTCAGGTTGGGGACGAATGACCCTGTGCTTGGCTTAGTCACCTCTATCTCTAGGAGGTAGTGTGCTCTCTTTCTCCACTCGAGTCGATCCTTGATCACTCTTCACTCTTTGCCATCTCTTTCGATCCATGATCACTCCTATCTCTATCCCTCTTGATCAATCACCTTCTTGGTTACGATCCTTTGTTCATTGGGTTAGCAAGCTTTCTTCGTTTCAATACCCTATTCTTTTTCTGCGGTCAATCACTGCTTTTTGATTCCCCTGAAGAGTCTCAATTCTCTTTCTTTGGTCCAACACAGTTTTCCTGTCACGACCATTTTTCCCCAGGAGTTCGCAACCTTCTCTTGGTTCTTCTCCTTTGTTTGGTTAATCACTGCCTGTCAGTTAAAACACCAATGTTTGCACTCCTTCTCGGTTAACCACAGCCTGTCTGTTAAAATACTGGGTGTTCTTGGGTTAATCACCTATTCTTGGTTAATCACCCTTTTCTTCAGTTAACCACAGTCTGTCTGTTCAAATACTGAAGCTCTTTGTGAGTTAATCACCTTCTCTTGGTTAATCACTCATTTTTCTCGGTTAATCACAGTTCTCCTGTTAAAACCGAACCCCCAGCAATTGGCAACCTTTATTGGTTCGAATACTTGCACCCTTGGGCTAGTAACCTCTTTTGGTTCAATACCCTTCTTCGTTGGTCAAGTGTTGTTTGCTCAGTCGTTACCAACATCCCTTTTGGGTTACGACCTTCGATCGGTCCTACACCCGTTCTCCTGGTTAATCACAGTTTTCCCTGTTAAAACCAATGCTTCTCTATCCCCACAGAGTTGCGATCTTTTCTCCCTCGGTTAACCACTGTTTATCAGTTAACATACCGATGTCCCCTCAGAGTCAAACACCGTCTCTTGGTTCGGCACTCTCTCTCTTGGTTTATCACAGTCCATTTGTTGACACCAGCTTCTTTTCCCCGCCAGGGTCCTACTCTCTTTCTTCGGTTAACCACTGCCAGCCAGTTAACATACCGAGTCTCCTTTTTCTCTTGATTATGACACCATCCCTTTATTGGGATCCCCAAAGGAGTCCTTCCTATTCCCTTTGCTCTTACTTTCTTGGTTTCGACACCAATTCTCTTTGTTATCCCCAGCAGAGTTTCTTTCATTCTCAATTCTAACACCACTCCTTTCCTAGTCTCTTGTACAAACACTCTTACTGCGGGGTCTTTCCCCATTAGAGTTTTCCCTTCATTCTTGCTCTTGGTTTTGACACCGTTTCTTTCGTCTCCTTGTTTCTTTCTTATTTTGTTTTCCGTTCAGTTCCCCGAACTACGGAAGCTCTGATTCTGCATTCTTCTGAATGTCAGATACGTAGGCACGAGACGCAATGTCCTGGCGAGCACAATTCCATCCTTCTTTCCTTCACCTTTTCTTCCTTCTTCTCTATCCCCTGGTTCCATGAACTATGACCCTCTGATTTCCTCATTGCACTATGAGGGTACGTAGGCACGAGGGCCACAATCCTCCGCGAGCACTTTCCTTATTTTCTTTTTTCCCCCTTTCTCTTCTCTCTCTCCTCTTTCTTTTAGTTAGAAGCCTTTAGATAGATAACCCATCCAAGCCTAGAAGCAAGCGAAATGGTTCCCGCCGAGTACGACGGATGCGTTAGGTGCTAGTACCTTCCTTTCGCATAACCGACCCCCCGTTCCCGTTTCTCTTCCCCTTGGGTTTTATCGATATTTTCCCTGTCCTTTGGGACTAAATAAAGTTCGGTGGTGACTCTGTTGTTATCTTTGAGTGTGCGATTCACTCAGGTAGAAACCAGCCATCTTCAGTCTTTATAACAAAATAATGTAAATAGAGTCACATGGTACAAAACAAAAATTAAATGAGAATTCCGCCACTTTATGGCATAAGCGATTAGGACATATATCTAAACAAAGAATTCAGAGGCTTATGTCAGACTGTATTCTTAAATCTCTTGATTTGTCAGACTTTCGAGTCTGCATTAAGTGTATCAAGGGTAAGCAGACAAACAAGAGGAATTTCCATGCTGAAAGAGCTAAGGATGTCTTAGAACTAATTCATACTGATATATGTGGTCCTTTCCCTACAGGTTCTTGGATGGACAACAGTATTTTATTACGTTCATAGATGATTACTCGAGGTATGGCTACTTGTATTTGATTCATGAGAAATCTCAATCTTTGGACGTGTTCAAGTCATTCAAATTTGAAGTCGAACTTCAACTTGGAAAGAAAATAAAAGTTGTCAAATCTGACCGTGGTGGTGAATACTATGGTCGGTATGATGGATCAGGGGAATAACGTCCAGGGCCTTTCGCGCTTTTCCTCGATGAGGGTGGAATTGTTCCGTAATACACAATGCCGGGAACACCCAGCATGAATGGAGTTGCAGAACGACGAAACCGGACTCTTAAGGACATGGTAAGAAGTATGATTATTCATTCTTCTCTTCCAGAGTCATTTTGGGGAGAAGCATTAAAGACCGCAGATTATATCCTTAATAGAGTACCTAGTAAAGTAGTACCTAAGACCCCTTATGAGCTCTGGACTGGGAAAAAGCCCAGTATTAGACACTTGCACATTTGGGGATGTCCAGCTGAAGCGAGCCCTTATAAGCCTCATGAAGGTAAGTTGGATGCAAAGACAGTTAGCTGTTATTTTATTGGAAACGCTGAAAACTCTTATGGGTACAAGTTTTACAATCCTATCACTAGAACAATTTTTGAAATGGGAAATACAAGATTCCTTGAGGATGTAGAGTTTGGAGGGGAAGGAAGCATAAGGAGTGTTGTCTTTGATGAAGAAACTGTTTCTCACAATGATCAAGTCTTTGTACCTATCTTTGTTCCAGAAATAGATCCAGAAATAAACAATAATGTTATTCCTAACATCCCTCAAGAACAAGACAATAATGAGTTTCTTCCTCAAACACCACCTATAGTTCAAACTCAACAACCTCAAGAGCCACCATTAAGAAGATTCACTAGAGAGAGGAAGAGTGCAATTTCAGATGATTATGTTGTATTTCTTCAGGAACGTGAGGATGGCATTGGCTTGACTGAGGAAGATCCTATCAACTTTAGTCAAGCTATGCGGAGTCCAAACTCTCTTAAGTGGGTTGATGCCATGAAGGATGAGATGAAGTCAATGGCCGACAATGATGTTTGGGATCTCGTTAAATTACCTGAAGGAATGAAACCCATTGGTTGTAAATGTATATTTAAAACCAAAAGGGATTCAAAGGGTAACATTGAGAGATATAAAGCTTGTCTTGTCGCAAAAGGCTTTACTCAAAAGGAAGGAATTGATTATCAAGAGACTTTCTCTCCAGTTTCTTCGAAGGACTCTCTTAGGATCATGATGGCATTGGTAGCTTATTTTGATTTAGAGTTGCATCAAATGAATGTAAAGACTGCATTTCTAAATGGAAACATTGAATAGACAATATATATGATGCAACCAGAAAACTTTGTGTCAGGAGACCCAAAGTCTATGGTTTGCAAACTCAAGAAATCCATCTATGGCCTTAAACAGGCTTCCCGTCAATGGTATTACAAATTTCATCAAGTAATATCCTCATTTGGTTTTGAGGCTAATCCGGTTGATAACTGTGTATACCAAAAGTTCAGTGGGAGTAAATTTGTTTTCTTGGTACTATACGTAGATGATATCCTTTTGCCAAGCAACAATATAGGCTTATTTCACGAAACCAAGAGATTTCTCGCAGATAAATTTGAGATGAAAGATCTTGGGGACGCCTCCTTTGTCTTAGGAATTCAAATACTTAGAGACCGTTCTCGAGGTGTTTTAGGATTGTCACAAAGGAGCTATATTGATACAGTTCTGGATAGATTCTCCATGAAAGATAGTAAACCAGGAGACACACCCGTTGCTAAAAGAGATAAGTTTTGTCTAAAACAGTGCCCCACTACGGATCTTGAAAAGGAAGAGATGCATAAGATTCCATATGCTTCATCTGTGGGAAGTCTTATGTATGCTCAAGTTTGCACCAGTCCCGACTTAGCATTCATTGTAGGAGTTCTTGGCAGATATCTAAGCAATCATGGTATGGAGCACTGGATAGCAGTAAAGCGTGTAATGCGCTACCTGAAAAGAACAAGAGACTTCGTGCTCACTTATCAGAAGTCAGATAACTTGGATATCATTGGGTATTCTGACTCAGATTTTGCGAGATGCCCGGATAGCAAACGTTCCACATATGGTTACATCTTTCTCTTGGCTGGAGGAGCCGTCTCCTGGAAGTCTTCCAAACAGACTTTAGTGGCTCCCTCCACCATGGCAGTAGAGTTTGTGGCTTGCTTTGAGGCATCAAATCATGCTATTTAGCTGCGGAACTTTGTCACAAGCCTACGCATTGTTGGGAGTTTTTCCTTAATTTACTATGTTCTATCCTTTGGTTTTATTTTAGTACAAACTTTATGTTATGTTTAATTTTCTGCAGAAATAAAACTTATGAGGTACTATTGTTATAACAATATCAAGTTTTTTTTTATGTGCAAATATTGTAATTTTCAATTGCACCTAAGGAACTCCAGTTTGATCTCACTAAAGACTCCAGTAGGACCAGTTGGAAATATGCATGATTCAAAGATCATATTGCATAAAATTTCCATGCCACTAATCCATATCGATCTATGTCATCAAGTACGTTGATGTGGTGGTCGTCGGGGTTCCGTCATGTTATACGTTAGTGACGACAGCCGCGATGGTCCCATTATTGATGTATGAGGTGTACCAGATTGTAAAGTTGAAATCTAAAGATAAATAGCATTCAGATGCGCGCCTAAAGAATTATGATATAATTATTAAGATATATTGGCCAAGTGGGAGATTGTTGGAATATTTTAATAATTTAGTAATATATTAATATTCCAATAATTATGTGGCCAAATATATTTATTTAATTATATTAGTTATTTTATCAAATAAAGTGCATTAAATAAATTATGTGATCAAATAATGTTAAAAGGCTATTTAGATTTTATTTAGGAATTATTTAATTAATTAATTAATTAATTAAATAATTGGTATGGGCTCAAATATGAGTGGATGTCAGGATGGCCCATTTGGGAATAATGGGAACCCTAATTGGCCATCACACTATATATAGGCTATGGTCCCCAATATACTGTACAACTAGCAATTATCTCTTCTCCCCATCTGAAGAGATTTCGAGGCATAAGGAGTACCGGTTGAGGAAGAACTACAAAAGCCATCATCTTCCAGGTTTTGGGGTTACCACAAAGTGATTTTTCTCTATGGATCCGGGTATTCCTAAAATCAATTTATCGATCCTTTAATTTTATACATGCTTGATTTCCGCGTCTAAATTATATATTATAATATCTTGAGCATGTATGTTTTGATTAATCGTTATTAATCTAATTCCAACACAATATCCTAGTGTTAACATGCAAAATGGCCCTAAGGTTAGGATTGAATGAAACTATCATAATGTTGTCATGCAAAAGATGGACCTATGGTTAAGGATGAAGGAAAACTCTACCTTAATTTTATCATGCAAAATAATCCTAAAGTTAGGTTTAAAGGGAAACTACACCTAAGATTGTCCTGCATAAGACTTAAACCTAAAGTCTACCTTTAATTCAACTTAATCAAATTAAACAATTTAATTAAAATGATTCAAAGGACTCCTAAAGGAGCATGTGAGCACAAAGCGAGCAACAAGTAAACATAAAGCAATGAGGATCAAGGCTCATCATGAAGCATCAACACTAAACACATGTATTAAGATTAGTCAACAAACATTAAGAAAATATATCAAAATCCCACAAGAAATTGCCAAGAACATTAGTTAAAATTAGTATCAAGGTTAATAAAAAACTAACATCAAAGTTAATATCAAAATCAAGATACACCAAAAATCAAAATCTACCTCTAATAAAAAAATAGATCAAGATTAATATCAAAATCAAAATTAACAAAAAGCTAATCAAAATATAAAAAAAAAAATTCAATCAAAATTTAACACGAAAATTGATCTCATATTTAGCAAGAAAATTCTACCAAATTAACCAAAACAATCAAAATTAACCAAAGATTCAACAAGAAGTCACTCAATTAAAATCTAACAAGAATTTCAACTAAAAAGTCTACAAGCAATTAAGATTTAACGAAAATACTAACATTAAGATTTTATGATCAACACCTATCAAAACTTCTAATCAACAATTATTTACATTCTAATGAAAATTATCAAGAATTTAATAAAAAAAATCAGCAAGAAAATGATTAAAAACAACAAGAATATGACAAAAATTTATGGCAGAAGGAGGTGCCACATTAGAAATAAGGGTGTTGGACTGAATCAGGTGCAGGGCCCTTCTTCTAGGTCCAATGACCTTATTCCAAGCGAACATAGGGGTGACATAGTGACTTGGGGGGCGCACATAGGAAAAAAGACTAGGGCCTAAAGCCCAATGACACTCAATGAAGGAATCTCAACATTCAAACTTTAGAAAGCCAAGACAAACGTGATACCATGCATTCTCTCTCCCTCGCTTCACCTCAACGGAAAACATTACCTCTGCGGCGCCGAAATTTGCCTCCGGCGATGGCAGAAGGGGAAACCAAACACAACCTACCTTATGATGAACGTACAACCCTCCTATATCCTAATCCTTCACCATTTTTCATCAATTTTGCCTCAGTCTTTCCACATCTAACAGAAACAACTAAAACCCTAGGTTGCTCAGAGTTGAATTAAATGGAGAAGGTGGAGCTTCAGGTCACAAGACCTTGGGGAAAAGCTCTACCACGACTAAATCTACATTACGGCATCAAAAACCATATAAAAAGAGAAGATAATCACCTACCTCAATTACGACGAGGACGACAGCGACGGCGAGAATGAACGGAAGTGATGGCCATTCTCAGGTACTTTTGATCTCCTTCTCTTTTCCTCTGAGTCTTCTTCTACTTCTTTTTAACTTCTTTTTCTCTTTCCTTTCTCTTAACCGTGTATGGTTGCTGCATGAGTTGTGAGAGTGAAAGAGTGAGGTGAAACGCATAAATTAGTGGAGGCTACGCTCACCCCAATAGAAGCTTCAATGTGAAGCTCCAATGGAGTTCAAGAAGGAGCTTTGTGTGAGTTCAGAGATAGCCTGAGAGAGAGAGTAGTGAAAGACTAGTGAGAATGATTGCGTGAGTTTGGTGAAAATGCGATCTCCTTCAATGATTGGTGATGACTGATATTTATAGAGAATGAGGGAGAATGGATCGAGAGTGAGAATGAGAGAATGATTTGTAAATTGCAAGTTTGAGTTTGTTAGAATCTGTTAGCTTAAAGTTAGTTAAGAGAGTTAGTTGGAAAAAACTATTATGAGAGTTGGCAATGATTAGTTAGGGAGGTTGTTAGTTATTGTTGCTATTGTGTTAGGATGCTAAATATGAACCCTAACAAAATTAGAGAAAACTATAAAATCTACCCTATGAAAAAGACAAATAAAACTAAGAGAGAGATAAAATAAAAATAAAGACTTTCATTGATTTCTCTAATGCCAATACAAATAGAACACTACACTTTAAATACTACTCTAAACATATCCTAGCCATCCAAGTGGCACAATCACAAAGACCTAAGAAACTTCTAGAATAATACTAATTAAGTATATTAAAATACTAATAAAATATCTAATCTATTAAATATAAATTACTCTCTATCATATTGTTATTGAATTTTGAAGTTAGTTAGTGATATGAGTAGGTTGCGTGATGGCTTTTTTTTTAATCTTTGTTAATTGATACTTGAACAAATTGAGTTAGTGAACTATTAGTGAATTGAATTGATGTTGTTATGGTGTTGATTTGTTTTGTACTTGGCTAGTTAACTTGTGATGATGTTGTTAATTTGAACGTGTGCATGAACTTATTCAGTTAGCGTGTGTTGAAGGTATGATGTGTTCACTGTTATGATTATGTTAAGATGAACTTGAATCAAAAGTTTGTTGATGAAAAACATGCTTATAAGTGAAGTGCAGTTAGTGAATCAATATGGATGAACATGTTAACAAACTGCTATTTGGAAAAATGTGGAAATTGATAAAACTTGTTAGTCATGTTATGTTATGCTATGGTTTGTGATCACTTGAACAAGTTACTAGATACTATAGGAAACTTAAATCTTGAACATTCATTGTTAGTTAGAAAGGGTTATGAGATGTTTGGCATTTATATCAGTTAGTCATTTATGTGGTGTATTGGTCATTAGCTATTTCTGTTTAGATCCTCAAGGTTGTAAATTTATGAGTAGAATATAATTTTTTTTATTTAAAAGGAAATTTTTAATAAAAGTATCTAATATAATAAAATAAAGATAATAAAAAAACTCTTGTCCTTTGCATCTTCATTGTGGGTCTGGCAGTGTCTTGGTTGGTGTAGATGAAAAGGACGGACAGATGTGCAAATCTAAAGGCTTGTGTGAGGGAGCCGTTGGAAACTGTGTTTGTGGGGCCTAACACGTGATGAGTGGGTGTTGGCATGCAATGGATTCTTTGGCTATTGTAGCAGATTTTTTTGAAAAGAAAAAATAAAAGGAATATTGGGAAAAGGTGATGCAGGCGCATGGGGCCCACTTAGAGGATAACAACTAAATTTTTTTCTTCTAATTCTTTCTTCTTCTTTTTACATCTCTTTTATTTTTCTTTTTCTTCTTCTTCTCTTTTTCTTCCCTTACTTCTTCTTTTTTCTTCGTTGTTTTTTTTTTTTCTTTCTTTCTTCTACTTTCCTCTTTCACTTTCTGCTCCTCCTTTCATCTTTTTTTCTTCTTTTCTTTTCTACTTTTTCTTTGTCTTTTTGCAATAATACTAAGTAAAAAAATTAAAATGATGGAGGTGGTTCTGGTGGTGGTTTCAGTGGTGGACGGAGTTGTGGATTAATGAACAGTGGTAGATCTGATGGTTCGCATGGTGGATCAGGTGGTTTTGGCGGTAGAGATGGCGCTGGAAGTGATGCCGAAAAACTCACCGAAGATTTCATCTGAGTTTTCAACAGAAGTTTCTTCACTGATGATAGTGTAAACGATGTTGGAGACGTTTTCAAAAATGACGCCAAAAATAATACTGGAGATGACGTCGGAATTAGTACCGAAAGTGACGCCGGAGATCCTCCCTGAGTTTTTGTCGGAGTTGATATCAATGAATCAAAATTGCTTCGATTCCTTCTTTTTTCCGTTTGTTCTTCAGCAATAGGTTTAATTTTTGGTTGTTCTGGTTGTCTTTCATACAGATCTGAATATTTTCCCTTATAAGAAAGTTGTGATGCTTTGAGAGAGTAACCAAAATTTTGAATCAGTTCCTTCAACTCTTCTCTAGATTTATTTTTGATTTTGTGAGTTTCAATCAAATATTGTTTTAGAATTTCTAGTTGTGAATAGAAATCTTGAGATTGAGGTTGGTAGCTATGGTAACTTGAATATTCATGGAAGGTGGAAGATGATTGTTGAGGTGTTTCAGGTTGTGAATAGGGATTTGTAGAGTATGGGTTTATGGATGATGGAGCAGAAATGGTTGTTGTAGTGAAATAATATGAGTGAGTGAAAGTGAGGTAAAATGGATTATTGTAGTAAGAATATGCCATGGAAGGGAGATTGAGTGCAGTAATGAAAGCACTAATTGTTAGGAAGCTAAATATGAACCCTAACAAAATTAGAGAAAACTATAAAATCTACCCTATGAAAAAGACAAATAAAACTAAGAGAGAGCTAAAATAAAAATAAAGACTTTCATTGATTTCTTTACTGCCAATACAAATAGAACACTACACTTTAAATACTACTCTAAATATATCCTAGCCATCCAAGTGGCACAATCACAAAGACCTAAGAAACTTCTAGAATAATACTAATTAAGTATATTAAAATACTAATGAAAATATCTAATCTATTTAATATAAATTACTCTCTATCATATTGTTATTGAATTTTGAAGTTAGTTAGTGATATGAGTAGGTTGTGTGATGGCTTTTTTTTAATCTTTGTTAATTGATACTTGAACAAATTGAGTTAGTGAACTATTAGTGAATTGAATTGATGTTGTTATGGTGTTGAATTGTTTTGTACTTTGCTAGTTAACTTGTGATGATGTTGTTAATTTGAACGTGTGCATGAACCTATTCAGTTAGCATGTGTTGAATGTATGACGTGTTCACTGTTATGATTATGTTAAGATGAACTTGAATCAAAAGTTTGTTGATGAACAACATGCTTATAAGTGAAGTGCAGTTAGTGAATCAATATGGATGAACATGTTAACAAACTGCTATTTGGAAAAATGTGGAAATTGATCAAACTTGTTAGTCATGTTATGTTATGCTATGGTTTGTGATCACTTGAACAAGTTACTAGATACTATAGGAAACTTAAAGCTTGAACATTCATTGTTAGTTAGAAAGGGTTATGAGATGTTTGGCATTTATATCAGTTAGTCATTTATGTGGTGTATTGGTCATTAGCTATTTCTGTTTAGATCTTTCCGAACTGGTTTAATTGGTTATTTGTAGTGAACTATTTTCTAGATTGATTTGTAATATTTTTGAACTGGTTTATTGCTAGGGTTGTGGTTTTTGTTTACATGTTGAGAAGTTAGTTTTTCTGGATTGTTTTTATGAATGGTGCATGTTATATCTACATGAAGGGCTGTTTTGATGTTGACCTAATTTTGGTTAAAGTTTAATTGCATTCGTTTTTGTGTAAATGTGTTTATTGATAACTGTTTTTTGCTTTGTATGCAGGGCTGGCCTTGGTTAGTGTTGGTTGTTGTTATGAACTGAACAATGCTGGACATTTTTAATGATTGATTGTAGGGTTGTATGTTGATGTTAGCTCGTGGTTAAAGGAAGCACTTTAATACATGGCATGATACAAGTGACTTTGAAGGCATGGCCAAATGGAATCATGAAGATTGGTGAAGCAATGTTACTTTTGGGCTTGGCATGAAAATTAGTACAATACTTAGTCATGGGATGAAGAAAAGTTTTGTTAGGTTTAGGACAAAATCTCATGAAACTTGGATTGTCTCTTGTAATCTTCTTTGTAAAATTTCTTGTCATGGTGAAGTTGTAATTGAAATGGTGTTATGAATCATTTTGCAATAACATGTATCGCAATACATGAATGAATGAATGTATTGGTTATGAACGAAATTTGAATCACTTTTCTTCCACAATTAATTTTTTACCTTTTGTTCATGTAATGCTTTGATCATGGTGTGAATTAAATGAGATATTTGTCCAAAACAATCAAGAGATGATTTTGGAATATTGTCTTCTTGGCCTTTTGAGTGAACTAAGGTCAAATATCTTCACATAAATGAATGAGCCTTGCATCTTTCTTAATCGAAACCTTAATCTTTCATAAGAAGCTTTAGATCTTAACTTGAGATAGTTGAATGAATTCTATAGGATGTAGCTTGTGTTATAAGTAATCTAGATGACTAGGTGAAGAGCTTTGCCTCAAGCATCCGTAAACTTTAATTTGTAATGTATATTCACATGACTTGATATTCAAGCAATAGATGCATTCTTGAGTGAAGAAAGATCAATGAGACATTATCTTACCATGGAGATCCTCTGGATGCCTCGCCTTGTATTGCATAGTGAAATGATCTTTTGAATCAAACCTTTATGTTCCATGAATACACCATGATCTCTTCAATACCTTCACTTTAAACCATGATTGAAGCCTTGAGATTTTTCTGATGAACAACCCCATATGGAGCTCCTCTTGAAGTCCACATGTTTAAGGAAATAAACCTTAATTCTTTTGCTCTTGGGTGCAAATTGATGAAGAACAAGCTTGATATGTTGGAAATCCACAAAAACCTAATTCATGGCAAACCTCAGTTATAACCTTGATGAAACCCTGGCACTTGATGCCCTTCAAGAAATCTTGATGAAGATGACATTGTATCTTGATGAATCTTGACAAAGATGCTTATGATGGTGAGAATTCAACCTCTTGCCTTATCCTGAGTGCAAGCACCAAATGGATCACCTATGAATAGAGAAAACCAAAATCACAAGATAACACTTTGATCCCATGTCTTAGGAGCTCATGCAAATGAATGATTGTGATGTCATGACCTAATGGAAATGCATATGAAAGTAGAGCAAATACCAATTAGGGTTAGAAATAAGAGGGCAGATTTTGGGGTGCAACAAACATGCCATAATCACTAGTACCATTGATGTATTTCAAGATCCTCTTCACTTGAGTAATATGGCTCATTTTAGGCTCAACCTCATATCTAGCACAAACTCTTACAGAAAAAGTGATGTCAGGTCTGCTAGCTGTAAGATACAGAAGACTATCAATCATACATTTGTACAGACTTTGATCCACATCAACACCTTTTTTTCTTAGCAGAAGGCATGATGTCTTGAACATCTTGTTCAACATCATACTCAGAGTCACTCAATGACTTTTTCTTGGTAGCGGGGGCCACAACTTTATTCCATCCTTTGTCAGGTCCAACCTTAGTACTTTTCTTGGATGCCTTAGAAGGCTTTCTTGTAGACACAACAACCTTCCCTTTTGTGTTCCTCAATCTTTTAGCAATACCAGGAGCCAATTTATTTCCTATAAGCTCATCATCATAATCTAGACCATTTATATTGACAAGGTCAGTAGACTGATCCTCCTTCACATCAGCACTATCTTCTTAATCTTCTTTGTCAGACATATCTTTCTCCTTTTCAGCAGACATACTATTATTATTAAAATCATCTCTTTTACCACCAACATAATCATCTTCAGCCACATTCTCTTGAGATTTTTCAAGAGTCTCACTATGAGTGTTTTCTTGGTAGGTTTCAACAGGCTGATCAGGTTGGGCCAAGGATGTTGCGACATCCGACATAACATCAGACTCAGGATCAGTAACCAAGATCTTAGAGAGAGGCATATGAACACTTGTATCAATAATGTCATTAACAACAACATTCAAACTAGATTGACTTAGGGTTTCTTCCTCTTTAGGGTTATCTAGACTCACAATTTTAGAGGTAACGACGTTTGAAACATTTGAAACATTCAAACCAGAAGTATCAACAACACCCACAAGGGCATATCTCTTTCCACTCAGGCTTTCAACCTGTATTGGTCCCATAAAGTCCATATGAAGAAGTTCTATTACTTTGAATGTAGTCTGATGTTGTGACATTGGGTGTGACATCTTGGATTGCTTCCTAATTTGACACTCACCACAGATTTTTCCTTCCTCTATTATGAGCTTAGTAATACCTTCAAAGGCCTCTTCAGATACAATTATTTTAATACCTTTGAGATTCCTTTGTCCAAGCTTCTGAGACCATACCTTGACTTTATATTTCTTGAGAACTAAGCAAGTGGAAGAGCATGTAGTTTCTTGAGGAAACCACAAATAGCAATTGTCTTTAGTTCTAACTCCCTTCATCAGAACATCACTCTTCTCATTTGTAACCAAGCATTCAGACTTGGTGAAACTCACATTTAGAACTTGATCACATAATCGACTGATACTGATCAGATTGGATATCAGTTCTTTTACAAGAAGTACATCATCTAGACTAGGAAGTCCAGTACAAGCTAACCTTCCCACTCCCTTAATTTCACCTCTAGCACCATCACCAAATGTGACAAAACTTGTGGAATAAGACTTGATGTCCACTAAATACTTCTTGACCCCGGTCATATGTCTAGAACACCCACTGTCAAAGTACCAGTCTCATCTAGATGAAGCCTTAAAGGAAGTATGGGCTATAAGACTAGAATTAACAACCTTAGGTTTCCACTCCTTTCTAGTTTTAGTCATCACATGAATAGTTCTAAGTTTTGTTGGATACTTTGGGTAACCATACATTCAGTAACATAAGTGCTTTTATATGACAATATTTACCACAATAATGACATTTCCAAGGCTGGAACTTGCCTCTGGTCTGAGTTTTATGAAGTCTGGTAGGATGTTGTAACATTTGGTCAGACATTATGAGCTCACCCTTTACTTCAGTAGGAACAAACTTTGTCACATGGGTTTTTCTTTGATTATTTAAAGACTGATAATTAAACCTTATACCAGTAAATATTTCACCTCCTTTCCCAACTTGAAGAATTTCATCCAACACATCAGATCCGTTGTTCAACCCCCTTATGGATTTGGTCATATTTTCAAGCTTTTAGGTCAATAGGACTACTTCACATTGAAGTTCAGAGATGGTAGATAGAAGTTTCTCTTTTTTATCCTGAAATTGAGCTATAAGCCCCTTCTTCTCTTCTCCAAACTTACACACTTCTTCACTTCTGATACAAAGTTCCTTGTAAGAAGCAGTTAATTCTTCATAAGTGACTCATCACAAGAATATTCATCAGAATCACATCTACCAGTGAGTGTTGTAGCATGCTTAGTAGTTTCATCATCAGGTTCACTTTTAGAATCATCATCGGGTAAGCCCTTCTTTTGTTTCTTGAGGTACGTGGGACATTCTGATCAAGCGTGACCAAAACCCTCACATTCATGACATTGAATACCTTTTCCTTTATTTGGCTTCTTCTTTATTCTTGCTTTTGTCTGAAAATTACAGTTCTTCTTGATGTCGAATGACATGTTCTCGACATCTCTGGTCTTGACTTCCTATCCATACTCTTCATCACCTTATTGAATTGCCTCCCAAGAAGCACAATAGCATTATAATTTCCTTCATTAGTCTCCATGTCACATTGAACCTCTTCATCATTAGTGTTGGAGATAAAAGCTTTGCTCTTGTTCTTCTTTTCAGATCTTTCATTGATAGCCAATTCAAAAGTTTGAAGTGACCCAACAAGTTCATCCACTCTCAGTTTGCTAATGTCTTGGGCTTCTTCAATGGTTGTGACCTTCATATCAAATCTCTTAGGTAGAGACCCAAGAATTTTTCTAACCAGCTTGTCTTCAGTCATCTTTTCTCCCAAGGCACTAAAACAATTTTCTATTTCAAGAACATTCATGTGAAATTCATGAATGCTTTCATCATCTTTCATCTTTAAATTTTTAAATCTGGTAGTGAGCAGCTGAAGTCTAGATATTTTCACCTTAGATATGCCTTCATGAGTGGTTTTGAGAATTTCTCAAGCATCTTTGGCCACAGTACATGTGTTTATTAATCTAAACATGTTTTTGTCAACTCCATTGAATAGGGCATTCAAAGTTTTGGAGTTTCCAAGAGCAGTTTCATCTTCTTTCCTAGACAAGTCCTTTTCTAGCTTCAAATTCTCCTTCTCATCTTTATCCTTAACAACAGGATGTTCCCAAAATCCCAACCCTTGATTATAGTTTTCCAATTTTTCTATCCATAGATTTTAGGAAAGCCACCATATGTGCCTTCCAATAGTCATATTTGGTGCCATCTAAGATGGGGGACCTGTTAACATTTCCTCCTCCTTCCTTATCCATAGTACCCAAAAATATCTCCCTGGAGCTCACCCAAAATAGAACAGGGTTCCTGCTCTGATGCCAATTGAAATTCTAGCACTAAGAGGACATATGTCGTATACGATATCAGGACACCATGCTGTTGAATGCAGTGTCAAGACATCGTAATAACAGAATTAACAATGAACAAATTAAACAAAATTGCAGGAAGTAAATAACACAAGGAAGTTGTTAACCTAGTTTGGTGCAACGTCACCTATATTTGGGGGCTACCAAGCCAGGAAGGAAATCCACTATAATAGTATTAGTTTAAAGCTCTTATGTAAACAACCTTCAGTTTACAATCTTCGTACCTAATCACTACTCGTGCAATTTCTACCTAAGACACTCTTAGATAAGAGACCCCTCTCACTTTCCTTCAGTCACACAACAATGATGATAACAAGATAACAGTCAAAGAAGGAGACACACTCCAATAAATAGAATCCACTCTTTCTTAAAAGCTCATGAGTGATTCATAAATACAACTAAATAAACTCAGTCCACTTCAAGCATCTAAGTGATGCATGGATGGCTCACAAATAAAACACAATCCAACATTAATTTCAAGAATGATATAAGACTGGATCACAAATAACAAAGAATGACTAAACCCTAATTCTAGTCTGTGTATATACTTGGTTATTTCTTGGATTATGAAAAGCTTAATAAAGGCATGTCCCTTACAAAGGGTCAGCCAAATATACATGAAACTGTTACAGGTACTTATTGAGTCCGTTACAAATGGTTAAATGGGAGGTTACGTTTATTATGGTCATAAAATCTATTAACTATGACTATTCAGAGGGAGAGAAGGGTGGACATTATAAGTAGGTCCTAGAAACCAAGGAATAGGAGGCATATGCACGATGAAGTAATTGATTATTGCTTTAGAAAAGTTGAAAATTTTCATTTTAAAAGATTTTATTTGAATTTCAATCATGCATGAATGTTTAAGAAACACATCATGGTTTAGATGTAAAGATTTTGAGGACATAAAGTTTATATACACATGAATACCATTGTACCTTAATCTTCATGATTTAATCCTTTGATTTCCAAAGCTTATGAAATCTTTATACTTGATTGAAATATTTTTCTTTGATCTTTATTCATTGATAAGCTTTTTTCTTCATCAAAACTAAGCTAAGATAGATGATACACATCTTCTTCCAAATCTCCCCCTTTTTTATGATGACAATGTTTTGATGGGAAGTTTTTTCTTGACACTTGATTGCTCCCCCTTTATTTGCTAATTTATGCTATGTCTTTGGTATCCAAAAAAACAACAAAAATAATCATCTCTCTTCTCCCCCTTTTCGACATTATAAAAAAGAAAAAGAGTAAAATCAAAAGAAACATAATATATAATGGAAACTATACATTAGATATAAAGATGCTTATCTTCTTCATAATGATTTGATGACAATGATGATATCAATGTTGATGTTATTCAAATCATTTTTAATCAAAAGACAATCTAATCCTACCATATCATATAGTATTGTATCTTGAAAAACCAATCTTAATATGACAAAATTAGCATATGGTCTTCAAGTAACGACAAAAACAATTAATAGTACTTTAAAGGTACCCAGTATTATTTAGGTCATCTTGGGTTAGTTCCCTTCCTTACCCATACATACTCACTATAAGAAATACCATACTTTCTTAAGTAGCAAGTATTAGGAGTGTGACCTTGTGTATTACAATACAAAGATGTAGGTCTAAAGACATGATTCTGAAGATACAAGAAACACAAGAAATGGGGGGGGGGGGGGGGGGGGGGGGTTGAATTGGGTTTCACCAAATGTATTCTTCTAAAAAACTCAAACTCAAAGCTAACAAGTGAATAAAAATAAATGAACACAATTATTTTTATCAATGGTTCACTATTAACTAAGTTACTCCAGTCCACCCACCAAGGTGATTTCGCCTTAAATAAGGACTTAATCCACTATAGCTAAACTAATTAGAAAAACCATAATAAGTCTAATTGACCTTGTTGCAAACCACAATGGACAACTCCCACTGTCTTCTTGAGACTTTTGACTAAACCTTAGTCTCTCAAGGAACTATCAACCACTGTTGATTACAAGTGTGTGTGTACAAAGATGCTTCTTCACAAGCAGATTACACAAAGTTTAAGCACAATAACACAAAAGTGTTAATAGCAAGATATGAACAAAATCTCCTTGCTAATTTACAAAACTATAAAAAGTATATCTCAAACGATATTTGTGCAGTGTTTCAGTGTAATTTTTGTAGAGTAGATTGCTAGCTTTCGAAATGTTCCAAGTCTTTCTTTTATAGCTGAAAATAGACCCGTTGGAGGGTAAAATGGTAAACAAAAATCTAGTCGTTTTGTGCTCAACGGTCATTAAGGGAGTGTTAGACATTATAGTATCAAAGGACTGTCCTTGTGCCACCTTAGCAAGGTAGTGGTCACAGTATACCTTGTACTTTTATACTTATCATCTCATGAAAACTACTTTTGATCTTTATCTTCTATTCTTCAGAGGCTTCTGATGTATGTTGATGAAGCGTGTTACAGAAGGATAAAAACTTGAGTCTTCAGAACCTAAGTCACCAGAGTCTTCAGAACTTTTTCAGCATAACCTTTTCTTTATAGTCTTCAGAACTTAGTCCTTAGAAGTGATGTCTTCAGAATCTTCAGGACTTGTTCAACATAACCTTTTCTTTAGAGTCTTCAGAACTGGGTCCTCAGAAGCAAAGCTTATAAGGCCTCTAAAGCTTACTTATCAAATCATGATCAGAAGCTCTAGTACTAACGTTCTTTAGAACCGTTGCACTAGAAGCATTCCAGAATCTTGAATTGAATTTGTAAACACCATATGCTTTCTTCCAGAGTGTTGAGTTCAGAGTCTCATGACATCACAGTCCTTTCCTTTAGAGTCAGAGCCTATTTAGCAAGAGATATACACTGGGCAGAAACCATTAAAGTATAAAATTGTTCTCTAGGATAACATGTGAAGTTATCATCAAAACTTAAGGCCAGATGCAAAACTAGATCTTGTTATTGCAATCTTCCCATTTTTGATGATGACAAACCCATGTATTTTAATAGAATAAT
Organism: Lathyrus tuberosus; assembly: GCA_022829125.1. Lineage (NCBI taxonomy): Eukaryota > Viridiplantae > Streptophyta > Magnoliopsida > Fabales > Fabaceae > Lathyrus > Lathyrus tuberosus. The sequence goes on along the minus strand of JALAZF010000098.1, from coordinate 11,674,663 downwards.
TTATACTAAGTAATAACCAAAAACCACAAATTCAAAGTTAAGCTAACCAGCTCCCCCTGAATCTGTTACATCCAAAATTCATTTATGCTTGTTCAGAGTCTCCCCCTAAGCCCAAGACTCACAAAATAAATTTTGAAGTACAGAAGGTGAAATAGAGAAGGAATACTTCCTTATTGACGTCTCATCAGAGTTTGACTAGAACTTCTTGGTCTTCATCTCAGAACTTGGCTTACTGTCAGAGCACTATGACGTATCAGAACCTGATTAGTAATTTACTTAATGCCTCACATGTATCAAAACTTGGTTCTTTCAGAATATTGATCATGCCACTAGAAGGTATAAAGCATCATGTCATCAGAAGATTTAGAACCTTAATCGTTGCCTGGATGACCATGTCTTTGACCGAATCTTCAGAAGATCAACAACTTTTGAACGACTTGCCATACTTCCAGAAAGTTCACAAATTCTGAAGTATCAGAATCTGATTTCCATGCTTTCAGACAGTTTACAGCTTTTGAGAAACTTGAGGTATCAGTGCAAGATTCTTACAGAAGGGTTTACAAGTTCTGAAGAATGTGTTGTATCAGAACTAGCTCAGCAGAGCAAACTTCATGCATCTTGATCATATTTTCTGATTTCCAAATGACCTGTCTAAGAAAATCAGTGAACTTTCACACAGTTCTTGAGTCAAATCATCAAACTCACCCCAAAATTTTCCCTCCTATTTATACCCAATAAGTGGCTTTTGCTTCATACTCATGTACATTGCATTTAGGTCATAAACATCATACATACGTCACTGGCTTTCCCAAGGCATGGGATCAGAGGTTGCTATGGCATTGATTGTTCAAAGCAAAGAGAATGGGATATACTCAAGCACTCAAGCTGCAGAGGCCCTTCATGCCTCAAGATATCATGTTTGGTTCATCATTTCCTGAGAGGATTGAAATTTACAAGAAACTTGAAGAGGATCACCCTTTCCTATCTTTGGTCCTAGGATTAGGGTTTTTCCTATATGCGTATGTGGTACCCTCATGGGTACATATCAAGGTAAATTAGGGTTTCACAGTGACTAAGGTGTATCTTCAATAAAGCATGATTCTTTAGGTTCTTCTTCAAGCAGTGAAGTATGGGATTAGGGTTGTGAAGCATGGTTATCATGGACTTCTTCTTCGTCAAGCTACCAAGAGTATTGTGTCTCCGAAATTCACCATGGTCTTGGATCAGAGTTTATTTCACTGTGTTTCTCAGAAGTTTAGGATTTCATCAAGGGTATAAATGAATTTTTCCATAAGCCATGATTTTGTTGATTCTCAATGTCTCGAGCCATTTTTGTCACTCAAATCACGCATTAGGGTTTATTTCCCTGATTACGTGGGTTTCAAAGGTTATCTGTGAAAATTATTCATCATGGGCTTCTTATTCTCAAGGTTCATCAAGTCACAAGATTTTCATCATCTTAGGGTTCCTCATCCTTTACGGTGTTTGTTATGGATATTCATAAATAGGAGATTACGTTTGGGTTTTCTTGTCAAGAGATTTTTTTAATCAAGATGCAAGAATGTCACAAAAGATGAATTGATGATTTTTTGGTGCCTAAGGTCTTGTTGTGTATTCAATTATGTGTTATGTGTTGCTAGCAAGTTGATGTGGAGAGATTTTATGGAGAACTCGATTCAAGTCGAGGATGTAAGGTGCATGTTTAGGACTATGAATGACGGTGGGGTTGTTCCAGATATTAATACTTATAGTTATCTGGTTCATACGTTTGGTAAGTTGAATAAACTTGAGAAGGTTTCGGAGCTTCTTAGGGAAATGGAGTCTGGTGGTAGTTTGATGGATGTTAGCTCTTATATTGTTCTGTGGGAGGCCTATGCAGAGCTGGGGTCCATCAAAGAATCGATTGGGGTGTTTAGGCAGATGCAGGAGGCGGGGTGTGTGCCGAATGCGTCCACTTATAGTATTTTGTTGAATTTGTATGGAAAGCATGAGAGGTATGATGATGTTCGCGATATTTTTCTTGAAATGAAAGTGAGCAACACTGACCCTGATGCGGGTACTTATAATGTCCTCATACAGGTCTTTGGGGAGGGTGGGTACTTTAAGGGAGTTGTCATTTTGTTTCATGATATGGTGGATGAAAATATTGAGCCAAACATGGAGACTTACGGAGGTTTGATATTCGCATGTGGCAAAGGAGGGCTTTATGAATATGCTAAGAAAATTTTACTTCATATGAATGAAAAGGGAATAGTTCCGAGTTCCAAGGCTTATACTGGGGTGATTGAAGCATATGGCCAGGCAGCTTTGTATGAAGACGCACTGGTTGCATTTAACACAATGAATGAAATTGGAAGCAACCCGACTATTGAGACCTATAATTCACTTGTTCGTTCATTTGCAAGGGAGGGACCTAACAAGTTTGAGTAGCCACAAAAGAACATGGATACTGGAGATTCTATGTTAGTTTCAGTTGGTACATCTGACTATACATTGACCATAGAAGATGTTGGTTATTGTTAACATACCAATTAACTTTGGAGGTCATGAAAGAAAAGGAAAGCATATAACAGGTCACAAACAAATGCATTGCGGAAAATACATAGCGACCGTTACAACAACGCGTGTGCATAATGGAAGAGAAAATTCAACAATAACTTCATGCTAACAGCAACTAATGTTCAACAAAAACTTCATACCAGGAAATATTAATAATAGAGATCCATCACAATTTTCTTTTCATTTTGGAAAAAATCATAACCGCAGAAGAAAATTAAGGCAGCAGAATAATTGCAAGAAGAAAATTCCATAACAACAGGAGAGAAGTTTATATGTTCAACATAACATAAACAGAAAAATACACAGCAAAATAATTCCATAGCAGGTGTAGTTAGTTTCATAACAGAAAAACTGATCCAACTCTAACAGAATAGAGATCCTCTAACAAACTTTTTCTCTGATTTCTTCATCTGAAAAACCTCCCGCTCCAATTTTCAACTCAATCTTCACCTTCATTATTCATCTCAAGCACCTTCAATCCCTCTTCATCATCTCATACGATCCAAAATCTACAGAAAACTCCAAACAACCTTCATCATCTTCAATTCATGAAACTTGCAAAAAATCACAACACGTTAGTTTCGCCGTAACTTCAAGCTCCAAATTCCTCAATAGCAAATCCTGCAACACAATTCAACCTCCATCAATGCTGCACAAAACCGTAAAACTTCAACAAGATTGAAAACCTGCTGCATCGACCTTTACCAATCTTCATTCAACCTGCATCCACCTTCAACCTTCGACCTTCGCCAATTCAGAATTGCAGAACGATTCGACATTCACGCATCCAATCCTCGCTATCATAAGAATTCATAACCACACATAAGCATTCAACCACAGTAACGTTCCTAGAAAGCGCTCACTGCTTGATCTGGCACTACTACTAAAAATTCGGGTGATAGATGAAGGTGTTGGTCCATCGGTGCCTTAGGGGCAATCATCTGCGCCTAATAGGTAGGAATGGCAGGGTTAACAACAGTGGTTGTTTAAAGAGTCTTTGATGCAAAAAAAGTGCTTCTCATCTCCTTATTTTGAATTCCATTCTTCTTCATCAGTAACCCAGGATGACCCGACCCCTTCGACGCTCGCTTCTTTCGCTGTATACCCCCTCCATCCTTCGGAGGTGGAAGAAAGAAAAGGTACTATAAATAATTGATTCTTTATTCTTTTTAAGTAGGCCCCAGAACGAAAAAAAGGTGGGGGAACCTGAGTTGTCACGATAGGAAAGAGAAACAAATGACTATAACGAACCAACAGTTATCCCTTAAGAACGAAGAAGAATCGGAGGAGAAGTAATAGCGAAAGCAAGAACGGAATAAGTATCATACCTGAATTGTTGCGGCATCATCGTCATCGTCGTCATCGCAAAATTACAATTATGCTTAGTCCCTGATATCTTTGGACCGATTCTTAATGTTAATTATGATACTTGACTATTGGATCTTCTTACTTGTTTGAAGTACTTGATGGTTGGATTCTCTTTCACCTTGGAATCATCTTCCCTCGAGTCTTGAGCTTTTGCACGCTTTGAAGAGGCAACCGACCTTCTCCGTTAGGTACCACTTGCACACTTGTACGAAGCATACCTAGGGTTTAGCATTTCTGCTTGAAACTTGTTGTTGAGTGAGGAGTTTTCACTCCTAGTTGTATACTTGGATTGGGTGCCAATTCATTGATACTTTGATCTTGTTCTGTCTTACTTTGTGGTGGGCGAAGAGTCACTCAACTTCCTTATAGTTGAGATCACGACATCGTTTTCGTCTTGTGGTTGGCGAAGAGTCACTCAACTTCCTCATAGTTAAGATCACAAAATCGTCCGTTTTTGTTGCATTTTCTTTTAGTCGAGGACGAGGAGTCACTCAAATTTGTTTCTTGGCTAAGATCACGACATCGTTTATTTTGTGATTGAGTTGTCCTGTGTTTGCTTGTGTTTGTTCACATGATCCCTTAGGATTCCTAGCACCACTTAATTTCTGATTAAGTTGGAGGTAGGAGAGACATTAGACTCTCAATCCATGCATGACAATATTAGGTAGACTTCCCTTCTAATCCTGACCTTAGGGCCATTGATGCATGATAACTTGTAGGGTCGAGTTTCCCTTAGACTTTATGAGTCTCGAGTCTTTTCTCTCGCACCCGTGCGATCGAGATCCCGTTTTCTTGTAGTCGTGTGAACTACGGATGCTCTGATTCCTTATTTCCTAATGAGGATACGTAGGCCCGAGAATCCCTATCCTTGGTGAGCACACTAACAACTAACTTCCCTTTTCTCTCGCCCCAGTGCGATCGAGACTAACTAGATAATCGAACCTTTTCTATCGCCCAAGTGCGATCGAGACCTTTCCGACCCGTAGGTCGAACTACGACTGCTCTAATTTCCTCTCTCCTATCCGATTGAGGATACGTAGGCACAAGACGGTGATGTCTTAGCGAGCAAACTTCCCCCACAAACCCGTAGTCCTCCGAACTACGTTGACTCCGACTTTCCCTTCTCGAGGGAATACGTAGGCCTAGAACTGTGATGTCCTACCGAGTCACCTTTTCTTTCTTTTCCCCCGTTTTCTTTTCCGACGGTGATGACACACCCTTTGATCAGAACAACAAGTGTGGATCCCAACGAGTACGATGGACACGAGGGGGTGCTAATACCTTTCTCTCGCGTAACCAACTCCCGAACTTAGACTATGGTTGCGATGACCATGTCTTTCCCTTTTTTGAGGTTTTCTTTGATCGTTTCCTTTCCCTGCGTCGCGATAAATAATGTTCGGTGGCGACTCTTCTGTCTTTTCCGCCGGTTGATTTTCGTAGATGCGACACTAGGTTAGAAGCAAAAGCATGGGAACATGTTTGGGCTCAAGATTCTGAGACTAGATATAATCAAAATCATATAACTTCTCCCCCTTTGTCAGAAATCAAAAAGAATTCCAGCACACTTTTCTCTAATAACACGAATAGTTAAAATAAAGATAAGGAATAAAGAACAGGTTCAAGAAATAGAAAATTTTCATTCCTAACGATGGAAAAAGTATAGACGAGACACAAGGGATTACAAAACAAAACAAAAAAAACCAAACACATAAAAAGAACAACAACAACAACAACAACAACAACACACGACCACTTAGCAAATATAGCCACCCATCTAACTAATATTCAAAGACTTCACATCTTTCTTCCACAGTGCATTATCCAGTCCAACCCTCCGAACTAATCCAACGATCTCACCCTTATAGAAAAGTTCAGACAAAACCCTTCCAAAAGGTATGAAAGACTTATGTTGATTTCTAGAGAGAGTAACAGATTCCTTCAGATAGTTAAAGATAGTTTGGGGCAAGTTAACCCTGACATGATTAACCATAAAGTAAATGAAAAGTCTATCACCATAGAATAGAATGTTCTTGTCTGCTTCTCGTGGTCAAAAATTAGTTAGAAGAAGATGAAACAAAACTTTAGAAATGGGAAGAAGCTTCGCTAGATTAGTGGGTTCATAACAGGGCGAAGAGATGTCGTGGATGGAAATGAGCTTTTCAACAAAGGTGTACTTGAGACGAAACTGATCCACAGTGATACCGGTTTCAACACAACCGATAGCCTCAACAATGGAGGAATGAGTAATGATAACGGGAACACCATAGACACTGGAGAAGATGGAGCTACCATCATCACTCATGAAAGCATACTTCCAAAAAGCTTTTACAAGGTTTGGATATATGGGTCCATGCAATATTGCAAAATATGCAGACCAACCCTGTATATGCACGCTCAAAGTTATATTAAGATCTGCAGCCCTCAGTCGAGGAAGGTTGGGACGTTCTTCAACAATGACCTCCAGGATATCCTCATTACCACAAAAGGTTTTTGTAAACATGGTGAGTTATGAGTGAAAAGGATGGAGAGGAAATTTTGTAGAGATGAAATTATAAGGGATGAAAAAATGAGAATGAATTGAAGAGATATAATATAATGAAGGGAAACTACTGATATTAACCTCGAGACATGCAAAACAATTAATGACGAGCCGACAAAAAATAAAGACTGCCATCATTTCCAAAATGAGTGAGAGAAGGAAAACTAAGAGACAAATAAGACAAGGAATTAGATAGGTCGTGTTAAAGATTCTTATTTTCAATAAAAAAAATTATCCAAAAAGACACTTAAATAGTATATGGTATTCAATAGCTGACAACAATCAATTAAATGAATAAAAGTATATTCTTAAACACAAATTCTGACAGTGGATAAAGTGTGAAGATTTTTACCTAATCCCAAGAACCTCTTATCTTCCCAATGTGTCACAGCAAGTACTAGGTGTAGTTCAGAAAAGATAGTTGTCTTATTTTGAATTACACGCTCTTTACTACTCTGACAACTCATTAATGAGGTAAACTCTTCAGTTTCCAACGTACAAAAGCATTCTCAAAAGAATACTATGACCATGGATACTTCTGAAATATGAGAACTTCACTTGTCAGAAGCCTCACATCCCAGAAGCCAACACAACTCGCCAAGCCTTAGAAAAGGATAGGAACGTTACTCTCAATGATTTGATAGTCCTTCAGTTGATTCTTCATTCAAAGCATCTGAGTGCTGCAAAGTGATGCTGAGACATATTTTGCTTCAGCAGTTTGATAGAGCAATGGTTGATTGCCATTTGCTTGCTCACGAGACGAGATTGTCACCCAGAAACTGGCAGTTTCTAGAAGTACTTTTACGTTCTAGTCTGTCTCTAGCGTAATCTGCATCACACAAACCTGATAGCTTGTATTATGATGTTTTCTTATACATCAAGCCAAGGTTAGATGTTCCCTACAGATACCTTAGGATTCTCTTAACAACGGTTAAATGAGTTTCCCTTGGATCTGATTGAAATCGAGCACAAAGACATACACTGAATAAAATATTTTGACGAGAAGCATTCAGATAGAGAAGGGATCCTATCATACCATGATAGAGCTTCTGACAAACCTTTTTACTTACCTCATCTTTCTCCAGAGTGCATGTAGGATGCATAGGAGTCTTTGCTATCTTGCACTCAGACAAGTTTAAACTTCTTCAGAGGTTCTTTGGTATACTTGCTCAGATGGATGGACGTCTCTTCTAATTCTTGATTTATCTAGATCCCTAGAAGGAACTTGAGTTCTCCCTTGGGCCTTGGTACCATATCCAAACATCATTTATGGAGAAGTTGATTGAGTTCTTCTTGCATAGCTAGAGACCAATCTTTGACTAGAAGCTCTTTATCAACAAATACATAATTTAACAAAAACACCAAGCCCAGAAACATCTTTTCAGAAGGTTTGAAAGATGATCTTGTTCTGACTGGCTTAGTCTTGTCACCCAGAGTCAATTATTCAGAAACTGTTTGTTTATGCCTTTGCTTTTTTTGAGCTGGTGGACATTCATTTGCTTTTGATGTATCATTATTAGTGTCCTTTGAGTCTTAGTCCTCAGGTTTTTTTGCCTTTTCTCCAGAACCTGCAAGGGTTATTTCTAGATCTGCAAAATCCTCAACTAGCTTTGACTTTTCTGAGTCAAGCTTATCATTGAATCTAACATGGATTGACTCTTCCACAATGTGTGTTTCTGTATTGTATACTATGTAGCCCTTAGAGCGTTCTGAGTATCCCAACATACTACACTTCTGTGCTTTAGAGTCAAACTTTTTAAGATTCTCTTTAATGTTCAGAATAAAACAAGATCACCCAAAAGGATGGAAATATGAGATGTTGGGTTTTTTTCCCTTACACAATTCATAAGGAGTCTTCTCCAAAATAGGTCTGATAGAGATCCTATTCTGAATGTAACACGTTGTATTCACAGCTTCTGCCCAGAAGTGCTTAGCCATATTAGTTTTGTTGGTCATGGTTCTGACCATCTCTTGCAAAGTCCTATTCTTCCTTTCTACAACTCCATTATACTGTGGAGTTCTAGGGCAGGAGAAATCATGGTATATGCCATTAGAATCAAACAACTCTTCAAACCACTTACTCTCAAACTCGACACCATGATCACTTCTGACTCTAACGATCTTAGAATCAAACTCATTTTGCACTTTAGAACAGAAATTAGTAAACACATAATGCGACTCATTCTCGTGCCTTAGGGATTTTACCCATGTCCAACGACTGTAATCGTCTACGATGATGTTGAAGGAGTGATTCGGGGGGTGTTTTTATCGTATCCACAGGGATTGTACGATATTTTGATGCTTGTCGTTCAATAGTCAAAACGTTTTAAGTAAGGGGTTTCAAATTGATCTTGGTTTTGTAACATCAATTTTTGTAGCAAAGAAGTAAACTATAACAAAGATGTTGTAAGTTTTATAAAAGCATGTCAAGATTAGATTTTGCTAATCCTTTTCATACATATCCGATTAATCAAGCATATGAACTTAGTTCAGACCAATACAATCGCGTATCCTCTCAAATAAGTTTATGTCTAAAGCAAATTCGTGAGTGTCTCACGCTAACAATCGAAACAACAACCTTTAAGATCAATACAAAACGAATATTAAACCCCAAATCTATGTCTAGAGTTTGGTTTTTAAGAGATTAAGATATTAGGTCATGATTTGGAAAATCTATGTCTAGAGTGATTCAAACCACAAATACATTTTTAAGAACAAACAACTTCATCATATATTGATCATCAACCTTGTTCATATACAAAAGATCAAAAGAAATACATTTAAGCAAGATTAACTACCTCTAATCTTACCACAAGAGGTGTTTAGCTACACATTTCCATGGTAGCTTGTATCACAAGTTTCAAGATGAGATGAAAGAACATCCGTGTTGAATAATCGAGATCGGATGTGACTTCAGCTTCTCTATGTGAAAATTTACTCTTGGATGATCAAAACTCAAAAAAAAAATGTTTTGGTGTGAAAATATCAAGTTATGATCCCAAGAAAACATAAAAATCTATTTATAATACACTTGAGATCAGCAACATTCGCACTGCGAATGAATCATTTGCCTAGCGAATGAAAGAAAATGGCACCTTAAGTGCCTCTGAAAGTTAAACCGCCCTTGGCTGTTTTCATGAGTTGGCAAAGCGAACAATTCATTCACAAAACGAATCACTCACCAAAGCATTCGCAAAGCGAATTTTGGGTCCTTTTCCCTCTGTTTTATTCGCTGAGAGCTTCGCCAATGTTCGCAGAGTGAACATTCGCTGAGGACTTTGCCAGGGTTTGCAAAGCGAACCTGCTGTTGTTTTCCACTTTCTTTGGCAGCTTGCATCAATTCTTTGTGTCTTCTATCTTTGATGTTTTTAGTGCACTTTCCTGCAATAGCACACAAATTACAAGCACAATGGTATAAATATAATGCATGAAGAACAACAACAATTCAATACAAAGATCCACAATTAAGACATGAAAGTAATGAAAAATGCCAAGTATCAAGTATAAATATATAGCATGTTTGACATCTAACAACTCTCCCCAACTAAGTCTTTGTTTGTCCTCAAGCAAAGTATGCCTCTCATTGAAAACAAGAGGATTTGCTCAAGCATTTGATTCAATCCAAGAAAGGATAAACAGATCAAATAAAACAACAATTGTAACAAAGCACAATTACACAATCCTAGAATAGACAATGGAAAAGAACTTGATCCTTAAAATAAATCTCAGACAATGTTTCCAGAAATAACTAAACAATCATGTTTATGTCACTCTAACACTTCTCTTAGAAAAAGGATTGAAGGAAATTAACGCGTTTGCAACCGCGGGGCACTTTCGCTAAAATGACAAATGAAGCAAATACTAAGCAATTCATACAATATCTAATCGATCGCAAGAAATTATGGAAGCAAAAGATCACTAAGGGCTTTTATCGATTGTAACTTGGTCGGGGTTAAAAACAAATGACATATGTACACGGCCATTGAATAAGAAAGGGTAAAGACTTTGAAGAGCATTTCTTTTTCAAAATTTTCAATCTTGTTCAATCCTTATTTCTTTCTTTCACAATGCATTCTATTCTTTTCTTTTTCTTTTCTTTTTGTTCTTTTTCTTTCTTCTCTTTTTTTTCAAATTATTTGTCTTAGAATGCATTGTATCACCAACTCCTTTTTCTCTTTTCAAAATAAACCATTCTCCCCAACTTCAACATTGCCATAATCTTAGCTTAAATGCTCTTCAAAACGGGTAAAAATCGGGTTCATGATTCAAACAAAAATTTCATTTCGGCTCAAAAGAGGTTTCAAATACGCGCACCCTCACAAGGTGACTTGAAGTGTTTTTGGAATGATGGTTATACTCAAAGTACACAAACATTGCCTTGATCATTTCTATGCTTCCACAATTTCAAAACAACAAGCAAGATAAAGCATGAATTATAAGTATAAAACAACATTCATCATTAATCCTATGCATTTAGTAGGGATGTACATGGGTTGGGTCAACCCACAAAACCTGGTCAAACCCATCCAAAAAAATCCAAAAAAGTGGGTTAGGTCGGGTAATTGGGTGGATATGGGTTTAAAAACTAAAAAACCCATCAAAAAATTTGGGTTTCGGGTAAAACCAGACCCAACCCAAAAAACCCACTGACCTACTAATCAAACATTTATTATAACAATTTTAATAATTTTGATAAATTTTAACTTAGTTGTTTCAACTTAAATATCTTAATATTTACTATTTTATTGAACCATGACTTTAACTAATTTTGAATGTTTTACTTTTTAGTTATTTTGATACTACTACAATTTTATGTCATGCAAATTTAGTTTGTTGCTAGTATTTTATGATAATTTTTATTTGTTGATGATATCATTTATTATTTTATGATGTTAAAAGATAGTAAAAATAAGTTATCAAATTTATTTTAAAAGACAAAAATGTTGAGTAATTTTTATGAAAAATATGACGAATCATCATTTAGTCACTTAATATTAATAAAATAGAAATTTTTTTTGGGCAGCCCACTACCCAACTCAATCCAACCCGAAAATTAGTGGGTTTGCCCAAACCAACCCATTGGTGTAAAAGGTGGTTATTTTACCTCACCCAAACCACAGTGTTCTATATGGATTGGGTATTGGGTTTGGCCAAACCGGCCCATGTACACCCCTAGCATTTAGTATAACATGGAGGTTTCTCAGTTTTGTGATTTTTGGACCTAAATGACACAAGCAATCAAATAGAGTTGTAACAAGAAACAACATTTTCATTTGTACAAAGACAACAAAGTTCCAATACATTCTTAATTCTAGAACTAGGTAACTATGTACCTTGCCACAACATCATGCTTAAAGTACTATCATAGCCATCCAATCTTGGAGGGATCTTCTTTGATGCATAATCAACACCAACCTAAGTTTCTTCCACAAAACATCCAAAAGTTGGAAATATTAACTTCCACAAGCATACCAACATAAAACAATAAAAAACATATTAATAGCTTAAGAGTTGAACATTCGTAAACTGAAGAATTCAACTCTTAATAACAACAATTAACACAAAAGCATACCAACAATTTAAGTGTTGAGCATTCGTAAACTGAAGAACTCAACACTTACTAACAATAATTAAAACCGAAATATTAGTAAAATTAAAAACAGAAAAAATTTACTAAAAAATAACATATATTACTAATAATAATAATAAACATGTACTGGTGTGAATACACCTACAAAGTTAAAAGTACCACAAAAGGGTACAAGTACATCATCATAACCAAAATAATCCAACAAAGTGGATAGAGTACATCGATAAAAACTGAAATAAAAAATAGAATACAAGAAAACTTCACTTTGATGCTCAAAGGAAGTACAAAATCATCACACAAAAAATCAGTCCTCCTCGGACTCTGAAGCATACACCTCAACCTCCTCATTCTCTGAGCCAGAACCTAAACCAGATACCTCTACCTTAGCAGCATCACCCTCCTCATCAGCATCATCATCAGCACCAGCTACGTCCTCTCCCCCTCCGAATACTGGCCTGGCCTCAGGCCAACCAGCATGTGCAAGGAACTGCTCCCTTGACATCATTGTATGCTCAATGGAAGGATCGCAAATCTGCAGCTGCAGTACCTGCATGGAGTCATGTAAATCAGTCATGGCGCGCTGAGAAGCCGCCATCTAGTCCCAGTTATACTGGCATATCTCCTGCTGATAAGGGTAAAAACTCTGAGATCCAGAACCAGAAGCATCTCCACCCCTTGTGCTGGCCTCAGCACCAGCACCCGATGTCTCACCACTTATCCCCTTTGGCTTGCAGAATTTGTCGACATAACGATCATCAATAGCCGACGGGATAGTGACCTGGCAGCGTGTGGGAATATCAAACCCCGCACCCGCACACAAAGACATGATAAGACAAGAAAATACGAGAGGGGCATTCGCCCGAGAAGCGGTACCATCAAGGCCACTCTCCACAATTGCCCTTATCTCATCGGCAATAATACGGGCCACATTAATCTGTACGTTTGTCAAGTTACTGTGGACAAGGTGAGCTAATGGTATAGGGATGGTTGAGGAATGTGACTTTGGTTTGATATTGGTTATCACCAAAAGCAATATAAGCTTAGCCAAAGATTGCATGTCCTCACGCTGGTACCTAATAGCAACCCCAGATGGGTTGAGTCCAACAGTTTTTCCCGGTCGAAGGAGATCTCTGGTCATTTTTGGGATATTTCAGTGAAGGTGTAGGTCCCTATGGTAATCATCAATCTCGCTAGCTCTTAAAGGCAGAGGACTTCCAAGAAGAATATTAATTGCTCTACGGTCAAACCTCACCACCTTCCCCCCAAATAAGGTTTTCCAACTAAACTGCTCGCCATCATCAGGAAGGGCGTTCGTATAAAATTCTCAGACAAGCTCTACATTATAGCTATCAACTGGAGTTAACAGTCGTCCCCATTTTTTCTCTTCCAAGAGTGCAGCCAAAGACCGATAACTCTCTCTGTCACTTAAGTTGAATCTCTTTTCTGCTAAAATGCTTCTTTTTTCCAAGGTTAGATACCTTGCTGCTTGTTTGGCACCTCTAAAGCGAGTGTCGTCATATTGGATTGGCACTTGTCGCGATGTGGAAGACTTTCTTTTCTTGGCGGGGTTAACCTTGGGGGCCATCTGCACACATCAACAAGTAAAACAACAAAAAAGTAGAAACACAGTCATTAGAATTGGCAGCCAAAAGCAAATCACAATTGGAACAACATAAAAAAATTTCAGCATTCTGATCTGTTCGCTCCAGAGTTCGCAAAGCGAAGGCTGGCAAACATTCGCCTCAGATTCGCATAGCCAAGGTCTGGCAAATGCTCGCCCAGGTTCGCAAGGCGAACTGAACAGTGAACCCACGAAAATTCAGAAAAACAACATCCATACTTCCAATCATTAGAGCTTCATTCACAAAATAATATTTCTATTATAAGGCTTGCACAATATTCAGCATGCAATCACTCAACCCTTAAAACAAAAATTAAACCCTAAAATCATAAATGTATCTAATGTAAACCACAACCCTAGCATAATGTCTAACAGAAATTAGCAAGAAAAAGAGATGCAAACCTGAGCTTGTGGTTGAAATGGGGGAAAACTTGGGTGAAATTTGAGAAACTAGAGCACGTGAGAGCTTGAGTTATTGAGAAGGTGTTATGTTTGAATGATAGAGAGGCATGAGTGGGAGTAGGGTTTTCCCTCTCACTTTCAGAAAATGATATGGGTCTTGGGCCCAAGTGTTGGCCCACCCAAAAATTTAAAACCCTTTTTAAACTGAGGTTGCAGCAAATAGACTTCCCCTGTCTCGCTGGGTTAGCAAAGCGAACTGGCTGGTGAATGCTCGCCCCAGGTTCGCAAAGTGAATGCAAGCGAACATGACAGGTTTTGAAAAAAAATGTATGCACTGCTGCCACTTCCCAAACCACTCTAAACATCAAACATCATTAAAACATAAAATAAAGCAACAAATACTTACAATGTTGGGGTTCCTCCCAACAAGCGCTTGTTTAACGTCGGCTAAGCTCGACGGTCCAATGCAACCTCAAGGATCGCAAAACGGCACAACGGAGGGATTCCGCTCAAAATCACCACCGAGATAAATCTTTAACCTCTAACCATTAACAGTCCAACTCTCGTTTAGCTTTGTGTCTTCAATGACTATTGCCCCAAATTGCTTGATCTCACGAATCCGGAATGGACCAGACCTCTTAGATTTTAATTTACCAGGGAACAGTTTTAATCGAGAATTAAAAAGTAGGACAAGGGCCCTACTTCAAACTATTTGGCCGCTATCTTTTTGTCATGGTAAGTTTTGACTCGATCTTTATACAGCTTATTAGAATCATACGCTTGGAGGCGCAATTCCTCCATTTCATGCAATTTCATCTTTCTTCTTTCTCCGCTTAAATTTGGATCAAAATTCCTTATGTTTCAACTCCACCGGTAAATGACAATTCTTACCATAGACCAATTTAAAAGGTGTGAGACCAATCAGAGCTTTAAAAGCTGTTCGATAGGCCCACAAAGCATCGTCTAACTTATTTGACCAATCCTTTCTTGAGGATGACACCGTTTTTTCCAAAATTATTTTAATTTCCCGGTTTGATACCTCCGCTTGCCCATTGGCCTGAGGATGATATGGTGTTGCAACTTTGTACTTTACACCATATTGCTCCAAGGATTTTTCAAGCTAAGTGTTGCAAAAGTGGGATCCTCCGTCACTTATCAACACCCACGGAGTACCAAATCGAGAAAAATGTTTTTTTTCAAAAATTTTATCACAGCTTTTCCGTCTGCCTTAGCACATGCTATTGCCTCTACCCATTTGGATACATAATCAACTGCCACCAAAATATACTCATTGGAAAACGATGATGGAAAAGGTCCAACAAAGTCAATTCCCCAACAATCAAACACTTCAATTTCCAACATGTTTTGTAAAGGAATTTTATGCCGCTTTGAAATTCCACCACTTCTTTGACACTTGTCACAACTTTGCGCATGCGAATGTGCATCTTTGAATAAAGAAGGCCAATAAAAGCCCGATTGAAGGATTTTTGTTGTCGTTCTTATTCCGTTAAAATGTCCTTCATAAGGAGAGTTGTGACAATGCCAAAGTATGCTAGTGGCTTCATCTATTGACACACATCTTCTCAAAAGGTTATCGACACCAAGCTTAAACAAATATGGTTCATCCCAAACAAAAGACATAGCGTCCGACAAAAATTTATTTTTCTGATGGTGAGTTAGACCATCCGGTATTAATCCGGTAGCTTTGTGATTAGCCATGTCGGTGAACCATGGTCTAACTTGCACCATATACAACTTTTCGTCCAGAAATTCCTCCTTGACCTCTAATTCCTTTTTGGTCACTTCAACATTTACAAGGCGGGATAAGTGATCCGCCACCAAATTCTCAGATCCTTTCTTGTCATGAATTTCCAAATCAAATTCTTGTAACAAGAGGATCCAACAAATTAGCCTTTGTTTTGAATCGGGCTTGGTGAGCAAATAATTAATCGCCGTGTGATCCGTGTAAACAACTACTCGCGACCCAATTAAATAAGAATGAATTTTTTCCAATGCATACACTATCACAAGCAACGCTTTTTCAGTTGTTGCATAGTTTACTTGAGCTTCATTTAAGACTTTGCTCGCATAGTGTATAGCATGAAATTTTTTTGTTTTCTGTTGACCCAAAACCGCACCCACCGCATAATCGCTCACGTCACACATGATTTCAAAATCCATTTTCCAATTGGGCGCGATGATTATGGGTGAGGTAGTCAAACTTTGCTTTAAAGAATTAAAAGCGAACATGCAAGATTCATCAAAATCAAAGGACTTATCTTTGTTGAGCAAATTGCTCAAAGGCTTTGCTATCTTCGCGAAATCCTTGATGAACCTTCGATAAAATCCCGCATGTCCGAGAAAGCTCCTTATACCTTTTACGTTCAACGGTGGTGGAAATTTCTCAATAACATCAACCTTGGCTTGATCAACCTCAAGGCCCTTTGAAGAAACTTTGTGGCCAAGCACAATTTCTTCGGTCACCATGAAGTTACATTTTTCCCAATTGAGTACCAAGTTGGTTTCCACGCACCGTTCCAAAACCGCATCCAAATTTTTCAAACAAATATCAAACGATTGCCCAAAAACTGAGAAGTCATCCATAAAAACCTCAATTGTCTTTTCGATCAAATCTGAGAATATTGCTTGCATACACCTTTGAAAAGTCGTCGGTGCATTACACAACCCAAACGACATCCTCCTTTAAGCGAAGATTCCAAAAGGGCGTGTAAAAGCAGTTTTTTCATGGTCCTTCGGGTTCACGATAATTTGGTTGTAACCCGAATAACCATCTAAAAAATAGTAGAATTGTTGACCAAAAATTCGTTCAAGCATTTGATCCATAAACGGGGGAGGGAAATGATCTTTCCTCGTAGCTTGGTTAAGCCTACGGTAATCTATACACATTCTCCAGCCGATAAGGGTTCTTGTTGGGATTAACTCATTTTTCTCATTTCGGATAACCGTCAATTTGCCTTTTTTCGGCACCACTTGTACCGGACTAACCCATGGGCTATCAAAAATGGGATAAATCATTCCGGCATCTAACATTTTTACCACTTCCTTCCTAACCACCTATTTCATGTTAGGATTTAAGCGGCGTTGCGGTTGAGCGACCGGTTTGAAATCTTCTTCCATGAATATTCGATGCATACAATAAGAGGGACTTATTCCTTTTAGATCGGAAAAAGTCCATCCCATTGCCTCTTGATTCTTCTTCAAAACACACATTAATTTTTTCTCCTTCATTGTGGTTAGCTCCGTGCTTATTATCACCGGTTTATGCCCCTAATCATCAAGAAAAATATACTTAATATGAGACGACAACAACTTCAATTCCAGCTTAATTTCTTCATTGTTTTCTTTTTTCAAAATTTCCACCGTTTATTTCAAAGGAGGAATCTCATCCAATTCTTCTAGTTCTCACAAACACTTTTCGATCTCTTTTTCTTCGGCTTCATCAAAACTTTGAACAGCATTTATGAGAACTTTTTGCAAAGGGGTTGGAACTTGTAATTGCTCCTTTACTTCTTCAATCGCCTTCTCCGTTGCGTCTATTCTAAAACAATCGCCTTTGTCTTTTTTATGCTTCATGGCCTCAAATAGATTGAAACAAACCTCCTCATCTTGGACTCTAACCTTCATAAGACCGTTGTCCATATCAATTGCCATTCTAGCAGTTTTCATAAACGGTCTTCCAAGAATCAATGGAGCGTCTTCATCTTCCTCCATTTCAATCACCACAAAGTCGATAGGAAATAAGAATTTGTCCACTTTAACTAATACATCTTCCGCTACACCCTGAGGACGGGTAGTGGATTTATCGGCAAGTTACAATGTCATTTGAGTGGTTCTCAATTCCATCTGTCCCAACCGTTTCACTATAGACAAAGGTATCAAATTGATACTAGAGCCCAAATCAATCAACCCGTTGCCAACATAGATATTTCCTATTGTGACCGGCAAAGTGACTGGTCCCGGATCACTTTCTTTCCTCTGGAGAGTACGTTGAATGATAGCGCTACAACTAGCGTCAACCATGATAGTCTCTTGATCCGTATACCTCTTCTTTATTGTGAGCATATCCTTCATAAATTTTGCATATTTCGGCATTTGCTCCAAAGCCTTGGAAAATGGAATGTTTATTTGCAATTGTTTGAAAATATCCATAAACTGAGCATAGTGCCTCGCACTATCTTTCTTTCACGGAGCATGAGGATATGGCAAATGTTGAATCGAAATAGTACTCAACGGTTCCTTCCCCTTCCTAGTTTTATTCAATTTTTCTTCTCTCTTTCTTTTTTCTTCTTCCTCACTTTTTTTTATTTCATTTTCAACTAAATCTCCCTCAACATTTTTTTCTACTTCAATCTCATCACTATCTTTTTCTTTTTCAACTACTTCCTCCTCCACTACAATTTCACCTATGCCCATGTCAATCTCTCTTCCACTTCTTGTTAGAATAGCCTTACAATGCTTTTTTGGATTTGGTTGAGTATTCGCCGTAAAAGTTCCTTTGTGTAGGTCGGACAATTGTTTTTATAATTGTCCGACTTGCGTCTCAAGATTCTTTATGGCCGCATCGGTATTCTTCTGATTTGACATTGACATTTGCATAAATTGCGTGAGAGTGTCCTCCATTTTTGTATTTCCAATTGGAACTTGTGGAGGTTGAGTGTAATTTTGGTATTGTTGACGATTTGAAGGTCCGGCTTCTTGAGGCTCCACGGTTGTTGATAACCTTGATTACCTCTAGGTTGGTAACCTTGGTTGCCTTGTTGGTAAGGTGGTCGAGGTTGGTATCCTTGATTTTGGTTTCCAGCATAATTTACCTCTTCCACTACCGAAGGACAATACCCGGTATGGTGATCTCCTCTACAAAGCTCACAACTCGCTATTATTTGGTTTTTATTGGGAACTTCATGCATCTCTTTTATTTGTTGTGGAAGTTTTGCCATTTGTTGTGTCAACAACTCCACTTGTTGTGATAACAGTTTGTTTTGTGCAAGAATTGCATCATTAGTTCCCAACTCAAGCACTCCCGCTTTCTTTTGCGAAGGGCCACGGTTATGGTTCCCCTGATGGTCATTTAAAGCCATTTTGTCAATGATGGCAATGGCTTCTTCGGCACTTTTGCTCATTAAGGATCCACCCGCGGTGGCATCCAACAATGTTTTATGCACTAATTGAAGACCGTTTCTAAAAATGTGGACTTGAGTAAGCTCATCGAAACCACACCCTTTACACTTTCTCAACATGGATTTGAATCTCTCCCAAGCTTTGTTGAGAGATTCATTTCCACCCTGAGTGAAAACTGTAATTGCTATTTTAGCCTCCATGAAACGATTGTGTGGAAAAAATCGTTCTAAAAAATTTTCCTCAAGTACGTTCCAGTCCTTCATGATTGTCGTAAATTGGTCAAGATACCCTTCCTTGGCCTTCATAATGAGGGAATGCGGGAATAGTCTCTTAAACAGTGATTCTTCTTCAGCTTCGGGTGCACCAGTTGCTCCCGCAATCTCATAGAACTTAGTCAAGTGTGTAAAAGGATCCTCGTGATCCATACCAGTGAAAGTATTCTGATATAGAAGCGAGAGGATACCAGTTTTCATTTCTGAATGCCGACCGTTCTAAGCATTGCGCGAAAATTGTGTTGTGTGTCTCGGACTATTTGTACAAGGTCTTGAAGTAAGTGGTGGTGGTGGTGCACCCATAATTGGCGATAACTGTGGTATTTGCGTCGAAGTCGAACTTTCGTCTCGCTCTCGTCTTTCTTTGGCAAGTTGCCTCCTCCGCCTTGTTCTGCTATTTAATTTACGTGCAGTTCTTTCGATTTCAGGATAAAAAAGAAGTTGGTCTGCGGGTAACTTCCCACGCAAAAAACGGAGTCTGCACACTAAACCAAAAACATCAACAAGCTCAAGAAAAAGTTAACAAGCTTAAAACAAAATAACTATTGCAATATCAAACAATAATCCCCGGCAACGACGCCATTTTGTTGAAGGAGTAATTCAAGGGGTGTTTTTATCGTATCCATAGGGACTGTGCGATATTTTGATGCTTGTCGTTCAATAGTCGAAACGTTTCAAGTAAGGGGTTTCAAATTGTTCTTGGTTTTGTAACATCAATTTTTGTAGCAAAGAAGTAAACTATAACAAAGATGTTGTAAATTTTATAAAATCATGTCAAGATTAGATTTCGCTAATCCTTTTCATACATATCCGATTAATCAAGCATATGAACTTAGTTCCGACCAATACAATCGCGTATCCTCTCAAATAAGTTTATGTCTAAAGAAAATTCATGAGTATCGTTGTTTAGACCGTTAGATGATGTCTCACGCTAACAATCGAAATAACAACCTTTAAGATCAATACAAAGCAAATATTAAACCCCAAATCTATGTCTAGAGTTTGGTTTTTAAGAGATAAAGATATTAGGTCATGATTTGGAAAATCTATGTCTAGAGTGATTCAAACCACAAATACATCATTAAGAACAAACAACTTCATCATATATTGATCATCAACCTTGTTCATATACAAAAGATAAAAAGAAATACATATAAGCAAGATTAACTACCTCTAATCTTAACACAAGAGGTGTTTAGCTACACATTTCCATGGTAGTTTGTATCAAAAGTTTCAAGAGGAGATGAAAGAACATCTGCGTCGAATAATCGAGATCGGATGTGACTTCAGCTTCTCTATGTGGAAATTCACTCTTGGATGATCAAAACTAAGAAAAGAATGTTTTGGTGTGAAAATATCAAGTTATGATCCCAAGAAAATATAAAAATCTATTTATAATACACTTGAGATCAGCAACATTCGCACTGCGAATGAATCATTCGCCTGGCGAATAAAAGAAAATGGCACCTTAAGTGCCTCTGAAAGTTAAACCGCCCTTGGCTGTTTTCGTGAGTTCGCAAAGCGAGCAATTCATTCGCAAAGTGAACCACTCGCCAAAACATTCGGAAAGCGAATTTTGGGTCCTTTTCCCTCTGTTTTATTCACTGAGAGCTTCGCCAATGTTCGCAAAGCGAACATTCGCTGGGGACTTCGCCAGGGTTTCGCAAAGCGAACCTGCTGTTGTTTTCCACTTTCTTTGGCAGCTTACATCATTTCTTCGTGTCTTCTATCTTTGATGTTTTTAGTGCACTTTCCTGCACAATAGCACACAAATTACAAGCACCAACGGTATAAATATAATGCATGAAGAACAACAACAATTCAATACAAAAATCCACAATTAAGACATGAAAGTAATGAAAAATGCCAAGTATCAAGTATAAATATATAGCATGTTTGACATCTAACAGATGACAAGTCCATACTTCTTACCATTGACTGACGTTGTTTTTACTAGACCAAACAAGTCAGTGTGTAGAAGCTCCAAAGGTCTAGAGGTGGAAACAACATTTTTAGATTTGAAGGATGTTTTGGAAAACTTTCCTTTCTGACATGCTTCACAGAGAGCATCTGAAGTAAACTTCAGCTTAGGTAGTCCTCTGACTAACTCAAGTTTATTTAGCTGAGAAATCCTCCTCATGCTAATATGACCCAAGCGTCTATGCCACACCCAATGCTCTTTGTTAACAGACATTAAGCATTTAACATCTTGGTTTTTAAGATCAGAAAGCTTTATCTTGTAAATATTGTTTTTCCTCTTTCCAGTGAAGAGAACTGTGCCATCTTTCTGACTAATAACCTTGCACGTTGTTAAGTGCAGATTTTATCTTAAAATGAATTATCTTTCTTGGCACTTTTTCTACTCAATTCTCATGTTTTCATTGATTTTACTCATGATTATTGTTGTTCTTCTAACATTGAGAATATACTTGTGGTGCTTGTAATATGTGTGTTATTTTGCAGGAAAAGGCACTAAATGATCAAATATGTAAGACACAAGAAATGATACAAGTTGCCAAAGAAAAGAGGAAAACATTAGCAAGTTCGCTTTGCGAACTCTGGCGAAGTCCCCAACAAATGGTCCCGGACTTAGACAGTAGAAAAAGGCACTAAAGTTCGCTTTGCGAACTTGAAGGCGAGTGTTCGCTTTGCGAATAATCCTTCACATTGCGAACTCATGAAGAAATTATGTGGCGGTTTAACTATGCAGAGGCACCTCAGGTGCCTAATTTTGACATTCGCTGTGCGAGTGAAACGTTCGCTTTACGAACATGGAATTTCCTGATTGTATTATAAATAGATTTTCACAGTTTTTAGGATATATAAGATATAGAAACTTGAGATAATTATCAGAACTTGTAATTTTAGGATCAGAACTTGATATCTCTTCATTTCAAGGGAGAGAAGGTAAGAGCTTTAATCTCTTGTTGGGTTTGGATGTAAACTTTTGATACCTTATGTATTTCTTCTAATCTATGTTTGTGAACTAGTTTCGATTCTCTATTGTTGATTGTCTTTGATTGCTTATTTGTGGGTCTTGACAAAACCTATTTTAAATCCTTGATCTTAGATTTTCATCTGTCAATGAGTAAAACTTTTGACATGGTTTTGTGAGTTGATATTCATTTGCATATTAGCTTTTTAGCATTGTGTTGATTGTTAGTTTGAATAGCTTCTAGTCATTAATGCAATAAAGACCGCGATGACGCTTGACGAACGATATCGTGAGGGTGCGTGAGAATATTGATGAATAACTTTGTTCACATTCGTGGGGTAAATTAGTTGAATGCATGTAAAAAAGGATTAATCATATGTACGTATTATGATCATGGCTTTGTATATGAACTACTCATTAGTTTGATATTGATGTTATAGTAATATCTGTTGAGTCTTGATGCCAGAGATGGATGTAGGCTTAACATTCATGTAGGTTTTAAATGCTTTGTATTGATTGGTAATGTGCGAGAGCAATTATTGATCGGTACAAAATCACTCACACATGCGGGGACCAAGAGGATATGTATGTCGTGAGTGATACATGATGATATTAGACGAACAAGTGATTTATGTATAAAATGATTAGAAGAATGCATGTGTTATCAATTGATGAGATCCAATTCCAACAAGGCTCCGTTTATAATTCTGTCTTTATTTTATAGTTTCCGTCTTTACATTTTATGCCTTTAATTTTGGTTCCTTAAATCTTTTAAACCAAGACTTTTGAACCATAAGCTTAGAAACATAGAGACCGTTGAACGAAATTCTTTCCCTCGCACTGATCCCTGTGGATATGACAAAATTGGGTTACTTAAATTAGTTTTTACTTGCTGCTGTATTACAGTTTCAACACACGTTTTTTGATTAAAGATAATGTCTTAACTGTTATCACTTAATTGACTTATGGATAAAAAATTATGCATTAAACACTCAGCATAAAGCACATTAGATATAGAAGGGAGAGATCTATTACTAACTGTTCCAGATCCTTTGATTCTTCCTTTCTGAGTTCCTCTGAAACCTACGTTCCCAGAATCTTTAAGTTCCAGGTTTTGGAACATATGCCTTCTTATCGTTATATGTTGCAAGCACCCAGAATTCAGGTACCATGATTAGTGTTTCAACTGTGCTGCTAAGGATTTCTGCAACATAGATTATCTGCTTCTTGGGTACCCATAATTTCTCTTATGTGTCTGAATCATAATCTTCTTCATCTTTTGTAGGGATATTTTCATCAAAAATTCTGACTCTAGCCATCAGCGCTACGTTAGCTTGCTTTTTTTTCTGAGTCGTCTTCTAAGGAATTAGAATCATCTCATGTTGCTATCAGCCCTTTCTTCTTGCTTTTCCTTCTTGAGGTTAGGACACTCATTCTTGTAATGACCTGGTTCATTATACTCGTAGCAGGTGACATCTTTTCCACCAGAAGTAGACTCGAAACGACCATTAATCCTTCTAGTCCCTTTGAATCTGTTTCCATGATTCTCCCTCCAGAGATGATTAACCCTTCTGAACAGTAGTGACAACTTATCTTCATCCTCATCATAATCTTCTCCTGAATCCTCAATCTCTTCAGCTTGAAGAGTTTTGGTTTCCTCAATTCTTCTGACAAATTTGAGTGCAACAGATTTTCTTCTCTTATGAGGTTCATCTTGTTCTAACTCAATCTCATGACTTCTCAAAGAACTCACCAGTTCCTTTAGAGAAGTTTTGTTCAAATCTTTTGTAGGCTTGAGTGCGGTTACCATTGGCTTCCATTTGGATGGCAAGCTTCTGATGATGTTCTTCACGTGATCTGACGTTGAGTAACCTTTGTTCAGAACCCTAAGTCCTGCAACCAAAGTTTGAAACCTTGAGAATGTGGTCTCAACAATTTCATCATCCTCCATCTTGAAGGCTTCATATTTCTGAATCAAGGCCAGGGCCTTGTTCTCCTACACTTGATTATTTCCTTCATGACTTATTCTGAGAGAGTCAAATATAGGCTTGGCTAAGTCTCTATTTGTGATCTTCTCCTACTCAGTATAAGAAATAACATTCATCAAGACAGTTCTTGGTTTATGGTGATTCTTATAATCCTTTTTCTACTGATCATTCATAACTCTTCTTTCAAGCTTCTTTCCAATGTCATCTGTGGGAGATATGTAGCCATCAACTACCATATTCCAAATATCAATATCATAACCTAGAAAGAAACTTTCTAGTATATCTTACCAGTACTCAAACTTTTCACCATCAGAGATGGGAGATATAGTATTGTAGTTGTCTCTATAATTTGAAACTGGAGCAACAGGAGGTGGTGTAGGATCAACCATAGTGTTTCTAAGAACTCGTATGGATCTTTATCTGACACGGTTAAGTGTTTGATACTGATCAATCCCTGAACCAAAGCTCTGATGCCAATTGAAGATACAAGAAACACAAGAAATGGGGGGTTTGAATTGGGTTTCACCAAATGTATTCTTTTAAAAAACTTAAACTCAAAGCTAACAAGTGAATAAAAATAAATGAACACAATTATTTTTATCCTGGTTCACTGTTAACTAAGTTACTCTAGTCCACCCGCCAAGGTGATTTCGCTATCAATAAGGACTTAATCCACTATAACCAAACTGAGTACAAAAACCACAACAAGTATAATTGACCTTGTTGCAAACCACAATGGACAACTCTCATTGTCTTCTTGAGACTTCTGACTAAACCTTGGTCTCTCAAGGAACTATCAACCACTGTTGATTATAAGTGTGTGTATACAAAGATACTTCTACACAAGTAGATTACACAAAGTTTAAGCACAATAACACAAAATTGTTAATAACAAGATATGAACAAAAGCTCCTTGCTAATTTACAAAACTATACAGAGTATATCTCAAACGAGATTTGTGCATCGTTTCAGCATAATTTTTGTAGAGCAGATTGTTAGCTTTCCAAATGTTCCAAGTCTTTCTTTTATAGCTGAAAATAGATCAGTTGGAGGGTAAAATGGGAAACAAAAATCTAGTTTTTTTGTCCTCAACGGTCATTGTGGGAGTGTTAGACATCATAGTATCAAAAGACTGTCCTTGTGTCGCCTTAGCAGGGTAGTGGTCACAGTGTGCCTTGTACTTTTATACTTATCATCTCATGCAAACCACTTTTGATCTTTATCTGCTATTCTTCAGAGGCTTCTGATGTATGTTGATGAAGCGTGTTATAGAAGGATCAAAACTTGAGTCTACAGAGCCTAAGTCACCATAATCTTCAGAACTTGTTCAGCAGAACCTTTTCTTTAGAGTCTTCAGAACTTAGTCCTTAGAAGTGATGTCTTCAAAATCTTCAGAACTTGTTCAACAGAACCTTTTCTTTAGAGTCTTCAGAACTGGGTCCTCATAAGAAAAGCTTTAGAAGGCCTCTAAAGCTTACTTACCAAATCATGATCAGAAGCTTTAGTACTAACGTTCTTTAGAACCGTTGCACTAGAAGCATTCCAGAATCTTGACTTGAATTTGTAAACACCATATGTTTTCTTCCAGAGTGTTAATTGCAGACTATGATGTGTCACACGCCTTTCCTTTAGAGTCAGAACCTATTTAGCAAGAGCTACACACTAGGCAGAAGCCATTAGAGTATAAAATTGTTCTCTAGGATAACATGTGAAGTTATCATCAAAACTTAAGGCCAGATGCAGAACCAGATCTTGTTCTTACAAATTCCTTTTATAGACATAAGAATTATATCTAACATAAGGCCTTTTAGAATGATTTACATCATGCACTTTATTTGGATCCATATTGTTGAATTTTGTGCAAGCTTTGACAAAGATGGTTTTACTTTTTCTTGGTTTATCAAAATTAGAAAAGCCAAGCCCACATTTATCATTTTAATGTCTTTGTCTACTTAGCACATATTTTAAACCAATATTGGATCTTTTTACTTATACCGTGTCTTCATGTGTCACTAATAAAGTATCCCAATTTTATTTTGAATTTTTACAATTTGAAATATAAAAGAATCCATCCATACCCAGTGCAGATGCAAGAATGTTCTTTGCCTTTTTATCAGACATCACTTTCTTCTTGTCTTCATTGTTCCAAGAGCCTTTAACATTTGGTTGTTCTTCCTTGTTTATGACAACTGTAGGAAAAAGTTACCTTAACCTGCTCTGATGCCAATTGTAGGTACAAAGGGCAACCTAAGAGGGGGTGAATTAGGTTTTACAGATTTTTCTCGTTATTTAGCAGGTGTTCTTATTCTTTTATTTTTCTGGAATAAAGTGTATGAACTTGATGTAAAAAAATGCAGAAAGAGTAAATGAAACAAGATATATCATGGTCCCCTTTTCCAAACAAGGTTAGTGCAGTCCCTCTACACCCCGTGAAGGATTTCACTATGTTAGATCTTTGTACAACCTCGCATAAATACTCTCCTACAATCTTCTAACACAGACACACCAAACCTATAGAGGACTTTGAATCTCCCGATTCAAAATAACTTTTTACAACAAATAGAAAGAACACAATTTCTTATTTATAATCACCTGTAGAAAGTACACACACTTTCTTTATAGACAGTGTCACCACACACTTGGTGATTAATTTACAGCAGACATACAAGTTGAGTACATACAATTTTGT
The DNA here is from genome assembly GCA_022829125.1 of Lathyrus tuberosus. Lineage (NCBI taxonomy): Eukaryota > Viridiplantae > Streptophyta > Magnoliopsida > Fabales > Fabaceae > Lathyrus > Lathyrus tuberosus. The sequence goes on along the minus strand of JALAZF010000098.1, from coordinate 11,647,561 downwards.
GTGTTTTCCAATATTCTCAAAATATAATCTTCTCTTTATAATGAACAATTCAAGAATATGTAAACATTAAGTGCTTAATAGTTTATGAAATTTTTTCTCTGATGTATGAAAATTATGCAGTAAAAGTTTATAAGTCATTATGTATGAACACTTGAAAAACAATAAGAATTGTTTGAAAAATATAATGAAAGAGGTGAATTGAAATTTGAAAATTTCTTGATATAAATATCGCACAAGATGCCTCTTGAATAAGTGTCAATGTTTGAAAAATATTCACGATTTAATTAAATGATTTGGAAAAGGATTCATGAACAACTATAATGAAAAGACATCATACTGGCAATCGATTGTTGCTTTCAAAATTTTCGCTTTTCACAAACAGAAGCATACCAGCAATCGATTAATTAAATAGAGCAATCGATTGTTTCTTTAGAAAACTTGAAAATTTTGTTTTTAAAAGATGTGATTTGAATGGAAGTCATGCATGAATGTTTAAGAAATATAGAATGGTTTAGATGAAAAAATTTTGAGCACCTAAAGCTTATATACACATATTGTCGTTGTACCTTAATCTTCATGATTCAATCCTTTGATTTCCAAAGCTTATGAAATCTTGATACTTGATTCCAATTTTTTTCTTCTTTGATATTTCTTTATTGATAAGCTTTCGTTTTCATCAAAACTAGGCTAATATAGACGACGAACATCTTCTTCATATAATTTTTGAAAGAATCAAATTGTGCATATATAACCCTGATATGAAAAAAACTCAGTCCTTAATGTCTTTCATATTGCCACCATATTTATCTAGTTGAGTGCATGTACAATGTTCTTGAAAAGGTGTTGGAAAACAAATTGAAGCTTTTAGTTGGTAATCTCATATTAGATTCTAAATCCACTTTTGTGAAGGGTCGACAAATTTTGGACGAAATTCTTATTGCTAATGATGTGGTTGACCATGCTAAAAAGACAGAATTTTTTTATATTTTATTTTTATGTTTACAGCTGACTTCTAAAAGGCTTAAGATTCTATTGAGTGGTGTTACCTAAAGAAGCTATGGTTAGGATGTACCTTCCTGATAAATGAATGAGTTGGATTAGGGAGTGAATGAGTTCAACATCAACATCAGTTTTAGTCAACAGTTGTCCAATAGAAGAGTTCAAGTTGGGAAGAGGGTTAAGATAATTTCTCTTTCTCCATTCTTATTTCTTATAATCGTCGAAGGTCTTAATTTTATGTTGAAAGCTTATGTCAATGTTAACATGTGCATCATTAAACACTTCATAATGCAGAAAATGAAAAGAAAAGAAAAAAAAACTGTATTATTATTATTCTCCTTGAAATCAACCAGTACAGATGGACCTATTTATACTAAATAAAAGTAACGGTCAAAACCATAAAAAAAGAAAGACTTAGTCTATTTTAACAGTCAATAATGAATTATTCTCTAAATACCAGGTTGGGACAGTCAATCATATCAATGTAACATATTTATAATTTGTAGATGATACATTAATTTTATGTGTAAATAATTGGAAAAACATTAGAGCTATCAAAGCCAACTTAAGATTGTTTGAGTTGTTTTGAGGACTCAAATTAAATTTTCATAAAGTCTTATAGTATTTGTTAATGTTCCTTATTATTGGATGGTTGAACCGATATATGTGATTAACTATATGATTGGAGAATTACCATTTACTTATCTTGGCCTCCAAATAGGTGGTAATTCTAGCAAATTCTCTTTTTGTAAGCCCATGATTAATAGAATAAAAAAAGTCTCTTAGAGTTGAAATGTCGTGAGTTACCTATAAGTGGTCGACTTGTCTTATTAAAAAAAATTTCAATTTCTATTCTAGCTTATTTCTTTCTTCAAGACTTAACATCTATTATTTCTAAAATTGAATTTATGTTTAAATATTTTCTAGGAAGGGGAAGAGTGAGGAAGTATTTTCGTTGAGTGCAATGGGATAAAATATGTCTTGATCGAGACAAAAGAGGTTCGGGGTGAAGAGGTTAAGGGAGTTCAATTGTTTTCCTTACATCATACCAAAAGGGATCGTGGTTTAGGGTGTTAGTTCATAAGTATGGCAGTTAGATAGGGAATGTATAAAAGGGTGAAAGAAAGGCGTTAGGCAGTGGAAAGGTTTATTTTTTATTATGGAATGAGTGAGTGTGTCTATAGATAAATAGTTTAGAGAATACACCTTTCTGACATGATCTTTGCTTGGATAGAGGATTGTTGAGCAATCAATTTAATAGATTGTATGAGTTTCTCTAGTTAAAGAAGCATTGTTGGTTTATATGTGCAAATATAGTGAGAGGTGAATGGTGCTTGTTGGAGGTGAAGACGTCGTCTGTTTGCATGAGAGGAATACTTACTTTTAGATTTTTGTACTATAGTGAAAAATAGTTAATTGCATGATATCAAAGCATATACATGGTTATTAAGATTTAACTCTGATGATGAGTATCATGTCAAGATGTTTATGAAATGCTTACTTAAGATTTAGAGGTTGAGTCCAGAGTTTTTATTGATTGTGTTTAGAACAAGTTCGTTTTGTTTAAAGTTTCTTTGTTCGCTTATAGGCTCTTCCATAAGAGACTCCCAATTAAAAACAACTGGAACCAACATGAGATCATTAGTAACGATTCTTTATAATGTTTATAAGGTTGTGAAAATGTTGAAAACTTAAATCATCTATATTTTAATGCACTTTCTTTAGGAGATATGGTACAATATTTTGAAGTAGTTGGATACTTGTAGTACATATTCCAACTAGTCAAATGATCATGCTTATTTATTTTGTGATTTTATCTATATGATATAAGGAAGATCCAAAGACCTTCATGACATTTGATTGGCAAGTGTTTCGATTCTAGAAAAAAAAATTATTTGATGAGAAGAAATTATCAGTTCTGCAATTTTTACATCAAATAAAAATTACAGTTTTGTGCTGGCTCTAGTAAAAAAAACTTTCAGCATGCTTAAATTATTAGTGGTTAAATTATTTGTATGTTGTAAGTTGATTTTTGTTAAATTATATTCTTTGCACTTTTTTTGTTGAGAAAATATTTTTTAACAAATTTTTTCTTTTATTTTTAAAAAAAGAAAAATTAATAATTATGTTATTTGACAATATAAAATACATTTACACGGTAAAACATATAAATTAATTCTATTTAAATGAGCTCATCTTTTTCATTAAAGAAAAAAATTGATGCATTCTCTTTGATTTTTTTACCACATTGCCACGTTCTGAAAACAAAATACCCAAAATGGCACTAGTTGAAAAAAATTTACCAATATGTCACGTTTTGGGTTTGGGCTCGTCCTTCCATTGGACGACCCAATGAAAAAATTTTTCTTCTTCAAGGGTTCGGCCATCCATTGGCCGACCCATTGAAGCGTCCTTTTTTTTTTTTTTTAAATTTAATTTAATATAATTGTTATATTATATTTTAATATATTAATTGGTTTAAAAAAGAATAAACTATTTTTATGTTTTAAAATATTATTGAATAAATATTATAATTAATTTTAAATTAGAATGAAATATATTTTACAATATGTAATTAAATAATTAATATAACATAATTATTAAATAAAATTATAAATATCATAAATTTTATTAATATTATTGGGTGAAGATATATCATTTTTTTCTAAACAAATGACCCCCAGTTCCACATTTTTTTGGAAAAATTACACGTTTGCCCCTTCCCATGTCTGGTTGTCGTCTTGTTGGCGATGGAGTAGAGTCGGAAGACAACTCTTCCTCTACATCCTCGTCTTCTGCTACACCCTCGTCGTCGCAGACATTTTCTGGTTGATGTGATGTATCGACGATAGGAACATCCGTAACTGAGAAACCTGGCCAGTCCATGAGCTGTTCATCAGTAAAGAGAAAATTGGGGACTGACTGAGATGGTTGGTTGAAGGCGGTGGGAGGGCTTTGTTGGATGGGAGGGTAATAAACCTCGTCAATGCGGTAGGTAGAAGTGGCTTGAGAGAAAGAAGGGTTAAAGGGTTGTTGTTGGGATGGGGGGTAAGAGGAATCAAAGATAGGTCGTGGGATTGGGGTGAATTGGAAGGATGGTCGAAGTGTTGTTTGTTGTTGGTATTCTTGGTGGTAGTAGAAGTTTCCTTGAGGGGTGGGGGTGAATGACGTTGGTTGTTGAGATGAGGTGCCAAAGAATGTGTGTTGTTGTGTGGTTTGAGTGCGTTGAAATGTCGGTTGAGGTTGTGTGGGTTGTGGTTGGTGGTATGTGGTTTGGGGGTTAAAAGAAGTCTGAGATTGAAATTGCGAGGGGTTCATCTGGGGGATTTCCTCCTGCATGGAGGGCGAGGCTTTTTGTTGTGATGAAGAGGATGCATACTGACGGGGATCATCGAGGAACTGGGCTTGAGAAGCATGTATAAATGGAATGGATAAATACCATTGCATATATGCGGCGCTATGAACATAGTCACCAGTAACCATGTTACCTTTCAAGGTCAATTTTTTTCTGTTTCTCCACTCTTTGTTCTCTTCTCTATTTACATGGCGCCAATGGTCTCCCCATGTATTTGGCATTTCAGTCTCATGGTGTTGGCGTAGACATCTAGGCTCAGAAGGGATATCTTGTTGAAATCCAAATTGCATTTTAACCCTATCAGCTTGATGCATTTCGACAATATGAAAACTGATAATATAAGTGGTGGCGCTCCAAATTTGGCAATCCTCTAGCACGCATTCTGGGTAATTTGGGTAGGGCCTCCAAATGAACTGTAACAGAAAATATAATAGTTAAAGTATGAAAATAGATTTTATCAGCGACGTATAGAATGAAGATGGTAACAAACTTACGTCGTCTCCCCTCAATCTATCTAGTGCGAATCTATATCCTCGGATGTGGTGACGAGGGTTTTTTTGGTAAGCCATGCCTCGTCTCGCAAATCTTGCAGTTTTAAAAAAATGAGATAAAATGGGAAGATAAGATTTCCTCAGTATAAATTCGTACAAAAGAAAAGAAAGTGTCATTAATATTTACCTTTTTGCGTATGGATGATTTATCTCGAAGGAACTTTCGGGAGCAATTAGTGGTATATGCCAATACGTCCAAGCACTTAGTAGGAGCACGCATCCTCCAATGCTTTTTACCCCTACCCTAGTTGCTTTACACATATGTCTATATAATGTAGCTAAGCAAGCAGAGCCCCAACTATATTCGTTGCATTTATCTAAATCTCCTACCAAGGGTATCCAAGAAGAATGTAAAAAGCTATGGCTCTTGTCTGGCATCAATACTTTAGCTACAAGTAGTAATATATAAATTTTTGCATGGAGAAGGTTGTCCGCATCAGATGGCGTTTCTTTTTGTTTTAACTCTGCTAATACAGATTGTAGCCAAACAATTTTAACACAACCTTTATTTCTATCGGCTGTTAAAGGTTCAATACCCAAGTGTTCGGAATATACGTCACTGCCTACTTGAGTAGGACCATTTACTGCCTTACCGTTAACACGGAGACCAAATAACATACTTACGTCCTCCAAAGTGATGGTACATTCACCGGTTGGGAGATGAAAAGTATGTGTTTCGGGTCTCCATCTTTCCACCATCGCAAGCACGAGACTAGAATCAACTTTGATTATGCTGACTTCTGCAACTTTTACAAAACCTGCTTGCGCCAGATATGGTTTGATTGCGTCACTTGGTGCATCTATAGCATGAGAATGCAACCTAAATCTTTCTGCATCAGGTTGTTACAAACATAAGATAAAATCAAAATATTGGTTTACAATAAAAATATCACAATCAGAATGATTTAATAATAAAAGGAAATTTACTTACACGAGGACATAATTGGACCAAAATGTTGGCATTCGGTCAAATTTTCACAGATAACTGTAACAAGGGAATGGCCGACGAAGCGCGTAAATCTAGCAGCCATAATGTCATCCAATTCGATCGCGAAAGATTTTGTTTTATGGTTGCTGAAAGGATTAATCAAAACGATAGCCGACCATTAGGTACTTTTGGTGTTGATCTCCGGAGAGGATCGTGCGATTGTGGGAGGTTTCAAGCATTTCATTTACCGTGCTCCCATGTCATCGCAACATGTGCTAGTATACGACAGGACCACAACCTCCACATACCAGATGTTTTCAAAGTTCTGACTGTTTTCAAAGTCTACAAAGAGAGCTTCCTTGGACTTTCACACCACGAGAATTGGCTGACTTATGACGGTTTTACTCTTTGCCATGACGACACGATGCGGAGGAATAAGAAAGGGCGTCCAAATAGTACAAGAATTAGAACCGAAATGGACGATCCTGAGAAAGAAAAAAGAAGATGTGGGATTTGTCGAGAAATTGATCATATGCGTAGAAAATGTCCGAATGTTGCAGGCCCGTCAAATAGGCCCGTCTAGATTCACTTGTTCGTTTTTATTAAACTTTCGATTATTGTAACTTTACTTTTGTGGGATTTCAATTAAATTAAACCTTGTATTTTTCAATTAGCAAAACCATCACTTTACCGAAACAACTTTCATTGAACAATCGAAAATATCAAAATACATAAACCGCACCCACACAAACAAGACAACAAACATAAGAACGATTTAAAATCTAAACATTCCTAGGAGGCTATTAAAACCATCAGGACAATGTCTGCTTCTCCACACATCACCATAACACAATCTAAATCACTTTCCACTTTTTGCCAGGCCTTCCCATCTCCATCTTTAACTAGCCTTTCAATTTTTTTTATCTTTTCTCCATCAGGAATTTCTCCTTCTAACCATCTGGTCAGGCTTCTCTAAAGGTGCTCGAACTTGAGTGTATTCCACAATCGGATCTTCAACGGTGGCTTCACAGGAGAAAAAATCACTGTTGCATCTCTTTTGGTGAGAGGAGTATTTGGATCATAAAAATACTCCATTTTTTTTAAACTGTTAAAACAGAAATTAAGCAATGGATTCAGATGATCTGAGATCTAGAGGAAACCAAAACAATGCTTTATATAAAAAATTAAAAATATTAAAATATTTCTGACTCGGCCAACGAAAGGACGAGTTCGCCTAATGAGTGGCCGAACTTTCATAATAATAAATTTAATTATAATATTAATTAAAAAAAATTATTATATTTTTAATATTATTCTATTATTTTTTAAAACATTTAATATTTTTTATATATATATTTAACTTTTCAAATATTAAATTAAAAAAAAAAAAAAAAAAAAAAAAAGGACGCTTCAATGGGTCGGCCAATGGATGGCCGAACCCTTGAAGGAGAAAAAAACTTTTCATTGGGTCGTCTAATGGAAGGACGAGCCCAAATCTAAAACGTGGTATATTGGTAAATTTTTTTCAACTAGTGACATTTTGGGTATTTAGTTTTCAGACCGTGGCAATGTGGTAAAAAAATCATTCTCTTTCCGTCGATTTCATTATCTTAAAATTAATATTCGTAAATGAGAAAATAATATAAATCTATTTTATGGTGTATGTCAATTAAACTTAAAAAAATAGTCTTTATTTTTATAGATATTTTATAATGTTATAACTTTGATGATTTCGAAAACAAAAAATGATGATATTCTTTTGACTTTAGGATTAGTGACGGGTCGCACGTCACGTCACAGCTTATCATAGCCTGCTTTTTCTTATTTGACACAATATCAGTGTCTGTTTGTGTTGGTGTTAGAACTTAGAAGAAGTTTTAAAACAAACATTAAAAGACAACCCGAATGAATATACTTTACCTCAAGTGATTTTATTATTAAGGTGGCTAAAGAGGACAAGCTTGCACATCATACCCATATTAGTACTTATTAGTTTGATTAAAATATCGTAATTAAAGTATTGGTGATTCTTAACAAAATAATTATTTAAATTGAATTTAATAATTAAATTTATCATACTTAATAAATTAATTGCAGTATTCTAACTTTATCTAGGAAATTAAAAATATAATTGAATTTAAGTCACTATTTCTCAAACCTTTATTAGAGAGAAGTTGGAGGAGTTAGGGTTCTCTAACTTTAGCGTGTGAAAATTTGGATGACTTTCAATCTTTATAGACCATTAGATTGATCCTACCTTTCATGTTGTGCCACGTGACCTTATTACATTTTAGAGAAAAGTTGAAACATCAAGGGTTTGTTTGAATAATTTACAATTAACGAAATAAAACAGAGTGAAATAAAATAGAATAAAGCGGAATACAATAAAATGGAATATAAATTTCAGTCTATTGTTTGAATATTTAATATTCCATTTTACTATTTGGGAATTGGACGGAACAAAAAATATTATAATTCTTTTATTCCGTTTTTACTTTTTATTTCAAAAACATTAATATTATTAATCATATATTTATTTTATATAAAACACACAAAATAAATATTTTTTTATAACAAATCAACAATTTATTTATAAAAATATTGTTTTCTAATTGTTGTTTCTTCAACTAACGTGAGCAAAATATTGTTGCTCTCTCAACTAATGTTCAACTAACATGAACAAATATCGACAACAAATTCTAATACATAATGAATGTCGGATAAGTGGAAATAACATGAGCAACCAACTTGACAAATCAAATTATTATTTTTTACTATATTTTTTTATTTATTAATTTTTTTCTCTTACGATAAAAGCAAAACAATTCAACCCCACTAATATTCTCTAATACAAATCCAAAGTATTTACATTAAAAAGATATGTAAAGGAAAACAATTATTATGGAATAATAGAATAATATCACATAAATTAAAATAAGGAATAAGAAAGGTTATTGAAAGTAAATATTTGGAGGACAAAATTGTAATTGTGTTATTAATTTGTTTCATTCAATTGGATACATCCCAATTTGGATGGAATGAAAAATGAGTTAAAAGTGTGGTATTGGATGGAATGGGTTTCATCACATTCCATTCCATTCCATTCCATTCATTTTTTTTTGTAAAATCAAACAATGAAACATAATACCACTCCATTCAATTCCATTCCATCTCATCCTTTTCCATCAATCCAAACAGATCCTAGATGATATCCCCCTTCACACTTTTCTCTACCACATCTTAATCATTGTCTAATAAAAACATTGCAAGAGGTATCCAGGAGATGATGGTAGACTTATTCAATTTTTATCCACCATGGTTGAAAATCCGAGCACCACATCATTTTTCCACTATGGTTGAAGATTCGAGCACCATACTGTTTTTCCACCATGGCTAAAGATCTAAGCACCACACTATTTTTCAGCCATGGTTGAAGATCCGAGCACCACGCCGTTTTTACGCCATGGTTGAAGATCCGAGCACCACACTATTTTTCCTTAATGGTTAAAGATCCAAGCACCACATCATTTTTCTGCCATGGTTGAAGATCCAAGCACCACACCATTTTCAAATCACGATACACAAGTCAATGTGAAGTGTTGGTTATTAATTGAAAACAATTTGAAGGGATTATAAATTCTAATCTATAAATGTTTGAATTTTGTTTTGATTCAGATTCAATTGTGAGGATTTACGAATCAACCAAAGCATAAATAAAAATGGTTAGTGTTCTGAATTGGGCCAGAGGCTACCCCACTCTCGGGCACAACCCAATCCATCTCCCTGTCGGGGAGGGCCTAACAAAGGCCCAAATCACCAAGTCATACTAGGAACGCCCATACGTCTCCCCCACAGTCTCCACGTGCCCCTCACGCGGGGACACATCATTAGGTAACTACCCGTATTCGAAAGAACAGGTCAACCACCTTCCGAAGATCACGGGGCAATTGACCCAGGGCAAAGACCACATGCTAATCTTCCCCACATCACGTAGACCCTGGCAGTTACTCGTATTGGGCCTAGCGATCCAACTCAATGCAAAGTAACAGTTAGTCTAGCACTGGGGGCTCACTATAAATACTCTATATTACTAGAGGATCATGTATTCTATTCTCTACACCTTTTCTGTACTTGCCTTCTCACTCTCGTTGAAAATGACATTAACATCGGAGTGCATTGCAGGTACACCCCCTCCTATTCTCCACCACCGACAAACCAGGAGCTCACGACGTGTGCTGACTACTGATCCTTTTCTAATTCGGTAAAATCAGTGGTGCCGTCTGTGGAAACCCTTGTTTCCCCGTTCTTTCTCCCGTAGAAACTCAAGAACGAAAGCAGTCTTCAATCTCCGTTGATCATAGCTAGCCCACGCACTGACGACAACGCTCCAGAAACCGCCTTCACCACTTTCACCAAAGACGACGGTCACGATCCCAACGCGACCGTTCACGTCGAAGAAGGCGACGCTAGGGACGGGCGCACTGCATCTCCCTCCCCTGACTATGTCTTTCAACGCCACTCAACGCTTTGACAACCCAAATGTCTTCCAGCCAATCCCTGTGTCGTCCAACGCTGACCCGACCATGGTGGCTCTGTTTGCGACGATCAATCAGACAAACCTGATGATCTTCCAATAGAACGAGCGGATCGGGATGCTGGAGAAGGAGCGACAATCACGCTATCCCCCGCGGAGACATCGTCGCCCCGTGTCTCGCAATCCTTCCCTGCGACGACGAGAAACCTATCATTCCCCTGCCCCACGGATGCCACAGCATGACGAGTCTCGGAGCTCCTCTCCGCGGCAGCCTGGGCGTCGCCCGTGACTGGAGAAGCCTTAGCCCGTGGCCACCCAGAAGTGCGACCGATCTCTTCCCCAGAAGGAGCGACGCTCCCCGGCCCATATAAGGAACAAGGCCGAAGGGTACGTGGAGAAACCGAAGAGTCGGTCAAGGAGTCCTCCCCGCCAAGGTAGGAGCCCTCAGTACGACCGCTCCTTGTCACACTCACCCATCAGGAGCGACGAAGACGACCCCCTTTCATACCCTAAATTTTGACCACAAGACTTCACATCATTGTGCAAGCCATCACCACAATTTGGATTTACTTCATCAATCCTCTCAAAGATTGTTGAGTGTTCACTCTAGCCAAGAATTAGGGTTTTGAGCCCTCTCAGAGCACTCACGCAAAGGATCAATCAAGAATTGACATGATCTCCAATTTATCAAACCTCTCAAACATCCATGAAGGATCAAGAGGTCTCTCACATCAAGAATCTAACAAAAAAATGCAACATTTCAAGTTGATCAATCCTCAAGATCATTAGTGTCACTAAATTAGGGGTTTGATCGACCAAGGCCTCCGGAGAGAAATTTTTATCTGGGCATAAGCCAATACTTCAAAACATGATTCAAGAAGCTCAAAAGGACCTCATGAGTCCATTCATAAGTTCAAAATAGCCTCAGGGGATGCATTCATCAAAAATCAGGAATTAGGTTTTTTTACCTAATTCAATCCCCAAGTTGACTTTTGGAGCAAGGCATGAGCCAAGACCGCAAGATATGCTTTAAGGACCTCAAATATATCATATTGATCCATTCACAAGATTGTATTGATTTAAAGAACTTGGTTCATAAGCAATGCAAGGATTCAAATTCATATGGACCACAAACTAGGGTTTTTGGGAAAAAGTCAACCATACCTTTGACTTTTGACCAAAACATGATCTCAAACCTTGGGGGATGATTCAAGACACTCTAAAACACCTATGGAATCCATCCATTAGGTTCAATTTGGCCCAAGAACTTGATTTCAAAAGGATCACAAAGTTTAAGATTCATCTGATACAAAAAGTCAACTGTGACCAAAACCAAGTTTGACTTTTGGGATTTTTTTGACAAACATGGCCTCTTTAGGTCAAAAACAATGTTAACTTGTAATTTGGATCATCATCAATCAAGAAAAATTAAGAAAAGTGAGGTTACTTGCAAAAAGGGCAACCTTGAGAAACTTGAAATTTCACTAAGTTATGAAAAAAAATGATTTTTACCCAACTTTGCAAGGTCATAACTTGTGATCCAAGCAACCATTTTCTTCCATCCAAAGCTCAAATGAAATCTCTCATTACATACTACAAAAGTGTCTTACTGATCCATGGTAAAAAAATGCCTAGATTTTGAGTTATAAGGCCATAAAGTTAGGGTTTCATAAGATTTGAACTTTGATACTTAGAAAATTTTTAGGCAGAATCTGTTTCATGTTTTGTCCAACTTTGGAGGCATTTTTCATTATGATCCAAGATGAATCAAGACCAAATGTAAACTTCAAAGGTGAAGTATGATATACAAGCTTTCCAAAGAGTACAAGAACATCCATTGATTCAACTTGAGCCAAACTATTTTTTGACAGCATTTGCACATAACTTGTATCCCACGATTTCTTGAGCCAATTTTGGACACTTGTATCATTGGATTGCTGTCCAATATCAACATAAATGATGAAGAATCTGAACCATGAGGCCAATTAGTCAAGAACCCTATCCCTTTGGCGTGTGATCATCAATGTTGCAAATCCAAAATCCAATTTTGTCATATGGCATTGAAAGGATGCATTGAGGTCTCATGAACCAAGTCATATATACTCCAAATGAGTCAAGCTTTAGCCAAGGATCAGAAGACCTAAACCTGCAAAGTATAACTCAAGTTAATGGCTAGATGAGACTTTGAACACCTAGCCATATCCATTGGACAATAGGGTGATCCAGCCCCCATTAACTATTCCTTGCAAAACAAACTTCCTCTACTATAAATAAAGGTCATTTATGGTTGATCAAAACACACCAAAACATCACAACACACGTTTTCCACCATTTCCCTCTTTGGGCCTCTACTATAGTATAAGTCCCACAACGTCTTTCGGTATCGCAGTGCGATCACTATTTTCAAAATAAATTATTTGGGCCTCTCCTTGAGTATAAGCCCCAATCTTTTGTACATAAACTTTGTTTTAAATAATAAACAACCTCCATGGGCCTCTCCTTGAGTTGTAAGCCCCATATCTCTATTTTCAAAATCATCTGTCTATTTTAAACTATTTGAAAACAATTGGGCCTTTCCCCGAGTATAAGAACCAATACTATTATTTCATTCTTTCATTCAAAAATACATTAACTTGGGCCTATTAATAAAGTTTAAGTCCTATCCTTTCCCTTTTTTTACAATAAAAAGAAGATTCAAATTACACTGGTACTAAGAGGAGCATTATTCTCGGTGAAACCGTTCTTAGACCACTTGGGTCTCTCTTTGAGTTATAAGCCCCAAACATTTCTTTTCTTTCAAACAAATTTCTTTTAATTCAAATTCAAAATTCAAAGTTTTCTCAAAACTTTCTTCAATTTCTTGAAACCGTAATCAATCATACAATTGTAGTCCATACAACAGATCACAATACACTTGGGCCTTCTCTCATAATGTAATTCCCAACATCTTCTTCAATGCATATTTGTTTATATACCTGTTAATTTATTCATCTGTATATACTTGTGCATATCTATTTAGAGTTTCCCCCAGTAGTTTGGTCTACACTTAGGTCAAACCAGAGGTTACTTTCTAAACTTAGTCAAAACTAGTTCCCTCATAGGAAATTCCCTATACAGTCTGCCTCCTCTTGGGCTTATTCAATATGGAACAGAGAAAGGCATTATTCCCAGTGAAACTTTTCTCAAGACTGTCAAAACTTAGATATGTGTATATATATGTACAAGAAATTCATTTCCCCAAAGAGGATTAATTCCTGGTGAAAGCTCTTTTGAATTTCTTCAAACCTTAGAATTGTTCAACAGAGAAAGGATTAATTCCCGGTGAAACCTTTCTTGAACCTTTCTTTGGCTTGGACCCACAAGCTTCCTAAAAGCATCCCCAACCTCCTCTTGGGCTTAGTACAAGGACCAACAGACTTCTTAGAAGTTCCCCAGCCTCCTCTCGGGCTTAATACAATGACCTATGGGCTTTCTAAAAGCATAGGATAGAATTTAGTTATCTCTACTAGTTCAATCCCTAGGAGAGTCAAAATTCCATAACATCATACTATTCTAAGGGTTAATCTTTATCCCTTAAACCCTCAGCTTCCTCTTGGGCATCATATAAAGACCCCTCTCCACATCAGAGTCTATCTCTTCTTAATGAGACTTAGATAGTCTCAGCCCCCTCTTTGGCTTCATTCAAGTATGACTTGGAAAGTCTCATTTCCTCTTGAATCTCACACAGAGACCCTCAAGTTTCGTAAAAGCACAGGAAAAACCCTGATCATTTTACTAATACACCAGTCTCCAGCAGAGTTAAAACTTCCAAGGTTTTCAAACTCAACTTTAAACTTCCCTTACCCCTAACAAGGTTTAAATTTTCACCTTAATCATCTCATTCAGGGTCAATTTACCATCAACAAATCCCCAATAGAACCAGAACCTCGTGGTATCTGATACTTAAACTCTTCCCTGATTCCCAGCAAGAGTAAATCCCTTTGGATCCCTAAATATAATTTGGACCTGCTCCTGGATTTCCATAAATCCTCAGCAAGAGATAGCCTCCTCTTAGGCTTCATATAAGAATTTTTCCCCAGTCAGCCTCAATCTTGGGCTTTATACAAGACAGATAAACCCCCCAGTGAAGTCATTTTCTTTCAGCTTCAACCTTTGGCTTTAATCAAGGCACACAAAAATCAACATCCCCTCAGATGAGACCATGAGTCCACTCTACTGGAAGATATATCTTCTATACATCACATATCAAAACAAACAATCAAAACTTTTGTCTAGATAATTGTTGTAAGTGGCATACTTGTTGATTCAAAATCCAAGATGAAGACCTTCCTTTATCCTGACTAAAATTCATCTTTCATCTAACAGCTATAAGTGGCAAGCCTTTGGATCCCTAACATCCAAGTCAATGTCCCTCTCTTAGCATGAAAAATTCATAAAGAAAAAGTGGCATTACTCTACACTGAGTTAACGCTTATTTCCTTCATGACATCACCCTTATAAAGAAAATTATGGCATTGCTGGATTCTATATATCCCAGTTAAAGTAATTTCCCTTATAACCAATTACCTAACATTTGTGATGAATAGATGAGATATCTCTCTTTAGAGATGAAAAATTCTCTCTCAATCAAACTTTAGCTTCAATCTTGGGCTTTGAACAAGACACAAATACTCAGCTAGCTTCAATCTTGGGCTTTAAACAAGACACCACATTTTCCCTCCCATAGAAATAAGAGGAACTACGATCGCTCTGATTTGCCAAATCTCTTTACGGGAATACGTAGGCATAAGATTGCGAAATCTTAGCGAGCACACAAATCAAAAATTTTAGGTTCAGTACCTTCCCGAAAACAATATAAAACTCGAAAACCACAAAAACATTCTTTCAACACTCCCAAAGGAGAAACTTTCTCAATCCACAGTAGATAAACACAAGAAAGCATTTCAAGTTAACAGAAAAACATGCAATAAAAGGTTCCTATGGATTACCATAGATACACTGGGTGTTAATAACTTCCCTTTGTATAACCAGACCCCGATCTCTTAGCATTTATTAAAGAAAACATTTGCGTGCAAGGTTAGTTTTAGATATCTTCCCTTTCCTTTCCAGCTTCATAGGATAAATACAAAAATCAAAAAGTAACACCCAAATCCTCTGCGGTAAGGTGGTCGCGTCACCGACAAAAACCGCACGCTACACAAGGAAGCCCCCAGAAACGCATAGAATCTGGAGAAGGGGACAAAGAACTTACTTGAACGGGAAAAATTATGGACGACAGGGGGAGATTGACGGCAGATGCGACGACGGACGTGCTTTGGAGAGCAGAAGACGATTCGAAAGACTTGAGATAAATTCTGAGGTAGAATGGAGGGGAGAATGAAAATGAGGCGAACTTCCCCTATTTATAAACACTAGAACGGGAAGCAAAGCGTCACTAGGCACTCAAATACCCGTATGCCTAGCCGCCCTAGGCATTTATTGCTTCTGACACGTGGCCTTGGAAGACACCACGCGTGTCCTTTCAAGTACCTCTCCTGCCCGATGCCAAGTGTGCCTGTTTCCTTTGGTCTTCTTCACATCGTTGACCATCATGCCCGACTCTTACGTCACCTAGAATATTTTCCCCATAGAAGTAGAAAAAGAGCCATGACTTTATCTGACGGACATGTCTCATCGCGAACACCTGTCCACCACATGAACGCTAGGTCGACCACGTCGAGCGGCCCCTACTCCTAGGCACGCGCGTCGCCCCACTAGTTAAAGCACCTCGGGCATGCTCGATACCCCTTCGGGCAGCCCTTACGCCTCTCCTCGACACCGGAATGGACTCTTAAGTCATTACTCCTCTGCTTCGGAGCATCGACTTAGGGGGCTCCTGTTCTGGACTGGGCCAGAGGCTGCCCCATTGTCGGGCACGACCCAATCCATCTCCCTGTCGGGGAGGGCCTAACAAAGGCCCAACTCACCAAGTCATACGGGGAGCGCCCATGCGTCTCCCCCATTGTCTCCACGTGCCCCTCGCGCGGGGACATGTCATTAGGAAACTACCCGTGTCCGAAAGAATAGGTCAACCACCTTTCAAAGATCACGGGGTAGTTGACCTAGGGCAAAGACCACGTGCTGATCTTAGATACGCCATGTAAACCTTGACAGTTACTCGTATTGGGCCTAGCGATCCAACCCAATACAAAGTAACTGTTGGCCCAGCACCGGGGGCTCACTATAAATACCCTCTATTACTAGAGGGTCAGATATTCTATTCTCTACACCTTTTTTGTACTTGCCTTCTCACTCTCGCTGAAACTGACTTTAGCATCGGAGTGCCTTGCAGGTACACCCCCTCCTCTTCTCCACCACCGGCAAACCAGGAGCTCACGACGTGTGCTGGCTACTGATCATTTTATGATTCGGTAAGATCAGTTAGAAATGAAACACTAATAATGTTTATGTAACTCTAGTGCGTAGCTCTAGTTCTTAGAAACTGGACAAGAAAGGTGGTCGAAGTGAATAGTGATTGGCGATGGTGCGGTTACTGACTTTGACAACCTTCTAAGTCAGAGAAAGAAGATGAAACATTGAATAATACTTTGTTAGTTTTTTAAAAAATTTTAAAAAATTACACTTGACATTAAAAGTTGAAAGTTAGCTGACTTTGGTGCAAAGTCACTGAATCCAAATCCAAGTTGGAAAGCAAAAGAGAGAAGAAAGTAGGATTTCTTTTCAACAAAATAACACCTTTTTTTTTTCACTGCGAGTAATGTCCCTCTTTTCTCCCTTGCATTCTTTTTGTTTCTGGTGTTTTGTTGTTTTTGTATCTTGTAACCATTTGGATTGTTCTTGTTGATTGTTCTATGGTTTAAGTTAACAATGTAGTTTGATGTTACATGAATTCCTTTTATATTGTTGTTCTTACGAGAATTTGATTTTTTTTTATGATTGTTTTATGATTTAAGTTAACAATGTAGTTCGATTTTACATGAATGTCTTTTTATAATGTTGTCCTTGTAAGCATTTAAGTTGTATTTATTGATTGTCTTATGATTTAAGTTAACATTTTAGTTTGATGTTGCATGAATACCTTTTTATAGTGTTATCCTTTTAATGTTGTTAGTTAGTGATTAACCAACATAATATTTATGTTGCTACTTCAGAAAAACTATTAGACACATCTTTAATTGCATTTTTGTAGTGTTGTTGTTAGAAAATTAATTTAAATTGAATGGATCGAGGCTAGAATCGTGAACGAAATCACTTTCCTTATAAGTATTTCAAACACTCTCAAATGTCTTAAAGTTGGAACGCAAGAATACCCAGGATAGTTCAGCATATACTCGAGTTTGCACAAGACCGATGAAAACTCGAATGTAGGGAAAAGTATCTGGAATTTTAGTGAAAATGATGTATATTTTTGTTATATTTTTCCTGAATCGGAATGAAGTATTTACATGCCATATTTGTGTTGTTTTACAAGGTTGCTACCCTTGGTGAAACAAATTCCTTTTACCAAGAGTTACAAGCTTTTGCCAAAAGTTACGTACTTTTACCAAAAGTTACATTATTTCGCCTACACCAACATTCTTGAAGAGTTGCATACTTTTATTCTGCAACACTTCACAAAGTCTTGCCTATTTCCAAATTCAAAACTACTGCAACACTTCACAAGTGTTTCCTATTTTAAAATTCAAAATTAATCTTCACTTGCATATTTTCTTGTCATTTTGGAACACACTCAAGATTATTAATTCTTAATAATTTATAACAAGCTCTCACTTGTTCTAATAATGACAAGACCAAATCTAGAAAAAGAGAGGAAAAGAATGTTAATAGAGTTAAGTATCTTTCGATTTGAACTTAACCTTAGTAAGGATAACACAAAGTTTAATCGGAATATTACTTAACTATGCTTTGAACCATTATCTCTTGTGATTATACCGACATTACCTTACACATATTCTTTAGTGGTTCTTCACCTACATCTCTTGCCTAGCACTATTTATGGCCATGTGTTTTTCCTGTTTTCGTGAATTTTTTATGAGAGGAACTCCAACTCTCACTTTGAGACGACACCATATCGAAATTCATATAGGTGAAGTTCATTTTGTATCTATTTCTTGAGATACATATCCTCGATATAGAACTTCATTAAGAGTTTGAAAAAACTCAACCCTCAGTATGTAATAGTCAACACTGTCACATAATGTTGCACAAACATTCAAATCAACGACTTGTTGTTGCCCATTGAATCTTAGGTTAAGGTTTGTTAACTTCAGATTGGGCTGCTATCCTTGACGGAACCTTTATTCAAGGAGTTTCAATCCCATACCTCTCGAGGTAGTCTTTACAAAATCTCCAGCCAGTGGTTTAGTAAATGGCTCAAGAAAATTATAACTCGATTGTATATGAATGAAATGATTACATCCTTTAATCAATTTTCTCACAAAAGAATGTCTAAGTCTTACTTACCTAGACTTTCTGTTATACACTTTTCGTAGGATCTAGGTAAAGTGGCTTGACTACCGCAATGTATCAACACATTTGAAACATTTTCTTTAGCCAATGAAAATTCCAATAAAAAGTCCCTCAACCATTCAGCTTCTTCACCAGCGAAAGCAAGAGCCTCTAACTCTAATTCTATGGTTGAGAGAGTGATCTACATTTCTTTCTTACTCATCTTGAATGTGAAAGTTAGAAACCTCCTTGTTTCTAAAATTCCATGCATCTCGTTGCTTATTATCAAACATATATTCAACATGGAGACAAATGAATATCACAATATTCTCACACAACTTTTTGTACAAACACTTATAACAAGAATAAGATGAAGAAGGTTTTTTGATATTCATGCATGATGATGCAAGACGGTTTTAGATGAAGTGAGAGATGAAATTATGAGCAATTTAAAGTAGTGTAGTATAAATTGCAATGAACACCTTATTTATGTTCACTTGTCTCAAATCTTCACTTAAATTTATATTCTAAACCTGCTTAATCAACTTCATCATTGATGTGCATGACACTTTTGAATCTTTTCTTCTTTGATAATCTTTGTCTTCATCAAAATTGAAATGGATATAAGATATATTCCTCATAATCTCCCCCTTTTTATGATGACAAACTCTTTGAATTCGTGTTTTGATAACGATTGAAAAGTCTCCCCTTAATTGGTGAATCTTAGAATGACAGGGTTAGGCTTTTGATGTCATTGTTTCGGTGCTTGTTTTAATCCATTCAAGATTTGTCAAACTTGCACACCTTTTGTTCATTTCCGCATAACCTTCTAGCTGCCCCATGTAAATCTCCTTCGAGATCTCTATTTAGGAATGTTATTTTGACATCTATTTCAGGAACTATAAGGTTATGCAAAGAAGTTAATGCAAACGATGCTCTGATTTTCGTTGTGCTTACTACTAGTGCATATGTGTCAAATGATAAACACCTTTTTTTTGTTTTAAACACCTTTGGTCATTAATCTATACTTGTAGGTGTTTAGTTTACCATCACACTATGATACTTCTCTCTACAGGAGGAGTCTCTTGAAGTTATTGCTTTCTTATAAGTGTTAGGATTATCTTCCACTTGAAGAATAATAGGAATCTTACAAACAAAATTCTTACTATTTCCTTCCATTAGATAAAAAATAAATAAATTGACTATCAATTTTATTCGGTCCTAGATCTTTAGCCTTTCAGACTATCTTGCTTATTCAAAGTTCAGTTTTTTTTCAACAATCTATGAAGAATCTTCCTCACGAGATTCTTCATTAGTGACGAAATTTCAGTTTGTGTTTCAATAATCCATGGAGAACCTTCCTCATGAGGTTCTTCATTTGTGGGAATCTCGAATTTCTTATCCTCCGTGATAAGGATCTCAAAATTCCACATCTCAGAATTTAATAGTTGCATTAGACTCCAAATTCAGACATCTATTAAATCATGATTCATCTTTGAATGATCTTTATATGTCTTATAGTAATGAGTCTCATTGAATACAAACATGTTATTCCATAGAACCGAATCAAATTCAATTGCATAACTTGAAGTCATGAACTTTAATAAATTTAATCAATTTGATAATTAACACATTTCCACTTTAATAAATAATTTCAAATTAATAAAATAATAACAATATTCTCATTTCCCTTCCATGTTCATAAATGTTTCAGAAACATAATTTATCATTTGAAACAATTCTAGCATTATGGTACTATAACTTTTAACTCAAATAGAAAATTATACACTGAAAAAAATTCATTTAAACTAGAACAATACATATTTTGTGCATATATGTACTAAAACATCTTTTAATAAAGATAAATAAACTAATTGGTTCACGCAAAATTAACATATATATATATATATATATATGGGAGGGGATCATTTGACAACGGTGTCAAAATATTAACTTTGACACCAAATCCTACCCCTTTATTATTTTTCATTCAATGGCTAAGATAAATTCCCTTAAAAAACTCATGTGTTAGTTTTAAGTGAATATATCTTAACCTTTGAATTAATAATAATAAACGGTTGGGATTTAGTGTCAAAGTTAATATCTTGACACCGGTGTCAAATGATCCCGTCCCTATATATATACATTTCAGTTACAGTAAGTATCACTTATATATTAGGTATGTTCATTTATATATATATATATATATATATATATATATATATATATATATATATATATATATATATATATATATAAACAAAAATATTACTATACATAGAACATATATAATGTATTGTTCAAGAAAAACATTTTATTTAAAGTGAACACTATTAACAACTTTCAGCATATTTATTGTTTCAAACACAAACAAAATATATTTTCTAATAAGCAATGCTATATATATATTAACATGTAATTTATATTTTAGTATATACCAAAAATCAAATATATTCTTAATTTTTCAAATTCACATACTTGAATAACTTGTAAATCATGCATATAAAATTGAATTTCACATCTTAACATTAACAAAAATAAACATAACCTTTAACATATTATATATGAATTTAGATTTTTTAAAAATATAATTATGTATATTTCACCATAAAAAATATGAGTGTTTATTTCTCCATCAATGTTGCAGCATCAAATTAATCACAAAGATCATAATTTGAAATGACATAAATTTAAAAATTATATATATTTTAATTGTATACCTTTCACCATCATAGAAATTTAAAATTATATCCTTTCTGTATTAAATTCTTCACTTGATGATGAACCATTACATTCCTATAACGTTCAATTTGTTTGTAAAGTGTTGCAATGGTTCGCGTGTTTGAATCTTGTCTCTATTCATTTTGAATGTAATGCTTTGAAAATCTCTTACAATCTCCACCAAAAAGAAAAGAAAAAAATACTCACAATAAAAGTGGATTAGTTAATAATAAGATAATCAAAGAAACTCATGTAATTCTCATGTATGTGTCTTCTATTTAAAATTGAATATATGAAGTTTATATAATATATTTATAATGCATGCATTAAAAAAAACACATTATAAAAAACCACATAGATAATGATGATAAAGTAGTATTACTGATGTTTGCATCACAAATGCATCACGCCAAATAATAGCACAAACCTTTTCTATTTGTGGCAGATCTTTTGAATAAACCTTTTCAGGTGCACCAACGGGAACACTAATACATTTTGTTAGCCAGCCTCTTCAAGGAAAAGTTTATCAATTTCCTCCTAAAAATGATGATTTCAGTTGCAAGAGTAATGTCGTCAAGTCAGTAAAGTACTGTGTCTGTGTCTTTTCTTAGCCAAAATCTTTTCTTCATTATTTTGTACTTACAACCAACAAGCAACCCATTTTGTTTATATGTAAAAACAATAACGTTTTAGATTAATTATGTAAATTTTTCTTGTGTTTATAATATGTCAACGACACAACAGTTTATCTTTTGATGCTTGAAACGAAAGCCTCGGGTACAATTATATGAATTACTTATAAGATTGTTAGAAAATTAATTTAAATCGAATGGATTAAGTCTAGAATCGTGAATGGAATCACTTTTCTTATAAGTATTTCAAGCACTCTTAAATGTCTTAGAGTTGTAATGCAGGAATACCCAGGATAATTAAGCTTATACTCGAGTTTGCATAAGACCGATGAAAATTTGACTGTAGGAAAGAGTATATGGATTTTTAGTGAAGAGGATGTATATTTTTCTTATATTTTTTATGAATCTGGAATGAAGTATTTATAGGTCATATTGGTGTTGTTTCACAAGGTTGCGACCCTTGGTGAAACAACTTCCTTTTACCAAGAGTTACAAGCTTTTGCCAAAAGTTACGTACTTTTACCAAAAGTTACATTCTCTTGCCTAAACCAACATTCTTCGAGAGTTGCATACTTTCATTCTGTAACACTTTACAAAGTGTTGCCTATTTCCGAATTCAAACCTACTATAACACTTCACAAGTGTTGCCTATTTCAAAATTCAAAATTAATCTTCACTTACATATTTTCTTGTCATTTTGGAACACACTCAAGATTATTAATTCTTAATAATTTACAATAGTTGCTAGTCAAACCAAACAATATTTTTACTATTATTACCTTTTTTTTAAATGACTTAATGTTTTCTTTGAGCAATTTTTTTATTTAAAAATGTAAAACATATTAGTTTTTCCATGTCAAAAAATTAATTTATTTTAGAAAAACATATTGGTTTTTCTATTACAATTCCACTGAGCCTTGCAACCATGTGAAGAATGCATGGATATTAGTTGAGGAAAAATCCCTTAAACAAAAGGAATGCCAAGAATTTAGATTTATGTTAGTCGAAGTCTTTTGAAAAATGAATGGATTCATGCTGAAGTTAGTGTTGTGTTTGAGTATGATTGGGAATGTTGATGTTATATAAAATGGAATCTATGTAGTAAAACATTTGAAAATCATGAATGATCTTCAATTCACTGATTCTTTCTCATACAGAAAGAGAAAATCAGAGGAATATCTTAGTAGTTCACAAACATATTTCAAATGACAACTAAATACGTAGGAAAAGATAACTGAACATACATGTTTATGAGACAAAACTTGTAAAGCAACAACATTATATGATTTTTTTCATGGCAATAACACATGTTTTCACTTTAATATTATAGCACCATCATACGCTCTAGGTGCATGATTTTGTAATAAAGTTAAATCATATTGTATATGTTTTCTCATTTGGTAGAAAATTCTAAGACAAAATTTTAATAATTGTCATTGTTGTTCTACATTAACTAGAGTATAACGCAGGAATTCATCGAACTCTTCGTGAACTTATCTAAGACTCTAACTGGAGCACAACGCATAAATCCACTAGACTCTTTTTGCGCTCATCTAAGACTCAAACTAAAGCATAACACAATAATCCATCAGACTTTCCTTACGCTCATCTAAGACTCCAACTGGAGCACAACATAAGAATCCATTGTACTTATTGTGAGTATCTGAGACTCCAACTAGATCATAATGCATTAACCCACTAGAACCTCTTTTGCATCTTCTTATAACTCCAATTGGATCATAACGTATGAATCCACCGAGCTCTTCCTGCGGTTGCAAAAAGACTCCTAAGGGAGCACAATTCAATAACCCATCAGGCTTTCTTTGTGCTTACAAAATGACTCCTACAAGAGCACAAGAAATGAGCTCATCAGATTCTCTTTGTGCTTACAAAAGACTCCTACATGAGAATATGCTGGAATCTTACAAGAAATCTTACGCTTATGGCGTATTACCCTTAAGGTATGATTAATGCTTACAAAACACCAAGATATAACAAAAGCACAAAAAAGGAAAAAATCACGGGCTATTACGGAGGTCCCGCCATTGAAGGATGATCAACCTACTCTAAAAGAACTTCTCCCCCAAGCGCGTGTTCTTATGTTCTTAGTAGGACCATGAAGGAGACTCAAAAGACATCAGGCGTTCTTTAACCGAACTCAATCGTGTTCTGCTAAGCTTCCCACTACAAAATAAAGGACATTCTTCCCTTTCCACAAGACCAATTCAATAATGGGTGGCCAAGTCAACTCCTTCTGATCAAAGATGTGGAATTGTATTTCCAAGACCTCCCTCAAATTACTTCGCCCCTACATGCCACATGCTTGGGGGGATATGTAATGTTAATATTATGTTCCTAGGGATACCAACAAAAACTTTGATCGTACTCCAGAAAGGCTAACCTAAGGATGTGTCATATGCTATAAGCAACCTATGCAAAGATAGAGAAAACCTGCCATAAGATAATAAGGGTGGGCGTCATCATTCTAGAACGATATATCCCTCAACATTGAGGCCAACTCAACTAAATTAGGCATGGCTCCGATGAAGGGGAAATAACCGTTAAAAAACTGTATAATTTAGTCCCTCACTTAAACCATGCCCTCCTTATAGGCTTAATACTTTAAAAATGTGTACAGTACAATCTCTCACTTAAATCATCACCCTTACATGCCTTGGGCTTGAGGGACTGTATACATTATGGTAAATTGGGTGGGTTCTTACCTAGAGCTGATAGAGTTTTCCCCAATTCTCAACCCATCCATAAGGAAAAAGTTGAGCTAAGATAGTTATTGCGGTGAAAATCAGATAGCAAGCTATTAATTAACTTGCATCATTTTCTTTTACAACCGACTTTGATTTATCCAAAGGAAAGGTTCAAGATCGTTAAAAAAAACCTAAAGGGGGGAGATCTAAGGTTCGGGGGTTGGTTACACCTAGGGAAGGTATTAGCACCCTAAACGTCTGTAGTACTCTACGGGAACCTCTTGTTTAGATTGTGTTATTCTATGTTTGCTTGCTAAGGTAAATCTGTACTAAGGTAAAGACCTAAAGATATGTACACTAAGTTTGCTCGCCAAGACGTCGCATCTTGTGCCTACGTATCTGACTAAAGAATCAGAACAATCGTAGTTCACCTAACTAAGGGTGAAAGAAAAGGAAGCATTGACTATGGCCAACATTCCAAAGGGGATGAACATAAGCTCACGTAGAGTCCACGATAACTCTCTAAGTCTACGTTATGAAGGGAGGAAGTGAATTCTCATGATAGTGAGAACCACACAGAGTTCATGATAACTCTGTAAGTCTGAGTAAAAGGTAAAGTGAGTTCTCATGATAGTGAGAATCACATGGAGTTCATGATAACTTCATCCTATTACTAAACTATGAGGGGAACGACTCTTATGAGGCCAAGGACGAAATGGGAAAGGTTTGTGGACTTAGGAGTCAAAGTAGGAACTTTCCTTTGGAAGGAGGGTCAAATGAGTCAAGCATGAATATGATATATACAGTATGAATATGAACAAAAGTATAATCAAGATTAAAGTAATATGAACATGGTAATAATCAAGATATCAAAGTCAAGTGATAATAAATCAAAGAATGACAGTAAATACATAGTATCATGCTTAACATGCTAAAATACTAAAACAATGTCAGGCAAACATATATACAAGCAGACATCAAGAGATAAAAATGCATCAATGTAAATGAGCAAGAGATAGAAAGATCTAACCAGAATAGTGCATAAACACTTCCCACTGATGGGCCACTGGCAAGCCAAGATCAAGAGTCAAAACCTCTACTCCAAGAGCATAGGGCAAAGGGTCCTAAATCTAAGTCCTCAGTCCAAAACACAATAGTAACCACAGTCCGATCAATTGAGTTTTTTAGGGTTTCGATATTTATTAGTGTATTTTAAATGAACAATATACACAAGATATAAATATGAACAATGATAATATTAACAAGGATAATAATCGACATAAAGAATAAATCAAGATATATATATATATATATATATATATATATATATATATATATATATATATATATATATATTGACTGAAAGTAAATTTAGTGATTGTTGATTAATTTATTGGATCGATGAATCGGGTCCAATGTAGTGTTGATCCATCGAAGTACGGTCTATGAGGAAGACCATACTATAGGAGAATGCACAATTTGATCTTTGTGTTAAGACACGATAGAGAAATGATATAGAAGATCATTCTCTGATGAAATCGTGTCACACGAAAAGAAGAGGTGAAGACCTCGTCTTAAATCACAAACTCTCGTTGATTAGTCGAAGGTAACTTATCACGATCTCAAAGTATAGAAAGAAATCTCAATGATTACTCACTACAGATTTGAAATAATGAAGGTTCGTTGCTTCGCTAACAACGTTCGTGAATAGAAAGACTTCATCGGTCATAAATGAAAATGAAGATATAAGAAAATACAGAATGAAGTAGAAATAAAGTCGGTCTCGTCTTAATCATGATTTAATCGTGAAACCGATAATCTTTAATTAAACTCTCATTGACCAACAAAATAGAAAATGGGCCTCATATTCGTCATAATTTATTGATTCAAATCAATCAACAAAAATCATGATTTTCCTATATCATAGGCCCAAAAATAAATAATAGAATTGAAATGGAAATAAAGACCAAATTAATATAAAGCTTAACATTAAGACTTTAAAAAAGAGATGATTGAATTAACAATAAAATGCTAGAAATTGTAATCTTAAAACTAAAAACAAAGCAAATTAAAACTTAAGAGAGGGGTGCGCTTGGTTGACTGGTGGTGTCTAAAAAAAATGAGGAATCATATGAGCTTAGCCCATCATCCTCAAAAACTGATGCCACAGTTTATTTAAAAACGGAAGGGTGTGTAAAAGAAAAATGGGAGGTGGTCAGAAAGAAAGAGATGGGCTTATGATCCCAATCACAGTCTGAGCCCAAGCGAATATCATTTTTCAAGATAAACATGGTTTTGACCAAAAGAGGGATACGACCTCCCCCACCTACAGCCACTCAGTTTTCCAAAATAAACATGGTTATGGATTGAGAAAACAATACGCATGAATATAAAAATAAATCGTGCTCAGAAGAAGAACCAAATTCCTCTCCGTCATCGCGATATTAAAAAACTGAACAACATCATCTTTTCCAAAACCAAACAGGACACATGGTATTTCTGCGAATCAAGTCCCCCCTTTTTGGTTTCGGAATCTCGTTCAACTCCGATTGCGTTCTCGATCTTAATCCAAGGTTCGTAGTTTCGTCTTGATTTCTCTTCTTCTTCGAATCCTGAGTATGTTCGATTTGGGTTTGAGACTGACTTGGGGTTTTGGGTTGTGTAGTTATGGGTTTTGATGGACGTATTGTGATTTGGGATGATTGTGAAGTTTTCTGTGATGTTATGGTTTGAAAAAAAAACTTCAGGCGGTGGAGTAGGGATGTTCGTCTTTCGGGTCTTTGAGCTGGTTGGCTGCTGTTTGATGCGAATGAGTGTGTTGAGGATGTGTTTAGGGGTTGAAGGGATTCGGATTGAAGACAGGTGATGGTTTCATGTGTTGTTCGTTCTC
Organism: Lathyrus tuberosus; assembly: GCA_022829125.1. Classification (NCBI taxonomy): domain Eukaryota; kingdom Viridiplantae; phylum Streptophyta; class Magnoliopsida; order Fabales; family Fabaceae; genus Lathyrus; species Lathyrus tuberosus. The sequence goes on along the minus strand of JALAZF010000098.1, from coordinate 11,619,798 downwards.
CTTCATCTCTTTTCTTTTTCATTTTTCTGTTCTGAATGTGGGTTTGGTGTTGATGATGAAGTTTGTAGGAGAGGTTATTTGCTGTTAGAGAAGTGATGTGAGGATAATGAATATTGATGAAGTATTAGGTTTGGGTGAAAGTAATGGTGTGAGAGGATCAAGAGTTTGGAAGAAGGAAAAAGTTTATGAAGGGTCTCTCCCCTGCTGCAGAAGCGTGGAGTTGTGGTTTTATGGTTGGGGCGGGTTGAATGAGAAAGGTGTTTGGTCTGATGGTTTATACGTGATAGCAGGGGATGTAGCAGTTTTTCGCTTAATGTTGGACAGGCTAGAAAAATTCAGAGTTTGGCATGATTAAAGTGGTGTAAGATGGTGTTCGTACAACATTGTGGCGGATTCGTACGAGCTGTGTGGTGGATTTGTTTTGGCGTTGCAGTGGTTTATGTTGTTTGATGAATGGTAGTGAGGTGTACGGGTTCTGCAACACTGCTGTTGTGTGTTGTTGCTTTTGCCGTGTTTCGTTTTTTAGCAGGTTTTTGGTACGGTTGGGCAAGGTACTGGTGAGGATTGTCTGCATAGGATGGTGACTGGTGAGGCTTAAAAGTGTGCAGAGGTTTCGTACGGATGCGTAGGGGAGATGAATATTTGCTTTGGTTTTGTTTTGGTAGCAAGCATGGAGATATTAGTGGCACGCTGTGTTCCTCTATTTTTTTTATGACCTTTTTGTTGTAATTTGTAACACCAAAGAAAACAATGGGCTTTTGTATTTTGAAATAAAATGGATTAATGAATGGATATCTTTTAATTATTGGGAATTGTTTAGGGAAATGAATTGAATTGAAAAATAGGTATGGATTAGAATTGAAAATAATTAGAATTGAAACTTGAATTTTGAAATAAGATTTGAAATTTAAAATGGAATTTTGAAAGAAAATTAATTTTGGAAAGGATAGAAACTTGGCTACTTTGTTTTTTGGATTTTTGTGAATTATGAAAATTAAGTTAAATTAAAATGAATTAGACTAAAAAATTAATATAAAATCAAACTGACTTAAATATGTAATATAAAAATAATAGGCTAAAGTGGATTTAAATAAATTCTAATCAAATATTTAACTAAACAAAAAAGTAATGATAGTAATTAAAATCAAGAAATGATCAAATAGACAAAAAATGTCTGATTAATGATTAATGGACCAAATGGCCGCAAATGCTAAAATGACCGGCAAAAAAGACGTGCGGAAAACCATAGTATCTGAGGGTAAAATTTGGGGTGCAACAGTTGCCCCTATTTAAATATCTTCAACGGATGACAAGGGATATGGAAAGATGGTGAAAAATATTTAAATATAGATAACTGAAAATTTTGCCCTTAGATATGCTGATATGCAATGATATGAACCAAACTAGTCTAGGATGCGGACGTGCCATGAACTTCTAGTATGATGGTATGATGCCATGATTGATGCAAAAAAAATGCGGACAAACAGGCAAACAACCGCAGGTGAGGTAACACCGGGGAAGGATGAAGGTTAGTATCCATGAGGTAAGCTCACTGGGGATACAAGCTACCAGACAAAAGAGACTTACTGGGGAGACTCCAAGGAAACAATGGGGATAGAAAAATTGAGGGGAAACCCTACAAGTGCTTACTGGAGATAGGACACCAAAGAGGTGTTCTCCACTGGGGAAAGATCTAGGGAGGTAGACGACGCGGTTCAAAAGTAACCGGACGATACTGGGGAAAATACACATTCTTACTGGGCATGAAACCAGAAAGAAGACATGATCACCACAGGGGATCAGTTTGAAATAAAAGGATAGACATCCTACAAATATTTTCTGGGGATTTCCTATACTGAAGAGTTCAAACGGGATCTTCAAGAAAAGCCAGAAAAGACAGAGGTAAACTCTGCGTCAGATGATGAAAGGTGACCGGACCTTTGGCTATGAATGAGGTTAATGAATCAAAAATGTATCAGAACTGGTTGAGATAACAGATATGATTCTGCTTATGGAGGATGCCAGCGATGACTGGACTTTAGGTTCAAACTTGACACGATTCAAGCAGGAACGGGATCTTAAGACAGGAGACAATGTTCGACACGATTCAAACAAGGACTCGGTTCAAGTTTGACACGATTCAAACAAGACCAAGATCTTAAAACAAGAGACAATGTTCGACACGATTCGAAAAAGGACTCGGTTCAGGTTTGACATGATTCAAACAAGAACAAGATCTTAAAACAAGAGACAATGTTCGACACGATTCGAACAAGGACTCGGTTCAGGTTTGACACAATTCAAACAAGAACAAGATCTTAAAACAAGAGACAATGTCCGACACGATTCGAACAAGGACTCAGTTCAAGTTTGACACGATTCAAACAAGAACAAGATCTTAAAATAAGAGACAATGTCCGACACGATTCGAACAAGGACTCAGTTCAGGTTTGACACGATTCAAACAAGAACAAGATCTTAAAACAAGAGACAATGTTCGACACGATTCGAACAAGGACTCGATTCAAGTTTGACACTATTCAAATAAGAACAAGATCTTAAAACAAGAGACAATGTCCGACACGATTCGAACAAGGACTCGGTTCAGGTTTGACACGATTCAAACAAGAACAAGATCTTAAAACAAGAGACAATGTTCGACACGATTCGAACAAGGACTTGGTTCAAGTTTGACACGATTCAAACAAGAACAACATCTTAAAACAAGAGACGATGTCCGACACGATTCGAACAAGGACTCGGTTCAGGTTTGACACGATTCAAACAAGAACAAGATCTTAAAATAATAGACAATGTCCGACACGATTCGAACAAGGACTCGGTTCAGGTTTGACACGATTCAAACAAGAACAAGATCTTAAAACAAGAGACAATGTTCGACACGATTCAAACAAGGACTCGGTTCAAGTTTGACACGATTCAAACAAGAACAAGATCTTAAAACTGAAATTCTGGTACCAGACGTGTGATGTTAAGGTGCGATGTCACAACAACACACTCTGCAATAATGGACAGAATAAGCAACAGGAAACCACAAGGAATTGTTCACCCAGTTCGGTCTAACTACCTACGTCTGGGGGCTACCAAGCCAGGGATGAAATTCACTACTTGTAGATATAATTTACAAACTCAACACACCAATTGACAATCTCCTAAACTTATACTCTACTAGTGACTTTCTACCTAAGAAACCACTTAGATATGAGAACACTACTCAATCCCCTAAAACACTCAAAGAACAACCTCTTTGAGATCCCTTGATCTTGCTTCCTAGCTTCGATCAATCAATAACTCTCTATTGCTTCACAGCTTCTAGAGAGGACAGAAAATTCAACACCTATTCAAACCTAGAATAGTGTGATTACAAGTACTCTAAACAAACCCTAGACTCTAAGCCTCCAGCTCTTGATCTTCAATCTGTTTTCTGTACCTTCTTCCTTGGTCTTGTGCGCTTTATATAGCTCCTTGAATTTGGATTGGATTTGTCACAATATTTGATCAGATTTGTTAATTAAAAACTGAATCTTTTAAAATAGATTTTATCCCCAAAATCTTTTTAAATCTTCCACCTTTTAATTCTCCAACAAACCTGCAATCAAATCTCCCATGTAACAGAAAATATCTAGCCCAAGATATTCTCATCCAACGAGTCAACACTCTCCACAATTCCAGCTAATACGCGACCCTAATAACAACAAGCCCATGCTGTCATTAGCTTCAGTTCTGCAGGTCTGATGTTACAACATCACCTATGTGACATCAGACATCCACTTCAGCAACTAGCAACCTTAACACAGCCCAGTGTTAAGTGCAATGTTATGACATCAAGCCCATGACATCAAACATAGTTAACCTTCACAACTTAGTACAGCCCAGTAGTAAGACTCAATGCTGCAACATCAACACCATGACATCAGCATTGAACGCCTTGTTGTTTTACCAAAATTCCAGCCAATCCAGGAACTTACAATCTCCCCCTTTGGCTAATTTTGGCTAAAACAATCTCTGCATCTTCAGAGACTTCAGCAGCGGAACATCTTCAATATTTTGAAACTTTAACTTGCAGCAGTTTGACAATCTTCATATAGTCTTCATTACTTGATCTGCTGCAGCACCATCTTCATTATTGACAACAGCCAATTGGTGCTCCCCCTCAAAAACTTGAACCAGCATCACAGCTGTTCAGTAGCTCACAATGTGCAACACATCTCCCCCTTGATGTCTGCTTTGCTGCACTCTGCACTCTTCAATGCTATGAATTCTTCACTAGCAGCTCCACAACTATGCTGTCTATACTCCCCCTCCACAGCTGCATCATTACTTTTCAACTAAACACCTTTTATTTTTATTCTTTTAGCAGCAACTACTCTTCTCCTCATGGCAAATTTTTAACTCTCCCCCTTTTTAGATAATTAGACAATGATCCCAATAAAGTTAGTCCTAAACTAGCCCTCATTGTTAGCCTCACAGTCAGCAAATAGGCAAAACAAATCATAGAACAAAAATAGGTGCAAAAACAGCACAATATTCAAATTACACAGGCAAGCACATTAAGTGTAAAACAACAAAACAAGAAAACTAAACTACTAACTACCAAAAACAGCAAGGTAGTAAGCTAGTCTTCATCAGAGCTGAGCTCCTCACTTTCTCCTTTATCACCAGTTCCTTCATCATCCTTGCTAGTGTTGACTGCTCCACCTTCCTTTGCTGCCATTTTCAGAGTCATGACAAGTCTTTCAAATTTTTGTTTCCTTTCAGTACTAACTTTGATGACTTCATCCAACTCCTTGCAAGCCTCTTCCAGTTCTGAAATTAACCCTGTCTTGGCTGGCTGCTGTTGTGATGTTGAAGCAGATGTCTTGACATTGTCAGAAACATGTTTCACTTCAAACAATTTGGAATAGACTGACAAGGTAGGCTTCCTTGTGCAAGCTATATCCCAATGCTGTAGAATTCTAGGCTTTTGAGATAAGATAATCCCACAAATGAGAGAAGGAAAAGCAATTGGTATCTTCATAGTAGCAGCATGCTTAACAGTGTAATCAAAGATGTAGGAGCCATAGTCAATTCTTTGCTTTGTCCCTACAGCATAGATTATCTTCCCCAATTCAATCGAAATTGTGGTCTTGTGCTCAGTAGGAACCCAGTTGACAGCACCAATTCTGTGCAGAATGGCATATTTGACACTCAACAACCTGGTTTGCAGCTTTCCATCTTCTGGCCAAACTTTTACCTGACCACCAGTGATTTCTTTACATATCACATTGTTGGAGACTTCCAATTCTTCACATTCTTCCTCACTTCTTCCTAAGTAGCCATTGATCACTTTAGGAGAGAACCATACACATTTACCTCTGATGGTAACTCTTCTGAAGGCTCGATTCTTGCTGTTGTTTATAGATTCAGAGATATTACCTATGAATTCTCTGACCAGCCCATCATAACAATTGGTCAACCCCGTCACAGTCCTTCGCAGACCAGCACACTCAATAAGGTCAGTAATTTCAGTGTCTTCTGCAGCTACCTCTCTTTCCAGTGCAATCTTTCTTTGAGGCACATAATTCCACATGGCTCCATAGTGATTTTGCACATGATTATTAGTTGGGTCGATGTCTTGAGCATTGCTTTCAGACTCAGACTCTTTACTGATTCTCCTCTTTTTGCCCTCCTTGTCAACTTTGCTCCACGATTTTGGAGAATCTTTACTTGAGGCCTTTTTCTTGTCCTTCCTTCTTACAATTTTCTCATCACCAGATGAATCCTCAATCTCAATGACCTCGGCCTGATCCTTCTCTTTACCCTTGTGACTAGCTTCCCTAGGGGATGATGTTTTGACATTACCATTGACATCAGGATCTTTACCCTCATCCTTTTGAAGATCTTTGTCTTCTTGAGTGGCGACCTTCTCAGTAGCCATTTGCCTTAGAGGGACAGAAATCCCTTTTACGCGTATCCCCTTCTCCAGGATTTTGGTGGTAAGCTGTTCCAACTCCAAGTCTACATTAAACTTCTCTTCAACAACTTGGGATGATGATGTCCTGCCTTCAGTTTTATTCGTAGGGGAGGGTTTAGGGTTATCTGACTCGGAAGAAGCACCAGAACCGTGTTCATCATTGCCTAGGTCATTTTTGGAGGGAACCCTAGTTCGTGCCGGTTCAGAGTTCTTGGAAGACATCATTCCTTTGAAATAGACCAGGTTTAGAACAAAACTCTCTATGTTGTTGAGATTTAGGAAGATGAGGCGTTGTGATGAGATGGTTTTGGAAGGTCTTGATGTGATATTAATATGGTAAGGCCCCTGATTTTCCAATTACTAAAGTTTTCCCTCCACGAAACCTTTCCTTTTAAAAATTTAAAATGATTCACCCTAGAGCTCATTAGCTCAGTTTGACCTTTCAGTATCCCTTCATACTTGATGTCACAACCTAATGTTAAAGCATCAGTCTTGTCATCCATAGTGGGGCTAACCCTTATGGGTATCCAAGAGTAACAATTGTTTCTGGTTCTGACTCCTTTCATGACCACTCCATCCTTCTCACTTGTCACCAGACACTCATCCTTTGAGTAGCAGACTTTGTACCCTTCATCACATAGCTGGCTTATGCTGATCAAATTTGCACTTAAGCCATTGACAAACATAACATTGTCAAGTTCAGGTCTACCATTACCTTGGACTTTCCCAACTCCTGCAACAATACCTTTTCCTCCATTGCCAAACATGACCTTATGAGAGGGGCAAGGCCTAAGATCATCAAACATGGATCTACATCCAGACATATGCTTGGAACACCCACTGTCAAAATACCATGTATCTTCTTTAAACTCCTTGTCAGCCATGTGAGCCAATAAGCACTTCACCTTCTCCTTAGGTACCCATTGTTTAACAACTTTGGGCCTATCCTCCCTCCATCTGTTTTGAGGCTGAGGGTATCCATGCAGCTTGTAGCGAGAGTACTGCATATGTCCAAACCTTCCACAGTAATAACATCTCACCCTTTCATCTCCGAATCTTCTGGCATGATGAGATTGCTTAGGCTGCCATCCATAATGTGGTCTCCTCCTGCCATAACTAGCCTGCCTCTTATTATACTGATATCTTCTTCCATAAGAAGGCTGAGAATGCTATTTTCTGGATTGTCTCCCATGATGGTGAGGCTTTCTTCTTCCGTAGACATAGGGCACATCATTGTTAAATCTAAATCCATGACTATACCCGTTGACCTGATGTTGAGACATCTGATGTGACATGCCCTGTTTGAACCTAGCAGCTTGCATGCTCTTATGGTATTGAGGGGGCATATACTGACTAGCTCTTTGTGGCTGCTTTCTCTTCTGATAAGGACCAGTCTTCTTCTCAATCCTCTTAGGTTGTGAAACATCAGCTTTCTTAGGAGTAGGATCCTGCACCTTTGGCTGATGTTGAGACAATGGTTGAGACATCTCCACTTTGGTTCCTGAAGTGCTTGCTTCAGTAGGTACTTTTCCCTCAACCACAAATCCTAATCCAGTCCTGTCTCCAGCTATCCTTTCCGTCTGAAGAATCTTGTCAAGAGTGTCTGTACCACTGTTCAGCATCCTAACAGACTTGGTCATTTGATCAAGATGAGCTCTTACTAGCACCACTTCATTTTCTAGATCAGCTTTTTCATTCTCAAGCTGAGCAATCTGTTGCTTGTGGCACTAGTTTTCTTGACAGACTTCAGCACTCTTAAAACACAGCTCTCTGTAGGTTGAAGCTAGCTCATCATAAGTGACTTCTCCATCACTATCATCATCAGATTCAACAATTCCTGTCAAGGCTGCAACATGCTTTGCTGACTCACTTTCACTTTCACTGTCAGAGTCAGACCAGGAAATTGTCAAGCCTTTATTCTGCTTCTTCAAGAATGTGGGATATTCTTTCTTGACATGTCCATACCCTTCACATTCAAAGCACTGAACACCTTTATCTTGGACAGTCTTCTCTTCATCTTTCTCTTTTGACTTACTGATGTCATTTGGCCTGTAGTTATAGTTCATCTTCTTGAACACTTTGTTGAATTGCCTTCCCAACATAACTATAGCCTGAGGCAGATCCTCCTGGGACTCATCATCTTTAGCTGCTGCAGGAGTGGAGACTAAGGCTATACTCTTAGGCTTCTTTTCTGGTTCTTCCTCATTCAGTCCAAGTTCAAATGTTTGAAGAGATCCAATAAGCTCATCAACTCTCATCTTGCTGATGTCTTGAGATTCTTCAATGGCTGTTACCTTCATCTTATACTTCTTAGGGAGGGACCTAAGAATCTTTCTCACCAGCTTCTCTTCTGTTATCTTCTCACCAAGAGCACTGAATGCATTTGACAGCTCAAGAACACTCATGTGGAAGTCATGAATAGTCTCATCTTCCTTCATCTTCAAGCTTTCAAACTTAGATGTTAGAAGCTGAAGTCTAGACATCTAAACTCTAGATGTGCCTTCATGAGTAGCCTTCAAAATATCCCAAGCAGCCTTAGCAGTTTCACATGAGTTGATCAGCCTGAATATGTTCTTGTCAACCCCATTGAAGATAGCATTTAGGGCTTTTGAATTCCCAAGGGCAAGTTCATCTTCTTCCTTGGTCCATTCTTCTTCAGGCTTAGGCTTTGAGGTGCCTTCTTTATCCTTGCCAGCCTCATCTTTCTCACATACCTCTGGAGCTTTCCACTCTTTAATGACAGCCTTCCAAGCTCTGCTGTCTAACGACTTTAAAAAAGTAGTCATTCTAGGCTTCCAATACTCATAGTTTGAGCCATCCAAGATAGGGGGTCTGTTGACGAATCCTCCAACCTCTTTGTCCATCTTTCACCAGAAAGTACTTCCCTAGATCTCACCCAGAGACAGACAGGATGCCTGCTCTGATACCAATTGAAATTTTGGTACCAGACGTGTGATGTTAAGGTGCGATGTCACAACAACACACTCTGCAATAATGGACAGAATAAGCAACAGGAAAACACAAGGAATTGTTCACCCAGTTCGGTCTAACTACCTACGTCTGGGGGCTACCAAGCCAGGGATGAAATTCACTACTTGTAGATATAATTTACAGACTCAACACACCAGTTGACAATCTCCTAAACTTATACTCTACTAGTGACTTTCTACCTAAGAAACCACTTAGATATGAGAACACTACTCAATCCCCTAAAACACTCAAAGAACAACCTCTTTGAGATCCCTTGATCTTGCTTCCTAGCTTCGATCAATCAACAACTCTCTATTGCTTCACAGCTTCTAGAGAGGACAGAAAATTCAACACCTATTCAAACCTAGAATAGTGTGATTACAAGTACTCTAAACAAACCCTAGACTCTAAGCCTCCAGCTCTTGATCTTCAATCTGTTTTCTGTACCTTCTTCCTTGGTCTTGTGCGCTTTATATAGCTCCTTGAATTTGGATTGGATTTGTCACAATATTTGATCAGATTTGTTAATTAAAAACTGAATCTTTTAAAACAGATTTTATCCCCAAAATCTTTTTAAATCTTCCACCTTTTAATTCTCCAACAAACCTGCAATCAAATCTCCCATGTAACAGAAAATATCTAGCCCAAGATATTCTCATCCAACGAGTCAACACTCTCCACAATTCCAGCTAATACGCGACCCTAATAACAACAAGCCCATGCTGTCATTAGCTTCAGTTCTGCAGGTCTGATGTTACAACATCACCTATGTGACATCAGACATCCACTTCAGCAACTAGCAACCTTAACACAGCCCAGTGTTAAGTGCAATGTTATGACATCAAGCCCATGACATCAAACATAGTTAACCTTCACAACTTAGTACAGCTCAGTACTAAGACTCAATGTTGCAACATCAACACCATGACATTAGCATTGAACACCTTGTTGTTTTACCAAAATTCCAGCCAATCCAGGAACTTACAAAAACCCTAAGGTGACTCGATTCAAACCAAAGACGGTGCCAACGATAATTGGACTTTGGTTCAAGCTTGACACGATTCAAGCAGGAACAGTTTCAAACAACAGGAAAGATGCCAGCGATGACTGAACTTAAGGTTAGACTTCTTGGGGAATACCCATTATGGTTGCAAAGAGGTTGAATAAAACCAGAGATAGATAAGTTTCTCATAAGAGACTGCAACTTATTGCCATGAAAGAACAAGCTTCTCCAAGACAATGATACTTGTTGCTGGGTATAAATTCCAAAGAAATGTTGGTATTACAACACTGCTGGAGAAATAATCATGTCTTTAATGAGGATCTGTAAAAGATTCTTCCTGTGAGACACAATGCAAAATAAATGCACTCGAAAGTGGGTTCAGAAACCACACCTACCAGGGACCAAGGTTCAGTCTAGGAGCAAGCTAGAAAGAAACGGTCAAGCAAGACTCCAATTGAGGAATGAACTCAACTGGGGATTTATCTTATCCAAATGTGGAAAAAGATAACTGAAGCAACCATCATCCACGAGAATCAAACTCTGTGGGGAATTCAGAAAAGAGTGGGCACTTTATGCCTAGGGTTGACACCTCTATTGGAGAGAAAAGACACACCCAGTCACTTGGGGAGACAAACGCCAAAGTGAACAACCCAGGTAAACACCAGAAACATGTAGCAAAAATGATAACATGCTATGCATATGAGTGCTTATGCCATGCTTAAGCTTATGCTGACAAAACAAACAAGAAGCGAAGCTGGAGATGAAATAAACATCTCGACGAGGATACCCAGCCAAACTCAAAAGGTTGGACCATCACTGGGGGTGAAGTAGCTTTACTTCATGGTTATGTCCTTCCTTGGGGGAAAGAGTATTCCACTTGATATAGCATCTTGACTTCACTAGGAATACCATCATGAGTTTAATTTCTTCATTGGAGAGAAAAGATCCATTGGGGAGTGCCAAGATTAGCTGAAGAGACAACTTACTGGGAGCTGGCAGAGACGCCACAAAAGCTTAGTAGTTCTGCATAACTCATCTGCCTCAGGGTACATGGTCTGTCAGAAGAATACATCAAGAGGATTCTATAGAAGAATTGGCATACAAGGTGTTTCAATATCTTCAAACTCTTGGAGAGATTTACCGAATCTCGACATAACTGCCCCTGATTGACTGCTTCGTACGACAAAGTTCTTGAGCTAGTTGCGAGTCTTGATCGAAGACCAAGATTGAAGCTCAGAGGTTAATTGGGTTCCGATGGGGAAAATCATTATACAAAGCCTAAGAGGAGGCTAGATTCCACTTGGGGAAATCATTATACAAAGCCTAAGAGGAGGCTATCTGTTGACTGACTGACTCCGCATGGGAGAATCCTTATACAAAGCCTAAGAGGAGGCTGTCTGATAGTTTATACTCATCCCGGAGTGTACAGAGCCCAAGATTAACAGCATCTGCACAATAAAGTCCTTGAACTTATGCTTCAGACTGGTTGTTGACAACTGGGGAACAAACTTGCCCCTGTCAAGTTTATCTATGAAGGAGATGCCCCAGACTAGTTGTTTTTTAGAGGTTTGCAGAATCTTGACTTGATTGCTTCTGATTAACTGGTCTTGTGAGGATAAGTCATCAAAAGGATTTTACAGAAGAATTGAAATACCAAACACTTCAATATCTTCAAACTCTTGAAAAGAATCATAAGTCTTGACAAAGCTGCCCCAGTTCAACTCAATATTCTGAACTTTGAATAGTTCTACCCCTGATTCTTAGCTCTCGAACTGGTGGATTGGCAAATCCTTCCGCTTGGTTGCCCCTGACTGAGCTTTCTTTATCAAGTCAAATTCCCTAGCTGGCTGCATTTGTTGGGATTCCATTGATATTGAATTGTTTTTGCAAACAAGTATTGTTCATTAAAAATTGGCAATTTCAGTGCAAAAATTCATGCAAGCTTTTGAAATCAAGTTTTATTGATGAGACACGCACAGTGGAATGATTAAGTAATAAAAAACAAAGTGGATCTGGTCATCTACAGAATGACAGATAAAGTGGTCAACACACACAATTAGCAAAGATTATTAGGAGTCAGGTTAATCAACCTTGTTGTAGTATGCTTTCAAAACATCCTTACCTCAATTAGGTCTTTTAAGGGTTGTAACGTGGCTTGGTTCACGGTTTTATGAAACAAAGATAAAGGCTTAAAGTTTGTTTGGTACCCACCCCATCTTCGTGATGAACTCCAATCCTAAGCTCAATTAACTTAATTTATACATTCAGGTTCCTACAGACTAGGAACGAGCTGACGATCATTGATGATGATTTAGACACCTTGGATAGTCAGTACTCCCTTGCAGAATTTGGTTAATCTTTGAGACTTTGAGACTTCTCCTTGTCTTTGCTGGTTGAGGTCACGATACCTCTTCTTTTGATTTGATTGAGGTCACGATACCTCTCTTTGTTTGCGGTTAGGACCTCCTTTTTGTTTGATTGTTGCTTTGAAACTCCTTTTTTGGCTATTGTACAAGTTCTTTTGTATAAGGCAAAGTTATGGGCTTCCCAACTTTCTTGGCTTTTGCCTTGAAAGGGACTCGGCTCATTCTTTGATTAAGGATTTTTTCAACGATCCTTCCTTATTGTTGCTTGGATGAACAACCTGCACAACGCTAACTCATTTGATTTGAGAGAGCTGACTGGTGTCTTGCATGAAGCGCTTGCATTCGAATGCATAACCAAGTTAAACTGAGAACTACCCTGCCCCAAGGTTGAGATTTAAGGGTTTTTTGTGTAAAGAAAGAAAACTCCTACTTCTAGGCTCGAAGGGTTAACGAGTGATTATCTTCCTTATTTCTCCAGTGTTTGGGGATTGAACAATGCCTTACATCCTCGGCGAGGTTTAATCGAAAGCATACCACAACAATTATGGATAATATTTTCGTCATCCTCCCCAATCTTTGCTTGAACAAAAGGATTGATATGGGAAAAAAATTGTCTGGTTTTTGTTTTTTTTTATGAACACAAAAGTAAATGAGTGAAACGAATGGACTTAATCAAAAGATGCACAAACATTTCATTAATCTTGCCAATTTGAAAGTACAACAATGCTTATAAGCAAATATAATTCAAACATGCAAAGAAAATACAACAAAAATGCTAAACAGCCATATGATTGCCAGCTTTGGGGAATTGAAATTTCCTTCTTAATCTGCCAAGCTGAGATAGTCATCTTCAGAGTTAATTGTCGAGATCCGCTTGAGAATCATCTTCACACATACTCTCAGAAAATTCTTCCACCTCAGAGTCTGATGAACCTGCCTGATTAGGCGGAGGTTTGCTGATTTGGACGCCTTGAGGCGTGAATGAGAACATATCAGAGTCAAACAAAGTTTGAACCTGGCTTCTGAGTACCCTAAGTCTTCAGCTGAATGCCTCTGTGCCCCAGCATGGTGGTCACAACGAACGAGTCTGAAAAAGACAACTTCAAAAGCTACTTCAAGTCCAATGATGGCTTCAGGAAGCCGCATGGGTTACAGACAAAGGACGGACAAGACTCAAGGCTGAGAAATGCAAATGCAATGCAAATGACATGCAATGAGAATGCAATGCTTAATGCAAGCCAAATGGTTTCAAGGAACTCAAAGGCAAGTTTGCAAACTTTTTTGGAAAACTGAAGAGTTTTGTTTTAAAAATCAATGATCTCTAAGGATCCTTGCAAAGAAAAGAACGTCTGAGTTCCTTGAAATCATTAATGGATGCGAGGAGATGTATGCAATGCACAAACACGGGCACACAAAAACATAGATATATGCACACGCAAAAGCACACAAGCACAAACATATGTACACTGATATTCATAGATACGCACAAACAAACATATACAGATATTCACAGATATGCATACACAAACAAGAGAGGACCAAAGTTTGAAGATCACAAGCATGGAGCCATGGTCTACCCATCCCAGAAGGTATGTACTATGGGTTTTCAACTGCAGAACAAGGTTCTAAAAAGTTCCCAGAGTCGGCAACCCATCTTTCGGATTTTAAAGATTTCCCAGATGACTTGGTAATCAATAAAATTCTCAAGAGGATCTCGTCTGAGTGTAGTATCGCGTGACAACCAATTCAGAAATAGACTCCATCATGGTCACCGCACTACATCCTAAAAGGCTAAGTGGGTTTGGTAACTACGGTTCTCAATATTATGGGCTCCTAGGTCGAGAGTAGCACGCTTTCACGAACGAATTCGTTCAACATAACTAGACTCTCGAGAGGGCCTCAACTGAGTGATGGTGTTATCAATTCAACTTTTCAGGATTCGACTCCCTCAAAGCCTTCTTGAATACCATCGTCCTATCCTAAGTACACTCAAGTCCGGGTTAGGACTTATCTTACAACTCAATAGTAGTACCCTGCACACAGAAAATCCAGTACAGACAGAGATATATACAAATATATACAGACATACAGATATCACGGATGTATACAAGTAAACAAGCAAGACATAAATAACACAAGCAAAAAACAAGGTAGGCTTAAACCTCAAAAATAAGATAGATCCCCAGTGAAGTCGCCATTTCTGTTGCGGTGAAAATCGGATAACAAGCTATTAATTAACTTGCATCATTTTCTTTTACAACCGACTTTGATTTATCCAAAGGAAAGGTTCAAGAACGTTAAAAAAAACCTAAAGGGGGGAGATCTAAGGTTCGGGGGTTGGTTACGCCTAGGGAAGATATTAACACCCTAAATGTCCGCAATACTCTATGGGAACCTCTTGTTTAGATTGTTTTATTCTATGTTTGCTTGCTAAGGTAAATCTGTACTAAGGTAAAGACCTAAAGATATGTACACTAAGTTTGCTCGCCAAGACGTCGCATCTTGTGCCTACGTATCTGACTAAAGAATCAGAGCAACCGTAGTTCACCTAACTAAGGGTGAAAGAAAAGGAAGCATTGACTATGGCCAACGTTCCAAAGGGGATGAGCATAAGCTCACGTAGAGTCCACGATAACTCTCTAAGTCTACGTTATGAAGGGAGGAAGTGAATTCTCATGATAGTGAGAACCACACAGAGTTCATGATAACTCTGTAAGTCTGAGTAAAAGGTAAAGTGAGTTCTCATGATAGTGAGAATCACATGGAGTTCATAATAACTCCATCCTATTACTAAACTATGAGGGAAACAACTCTTATGAGGCCAAGGACGAAATGGGAAAGGTTTGTGGACTTAGGAGTCAAAGCAGGAACTTTCCTTTGGAAGGAGGGTCAAATGAGTCAAGCATGAATATGATATATACAGTATGAATATGAACAAAAGTATAATCAAGATTAAAGTAATATGAACATGGTAATAATCAAGATATCAAAGTCAAGTGATAATAAATCAAAGAATGACAGTAAATACATAGTATTATGCTTAACATGCTAAAATACTAAAACAATGTCAGGAAAACATATATACAAGCAGACATCAAGAGATAAAAATGCATCAATGTAAATGAGCAAGAGATAGAAAGATCTAACCAGAATAGTGCATAAACACTTCCCACTGATGGGCCACTGGCAAGCCAAGATCAAGAGTCAAAACCTCTACTCCAAGAGCATAGGGCAAAGGGTCCTAAATCTAAGTCCTCAGTCCAAAACACAATAGTAACCACAGTCCGGTCAATTGAGTTTTTTAGGGTTTCGATATTTATTAGTGTATTTTAAATGAACAAATAAAATGAACAATATACACAAGATATAAATATGAACAATGATAATATTAACAAGGATAATAATCGACATAAAGAATAAATCAAGATATATATATATATTGACTGAAAGTAAATTTAGTGATTGTTGATTAATTTATTGGATCGATGAATCGGGTCCAATGTAGTGCTGATCCGTCGTAGTACGGTCTATGAGGAAGACCATACTATAGGAGAATGCACAATTTAATCTTTGTGTTAAGACACGATAGAGAAATGATATAGAAGATCATTCTCCGATGAAATCGTGTCACACGAAAAGAAGAGGTGAAGACCTAGTCTTAAATCACAAACTCTCGTTGATTAGTCGAAGGTAACCTATCACGATCTCAAAGTATAGAAAGAAATCTCAATGATTACTCACTACAGATTTGAAATAATGAAGGTTCATCGCTTCGCTAACAACGTTCATGAATAGAAAGACTTCATCGGTCATAAATGAAAATGAAGATATAAGAAAATACAGAATGAAGTATAAATAAAGTCGGTCTCGTCTTAATCATGATTTAATCGTGAAACCGATAATCTTTAATTAAACTCTCATTGACCAACAAAATAGAAAATGGGCCTCATATTCGTCACAATTTATTGATTCAAATAAATCAACAAAAATCATGATTTTCCTATATCATAGGCCCAAAAATAAATAATAGAATTGAAATGGAAATAAAGACCAAATTAATATAAAGCTTAACATTAAGACATAAAAAAAGAGATGATGGAATTAACAATAAAATGCTAGAAATTGTGATCTTAAAACTAAAAACAAAGAAAATTAAAACTTAAGAGAGGGGTGCGCTTAGTTGACTGGTGGTGTCTAAAAAAAATGAGGAATCATATGGGTTTAGCCCATCATCCTCAAAAACTGATGCCACGGTTTATTTAAAAAAGGAAGGGTGTGTAAAAGAAAAAGGGGAGTTGGTCAGAAAGAAAGAGATGGGCTTATGATCCCAATCACAGTCTGAGCCCAAGCGAATATATCATTTTTCAAGATAAACATGGTTTTGACCAAAAGAGGGATACGACCTCCCCCACCTACAGCCACTCAGTTTTCCAAAATAAACATGGTTATGGATTGAGAAAACAATACGCATGAATATCAAAACAAATCGTGCTTAGAAGAAGAACCAAATTCCTCTCCGTCATCGCGATATTAAAAAACGGAACAACATCATCTTTTCCAAAACCAAACAGGACACATGGTATTTCTGCGAATCAAGTCCCCCTTTTCGGTTTCGGAATCTCGTTCAACTCCGATTGCATTCTCGATCTTAACCCAAGGTTCATAGTTTCGTCTTGATTTCTCTTATTCTTCGAATCCTGAGTATGTTCGATTTGGGTTTGAGACTGACTTGGGGTTTTGGGTTGTGTAGTTATGGGTTTTGATGGAGGTATTGTGATTTGGGATGATTGTGAAGTTTTCTGTGATGTTATGGTTTGAAAAAGAAACTTCAGGCGGTGGAGTAGGGATGTTCGTCTTTCGGGTTTTTGAGCTGGTTGGCTACTGTTTGATGCGAATGAGTGTGTTGAGGATGTGTTATAGGGGTTGAAGGGATTCGGATTGAAGACAGGTGATGGTTTCATGTGTTGTTCATTCTCCTTCATCTCTTTTCTTTTTCATTTTTCTGTTCTGAATGTGGGTTTGGTGTTGATGATGAAGTTTGTAGGAGAGGTTATTTGTTGTTAGAGAAGTGATGTGAGGATAATGAATATTGATGAAGTATTAGGTTTGGGTGAAAGTAATGGTGTGAGAGGATCAAGAGTTTGGAAGAAGGAAAAAGTTTATGAATGGTCTCTCCCCTGCTGCAGAAGCGTGGAGTTGTGGTTTTATGGTTGGGGCGGGTTGAATGAGAAAGGTGTTTGGTCTGATGGTTTATGCGTGATAGCAGGGGATGTAGAAGTTTTTCGCTTAATGTTGGACAGGCTAGAAAAATTCAGAGTTTGGCATGATTAAAGTGGTGTAAGATGGTGTTCGTACAACATTGCGGCGGATTCGTACGAGCTGTGTGGTGGATTTGTTTTGGCGTTGTAGTGGTTTATGTTGTTTAATGAATGGTAGTGAGGTGTACGGGTTCTGCAACACTGCTATTGCGTGTGGTTGCTTTTGCCGTGTTTCGTTTTTGAGCAAGTTTTTGGTACGGTTGGGCAAGGTACTGGTGAGGATTGTCTGCATAGGATGGTGACTGGTGAGGCTTAAAAGTGTGCAGAGGTTTCGTACGGATGCGTAGGGGAGATGCAACATTTGCTTTGGTTTTGTTTTGGTAGCAAGCATGGAGATATTTGTGGCACGTTGTGTTCCTCTCTTTTTTTTGATGACCTTTTTGTTGTAATTTGTAACACCAAAGAAAACAATGGGCTTTTGTATTTTGAAATAAAATGGATTATTGAATGGATATGTTTTAATTATTGGGAATTGTTTAGGGAAATGAATTGAATTGAAAAATAGGTATAGATTAGAATTGAAAATAATTAGAATTGAAACTTGGATTTTGAAATAAGATTTGAAATTTAAAATGGAATCTTGAAAGAAAATTAATTTTGGAAAGGATAGAAACTTGGCTACTTTGTTTTTTGGATTTTTGTGAATTATGAAAATTAAGTTAAATTAAAATGAATTAGACTAAAAAATTAATATAAAATCAAACTAACTTAAATATGTAATATAAAAATAATAGGCTAAAGTGGATTTAAATAAATTCTAATCAAATATTTAACTAAACAAAAAAGTAATGATAGTAATTAAAATCAAGAAATGACCAAATAGACAAAAAAATGTCTGATTAATGATTAATGGACCAAATGGCCGCAAATGCTAAAATGACCGGCAAAAAAGACGTGCGGAAAACCATAGTATCTGAGGGTAAAATTTGGGGTGCAACAATAGTAAACAACCCAAATCGATCACATGGGCCCATGACCAATGCAGAAGGAATAGAACAAAGCATTCAACGCGGAAGAAAATATAGATCTTAATGGCCAATCAATGGATTTTTTTAGAGGAAGACTAGACCAAAACCATTATGTAAAGGAAGTGATCATAGAAGGAGAGATATACACTTCATATGTCTCATACTCAAATAGATATTTATGACTCTTACTGACTCCCTACTGGTGGAGTTATCAATCAGTTTACCCAATGTGTATAATTACCATTTCACTCAACATGTTCATGTGAATCCTTATACAACATCCATTTTGAGCCTGATTCATTTGAAAACTGATGTATAAATAAGGTGCAACCTCTCCATATTTATAGATATAGAAAGAATTTTTATTAATTTGAGTAAAAGTAACTTAAGATTCTATTACAATGGAACTTATTAGACATGATTTTTTTAATAAATGGCTCAAGAATACTTAAAAGATTGTTGACATAAACTTTCTTAAACACTTCTTTTTTCTGCTTGTTTCCTAATATCTCCATTAAAATTTTAGATATTTCCCTCATATTTAGTTTTTAGATAAACCTCTAAGAATGTAGAAATGTGGTTATTATGTAGAAGTTATATATAGTATATAATGTAGCAAAATTTTAATATTTGGTTAACCACTCTTTTAATATAGCAGAATCTTAGGGGCAGAACTAAGTCTTCTTGACTGAACTTGTATAAATTCCTGGTGTCTTTTCTCTTTCCTTTAACTTTTTATTTTCAACACTTTTGATCTTCGCTGCTAATTTCTAAAACGTTTTAAAAAAGTTTTTAAACTCTTAAAAAATAATCAATTTTTTTTCAAACCATAGTTTTTCTAAAACCCACAATTCACCCCACTTGTGTATGGATTCACATGTTCAACAAGGCTAACTTCAAACCAAGCAACGAACAGAGGCTTGAAGCAGTTAGTCTCCAAACCAAACAATGAACAATGCTTCAAGAAGTTAGTCTCTTAGCCAAACAAAGAGTTTGCACATGTTAATCTCAAATCAAGATGGAATTTTGAGTTGACTATCCTCCAAATCGAACCGAGGTTTTATACGAGCCAAAGACAAACCAAACTGAGATTTTTACCGGGCTAATCTCAAACTTACTAAGCTTTTAAATGAGCTGAACTCAAAAACAGAATGAGATTTTACACCAGGATGGTCTCAAACCAATAAAGCTTTTGACCAGATTGAGCTCAAGAATCATTGTGAAGAATTTTCATTGGTTGATCTTCACGAACCCAAAAAGAGATTTTCTTCAACGGCAAAGCTCACGTACGAAACATAGACTTATACAAATCCCCCCAAAACAAGCAAAGAGATTATACAATTATTTAGCTTCCAAAAAAAATAATCCCTTTCTAAGGAAGAATAAGTTTTACAAGAGAAAAGTCTACTCTTGGAAAATTTATAATTAAGCCCTCACCCAGGATAGAATTCCTCATTAAACTAAAAAATGCTCTTAAAGCACTATGGCTAAAATATGTGACAAAATGTGAATGTTTTAGAGAGTTTATGAGAGAAATGAAAAGTGATTTTTTTCCCCACGTTTTTAGGATGATTTTAAATGATTGAGAAAATTTCTATCTATAGGCTAAGAAATGATGTAAATTTGGAAATAATCCATTGACCAATTAAGTGACCTAATCGATTAGCTATTTGATTAAGTAGTGTAAATGATTGATTATTGCTGCCAAAATTGGAAGATTTAGATAGAGAGTCATTACCAATCTTTAAGAGAGTGTCATAATCCATAATAGAATCGATTATGCATTATCTAACAGTTTAGGCTGTAATTCTAATCAATTAGATAGGTTAAAAAACATTTGTTAATTAAACAATCAGTCTCTTAATCATTTGGCTAGGCTCCAAAAACATTTTTTTTGGTTATTTTAATTAAAAAGTGAGAGCTTTAACTATGTTTTAAATGAGTGAGTGAATGCGTGTGTGTAAGTGTGTGTGTTTGGGGGGGGAGGGGAGGGGTGTGTGCTTGTGCGTGTGTGTGTGTGTGTGCGTGTGTATGTGAGTGTGAGTGGGTGAGTGGGTGTTGGTGGGTGTGGACGTGTGTGTGCGTGTGTGTGTGTGTGTGCGTGTGTGGGTGGGTGGGTTCGTGTGTGTGTGTGTGCATGTGCGTGTGTGTGTGTGTGTGTTTCTGTGAGCGTGCACGCTTATGTGTGTGTGTGTGTGTGCGCGCGTGTGTGTATGTGCGTGTGTGTGTATGCATATATAAGTGTGTGTGCGTGCATGTAAGTGCGTGTGTGTGTGTGAGCGTGTGTGCTTATGTATGTTTGTGTGTGTGTGTGCGCGCGTGTGTGTGTGTACGTTTGTGTGTGTGCGCGTGCATATATAAGTTTGTGTGTGTCCGTGGTATGTGTGTATGTGTGTATGTGTGTGTGTTTGTGTGTGTGCGTGCGTGCATGTTTGCCTGTGTGTGTGTGTGTCTGTGATTTAGCCATTGAAATTATGTTCGACGGACACTAGGTTGTCAGATACAATGATTTGACAATGTGTATGACAAATGTAATGCGTAATTAGAAAAATGAAGGCAGTAAATAAAATAACACAAGAATTAGTAACCCAGTTCGGTGCAAAGCTACATACTTTTGGACGACGTTAACCCAATGGAACAAAATTTACTCTTCTTCAAAGGAGACAAATTCATACTTCTCTTCTTCATTACTTTCACCACTGACTTGCACATTGTCTTCACTTGTGGTCTCAACATCCTTCTTCACATCCTTATCAACATTATATCCTCCAGCTTCATAGGTGGAAGTTTCAAACACTTTGGCGTTCATGAGTCTAATGAGGCCATCAACCTTACTTTTCATAGTTGTGGAGGTGACAATTAGATCTTGAAGATTCCTGGAGACCTGCATCAGCTCAGTTAGAACATGTCCTTTTGCAGTTCTTGACATTACACAAAACAATCTAGAATAATTACATTATTCAGACGTTGAGGATATAATCATCTAAAAGGAATCTAATATAAGAGAACTAGTCACTCATACTTAAGAGTTCATGGCTTTTACAAAAAAAAAAGAAAAAAAAAAGAAGACTTATAATAAATGAACTCGTGTTAGCTTGAGAGAACAACTCTAGTTGTGATATTGACTAATATGGTGGATTTGCTTATCTCGCGCGGTAGTGTATGGAATTGGTGAAGCAAGTCTAACATGTTGAGTTTGACTTGTACTTACAACTTCACCTATCTAGTTTGGTAGCAATGCATTTGGTTTGTTATAAGAGCATTAATATGATAACAAAAGTGAATCAGTTTGGTTGAAGAAACTTTTAGCAATCTGGTCAGCAAAAGCAAATTCAAGACATGAAATAACCTCAAATTTTATGTGTCAAAGAACTAGACAAGGGCAAGACAGTGTTTTCCAAGACAATTTAAGTTTTAAAAATTACATTTATGAATATATTTAAAATTAGGATTATTATCGTTTTAGTCGTTTAATTTTATTTGATTCACGAAATTAGTTTTCATACTTTAAATTTAAACAATTAAAAATTTAAATCTATGAATATATGTGTAATTTTAATACATTTACAATTATGGTTACATACTTCACCAATTTGGATATGTGTCAATTTTCATTCAAATAAAAAATCAAACTGTGATGTAAAATTTATTGTTTAGTTTTTAAAAGAATTTAATTGAAATACACTGACAGTGTAAAAGGATTTTACACTGTCAGTGAATCATAGACGTTGGATGTAAGAAGATGATTGACTTTTATTTTAACCACCACAAAAGTAATGCAAACGGATGATAGTGATACATTGACAGTGTAAATTTTTTTACACTGACAGTGTATAGTAATTAATCTCTTTTTAAAATACTTTTGTTAATATATATTTAATAGAATTATATTAATTACACTAAAGTTAAAAGTATTAATTTTCACTTTAGTACTACTACACGCGTTTAATACTACTACAACAACATTCTTTTTTTTATTAAGAAAAGATTTAAATAAACAAAAATAACAATTGTGCGTTTGCCGGGAGTCGAACCCGGGTCTATTGCTTGGAAGGCAATTCTCCTAACCGTTGGACTACAAACGCGCTCATGTCCCGTTTCACTTTTTTTGGTTATTCCAATATTTCTATTAACCTCCAAATGCTCACATGTATCTGCCATTATTTTCACCACTGTATCTTTTAGCTTTTATATGTTAACCAAACAAGCCCCTTAGAATGATTTGTTAGAATTTTAATCATAAATGTATCAGCTGCTATTTTTCTCTTGGGCCTTATAATTTTTTGTGATCTTTCATTCATTCATGTGTATATGGAATCATCATATGTCTAAATTTTCTTAATTGGTATCTTAAAAATACTAATTTTACCATTATTAATTGGTATCTTAAAAATACTATGTTTTAGAGCTTAGTATTTTATACCATTTAACCGTGGAACTTAAAATTGCTTAAACATAAATTTTAAAGTTTAGTATTTTTTTTACCACTAAATGTGTTAATGTGGAGTTTGAGATCATTTAAAAAAATTTATGGAGTTCAATCTTCTCTTCAAGTAATATTTTGACTCAATCTCAACTAAAAACGTAATATTGGTGAGATCAAATATGTGTTTTATATTTTTATTGTTATTAGAGTATAATTTAGTTTGATTACTTAAACAATATGTCAATTTGGACCCACATAATGTAAATTCAACAATCATTAAAATTATCTATTATAGAAGAAGTTCTTAGGGAGTCCTGCTTTTATCTCCATGATTTCTTTAAATTAAACTCTTTTGCAGGTACATTTTTTTAATCAATCAAAGTTGATATAATCAAAAAGACGTTTATGTACAAAGGCAATCCTATTGATTCAACCCAAATAACAAGCAAACTATTGATTGTACTCTGGGACAGGAACGACAATGGGGTTGTTTTCGAATACATGAATAGTTCATCAAATGCAACATGATTGTACTCTCTAATCACTAGGTGATCTTACTCACCAATTCCTATCATATACTCATGTTCTATACAAAGCATATTAGTTCATAACTAAACTATAGTTCTAACAACTACTTGTCCACGACACACACTAAGGTACCCTTGCATTCAAGCATCGCCACATAACTTATTTCCATAACCTAGATTATCTTTCTAAGTCATTCACCTAGTTTTACTCTTAGGTTTCCTCACTCATCATCATATGGTTTTAATTCTTATTATTACATAATCAAGACATCCAACTAATTTAAAACATACACATTAGCATATTCAAATGTCATACATGAAACACATAAGACATATAATCATTACTATCCTCCACCAAGAATCCTTGGTTAATTCATGGTCTCTCATCACCATTCAATATCCCATTGAATTATCTTTCCAATGCTTCAAGTCTCAAATCACACAGATCCACGGTTCTTGAATTATGGTGGAAACAAGAACCACATACTTTAACCTAACTAAGATTCTAGGTTAAACCCCAAACAATCTCATGAATTTTGAACGATTAATGTTAATCCAAAGCATACACGTCATGGTACAAGTTATAATAAATCCAAAGTGGTTTAGAAACATGGAATATGTGATTTTAGGCAAAACAAGACTGAACCAATCGATTGCATTGGAAGCCAATCGATTGCATTAAGGTTCTGCAAGGTATTTTTCAAAAAATGTACATGACCAATCGATTGGTCATTCATGTCAACCGATTGACATGATAAAAATTTCGTTTCTTCTTCAGAGAATTATGAAACAATCGATTGTTTGACAATTGGTTCCATAACCAATCGATTGGTTCATCACTTTTCTTCACAAATTCATGTTCTAAACACTTCCTTTTCCAATTTTAACCATGTTAAACCAATCCAATCCATAACCCAACATTAGTTCATGTGAAATCAACAAGAAAACTTCAAGAACAAAACATATAAAAAACAAGCAATCAAGGACCACAACTTCAGCAATAAGAACATAGTGCCAACACATGGAATCAATGAGAAATATGAACAACAACAATTTCATCATACATTAACACAAATTCTAACTCCCAAAACATAGATTCTATCCCCCAAAAGCTAATTCCTATCTAAGAACCCACCTTAAATTGATGAAGATATGAAATAAAGATGAAGTTTGTGAAGATGATGATGATGGTGAAACTCCCTCCATGGGTTTCTCTTCTTCTTCCATTCTTCCTCTCCTTCTCTTCTTATCTTCTTTTCTTCCCTTTCTCTTTCTCTCTTTCTTTCCCTTTTACTGATATATCTTATTTTCCTTTTCTTCTTATCTAATACTTCTTCTTTTATTCTTATCCTTTTTTCTTCTTTCTTTCTCTACCACATAAATAAATAAATAAATAAATATATATATATATATATATATATATATATGAAATTCTGGTACCAGACGTGTGATGTTAAGGTGTGATCTCACAACAACACACTCTGCAATAATGGACAGAATAAGCAACAGGAAAACACAAGGAATTGTTCACCCAGTTCGGTCTAACTACCTACGTCTGGGGGCTACCAAGCCAGGGATGAAATTCACTACTTGTAGATATAATTTACAGACTCAACACACCAGTTGACAATCTCCTAAACTTATACTCTACTAGTGACTTTCTACCTAAGAAACCACTTAGATATGAGAACACTACTCAATCCCCTAAAACACTCAAAGAACAACCTCTTTGAGATCCCTTGATCTTGCTTCCTAGCTTCGATCAATCAACAACTCTCTATTGCTTCACAGCTTCTAGAGAGGACAGAAAATTCAACACCTATTCAAACCTAGAATAGTGTGATTACAAGTACTCTAAACAAACCCTAGACTCTAAGCCTCCAGCTCTTGATCTTCAATCTGTTTTCTGTACCTTCTACCTTGGTCTTGTGCGCTTTATATAACTCCTTGAATTTGGATTGGATTTGTCACAATATTTGATCAGATTTGTTAATTAAAAACTGAATCTTTTAAAACAGATTTTATCCCCAAAATCTTTTTAAATCTTCCACCTTTTAATTCTCCAACAAACCTGCAATCAAATCTCCCATGTAACAGAAAATATCTAGCCCAAGATATTCTCATCCAACGAGTCAACACTCTCCACAATTCCAGCTAATACGCGACCTTAATAACAACAAGCCCATGCTGTCATTAGCTTCAGTTCCGCAGGTCTGATGTTACAACATCACCTATGTGACATCAGACATCCACATCAGCAACTAGCAACCTTAACACAGCCCAATGTTAAGTGCAATGTTATGACATCAAGCCCATGACATCAAACATAGTTAACCTTCACAACTTAGTACAGCCCAGTACTAAGACTCAATGCTGCAACATTAACACCATGACATCAGCATTGAACACCTTGTTGTTTTACCAAAATTCCAGCCAATCCAGGAACTTACAATCTCCCTCTTTGGCTAATTTTGGCTAAAACAATCTCTGCATCTTCAGAGACTTCAGCAGCGGAATATCTTCAATATTTTGAAACTTCAACTTGCAGCAGTTTGACAATCTTCATATAGTCTTCATTACTTGATCTGCTGCAGCACCATCTTCATTATTGACAACAACCAATTGGTGCTCCCCCTCAAAAACTTGAACCAGCATCACAGCTGTTCAGTAGCTCACAATGTGCAGCACATCTCCCCCTTGATGTCTGCTTTGCTGCACTTTGCACTCTTCAATGCTATGAATTCTTCACTAGCAGCTCCACAACTATGCTGTCTATACTCCCCCTCCACAGCTGCATCATTACTTTTCAACTAAACACCTTTTATTTTTATTCTTTTAGCAGCAACTACTCTTCTCCTCATGGCAATTTTTAACTCTCCCCCTTTTTAGCCATAATTAGACAATTATCCCAATAAAGTTAGTCCTAAACTAGCCCTCATTGTTAGCCTCACAGTCAGCAAATAGGCAAAACAAATCATAGAACAAAAATAGGTGCAAAAACAGCACAATATTCAAGTTACACAGGCAAGCACATTAAGTGCAAAACAACAAAACAAGAAAACTAAACTACTAACTACCAAAAACAGCAAGGTAGTAAGCTAGTCTTCATCAGAGCTGAGCTCCTCACTTTCTCCTTTATCACCAGGTCCTTCATCATCCTTGCTAGTGTTGACTGCTCCACCTTCCTTTGCTGCCATTTTCAGAGTCATGACAAGTCTTTCAAATTTTTGTTTCCTTTCAGTACTAACTTTGATGACTTCATCCAACTCCTTGCAAGCCTCTTCCAGTTCTGAAATTAACCCTGTCTTGGCTGGCTGCTGTTGTGATGTTGAAGCAGATGTCTTGACATTGTCAGAAACATGTTTCACTTCAAACAATTTAGAATGGACTGACAAGGCAGGCTTCCTTGTGCAAACTATATCCCAATGCTGTAGAATTCCAGGCTGTTGAGATAAGATAATCCCACAAATGAGAGAGGGAAAAGCAATTGGTATCTTCATAGTAGCAGCATGCTTAACAGTGTAATCAAAGATGTAGGAGCCATAGTCAATTCTTTGCTTTGTCCCTACAGCATAGATTATCTTCCCCAATTCAACCGAAATTGTGGTCTTGTGCCCAGTAGGAACCCAGTTGATAGCTCCAATTCTGTGCAGAATGGCATATTTGACACTCAACAACCTAGTTTGCAGCTTTCCATCTTCTGGCCAAACTTTTACCTGACCACCAGTGATTTCTTTACATATCACATTGTTGGAGACTTCCAATTCTTCACATTCTTCCTCACTTCTTCCTAAGTAGCCATTGATCACTTTAGGAGAGAACCATACACATTTGCCTATGATGGTAACTCTTCTGAAGGCTCGATTCTTGCTGTTGTTTATAGATTCAGAGATATTACCTATGAATTCTCTGACCAGCCCATCATAACAATTGGTCAACCCCGTCACAGTCCTTCGCAGACCAGCACACTCAATGAGGTCAGTAATTTCAGTGTCTTCTGCAGCTACCTCTCTTTCCAGTGCAATCTTTCTTTGAGGCATATAATTCCACATGGCTCCATAGTGATTTTGCACTTGATTATCAGTTGGGTCGATGTCTTGAGCATCGCTCTCAGACTCAGACTCTTTACTGATTCTCCTCTTTTTGCCCTCCTTGTCAACTTTGCTCCACGATTTTGGAGAATCTTTACTTGAGGCCCTTTTCTTGTCCTTCCTTCTTCCAATTTTCTCATCACCAGATGAGTCCTCAATCTCAATGACCTCGACCTGATCCTTCTCTTTACCCTTGTGACTAGCTTCCCTAGGGGATGATGTTCTGACATTACCATTGACATCAGGATCTTTACCCTCATCCTTTTGAAGATCTTTGTCCTCTTGAGTGGCGACCTTCTCAGCAGCCATTTGCCTTAGAGGGACAGAAATCCCTTTTACGCGTATCCCCTTCTCTAGGATTTTGGTGGTAAGCTGTTCCAACTCCAAGTCTACATTAAACTTCTCTTCCACAGCTTGGGATGATGATGTCCTGCCTTCAGTTTTATTCGTAGGGGAGGGTTTAGGGTTATCTGACTCGGAAGGAGCACCAGAACCGTGTTCATCATTGCCTAGGTCGTTTTCGGAGGGAACCCTAGTTCGTGCCGGTTCAGAGTTCTTGGAAGACATCATTCCTTTGAAACAGACAAGGTTTAGAACAAAACTCTCTATGTTGTTGAGATTTAGGAAGATGAGGCGTTGTGATGAGATGGTTTTGGAAGGTCTTGATGTGATATTAATATGGTAAGGCCCCTGATTTCGGTTCCAATTACTAAAGTTTTCCCTCCACGAAACCTTTCCTTTTAAAAATCTAAAATGATTCACCCTAGAGCTCATTAGCTCAGTTTGACCTTTCAGTATCCCTTCATACTTGATGTCACAACCTAATGTTAAAGCATCAGTCTTGTCATCCACAGTGGGGCTAATCCTTATGGGTATCCAAGAATAACAATTATTTCTGGTTCTGACTCCTTTCATGACCACTTCATCCTTCTCACTTGTCACCAGACACTCATCCTTTGAGTAGCAGACTTTGTACCCTTCATCACATAGCTGACTTATGCTGATCAGATTAGCATCCAACCCTTGGACAAGCATCACACTATCAAGAGTGAGTCCATCAAGATTTTTCACTCTTCCAACTCCCTCTACAACTCCTTCTTCTCCATTACCAAAGACAACCTTGTTAGCATGCCCAGACATGATCTCCACCAAATACTCCTTGGATCCAGTCATGTGCTTTGAACATCCACTGTCAAAGTACCAAGTTCCTTCTTCTGCTTCTTTGTCAGACAACTAAGCCAATAAGCACTTCCCCTTCTCCTTAGGTACCCATTGTTTAACAACTTTGGGCCTATCCTCCCTCCATCTGTTTTGAGGCTGAGAGTATCCATGCAGCTTGTAGCAAGAGTACTGCATATGTCCAAACCTTCCACAGTAATAACATCTCACCCTTTCATCTCTGAATCTTCTGCCATGATGAGATTGCTTAGGCTGCCATCCATAATGTGGTCTCCTCCTGCCATAACTAGCCTGCCTTTTATTATGCTGATATCTTCTTCCATAAGAAGGCTGAGAATGCTTTTTTCTGGATTGTCTCCCATAATGGTGAAGCTTTCTTCTTCCGTAGACATAAGGCACATCATTGTTAAATCTAAAGCCATGACTATACCCGTTGACCTGATGTTGAGACATCTGATGTAACATGCCCTGTTTGAACCTAGCAGCTTGCATGCTCTTATGGTATTGTGGGGGCATATACTGACTAGCTCTTTGTGGCTGCTTTCTCTTCTGATAAGGACCAGTCTTCTTCTCAATCCTCTTAGGTTGTGAAACATCAGCTTTCTTAGGAGTAGGATCCTGCACCTTTGGCTGATGTTGAGACAATGGTTGAGACATCTCCACTTTGGTTCCTAAAGTGCTTGCTTCAGTAGATACTTTTCCCTCAACCACAAATCCTAATCCAGTCTTGTCTCCAGCTATCCTTTCCGTCTGAAGAATCTTGTCAAGAGTGTCTGTACCACTGTTCAGCATCCTAACAGACTTGGTCATTTGATCAAGATGAGCTCTTACTAGCACCACTTCATTTTCCAGATCAGCTTTTTCATTCTCAAGCTGAGCAATCTGTTGCTTGTGGCACTTGTTTTCTTGACAGACTTCAGCACTCTTAAAACACAACTCTCTGTAGGTTGAAGCTAGCTCATCATAAGTGACTTCTCCATCACTATCATCATCAGATTCAACAATTCCTGTCAAAGCTGCAACATGCTTTGCTGACTCACTTTCACTTTCACTGTCAGAGTCAGACCAGGAAATTGTCAAGCCTTTATTCTGCTTCTTCAAGAATGTGGGACACTCTTTCTTGACATGTCCATACCCTTCACATTCAAAGCACTGAACACCTTTATCTTGGACAGTCTTCTCTTCATCTTTCTCTTTTGACTTACTGATGTCAGAGGAGATGTTCTTGACATTAGGCCTGTAGTTATAGTTCATCTTCTTGAACACTTTGTTGAATTGCCTTCCCAACATAACTATAGCCTGAGGCAGATCCTCCTGGGACTCATCATCTTTAGTTGCTGCAGGAGTGGAGACTAAGGCTATACTCTTGGGCTTCTTTTCTGGTTCTTCCTCATTCAGCCCAAGTTCAAATGTTTGAAGAGATCCAATAAGCTCATCAACTCTCATCTTGCTGATGTCTTGAGATTCTTCAATGGCTGTTACCTTCATCTTATACTTCTTAGGGAGGGACCTAAGAATCTTTCTTACCAGCTTCTCTTCTGTCATCTTCTCACCAAGAGCACTGGATGCATTTGACAGCTCAAGAACACTCATGTGGAAGTCATGAATAGTTTCCTCTTCCTTCATCTTCAAGCTTTCAAACTTAGATGTTAAAAGCTGAAGTCTTGACATCTTCACTCTAGATGTACCTTCATGAGTAGCCTTCAAAATATCCCAAGCAGCCTTAGCAGTTTCACATGAGTTGATCAGCCTGAATATGTTCTTGTCAACCCCATTGAAGATAGCATTTAGGGCTTTTGAATTCCCAAGGGCAAGCTCATCTTCTTCCTTGGACCATTCTTCTTCAGGCTTTCGCTTAGAGGTGCCTTCTTTATCCTTGCCAGCATCATCTTTTTCACACACAACAGGAGCTTCCCACTCTTTAATGACAGCCTTCCAAGCTCTGCTGTCTAATGACTTTAAAAAGGTAGTCATTCTAGGCTTCCAATACTCATAGTTTGAGCCATCCAATATAGGGGGTCTGTTGACAAATCCTCCAACCTCTTTGTCCATCTTTCACCAGAAAGTACTTCCCTAGATCTCACCCAGAGACAGACAGGATGCCTGCTCTGATACCAATTGAAATTCTGGTACCAGAAGTGTGATGTTAAGGTGTGATGTCACAACAACACACTCTGCAATAATGGACAGAATAAGCAACAGGAAAACACAAGGAATTGTTCACCCAGTTCGGTCTAACTACCTACGTCTGGGGGCTACCAAGCCAGAGATGAAATTCACTACTTGTAGATATAATTTACAGACTCAACACACCAGTTGACAATCTCCTAAACTTATACTCTACTAGTGACTTTCTACCTAAGAAACCACTTAGATATGAGAACACTACTCAATCCCCTAAAACACTCAAAGAACAACCTCTTTGAGATCCCTTGATCTTGCTTCCTAGCTTCGATCAATCAACAACTCTCTATTGCTTCACAGCTTCTAGAGAGGACAGAAAATTCAACACCTATTCAAACCTAGAATAGTGTGATTACAAGTACTCTAAACAAACCCTAGGCTCTAAGCCTCCAGCTCTTGATCTTCAATCTGTTTTCTGTACCTTCTTCCTTGGTCTTGTGCGCTTTATATAGCTCCTTGAATTTGGATTGGATTTGTCACAATATTTGATCAGATTTGTTAATTAAAAACTGAATCTTTTAAAACAGATTTTATCCCCAAAATCTTTTTAAATCTTCCACCTTTTAATTCTCCAACAAACCTGCAATCAAATCTCCCATGTAACAGAAAATATCTAGCCCAAGATATTCTCATCCAACGAGTCAACACTCTCCACAATTCCAGCTAATACGCGACCCTAATAACAACAAGCCCATGCTGTCATTAGCTTCAGTTCTGCAGGTCTGATGTTACAACATCACCTATGTGACATCAGACATCCACTTCAGCAACTAGCAACCTTAACACAGCCCAGTGTTAAGTGCAATGTTATGACATCAAGCCCATGACATCAAACATAGTTAACCTTCACAACTTAGTACAGCCCAGTACTAAGACTCAATGCTGCAACATCAACACCATGACATCAGCATTGAACACCTTGTTGTTTTACCAAAATTCCAGCCAATCCAGGAACTTACAATATATATATATATATATAGTCTTTCAGTTGATATTTTGTCTTTTAGTACCGATTGACCAATTATTAATGTTACCAAAATGCTCATTCTTGTACTAGTTAATAATAGTTAGTCTCTTTTAATAAGGATTGATCTCTTCAAAGTCCACTAATTACTCTATTTGTTCCAACTAACAACATTTAGAGCACATGGTGGCTTAAATTGTTTCAACTGACTAGAGATAGAATACATAGAAACTCAGCTGGTCTTAACTGACAACCATTTGAGCATTTAAGGGAATATGGGATATTATTGTCTTCAAGACTTCTTTACTTGTCCCAGTTTCCTGTTTTCTTACATCAGTAAATTGATGACATTGTTGATGTGGGTAAAAATGATAGTTGTGGTTTCTGTGTTATTACTGATTTATTTGGATGGTCGGAGATTTTTGGCCTTTGGTTTGAACGCAGTTAGATTGTGAAGTTTATCAGCAACATCAGTTGTATTCCAAGTTGTTCTATCACTCGGTACCTAAAGTTAGGAGTGTGTTGCGGGTAGCTAGCTTGGGTCTGTAGGGTCGTGAGAAGTTGGCGGTGATTCCTGATATGGGTTATCCTTTTGCTTCTAGATACAATGTCAGATTGGTCTCGTTGTCCAGGAACCTTATCATCACATTTTTCCAATTAGTGATAGCTCCATGCATAGCTTTAAGTAGACACAAAATTACTGCAGTTGGTTTTGTTGACAACTGTCATTGGGTTCAAGTGAAGTTGAAACCCAATTGTTCTTTGCCTCTCGTCACAAACTGATGGAGACATAACTGTAGTGAATGTGCAAAAGCATGATAATCAGCATATGCGGGACATATTAGGCACTGTGAAGAAGAAATTAGGAAGTCAACATAATTTGTTTTGTATTGATATTGTAGCACTTTTTTGCACTATATGTATATATTTTATCATATATAGTTTGTTAAAAATGTCAAAAAGTTATAATTTTTTGGGTTAATAGACATTTACCCCCTGCAATATAGGCGAGTTTTGATTTACCCCCCCTTTAAAAAAATAATTTTGGATTACCCCCATGAAATTTTGGGATACCCCCCTGAGCGTGTAAAAACCAGGGGGGTAAATAAAAAAAAAATTTGTACAGGGTGTAATTTTTTACCTGGGAGGCAAAAGACTTAGAATTTTAAAATTTCAGGGGGGTAATCCAAAATTATTTTTTTAAAGGGGGTAAATCAAAACTCGCCTATATTGCAGGGGAGTAAATGTCTATTAACCCTATTTTTTTTCTAAATCTCACAACGACCTACCTAATTTTTCGAAATTTCCAATTTTTTTTAAAATATTCGGCAGGTCTTATAGTTGAACAGGTTTTTAAAATGTATGATATAACCGCATTGGATTTCTCAAATATTTGGTATATATGCACCAAAATTTTCAAATATCAGATATTTCTTCACCAATTTTGCAGAATCTCATGCATTTTTATCGGGAATTTTTTAAATGTCCGATAATTCTTCATAATTTTGCAAAATATCTATTTTTTTTTCAAAAATCCAATATTTTTTCAAAAAATCTAGTATTACTTCATCCGAATGAATAAATGGCAAAAAGCTGGTAACTGCATATTATTTTTTAAAGGGTTAATAGTCATTTACCCCCCTGCAATATAGGCAAATTTTGATTTACTCCCCTTTAAAAAATAATTTTGAATTACCCCCTGAAATTTTGGGGTACACCCCGAAGCGTGTAAAAACCAAGGGGATAAATAAAAAAAAAAATTTTACAGGGGGGTAATTTTTCTACCTGAGGGACAAAAGACTTAGAATTTTAAAATTTAAGGAGGTAATCCAAAATTTTTTTTTTAAAGGGGGGTAAATCAAAAATCGCCTATATTGTAAGGGGTAAATGACTATTAACCTTTTTTAAAAGATCCGAGATAGGGACATAAATGTAATTGCAGTCCTCATGTGGGAGTACCAGGTCAAGGTGGGGTGCCAAGATAAAATCCTGTTGAATCCATGAATGTACGAGCTGATACTTTTCCTCTTGGGCCATGTAATTATTTGTGATCCATTTAAGTGTTTTGGATATTCCCATGCCTAATTTTTATTAGCTGGTTTCTTAAAAATAATTTATGGAGTTTACTGTTTCATTAGAATATGTTCATGTGCAGAATTTGAAAAAACAATCATCTCTTCCAAAATATAAGTTATTAAAATTTGTATTTTAAGACTCAATCCTTAATAAAAAATAATATTGGTGTGATGTATTGTTTACTTTTATCACTAATAAGGCGTATAAAAAATAAGTTCAACAAGTATTATCTAATTTTTTAAATTTGAAATGCTACTAAGGGACACTTTTATCTCTTTGTGGGTCCTCTTTAGGACATATGAGAGACTTTTGTTCGAAGGATTGGTCTTATTAAGGCTAAGTAATCTTATGTGAAAAAAAAAAATGAAAAATCGTCTTTTAAGTCTCGTTTGTTTTGTTTTTTCTTTTAAATTATTTTTATAGTGTAATATAATTTTGTGAAAAAAAATTTTATAATTTTTTTTCTTCATAAAAATTTCAAATGAAAATTTAGTTTGAATAGTTATTCTTAAAATATGATTTTATATATATCAACATTTTATCGAAAAAAAAAAATTAGATATTAAAATTTTAAAAAATCACTTAATTTTGAAGCTATTTCAAATAGCTTTTCATAAAAATCATTTTCGAGATACAACTTTTTTTAAAAATTATGATTTCGACAATTTTTTGATCTTTAATAATTTATGTTTATGTTGTATGATGTCAAAATTAGTTTTTGCAATTAATAAAAATGAATATAAAAAAACTTACAATATTTTAAAAAAGAGTTTTACAAAATCTATTTTTAAAAATACAAAAAAAGAATCTATTTTTGAAAGTTAAAACAAACAGGCTTTAAATATCATTAATTAATAGCTTTATCTAAAAATAGACATATTGATATACAATCCATCAAATCCAACACAATGTGAACACATGAGTATTGCATTTTCTTACCAAAAATTTCTTGAGCTTATTTTTAAAATTATAAACAATTAATGCAGGTAAAATTAAATTATTGTAAATATAAATAACAATAAAAATAATGAGAATAATTAGAAAACTTATCCAAATAATATAAGAAGGTGTTCATTAATTAAACAAATAAAAAATGGTTTTTTTTTTATATAAAAATAAAAGAGTACAAAGGGTAATACCTATGACATCCTATTTTTTTTTTTTTAATAAATAAGAAGCACTTTAATAAAATATAAAAGTTGTAAGTTGAATTTGATAATTTATTTGCGTAAATCAAGAGAATGTTGTTCTCTTGTAAAGTATGATATCATTATAAAAATTGCAAGTTGAATATGTGATAAATACTTGGTGTAAAAAGATTGTGGATTAATCTTTTGATAAAAGATTTGTTGTTAGTAGAATTTTTAAAAGACTTGTTGTTAGTAGAATTTTTAAAAGACTTGTTGTTAGTAGTCAAATTAATATAATTTTTGGTGTGTTCTTTTTGTCCCTTTATCTTTTGATATTTGTGTTATTTATTTTTTCGCGCTTAATCTTTGATTCTTTTCATTTCTTAAAATCAACAAACTAAAATCAATTATTTTATTACAATTTAATTTTTTTTTATCACATTTTACATTTTCTCTTCGTTTTATGTTTGAAGTCATTTGAATAACAATTGGCATTTGAGACTCACTTTTATTTAGACATTAATAGTCTTAAGAGGTAGGATAACTTCAAATAATTCCAAAGTAATATCAAAATTGGAAAGTGCATGAGGTTTTGGGAGATAAAGTAGGAGCCTTGTCCTTGGTTTGATTTCTTGTATGAATTTTTGGCAATTGAATTATTTTATTTCTACAACAAAGGTAGATTTATAATGGCTTCAAACCTTCATTCTCCATTTTAAAATCACAAAGTAACCTATATAATAATTTAAGATTTTTATAAATTATTTAAAATTATTTTTTAGAAAATTGTTATCCTATAATAAATAAAGTGTAGTTTATTTTAGTTTTTTAATATTATTTTAAGTATTTTATTGTTATATTATAATTGTTTAGATTTTGAAAAATCGCTTAAATTTATTGTTATTTTAAATAAATTTTTATAAAAAAAAAATTACTTTTGAGATATATCAATTTAAAGTTAAGGATAAACATTTGAGTAATTGGATGTCAGAATTATTCTTTTAATTATAAAAAATAATTGAAAATAACTTCTAATATTTAAAAAAAAATCTCATAAAATCATTTTTAAGTTTTTTTTTTAAAATTTATAACAAACAAAATATTGGTCAAACTCCACATATAATTTATGTGTAGTTTTATTAGAGGTTATGACAACAAATATTTGTCTATCTTTCGTCCATATACTTTTAATTTTAGTTTAACTTTTCTTTAATAAGTTTTTTGAGTAATAAACTTTTAACAAATAATATTATTAAATATTTTAAGATATTTTATATGATCAACTCAATTGTTATGATGTTTTTATGATAAAATATAATATAGTATTGTATTTAGCTTAATCTATTATTTTTTTATAGAAGAATATATTAATTTTTAAAATATATAATATTCATTTTTTTAATATGTTAAAAAATAAAAATATATATTAATTGAAGAATAACATAAATTAAAAAATAAAAATAAAAGTAAAACCGAGAAAAATGGTGATGTGGGGAAGGGGAAGGGGACGATGGCGGCCCTCTCTCACGGTGTCTTCGTCTCCGTCAGTCTCTGCGGCGGCCACGGCTGAACAGGGTTTTTAGGCTAATGTTGATCATGTGGAAGTAAGAGAATTGAATGATTCACAAGATGAACGAAGTCTATCAGAGGAGGAAGAAGTGCAACAATCCGAACAGGGATACCTAATTTCATCTCCCAAGAATCGTATTGAAAGTCAACAATTGAAGACTGAGAGTGAGCAGGAGAAAAAGAAGATGTGAGTAGATGTAATCAATGAAAATTGGAATCCTGCAAAAAGTTTAACTATAGAGTTTGTGGCACCTAAGGTGGTAAATGGAGAATTGGAGATTGAGATTGAAGAGGCAGACATTGAATCACAGGTAAAGTTTTGGAAATCTACTCTAATTATGTATGTCTTGGGTGATGATTTGAGTATGAATGTGGTAAAGCAGTTCATGATGAAGAATTGGAACTTTGTGAAATTACTAGACCTATTTTATGATGATGAGGGTTATTTCATTATGAGATTTAATTCTTTTATTGATAAGGATACTGTGTTAATGAAAGGCCCATATACAACCCATAGCAGGCCTATGTTGTTACGTGAATGGAAACCAGGTTTTTGTATGAAACATGACATGCTGTGTACGATACTTTTGTGGGTGAAGCTTCCCCAATTGTCGTCACACTTATGGGGAGAAAAAAGTTTGAGTAAAATTGGGAGTGCCATTGGTAATCCTTTGGTAACTGATGAATGAACGACTAATAAACTTCGAGTCTCTTATGCTCACATTCTTGTTGAGGTGGATATCTCACAAGAGTTGAAGAAGGAGATTGTGACTCGAGATGCTGCAGGCATAAGGAGAATCCAACCCATTGAATATGAGTGGAAGCCCTTGTATTGTGGAAAATGTCAGAAAGTGGGACACAACTGTGACAAACCTAAGAAACCTGCTAGAGAATGGAGACCAAAAATTGACGAGCCTAAACCTGTAGCTAAAGAAACTTCTGGAGAAATGAACAAGAACAAAGAAGTGAACAAGAACAAAGAAGTGGTCAATAATGCTGAGCCTTGTGAGGACAATATGGAATGAACAACAGTCACTAATAATAGAAGAGATAAAGGCAAAGGTGTGGTACAAGAAGTGACCTCTATACAATGTCAAAATGGATTTGGACTACTAGGGATTTTGAGTGATCCTATAGTATGTCAGAACCCTGCCCCATGATAGTGTCATGGAATGTGAGGGGGCTCAATAAAGTGGTAAAGACCAAAGAGGCAAGCTCATGCCTTCTTAGTCTTAAGCCCATGATAGCTGTATTGATTGAAACTAAGGTTAAAAAAGAGAAAGCTGATAATATTAGGAGAAAGCTCCATCTAGATGGTAGTTTTATAGATAATTATCAAACTCATTTGAATGGCAGATTATGGATTTGGTGGGATCAAAAGCAGGTTGAGGTAAGGGAAGTTTATAGCTCTGTCCAATATATACACTATGGCATTTATGATCTTCATGGCAACTTCATGTTCTGGTTAACTGCCATTTATGGACTCAATCAGTTGGATTGAAGGAAAAAATTATGGAAGGATTTGGAGAAAATTCATCTATGCCAACATGGCCCTTGGTTACTTATTGTAGATTTCAATAATGTCTTAAAATCTATGGATAGATTGGGAGGAAATCTGGTGCAACATAAGGAATATCAGGATTTGCTATCAATGATGAATACATCTGAGTTGAGTGAGATGGACAGTTCTGGAGACTACTTCACTTGGTCTAATAAGCACAGTAATAATGTCATTTACACTAGGATTGATCATGCCCTTGCTAATGTGGAGTGGTATCAAAAGTACATAAATGCTACTCTGAATATTCTTGCTCCTAGTATATCTGATCACTCTTTACTGATGATCAAGAATCCTGATGTCATCAGTAGGCCTAGACATTACCATTTTAAATTCTTGAACACTGTCACTGAGGTGCCTAATTTCCTTGAAGAAGTTGCTAAGAATTGGAGGCTCCCTATCCAGGGTAGTCCCATGTATGTTCTTTGGAGAAAGTTGATTAGAATTCAAACTAAGGTTAGACATCTTAGCAAGCCTTTGCTTGGTGTTTTTGTTTCTTTGGAAAAAGCTAGAGACTCCTCATTGAGAGTCAAGATTTGCTTATGCAGTATAGACAGAACACTGAATTGATCCAGAGGGTGAAAGAATGTACTGCTGAGGTGTTTAAGTAGAGTAAGATTGAAGAGCAAAATCTAAAGCAGAGATCCAAAATTGACTGGTTAAGATTAGGTGATGGTAATAATAGGTACTTCCATGCTCAGGTTAAAGCTAAACATGGGCAGTGTGATCTGACTACTATCTGCACAGAGGATGGTACCATCTTAACTCATCATGAGGATATTGAGAATGAGATTTTAGATTTCTATAGTAATATATTGGGGACAGCTAATGAGAATCTTGTTGGCATTGACATTATGGCTATAAGGGATGGCCCACAGTTGAGTAC
Source organism: Lathyrus tuberosus (assembly GCA_022829125.1). Taxonomy (NCBI): domain Eukaryota; kingdom Viridiplantae; phylum Streptophyta; class Magnoliopsida; order Fabales; family Fabaceae; genus Lathyrus; species Lathyrus tuberosus. The sequence continues at coordinate 11,580,609 of JALAZF010000098.1, read as the reverse complement.
TGATAAGAGGCTAATGCTTGACAGGCTTGTGTCTGAAGAAGAAATCATTGTTGATCTAAAAGGGATTGGTGACCTAAAAGCTCCAGGGGTGGATGGTTTTGGTGCCTAATTCTTCCAGGTTTCTTGGGAGATCATTAGGCATGATGTGGTTGATGCTGTTTTGGATTTTTTCCAGCATTATAAAATGTATCAAGCTATTAACACTACCTTAGTGTCCCTTATTCCAAAGGGTAATGTAGGCAAAAATGTGAGAGACTTTAGGCCAACTTTTGTTGTACTACTGTCTATAAAATCATATATAAGATTTTGGCAAATAGGATGAGCAAGATATCGACAAGCATTATCAGCCAAAGTCAAGTTGCTTTTGTGTCTTCCCAAAGTATTCATGACCGTGTGCTGCTAGATTATGAATTAATTCAAGGGTATAGCAGAAATAGTGGTTCTCCTAGTTGCATGCTTCAATTGGACATCCAAAAAGCGTACGATACTGTGGATTGGTTTGCTTTGGAGAGTATCCTCAAGGAGGTTGGTTTTCCTACCAATTTTGTAAAGTGGATTATGCTGGTTGTTTCTAGTGTTAGTTACAAATTCAATATTGGTGGCAATTACACTAGATCCATGGAGGCTAAAAGGGGGTTGAGACAATGTGATCCTATCTCTCCCCTCATTTTTGTCATTGTAATGGAATATTTCCATAGAAGCGTTCAAAGATTGAAGGAGGTCAAAACTTTAATTTTCATGCCAAATGTGAGAAGCTCCATATCATTGACATTAGATTTGCTGATGATCTGCTGTTATTCTCTCGTGGGGACAATATATCTATTGAGTTACTGATGAGAAAAGTTGAGGAGTTATCAACAAATATAGGCTTACAAATGAACCCTGTAAAATGTAAAATTTTCTATGGTGGAGTGGTGAATGAGGTAAAGTATTCTATTGCTGCCATCAATAGTTTTCCGGAAGGTGCTCTCCCTTTCAGGTATTTAGGAATCCTTCTCACTAGCAGGAAATTGGCCATCGGTCACTACATGGGCCTTGTGGATCGTATTGTGCAGAAAACTCGGCATTGGAGCTCCAAACTCTTAAGTTATGCTGGAAGATTCTAATTAATTAATAGCATTATTACTGCCATGACCTCCTACTGGATGCATTGTTTGCCTTTCCCCAAGAAAGTTATTCGAACCATTGAGGCCATCTGTAGATCCTTCCTCTGGACATGTAAGGATACTATTTCAAAAAAGTCTCCTATTTCTTGGAAGCAGGTATGTAAACCTAGGGCTGCTGGTGGTTTAAATATCATTTCCTTAGATAGCTGGAAGAAAATATGCCTTGCTAAGCTGTTGTGGAATTTAGGCTGCAAGAAGGACTCTTTGTGGATTAAATGGATCCATAATTTCTATTTCAAAAATCCAGAGTTACAAACTGTCCAAACTTCTATAAGTATGTCTTGGATTGTTAAAAATGTCCTCCAGCTAAAGGATGTTATGAGTAGTATGGATGAGTGGGATAATAGGATGACATATTTTGCAACGAAAAAAGTGTATCAACATATGAATGGTGCAGGTCCTGTTGTGAATTGGTATGGTTTACTCCGTAGATGTATTGCTAGACCCATAGCTCTTTTCACTTTCTGGCTTGCTTGTCATGGAAGATTGACAAAATATAGCCTCAAGCGGCTTGACATGTTTGGTAATGATAATTGTGTATTGTGTAATCAAGTTGAAACTGTTGAACACTTATTTTTCTGCTATCCTCATCTGAAAACATCGTGGCGAAAGGTGTTGGATTGGATGCAAATCAATCATGAAGTCAAAGGTTGGAAAGAGGAGTTAACATGGCTGATTGATGTTGGCAGAGGCAAAGGTTGGAGAGCTCTTATGATTCGAAATGCTGCAGCCGAAGTCATTTATGAGAGTTGGAGATATAGGAATAGATCTATTTTTGGGGATAATATAAATAATATAGATATCAGGGGTATATTTATCGATACGCTTACGTATATGGGTTGGTGTTCTCCGAGCATTAGGAAACATATAGCTAAACATATGCTTGTGAAGTTTGGTTATTTGTTTTGGTTTCTTTGATTGGACTTGTCTTTTGGTCTTGGTGTTTTGGTTTCAATAAAGTTCTCTTTTATTTAAAAAAAATATATTATTATTCGTATGAAAAAAATAATATTTTTAAAATTAGAACAGGACCTCCGAAATATCCAGACCGACCCTGATTGCCTTGTAGCTTCCACGTGGCGTGCATTATTGTGAAATTTTTATTTTATTTTTTCATAATGGAATAATCAAATTCAACAACTTTATAATAACATATAACAACAATAATAAAAAAAATATTATAATTACGTTTTGTGTAAGAATTATCAAATTGGTTTATTATTATTAATTTTTTATTTATGTTTTAATAATTATCAGAAATTATAACTACAATAATCTTCATTTTTTGTATAAAAAAACATGTCATCTAAGATGACAATATTATTATTTTAATTAGGGGTGTTCAAATTCAAATTGATCTAAATAAAAACTACAAATTGGTCGAAAAAAAAATATTGAAAATCGCAAAAAATCGAATAATATTGAATGTGTTTATATGTTATTGTGTAAAAACCACTTGGTATGGATTGATTTTTCAAAACCTATCGAAACCAAACCGAACAGCATATATATATATATATATATATTCAACGTATAATTTATTTTTTATTAGTATGATATGTTGCATTAATAATATATATATATATATATATATATATATATATATATATATATATATATATATATATATATATATATATATATCAACTTATAATTTATTTTTTATTAGTATGATATGTTGCATTAATTTAATATATAATTATATTTATTATATTAATATTATTTATTAGTTTGGTTTAATCTATTTATTTCTATTATTTTATTTGTTTTTATTATAATCGATCATTTTCATTTATAATGTTAACTTTTAATATATTATATGCTATATATTATATCAAACTTATTATTTATTAGTATTTTTATAATATTAATAAAAATAAAACTTGTAATTTGGATATCCAAAAACTGATCCAAACTAAATTATTTGACATTGAATTGAATCAGATTAGATTTCTTACAACCATTCATAATCAAACTGAATCGCAAATAAATTTATCCAAGGCACACGCAAACACTTCTATTTTCAAAATCTCACATTTTATGTGTATTTAAGATATTGATGTCGTTGTTAAGTTAATTCAATAATTGTTTATTTAAAATAGTCAACCAGCTAATTGAAGTTTAAAGATTTTTTTTAAATAATTTAAAATGTAAACTTTATTGAATAAAAAATGTATTTAATATTTAATTTAAAATACTTTACAATTAACAAATATGTCATATATATTTGATATCATTATCTAAAATATATGGTTTTAAATGAAATTTATGATCATATGATTATTAAATACATAAGTAATTTATAAATTAAATAATATTAAAATTATATAATAATAGTATTTATAAATTAAATAATATTAAAATTATATAATAATATGAATAACTTTTAATTAGTAAGTGTGTGTTTGGATTGACTGTTGACATAATTGATTTTAATAAAATTAAGTTTGGTAGATGTGATTTTAACTGAGTTTACTAGAATTAATTTATGTTTGGATATATTTAGGAATGACTGTTGAGAATGTAGCAAGTATGAGTAGTGAGGGTAATAGTCTCAAATTGGTTAGAAATGTGGAGACTTAAGCATTTATAAGTGAGAGAACCCACACACCTACCACCTTATGGTTTTGGGTGAATATGTGGTGTGTCTCTCGCAAAGGTGTTTCTCTAAAAAAAGAAGTCCCACAATGTTCAATACTCTCTAGTGAAAAAAACTCTCCCAACACATGGTATCAGATCCTGGTTCGAGGAAAGGACCGACGTACTTGTATCGAAAGTCAACGACGCCACAAAGGTGGTGAGTAAGAAACGTTCCGTTGAAGAGTGTCAACGACGCTACAAAGGTGGTGAGTAAGAAGCGTTTCGTGCGATACAAGAGCTTGTGGAAGTAAGAAGAGCTTCCATTTGAGGGGGAGTATTGTGGACTCACACTTGAATAAGAGTGTTGAGAATGTAGTAAGTGTGAGTAATGTGGATAATAGTCCGACATTGGTTGGAAATATGGAGACTTAAGCATTTATAAGTGAGAGAATCCACCCACCTATCACCTTAAGGTTTTGGGTGAATATGTGGTGTGCCTCTCACAAGGGTGTTGCTCTAAAAAAGAAGTCCCACATTGTTCAATGCTCCCTAGTAAAAAAAAAACTCCCCCAACAATGACAACATAACCCGTACCCATAGGTACCCACCTGAACCTACCCTAAATTTGACGGAGAAAACCCGCCTTAACTGGATTTGGGTTCGGATTTGGGTTTTCATCGATTACAAAATATGAGGACGGGTTGGGTAATGTGGACACTAGTACCCACCCTGAAGCCGCCCTGTTTATTTTATTATTTATTTTTGATAATTTAGAATATTAAATATATGTCAATATTTTGATATTTTGATTTGTATTTATTATTTAAAATATTTGAAATGTATCTATGAAATTTGTTGAGATTGTTTTATTTTATTATTTGTAATGTAATTTTATTTTGGAAAAAGAATAAATATTTCTATTAAAAAAATTGATTTCACTAATGGATGGTGGCGGGGCGGGGATGAACCCAACTCGAATCCGTTTAGGACGAGTTTGAGTTTTATTTCCCCATCCTCATTGGAGACCGGGGCGGGAAACAAGGATTGTTTGAGAATCTAGTTTTGGTTTTGGTTAGAGAGAAAGAATATATTATAGTTTCTCCTATAAGGTTCCTTTAGTGAGTGTTCTCCTATTACAAGAGAGAGTGTAATTTGTTCTCTCCTTGTATTTAGAGAGGAGTGTTGTAATTTCTTCCACTTAGTGAAAATCTTTTCTACCGGTGCCCGTGGTTTTTCCCTTATTTGTTGAGGGTTTTCCACGTAAATATTTTGTGTCAATTTTCATACTCCTTAATCTCTTATTTTTGTGTTATTTATCTTACTACTCTGATACCCAACAGTGGTATCAGAGCCGTTGGTGTCGGTCTCTATTTCCGCTGCGGCGTACAATTACTATTCACACGTGTGGTTGTATACTTTTGCAGTGATTTTTAACGTATACTAGATTTATTCTAGTGTGCGGTAAAAATATACAATACTGCTCACGTATATTGTGCTATTCACGGTGAAATTGTGTAAACAAATTCAGTGAGAAAAAAATGGTTGCAAAATTTGAGATTGAAAAATTCAGTGGGAGTAATTTCTCCTTGTGGAAATTGAAGATGCAGGCAATCCTTAGGAAAGATAATTGCTCACAAGCAATTAAAGGCAGACCTACAGATATAACTGATGAAAAGTGGAGAGAGATGGAAGACAATGCTGCTGCCAATTTGCACTTAGTAATGGCAGATTCAGTTTTGCCAAGTATAGCAGAAAAGAAAACTGCAAAGGAGATTTGGGATACTCTCATCCAACTGTATGAGGTCAAGTCACTTCACAACAAAATTTTCTTAAAGAGGAGACTCTACACTCTTCGAATGAGTGAATCCACGTCGGTGCCAGATCACATCAACAATTTGAATACATTATTTGCTCAACTATCTGCATCAGATTTCACAATAGTGGAAAATGAACGAGCAGAGCTTCTTCTTCAGAGTTTACCTGATTCGTATGATCAACTCGTTATCAATATTACAAACAATAATATTGTTGATCGTCTATCCTTTAATGATGTCGTCGGAGCTGTTCTTGAAGAAGAATCCAAGCGTAAAAATAAAGAAAATCGGCAAGAAAGCTCAAAACGAATAGAAGCTTTGACGATTACGAGAGGTAGATCAACGAAAACGTGGTCCCAGTGGGAGTCAAAATCATGGTAGATCAAAATATCAAAGAATAACAAACCTCAAATGCTACAATTGTGGCAAGAGAGGACACTTGAAGAAAGAATGTTGGTTCAACAAGAAGAATGATGAGAAGTCTTCTGAAGCAATTACATCTTAAGGATGTATTGCTAGTACCTCTGATGATGGAGAAATCCTTTACAGCGGAGCATCAGTTAGTAGCAAAGGCAAAATTCAACTCACTGATGGTTGGATAGTGTCGTAACCCGAAATTTGACCTCTCTCTTTTGGCCTTTTGTATAAGCATGTGCATTAGCATAGTCGACATACGCATTCACATTTTTCTCTATGTGTTTCTTGTTGCAGGATCTGTAGGTTCTCCAAGTCCGATTAATCGGATCCTCTCAAGATTATTTCATCACCAAAACAAGCCCAAAATAAAGGTTTCCGTGTTTATTTATCAAGACAAGAGATGGAAAAGCAGAATCAGGACTTCAGCATCATCCTTTTGCAAATTTGTGGAAATTTGGCTGAAGTAACCGGTTAGCACATATGCTGTAACCGGTTACTCAGTGTATTTTTCCCCAAAAAACGCAAGTTTTCAAGCATGTAACCGGTTAGCACATATGCTGTAACCGGTTACTCTGTACAAAATTTCAGTTCCTGCTGCATTTTTGGGACAACCTCCTTGCACACTCTTTGGTCATTGATTCTACAATATTCTAGCAGTGTGTGGAACATTCTAGACTTCTCTAGACATTTCAAGGCTATTCAATTCAATCCAAGTGCATTTATTCTAATGCTTTACTCCAAATTAAGTGCACCATGTTCCTTGTTTTATAAGCATGCCAACCTTTGGATAAGGAAATTCACATTGGGATTGTTACCGAGTTGGTTCTAACTAACCGAGTTAACCACCTTGACTCAGTGAGTCAAGCCCAACTAACTCCAACCCTAACTCCAAACCCAAAGCTAAGTCCAAACCTCCCATACTCCAAAGCTAAAGTCTATATAAACTCACCTTCGCTCATTTTTCAAGGACCTTCAACCATTTTGCACAATTCACTCTCAATTCTCTCATTCTCCTCTGCATTTTTCTGCAACTTCTACATCTTCATCTCAATTCTCATCCCAAAACCTCACCAAAAGCTCTTATTCTTGGAAGGATAATCACTTTTCACATTGAAAGTGATTAATTCTTGAGCTTAACCTCCATCATTTGGCATTCTTTGGTTGGATTTCTGGAATTACATCTTATTCTACTTCAATCCAAGAGTTCTACAACTTTCAATTTGGTGCAAGTTCGATTTCGGTGCATTTTCACGTTTTTGATCGGTTTCGACGCGTTTCGTCTACAAATTAAGGATCCTCTGGTTTTCTTTAATTTTCTGCATCAAAATCTCTTTACAACACTTACCAAGCCAAATCGTCGGCTTGTAGGTTGGTGGATCTAACTAATTTTACCGTTTCGCGCATTTTCGTATCGTTCGCAATGCAGTCGATAATTGTTGTGTGTGATTTGGTTTTGCATTTGTTTGATCCATGATCGTATTGTGTTAGTTGATTCTATCACTGTTTATTTGTTGTTTTCAAGTTCAATTTTCGTGCATAATTTTAGTTCCTAGCATGTGGTGGTTGGCATAAGTGATTATGTGTTGAAAACTACTTTTGAAAAGCTGTTTTTGCTGTTATTTTTGCCACTGTCTCAGTGGTAACCGGTTAGCAGTTATGCTGTAACCGGTTACACAGTTCAATTTTCAACAAATACACTGATTTTCAAGTATGTAACCGGTTAGCAGATATGCTGTAACTGGTTACCACTGAACATAATGGCCAATTTTGAGTTTTTTTAAGTTTGTTTGATATCCTTTCTTCTTCTAACTTCCATGGATCAATGTGCTTCATTTTTATGGATGTTTTAAGTGTCATTTAACTTCTGATTGAAGCATGTTCATGAACTTTTGTTGCACACTTTTGATTATTCAAATTGTTCATATTTTGGCATCATGTGAATGTAATCATTCTTGCATTTTTCTTTGATCACAAATAACATGATTTTGTGTTGCATTTTGTTGATCACGTGGTACTGTTTTGTACTCCCTTTCTTGGTTTTACATTAAGTTCATTCTTCATGGATGAGCTTAATCTTGTATAATCAATAATTCACACCTTTTTCCTTAATGATTTTTCATTCTCTTTGGAAAATTGTTGGTATGGATTTTCCCTTTGATTAATTGATCGAAACCATGTTTCGATTAGTTGATCTTCCCCTTTCCTCTCTTTAGGCTTCCGTTAGAGCTTTCTCTTTCGTTCCCCTGCGAAGTTGGAGTTTCGCGTTACGCCTTACGTCCGAGCACTGTACAAATTGAAGCTGTTACGCAGGAGCGCTGTACAACTTGGAGCTGTTGTGCCGTCCGGTTCAACTCCCGCATTACACCCTGTGTGTTAGAGAAGGAACGAGAAGGGAGAATTCCTACTCTCATTCTGACTACTTCAGGTAGGGGACGAATGACCCTGTGCTTGGCTTAGTCACCTCTATCTCCAGGCGGTAGTGTGCTTTCTTTCCCTAGTCGAGTCGATCCTTGATCACTCTTCGCCCTTTGCAATCTCTTTCGATCCTTGATCACTCTTTACCCTTTACAATCTCTTTCGATCCTCGATCACTCTTATCTCTTTCGATCTCTCTCTTGATCAATCACCTTCTTGGTTATTATCCTTTATTCATTGGGTTAGCAAGCTGTCTTTGTTTCAATACCCTATTCTTTCCTTGCGGTCAATCATTGTTCTTTTGATTCCCTAGGAGAGTCTCTTTTCTATTTCTTCGGTTAAACGCAGTACTCCTGTTAAAAACCGAATCCCTTGCGGAGTTCGCAACCTTCCTTTGGCTCTTCTCCCTTTGTTGGTTAATCACTGTCGGTCAGTTAAAACACCAATGTTTGCACTCCTTCTCAGTTAACCACAGTCCGTCTATTAAAACACTGAGTTCCTTGGGTTAATCACCTTCTCTGGGTTAATCACCCTTTTCTTCAGTTAACCACAACCTGTCTGTTAAAATACTGAACCCCTTTTTGAGTTAATCACCCACTCTTGGTTAATCACTCATTTCTCTCGGTTAATCACAGTGATCTGTAAAAAACCGAATCCCCTGCAGTTGGTAACCTTTCTTAGTTCGAATACTTGCACCCTTGGGTCAGTAACCTTCTTTTGGTTCAATACCCTTCTTTGTTGGTCAAGTGCTGTATGTTCAGTCAATACCAACACCCCTCGTGGGTTACGACCTTCGATCGGTCCTACACCCGTTCTTCTGGTTAATCACAGTTTTCTCTGTTAAAACCAATGCTTCTCTATCCCCCATGGAGTTGCAATCCTTGTTCCCTCGGTTAACCATTGTTCATCAGTTAATATACTGACTCCCCCTGCAGAGTCAAACACCTTCTCTTGGTTCAGCACTCTCTCTCTCTCTCTCTTAGATTATCACAGTCCGTCTATTGACACCAGCCTCCTTTCCCCGCCAGAGTCTTACTCTCTTTCTTTGGTTAACCAATGCCAACCAGTTAATATACCGAATCTCTCTTTTCTCTTGGTTATGACACCATCCCTTTATTTGGATCCCCAACGGAGCCCTTGCTATTCATTTTGCTCTTACTTTCTTGGTTTCGAATCCAATCCTCTTTGTCATCCCCAACAGAGTTTCTTTCATTCTTGGTTTTGACACCATTATTTTTCTAGGCTCTTGTCCAACCGCTCTTACTGTGTGGTCTTCCCCAGTAGAGTTTTTTCTTTCACTCTTGCCCTTGGTTTTGACACCACTCCTTTTGTTTCCTGTTTCTTTCTTGTCTGTTTTCCGTTTGGTTCCCCGAACTACGGAAGCTCTGATTCTGCATTCTTTCGAATGTCAGATACGTAGGCACGAGACGTAATGTCTTGGAGAGCACACTTCCACCCTTCTTTCTTCCCCCTTTCCTTTCTGTCCCCTGGTTCGATGAACTACGACGCTCTGATTTCCTCATTGCACTATGAGGGTACGTAGGCACGAGGGCCCCAATCCTCCGCGAGCACTTTCCTTCTTTTCTTTCTTTTTCCCCTTTCTCTTCTCTCTCTCTCTCTTTTAGCTAAAAGCCTTTAGATAAATAACCCATCCAAGCCTAGAAGCAAGCGAAATGGTTCCCGTCGAGTACGACGGATGCGTTAGGTGCTAGTACCTTCCTTTCGCATAACCAACCCCCGTTCCCGTTTCTCTTCCTCTTGGGTCTAATCGATATTTTCCCTGTCCTTTGGGACTAAATAAAGTTTGGTGGTGACTTTTTGTTATCTGTGAGTGTGCGATTCACTCAGGTAGAAGCCAGCCATCTTCAGCTGGCGACTCTGTTGGGGATTGGTTGACCTATTGCTGGTCCATCCCTTAAGGGGTCTCGCCTAGTTTTGTTTGCTGCTTACTTGGGTGCTTATCTTTTGCTCTTTACTCGCTTTATTACTTGCTTTAGCTTTATGTTTATTTATTGCATTTCTTTACTGCTTTGAATATTCATATGCTGCATATTCTGGATATCTGTTGTTTTCTGCTGTTGTTGGGATGGGTAGATATTATTGGAGAGAAAGGTCCTAACACTGGGCCTAGTATACACATAGGCTAGAACTTGGATAGTCGTGAGGCCTGCGTTTTGTGCGTTGGGTTATCACGAGAGCCACATCCCAGATCGTGATTCGCTTGAGAACACTTCCGTTCTGTGAGAATTCACTACGGCGGGGGGTTTTCACTCTGAGTCCTATGGTTTGGGCGACCTTTCTAGGGACCACCTTGTTGTGTCTAGATCACACCTGTGAGGGGGATGGGTTTTTTGCAGGAAAACAAGCCACTTCATACCCTTTTTCTCACACACGCCAGATTTCTTCACCGACACATCAGATTATGTTGCACCGACACAGATTATATGCAGATATCCGGATTGTTCAGATTTGATTATTCGGACAGTGTTGGCTTGTTGTTGTTGTTGCATGTCATTTCATCATGTAAATTAATTTTTTCACGTGCATTTCCAGGTTTTCGAGGACTTATTCTTTGTTGACATTATCATAGAGATTAGTACTGGTTGTCGTGGCATCTTCAGTTACAAGTTTGTGGAGCCTAAGCTGGGTGTTTTGAGAGGTCTAGCATCCCTGTTGGTGGGAGATCACAGAGGGGTTTTCATAGATACTTATGGTAATCTGTTGACCATCCTCAACACTGAAGTCAACATCACTGCTATTCATACTCTGGTTCAGTTTTATGACCCGCCGTATAGGTGCTTCACATTTCAGGATTATCAGCTAGCACCTACGCTTGAGGAGTATGCTTATATTCTGGGGGTTGAGATCAAGAAGCAGGTTCCTTATGTTTACACTAGCGGTTGTCCGAAGTTTCATCTTATTGCTGATGTGCTTTGCATTAGTAAGAAAGATGTGGAGGATAATCTCAAAACCAAAGGGAAGGGTATTCGAGGGCTTGCTTCGAAGTTTTTGGGAAACTAGATGACCTCGGATGCAAGACCCATGTTCAAGGTGGGATCTTGAAAGTGGTGAAAGGTTCGCTAGTAGTGATGAAAGCAGAGAAGGTCACTGCAAATCTATACATAATTTTGGGAGACACAATGAAAGGAGCAGATGCATTAGTAGCAGCTGGAAGCCAGGAAGAAACAACGATGATATGGCATCATAGACTAGGCCATATGTCAGAACGAGGCATGAAAGTTCTTGCAGAATGTAATCTCATACCCGGGCTCAAGTCGGTAAATTTACCTTTCTACGAGCACTGTGTGATAAGCAAGCAGCATAAACTAAAGTTTGCTAAGTCAACTGCTAGAAGCAAACACATACTAGACTTGATTCATTCTGATGTATGGGAGTCACCAGAAATTGAAGGTGCGAGAAAGACACAAGAAAGGGGGGGTTTGAATTGTGTTTTCACTCTTTAATAATTTTTCGCGTCTTATCGTTAAAGTGCTAAGAGAATATCAGAGTTCATTGAGAGACTCTAACTCGAGATGCATCATTCAGATCTTGTACCGTATAAGGCATAAGTAACAAGAAGAGTCTGAATAAAATATGTTTGATTCAGAACTTGCAGTGCGGAAGCTTATTAGAGTTAAGTTGTAAGGTTCTGATTAGTTTATGTAAGGTTCTGATATTTGAGAGTAAGACATAAATAATAAATCAAAGCATAAGAAAGAGTAAAGAACACACGATATATCCTGGTTCACTTGAGCCATTCCCAAGCTAGTCCAGTCCACCCTCCTCAGGTGATTTCGCCTTGAACACAAGGACTTAATCCACTATAACTAAATTTGATTACAGATGCACGGGCAACAGCCGATGACTAACAACCTGCACAACCGCATCTGTGATTAACACACAATGAACCATTCAGGGATTCAACTTAATGAATATAACGAACATTGACCTGCAGGTTCCAATCTCGCAAGATCTACTGCTAGGATTTCACAGCTAAACATTCAGGGATTCGTCGCAACGAATATAACATTTACTGACCCTATTTCAGGATTTACCACAATGACACCAAGCCATTGTCTTCTTGAGTCTCTGGTCACACTGACCACTCAAGGAATCCTAATTCACATAGAATTAGTTAAACAGGAGATTACAATGATGCTTCTTAATAAGCAGATAACTCCTAAGTTTAAGTACAGAAGAACACACAAGTGTTCAAGCAAGATGTGAGCAACAACTTCTTGCTTTCTCAAGAAACTACAAAGATGTATGTTGATTTGACAGCTGTTGACATCTTGTAGATCTTCTTCTTCTTCGTCTTCTTGGTTGAGCAAGCTTTGAGCAACAACTCCTTGCTTCAGATCTTCAATGTAGCTCAGACGAGAAGGTGGTTGATGACTTGATTGATTTGCAATGTTGTCTTCTTCATCAACAACTTCTGTTTTAATTGTTGTTGTTTTGTTGATTTATGATCTTGAGCTTCAACAACAATGGTTGTGTGTAAATGGTGATAGATTTGGATATTAAGTGTTATAGCGAGAACTCATCATTGTGGCTATCTTCACACATCAACTTGATCGATTCACAACCGATACCTATAAGCGATTACTCCTTTCTTTAAATAGCCTAGTAAAATATAGTCGTTGGAGAGCTTTTGGCCGTTTAAAAAGATTCGTTATGCAATGATTAAAGTTGTACTGCCATATCTTCTTTTTACTGTAGAAGTGATGGGATTGGTCTTTTAGAGCGGTGTACAGTCATTGCTAACGGTAACATTTATCTTCAAATCTTCAGAGGCTTCTGATGGTAATTAATTGAAGCATGAGTAAAGACTTTTATAACTGGGTCTTCAGATCTTTCAAGTCTCCCGTCTTCAGAGCTTGTCCATTAGGAATCTGTCTTCAGAACTTCAGCACTTGTCTTTTTAGAACCATAATCTTCAGAACACATAAGTCTTCAGAGTCTTTCTGCACTTGGTCTTCAGAGCCTTCAACCTTCAGAACTTCAAGTCATTGGAATCTTCAGCACTTCGGTTCTCTATAACATTATCACTACAGAAGCTTCACTATCTTTAGAATCATAACCACTCTCATAGAGCATCCACAAGAGCATTGCAACAGCAATATCGGCATCCTTGGATCTGACTGATCATGATCAGATACAGAAGCATACTTGCTTCTTGCGACTTGTGTCACACATAGTAACTTCGCATATAATCATTTACGCACATTTGGCTGGTGCTTGTTGGATCTGATATCTTCTATGATTATGATCTGCACACAACACATGTTAGAACATAAAATGGTTCTTTCACAAATACCATTGTTATCATCAAAACATAGAGACGACTTGTAGAGATAACTCTTTCTCTAACAATCTCCCTCTTTTTGATGATGACACAACCATGTATTTTGATTGAACATTTTATACAAGGTAATCACCAAAACTAAACATATTCAGAGTCTGGAACAACAGCTCCCCCTGAATGTGTTAACCTCAAAATTTTCTCTGTGATTATCTAGAATCTCATATGATCCAAAGACTCACAAAATAATAATTTGAGTTGCCAGAACATAGAATAGAAAAGGAATACTTCTCTATCTTGCCTTTAAGGAGACAAAAGTTTTCAGCATCTTGACTAGTTCATCAGAACTTCTGTCTACAGATCTTTAGAACTTAGTTCCTTTGTACGTCATATCAGAGCTCATAATCTTCAGAGTCATCTGAAGCATTTTCTACTTTTCAGCAGAATCATTTTAGCACACAACCAGAACAGTTCTTTTCTAATAACATAGCCTCGCTATTTATCAGAGACATACACTATCTTAGGAAACTCCCCCTGAGTTTCAGACTTGGTGAAGATTATGGATTTTAACATTTGAATCTTCTGGGTAGTCTCCCATTAGTTTCCATAAGTCAGATATTGGGATCTTCAGAATCATAATTCAAATATATTAATTTTAAATCACCAATAAGATCATGACTTTCCAGAGTTTGACTTTGAACACATGCCTTCATCTCAAAACCTTGTTATAGTCACAACTTAGTGGTTCATCAAAGCTTGATTCTTGATCAAATACTATTAGAAGGATAATTTAGTGATGAATCAACGCTTGATTCTGAATCTGGTACCAATTTGATTTGATTCTTAGTCAGATACCAAATTATGTTGAGTCAGATACCGACTGAGGGTATTCTCTTATGTCAATTGAAAGGTATTTCCTTAGTGTGCTGAAATTGATACCAATGAAGGTATTTGAAAACTTTACAACTTAGCTCTGATTGATATTACTACAGACCGAGTCTGATACCAATCTTTATATACTGAGTCTGATTTCCAAGTATAGATTTAGTCAGATACCATATCATTTCTTCTCAATTAGATTCTTGGTTAAAATCAGAACTTCTCTTTCTTGGATCTTCAATCCAGATGTTCAGACATTCCTTGACTTCTGATTTGCTTAGTTCTTCTGAAGAGCATCTTGAGATGTAGACTTTGTCTTGACTGCTTTCAGAGCTTTCCTTCTTCTGATTCTTATGTTCTGAATATCATACTCTCAGACAGCTTACAGCTTCTGAACTAAATGAACAGAGATCATGATAACTTTGACTTTCAGAAAGTTCTCAACTTCTGAATAATACTGGGTAGATCTGATTCTGAACACATGTTCACGAAGTGTACAACTTAGATCATATGAACAGACAGTTCATAAGAACTTCTATCAGAGTTCTTATTTCTTAACCTGTTCTAAGAATGCCTAGTGAACTTGTTCAGAGTTCCTTGGTTAAACATCAAACAAACGTTGTGGTACATGCATTATCAAAGATTTACTTGTTTGAGTTTTGCATCAAATCAAAATCATATTTCTATTTCTCCCCCTTTTTGACATCATTAAAAAGTTTAGAGTGTTTGAGCTTTTAGGCATTAAGCATAATTAGATCAATATGATGCAGAACAATTTTAGTGATAAAACATCTTTAGAGATCAATCAAAACATTTTCATTGAAAAAAAATTAAATGGAAATATCAACACAAGACAACACAAAATAGTTTCAAAAGATATTAAATCCAAGGCATAGGTTGATCTTAATCCTAACTAGTTCAAAACAAAGAAAAAAAAAGACCTAGTGAGAATAAGTTCCTAGTAGTTAGACTAAGAGGCGCCTAATGATGAGGAAGAGGATAGGGACGAGTTTTCAGACTCATCAGTTCTTGAGGCATGCAGTTGTTTTTCTTCTGCTTGTGTGACAACCAACCTCTTGTTCTTCACAATCTCCTATGAGATCTATCCATGGAAATCAGTCCAGATATTTCTCACTTCTAAGGGATTCATGCTTGAACTGGAAGCATCTACTAAGATTTGGATTTTGTTGATGGCATTATCCTTGAAGGATGTTAATACATCATTGACAGTCTTTGCCCTTTTTGAAGAAGGTTCCTCGTCATCAGCACTTACTTGCTTCTTTCCTATTCTCTTCCACTCTGAAAGTTCTTGGAGCACATCAGTAATATTCTTCATATTAATCCAAATACTGATGTCGTCTTTCTTAAATTGTTGCAAATAATTCTCTACATCTGCTTGATTATCTGTTGAAAAGTTTGGAAAACCTTCAACAGGAACCCTTGTGGCCAACGTCAATTTCCTAAATGACGTATCATCTAGATCATCGTCTTCTCTTTTATGATCCTTAAATCTGAGAATCTTTCCTGCACTTTTAAGCAGCTTTCTTGATTCTCCCTCATTGATTAAAATATCATCAACTACTCCTGATTCAACCAAAACATCAGAAATGAGTCTTCCATATGGAATATGTCTGACTTCCGCGTCAGAACCTATTCTGGAGTCTTTTATAGCTTCCTTCAGAAGTTTGAAGAGGATTGAAGGAAGATGTATCTTAATTCCTTTAAGGAGAAGGAACATGACACACTTTTGAGTATCATTAAGTTGATTTGAAGGAAGATGGTGAAAAACACTTCCTTGCAGGATTCTGAACCAAACTTGTAGTGGATCCTTCAGATTTGAGAATATTTGGTTCTCAAATGCAACTCCTTCTTTGAAGATAAAAGCCATGACCTTAGCCTCTCTTTCCTCATTAAGTAGTCCCTTAGTGATTCTGAATTCGTTATTGTCATGCATCAGAAGGTCCGTGAAGGTCTTCTCAGATATGAAAACTTTCCTTCCAAAGACAGAAGAAGCAATGATTGTTGTGCATGTATTAGCATGATTCCAGAAATATTTAACCAAACAACTGTAGGTTGGTCCTTCCAACCTCTTGAAATAGTTACTCCATCCTTGAGTTTCCATCGAGGGAGTAACATCATATCCGTTTGATTTTAAACTATTAAAGTTTACAATTGTTTATGATCTAACGAGGAGGTTTTCAACTGAAGTCTGTATGGTTACGGGGGTTAAATCATTTTGAGAGAAGGAAGCCATTGTTGACAATGATAGATTAATCAAAGTAGAAGGTACTTAGGCAGAGTTTAGATAGCGTGAGAGTTGTGATAAGTGATTAAGGGTTAAGCCCTTTTTATAGATAAATGAGGAGAGTAAAATCTTTGAGAATTTGAGAGGGTAACGGTTGATTTTTCCTAGATAGGTTAAGTAACATGGGAAAAGAGGTTTAATGATTGATTTTTAATGAGAGAAGTTTATTCGATCAAGAACCACGACTTATCTCTTATGAGTGGTAATAGTAACTGTCAGATAATTACGACCTAATTAAGATTTTTGGCTTCTAGAAAATCCTAAAGCTTCTCATGTGATTCACTTATAATGCCTCATTATTTTACTTCGGTTAATAATTAATGAAATTTATATTTAATCAAGGCATCGTGAACATACAATTAATTATTTAAAAAGGATAAGCACTTCTCAATTAGGGATACTTCAATAATTGATCAAGAAGATACACATCAAGTTTATAACATAAGGACAGACAGAAAAGGACCTTGAGTAACTTGTGATCCTAAGAAAAACTAACTTCCTATCTTAGACTAAGAAGGTCATAGGTTGACAAAACTCAGGAAGGATCTTCTCAGTCATTGCATTTCTTCTGCAATGACCAACTACTCCTTGAAGATTAAGAATGTGGGAGATGACTCTACAATATGGAATTTGATAGATTGTGTCTTCCCTAGACAAATTGATTTCTTCCTTCAGATGATTATATATGGATTAAGGTAGGTTTATTTTGATCCTAGACACTAGGAAGAAAATAAATAGTCTTTCTTTGTCAGATAACCATCCTGCTCCTCTTTCTCTTGGTCATAAATTAGTTACCATAAGCTTGTACCAATCTTTGGTAATGGGAGTGAGAGTACATGGTTGAGTGGGACGTCCCTCAGTTTCAAAAATGACGTGCATATGCTTGTCGAAGCTATGACTGTTGATATTTCTTTCCACAGTCACACCATCTTCAACACACCTAATGACTTTAGCTATGATGGTTGGGTTGATCAAGACTGGATAGCCAGCAACCACAGATAAGATAGCATTTTTGCCATAGTCATATTCTAGTACTCGAGCATTTGCCCAGAACTCAGTTACAAGCGAAGGAAAGACAGGTCCAACAAGCATGTTGACGTAGTTTTCCTAGTTCTAAAATTCAATTCCAGAGAAAATACTTGTTTTGTTGAGTTGTGGCAGAAGGTTTAAATTCAACGTGAATTCCTTCAGGAGTTCAAGATCCGAAGTTTCACCTCTGGTGTTGTGGGAAGTCATTTTTGAACAGGAGTGATTTTTTTGGGAGAGAGAAGAAAGTTAGACTGTGAGATAATTAAAGAGTGATTCTTCTTAGAATGGAGGAAATGATGTGGGAAGAACTTAGGATCAATAGCTATTTATTGAACTGGAACATATAGGGTTCATTATTTTCGAGAATAGCTATGAGTAGCTATGAAGGTCAGCTTTGATATGACAAGACGTGTTATAGACTCTATATAGAGGTTGTCAGAGCAGATAATAAAAGAGAATACGAATAGATGTGTATTTATGAGCCAAAAGGGAGTGACTGACATAAGGTAATCATAATTGATTATTTTACTCTCAATATTTGTCGAATCATAAATACATGAGAATCTTAATATAGTTTTAATAAACCTAATATGTCAGTGAATGACGAAGTTCAAATTATTGCTACTATTTTAAATTCCGATAATAAGGATGATCATGAGTGAAGAATAACGTACCTTTGAGATTTTGAAATATTTTTGCAGGGATTTTTTATTTGAGTGTCTTCCATCCTGACTCTGAGCTTCTGACATTATCTTTCAGCTTCTGCTTCCTTCAGAGTGATCTGATGTTTGAAGAATATCTTATGTCCTCTGACTCAGATCTCTAGTCTGAGACTAGAATCAATTTTTCTTTTCAGATGACCACTTCGTTTGTTTGTTCAGAAATATCATCTGATTTCTGAAGGTAATCCTCAGAGAGTGGAGGTATTGATTATCAGAAGGTCACTAATTCTTTAGCTTAAACATAAACTTCTGAAAAGTTATGTACTATAGAGAATTAGTTAATATCTCAAAACATCTTCTGACTTTATTTCTTTGAATAATATGCGAAGCCTGTTCAGAATCAAGTATCATCAAACATGTGAAACATATGACATAGTTTACATGACAATCTTGTTCTTGCAATGCTGATCTAACTTGTTTAGATTTAGTCTATCAAGGGATTTACAACATATCTGCTTCTGAAAAGAATGTCAGCTGATTTCTTCATTCTGAACAACATCAGGGACTTAGATTCTTTTTGGCTTTGAGTAGATGACTTCTGTCTTTGTATCTAGTCGAGCATCTTCTGATTCCCGATTTATGAAGTTCTGAGAGAATTATCAGATAGTGATCTGACCAATCATATTTGATTCAGCTGAGATAATATCTCAAGATAACATAACTCAATCAACTATGTTAACTCAATCAAGACTCAGAATTCATTCTTAATCAATTTCTTGATGAATCATTTGATTTCTACTTTCTGAAGTTTCTTTTAGTTTTCTGCAAAGTTTTTCAAGAAAACCATATTCAGTTATTTATTGAATCTTTTAACTTCTTGGATAGTTGAGATTCAGAAGTTGAATCATTACTAAGAGTTTGAATACTTCAGTTTTCTAACTTCTTCTACAGACTTCGTTCTGAAGTTCAAAACCATAGAACAACAATCTTTCTTCTTTGCATGAAGAAGTTCTTAATGAGTTTCAAACGAGAAAGTCAAGGGTGGACCTAATCCGTTTCTTGAAAACATCTCAAAAACTCATAATGAAATAATCTTTAGCAAACAAGATTTCTTGTTTTCTGATGATTCAACCTTGAGCAAATAGTATCTTCTAGGATAAGCATTCAACAGATATTACTTCTTATCTGACGAGTCAATCTTATCAGCTGATTCTACAATCTTCATCAATGCTTAAGTGAGGACGATTTAGTTGTTGACAACTGCAAAAACTTCCAGAATCAGTGACTTGCTCAAGTAATCCGATTGATTACAATTTTGTACAGAGTCATCTTCTGAGCTGTTACAGAAATTGTAAGTGGATTGAAATCTCACCCAGAGTATTTCTACACACCGCATTTGGATCTTTTTCTGACACTGTTAAGTGTTTGATATCCATCAATAACAGAACCGGAGCTCTGATACTAATTGAAGGTGCGAGAAAGACACAAGAAAGGGGGGTTTGAATTGTGTTTTCACTCTTTAATAATTTTTCGTGTCTTATCGCTAAAGCGCTAAGAGAATATCAGAGTTCGTTGAGAGACTCTAACTCGAGATGCATCCTTCAGATCTTGAAACACATAAGGCATAAGTAACAAGAAGAGTCTAAATAAAATATGTTTGATTCAGAACTTGCAGTGCGGAAGCTTATCAGAGTTAAGTTGCAAGGTTCTGATTAGTTTATGTAAGGTTCTGATATTTGAGAGTAAGACATAAACAATAAACCAAAGCATAAGCAAGAGTAAAGAACACACGATATATCCTGGTTCACTTGAGCCATTCCCAAGCTAGTCCAGTCCACCCTCTTCAGGTTATTTCGCCTTGAACACAATGACTTAATCCACTATAACCAAATCCGATTACAGATGCACGGGCAACAGCCGGTGACTAACAACCTGCACAACCGCAGCTGTGACTAACACACACTGAACCATTCAGGGATTCAACTTAATGAATATAACGAACATTGACCTGCAGGTTCCAATTTCGCAAGACCTACTGCTAGGATTTCACAGTTAAACATTCAGGGATTCGTCGCAACGAATATAACGTTTACTGACCCTATTTCAGGATTTACCACAATGACACCAAGCCATTGTCTTCTTGAGTCTCCGGTCACACTGACCACTCAAGGAATCCTAATTCACATAGAATTAGTTAAACAGGAGATTACAATGATGCTTCTTAACAAGCAGATAACTCCTAAGTTTAAGTACAGAAGAACACACAAGTGTTCAAGCAAGATGTGAGCAACAACTCCTTGCTTTCTCAAGAAACTACAAAGATGTATGTTGATTTGACAGTTGTTGACATCTTGTAGATCTTCTTCTTCTTCGTCTTCTTGATTGAGCAAGCTTTGAGCAACAACTCCTTGCTTCAGATCTTCAATGTAGCTCAGACAAGAAGGTGGTTGATGACTTAACTGATTTGCAATGTTGTCTTCTTCATCAACATCTTCTGTTTTAATTGTTGTTATTTTGTTGATTTATGATCTTGAGCTTCAACAGCAATGGTTGTGTGTAAATGGTGATAGCTTTGGATATTAAGTGTTACAACGAGAACTCATCGTTGTGGCTATCTTCACACATCAACTTAATCGATTCACAACCGATACCTAGAAGCGATTACTCCTTTATTTAAATAGCCCAGTAAAATATAGCCGTTGGAGAGCTTTTGGCCGTTTGAAAAGAGTCGTTATGCAATGATTAAAGTTGTACTGCCATATCTTCTTTTTACTGTAGAAGTGATGGGATTAGTCTTTTAGAGCAGTGTACAGTCATTGCAAATAGTAACATTTGTCTTCAAATCTTCAGAGGCTTCTGATGGTAATTAATTGAAGCGTGAGTAGAGACTTTTATAACTGGGTCTTCAGATCTTTCAAGTCTTCCATCTTCAGAGCTTGTCTATTAGGAATCTGTCTTCAGAACTTCAGCACTTGTCTTTTTAGAACCATAATCTTCAGAACACATAAGTCTTCAGAGTCTTTCTGCACTTGGTCTTCAGAGCCTTCAGCCTTCAGAACTTCAAGTCATTGGAATCTTCAGTACTTCGGTTCTCTATAACATTATCACTACAAAAGCTTCACTATCTTCAGAATCATAACTACTCTCAGAGAGCATCCACAAGAGCATTGCAACATCAATATCGGCATCCTTGGATATGACTGATCATGATCAGATACAGAAGCATACTTGCTTCTTGCGACTTGTGTCACACATAGTAACTTCACATTGATCATTTACGCACATTTGGTTGGTGCTTGTTGGATCTGATATCTTCTATGATTATGATCTGCACACAACACACGTTAGAACATAAAATGGTTCTTTCACAAATACCATTGTTATCATCAAAACATAGAGACGACTTTTAGAGACAACTCTTGCTCTAACAGAAATGTCCATTGGAGGAGCAAAATATTTTGTATCATCCATTGATGATTACTCCAGGAGACTATGGGTGTACCTAATCAAGAAGAATTCAGATGTGTATTTAGTATTCAAGGAGTTCAAAGCACAAGTGGAACTTGAAACTGGGAAAAGAATTAAGTGCTTAAGGACAGATAATGGAGGAGAATATACATATCGTGATTTCCTGACATTCTGCAAGCAAGAAGGTATTAAGCGGCAGTTTATTGTTGCTCATACACCTCAGCAGAATAGTGTAGCAGAGCGGATGAATAGAACTCTCCTGGAGAGGACGAGAGCTATACTGAAAACAACAGGATTGGCAAAGTCTTTCTGGGCAGAAGCTGTCAAAACTGCCTGTTACGTGATAAATCGATCGCCATCAACTTCGATTGATTTAAAGACACCAATGGAGATGTGGAAGGGAAAACCATGTGATTATTTTTCTTTGCATGTATTTGGATGTCCTGTGTACGTGATGTACAACTCCCAAGAACGAACAAAGTTGGACCCAAAATCCAGGAAATGCATATTCTTGGGTTACGCTGACAATGTGAAGGGGTATCGTCTGCGAGATCCCGCTGCTCACAAGATTATTGTTAGCAGAGATGTAATCTTTGTAGAAAATGAACTACAAAAGGAGTAAAAAGTTGACAACACTATAAAGGAGACTACTACAGTGGAGATGAAGGAAAATTCAGGAGAAAATGATTCTTCTGAAGCAGAGCCAGAGCACGAAGAACAAGAACCAACTGAGGTCAATAATGTAGAAACCAGAAGAACCACACGTCAGATAAGAAAACCATCTTGGCACTCAGAATATATGATGGCAAGTCATGATGCATACTGTCTTCTATCAGAAGATGGAGAACCATCAACCTTTCATGAGGCGTTAAATGGTTCAGATGCTTCTTTGTGGATGTCAGTAATGCAAGAGGAAATTGAAGCCTTACATAGAAATAACACATGGGAACTTCTTGAACTGCCTAAATGTCGGAAATCCATCGGTAACAAATGGGTGTTCAAAATTAAGCGAGATGGCAACGATCAAGTGGAACGATATTGTGCAAGACTGGTGGTCAAAGGATATGCTCAGAAAGAAGGTATTGATTTCAATGAGATATTTTCTCCAATGGTAAGACTCATGACAATCAGAGTGGTCTTGGCGATGTGTGCTGCATTTGATCTAAATCTAGAGCAGCTTGATGTAAAGACTGCGTATCTCCATGAAGAACTTGAAGAGGAAATTTATATACTCCAACCCGAAGGCTTTTAAGAATAAGGAAAAGAAAACTTGGTTTGTAGGTTGACCAAATCTCTGTACGGTTTAAAACAGGCGCCAAGGTGTTGGTACAAGAGATTTGATTCCTTCATCATGAGCCTTGGATACAACAGGTTAAGTTCATACCATTGTACGTATTACAAAAGGTTTGATGATAATGATGATTTTATCATTTTGTTGTTGTATGTGGATGACATGTTGGTGGTAGGCCCCAACAAAGATCGTGTCCAAGAATTGAAGGCACAATTGGCTAGTGAGTTTGATATGAAGGACTTGGGACCAGCAAACAAGATTTTAGGGATGCAAATTCACCGAGACAGAAAAGACATAAGGATTTGGCTTTCTTAGAAAAATTATCTTCAAAAAGTTTTGTGCCACTTTAACATGCAAGACTATAAGCCGATCTCTACCCCACTTCCCGTCAATTATAAAATATCCTCAAGTATGAATCCTAGCAATAAAGCGGAAAGGATGGAAATGTCTCGAGTACCGTATGCATCTGCGGTGGGAAGCCTTATGTATGCTATGATATGTACTAGACCAGATATTGCTCAAGCAGTTGGAACGGTCAGTCGGTTTATGGCAAATCCAGGTAATGAACACTCGAATGTTGTTAAGAGGGTCCTTAGATACATCAAAGGAACCTCAGGTGCTTCATTATGTTTTAGGGGATCGAAATTCACTATCAGAGGCTATGCTGATTCAGATTTTGCAGGCGACCTTGATAAAAGAAAATCTACTACTGGCTATGTGTTCACACTTGCAGGAGGAGCGGTAAGCTGGTTATCCAAATTGCAGACTGTTGTAGCTTTGTCTACTACAGAATCTGAATACATGGCCGCTACCTAAGCATGTAACAAAGCAATTTGGATTCAAAGGTTATTGGAAGAACTCGGGCACAACCAACAAAAGATAACTGTGTATTGTGATAGTTAGAGTGCCTTGCACATTGCAAGGAATCCAACTTTTCATTCCAGGACAAAACACATAGGAGTTCAATACCATTTTGTCAGAGAGGTTGTAGAAGAAGGAAGTGTGGATATGCAGGAAATTCACACTAAAGATAACCTAGCAGATGCAATGACGAAGCCGATTAACTCTGATAAGTTTGCACGGTGTAGGGCTTCCTATGGCCTATTAGAGACGTAATCAACATGGAGTTGGCAAGGTAGAGAAGATTTAGAAAGATCACAAATGTGACTTTAAGTGGGAGATTGTCGAAGATTATGGCCATAGTCAAATATTTTGTTCATGGTAAAAGATTATGGTCAAGGATTGTGATTGAATAGAGTCACAACTTGTGGACCAAGAAAGAAACACCCATGGTTTTGCACCCATGGTTTTGTAACAACTCCCATGGTTTTTTGAAGATGATCACCTATAAACAGAGGTGCATTTCTTATTCCTAACATAACAACAAAAAGCATTGCAACATAACATAAGAGAAAAATTTAGAGAGAAAGAATATATTGTAGTTTCTCCTATAAGGTTCCTTTAGTGAATGTTCTCCTATTACAAGAGAGAGTGTAATTTGTTCTCTTCTTGTTTTTGGAGAACAATGTTGTAATTTCTTCCACTTAGTGAAAATATTTTCTACCGGTGCCCGTGGTTTTTCCCTTATTTGTTGAGGGTTTTCCACGTAAATATTTTGTGTCAATTTTCCTACTATTTAATCTCTTATTTTTGTGTTATTTATCTTACTACTCTGATACCCAACAGTGATATCAGAGCCGTTGGTGTCGGTCTCTATTTCCGCTGCGGCGTACAATTACTATTCACACATGTGGTTGTATACTTTTGCAGTGATTTTTAACGTATACTAGATTTATTCTAGTGTGCGGTAAAAACATACAATACTGCTCACGTATACTGTGCTATTCACGGTGAAATTGTGTAAACAAATTCAGTGAGAAAAAAAATGGTTGTAAAATTTGAGATTGAAAAATTCAGTGGGAATAATTTTTTCCCTGTGGAAATTGAAGATCCAGGCAATCCTTAGGAAGGATAATTGCTTACAAGCAATTAAAGGTAGACCTACAGATATAACTGATGAAAAGTGGAGAGAGATGGATGACAATGCTGTTGCCAATTTGCACTTAGCAATGGCAGATTCAGTTTTGTTAAGTATAGCAAAAAAGAAAACTGCAAAGGAGATCTGGGATACTCTCATCCAACTGTACGAGGTCAAGTCACTTCACAACAGAATTTTCTTAAAGAGGAGACTCTACACTCTTCGAATGAGTGAATCCACTTCGGTGCCGGATCACATCAACAATTTGAATACATTATTTGCTCAACTATCTGCATCAGATTTCACAATAGTGGAAAATGAACGAGCAGAGCTTCTTCTTCAGAGTTTACCAGTTTCGTATGATCAACTCGTCATCAATATTACAAAAAATAATATTATTGATCGTCTATCCTTTAATGATGTCGCCAGAGCTGTTCTTGAAGAAGAATCCAAGCGTAAAAATAAAGAAGATCGACAAGAAAGCTCAAAATGAATATAAGCTTTGACGATTACGAGAGGTAGATCAACGGAACGTGGTCCCAGTGGGAGTCAAAATCATGGTAGATCAAAATATCAAAGAAGAACAAACCTCAAATGCTACAATTGTGGCAAGAGAGGACACTTGAAGAAAGAATGTTGGTTCAACAAGAAGAATGGTGAGAAGTCTTCTGAAGCGATTACATCTTAAGGATGTATTGCTAGTACCTCCGATGATGGAGAAATCCTTTACAGCGGACCAACAGTTAGTACCAAAGGCGAAATTCAACTCACTGATGGTTGGATAGTAGATTCAGGAGCAACATGGCACATGACTCCACGACGAGACTGGTTTTGCACTTACGAACCTATCTCGGAAGGACATGTATTGATGGGGAATGACCATGCTTTATAAATTGCTGGAGTTGGTACTATCAAATTGAAAATGTATGATGGTATTATCTGCACACTTCAAGGGGTACGACATGTGAAAGGATTGACGAAGAATTTATTGTCTATTAGGCAACTAGATGACCTCGGATGCAAGACCCATGTTCAAGGTGGGATCGTGAAAGTGGTGAAAGCAGAGAAGGTCACTACAAATCTATACATGCTTTTGGGAGACACAATGAAAGGAGCAGATGCATTAGTAGCAGCTGGAAGCCAGGAAGAAACAATGATGATATGGCATCGTAGACTAGGCCATATGTCAGAACTAGGCATGAAAGTTCTTGCAGAACGTAATCTCATACCCGGGCTCAAGTCGGTAAATTTACCTTTCTGCAAGCACTGTGTGATAAGCAAGCAACATAAACTAAAGTTTGCTAAGTCAACTGCAAGAAGCAAACACATACCAGACTTGATTCATTCTGATGTGTGGGAGTCACCGGAAATGTCCATTGGAGGAGCAAAATATTTTGTATCATCCATTGATGATTACTCCAGGAGACTATGGGTGTACCCAATCAAGAAGAAGTCAGATGTGTATTTAGTATTCAAGGAGTTCAAAGCACAAGTGGAACTTGAAACTGGGAAAAGAATTAAGTGCTTAAGGACAGATAATGGAGGAGAATATACAGATGGTGATTTCCTGACATTCTGCAAGCAATAAGGTATTAAGCCGCAGTTTACTGTTGCTCATACACCTCAGCAGAATGGTGTAGCAGAGCGGATGAATAAAACTCTACTGGAGAGGACGAGAGCTATGCTAAAAACAACAGGATTGGCAAAGTCTTTCTGGGCAGAAGCTTTCAAAACCGTCTGTTACGTGATAAATTGATCGCCATCAACTGAGATTGATTTAAAGACACCAATGGAGATGTGGAAGGGAAAACTGTGTGATTATTCTTCTTTGCATGTATTTGGATGTCCTGTGTACGTGATGTACAACTCCCAAGAAAGAACAAAGTTGGACCTAAAATCCAGGACATGAATATTTTTGGGTTACGCTGACAATGTGAAGGGGTATCGTCTGTGGAATCCCGCTGCTCATAAGATTATTGTTAGCAAAGATGTAATCTTTGTAGAAAATGAACTACAAAAGGTGCAAAAAGTTGACAACACTATAAAGGAGACTACTACAGTGGAGATGAAGGAAAAGTCAGGAGAAAATGATTCTTCTGAAGCAGAGCCAGAGCACGAAGAACAAGAACCAACTGAGGTCAATAATGTAGATCCCAGAAGAACCACACGTCAAATAAGAAAACCATCTTGGCACTTAGAATATATGATGGCAAGTCATGATGCATACTGTCTTCTATCAGAAGATGGAGAACCATTAACCTTTCATGAGGCATTAAATGGTTCAGATGCTTCTCTGTGGATGGCAGCAATGCAAGAGGAAATTGAAGCCTTACATAGAAATAACACATGGGAACCTGTTGAACTTCCTAAAGGTCAGAAATCCATCACTAACAAATGGGTGTTCACAGTTAAGCGAGATGGCAACGATCAAGTGGAACGATATTGTGCAAGACTGGTGGTCAAAGGATATGCTCAGAAAGAATGTATTAATTTCATTGAGATATTTTCCCCAGTGGTAAGACTGACCACAATCAGAGTGGTCTTGGCGATGTGTGTTGCATTTAATCTAAATCTAGAGCAGCTTGATGTAAAGACTGCGTTTCTCCATGAAGAACTTGAAGAGGAAATATATATACTCCAACCCGAAGGCTTTGAAGAATAAGGAAAAGAAAACTTGGTTTGTAGGTTGACTAAACCTCTGTACGGTTTAAAACAGGCACCAAGGTGTTGGTACAAGAAATTTGATTCCTTCATCATGAGCCTTGGATACAACAGATTAAGTTCAGACCATTGTACGTATTACAAAAGGTTTGATGATAATGATGATTTTATCATTTTGTTGTTGTATGTGGATGACATGTTGGTGGTAGGCCCCAACAAAGATCGAGTCCAAGAATTGAAGGTACAATTGGCTAGGGAGTTTGATATGAAGGACTTGGGACCAGCAAACAAGATTTTAGGGATGCAAATTCACTGAGACAGAAAAAACGGAAGGATTTGGCTTTCTCAGAAAAATTATCTTCAGAAAATTTTGCGCTGCTTTAACATGCAAGACTATAAGCCAATCTCACCCCACTTCCTGCCAATTATAAATTATCCTCAAGTATGAATCCTAGCAATGAAGCGGAAAGGATGGAAATGTCTCGAGTACCGTATGCATCTGTGGTGGGAAGCCTTATGTATGCTATGATATGTACTAGACCAGATATTTGTCAAGCATTTGGAACGGTCAGTCGGTTTATGGCAAATCCAGGTAATGAACACTGGAATGTTGTTAAGAGGATCCTTAGATACATCAAAGGAACCTCAGGTGCTTCATTATGTTTTGGGGGATCGGAATTTACTATCAGAGGCTATGCTGATTCAGATTTTGCAGGCGGCCTTGATAAAAGAAAATCTACTACTGGCTATGTGTTCACACTTGCAGGAGGAGCGGTAAGTTGGTTATCCAAATTGCAGAATGTTGTAGCTTTGTCTACTACAGAAGCTGAATACATGGCCACTACCAAAGCATGTAAGGAAGCAATTTAGATTCAAAGGTTATTGGAAGAACTCAGACACAAGCAACAAAAGATAACTGTGTATTGTGATAGTCAGAGTGCCTTGCACATCGCAAGGAATCCAACTTTTCATTCCATGAAAAAACACATAGGCGTTCAATACTATTTTGTCAGAGAGGTAGTAGAAGAAGGAAGTGTGGATATGCAGAAAATTCACACTAAAGATAACCTAGCAGATGCAGTGACGAAGCCGATTAACTCTGATAAGTTTGCATGGTGTAAGGCTTCCTATGGCCTATTAGAGACGTAATCAGCATGGAGTTGGCAAAGTAGAGAAGATTTTGGAAGATCACAAATGTGACTTTAAGTGGGAGATTGTCAAAGATTATGGTCATAGTCAAATATTTTGTTCATGGTAAAAGATTATGGTCAAGGATTGTGATTGAATAAAGTCATAATTTGTGGACCAACATGGTTTTGTGAAGATGATAACCTATAAATAGAGGTGCATTTCTCATTCCTATCATAACAACAAAAAGCATTGCAACATAACATAAGAGAAAAATTAGAGAGAAAGACTATATTGTAGTTTCTCCTATAAGGTTTCTTTAGTGAGTGTTCTCATATTACAAGAGAGAGTGTAATTTGTTCTCTCCTTGTATTTAGAGAAAAATGTTGTAATTTCTTCCACTTAGTGAAAATCTTTTCTACCGGTGCCTGTGGTTTTTCCCTTATTTGTTGAGGGTTTTCCACGTAAATATTTTGTGTCAATTTTCCTACTCTTTAATCTCTTATTTTTGTGTTATTTATCTCACTACTCTGATACCTAACAGAAAGCAGATAATTCGGCTTTTTTCCTTTTCAGTTCAACCTGGACTGAGTTGACTCAAACATTAAACTCAACTATATGAATATGTTTCGGTGTTCAACTACAAGATTTACGGTCTGGAACCGACCAGAAAAGTATGTTTGTCCACCCCTAGCTGATATGTAGTTTTTTTTTCAACTTTGCATTTATTAAAGGATATGTGTTTCTAGTGTTTATCATAGATAATTTTGTATACATATGAAATCAATGATTCTGTTCGCTGTTTGTTTATTTATTAGCTGCCCATCTTTTGAAAGATTAAGGGCATTCATGTAGGCTATTGTGACATATCTAAATTCCTTTCAAATGAAACAATGAGGATTTTTTTAATCTAAAATGGTATGCTGGTAGTAGAATAGAGATTAGGGGTGTCAGCATATTGCTTACAATTTTAAGAAGAGTTTTTTTTTTGGCAATATAGGTATTGATAAAAAAATGATAGAAAGTGGTGACGAGCCTCAAGATAGAACATGAAATTGTTATGAATAAGTTATATTATTCTGAAATGCCAAAGTGATGAAATCTATATACAGAATCAAGATATACAATAGATAGAATTCTTTTAAAAGGACCTAACTGTCAGTAACTTGACACCAACAACCCAACATATATAATTGCAAATATACTACACTCTAAATAGAGCTGCAAAATAACATATGCATGCAATATATGTAAAGAAGACGGGTTATCAATAGTTTTATATGAATGGTTCAAGACAAGATACTCAACCTAATATTTACTCCAAGTAAGCATATGCTAATGTACCTAAATCATTCATCTTAATCAAGAATTTGTTTAACGTTCAATTGCAGCCTTGCTCATTGATCACTCTCATTCATTTCAAAATTAAAACCAAGCTCAAACAATGGTAACTCATCACAAACACTCACACATACACACACAAAATCAGAGATGAAAAACCTTGAAAATTTATAATACAATTTTACAACTAGAGAAGATGACAGACCTGTTTAAATCCTTTAAAAATGTGTTGGAGTATGAATCTGTTAATTTTACCCTGTTATTGAAATACCCAGAAGCTACTAATTGTTTTAACATGATTATAGTTACATCAAAACTATTTCTTTAAATTCTCAATTCCCAAATAAATAAATGATTAATTGATTAAGAAAATTTTCAGAATTGTGAACCTCAGCTAAGCGAATGAAAACTTAGATAGCTACTATTTATAATGGCAAATGTGATGGATGAAGTAAATGGTTAGCTGAGACTTTTGAGTTGAAACTTTGTCTATTTGTTAAGTTGAGATACATGATTTAATGTTTGAGCTATTCATGACCTTTCCATTTCATATTTGTGTACTTTGTTGGAATCTTTGTTCTGTTTAAAGGGACTGTATGTTTTCCAGGAATATACAACTTATCTTCAATCATATGTCTATTTCACAATGAATTAGTAATCAAAGAACATTGTAGGTGCAAGCATATGTGTCAAGAACAATAATGCAAGACCTTATGTCAATTGATCTTTTAAGTTTTGCACTTTTTTCTCTTAAATTTATAAGTATTTCTTCTGACCTTTCTTTGTGATATAAGATATTGGCAAGGCGACGACTCAACTTTTCCTCTAATTTTTAAGGTTGAAGCATTAGCAATTTTTTTATAAGATTTTAATATTAGACTCATCATAAAGTTAATGTGTTACTGCCTCAGATTGTATTTTTAAGAAATATTATTTTTTAAATTTATTAAATAAATAATGTATCTGGTCCATATATTGTCCAGGTACATTAGTTATTTAATAAATATAAAAAAAATATATTTTTATAAATAAGACTATAATCTAAGAAAGTAAGTAGTCATTTACTTTGAATTCAATTGTGATAATGTTTAATAGTTTTATCTTTTTGACTTTTCTTGTTTTTGTAAGTAGACATCTTTATCGATAAATGATTAATCAATTATATTTACTATACAATGATCATGTAAACCATTATAATTTTCACATTTTCTAGAATCTTCGGACAATAAAAAACAAATCAATCATAATCTATTTGGACTGCTTTTATGTTGTATACATAACGATTTAAGCAATTAGGATGCATGTCAACATGTAAAGCTCTAAACGTATGAGTTTGAGAGGTTTGTTTGTTTTTTTAATGTAAATTTAAGAATATATATATATATGTGTGTGTGTGTGTGTGTGTGTGTTTTCTAGTAAAAAATGGTTAGATACACCAAAAGTGATAGTTCCTCTTGTTCTGGACAAGAAGAGCTATGCTATCTGTATTGTGAAGTGTATCTGGGGATTTAAGAGCTATATTTGTATTGTATATTGTCTCAAGATGAATGTGTCTTACTTAACCCTCGTGTGAGAGTCCCTTGACATGTACTATGTATATCCTCCTATGTTCCTCTTCCAAGACCCTTTTTATAGGTAATCCTTGGTCTAATGGTCATTAAGACATTTAATAACGTTTCTAACCGCCAACCATTAATTTAGTAACAACCTCTATTTAACCATGTGTAACTGTCCCATCGATGGTTCGTAACCGACGTCTATTGAGTTCTGAACTGGATAACCAACTAACCTGTCCAACATAACTCGGCCATGCACAACTCGCCCAGGTACAACTCACCCAGGTACAACTCGCCCAGATAGCTAGGTCAGGTACCCAACTCGGCCAGATAGTTAGGCCAGGTACCCAACTCGGCCAGATAGCTAAGTCAGGTACTCAACTCGGCCAGATAGCTAGGCCAGGTACCCAACTCGACCAGATAGCCAGACCTGGTACACAACTAGGTCAGATAGCGAGGCTAGGTACTCAACTCGGCCAGATAGCTAGGCCAGGTACCCAACTCGGTCAGATAGCTAGGCCTGGTACACAACTCGGCCAGGTAGCTAGGCCAGGTACAAAACTCGGCCAGATAGCTAGGCCTGGTACACAACTAGATTTATACCCAGTCTTGGTCGACTATACAGCTCGACTAGGAAAATATATTTGGCATGTACATAAGCCCCACGAACACGAATTCTGATCTAGGAATGTAGTATTTAGTCATCGGGAAATTCTAGATATTTTTGAAATGTGTCGTGCTATAACCCAGTCTTCTTCCCATACCCTTACGTGGTCTGAATTTTGTAAAAGTTTTTTGTATTCCCATATCTATTCACTTATGGCCTCATGCGAGTTTAGTACTTATAGGTATGCATTATGCCCAAGTCGGAGATACATCTTACCTGACTTTTGTATATGTAAAGGGTCCGATTACCCTAATTATACTTATGCTTACTGTTAGGTGCTAAATTGTGTTAATATTTAGTATAGTTTTTGGCACCTTTTTGTAATCTTTATTTGACAATCAATGCCTTTTCCCATTGTTTTCGATTAATAACCGTAGTATAGTTAATTACATTATTTAACTTATCTATTTAACTTTTGTGTTTTAATTGAAGGTTTTTACATGGATAGGTGTAGATTGGAGCAAGGAAGGCTCCCTAGAAGAAGTTTTTGGAAAAAATGATTTTTGAAGCATGCTTGGAGCCCGCTTAGCGCACTCATAGCGCGGTGATGAAGCTAATTACAGAGAGTTGCCCGCTGAGCGCGGTGCTGAGCCCGCTTAGCGCGCTGTTAGGTCAGTTTGCAGTTAATGAGGTCGCGCTTAGCGCGCTCTGCGATCCTCTGCCCCCTTATAAATAGACTTTTCTGTATTTTTCTTGGGATCCTTGATATATTTCAGAGCAAAATACATTGTAACACTGTAGCATTCTATTTTGGAAGATTGGAAGCATCATTCGTCGAGAGATCGTCATTGATGCTTGATATTCATCTTCATCTTCTTGATTGTTTAGCTTCCATGACAATGGAGAGCTAATTTTCCTTTTATGTCAAGGTTAGAAGGTAGACAAACCTTTCTTTTGTATGTATAGGTATTGATTCTAGCTTATGAACTCTTGGATGATGAATGTATGATGACAAAATTTGTTTATATGGTTTATTCTTTGTGTTGGTTCATGATTGAGAAATGTGTTCTTACACTTTACCTAAGTTTTTCTTCCATCAATGTGCATTGGCTAGAGATAGTAATGTGTGTTGATGTTCATAAATATTGAACTTAAATGTTGTCATTTTGATAGTTTGAGTGAGAGATCATCAAAGGATTAAAATGGTAAAACTCACAATATGTGTTAGAGATAAACGTATTGGGAGGATATGTGATACATTTACCGTCTAAACGAGTTTATTCGCTTTGTCGATTTTTTCCGTGCAAAATGGTTTGTCGAACCCTAATCTTGACATGCTTTATATAAATCGTTAAAACAAATCATTTTACCGCTATTATTTAAATTCGAATGCAAGTGTTCCGACTAAAAACAACCAAAACCCCTTATTACTTTGAAGTTTAAAACGTATACGACTGTAGAACGGCTGCGATATCACCGAACAATCTCTGTGGATCGATAACAAAACCCTAACTCTATTTGTATTTCAACAAATTGGCGTCGTTGCCGGGGATTGTTAATTGATATTGCAAGCATTGCAATAGTTGTGAAGTTTTAGACTTGTTAAAACTTTTCTTGTGCTTGTTGATTTGTTTTGTTTAGTGTGCAGACTTTGTTTATGCGAGGGCAACTACCGGCGGACCAACTTCTATTCGATCCCGAGATTGAAAGAATCGCTCGTAGACTCAATAGCAGAACTAGACGGAGGAGGAAACTAGCTAGACAAAGGCAAGAACAAGGAGAAAGGTCGATTTCTACACCACCACCAATTCCACAGT
Organism: Lathyrus tuberosus; assembly: GCA_022829125.1. Classification (NCBI taxonomy): domain Eukaryota; kingdom Viridiplantae; phylum Streptophyta; class Magnoliopsida; order Fabales; family Fabaceae; genus Lathyrus; species Lathyrus tuberosus. The sequence goes on along the minus strand of JALAZF010000098.1, from coordinate 11,546,193 downwards.
TCACGCAAATAATGGATCCACCACCACCACCACCCGCTTCCACACCATGTGTAAATAGCCCACGCCACACCGCTCAGTTTGCTAACAATAATCAAGGAAGGCAAGCTGAGATGAAAACTGGAACTTTGAACTTGTTGTATGGAAGTCCGTTCACGGGAATGGATCATGAAGACCCTTTCACTTTTCTCACCAAATTTTATGAGATAGCGTTAGCGGCCGGAGTCGATCAAGCGCAAGAGTTACCTCTTTTCAAGAGACTATTTCCTCATGCTTTGCTTGGCAAGGCTAAAGATTGGTATCTTGATCAAACTCTCGCTGTGATGACCGATTGGAACGTTTTGGAGGAAAAATTTATAGAACGGTTATTTTCTCACAACCGTTTTATGGAGTCAAAAACTGCAATTTCTGTGTTCTCTCAGGGCACTAGTGAATTTATGAATGAAGCATGGGAACGATTCAAATCCATGCTTCGCAAATGCAAAGGCCACGGGTTTGACGAGTTAACACAAATTCACATCTTCAAGAATGGTCTTCAACCAAATTGTAAGACATTATTGGATGCCACTTCTGGAGGATCTTTGTTATCAAAGAGTGCCGAAGAAGCTACGGATATCATCAATAGAATGGCTCTCAATGATCTTCAAAGTCAAAGCCGTAACAACTCGCAAAAGAAGCCCGGGGTACTTGAATTGGGAACTAATGATTCAATCCTTGCACAAAACAAGCTTATATCTCAACAAGTGGAACTTTTGACTCAACAAATTAAGGAATTGAAGGAACCTAGAAAGAGTAAACAAGCTGCTTGTTGTGAGCTTTGCAAAGGAGAGCAAGACACCAGATTTTGTCCTCCTTCGGGATTTGAAGAAGTGAACTACATGAATAATCAACGAGACTATCAAGGAAGACAACAACAACAACAACCTTATCAACAACAACAACACAATCCTCAACAACATTTCCAAGGCAATCAAGGATATCCACCGAGGGCGAACTATCAACATAATCAAGGTTATGGTGGCAGTTCTTCAAACCGGAAAAATCCTTATCAACCTCCACCACCTCCGGTTGCTAGCTCTAAGTTGGAAGATACTTTGACTCAATTCATGAAAATGTCTATGGCCAATCAAAAGAGTAGTGATGCGGCGATAAAGAATCTAGAAAATCAAGTGGGCAACTTGCCAAGCAACTTGCCGAGCAACAATCGAGTCCTTCATTCTCCGCAAATACTCAAGTGAATCCTAAGGAGCATTGCAAGGCAATCGTTACTAGAAGTGGGAAGAAGTTGGTAAAAGAAAATGAGAAAAAGGTGGAGGAAGAAAAAATTGATGGTATTTTGGAGGAGGATAGTGATGAGGAAGTGGTTGAAAATAAAATTGAAAATGAAGGTGTAGTTGAAAAGAAAGATGATGAAATAGTTGAAGTTGAAAATAAGAGTGGTGATGAGTTGAAGAAAAAGGAGAGACTTAGGAGAGTGAATAAGGGAAAGGAAGTAGTGAGCATTATTCCGATCCAACATTTACCATACCCCATGCTCCTTCAAAGAAAGAAAATGAACGACATTACGCTCGTTTCATGGAAATTTTTAAATAGTTTCAAATTAACATTCCTTTTGTCGAAGCTTTGGAGCAAATGCCAAAATATGCTAAGTTCATTAAAGACATTCTCACAAAGAAGTGGAGCTATTCGGAACCGGAAACTATTATCCTTGACGCAAGTTGTAGTGCCATCATCCAAAGAACTCTCCCGAAAAAAGAAGTTGACCCGGGGCGTGTTACTTTGCCGGTAACAATTGGTGATGTCTATGTTGGTAAAGTCCTAATCGATTTGGGCTCCAACATTAATCTAATTCCTTTGTCCATTGTAAAGAGGCTTGGGAACATTGAGATGAAAGCCATTCGGATGACGTTACGATTAGCCGACAAGTCCACAACTCATCCTCATGGGTTGGCTCAAGATGTCTTGGTAAAAGTTGACAAATTTTTTCTTTCCGGTTGATTTCGTTGTTATCGATATGGAGGAAGATGAGGATGCACCTTTAATTCTTGGGCGACCTTTCATGAAAACCGCACGAATGATGATTGGTGTGGATGACGGTTTAATGAAAGTGAGGGTTCAAAACGAAGAAGTTTGCTTTGATCTTTTTGAAGCAATGAAACATCTTCGAGACAAGCATGATAGTTTTCGTATCGATGCAATTGAAGAAGCAACTTTAGAGGTTTCAAAGCATGTTCATATATTATCTCCTTTGGAAATGGCTCTTGATGAATCTTCTGAGGTGTTTTATGATGAAGAAGAAAGAGCTCTTGAAGAATGTTTAAAAGAGCTTGAATCTCTCAAAAAGTTACAACCGTGGGAAGTAGAAACATAAGAGTTAAAGAAGGATGTGAAAGATGAGAAGTCACCACTTGAATTGAAGGTCTTGCCTTCCAATTTAAAATATGCGTTTCTTGATGACGGTGGTAACAAGCCAGTTATCATTAGCAACGTTTTGTCCAAAAACGAGGAAGACCGTTTAATCCAAGTTTTGATGAAATATCAAGATGCAATAGGTTGGGTTCTTTCCGATCTTAAGGGAATTAGTCCATCTTATTGTATGCACAAGATTCTTATGGAAGAAGATTTCAAGGCGGTTGCTCAACCATAATGCCGCTTGAACCCAACTATGAAAGAGGTGGTTAGGAAAGAAGTTGTAAAGCTTTTGGATGCGGGAATGATCTACCCGATCTCTGATAGTCCATGGGTAAGCCCCGTGCACGTTGTTCCTAAAAAGGGTGGCATGACCGTTATTCGAAACGATAAGAATGAGTTAATCCCAACAAAGATTGTGACGGGGTGGAGAATGTGCATTGATTATAGAAGGTTGAACACCGCAACTAGAAAAGACCATTTTCCACTTCCATTCATGGACCAAATGCTCGAGAGGTTATCCGGGCAGCAATTCTATTGTTTCTTGGACGGATATTCAGGGTATAATAAAATTGCGGTTGACCTAGCGGATCACGAGAAGACGGCTTTTACTTGTCCCTTTGGCATTTTCTCCTATCGAAAGATGCCTTTTGGTTTATGTAATGCGCCGACAATTTTCCAAAGGTGTGTTCAAGCTATCTTCTCCGACCTCATAGAAAAGACAATGGAGGTGTTTATGGATGATTTTTCCGTGTTTGGAGCATCTTTTGACTTGTGTTTGAAGAATTTGGAAACCGTCCTTGAGAGGTGTGTTAAGACTAACTTGGTGTTGAATTGGGAGAAGTGTAACTTTATGGTGACAGAGGGAATTGTGCTTGGCCACAAAGTTTCTTCCAAAGGCCTTGAAGTAGATAAAGCAAAGATTGAAGTAATTGAAAAGTTGCCTCCTCCTACCAACGTCAAAGGATTCAGAAGCTTCTTGGGGCATGCGGGATTCTATAGGCGTTTCATCAAAGATTTTGCAAAGGTAGCAAGGCCATTGAGCAACTTGCTCAACAAAGATCAGGTATTTCTCTTTGAAGATGAATGTCTTATTGCTTTCCAAATTTTGAAAGAAAAACTAATTACTGCTCCAATAATCATCGCACCAAATTGGACTTTAAATTTTGAACTAATGTGCGATGCGAGTGATTATGCCGTTGGAGCGGTGTTAGGTCAAAGGAAGGACAAAACTTTTCATGATATACATTACGCAAGCAAGGTATTAAATGAGGCGCAAGTAAATTACACCACAACTGAAAAAGAATTACTTGCGATTGTATACGCACTTGAGAAGTTTCGTTCTTACCTAATAGGGTCAAAAGTGGTTGTCTACACGGATCATTCGGCTATAAAATATCTGCTCACTAAACCGAATTCGAAGCAAAGGCTTGTCCGTTGGATCCTTTTGCTTCAAGAATTTGATTTGGAAATAAAGGATAAAAAGGGTTCTGAGAATTTAGTGGCGGATCATTTGTCCCGTTTGGTCAACGTGGAGGTAACCAAAGCTGAAAAGGAAATCCGAGAGGAATTTCCGATGAAAAATTGTTTAAAGTCCAAGTTAGGCCTTGGTTTGCGGATTTTGCTAACCGCAAAGCAACCGGTTGGGTGCCCCAAGACCTAACTTAGAACAAAAAAAGGAAGTTCCTGTCGGATGCGAATTACTATATGTGGGATGACCCGTATTTGTTCAAATTAGGAGGTTACAACCTTTTGAGAAGGTGTGTTACGAGTGAAGAAGCTCAAAGTATTCTTTGGCATTGTCACAACTCGCCTTATGGTGGCCATTTTAATGGTTCGAGGACAGCCACGAAAGTCTTGCAATCAGGCTTTTATTGGCATACTCTCTTTAAAGACGCTAATCTTCATGCGCAAAGTTGTGACACTTGCCAAAGAAGTGGGGGAAATGTAAAAAGAGATGAAATTCCCCTTCAAAATATACAAGAAGTTGAAATTTTTGATTGTTGGGGCATTGATTTTGTTGGTTCATTTCCACCCTCTTTTGGAAATGAGTACATGTTAGTCGCAATTGACTATGTGTCGAAGTGGGTTGAAGCGATTTCTTCACCTAAGGCTGATGGCAAGACGGTGATCAATTTTTTAAAGAAAAATATCTTTTCCCGTTTTGGCACGCCTCAGGTTCTCATTAGTGATGGCGGGTCACACTTTTGCAATACATCTCTTGAAAGTTTTTTAAAACATTATGGTGTATCGCATAAAGTGGCGACTCCTTACCACCCACAATCAAACGGTCAAGCTGAGGTGTCGAACCGTGAAGTAAAAAGAATTTTAGAAAAAACTGTTTCAAGTTCTCGAAAAGATTGGTCGCAGAAATTGGACGAGGTTTTATTGGCATATCAGATCGCTTACAAAGCTCCAATTGGCTTAACTCCATTTCAAATGGTTTATGGTAAAACATGCCATTTACCGGTTGAAATGGAGCACAAAGCACTGTGGGCCCTTAAAATGATAAATTTTGATACGAACTTGGTCGGAGAGAAGAGAAAATTACAACTTCAGGAATTGGAAGAAATGTGGAATGCAGCCTATCATTCCAGTTGGTTGTATAAAGAAAAGGTAAAGAGTTATCACGACAAGAAGATCCGACAAAAGGACTTCCAGGTCGGCCATTTGGTACTGTTGTTTAATTCCCGGTTAAAACTTTTTCCGGGAAAATTAAAATCAAAATGGTCAGGACCATTTCGTGTGAAAGAGGTGAAAAGTCATGGAGCGATTGTGATCGAAGATTTAGAGAAAAAAGATAGTTGGACCGTAAATGGTCAACGCTTGAAAATCTACCTTGTTGGTAACTTTGATCGCAACAATTATTCTGTTCTCCTCGACGTTCTTCATTGATCGTCTTGGACCGTCGAGCTTATCCGACGTTAAACAAGCGCTCGTTGGGAGGCACCCCAATTTTGTAAGTTTTTATCGTTTTCCAGTCCATTTGCTATTTAAATCATGTTTTTTGTAAAGTTGATGTATAATGCTGCTCTAAATGATGTTTTAAACTGCTGGAAGTTGTATTTAAACTGCTCGAAGGTGTTTGAGTTTTGCAGTGCGCTAGCCCGCTCAGCGCGGGTTTAAGAAAAATCAACCAATACTTCCAGTGAGCAGCGCGCTTAGCGCGGTCCTGAGCCCGCTCTGCGAATTTTTGAAAAAAAAAATATAACATTTTCTGGGCCCACTTATGCTGACCCGGCCCAGCGCGTGTTATGAGTTAGGGTTTCTGAGGTTTTACCTCATTTCACCCTTTTTCACTCAAAACTTCTCAAGCTTCTCTTCTCCTCCATTTTCAAATAAAAATTGCTTGTGAGCTTCTTGGGTTTTTGTGTTCCCTAACTCCATTTTCATCATCTTCTTGCTCATCTTCATCTTCTTCAACAGTAAGTTCATTCTCTGTTTTTTTTTATTTCTCATTTTGAAAACCCATTTTGGGTTGGTTGTTGCATGTTAAATGTTCATGATTGTACTTCATCTTTGTCTTCTTTATTTGTCAATTTACTGTTTTTGTGCTTAAACTGATATGAATGCATGTGGTTAGGAGTTTCAATTTTAGAATTTAGGGATTGTAATTTTAGAAGTTAGGTTTTGTGAATAATTTAGTTTGTTTTGATTTTGGGAATTCGTATTGTACATCTCTCTGTGAATAGGTCTCTGTATTGGAAGTAGGGGCTATGCTTAGAACCATCTGTTGTAGAGGGGATTTTTTTCTGCATTTCGTAGAGCCCGCTCCTGCGCGCTCTGAGATTTGCAGAAAATCTCCCCTTTTCTTAAATTCTGCTTTATTTTTCCTTTGATTATTCTTAGTATGTAATGCTATTTCATTAACATTGTTGTTGTTGTTGTGTGTTTGTTGTGTTTTGTTTTTCTTTTCAGATGTCTGGTCGCAAGAAGCAACGAGTCGGTGGTTCTTCATCAAACTCATCTAGGCGCCCTCCATCCGGTCAGTTTGACAGCACGAGATTCCGTGGGCTTGAACAACAACAACGATACCAACAACTTGAACGGAGAACGGTGTGGGTGGATCGTATTATTCTAATTGATCCGGAGGGGCACTATCGCCGCATCGCTTCTCTCATTTCTGGTGGAGGCTGGGACAAGTTATTTTCGCCGTACCCCTAGTACCACTTAGACATTGTGAGGGAGTTCTATGCTAATGCCTTGCCCTCCGAGGGTGAGCGTTTCAATTTCAAGACTTGGGTGAGGGGAAAGGAAATCGATTTCTCAAGGGATGCTATAAATGCTTACCTCAGTAATCACCTTCAGCTGGCCGAGGATGAATTATGTGATTATGGTAGGAGGATGGCTCGGCGTAGCTGGAGTGCCGACCAGTTGAGGGATGTGTTGTGTATGAGGGGACAAACTTACCAGCTGAACGCTAATGGAGCGCCCCTCAAGTTTTTAAGGAGTGTTTTGACTACAGAAGCACAGATTGTGATGGCGGTTGTTTTGCACAACCTTAAGCCACGTAGCCATACCTCCTCCATTCCTATGGATACTGCTACTCTTATTGCTTGCATCCTTGACGACGAGAAGACCGTGGACTTATCACAGATCATTTCTAGTGAGCTTAAGAGGATAGTTGTTAGTGCTTCGCCGTTTGGTGATAGGGTGGCGTGTACCTTGACCTATCCTGGACTTATCATGACCTTGTGCAGTAGGGCGCGTGTCACCCTCCCTTCTCATGGGAATGTTAAATTGGTTGTGCTGGATGATAACTATATATCTCGTCATTGTTTGCAGGAAATTAATTTTGAGGATGTTGTTCCTGTAGCTGCTGCTGCCCCTGCAGGGCGTGCTCGTGGTCCAAGTGCTGATGCCAATTGGGCAATGCACGAGGCTCACCAGCGTGCTCTCTTATTTATGCACGAGTCGATGATGCAGCTGCAGCTCCAAATCCGGGAGCCACATGTGGATCATTCCTTGAGGTCGCGAGAGGACCTCATGGCGTATGCGAGATGGCCTGAGGGCAGGCATGGTTTTTCGGAGCAGGCATGGTTTTCCGGAGGGGGCAGGTTATGGGGCAGGTGTTGATGATGACGAGGGTGATGATGGAGCAGGCGATGGAGCATCTAGCTCTAGTTCTTATTCATTATGGGTTTGATGTGTCTGTTTTTATTTTTATGTTTATTTTGCTATGATTAGTATGCTTCTTGTATTATCTACTGATTGTTTAGGATTTTTGTATTTTCCATCCGGGCGGATGAGGATTTTGGGAATTGTTACATTTTATTTGGTTATTAATGAATTTTCCATCCGGGCGGATGATTGCCTATGTTATAATTTTTGGTACAAAATTTTGTTGTTGTTTGTTCTCTATTTTAAGGTAATTAATGGATAAAACAAGTTAATTTCTTGGTACAAAAGTGACGAGCTTCACCATACATTGACGGTGATGATAAATTTCTGAGTTGATGCACAAAGGTACTATGTCTTATGCTTTGTAGAATGTTAATATGTACATGAACTTTTTGCTTTACATAATTTTCAAGTTTTTCTTCATTTTGCATATTTGTTCATATTGGAATCAATTAGGACATAACCACAAATGTGAGTTCCCTCCATTGTTTACAAATTATTGATGGATTTAAGTGATTGTTGCTTACTCAAATTTTTTATGTTTAATCTTACTTTTTGTTTTGAAATTTGGGAACTTGGAAATGATCAAGGCAATTTTTGAGTACTATGAGTAGAACCACATTTCCATAAATCACTTCAAGTCACCTTGTGAGTGTGTGATCTTTAGAAACCTCTCTTGAGCCTAAAATGAAAAATTTTGTATCCGTGAAGCATGAACCCGAACTTTAATCGCTTTGAAGAGCATTCTAGATTTAAGTCTTAGTATTGTTGAAGTTGGGGATATTGGTTCATTGTGAAAAGAGAAGAAGGAATTGTGGGCAATGCATTCTCAATTGAAATAAAAAATAGTTTGAAAAAGAAAGAAAAGGAAAAATAAATGAAAAATCAAAAGAGAAAGAAAAAGAAAATTGTAGAAATCAAATGAGAATGAGATAGAATGCATTGTGAGAATATTGTGAAAGTTTGAGCAAGATTGGTTGTTTAGAAAAGAAAATGCTCTTCATGAATTTTACCCTCTCTTGTTCAAAGGCCATGTACATATGACCCTTGTTTCTTAACCCCGACCAAGTTACAACCTATGAAAGTCCTTTTGTGATCTTTGTTTCCATTACTTTCATTAAATTGTGAGATGAGTGCATAAATTGTTTTGGATGTGGTACGATTGCTTATGAGTGTGTTTTGTCCCTTGAATATATATTGAGGTTGGCTCATTTGAATAAATTAGGTGATTCCCGTTGAACATTTGTTTGCTTATGTTGAGTGCTTGTTATTTATGTTTAGAAGTTAGTTCAAATACATATTTTTATTCTGTCGGAGCTGAGCATTACTTGCGGGCGTATCAATTCGGTTTGAACCATTGATTTTTGTTTGTGTTTGCTTATCCGTTTTCCTCTTGCTTCTAGTCTATTTTACCTTTGTTTGAGGACAAACAAAGAAACAAGTTGGGGAGAGTTGTTAGGTGCTAAATTGTGTTAATATTTAGTATAGTTTTTGGCACCTTTTTGTAATCTTTATTTGACAATCAATGCCTTTTCCCATTGTTTTCGGTTAATAACCGTAGTATAGTTAATTACATTATTTAACTTATCTATTTAACTTGTGTGTTTTAATTGAAGGTTTTTACATGGATAGGTGTAGATTGGAGCAAGGAAGGCTCCTTAGAAGCAGTTTTTGGAAAAAATGATTTTTGAAGCATGCTTGGAGCCCGCTCAGCGCGCTCCTAGCGCGGTGATGAAGCTAATTACAGAGAGTTGCCCGCTGAGCGTGGTGCTGAGCCTGCTTAGCGCGCTGTTAGGTCGGTTTGCAGTTAATGAGGCCGCACTTAGCGCGGTGCAGTGCGCTTAGCGCCCTCTGCGATCCTCTGCCCCCTTATAAATAGACTTTTCTATATTTTTCTTGGGATCCTTGATATATTTCAGAGCAAAATACATTGTAACACTGTAGCATTCTATTTTGGAAGATTGGAAGCATCATTCGTCGAGAGATCGTCATTGATGCTTGATATTTGTAGTACCCCCAAAATTTGCTCTACTTTTTCTAACTTTTTCTGGCTTTTGTTTCGCAATCATCTGCATTTTTCATTAGGTCATACTCATTTATTCATTCGCATTGGGCTCCTAGGACGTGGGATCAAGCATTTTCTAGTGACTCGAGTTTGCCCTACTCAAAGGAGATTCAGTTGGTCATTACAGCAAGAATTGAATTCAGAAGACGTGTGCCAGTTAAAATAAGATCTAATCAAGGCTATCTGGTCAAGTGTGTGGCTATTCTTCAAGTTCAAGAAAAGTGATTAAGATCAGAGTTTATGCTAGCCTGATCCATCTGATTAAAATCAAGAGACTGAGCACCCGAAAGTCAGGGCATTCTGATCCACTCCCAAATCAACTGCAAGTTCTGGTTATGAGGTTTAAAATATGGTCATTGGTTCGATTCAATTTCAAGCAGACCTCTGACCTAGTTAATTCCAATTTGGACTCAAGTTCAGAGGAAAACTTAATTCAAGACTGTCAGAGAGTTGTTACTAGATGGGGTCAAAGTCGGGATTTAATTCAAGGACTTCAGCCAAGGTTGTATTCATGTCCAATTCAAGTTCAAATCCAATTCATTTTACCTAATTCCATTTTTTGAATTCATACCTATTTTCATTTTCAATATCCATTTGAAAATCCAATTAACCATTTATCCATTATTTCTTTCATATCCATTAATCCATTACACCACTTTTTATTCACACCCCATTTCCATAAAACCAATCATTGATGAAAGCTTCCTACATGTTTAATACAAAAGAAGCACGTGCTTGGTTTCAAATGATAGAAAGTCAAGAGATGGAACTGGATGGGATTACAATGGGGGTCGTTGTTCAGTTGTACAAGAGAGCTGGAGGTTTTCGAAAAAGCCAAAGAGTTTTTAAGAAATGGTCCAAGAGACTGAAGAGCCACAGCTACCGATGGGGAAGATAAGTTCAGGAACTGTATATCTTGTTGAACCAATGAAATTTAAGCTGAAGTAGTTCGTGGAGGCGTAACAAATGCAGATATTAAATGGTGGCTGGCTGGAGTAAATGCAACATCAGGACATCCTTAAGACGTTTGGCTTTGGATCATGTCCAGTTCAAAATGTTCTGGTAGTTTCTTGTACAGTTCAAGCTATAGGAATGATCTTTTGATGCTTTTCTAATTGAATTTTCATAAATGAAAAAAAACAGGTTCAAATTCAAAAATTGACATAGCACAAAATAATTCCAAATATAAGAGTTAATACAAGGGTGTATCAGAACGGGATTGGCGACAGAAGGAAATTACACCAACGGGATATCAGTTGAGAATTAAAAAGAACCATTCACTCATAGCAAGAAGAGGGATAACAGAAAAAACCGATTACAGCCTCTAACCAAAAAATTCTCACAAACATCTCTAACACAATTTTCCTCTTTCATTTACTACTAGCAGAAATTCATAACAAAAAAAAAACTTCCATAACCATCATTAACTGATATACCAGAAAAATAGATACAACAAAAACTAAGAGAACTCCATAACCATCTTCTAACCGAATTTCTAACCTCATAACAGAAACTAACTGTATCATAACCGATTCTCCTCATTCCTAACCAATCTTTAACACACCACCATCAATTCAATATTCTTCTGAAAAATCTGTCATAAAAAAAATCTAAGGAACCCTCTAACAGTATACAGTTCCTTCATCACCACCTTCAACTCTTTTTCGATGTTCCCGATTGTTTTTCATCTTCCATCTCGATGATGCAACAACCTTCATCATTCTCTTCTCAATATTCACCAGAACCTGCAAATCAAGAATAACATCAGACGCATCATCATCAATGCTAGTCCTGCAGAAAATCAACATAACAAGTTCATTGCGGATTCAATCGCGGTATCAACCCGAAGTCGAATTCTACGCGTCAGTCGTTACCTCAACCGCAATTCAACCAGAGGGAAGAAGAAGCTTGAAAGAATTTCATACCGGCTGAGTGATGTTGGCGAGAGAAGCGGAGCAATTCTGCAGAACGGGGAAGGGAGCTTCATCTGACCAAGTCTCCACCAATCCGTAACCAACTCCTCATCATCTTGAATCCATCAGACAATCCGATCCTCAAGCTCCAATCTATAAATCCATCAACAACAATTGAACAGTCAGATTCATAAGAACACGCATCAACAACGATTCAAAGTTCCAGAAACAACAACAACACTTCCAGAATCGAAGAAGAAGAAGAACACGGAAGAAGAAAAAGAGCGGGATCAATACCTTTAACTGCTTCTTCGCAGAGGTACGTAATTTTGATCCGAACCGTATAGCTGCAGCCTTGGATTTAGAAATCTGTCGTGGTTTAATTTTATGCTTCGAATTTAAAATCATTTGATCTCGATTTCTATACGAGCTCGATCCCATCGTTTGATTGAGTATTTGAAAAAACTGGCACCAGATTCGTAATGAGGGAGAAATTTGGGGAGGGGTTCGTGTATGATGTTTTAGGTTTGGTGGTGGTCGGCCGGAGAAGGACGGCGGCGGCCACCGCGCGCCACCACCTTCTCCGGTGAGTGATTAGGTTTTTTTTGCAGAACGAGAAAGGCGTTGGGAGAGGAGAGCAAATGAGAAAGGGTTAGCATTTCATGAGTTATGTGACACCACCGTTGGTTTATTAATAAGGGGATAAGGATTGTGATCACGACCATTCCGACGGGGGGCACTTGTCACCATCTGGTTCCCTCTCTCATTGGCACAGCGTTTGTGTCCTCATACTAGCTACTGTACACCCTTCCGTTGTAACCTTTGGATGATCCCAGAGTATGATCAAACGGCTAGGATTGATTGCCTAATCATGTGATTCCACCATACACCCTCGATCTTTCACTTCTTGGGCCTAATTGAAGTTTACTGTTCACACCCTCCCCTTGTTAAGCCCATGATAATCTGAACTGGCTCTTTTGCTTAGGCATCCCCCCTTGCTTCTTGTTGTTTTCAATTCTATATTTCATACACGTTTCATAATTTGAATTCTAAAAATAGTAGAAATGGTCAGAAAATTCTGATAAAATTCAAGGGAGTTCTTGAGGGTCTTATTTAATTTTTGGGGAATTTTAACTTTGCATGTGGTATGTTCTGATATTTTTCTGGGATTTTGGAAATGAATGTGTTCTAAATGGTATATCTAGTGATGTAAGTGCCAAAATGTGATTTTCCCTTGACAATTTGGAGCTGATTTTTGGTGTACATTTAGAAATTGGATTTTTTAACATCATGGTGATTGATTGGTGCATTGTACTTGAGCTTTGTGATACTTTTGAAGTTAACCTTTTGAGCCTTAATTCGTATGATCATCATTGACGCTTGCCCTACGTTTGCAACTGATTGAGTATGTTTGGTGCATGATATGAACCCTATCTTTTGCATGTGATTACCTACAGAACTTGGAATGACTTGGTTGATTACTCATAATTTTCAAGAGAATTTTGCTATTTTTCACTCATTTTCCAATGCGAACCGAACATGTTGATATATGCATAGAGATAGGATATGTTTAGGACTTGTATGAGGGCACTTTGAGCCAACTTTGAATATGAGTTTTATCACATTATTAAGTGTATTTTGATGCACAATTGGGACATGCTTGAGTATTGTGTTTGATCATTTCACATGCCTTAAATGATGCCTTCTTTGTGTGTACGTGAACTTGAATTTGTGTCTCACTTTGGCCACTTCTTTTGATGCCACTTGTATGCCATGTTCATGATTGTTTTTGGGATTAAATTAGGACATTTTATAGGTCATATACCTCTGGTTTTGGAGCTTTAACATTGCCTTACCATGTAATTTCATTTGCCTTATTTGAGTGACAATTTTACATACTTGTATGAGGAGTTTAAATGTGATGTTGCTCATGGAATGAATTGACTTTGGAGAGAGAGTTTAATGTAAACCTTTGTGACATTTTGAGATTGGTTTTAAGCATGCGTATAAGGTGTTTCACTTCTGACCTTGGTCCATTTTCACGTTTTAATTCAATTCATCTAACTTGTAATGGCTTTCTTTTGTTGGTTTACCTTTAACTTCAAAGTAGATTAGTCTTGTAGCATAGTTGTAACTTGACTTGTAACTTCATAATCCTTTTAGGTTTTTCACTTTGACTAGTGTGACTCACATGTACATAGCCATTAGACTTAGGTTTCATGTTGTACATACACTCTCTTGTTATTACTAATGTCTTTGGTTCACATGTGCAAGGTACATAAAGGAGACATTCCAAAGGTGGTTTGACCATTTCATTTTGTAAATAAAAACTTGTTTCTAACTTGGTTTGCTATTTGTTTATAGGTGCTTTCGTGACTTGCTTTCGTTGCTTTGCTACGGATTCATATCCGTTTGGTAGGACCTCTTATCTCTTCACTTCTCTTTAATGCTTTCAAATGCCATGAGAAGTAGGAATAGTCGATGCCATGATAAGTAGGATTGTATGGAAAGCCCTCAAGTGAGGCCATGATTGTGCTTGTTTGATATTGTGATGAAGACCTCTAAGGAGGCAATTGACGGAAGGCAGGGTTCGCAATCGACCCCCGTTATTCTAGTTGAGTCGTTCTTAGCTCTCATTACATGATTGAAGCTTTGAACATCACCTGCTCTTGTTATCGAGTCGGTCAAGTGGAAGATAGGGTTCATAACCAACCCCCACGCTTTGTCTTTAGCTCGCATTGACCAATGCTGATGCTTATGTGATCTGATTCACATCTCCCTCTTTCTTATTGTGATTGTGTGATATTATTGTCGACTAACACTGTTTACTCTTTCGTTGCTTTTAGTCCATTTTGTGATTGATTCATCCTATGTTTACTTGTCTGATGACATGATCCCATAGGATTCCTAGCTCCACTTAATTTTCGATTAAGTCGGAGGTAGGAGAGACATTAGAATAGCAATCCATGCATACTGACATAGGTAGACTTACCTCACCTAACCATAGGATCTCCGTGCATGATAACTTTAGGATCATTAGTCCCCCTCTTAGATTTTTCTTTTGTTTCCATTTGAGTCTCTATTCTTCTCATCTCAAAACAAAAGTAAAAGACACTTAATGATGGCATAACATGTATTGCACTTAAACCTAAAGTGTGGGAAATGGAAGGAGGAGGGTTTCTCTCCACCTTCCTAGAGTGTTTAGCATACGGCCTGTTAGGATGACCATGCGATGCATTCAATCTTATACGATAGACTTGAATGCAATATGCATTATAAAAACAAAAACAATCAAAACACTTCTTCTTAAAAGACAAAAAACAAACAAACAATAACGTCTTTCCTTCGAGAATTCTCTTCTCATCTCACTCACTCTCGACGTACGAACGTGCTTCTCCTCGTTCTCTCGCAAGACGGTAACACCTAAGTCTCCATACAGCGAGCTGCAACACCTGAGCTAGAACGTTAGTCGTTCCATTAAAAAACACAAGCAATTTTCCCTAGGTGAGGGGAACTACGTCGCTCTGATTCTCATGCTCCCGATGAGATACGTAGGCAGTGGGGTAGGGCCCATGCGAGCACTTTTTTTATTTTTTCTACATTTGTTTCTCTTTCTCTCTCCTTTCTTCCTTTTTCAGTATCCTTTCCTACACCCTTTGATCGAAGCAGCAAGCGTGGATCCCATCGGGTACGATGGACGCGTGGGGGTGCTAATACCTTCCTCTCGCGTAACCGACTCTCGAACCCAGTTCTCTTGGTCGCTAGACCATGCTCTTTCCTTTCTCTCAGGTTTACACGATGTTTCCTTTCCCTCTCTTGGGATAAATACACATTGCTGGCGACTCTGTTTCGGTGCCACTTTTGCGTTTGTACCTGGATGAAAATCCCGGGAGCGACAGCTGGCGACTTTGCTGGGGATCGAACCCAGAATCTCTGGTTTCCTTAGCAAGTCAATCCTAGCGCTTGTGTGTTTTATTTCATTGGGTGTTTACTGTGGTGCTATGTTTTGCTGTATTTACTATTGTACTGTATAACTATTTACTGTATTATCTCTTTACTGTACTTTACTGTATTTATCGCATTTACTGCATTACATATCACTATTATGCTGGACTGTGCTTTTGTTTTTTGTTTGGCGGGCAGGGTGTTTTGAGAGATAAGCCCACTACCCAGGCTCGAGTATACACATAGGTATTAGGGTGGATAGTCATGACGCTTGCGTGGTGGTGACCACGTATTATTGTTCATGAGACCCACAACCAGACGAGGTTCTATCAAGAGCTTTCTGCTACTGCATGTTATGCAGGCCAGTAGTTATTCTCTTGAGGAACTGTTGACACTGGTGACCATTCCTGAGGACTCAGTTGCGGCACTCCTCCCGAGATGTGACAGTGGCAGACCACGTTCTGTGGCAAACCCATTGCACATTCTCGATCCGAGGACCCAATGCTGGGAACTTGCTATAAGATGTCCTTTTTGAAAGAGAATCAGTGGAGGCACTCCTCGATTGGCGATAGTACTGGACCCGGAGAGATGAATGTACTATTGCTTCTCGACCTCAGTGCCTGAAGCTGAGGATCTTTCGTTTTTGTGAATCTGTTGAGGCCTCCTCGATTGATGATGATGCCAAACCAGAAATGGTGAACGTATCATCATTTCTCAACCTGAGAGCCCGAGATACTGAGGATCTTAGTACCCACATGTGAGAGGGGCAGGTTGTTTACAAGTTTGCAGGTAACCTTGACCTTCAACATACTTGGTATTCGGGATTTCCTATCAGTGTAGACTTATCAGCCTGGTATTCTGGTATTCTGATCATCTGGTATTCTGGTATTCCGGTGTTCTCTTCAGAGCCGACCTATGAACCTATTCAGACAGTAGCACATCACTTATCCAGAATGTGTGGAAGCCGTGATCCCATGTCTCTGCACCCGTATCATCATAACATGTTTGCATACATGTTCTAGTATTTCCAAGGATCTTAACTTTGAGACTCGTTACTGATCATTTCCATCTATTTCTTGTTGTTCTTATGTGAAAAAAAACTTGAATCAAAGCAGAATGATTCCTTGGAAATATTCGAACATGGCATTTGCATAGCATTTTCATAATCATTTACATAACAGGTGTTTGAAGTTGGTTATTCTCATCCTGATCTGGTTCTCTTCAGAATTATAGACTTAACTTTTTCAAAGAAGCTGGAAGTTGACCATGGATCTGGTTCTAGCAGAGTTGAGGGAAATGCGAAGCCAAATGGGGTAGTTTATGTGGGACATGGAAGCCTTGAGTCAAGACCAGAAAATGTTGAAGGAAGAGGTCAATCAAATAAAGATTCAGATGAGTCTGGTTATGGAAGTTGTGAGAGGTGTGTTAAGCTAAGATAATACTCCCATGCCAGAGGCCGTGGCTGGAATTGTCTCTCCTCCATTGTTTGAGAGATCCCTCCCAAAGAGTGATGTGCCTCACAGATTTTCCGCATAACCTGGGTTTCCGAATTTTCCTCGTCAGCAACTACCTCTCGTCTGCCAAGATAACCCCAAGGCTAATAAGTACCCACCAAAGTCGAAGAAAGCTGACAGAATCTTTGATCCAATTCCTATGTCTTATACTCAGCTGTTGAGGTATCTACTTCAGCTACAATTGGTTGAACTTCGGACGATAAATCCTCCTCGTGGAAAGCTCTCATTCGATTATGATGCAAATGCCCATTGCGATTTTCACTCTGGTGCGCCGGGGCATAATGTGGAAAAATGTAAAGCCTTTCATCATGTGGTCCAGGATCTGATCGACTTCAAAGCAATCAAATTCATGTCGGGCGGCGTAAGCGTACAGGGTGGTCTTATTCCTGTTGCTGCGAAAAAAGTGAATATCCCAGTTTGCCCTCCTGAAGGTGCACCAAGTCAGGGGCATTTCTTGCAACCTATGGTTTCAGAATCTTCTAGTCCTCATTTGTTGCCTACTCTTAAGCCAAGTTTGAGGATGAAAGCACCCGAACGAGAAGAAGGCACAAGTCAATATCGACAACAAACTAGCTCCCAGAGGAGACAGCAAAGACCCGGAAGGCACGAGAGAAAGTTTGATCCCGTTACTATTCCTCACAGTTACCTGCTTGCCCGTTTGCTTCAAGACTCTTTGATCAAGCTAAAGGAAGCTTCTCCTGTTCCGTATCCCCTTCCCTCTAAATTATGACAAGAGTGTTAGATGCGAGTACCACTCGGGGACACAGGGGCATGCCATTGAAGAGTGTAAGGTGTTCAGATACAAGGTGCAAGATCTCATTGACGTGGGGTTTATCACTTTCACTGAAGACGGTATGTACATTAACTAAAGCTTCTCAAGTGAGCAATTGAGACCACAAGGACATCTCCTGAAGCAATCAGTCCGGTCGGAGCCAAGACTCCTCAGCAATGGCAAACATCATTTTCTCTACTGCATTTTCATTTGTAATTTTCATTACTGGTTAATGTTTGCATGTAATAAACTTGTCTGTTCTTGAATGTTGATCTTAATGCAATAAGTATGTTTTTCTCGAAGAAGTTCATTCGTATTCACTCATTTAATGTTTGTATGCACTGCAATACTAACCTTCTTGTTCAAACTCTTGGAGGGAGGATGATGAGATGAAAACGCACAGTCTTTGGTTGTATGCTTTAGGATAAAACCCTGTTGAGGATGTACAGGCATTGTTTCAAATTCCTAAACACCGGAGATATAAGGGAGTGAAACCTTTGTCAAACCTCGTTGAGCCTAGTAGTAGGAGTTTCTTTCTGAAAATGAAAAAACCCTCAATCTTAACCTGGGCGAGGGTAGGTGTCAGTTAATTTGACCAAGCGTTCAAATTTCGAAAGGAATGTGCATCTGAGGATCCATTACCTTTTTTCCTCACACATCAGGAGATCGAGGAACGTGAAACTACAATGGTTACCCCTCACCAACCGAAGAGTGAGGCGGTCACAACCCTTTCAAACAAGTCAGACAAACCTGTGTCGCACGATTGTTCAAAAAAAAAGAAAGAGAATAACAAAAAAAGAAGGAAAAAGCCCGCTAAGTCGAAACTTGAATACAAGTGACTTAGGCAAAAGTTAGGGCGTCCCGCTGGACTTCAAAATCGAAAAAATTCAAAAAGAATAAGTCCAGGAAAAATTAGGGGAAAACAAAAGAACGAAAAGCGAAAAGGATTACAAAAGAAAAATCCTCGAGGAAAGAACAAGTCGTGTGACCACAGACACCAAAGGACAAAAAGGGTGAATGTCACTCTGTAAACCGTGTGGGTTCCTTAACCATCCTCATACCGTTCATAACCTTTTGAAAGGTGAGCGCTTGTGTCGAGTTGGCTGAATGTAGGAATGGAGAACATCAAGGAGAATGGATGGGTACAAACAAAATTTTGAGCCATAAATCCTTTTTTCTTAAACCATGAACCAGGCCACGTTACAACCCTCAAAAGTCCTAATTGAAACAGGGTTTATTCTAAAGGCATATTTCAATAAGATAGCGTTCCTGACTCCCATGAGTTGTGCTAAAAGACCTCGGTTGGTATTGCATGTGCATGCTATTTTCCATAAAAAAAAAGGATATGTGTCGCACCTTAACCAGTGAATCGTTCACAGGTATCAGCGATATCTTTT
The DNA here is from genome assembly GCA_022829125.1 of Lathyrus tuberosus. Classification (NCBI taxonomy): domain Eukaryota; kingdom Viridiplantae; phylum Streptophyta; class Magnoliopsida; order Fabales; family Fabaceae; genus Lathyrus; species Lathyrus tuberosus. Next base: position 11,527,060 of record JALAZF010000098.1, on the reverse strand, counting down.
CGAAAAAAAACTTCGAGATTAATATATGTGTTGCATTATAATTCTCATTCTTAGAATAGAAATTTTTATGCTTGCTTACATGTATTTAACGCCAGTAAGGCTCACAAAGTGAACATCAGTCGAGAATTTTGATCACGCCAAAGTGAGATGCTTGAAATCTCTGAGGAATGAGAGTGACAAGGGGCACGTGACCAAGTGATTCTGTTAAGTGTGGACTTTCACGACAATTCGTGCCAAGAAGTTGTCAATATGGGGCAATTACATTGTGAAATATCTCTGCAGTTTGGTTAATCTGGGGCAATTATGTCAAAGGTATGAAGCAATCACGTCGAGATTAGGCAAATCTCTCAAAGATCAATCAGTCAGGGGTAAAATCACTGCAAGGATTATATTGAGGTAGGCCACCTCAAGAGCACGAGAAGCTATCCTACTCCAAAAGACGGTTAATCAAAAGCACCTCTTCAAGATTCAGTACACTGGGGCAGAGTATTTCACAACTTTACGAATCTTGTCGAGGCAAATTCTTTCATACACTATGCAGTCTGGGGCAGTTATGTCGAGATCTATAATCTCTCTGAGAGTTTGAATACCCTGGGGCATTTTGAACGCCAGGTTTTCTGTAAAATCCTCTTGAGACGATTTATCCCAATAGACCATGTGGTACGAGGCAAGTAGGGAGTTCGCTTGTGATATTTGGCATATAGTCGATCAGTAGAAGTGTGAAGCGCCAAAGTAGTTCCCAAAATGGACTTTCTCTTCCTCGGCAAGGCGCCAGAGGGTATCGTTCCCCTGTGAGGTATTAGCATTGCTAGTCGCCCCCAGTAAATATAGCTAAGACGGTACTGTCCTCGGCAAAGTATCCTCCCTAGTGAGAGACATAAGGTTTGGTTTCCCCAACCGGAGTTGGATTTGCCTTTCTCCAGCAAGAGTTCGAGTCCCTAGGCAGGGTAGAGATGGTTTGATCTTTCACTCCAAGCAGATGGGCATATTTTGCGAGACTCAAGTGTTCGTTCCCCCCAAGCAGAGACAAGTCCTCAACAGGAAGTTATCCTTGGAGGTGGCCATCCTCAGCGTATTTGCAGAGCTTCATGGTCCCTAGCAACATTGTCAAATGATAGTACCGAAGACATCATGTTCAGGAAAGGGTTCTCATTTAACTCTTTCGTCACAACGTTTACTGATTGAACCCATCGTTCGGCGGACGGTCGCGGATGACGATTCGATACTAACAAGTCAGTTTCAAATGGGCAGTGTTGTATCTTATTAAGTCGATTCTCCTATTCGGTACTTCCAACAGCTACAAGCTTTTCTGTGTCGATAACGGTTGCAAATTCCCCAGCAGAATGGCCTCGCAGCTAATGTTCAAGACTCAGTAAGTGTCCAGGAGTTTGGAGATGTCGAATCTTCTGTAAAATCCTCCTGGGACGTTTTCTTCAGATCAGTCTAGTATCATGGGGCAAGAGCGAGAGGTTGACCATCCCAAGCATGGAGCCTTTTGAAAATTCCCTAGCAGGAGGTGTTCCAAATCTATTATCTCCAGTAGAGTAACCTCTCAATTACCGCATCTTGGCTCAAGTTTCAGTTTTTGTTTAAGAGTTGGAAGATGTTGGATCTTCTGTAAAATTCTCTTAAGAAACATTCCATAGCACGAGACGCTCTGAAGTGGTTCTCCCCAGCAGAGTTTGTTGTAAGCTCATTATTCCCCAGCGGAGTTACTTACCTGTCCTCAGCATTTATTCTTCTGAGGACCTCATTGCATATAGTATGCATAGCATCCTCAAAACGCGTAGCATTTCCATTAAGGTGGAGCATTACGGCAAAACTCAAACATATGCATGCGAACATAAGCCAAGTTCAACCGTTTACCTGCAAGCCAGGACAATTCACAGACCAAACATTATCACGCAACCTCAGCAAAGCTTCCAACACTTGATCATACGGGGTTAATTCAATACCCGTCCGTATTGACTTTGGACGTCCGTCCGTGTCCTTTCAACGCTCGTCCGTGTTCTTTTAACACTCGTCTGTGCCCTCTTGTTGTTCCTCAATACTTCGTCCGTGTTGGTTTTAAACACTCGTCTGTGTTCCCCTAACGCTCGTCTGTGTTCGGTTTAATGTTTCAATCCCCAGTAGAGTTGTCTTTTGTTTTAACCTGTCAACACTCATCCGTGTTGGAACTGCCTATTTCAATACTCGTCTGTATTGATCCTTGACGCTCGTCCGTGTCCTTTCAGCACTCGTCTGTGTTTGAATTTTTTAGCCAATACTCATCCGTATTGACTTTTGAAATACTTGTCTGTATTGATCCTTGACACTCGTCCGTGTCCTTTCAGCACTCGTCTGTGTCTGAACTTTTTAGCCAATACTCGTCCGTATTGACTTTTAAGATACTCGTCTGTATCTTGTTAATCATCGTCCGATACTCGTCCGTATCATTGACTTGGTCACTCGTCGTGTTCCTTTGATGATTGTCCGATGCTCGTCCGCATCGTTGACCTTTGACACTCGTCCGTGTCCTTTCAGCACTCGTCTGTGTCTGAACTTTTTAGCCAATACTCGTCCGTATTAACTTTTAAGATACTCATCTGTATCTTGTTAATCATCGTCCGATACTCGTCCGTATCGTTGACTTGGTCACTCTTCATGTTCCTTTGATGATTGTCCGATGCTCATCCGCATCGTTGACCTTTGACACTCGTCCGTGTCCTTTCAGCACTCGTCTGTGTCTGAACTTTTTAGCCAATACTCGTCCGTATTGACTTTTAAGATACTCGTCTGTATCTTGTTAATCATCGTCCGATACTCGTCCGTATCGTTGACTTAGTCACTCGTCGTGTCCCTTTGATGATTGTCCGATGCTCGTCCGCATCGTTGACCTTTGACACTCGTCCGTGTCCTTTCAGCACTCGTCTGTGTCTGAACTTTTTAGCCAATACTCGTCCGTTTGACTTTTAAGATACTCGTCTGTATCTTGTTAATCATCGTCCGATACTCATCCGTATCGTTGACTTAGTCACTCGTAGTGTTCCTTTGATGATTGTCCGATGCTCGTCCGTATCGTTGACTTGGTCACTCGTTCGTGTCCTTTCAATACTCATTTGTATTGATCCTTGACGCCCGTCCGTGTCCTTTCAGCACTCGTCTGTGTTTGAACTTCATATTCCAATACTCGCCCGTATTGGCCTTTGACACTCGGCCGTGTCCTTCAACACTCGTCTGTGTTTTCTTTCCCTACTCGTGCGTATGGTCCTTGATACTCGTCCGTGTCCCTATTTTGATATATGTCGTATCAATCTATGCAGTTATTTGCTGATACTTCTAGAAGGGTTTATATCCCTTTTCTTCTTCATTCAGCGTGCAAATTTTCTGGTTGTTTTTGTATTCAATCCTTATGTATCTTGAATTCCTGATAGCCGCTGCTTTCATCCATTCAGATTCACAGTTGATTGAATAGGGGCAGCTGTAGTACCCCAAAATTTGCCCTACTTTTTCTAACTTTTTTTGGCTTTTGTTTCGCAATCATCTGCATTTTTCATTAGGTCATACTCATTCATTCATTCGCATTGGGCTCCTAGGACGTGGGATCAAGCATTTTCTAGTGACTCGAGTTTGCCCTACTCAAAGGAGATTCAGTTGGTCATTACAGCAAGAATTGAATTCAGAAGACGTGTGATAGTTAAAATAAGATCTAATCAAGGCTATCTGGTCAAGTGTGTGGCTATTCTTCAAGTTCAAGAAAAGTGCTTAAGATCAGAGTTTATGCTAGCCTGAATCCATCTGATTAAAATCAAGAGACTGAGCACCCGAAAGTCAGGGCATTCTGATCCACTCCCAAATCAACTGCATGTTCTGGTTATGAGGTTTAAAATCTGGTCATTGGTTCGATTCAATTTCAAGCAGACCTCTGACCTGGTTAATTCCAAGTTGGACTCAAGTTCAGAGGAAAACTTAATTCAAGAGTGTCAGAGAGTTGTTACTAGATAGGGTCAAAGTCGGGATTTAATTCAAGGACTTCAGCCAACGTTGTATTCATGTCCAATTCAAGTTCAAATCCAATTCATTTTTCCTAAATCCATTTTTTGAATTCATACCTATTTTCATTTTCAATATCCATTTGAAAATCCAATTAACCATTTATCCATTATTTCTTTCATATCCATTAATCCATTACACCACTTTTGATTCACACCCCATTTCCATAAAACCAATCATTGATGAAAGCTTCCTACATGTTTAATACAAAAGAAGCACGTGCTTGGTTTCAAATGATAGAAAGTCAAGGGATGGAACTAGATGGGGTTACAATGGGGTTCGTTGTTCAGTTGTACAAGAGAGCTGGAGGGTTTCGAAAAAGCCAAAGAGTTTTTAAGAAATGGTCCAAGAGACTGAAGAGCCACAGCTACCGATGGGGAAGATAAGTTCAGGAACTGTATATCTTGTTGAACCAATGAAATTTAAGCTGAAGTAGTTTGTGGAGGCGTAACATTCGCATATAGTAAGTGGTGACTGGCTGGAGTAAATGCAACATCAGGACATCCTTAAGACGTTTGGCTTTGGATCATGTCCAGTTCAAAATGTTCTGGTAGTTTCTTGTACAGTTCAAGCTATGGGAATGATCTTTTGATGCTTTTCTAATTGAATTTTTAGAAATGAAAAAAAAACAGGTTCAAATTCAAAAATTGACATAACAAAAAATAATTCCAAATATAAGAGTTAATACAAGGGTGTATCAGAACCGGATTGGCGGCGGAAGGAAATTACACCAACGGGATATCAGTTGAGAATTAAAAAGAACCATTCACTCATAGCAAGAAGAGGGATAACAGAAAAACCGATTACAGCCTCTAACCAATAAATTCTCACAAACATCTCTAACACAATTTTCCTCTTTCATTTACTACTAGCAGAAATTCATAACAAAAAAAAACTTCCATAAACATCATTAACTGATATACCAGAAAAATAGATACAACAAAAACTAAGAGAACTCCATAACCATCTTCTAACCGAATTTCTAACCTCATAACAGAAACTAACTGTATCCTAACCGATTCTCCTCATTCCTAACCAATCTTTAACACACCACCATCAATTCAATATTCTTCTGAAAAAACTGTCATAAAAAAAATCTAAGGAACCCTCTAACAGTCTCCAGTTCCTTCATCACCACCTTCAACTCTTTTTCGATGTTCCCGATTGTTTTTCATCTTCCATCTCGACGATGCAACAACCTTCATCATTCTCTTCTCAATATTCACCAGAACCTGCAAATCAAGAATAACATCAGACGCATCATCATCAATGCTAGTCCTGCAGAAAATCAACATAACAAGTTCACTGCGGATTCAATCGCGGTATCAACCCGAAGTTGAATTCTACGCGTCAGTCGTAACCTCAACCACAGTTCAACCAGAGGGAAAAAGAAGCTCAAAAGAATTTCATACTGGCTGAGTGATGTTGCCGAGAGAAGCGGAGCAATTCTGCAGAACGGGGAAGGGAGCTTCATCTGACCAAGTCTCCACCAATCCGTAACCAACTCCTCATCATCTTGAATCCATCAGACAATCTGATCCTCAAGCTCCAATCTACAAATCCATCAATAACAATTCAACAGTCAAGATTCGTAAGAACACGCATCAACAACAATTCAAAGTTCCCGAAACGACAACAACACTTCCAGAATCGAAGAAGAAGAAGAACACGGAAGAAGAAAAAGAGCGGGATCAATACCTTTAACTGCTTCTTCGCAAAGGTACGTAATTTTGATCCGAACCGTATAGCTGTAGCCTTGGATTTATAAATCCGTCATGGTTTAATTTTATGCTTCGAATTTAAAATCATTTGATCTCGATTTCTATACGAGCTCGATCCCATCGTTTGATTGAGTATTTGAAAAAACTGGCACCGGATTCGTAATGAGGGAGAAATTTGGGGAGGGGTTTGTGTATGATGTTTTAGGTTTGGTGGTGGTCGGCCGGAGAAGGACGGCAGCGGCCACCGCGCGCCACCACCTTCTCCGATGAGTGATTAGGTTTTTTTTGCAGAACGAGAAAGGCGTTGGGAGAGGAGAGCGAATGAGAAAGGATTAGCATTTCATGAGTTATGTGACACCACCGTTGGTTTATTAATAAGGGGATAAGGATTGTGATCACGGCTATTCCGACGGTGGACACTTGTCACCGTCTGGTTCCCTCTCTCATTGGCACAACGTGTGTGTCCTCATACTAGCTACCGTACACCCTTCCGTTGTTACCTTTGGATGATCCCAGAGTATGATCAAACGCCTAGGATTGATTGCCTAATCATGTGTTTCCACCATACACCCTCGGTCTTTCACTTCTTGGGCCTAATTGAAGTTTACTATTCACACCCTCCCCTTGTTAAGCCCATGATAATCTGAACTGCCACTTTTGCTTAGGCATCCCCCCTGCTTCTTGTTGTTTTCAATTCTATATTTCATACATGTTTCATAATTTGAATTCTAAAAATAGTAGAAATGGTCAGAAAATTCTGATAAAATTCAAAGGAGTTCTTGACGGTCTTATTTAACTTTTGGTGAATTTTAACTTCGCATATGGTATGTTCTGATATTTTTCTGGGATTTTGGAAAGGAATGTGTTCTAAATGGTATATCTAGTGATGTAAGTGCCAAAATGTGATTTTCCCTTGACAATTTGGAGCTTATTTTTCGTGTACATTTAGACATTTGATTGTTTAACATCATGGTGATTGATTGGTGCATTTTACTTGAGCTTTGAGATACTTTTGAAGTTAACCTTTTGAGCCTTAATTCGTATGATCATCATTGACGTTTGTGCTACGTTTGCAACTGATTGAGTATGTTTGGTGCATGATATAAACCCTATCTTTTGTATGTGATAACCTACTAGAATTGGAATGACTTGGTTGATTACTCATAATTTTCAAGAGCATTTTTCTATTTTTAACTCATTTTCCAATGCGAACCGAACATGTTGATACATGCATAGAGATAGGATATGTTTAGGACTTGTATGAGGGCACTTTGAGCCAACTTTGAATATGAGTTTTAGAAAATTATTAAGTGTATTTCGATGCACAATTGGGACATGCTTGAGTATTGTGTTTGATCATTTCACATGCCTTAAATGATGCCTTCTTTGTGTGTACGTGAACTTGAATTTGTGTCTCACTTTGGCCACTTCTTTTGATGCCACTTGTATGCCATGTTCATGATTGTTTTTGGGATTCAATTAGGACATTTTATAGGTCATATACCTCTGGTTTTGGAGCTTTAACATTGCCTTACCATGTAATTTCATTTGCCTTATTTGAGTGACAATTTTACATACTTGTATGAGGAGTTTAAATGTGATGTTGCTCATGGAATGAATTGACTTTGTAGAGAGAGTTTAATGTAAACCTTTGTGACATTTTGAGATTGGTTTTAAGCATGCGTATAAGGTGTTTCACTTCTGACCTTGGTCCATTTTCACGTTTTAATTCAATTCATCTAACTTGTAATGGCTTTCTTTTGTTAGTTTACCTTTAACTTCAAAGTAGATTAGTCTTGTAGCATAGTTGTAACTTGACTTGTAACTTCATAATCCTTTTAGGTTTTTCACTTTGACTAGTGTGACTCACATGTACATAGCCATTAGACTTAGGTTTCATGTTGTACATACACTCTCTTGTTATTACTAATGTCTTTGGTTCACATGTGCAAGGTACATAAAGGAGACATTCCAAAGGTGGTTTGACCATTTCATTTTGTAAATAAAAACTTGTTTCTAACTTGGTTTACTATTTGTTTATAGGTGCTTTCGTGACTTGCTTTCGTTGCTTTGCTACGGATTCATATCCGTTTGGTAGGACCTCTTATCTCTTCACTTCTCTTTAATGCTTTCAAATGCCATGAGAAGTAGGAATAGTCGATGCCATGATAAGTAGGATTGTATGGAATGCCCTCAAGTGAGCCCATGATTGTGCTTGTTTGATATTGTGCTGAAGACCTCTAAGGAGGCAATTGACGGAAGGCAGGGTTCGCAATCGACCCCCGTTATTCTAGTTGAGTCGTTCTTAGCTCTCATTACATGATTGAAGCTTTGAACATCACCTGCTCTTGTTATCGAGTCGGTCAAGTGGAAGATAGGGTTCGTAACCAACCCCTACGCTTTGTCTTTAGCTCGCATTGACCAATGCTGATGCTTATGTGATCTGATTCACATCTCCCTCTTTCTTATTGTGATTGTGTGATATTATTGTTGACTGACACTGTTTACTCTTTCGTTGCTTTTAGTCCATTTTGTGATTGATTCATCCTATGTTTACTTGTCTGATGACATGATCCCGTAGGATTCCTAGCTCCACTTAATTTTCGATTAAGTCGGAGGTAGGAGAGACATTAGGATAGCAATCCATGCATACTGACATAGGTGGACTTACCTCACCTAACCATAGGATCTTCGTGCATGATAACTTTAGGATCATTAGTCCCCCTCTTAGATTTTACCTTTGTTTCCATTTGAGTCTCTATTCTTCTCATCTCAAAACAAAAGTAAAAGACACTTAATGATGGCATAACATGTATTGCACTTAAACCTAAAGTGTGGGAAATGGAAGGAGGAGGGTTTCTCTCCACCTTCCTAGAGTGTTTAGCATACGACCTGTTAGGATGACCATGTGATGCATTCAATCTTATACGATGGACTTGAATGCAATATGCGTTATAAAAACAAAAACAATCAAAACACTTCTTCTTAAAAGACAAAAAACAAACAAACAATAATGTCTTTCCTTCGGGAATTCTCTTCTCATCTCACTCACTCTCGACGTACGAATGTGCTTCTCCTCGTTCTCTCGCAAGACGGTAATGCCTAAGTCTCCATACAGCGAGCTGCAACACCTGAGCTAGAACGTTAGCCGTTCCATTAAAAAACACAAGCAATTTTCCCTAGGTGAGGGGAACTACGTCGCTCTGATTCTCATGCTCCCGATGAGATACGTAGGCAGTGGGGTAGGGCCCATGCGAGCACTTTTTTTATTTTCCCTACATTTGTTTCTCTTTCTCTCTCCTTTCTTCCTTTTCCAGTATCCTTTCCTACACCCTTTGATCGAAGCAGCAAGCGTGGATCCCATCAGGTACGATGGACGCGTGGGGGTGCTAATACCTTCCTCTCGCGTAACCGACTCCCGAACCGAGTTCTCTTGGTCGCAAGACCATGCTCTTTCCTTTCTCTCAGGTTTACGCGGTGTTTCCTTTCCCTCTCTTGGGATAAATACACATTGCTGGCGACTCTGTTTCGGTGCCACTTTCGCGTTTGTACCTGGATGAAAATCTCGGGAGCGACAATATTCATCTTTATCTTCTTGATGCTAATTTTCCTTTTATGTCAAGGTTAGAAGGTAGACAAACCTTTCTTTTGTATGTATAGGTATTGATTCTAGCTTATGAACTCTTGGATGATGAATGTATGATGAAAAACTTTGTTTATATGGTTTATTCTTTGTGTTGGTTCATGATTGAGAAATGTGTTCTTACACTTTACCTAAGTTTTTCTTCCATCAATGTGCATTGGCTAGAGATAGTAATGTGTGTTGATGTTTATAAATATTGAACTTAAATGTTGTCATTTTGATAGTTTGAGTGAGAGATCATCAAAGGATTAAAATGGTAAAACTCACATTATGTGTTAGAGATAAACATATTGGGAGGATATGTGATTACATTTACCGTCTAAACGAGTTCATTCGCTTTGTCGATTTTATCCGTGCAAAATGGTTTGTCGAACTCTAATCTTGACATGCTTTTTATAAATCGTTAAAACAAATCTTTTTACCGCTATTACTTAAATTCGAATGCAAGTGTTCCAACTAAAAACAACTAAAACCCCTTGTTACTTTGAAGTTTAAAACGTATACGACTGTAGAACGGCTGCGATATCACCGAACAATCTCTGTGGATCGATAACAAAACCCTAACTCTATTTGTATTTCAACACTTACCGAGGTCTTTCATTCTGTTTGGTCAGTCACTGACTAGACTATCTTCGGTAGTATCACAAAGTAGTGAGATTAATGTTTATTTATCCTTGACTTTTGAGTCGATTGGGCAGAGGTCTTTGTTTTAACCCAGAATTTTGCCTTACTTAAGGATTTTCAATATGCGTCTGGAGCCCCTTTGGGCTTTATCCGAGTTCATATCCAGGTTTAGATACAATATCCAGGGGTGTATATGCTAAGTCTCCCTGAGCATGAAATCCTTAGGAAAGAAGTGTTCGAATACGACTGGTACAACAATATTCTTGGTTGTTCACATAGAAATTTTTATTGAGCTTAATATCTTTCGTTGGGGGTTTTTCTCGAACATATTTATCTAGAGCCCTAAGCGGCTTTTAGACTCGGTTCGCTTATCTTTATCCTTGGGTGTTTATCTCAGGATATAGGCGGAGTATTCCGGGTACAAAGTTCACTGAAGTGAAGTACTTTGTTCGGGTTGTGACATAACCGAGAGAGTTCGTCTGCTAATTTCCTGGGTTTTGTTGTAAGCGCCAGAATACTTGCGCCGTGATCTATTCCAATCTGGGTCTCCTGGGTACGAAGCCCACAAGAGTAAACGTCCGGATATGATACCCTGCTTTACGTCACTTCTGGCTGATTTATGAAATCATCAATGGTGCTTATTTTAAGCGCCCCAAGCCTGTCTGAGGTTGGACGATCATCCACTTGTTCATATCGAGCTAATGAGCTTCAAGCAAACTTCGTTAAGTCTGGCAGTTACCGCAATGGGTTTTGTCCGTTTGGTTTAAAAGACTATTTGCCATTAATGTGGATATTATTTCACTGGTGACCAAATAAAGCCCCAGATTTTATTAGATAATGGTCAAAGGTTTATTGACTTGACCGGGTCCAAAGCATACCAACATAGCCGAGGATGTGTGGTATTTGACCATTTTGTAGAACTCGACTCTTATATGAGGAGTGTCATTAGTGTCGGATAGAGGCCCTAAGGCGTATGACTATGACTTTTTCCTACGGGCTTTGTACTTTAAACTGCCCTTTGTGGTCTTTATTATCGTATTGTCATTTTGCTTTTGACAATATCTCTTTGTTTTCGTCATTCTTAAAATAATCTCGCATATACCTTAGCCCCTCGGGCACTAAGTCGATTAGACTTTAAGTGTCCGATTATAAAGTGTCGGGTATTATTTTCGCCTATTTGCTTTGCTTAGTTTGATTTTTAAGACTTTTTGGATAGCTCATCACGAGGCTAACTATTATTTAAGAAGCCCCTAGCTATTGCGTGCATATAGCCTTGACACTTTTGAAAGTCCCGGACTCTTATAGGCTTAGGCGCCAATTATGGTATGGACTCGGGAGTCTCTTTTGTCAGAGACTTGCTCCCAGTTCTTTATAAACCTTTGGCAGTTGGTCATGAGTGACTTTGATACCCATGAGCCCCAAGTTTCTTTTGGTGTGCTTAGGCCTAGATGTTTCATCATTTTCATAATTAATTATCCTATCTGTGTGCACGGAGCGAGTAGATACATTTATAAGTGTTTGTTCAACCTGTGTACGTGGAGCATTTATGGGCGACCTGTGTGCACAGAGCGAGTAGACACATTTATAAGTGTTTGTTCAACCCATGTACGCGGAGCTTTTATGGGCGACCTATGTACGTGGAGCAAGACAACACGTTTATAGGAGTTTAATCAACCCTAGTACGCGGAGCGTTTATGGGCGACCTATGTACGTGGAGCAAGTCAACACGTTTATAGGAGTTTAATCAACCCATTCATGGGCGACCTATGTATGCGGAGCAAGTCAACACATTTATAGGAGTTTAATCAACCCTTGTACGCAGAGCGTTTATGGGCGACCTATGTACGCGGAGCAAGTCGACACGTTTATAGGAGTTTAATCAACCCGTGTATGTGGAGCGTTTATGGGCGACCTATGTACTCGGAGTAAGTCAACACGTTTATAGGAGTTTAATTAACCCTTGTACGCGGAGCGTTTATGAGCGACCTATGTATGCAGAGCAAGTCAACACGTTTATAGGAGTTTAATCAAACTGTGTACGCGGAGCGTTTATGGGCGACCTATGTACGCGGAGCAAGTCAACACGTTTATAGGAGTTTAATCAACCCTTGTACGCGGAGCGTTTATGAACGACCTATGTATGCGGAGCAAGCCAACACATTTATAGGAGTTTAATTAACCCTTGTACACAGAGCGTTTATGGGCGACCTATGTATGCGGAGCAAGTCAACACATTTATAGGAGTTTATTCAAGCCGTTCATGGGCGACCTATGTATGCGGAGCAAGTCAACACATTTATAGGAGTTTAATCAACCCGTTCATGGGCAAAAGTTGTTTATAGGGAGTTCCAAACTTCATCCCGACTTTGCACCTGAAAAATAGTTTGAGAGTTTTCGATTAGTAATTATTTTTTTGTATTACATTCTTTCTCATATAAGACAAGTGGTCTTTGTCTTCTATGCTTTTGACTTCTAGCATCTTGGTTTCTTCTTAATATAATGTGTGCCGGGGTGCCAAATTTTTCTTGAGAGTTTAGTTTCTTCCATATAAGACCTCCTCCTGTTCCGAGCTCATCCTAATTTATTTTAAAAACTAAACATGGGTAGGGTGACTCCTGCCCATGCAAGGGAGAAAGGACAACACCCGTTGTTTAAAGTAAGCTCTAAGTGTTTCTTAGAAGTGATTACAAATGGTGGAGAAATTGATTCTCTTTATCCTACCAATAGTAATATTTAAGGTATACATTTTTTACTTAACCACATGAAATTTCAAGATATCAAGGTGCAAACATAGTATGATATAATATAAGAGAGAAGACTTTAATTTTTCCCATAGTTAAAAACCAGTCTACCCAGCAGGTTGAGAATTTGACTTATCTCAAAACTCTTTGCTTTGCCTCGGCAAGAACTTGAGCTTTTCATACTCTGCAGTTTATTTCAGAATTCTTGCTGCAAATGTTTGTCCACCCTCTTGGTTTTATCGGCAAGCTCAATTGATAGAATTACGCCCTCAAGATTGGTCTCATTAGCTTGCATTTTGATACTCATGTATTCTTTGTAGGTGGCACAAGATTGTGTACCACTGGACTATTACACCTTTTGCATAACAACTAGGTTGATCCTTTATAGTCAGGATCTCCCTCCGACTATTTACGAAACATGTCGTTTGGTCATTCTCGGCCTCCATATTATTTTGCTGAGTCCGATCATTGGTTAACTCGTCAGATCATGAGAAATAACAAATTAAGACGCAAAGTTAGTCGTTCAGATTATCATTGATATTTGGCAATAACAAGTGTAATATAAAGTGGATAGAATTGCTACACACAAAAGCATCCATAATTTAATAACCTTTATGCAACTTCTACCATCAAGTATGATGTATATAAAACACCTTCAATATTCCTTGTTCATAATGAAACGATCGAGTTATCCTAGTCGTATAAAGCTAAATTTTCATCCTGTGGCAATGCTATTTCAACGTATTTTAACACTTAGTTCTTCATTTATTATAATGTGTGTGACTAATTATGAAATATGTATATGAATGCAGCAGGAAAAAGATTAAGAATATCCTATCATCCAACTTATTTTGTGCATACAGTAAAAGACATTAGTGCCACATGAAAGGAAAGACATAACTACCATAGCACCAACTAACGTAAATGACCTTCGGATACCCGTGAAATTAAAGTCGGTTACACCTTCTCATTTTCCAGGATTATGAAACATAAAAATTAATGAGTATATGACGAATACTCATATAGCAATTTGAAACACTCATGTATTCTTAACTTTATAAAAATAATGGTCTAAACATTAACTGCTCATACCTTAATATTTGGAAACCATAAGATGGCAGTTGTTAATGCAAATTTTACTGCGCAATACTCGTTACAAACAGTAGGCCCGATTTACCACTTCAACCTTCTTTACGGTAGAATATTTAATACACACAATAAATAACGTAAACAAATAGTAGGCTCCATTGTTGTGATTTAGAAAACCACACCGTCTGCAGCACTTTCCGAGTAAAAATGAGTTTGAAGTGCTGTCTAGCTATTAGCAATTGTGGCTAGCCTTATACTATATGTTGTTTTTCCTGTATAATCCGTGAGCATGGATTTTTCTAATAATCAACAAACACTCCACTTCTTATGATGTGTTTGCCTTCTCTTTTAGTCTTATCCTCATCTTCCTATTCGTACATGATTATATCTCTACAGAGTGCATGATAAATACAAAAACAAATATATATTTTAACGTTCGAAATAACTGTCGGTTATTCCACTTTCTCGGTCATGCTTTTATTCCTTGCCGATATATGCGGTGACCTAGCAAACACTTCCTCCTTCCTTTCTAGATTATTTCATTACGAAAACATGTAAATGAGTGAAAGATTATTTAGATATAAGATAAATTCTAACTCCATTTCAATACTCATACATAGTGAATGTATCAGCGTCTCTATTAGCGACATTATATTAACACCATAAACCATGAGCAGGAGAAGACCTTAACCATTAATTAAATAGTCACAGAATAATATCATTGCTAATGATAATATAATTGAATTTAGTTATAGGATCGATTATACCTCAATGAGTTAGTGAATCATTCACAAATGTTGGCGAAACACAAACTCGACATCCACTTTCAGTACCATTGGATCTCGTCGAATACATCATCAGGTTGGATGTGGCGTCCGTCTCCTGATCGCTCTAAAGGAATTGACGACTATAACTAAAACACTTTACAAAACATTAGTAATAAGGTCTTTCTCGATAAACATGCTTCTCGTCTTCTAGTTGAATATTGAAGGGTTTCTAGTGGTTTTTCTCATTTTCATCGTTGACCCTTCGACCTGCAATGGTGTTTTTCGGTGATGACCACTGGCGGCGGACGTTAGAACACCCCGGATTTGAGTTTCTACCCCTTGAGGAATCCGATTTCATTATGCCGTGAACTGGCCCGCCGTGTTTAGTAAAATTAATACTGAGTACCCGTGCAGAGACCCTTCACGATATCCAAGAAAATAAATGGATCAAACATCCTCTTGCTCTATGTTAATGATCCTTTATCGTGAGCTTAATCTGGAAGCCTAGATTTTTGATATTGTTGTGTGGCCCGAGAAAGTTTTACCGGAGCCCCATGGTGGGTGTCAAATGTTCTAGCCAAAATTGGTTAGATACACCAAAAGTGCTAGTTCCTCTTGTTCGGGACAAGAAGAGTTACATTGTCTGTATTGTGAAGTATATTTGAGGATTTGAGAGCTATACTTGTGTTGTATATTGTCTCAAGATGAATGTGTCTTGCTTAACCCTCGTGTGGGAGTCCCTTGGTATGTACTATGTATATCCTCCTATGTTCCTCTTCCAAGACCCTTTTTATAGATAATCCTTGGTCTAATGATCATTAAGACATTTAATAACGTTTGTAACTGCCCGCCATTAATTTAATAACAACCTCTATTTAACCAAGTGTAACTGTCCCATCAATGGTTCGTAACCGACGTCTATTGAGTTCTGAACCG
The DNA here is from genome assembly GCA_022829125.1 of Lathyrus tuberosus. Classification (NCBI taxonomy): domain Eukaryota; kingdom Viridiplantae; phylum Streptophyta; class Magnoliopsida; order Fabales; family Fabaceae; genus Lathyrus; species Lathyrus tuberosus. The sequence continues at coordinate 11,511,507 of JALAZF010000098.1, read as the reverse complement.
GATAACCAACCAACCCGGCCAACATAACTCGGCCATGCATAACTTGGCCAGGTACAACTCGGCCAGATAGCTAGGCCTGATACACAACTCGGCCAGATAACTAGAATTTATTCCAATAGATTAAGTATAGTGTGGTTCTCTTGTATTTGGAATATATGAAAATCTAGAAACAATAAAGTAATCAACAACAAAGATGTCTCAAAGTAGAGAATGCTAGACTCAATACAAAGAAATACGTGGAATTGGATAAATAACACACCTAATCAGTTAGTAAGTTGTGTGGCTCAATGGTACAGGTACATGTGTCCGAAAATTTGCCTTGGGTGTAAAGACTAATTTGGCTCAAAGGAAGAATTGGATCAGAAATTAGGTAATTGAGTCTCAGTGTAGGAGCAGCATTCTGTCGGTATTTCACAGTGATCGTCTCCGGGTGTGTCTCCGGTTGGTCAGTGGTAGGTAAATATTGACGCCTTGCAATTGTCTCTACAAAAAAATTAAGTCAACAACTATACAACACAAGGATAACTATGAGAGAATAATAAATTTGATAAGTGGTAACCATAGATCTTGGCTTTTTTCCTGGAAAGCAGATAATTCAGCATTTTTCCTTTTTCAGTTTGAGCTGGGCTGAGTTGACTCAAACATTAAACTCAACTACATGAATATGCTTTGGTGTTCAACTCAAGGTTCAAAAAGCCCTCCCTCCACTATGTATTCAACCTCAATGATCTGCAGGTAGTAGAATAGAGATTAGGGTGTCAGCATATTGCTTACAATTCGAAGAAAAGTTTCAGCAGAAGAGTTTTTTGTGGCAAATACCAAAGTGATAAAATCTATATACAGAATCAAGATATACAATAGATAGAATTCTGTTAAAAGGACCTAACTATCAGCAACTTGACACCAACAACCCAACATATATAATCTTCGCAAATATACTACACAATAAATAGAGCTGCAAAATGACATATGCATGCAATATATGTAAAGTAAGACGGGTTATCAATAGTTTTATATGAATGGTTCAAGACAAGATACTCAACCTAATATTTATTACGGGTGGCAAAATGGATGGATTTGATGGATATGGATTGAATTGTTAATGGATGGATCAAAACAATCAATTAGTCCATTAGCAATCCATTAAAATTTTCTTAAAATTATCCAATCCAATCCATCCGTTAAGAATAAAATCTATCCAATCCATCAATTAACATATTTTTAATGGATGGATATCCATCCATCCATTTTTTTATTTTGAAAAAACAAACATATTTTTTTTATTTTTTTTAAAAATAGGTTTTTTTTTGAAAAAAAAAATCGGTTATTTTTTCGGAAAAACAGTCGGATTTTTTTTGTATTTTTCAAAAAATCAATATTTAAATTTGTCGTGGATTTTGTGTGGATAGTATGCATAATTTGAATTGCTGAATTTAATGTTGAGTCTCTGATAGCGTTATCATATTATTCTTTAATAACTCAATAATACTTCGATTTCGGTGATGATTTTGTCTATTTTGCTTATGCTATATTTGAAATGAAATTGTATATTGTTTTAAGTATTGATGGAATGCTTTTTGTGTGGGATACGTTGCTTTCATTATGATAGTGTTGTGTTGGTCATATGAATAATTGAGATGCAATATCGAGTTACTGTAGTTGGCGTGCTTGGATTTTTAAGAGTTTTCTTATTTTCATTTTTTCCTCTCAAACGTGTTGTTTTGATGGGCTCTTTTTGACATTTTTCATATCATTTTGTTACTGTATGACTTATTCATGTTAGTATTCCTATATTATTTCAAAACTAGTAGTATTATTGGATTAAAGTTTGTACTATTTAAATTTTAAATTGTACATATTAGTATATTAGTTTTTGCAATATACATTTTCATGCACACATATATTAGCTTTTAAAAAAATCGGTTTTTTTTGGAAAAAATCGGTTTTTTGGAAAAATTTCGATTTTTTTTTTGGAAAAAATTCGTTTTTTTTTTTTGGAAAAAGTAAATATTTTTTTTTTAAAAAATTCATTTTTAATTATTTTTTAGAAAATAAATCTAATGGAGATAAAAATAATTCATTGGATCTTTAAAATATGTTGGATGGATTGAATAAATCCATGCATATAAATGGATGGATTTAATCCAATCCATTAACATACTTTTTATGTAGTGGATGGATTGGATGAATTTTTTAGTTGATGGATTGGATAGATTTTACCTTAATGAATCCAATTGTCACCCCTAATATTTACTCCAAGTAAGCATATGCTAATTAATGTACCAAAATCATTCATCTTAATCAAGAATTTGTTTAGCATTTAATTGCAGCCTTGGTAAACAGGTTTTTTTTCTCTATTACTTTCAGAATGTGATTCCAATATCAAGCAATTGAAATTTTTAAGAGAATGCAAAAAAATAAAAATGAAAAAAAAAATTGAAAAATGAGCTGGTAAACAAGGAATTGAAAATCATATAAAGAAAGCTATGTTTTTCACTAGTGAGGGAACCAGTAGTTTTACTCTTAATTATTTTACTCTACAAAACAAGTTTAAGTTAATGAACTATTTACCATCCAAAACATTTTGCTAAAATTTAGATAGTTTAATAGCGTGTTTGGATTGGTTTTTGGAAGACCCAGAATCAATTTTAGAGATGTAAAATTGATTCTGGGTGATTTTGAGGTGTTTGTTTTTATCAAAAGTAGAATTGATTCCACCTCCAGAATTGATTCTACTTGAAGCTAGAATTTGTAGCTTCTACTTCCAGAATTGATTCTGGGTGATTTTTACACTGGAATTTATTGTCTAACTCACTTTTACATAAATGTATCCAAACATAAATCAATTATGTTAAACTCAATTCTGTTAAAATCAATTCTACTAAACTTAATTCTGCTAAAATCAATTATGTTCACCGCCAATCCAAACACACCCAAATCATTTTCAATTTGCTTACTTTATGTTAAGTCTCTAGTAGCGAATGCTGCTGTTGTAACCATAGGAGACCTCCTATCCGGTGGTGTTGTAGGGTCTGTTTAAGAGATAGAGGTTGCATGTAGATATTGTTTCACTTCTAGGCATACACTTACTTGGATTTGTTTTAAGCGAGCTAATTAAAATTGGACTGAACATACATACACTTACCAGAGCCGTCTCATACTTTTGAGAGGTCCTCTGTAAAAATTTAAAGTTAACTTCATTTGAGTTGTAAGTTATTTTTAAGAGGTCCTATTTAACTGTGAATAATATGTATGGAGACCTTTTTTATCATATTTTATTAATGAAAAAATGTGAGGCCTTGTGTTGTAAATCGTCTTGTACGCCCTCAAAGACGACCCTGACACTTACTTAGACCATCTCCAATGGATGGTTTCTTCTACTTGTTCTCCAGCTGTACATTAAAAAAGCACTTTTATAGTTATACCAGATGGAGGTGGTTGCATTGTAATGCAACGATACTATTCATTATTAAATTAATATACTATTATTTTTCAGCCTTTTATCTTTTTTCCAATTTGAATTGAAATTACACTAGCAAATTAATCTCACAAATTATTATACCGTTGAAAAATTATCTCACAAATTAAATGCATATGTATTGTTCCTTTAAAAATATATCTTATACAGTTGAAAAGTTGTCTCACAAATTAAATGCATATGTATATATCTTGAACAGTTGAAAAGTTGTCTCACAAATTAATTGTATTTATTTATATTAATTTAAATTTAAATAATTTAAATAATTATTTTAATTAAAATAAAATTTAATATGAATAATATATTAATATATTAAGTAAAATGGTGGGACCTAATATGAGTTCTTTAGAGTTGCACCATTGAAATAAAAATTGAATAAGTTGCTTAAAGATGATGGGTCTTGATGGGTCCCACAAAAAATCCAAAAGTGAGTTGCACCATTGGAGATGCTCTTAGCGTTATTTTAAGCAAGGTAATTAAATTTGGACGGACATTACCCCGATGTAGGTAAGAGTTCTAAGATTTTAAAGTCTGACCGGAGTTTTACTTATCTAAATTCCAAATATCATAGTAAAATATTACATTTAATAAATTTGTTACCACATCGGCAAGTTTTCTCTTGTTGCCTAGTCGTAAACACAACATCTTGTAACTTATCTAAAAGAATTGATACCAAATTTCTATAATAGCAATCATTCTTTCGAGGCAAACAACATAAAAATTTATATAGCTCCCACAAATAAAGAATATAATGCATGAGAATTCTCATTTGTGTGGGACTTTTGATGAACGTCCTATTTTTCAACTTCTCTTTCACAACAATATATATATATATATATATATATATATATATATATATATATATATATATATATATATATATATATATATATATGGAAGTTATCTTTCAAATCTTTTTGAAGTTGCTAATCACACAATATTTTAATTTATATTTTATTCATATTTGTAGATTATAAGTATAGATAACAAAATTTATCCCAAACCATAATCTAAATATAAACAAAGTTGAAAAAAAAAAGATATTCTTTCGATTTTAGTAAAGATAAGATAGAATTTTAGTCCATTAAAAATCATCTAAATGGATAAATTTAATAAAAAAATCATACCAACAAATTAAAATGAAAAATACAACATAGAAAAATCTTATTAAAATCTTCACCATAGAAATAAGAATTCCATCAATTTAAAAACATTTCCATCAAATTATTTTTTATAACTATTTACGTTATATTTTGGTTTGAGTGAAAGAAAATTAAAAAATAAAAAGGAAATACATGCAAAAATTATGCAATCGTCTACCCCTCACATATGTGATGGTTTACGGTTGGTATCCGTATCACAATAAAAATAAAATTTGAGATAAAAAGGTAGTAACACATTATTATAGACAACATGTCCCAATTTTTAAGAAGAAAATTGAAACAATAAAAACTAAGAAAATTGAAACAATAAAAACGTTAACCCATAAAAGATTATAAATCAGTAACTCATTAAATTTATAAATATATTAGTGAAAAGAATGAATAAATAAATTGACGCGGAAGTTCTATAATTAAAAATCAAATATGACTATTGAACTCTAATGCCAAGAAATGTAAAAAGAAGTGAATATGATGTTAAAAAAAATCCTTAGAGAAATCTCTGCAATGCATCTATCAACATCAACGTTTTTACGGTGACAATGAAAATGAAATTGATCTTGAACTCTTTATAAATTTTGTGTGTGTAATTAGACCATATTCCTTTGTAATGACGTTATTTTTGGAAGAAATTCTGACTCTATATGGTGGCGCGACTTGTTGTCGAGTGAATTTGATAAACTAAATCCGGTTGATTTGTTTTCTTGTTTTGTATCTTGTTCGTTGGGGAATGGAAGAGTTGTGTCGTTTTGGTATGGGTGTTGGTTTGGCAATAGCCCACTTAAGGACGCTTTTCCTTTTAGTTTTTAGGTCCTTTCCTGATAAGACAATTAGTTTTGTTGAGTCGGGTTTCAGGTGCGACATTGGTTGGATTTGAAAATGTTGTTTACTTATTCTTCAACACGGTTCAGTGGAAAGTAGTTGGAAAGGCTCACTCAATTACTTAATGTAGTGGTACAGGATGTGTTCAAGGAGGATAGGATAGCTTGGACTTTAGGAGATGATGTTGTCTTTTCTGTTTCCTCTTGCTATGACTTTATGTTACAGGTCGATTCAGATATTGAGTTAGACTCTGTCATGGTGGCGGGATTGAAGAGTGTGTGGAGTTCTAATCTTCCATCCAAAATCCAGTTTTTTTTTTTTTTTTGTGGAGGCTATTTTGGGATAGGCTTGCAACTAGAGATCAATTAGCTAGAATAGGTATATTTTGTGGGGATTCGAACTTGTTTTTCGTCTGTTGTGGAGATACGGCTGAAACTTCTTTCCACCTGTTTTTGGAGTGCCCTTTTGCGTTGGAGGTTTGGAAGGGTGTGGAGTCTTGGACTGGGCTAGCAGTTGTTTTGAGTCAAGCTATTGCTATCTCTTTTGTAGATTTTTGTAGAGGTTGCGTACGTAATCGTTCCGGCAAAGACTTAGGTAATATTATTTGGGCCTTCTTGTTGGTGCATTTGGAAAAGTAGAAATGGCCTTATTTTTAGAGAGGAGACTCTTAGTGTTTTAGATGTGATTAATAATAATAAGTTCTTAATTTGGAGGTGGGTGTGCTCTCTTGCTTTGTTATCTCGTTCTTGTTCTTATTATGAGTGGTTCGTTTCTCCGCTCACTTGTATCATCCTGAATTAATTTTCCGTTATTTATGCAAGGATTGTAGTACCCCTTGTATTCAGTGTTATTAATTCCTTTGCTTTAAAAAAAACAAAAAATAAAAAACTACTATTTTCATTTGAAAGAGAGTTATCAAAGAATACAAATTGGAAGGTGCAATTAGTTGTCCTAAACACATTTATAGTCGTTTAATGAAGAAATATAAAAATAAAACTGCCACACATATATTATGGAGCAGTTATTGTAGTTATTTTATAAATAATAATTATATTTAAGGAATTCCAAAACCATACCAAAACTAAAATCCTAACATAAATTTTATTAATTTTAGACATTGGCCTATTTTAATTTCAATATACAAAAGATAAGATTAAGAAAGTAGTCCGCTCAAAAAATTATTTTTATTTAAAATTGTATGTATTATACATGGTAACCAATTTTAGCTTCCATACAAAATAATTGCAATAAGTGCTCTGTCTGACATTTTTTTTTAAAATTCATATAGGATAACCCATTGCAACTTCCCTAAATATAATTTTTATTTTTAAATAATTAAAATAACTGTTCTATACTTGAATGATTGTCACATATATTTGACAATTTTATTATTTTAATTTTATTATTTTTAGGGGTATTATTGAAAGTAAAATAGTTCAGTTTAAAAAATCCTATATATGTATAATTTAGTTTTTTTTATTCTCTCTAGTATCAATGTGAATAATATGTTAGTAGTAAGTTTGTTAACTTGTCAACCTTAGAGTTAAAATTCATTTTATACATGTAACAAAGAAATTCATTTTATATATTACATATTTATAACCTGCTATAATTTACGTCTATTTTAATAATTCTTTTTTATAAACTTCTAATGATACACACCTTTTGCAGAATATCATAACTTTTTTAATGCACTCTTATGTTTCTTTCCCAAGCAATCCTAATCTTTGGATTGATAATACATAAAATGGAATTGTCTGATAGACGTCTACCCATAAGATATTATAATATTGTCTGATTGGGTTAAGTAAGCCTTCAATTGTGAATTGTTAAGGTCCATATAACTTCCCAAAAAAATAGATCTTGTGTTTTAACTTAAAAAAATAATAACAGAAAAAAATGGCTTGGAAGACCCTGAATTTTAACTAAAAACTTTATTTAATTATTAGCCTGTTTTATTCGATATATTTAAATTTTTGATGTTATTTGGTGCTTAAGGGTATTTTAATAATTTAATAATTACCGAGGGTATAAAATTTGAGACTAGAAAAATAAAATAGAATTTATTTGAATTCTTAGGAATAAATGGATAAATTTAGTTATTTTGTAGTAAGATGAGAAAATAGAAATTTGGAGAATGTTAATTAAATATTTATTTAATTTAAATAATAATTTATACAAAATTGATAATAAGGGAAGAAATTATAAGTTTAATAAAATTTGAGGGTTAAGGTGTAGGAATGAAATGTTGAGGGGCAAGTTGAGAATTTGTCAAAACCTATTAGATTATTTAAATAGAAAATTGGAATTGAGAGAAAGGTTGATACATATAAAATTGGGAGAACGTCTTGGGGTAATGCAATTTTTCTCTTACTTTTTATGATCTGTGTAATTTTAGGCAAATAAGGTTTGGGCAAAACCTTATTGGCATAATCGATGAATTTATTTGTTTATTTGAATGCTGTGAGATTCAAAAAGGAGATTTGGGGATAAATTCCCTACAGTCTCTAAAGTGCTGATGTTTGTAGGTTTACAAAGCATGTTGTCGATTCTGATGACATTGTATGAATTTTGTGCATATGCTGTTGTGATTATATTTTAGAGTTGGTATTTCCTCCAAAAATTCGAGCGACTCTTTTTGAGTCATTTGGTTTTCTCAAATTTGTTGTCTACAGAACCGTATATGTTTTTCCTATTTTCCCCAGAACTGTAACATATTTTACCAAGAACTTCCCAGATCCCGTAAAACTATTTTTTTTTCAAAAATGAGACATTTTTCATGAAAAAAAATTGAAAATTTTACAGCAAATAAAAAATAGGGACTTTATAAAAAATCGAAAAAAACAATTTGGGGGACCGACGGTCGTGTGGCGGCGAAGCAGAGGGAGTCAGTCGGTCGTACCGGGAAGCGGTTGCAGGATCTGCGTTGTGGGTCGGCGACGACGATCGTAGCCACGACAGGGGGCCAAGCGGCAGGTGTCACGGTGACGGCGGCAGGAACCGCGCCACGGGTTGGCGACGACGACGAACGTTGCCGCACGGCGGTGACAGAGGTGGGTCGCGCAGGACGTTAGCGGTGGAAGGCGGCTTTCTGGAGGCGGCAGGGGTGGGTGGGCCACGCGGAAGCCTCGACGGTCGACGATTTTCGGTAGCGTATTTTCGGGCAGTTCGGGATGGGTCTGATTTAATGTTCAGCCAGTTGAACCGTCTGGTCCGGTCCAATTTCAATTACGCTAGTTTTAAGTAAAGTCATACTTTTCTCTCAATTTTTGGTTTCTCAGTACCGGAGACTTGCCTACACAATTTCTGTTCAACACATCTCTCCAATAAGATATGTGTTTGGCATTCATTTGAAAGTCGGTCCTTCATAATTCTTATTTTCGATGTGTAATGTTATATAATTATTTGCTTGCTATGTACTTATGTTAGCTATTGAAATTAATACATACACTAATGTTTCCACATATGATTCTTGTGACATATAGTTTTCAATCAAGTTCGGAGTGACAAGTACAAGGACAAGTTACTGTTATTATTTTCTCATACACATTCATGCCTGCATAAGTTGATAAAATGTGTCCTTTATATTTTGTATTGACTATGATTAGTAAGGAAGCTAACATTTTAGTATCTCAACCTACTATGATATACTTAATGATTCTATTTGTTCTATTATCTAGAGCGTATCAACTATGGATGTGTTGCTTCAAGGTATCTGCTTGAAATACTTGTATAGACACTTTAATTTTCAAGTCTAAATGTATGTTCCCAAAATTGGCAATGATAACTTACTCGATAGATTGTTAGTAATGAAAAGCCTAACGAATCTGAAACAACAAAGGTAAAACATGGCAGTGCACAACAATGCATATCTCTGGTTGACCAATTAAATGTGAAGGATATGCAATTTGGTAATAATGCAAAAAATGACGGTCTGAGGTCTGGCTGAAACCTCACAATGTTGATATGGATGGACCTTCTACAGAACTCAAACCAGAAGTTTTACATTTTGTTGGAAAAATTGGTAACACTTTGATATCTCATTTCTTGTAGTTTACAAGTGTGCTTAGTAAGATTTGTGTAAATTACCGAGCTATTAATACACGTATTTTTAGTTTGCCATTCATAACTGCCACATCACATGGCCCTAAACTTATTGAGACCGATATTACATGGGTAAAATTTGAATAATTGTGTTCAGATCTTTTTGATGTGTATCTGTCGAGACACGAAAAATACGACCACGAGCACATCGCACGCTCGGGGTGATAAACAGAGTCGCCACCGAACTTTATTTATTCTAGAAGGAAAGGGAAAATATTGATAAAACTCATAAAGGTGACAAATATATGATCGTTGCAACCAAATCAGGTTCGGGAGTCAATCATGTGAGGGGAAGATATTAGCACCCATCACATCTGTTATACTCAATGGGAACCGTTTAGTTAATTTTGTGATAAGTGTTAGCTTTTGAAATGTTTGTGTTCCTTAAAAGTTTGAAAGAAAAAGAAAATGACTAAAAGGTAAGTTTTTTATTAGGGTGCCTAACGAGACTTTGAATCTCTCCCCTATGCATCTCTAGGGGGGATGGAGAACTCAAGGCTACATAGTTCTGGGTAGAAAATGTTTGTTTATTGGTTAATTTCAACGAAAGCCATTTGGTCACAATCAAATGGAAAACATTGCTTACTATCCAAAATAGTGGAGAAAGGGAACGTTTTCATCACAGCAGAATAGATAGATATATCAATATTTGCGGGAAAACGTCGCTAGCATACTTGCACATATAAGGACGAGGCGTTGTTTTGCATCGTCTCGAGACGAAACATCTTTCGTTAATGAAAAGAGTTTGAATTTTAAATCCAAAAGGCAAAGAGTTTAGATGTGTTGGATTGTTCTTGAATGGATGACAAATGCTCGAATGGTTGAGTTATACAACTCGTATTCAAGCTGTAACGCCCCGACTTATTTTATTTATTTTCCGTAATTTAATTATGTGATACTTGTGAATGTGTTGTACTATTGGTGTGTTTGAGCTACCTTGGTGTGGGGTAGTGGCCTTAAGAGAGACTTTAAGGTTTTTGGGTGTGTGTGAGTAATTGTGTAGAGATGGGTGGTGTGGAGAGTAAAATTAATTAGATTATATTAGTTAGTAATTATTTATTTAAATAATATAAGGTGAATATTATTTAGATTAAATAATAATAATAATAATAATAATTATTATTATTATTATTATTGTTATTATTTTAATTAGTTGGATTAAATAATAATAATAATATAATAATAAGAAATAAAGGGAGTTGAGAACTAGAAGTGTCAGAACGTGAAATCAAGAGAAAATGCAAGAAGGAGAGCTAGGGCAAAGGGAAAAAGAAGATAATCATTGTTGAAAAGCTTTTGCAAGAACTCTAAGGTAAGGGTGAGGTTCTAATTATCTAAGGGTTAGTATGATGATGGTGGGTAGAATATGTATATGCTTAGGTTGTGTTTTCTTCTCTCAATACCATGATCATTGTTGCAATTTTGTAATTGTCGAATTGATTAAATTTCTTGATGAACTATGTGTGGTATATTGATGTTGTGACTGATGTTGGATTGGTATAATTGTCGTGTTGTTGCTGTTGGAATTATGTAATTGATGGATTGTATGTTGTAGTTGTTCTATTGTTGATGATGGTTACGAGTCAAAGTCAGAACTATGTTATGAGTGTTTTCAGTGAAAAGAATTTGGGATTTGAAACTTTAGAAAAGTGATTTTTCGAGTCAAAATGTAGTACAAATAATTTGTAAGAAAAATGGAGTTTTGGGATGGGTTAAATTGATTTTCGTGTGAAAAGTTGTAGGAAAAGTGATTCTGCATATAGTGTAATCGGTTACCATGATTGGTGTAACCGGTTACACTAATCTTAAAACGTGTTTTCTGGGCAATTTGCATAGGTGTACTTGGTTACCAGGTTTTAGGTAACCAGTTACACTGAGGGGAATTTGCGTAGTGTGACTAGTTGCAAGGGGTGTAACCGGTTACCTCATTTGGTGTAACCGGTTACACTGAGAAAGTTTTTGAAAATCTTTGAAAATTCATAAATTTAGCTAGGTGTCCGATTCATGTGTCATTCGAAGCGTTAGGAAGCTGATGTGACGAACTTTATTCTAAAAAATGGTTTATGTACCAGAAACTAAATAATTGTTGTGTGTTGGTGTGAAATACATTGTAATGTTTATGTTGTGGTGTGACATAATCGTAAATGCATTTTTTGTTGCTTGTTATGCTGTGTGTTGATGTTGCTGGACTGTTATAGCATGTTATGTGGTGGTTTGTATGAGAGTGATACATTGATTAAATACATGTCATTGTAAGTTGTTGTTATCATGCTTGATGGACTTTATGTCGTACCGTGGTGTAATGTGGTGGGTAATTCATGGTATTGAATTACATGGATGTGCATACAAATAATCATGAGTCTATAACATGTCATGCATTTCATAGTATGCACGAGTTGTGAGATAAGTCGTGTTCCTGGTGGGGTGTGAGCATCTTATCCGGATTTTAGTTGTAGAATCGTGTTTTGTTGAATGGATCGTGTGCCCGGTGGGATGTGAGAGATCGTGGAGGCCGTGTGCCCGATGGAGTGTAAGCGATAAAATGGAAATTCTGATGGGAATGGTGATTCTGAAATAGGAATCGGGTTCAGAAGCGAACTGAATGGTAGCACATGCATTGAGTCGAGTTGAGAGTCTCATTGCATTGCATCTTGGTTGCATTATTTGTTGTGCTTGGATAGTGGTTGTGTTGATTATGTGGATGTGTGTTGTGGAATGGGTGACTATGCATGTAATAATATGATGCTTGCTTATTATCATGCTTTCCTTTATATAATTCGGAAATGAAGCCCTAAATTTCCAAAACTAAAAAAGATGCCCCAATCAACGATAACACCATAAAATTAACGCATGAAAGGGTTCAAATAGCATCAAACAACAACGAAAAAGAAAGAAAGCAAAAGGGAAGAAAAAATTATCGATTTGGACATTCCCAGAGTGAAAACCCTCAAGGTAAATTTCTCTTCTCTGCCTCTTCTTTTTGGTTCTCTAAACTTCTTCTACTCCTTTTTTTTATTGTGTATTGTTGCTTACATTGATATGGTTGTTGTTAGTTGTTTGCTTAGGTCTTAACTTATTTGTGTTAGAGCTTCTGAGATGAAGCTTTGTGCAACTAAAACATGAGCTCTGAATGATTTTTATAGGTTAGGAATTTTTAGTATTGAAGCTTGTCTGATTGGTTTGATCTTAGGGTTTTTTGTTGTCTATGTGTGAAAAAATTGAGCATAATTATCTAACATTGCTGAGAGGGGTAGTAAGATACGTGTGGGAGAGAATTTTGGGAGATATTTTTTGGTCAAAGTGTGTGAGATTTTGTTGAATAGATAAGGATGAAATGTGTTGTTAGCAGGGATTTGGAAAAATCCCTGATAATGTGGGATATCAGTGTGAATGGAAGCAAGGGAATCGTGTATGACATGTGTAAGTTATGAATGAAATTCTTCCTTTGTGTTTTTCTTTTACTGATGCAGTGAAATAGATGCTTCAAACAAATGCCATGCTTTCTCTATTTTTTACTGCAATGAATGTTGTGGTAATAGGACTTTACAAAACTTGGCACTTATTTGTATGACTTCATTTCAAAATATGTTATGGTTTCTAAAAGTATATGTTCTAATGTTGCACGATGAATTTGCTTGCCTTGCCTTGTGTTGTATTAAATTGATGCATAATTTTTTCCTGCATAGCCTTATGTAAACTCAACAGCTTGTGTGGTATACATCTGAATGACGCCATGCTTTGATTTGCTTTGGGCCAAGTTTATTTGTTCTAACATACTCTTCTTTTGGATTTTGCAAAAGGATTCAATGTGAAGATAAGTGGAAGGTGTTTTAAAAAATAACTTCAAATGGAAGATGGTTAATAACTTTTGTGTTTGATCAAAGGAGCAAAAATTGAATCATGTGGAAGCTTGGATTGCTTGGACAACAAGTCTCAAAATTTGGTAGGATTAGGTTTCATTTTTGTAGGTCAATTTAGGATTAGTTCAATGGTAAAAAAAACCTTCCAAATGTACAAAACAAAATGTAATTTGAAATGTAACATCTGTACTTCAATATGATGTAAGATGTGGATTCTTTGTAAAACTTGAAAATATTTGAAATGAGCATTGAGAATGCAAACTTTGGATTCAAATTTTCTAAACTTTGAAGTTTATTTACTTGAATGTGAGCTTGTAATGGAGATGACATTGCCTTAACAACAAAGTCATAATGAACAAATGTATGCAAACTTGAAAAAGAAAACTCATCAATGAGTCATGGCAAGTGTATGCATGAATTAATGGATGAGTGAAATTAAAATAATGAAACCAATCTCATGATTTCAAACTAAAACCTTGAATGGACTCAATGTGAAAATATGAAGTTATGAATTATGTAATGAAATGCTTTGGATTTGAATGCATGATCCAAAAGACAAATTATCAGATGAATAAGTAGAGTTGTTGACTTTTCTCTATTGACTTTTTCTCTGTTCACTTTGACTAATGCATGCTAATGAGGCTTAATGACCAAATGCAATGGTCATCTTATGATGATGCAAATGAGATGCAGTTAAAAAACATTTGGGGGGGGGGGAATTTAGGGTATAGCAGTATCAATAACTTACTAAATCTATCTTTACCCTCTAATTTTGATATACCGTATCCCTGAGCTTGAATGTTACAAACGTATATTCTAGCTAGATTTTTTTTCTTGCTTCATTGAAAAACAATTTGAAAAGCTAATTTTATGTATATGAGGGTTTGACAAGAGATACAAAGCTCTCAATCATCTATTGTGTAAATATATAACTTCATTATTTGAATGCACAAACTAGTTTTTATGCATAGGCGAGTTTGGCTTGCGACATAAATTCAGTTATTGGGGTGTTTATGTGTGTGAGAGGTTTGGAATTTCTACTAGGTGTTTTGATATATCAATTAAGGATGTTGTCTGCAGGTGCAATGTTATGTTTTTTATAGTAGCATGTGATGAATAAGTTTTGTTTTTAGTAAGACTCAAGTTCATGTAAATAATAGAAAAAATGCAATTAAATTTCCGATTAATACTAAATGATTTACCATGTAGTTTCTTCTTGTGTTATATTAATATTTGTATTCGGTAATATTTGTCTTTTGAGAAGGATTATTAAATTATTTTTGCAAAAATATTGAGTTCCAAAATCATCAAAAAGACAATGACATGTAATAGCGCATTTCTAAAAAGCGCTATTAAAGACTGTGTCTATAATAGCACTTTCATAAAAACACTATAAAATCTTATTTTGTATAAACTAGCGCAAGCTTTTATGACAACGCTTTAATGAAAAACACTATGAAAGTCTTATGTGCTATCATAAATATCCAACTTATAATAGCAGGAGATTCAATAGCGTTTAACAGCGCTATAAAATCCCAAACAAAGCGTTATTAAATGTCTTATTTGGTGTAGTGTATATTATGGATAACTCGAAGAATGAAATGTGCATAGCCATCGAGTTGAGAAATAAGGTGCCCAATGACCCAATCATTAGTAAGGAGAAGAAATAATCAGTTGAAGTGGAAGACAAGAAAGGAAAATGAGTGGTAATTGAAAAGGAGGCGGAGAAAAATTTTGAGGGAGAAAAAAGTGAGCATGAGAGTGAGGATGAAGTTAAAGGGTATACCCTTGACCAATTCATTGATAAATATTCACCCTTCATAAGAACCTAGAAGCATATCTTAATTTAGCCAAACCTTGAGCTACCAGACTACATCAAACCACCTTATTCAATTCTAAAAAAGACACCTAAAAAAGAAATAGAAGTGAGTGAGTTTAAAAAGTTTATGCAAATATTGAACAATATACAAGTCAATATTCCATTTTGTGAAGCCTTTGAGAAGATGTCTGTTTATGAAATAGATCTTATCGGGAAAGCGGAAGTTGAAGCATGATGAAAACATTGCTTTAGTGGAAGAGTGCAGTGCAATCATCTAGATGAAGCTCCAATAAAACTCACTGATCCAGGAGCTAGCATTATATGATACCTCTATATGATTTAGGAGCTAGCATAAACTTGATGCCTCTATCCATGATGAGGTAGTTGAAGTGTGGTGAACCAAAACAAGCACAAATGACCTTGACTCTAGCTAATCGTTTGATCACATAACCATATAGAGTGTTAGAGGTTTTCCTTGTTAGAGTTGATGGGTTATTGTTTCCACCCGATTTTGTAATTATTGACATGCCTAAAGATTCAGAAACACCTTTACTTTAAGGAAGACCATTCTTGGCAACATGTAAAGCTCTCATTGATGTGGCACTAGGAGAATTGATACTGAGGTTTAACGAAGAAAAAGTTGTTTTCAACGTGTTTGAAGCACTAAAGCATCAGAAGATAAATCATCAGTGTTACTAGGTAAGCATGGTGAAAGAAAAACCTAAAAAGTTTCAAGGAAATAAAATGATAAGAAAGAAATTTAAGGTAGGTCAGAAAGTTGTGTTGTAAAATCTTGTTGGAAAGGATTGTTAGATAAGTGGAAATCTAGAACTTTTGGTCCTTTTATTGTGAATAAAGTTTTTTGCTGGTGAAGCGGTTGAAGTGATTAATCCAGGAGATGCTCACACCTTTGTTGTGAAACGAGAAAAGTTGAGGTCCTATGGAAAAATTGGAAAAGCATCAGAGAAGGCTTCTCTAATGCTCATAGAGCCTTAGACACTAGAGTCAAGCTAATAACCTTAAATAAACACTTAATGGGAGGCAACCCAACCATTTTAAATTTTCTCGCAGTTTAAATTTTCATGCAATTAAATTTCATTTATTCGTTATAGTGTGTTCCCTGTGTAGCTTGTTGTTGAAGAAGGAGGAAATAATTCCACAAAAAATATAAGAAAGAAGTGGAAAAGAGAAAAGAAGAAGAAAATTGGAGAGAAGTACAAGTGAGGATGGAATCAACGTGCATACGTTGTGGCCAGGATAACCTTCATCACGGCGCAGTGCAACCCAACGTACAAGTGATAGATATTTTAAAATATATGTTAGAAGAGAGTCGTTGGGCCCACCGTTGGCCATCAAGGTGCGATAGCATTCATTGCGCGCACGATGCAACACAACCAACATCTATAAATTGCCACTTTTACGAATTTCATTTGCATAGTTTTCTAAATCTCTTATCTTGTACTCAAATTCTACTATTTTTTTTTAATTTCTTGTGTTATTTGGTTGTTGTTGAGCTTGTCTAAATGGAACCCACGAAATCTGTCAAACCCAGGCTGCCTCATAATCCAACTTACCTACACCTAATGCCCAATCCTTTTCAACTTATTTATTTGCCTCTGAAAAACATCAAGAAAAATTGAATGTTGTCAAAAAATAAAATGTAGTAAAAGAGAGAGCTTTTGAGGTTTACAATTTAAAAGGTTATGAGGAGTTGGTTACTGTGTTAGAAGCAATAGGAGGGTCCTGATTCAACAGCATGATCAACGAGGCCAACCAATCTATTAGGCTCGAGTTCTATGCAAATGCCGCTCATCATCCATTCAAATGTTACATGTCATATGTGAGAGGTAAGAGCATTAACTATAGTCCTACTAGATTTAATTATCTGCTTCATCTTCAAAGTCTTCCTAGGTGTTATGTTCAAGACATGAGGTGTATTTCTTTAAGCGAGAGTATGGGAGAGAAATTGTTGGTTGAATTTGCCACCTTGGTTCTCAATGGGTAATTGCTCAAGGAAGGATGCTAAGATTGTGAAGTAAAGATATGTGCCATATTCCAAGAGCCTGTGCATCATTTATTATGGCTGACGCGTTGTGGGAGTTTGTGCATTTTTAATGGATTATGCATGTTAGTTGGAGTGCAAACCCAACCAGATGATGCAATGATCATCCTAATAATGACAATCAACAAAAGCAACATGAGAAAAATTCATGCACTTCCAGCACAAGAAGAAGCACAACAAGAAGATCCAAAAGTATATCATTATAAAATCAACCAACCAGAAGAATCCCCACATCAGCAGCAATAACCCGGACGCTTGTAGAGGCTTGGGAATATGATGTAGGCATGACAAATTAGGTAAATGAAATCTCACCTAACTTTTATGCTAATTCTCCTAGCTTTGGACCAAGATTCCAGTCATTCTATAAGGATCAAACATAGCATATGTCAGTCCGAAACTTGTGAGAGCACTTTGTAACACCCTAAATCCCGACTCTTAATGTAAAAGAGAAAAATTATAAAATATGATGCTACTTAAAACACAACATGCAACTTCATGAATTTTTTAAAATCTCGTAGCGGAACTCAAAATATCTCAAAACACCAAAAAATTATTTAAATAAAATACTAAAAGGAAATAAACTCCAACATCAACTCAAAACAACTAATACGCCTCGTTTTGGATGTTACCGATCAGAGCATATAGACCACTAAATAGCGTTAAAAATAAACAAAGACAAGCATTTAAGGCCATCTTCTAACTCAAAAGAAAATACTCCTACTGAGTACCCGATTGTTTGTACTCTAGAGGAGCACATACACCACAACAACAAAAGGGGAGAGAATACACCTTACAAATATTAACGTGAAAATTTACAGCAGGATGGTAACAAAACAACAACAAACAATAAAATATAAAATATCCTCACACATTACAATCACATCCAATTTATAATGCAAATGCTAATGCACCAACTCCTTCATCAATATGCATGCTGTATTGGGTTTTTGGGGTCAGAGATTTGTTATTGATTACCCATGTCTTCAGTTCCTCTTGAACTCTGTCCCTTTCTGGATATGAAACCGTCATGGTTCCCCTCTGAATCTGACCTCACTAGACTGAAGTCCTACCTAATTCCAAAATATTTGCATGCATGATCATGTATAGCAAACAAACATGCAACTCAAGCAATCATCGTAAAAAATCATCATCAAAATAGGTTCCACTCTTGAACTAAGTTTTCCAATAATCAGGCCTCACTATAAACCCACCGAATTACTAATTTCAAAAAAATAAATCTTTTTCAATAATTAGGCCTCACTATAATCCCACCAGATTACTCATCTCAAAATATGATTCATTAAATAATAATATTACATCATCAAATTGAGTAAAGATATTTATTACTCAACAACTCTAAGATAAAAAAAAAAATTCTCAAAATTTTAGTAGTTTCAATAGAGTTCTTAAAAAACTCAAAAACAGATCAACAACAACTCTTAACTCTCAATATTACTTTGGAGTACCCAAAAGTACTCTAAAGTGCTCCAAATGTCCCTATTGACAACTTTCATATGAGATAACTATATTGGACTATAAGGGGTTGCAGCTTGGCTCAAAACTACTAAAAAATATGTAGGGTTAATACCTATTTTCACCCCTACCATATGGGCGTGTTTTGAAAAACCCCCCTACGAAAAAAAAAGTTGCAAGATTGACCTTAACAAATTTCAAAAGTTACCATTTAGACCTTCATCAGGCCACATCATCAAAAATAATGATGTGACAGTCATTTTTTTAATTTTTTAATGAAAAGAAATTCCACATCATTAAAAGGTTTTGTGAAATGACTCTTATACCCCCACTTTTTAATTTAATTTTTTTATTTTTTCTTTTATTTAATTTTTTTAGATTTTATTTAATTTATAATTTTTTTATTTATTTAATTTTTTCTTTAATTATTTTTCGTATTAATTTTATTTATTTAAATTGTTATTTTAAATTATCAAAATATTAAACTTGGGCCTAAGCCCATTTTTATTTCAAGACAAACACATATTGCAAGACCATTTTCAATTCATTGATATATATGAATGATTGGTATGTAAACACTTGCTTTTCTTATATGCCAACCGATGTGGGACTTTAGCAGCAACTAATGTCCACCATTCTTATATAACCCCCATTTTCTCTACCTATTTCTCGCCCAGGTGTGTAAACAACCCCACAGCCGCCCCAACAAAAGAGGAATATATTGAATACCAAATCTGTATATCCATTAGATAAATCAAAACAACTGGAATCCATAATATTCCAGCAGAAAATCGGTTGATGTGGAAAAATTCAAACCATCACTACGCCAAACAAGACTTTAGACAGCGCTTTTTTAGGCCTTAGACAGCGCATAAAAGCGCTGCCTAAGCCAGCGCTGGCGTAGGTAAAGACAACGCTTTTTATTTACGAAAAAGCGCTCTCTAAAGTATACATTAGAGGGCGCTTTTTCAACAAAAAGCGCTGTCTAAAGGCCCCCTTTAGACAGCGCTGTCTAAAGTATACCTATAATTTTAATTATCAATTTTTCTATACCTTTAGAGAGCGCTTTTTCAATAAAAAGCGCTGTCTAAAGCCCCCCTTTAGACAGCGCTTCTAAAAGCCCTGTCTAATGTATGCCTATAATTTTAGTTATGAATTTTTCTATGCCTTTAGAGGGCGCTTTTCAGAAAAAGCGCTTTCTGTTGTGAACAATAGACAACGCTTTTTCTAGAAAGCGCTGTCTTTTCTATACGTATAATTTTAATGATTTTAAAAAAAGTCTCCCATTTTAACCATTTTTTATGCAGAAACCTGTATAATTCAAGCCATTTCAATAAACCTGTATATTTCACATTCCCATTAACAATTTATAGTATGGTTCATTAACCATTTCCACTAATCCCATAAATCACATAAACCACATAAACCATTTCCATTATAATTCAAGTCATTTACATTAACCATTCACAAAACTATACAAATACATTCCAAAATCACATAAATAACATAAACCATTCACAAAACTATACAATCCCATAAAATAAACCATTCACAAAACTATACATTCACATAATCCCATTATCCTATACCTTATATGACTTTTTTTCCAATAAGGTATTCGCATAATTCCTCCTTAATTTCTTGCAATTTATCCTTCGTGTAATGAGAACACGCGTATTCATCAAAGTACTACATAACAAAACAAAATATGCATGATTTAGTTAAAAATAATAAATTATATGACATATCCGATAAATATTAAAATAAATCCTAAGTTATAAATCCATGCATACCGTAATAGGAATCTCTAATCGATCCATTTGAAGGATTTCTCTCATAAACCTCAAAACGAAATACCCGCAGTCTATGCCATTACGCTGACGAGGGAACTACACATAGACAAACAAATAAGAATTAATATATAGTTGTTTTGTGCTATCAAGTAGCATCACTAATAAGCAACATTGTGAAAATTAATATACCTTCTGAGCTTCATTTTCATCATGTGTCTCGTGTGTGTCGTCATGGTCACTAGCCATTTCACCTGTAAGAAAGAAAAAAATAAAAATTAAATGACAAATATAAAAATCCATAATCCATAATCCATTGAATGATATAAGCTATATATAACATGACAACTAATTAATATTATTAAATGATATAATTAAGCTATAATTTTATAACTAGTACCTTTTTCACTAACGTCTCTTTCTTTTCTTTGTTGGAATATGTTCTACCCGTCTCTTAACAACACGGACGGTTGGATTGATCCAAATACCCTCATTATGATCATTTCTTGTATATGATTCATTAACTATAATATTTTCATCTTGATCATTTCTAGTAAATGATTCAATATCAACATCAATATCACCTTGATCTCCAATGTTTTCATCAATTACTTTGTTAGATAAAAGCACTATAGACCATTTTGTACTTGTCGGATCAGTGACATAGAACACTTGTTTAGCTTGAGAGGCTAGAATAAAAGGCTCATCTTTGTACCCCACCCTATTAAGGTCCACTTGCAAAAATCCTGACTTATCCATTCGTACGCCATTATTATTTTCAACCCACTTGCAACGAAATATAGGATTCTGAAACTTCTCATAATCAAACACCCAAATGCGCTCGATAACCCCAAAATATGACAGATTTGCAAATTTGGGGTTTAAATCTTTCACACTTGAAATGTGCATTGCTTCAGCTACCACGGTGACACCACTATTTTGCATAGTACTTTTATCATCTTGTTCTTTGGTATAAAATGTGTATCCATTAATTGCGTATGCGCTATAAGAAAACACAACCAAACTTGGACCATATGCTAAACATCTCAACCTTTCTGTTATCGAAGCGGGATCTGAATATAACTTTGAATAAATATGATCCTTAAACCAAGGTATGAAACTTCGATTGTGCTCTCGTACTATCCAATTCTCATTTCTATTCGGATTTAAATCTCGGAGAACATCCTTGTGCATTTTAACATACGGCTCAACCTCATTCTCATTGTGCAGAACATACAAATGCACTTGATCCCGTTCGACCCTTGATACTGTCACAACTTCATTTCCAATTAACTTTTTTCCTTCTTTTTTTTCGACAATATGAGATTTGAGGAGTCCAATTGATTGTACATTGGACAGATATTCAGTACAAAACTCAATCGCTTCTTCAACAATGTATCGTTCGGCAATACAACCCTCTGGTCGACTTCGGTTTTTAACATACCCTTTTAATATTTTCATATAACGTTCAGCAGGGTACATCCATCTCATATAAGCCGGTCCACACAATTGTGTCTCTTTCACCAGATGAACAACTAGATGAACCATTATGTCAAAAAACGAGGGAGGAAAAATCATTTCAAGATCACACAAAGTAATTACTATTTCTTTTTGCAATGTTGGTAAGATCGCAGGATCGATCACCTTACTGCAAATTGACTTGAAGAAAAAACACAATTTAGTTATTGCGCTTCTTACTTTTTCTGGAAGAATAGAACGTATACCTATTGGTAGAAAATGTTCCATTATAACATGGCATTCATGCGTCTTTAAACTCTTTAACTTGAGGTCTTTCATAGACACAAGTCTTCTAATATCTGAAGAGTATCCTTCTGGCACTTTAACTGCACTTAGAAACTTACACAATACCTTTTTCTCTTTTCTAGATAGAGTATAAGCAGCAGGTGGTAGATATGTTCGTGTTCCTTTCTTCATGGGTCCTAATTCATTTCTTATTCCCATCGCTACCAGGTCCTTTCTTGCTTTAAGGTCATCCTTAGACTTTCCTTGTATATTGAGTAACGTACCAATAACACTGTCAAATACATTTTTTTCAATATGCATAACATCGAGAAAATGTCTTACATACAACGACTTCCAATATGGCAGTTCAAAAAAAATTGACCTCTTCTTCCACCCACTCTTGACAAGTGTATGTGCAAAAGGCTTTCCAAACTGAGTACTCACATCTTTCACCTTTTCAAAAATTTGATCACCTGTCAATATAGTTGGAGCTCTACCATGTTCTGCCTCTCCATTAAATGCTTTTCTCCACCCACGATAGTGATGATTAGAATTTAAGAATCTACGATGACCGAGAAATACATTCTTCTGACCAAACTCTAATCGCGTCCAATCTGTTTTATCTTCACAAATAGGACACGCACAAATACGTCTATGTCATTCCCTGGTTGTCTAGGCCCAAAAATTAACATAGATAACATCATGTACTTACGCTTCATACATAGCAATGGAGGTAGGTCAAAATCATTATGATCACAGGCCAAGTGCTATGTGAGATACTCTGAAGACCGTGTGGGTTCATTCCATCAGTAGATAATGCCAAGCGAAGGTTTCTTGCTTCTTTTCCAAATTCAGGATAATCATAATCAATTTTCATCCACTGTGGTGAATCTGCCGGATGTCGCAACTTTCCATCAATAATTCTTTCATCTGCATGCCAAGTCAAGTGTCTTGAATCGGTCTCACTACGAAACATGCGTCTAAATCTCGGAATTATAGGAAAATACCATAAGACTTTTGCTGGAGACAACTTTTCCTTATATCGAGAGACACCGCATTTAGGACACTCATTTAACGATGCATACTCATTTCGAAACAAAACGCAATCGTTTGGACAGACATGTATCTTATCATAGCTCATGCCAATAGAGCACAACATCTTTTTGGCCTCATATGTTCGATTGGGAAGAACATTATCCTTTGGAAGCATATCTTTCATAAGGGCCAATAACTCTGTGAAACTTTTATCCGACCATCCATTGCCCGCCTTTAAGTTGTACAACTTTAATACCGCAGACAATCTTGTGAATTTGGTGCAACCATTATATAACGGTTTCTCTGCATCGCTTACCAACCTCTCAAACATTTTGGGACAATCCTTAAGATCTTCTTCAAGTGCTTCTGCAATCTCTTCGACTCGATCAAAATCGTATGTATCTGTGCCATTGTCGTTTGAAGCATAGGTCGTATTATCCCCCGGTTCAACATTCTCGTTAATGTTCTCACCATGCAAATTCCAACATGTATAACTTCTATCAATTCCACTCCTCATTAAATGCGATGCCAACTGAATCGCGTCAACCCGACTCCCAAAACAACAACCGAAGCAAGGACATCTCATTCGACTGGGGTCTTTGGCGTGCGCAATAGCAAACTTAACGAATTCTGATACCCCATTCTCGTACTCTTTCGACAATCGACTTGAAGACATCTATTTCTTATCCATAGTTAGACTAATTAAACTAAACAAAAACAAAAATAAAAAATATTTACCTGCAGGGATGTAAACAACTTTTAGACCAACACAGTGTCCAGATAGGTTAGAATTACCAAGATCCCCCTGTACACGTATCATAAAATGAAATATCATTAATTGACCAATTATGAGTCATAACTTGATAAGTGGCAACATGTAATCACAAACAAGCAACATACTTAACAGCAAGCATACTTAAACAAGTAATTATCATATCACAAAGATAATCATCAAAGCAATTATTGAGCAAGATAAACATCTCGTGCAAAGACAAATATCATACTTTCTTTGACCATGCAATACAATAACTATCATAACTCCACTTTCATGGCTCTATATATCATAACTCCATCAATACAATAACTATCAATATTACAATAACTATCATACTTTCTTTAATCTAAAATATAGAAACAACAACTAATGAAAATAGAAACAACATGTTCAATATTAGTCATTCTAAACATGTTCAAAAATAAAAGTCTCAAAACTTTATAACTATGGTCATTACCCATATCAACACTACACACAAAATAAGTTAGAAGTATGCAACTGAATAATACACAAAATGGAAGTATGACGCAGAAACTCCGAACCACCTCAACAACACCTGTACTACGACGGCAAAATGGTAGCTAGTGACCAGAATGAAAACAGAACAAAAATCGTACGATGAAAACAAGAATGACAACAAGAATGAAAACAAGAATGAAAAGCGTACCTCTTCTTCGTTTCGTCTTCTTCTTCACGAAAGAAATGGCGAATGAACAACGACGGCAATGGCGAACAACGACGGTAATGACGAACAAGGACGGCAATGGAATGACGACAATGGCGAACAACGACGGCAATGGAACGACGACAATGACGAACAGCGACGACAATGGTTTCAGTAGAGAATAACGATATCGAGGGTTTCAGTAGAGAAGAACGGTCGAGAGAAGAAAATGAAAAGAAATGTCTGAAAATGATTAGAAAGTGTTTTATATTTTAATTCATAAATGACTTTAGACGGCGCTTTTAAAAAGCGCTTTCTTAAGTTCTACCTATAACAGCGCTTTTCTCAGAAAGCGCTTTCTAAGGTGGGGAGACTTTAAAACCTATAGCAGCGCTTTTGCAAAAGCGCTGTCTAAAGTGATGCCTATAGCAGCGCTTTACAAAAAGCGCTTTCTAAGGTGACTTCCATTTTGGTCATTTAACAGCGCTTTTAAAAAGCACTTTCTAAGGTTAACCTTTAGACAGCACTTTTATAAAAGCGCTGTCTAAAGTAATTCCTATAGCAGCGCTTTACAAAAAGCGCTTTCTAAGGTGGCTTCTATTTTGGGAATTTAACAGCGCTTTTAAAAAACGCTTTCTAAAAGCTGTCTTTTACAGCGCTTTTTTTAAGCGAAATTTTTTAAAGACTTATAGCAGCGCTTTGTCCAAAAAGCGCTGTCTTTTTGGCGCTGTCTTTATCGGATTTTGGCGTAGTGCATTCATACTCAACATTCTTGAGGTCCAACATTGCTTTTGTTGGAGCAATCATGGGTTTGATCTGCAAAAAGTAACTGAAGCAAAACTTAGTGGCCAACACCAAAATCCAGAACAGCGAATACTTAATGTTATCAAGAAGGCCTTCCCTCAAACCACCACCACGATAACATGTAAAAGATCCTCCAATTTGTATTCTCCACAAAATTCCTAATCCAAGGAAGTATAAAGAGGGTTATGGCCAGAAGCTCTGGAAGGATGAAGACAAACACGACCTCCAGAAAATTCAGCACCCGATCATTAGCCGCCTTCGTCCACCTTCTATCACGATTTCTCTGCTCCCAAATCCTTGCATAAAACACTCCGAATACAACAAGCCACGCAGCAACAACAATACATTTCAGCACCATCCTCACTCCAAGCATCTTTGTCTCCCTGGATACCAACTTAAACTGCATCTCTGCATCGAGCAGAGACTTCAAAAACCTCAAACCACTTAAACTGCAAAAATGGGTAGAGAAAATGGGGGTTATATAAGAATGGTGGACATTAGTTGCTGCTAAAGTCCCACATCGGTTGGTATATAAGAAAAACAAGTGTTTATATACCAATCATTCATATATATCAATGAATTGAAAATGGTCTTGCAATATGTGTTTGTCTTGAAATAAAAATGGGCTTAGGCCCAAGTTTAATATTTTGATAATTTAAAATAACAATTTAAATAAATAAAATTAATACGAAAAATAATTAAAGAAAAAATTAAATAAATAAAAAAATTATAAATTAAATAAAATCTAAAAAAATTAAATAAAAGAAAAACTAAATAAAAAAAATTAAAAAGTGGGGGTATAAGAGTCATTTCACAAAGCCTTTTAATAATGTGTAATTTCTTTTCATTAAAAAATTAAAAAAATGACTGCCACATCATTATTTTTGATGATGTGGCCTGATGAAGGTCTAAATGATAACTTTTGAAATTTGTTAAGGCCAATCTTGCAACTTTTTTTTTTCGTAGGGGGGTTTTTCAAAACACGCCCATATGGCAGGGGTGAAAATAGGTATTAACCCAAATATGTAATTCACTTAACACTCCAAACACATCACACTAAGGGCCTGTTTGTATTAGCTTTAAAAAAATGAATTTTTCTTTGTATTTTTAAAAATGGATTTTGTAAAACCGTTTTTCAAAATATTACAAGTTTTTATATATTAGTTTTTTCTAAATTGAAAAACTAATTTTGACATCATACAACATAAACATACATTATTGAAGATCAAAACATAGTCAAAATCACAATTTAAAAAAAAATTATCTCAAAAATGATTTTTATGAAAAACTATTTGAAATAGCTTTAAAATTAAGTGATTTTTTGAAATTTTGATATCCAATTTTTTTTTCCGGTAAATTGTTGATATATCAAAAATCAGATTTTAAGAATAATTATTCAAACCAATTTTTCATATGAAACTTTTATGAAAAATTTCTTTGTAAATTTTTTCCCATAAAATTATGTTAGACTATAAAAATCATTTTAAAAAAAAGCCAAAACAAACGGACCCTAACTCATTGAGCACATTAAAGTCAACTCAACCATTTCGGACTCAACTCTAAACATGCCAGTAGTTCAAAATACATCAATAATTCACTACTCTAAACATATCCAAACTCAAATTCAACATTAGACATGTTAACAATTCTAAACTCAAAACAACTTAACTCCCTTAACTTAATCAACTACAAAATATATCACTAACTCAATTTTAAGTTATTTATAATTATGTTTAATTCCTTAAATTATTAAAGGATTTTCCAAAACTCTAGACTTAACTCTAAAATTGTCTCACTTCAAAATAGAACCAAATATTATAGAATTATGATAAAATTATGAAATTCTCTAATTTGAAAGTTCTTTAAACCCTCTTTTAAATGCACTTAACTGTACCTCAAGCAGATTTACAAAACTCCAGTTCAATTCATTTCAATTCTGCCCTATTGCATTAATTTCTACATAAACTCTAAAACATAATGCTTGACTTAAAATAGCACAAAAAATTATATACTCGTGATAAAATTATGAAAATCTCGAGTTAGAAAAACCATTAAACCCTCTTTCTAATGCAACTGACCGCACCTGAAACAAACTTACGAAACTCAAGTTATGCATGAAACATGATGACTAACGTAGGATTGAAATGGACTACGCCTATGGTATAAAAACAAGTGAACTGCTAATGTTGTATAACTTCGAAACCCAATTTCCACACTTTAAAAGAAATATTATTGCGTTATCTTTCTAACATAACTGACGACACCTCAAACAGACTTACGAAACTCAAGTTATGCATGAAATAAGACGATCAATCCCTTTTATGTTTACACGCAAATTTCTACGCTTTTATATTTTTGATTTTTTGATAAAAAAATTATAGTTTTCCTGGTTTTTGAGTTTTTGGAAAATTAGGGGATAATTATCAATCGTATAATTTTATAAAAAATGAGATTTATAAAAATTGGGAAAATCACAAAAACAAACCAAACTCCTACAACTCATATCATTGCATCTCATAATAACATATTACAACAAAATATGTCAATTAACAACAAATGATATTATGATGACCATATGGGATTTATCCAAAATCTCATTTGGTCACCACAGCAACACACAAACAAGAAAAACATTTATTTATTGATGTCAATCGGGTTTTGCCTAAACCCCATTTGGCTAAACACAGTACACACAGAAACAACAATTTCATTATATCGATGTCAATGGGAATTTTCACAAACCCCATTTCTCCAAACATATTACAGGATTAAGGAAATTGAAGAAATTACTAAAATTACTCATGACCCTGATGAGAGGTGTCATACCCTAATTTTTAACCCTAAGATTCCACCTTCATTTACATCATTTGCATAGTATTAGACACCTTTTGTGTATGTTTTTATATTTTTTCTAACCCCATTTGAAAATACAAAAAATATGTGTTTTGCTTGCTTTGCTTACAAGCTAGGGTTTTACTTCAAGAAGTTCAAGCAAATGATCAATCAAGGATTTGTGTGATTCTCTTCTTCTCAAGAACCTCCACTCATTCATGGTGATCAAGAGTTTTCCACCATCAATAATCAAGTTTGAGTGTGCATCAATTCAAGTTCACCAAGTTCAATTCCTCAAACGCTCCAAATTAGGGTTTTGGTCAAAGTCCGCTTGGGATTGACTTTGTGATCAAGACAGGATCTCATGGCTTGGAACATGATTCAAAGGTTTCAAATACATCTTTATGACCCATTCATGTGTTTAAGATGGCTCGAGAAGTTTGATCTATTGATAGTTGAAGAATTTTGGTTCAATTGCTAAAAAGTCAATAGTTGCTCAAAGTCAAAGTTTGACTTTTGACATTTTTTGGGTCAACTACGGACTTCTCAAGTCAAGAATTAAGAAAGTGTGGAAAATGATTGAGTTTGGTCAAGTTAAGTCAAGAAAATCGAATAAAGAAAATCATATGCTTGAAAGGAACACCAAAAAACAAAAAGAGAATCAACTTTTAAAGTAATGGCAAAGTTGTAATAATGCGTAAAGATCAAGAAAGAATGCAATGGCAAAATTGTAATATTGGTATATGCGTGACGATCAAGGAAAGAATATACCATACGTGGACATCAAGCAATAATAAAACTGTAATCATCAAATGACATTTTTCTAATAACATAAAGCAGCTCAGGATCAGCATCGCTCAATGGTAATTTTGTAAATAGTGATATTCTCATTTACACTACTAATGGCAGTTTCGTAAATACTGGTGGAAAACTTGTAATTAGAAGCTGATACTCAGAGAAACCTTGGTACTCAAGAATAAAGAGGATCAAGAACTCTATATATAACCATTTTGTTCTTCACTTGATGAAAAGGGAGAAAAAAAGACAATCACCCTAGGAAAGTTCAAGAGAAATGGTCATGAAATTCTTCCAAATATCATATTCTCACTAAAATCATATTCTTAGAATCAAGGATATTCCTTCTAAGAATATTTGTCATAAAATCACATCATTCATTCAAGGAAAAATCAAAGAAAAAGGGGGTGAAAAAGTGGACCTGTAAGCAATATCACCTCTCATCTGGAAGTACTCTAGAGGTCCATCGACACACTCCAATATATAGACTTTCTTGATTTTTGAACTCCCTTCTTAAGATATCATTTTCATCCATTCAAGTTACCATTATGTTTGTCTTGAAATGTTGAGTGAAAACCCCATGAAAATGAGTATTGGTTGATCATACTTGATTTCATTTTATTTAAACCTTAAAAAAAATAAAAAATAAAAACATTTTAATTATTTTCTTCTTATTTTATTTTTCATACTAAAAAATCCCAAAAATATTTATTATTTTTGTATTAATATTTATCTTTGTTTATTTTTAATTTAAACCTTAAAAATCAAAGAGAACATTTTATTCATCCTTGTTATTTGTTTCATTTTCCTATTAAAAAAATATTAAAAATATTTGTACTCTTTTATTTATTTATTAGAGTTTTGGTTTTATTTAAAAAAAATACTTTGATTAATTAATTGATACACATTTCGTTGTGTTCATTCCTTGTCTATTCACATATTAACGATCTTATCATGCCTTTAATCTCATCTGTTCATCATGTATATATTTGTGAATCCATCCCCATCTTATTTCATTGTACATAATCCAAGGGAAAAGAATCATTGTTGACTTGTTAGTCATTCATATGCATTTATACATAAGTTGTCGCATTCTTTACTCTCCCATTAGCTAAACCCTAATTCAACCTTATGACTTTTAAATCACTTTAATCTACAAACCATTAGCCTTCCCAAAAGATAGCCATTAATCTCTTGTAACCTTTAACCATTCCTTTAACTCTCCATAAATATAGTTTTAATCTCTTCTCCATTTGCCACCTTTGCCTTTACATTTACAATTAACCTTGTCATAGAGATAGCCATTAATCTCTTCTCCCTTTACAACCTTTAACTCTTCATTCAAATCTTTTCATAAGAGATAGCCATTAATTTCTTCACCTTTGCAATCAATCCTCACAAGCTTCGCTTTCAAGCTTTTCACCCGTGGTTCCACGAAATACGGACACTCTGATTTCTCATTCCTGTAGAGAATACGTAGGCACAAGGGCCTCAATCCTTAGCTAGCAACCCTTTCCTTTTTTTCACTCGTAGTCTCCAAACTATATTTGCTCTGACTTCCTATTAAAGATACGTAGGCATAGGATTGCGAGATCTTAGCGAGCTACCTATTATTTTTCTACCTTTTTTTCTTTTCAACCTTTTCACCTTAGTTTTATTTCAAACTTTTTTTTTAAAACAACAAAAACGTTCCACATTTCTCCCAATCCAATAGCAAATAATCTTTAGCCAAAAACATAGAAATTTCAAGAGGCTCCTGTAGAGTACTACAGATGCTTAGGGTGCTAGTACCTTCCTTTTGCATAACCAACTCCTTTACCTTTGATCTCTTTATTGCATAGTCTTTAGCCTTGTCTTTCTTTAGCTTTGCATATTTATTTTGGGTTTATTCGATCTTTTCCCCATTCCCTTGGATAAATAAAAGTTCGGTGGTGATATTTTATTTTTGCGAGCCAAGCTAATCCCATAACATTGGTCTTCATTCTCATCGTGGCATGAGGGTAAAGACCCCTCAGCATCCTGACTGCCTAATAATCACCCCTAGGTAAAGTAATTCTCCCTTACCTCGAAATTGAGCTTTTCCTTTTCCTACGGTCGATACCCCAAGCCTTGTGCAATCTCAATTCCCACGATCTATCGCTTCCCAACTTTTCTAATTTTCTTTCACGCAAACCTAGTTTGTCTCTCTCTTTAGATTATAGAATAACCTAACTTATCCCAACTCCCAATTGAGCTTACACCATCACACTCACACCCCCAAAAAAATTTGACGATCATATTATATTCCAAAAAGTATATTTTCTAAATAAAATATAACTCATTATTTTATTTAAATAAAAATTTCAATTAAATAAATTTTAATAAAAATCCTCAAAAAATGCGAATTATTCCCAATAATTCTATTTTCTGCAATTATTAATAAATAAATAAAAATATCTAATCATCTCCAATAATTTTAATAAATCTTATTTTATTTTTCCACTCTCAAATTATATAATTCCAATAATTATTAAATTACTAAAATACCTCTAAATCTCCCAAAACACCAAAATAACCCAAAAAACACACATAAACACTCCACTAATTAAATAAAATATTAATTTAAAAATCGGGGTGTTACACGCTTTTCCACATATGCAACTATGGAGACCTTCATCACGGAACAAAATCAAGCCTTACAGAATCGGAAAGCTAAAATGAGGACTATATAGACTAGACAAAATCAAAGATTTCAAAATGATGATCATGATCTCAACAGCTACTTCAACTCCAACAACAAGTGACTTACAAGTTTTTCAATTTTAGTTTTTTTATTTCCTTTTTTGTACTATGATCTAAAGAAGAGTACTAGTTAGATCTTTAAAAGCTCTTCCCCTTTGTACTTTCTCTGCTTGAAATTAATAAACTTGTTTGTTGTTGTTTTCTTTTAGTTTTCAGTTTTCTACCTTACCAATGCCATCATGAAAAAGAAAAAGAAAAAGTCAACAAAAAAAGAAAAGATTGAAATATATCAATAGTGAAGTTGCCTTGCAGATTGAAGATTGATAAAGAAAAGGGAAACCAACTACTTGTACTCAATCTCCATATACCTCGGCTAGTAAGGTTTGAGCCAAATATTTTCCACTTTTTAATTTTCCTTCTTATGAGAGTATCTATGCATTATTCATTTTCTGGTATTTGCAGTTTTCGGATTTTGAGTCTATTGGTTTGATAATTACACACTGAGGAATTTGTTTGTGTAAACTCTAAGCCTTTTAAGCCACATTGTTTCAATATGTTAATATCCGTTGATTAACCACTCTGAACTTTATTCTTTCTTTCGGTGAAATAGCCTTATTATATAGCCATTATTGACTTGCAAGATAATTTCTTACCACACTCTTTGGAGTTAGGTAGAAATAATTATTTTACTTGCAAAAGAATAAGTTTATGGTTGCTCTTGAAAGTTAGCTACAAATAAGTTTGGGGTCGTGTACTAGAGAAATTGATCAAAAATAAAAAGGAAAAGAAATAAAAACAAGAAGTTAAAATAGCTTCTTCAAAAAAATTGTGAAAAATAGGACCAACAAAAATGAAATTCTCTGGTACCAAGTGCATTATAAAAGGGTGAGATGGAAAGAATTCGATAACATCAGGAAAACTAGGTACCTAACTTCTAAGGGTTAAGCCTACTATCCAAAGTTTTCCTACTCTGACATAAACCACATTACAACCCGTAAAAGACCTGAAAAAATGTGTGTTTAAATATGACTTTAATTCATTCGATTATAAAATTTTCAAATTCATTGTTAAATGCTTTTGTATGTTAATGAATGATTACCCTGTCAAATTGAGTGCATAATTGTGAGATGAGAGACAGGTTAAATACTTGTATGTCGGAAGAAATTGTTTGAGTTGATTGGATCGAATAAGGGAACCGAAGTGTTCATCAGAAGAAGAAAAAAAGTGACAGAAATTGGTAAGGGTAAGCATTTTAAGTCTGGTGAAATGTTCATTGTGCAGACAGGTTACTTGAGGACAATCAATAATTCAAGTTTGGGATTGTGATGATAGTCGTCATTACGCTATTTTTAGGAGAAAATTCGGATGAATTCAGAAGAATATTGGCAAAAAGCAAAGGCAAAGTGTGAAGAAATAAGCAAAAAAATCAAAGACAATGAAGAAATAAACACTTAGTGAAATTTATGAAAAAAAGGGAAGAAAAACATGTCATTGGCCACTAGATTTCTCGCGCCCGCGATGCATCTCATCACGGCGCGATGAGGCTTCTATCGCGTTG
This sequence comes from Lathyrus tuberosus, assembly GCA_022829125.1. Classification (NCBI taxonomy): domain Eukaryota; kingdom Viridiplantae; phylum Streptophyta; class Magnoliopsida; order Fabales; family Fabaceae; genus Lathyrus; species Lathyrus tuberosus. The sequence goes on along the minus strand of JALAZF010000098.1, from coordinate 11,478,012 downwards.
CGATACTAACTGTCACGGCGCGATGGTACTTTTGGGATAACACATAATTTTCTATTTAAAGCTGCTTTTGCCACTTTTTAGAGGATTTTGAACTAGAGAGAGAAAGTGACGGCTAGGGACTTTCAAAGGGCGATTTTGGAGCACATTGGAGTGCAATTCTTTCATAGATCTTGATGATGAATACTTCTCCACTCATTGTATTTGTCAATTTATCAATGAGTAGCTAAGTTTCTCTAGATTATGGCTTTTTTAAATGAACCTTGTTTTTACCCAGTTAGATCATATGTCTCTTTGAGATTTTTTGAGTACTTTTAATGTTATTATCCTATTTAAATTGTTCTTGTGTTTAATATTTTTTGTCGCTTACGAGCGTACAAATCGATCTATATAATTAGGGATTTCTGTTCGTTAGTCTAATTATCTGAACTAGACAATTTATTCAACTTTGTAATAAACTAAGAAAAGAAATGTAAAAGTTGATGCTTATGAATTAACGCACTTAGAACGTCTAATTTAAGCTTGAATTGGCCTAAAGAATTAGAGAATTACCGTATAAATTAGTGTACTACACATCAAGGAATTAAGTGTAGTGGTTCTGTTAATTCGCAATGAGATAGTAACTTAATTGAAACTCAATAAATACACAATTTATCAACCGGTAAACATAAGGGAATTCGATAATAAAGTTCTAATCACCTTTCACATCTTAAATTTCATCTATTTAGTTTCTCGTTTTAGAACTGTTTTTCTAACAAAAAAACCCTTATTTAATTACTTAATTCTGCACGTAATTCTCTGATTAAATTACAATCATTATAAAAACGATATTTTTTTTATTATTTCAACACTATCAATACATTTATCGAGATATCATCAAATACAATTTAAAACATTTATTTATACTGAGAGATTTATAAAGACAGAGGTACTTTACAATAATCCCTCTTAACCAAAATGATAATGGTAGATTAGCTAAATTATTAAGAACCGACAAACAAAAACCTTGAAATAGCAAAGATGAAGTAAAACTTGGTGGCCGCTACTGGTTCCATTTGTTAGACGGTGATGACAAAGTTAATTAATTCTAGACTTAGTTGGAGAATCTGTGCAGAAACACACCAACATATAAAACAAAACGCAGGTTTCCAGAATTTGAGGTAACCTATACGGTTTTGTTTCTGAACAAGTCAACAAAGCTATGACTAAACAGAGGTTTTAGCAAATTAATAAAACCAAATCTCTGACCAAACATACAAATTGGCATAAATTATATGTACCTTGTGCCCGGAGGTTGCGGTTGGAGGACTGCAGGTACCGTGTTTTGTGGTTCATGCACATGCAATCATGCAATCAAGTAAATAAATTAGTAACATAATAACATGTTTAGTTAATTATTTACTTAATTAGTAGTACAAATCTGGATTATTATTGTTTTCATTAGGTACTATAGGTGCAGCTGTGTGTTCCAAAACAAGGGAGAAATATGTCATCATTATAATATAATACCCCGATCTGTACGTGTCCAAGTCCATATAGTACTTAAAATTATTTACTGGCATCAGATCTTAATAGTAGTCTAGTTGTTGTAATCAAGACTTAAGTAGTGATTAAGTCCTTCAAGTTGCGTGTGGAATGACTCAAAGTTTATTAATCATTTTGTAGTTAGTATTGTTCGAAAGACTAAAAATGTGATTAGAATGGGATAGAGTAATAAATATTCAGCTGGAGAGAGAGACCCAAGAAAAAAGGGGGAAATAACTTAGAGAATGTCTTATCGAGATGGGGTCAAATGGTTAGTTTATTTTTCCGTGTTCAACATGACATTGGACACAAATATAAAATCAAATAGAGATTTTTAATAAATGTAATAGTTATTCTATAAAATATTAAATAGATTTACTAAATTATTCTTTTCATATTTTGTTTCGAGTACACATGGCAAGAAAACCTGGGCCTGCCGGGGCCCGCCCGGACCTGGCCCGAAATTAACGGGGGAAACCCGATTTGATTGGGTGCGGGTGCGGGTAAAATCCGGTTTGTAATTGCGGGTGCGGGTGCGGGGGCGGGAGGATGCTACTACCCGCCCGCACCCGCCCCTGCCCCCGCCCGGTCTTATAATATTTACTTTAATACCTATATTTAAATTATTTTATATCACATTTATTCACTTTTGAAAAAGTAATTAAAAATCCTCATTAATCATTTCTAACCATTCACTCAAACTCACATCTTTAGAAACAAGTTTATTATTAAAATGGTTAAGTTTTTAAATAAATTGTTAATTTTTATTACTATTTAAAAAAATATTTTTTTGCGGGTGGGGGCGGGTGCGGGTGCGGGTAAATCCGTTTCTATCGGGGGCGGGTCTGAGTGGTAAATTTTCACCCCCGACTGGATTTGGGGGCGGGGGCGGGTCTATAACAGGGAGGCGGGTGCGGGTGCGGGGCTAGTTAAACCCGCCCCCGACCCGCCCCGTTGCCATGCCTAGTTTCGAGCCAGCCGTAGGTTCAAAAACGAATAAGTCCAATTATCCGTTCAAAGGTGGAACAACAATAGGGTTGAGGGTTCTGTGCACCTACAATTCTTGGACCTATACTCGGTCCATTTTAAAGGTGGTTATCAGTTTAATGGACTCCCGTGTTCCACAACTATGAATGTGGGGCGGCTCTAATTGCCTTTGATATATAATGTACACGTATCAGATCAAGAGATAAGTTTTCAACGATAACTTGCTCTAGTACTTGAATTTACTGACTTAGACCTTGAAATGATAATCTTGCATGTCACCCATCAGTTCTAACGCGTTAAAGAACATCCTTCATCGCACAAGTTTGTGTCACAAATTTAGATCCATCGTTTTGGTTCCTTTAACGAAACAGTGGTGTCACGTGGGATTTGACTTATGATTCCTGCGAATTCCACAATCAGATCTCTCTGATTCAATAGTCATGAAATGTTACAAAAAGCTTACTTGAAGAAGATGATGACGATCGATCCATGTGCCAAGACATTGTACCACAAGTTTCCCAACCACAAGATCTTCCCCTTTCCTCTCCATTGATTCAATCAACATTGGATCTCCTATTGAGAAAAAACCTCCATAACGAAGTTCCCAAACTCACTGAAGGGGAATAAGAAGCACAAATATGACATACCTATTTTAGGGTTTCAAGATTGCGAGAAGATGAATGAGTCTTCTAATGTGACACTTCCATTGGTCGTAGCCGCCACATAGAAAATCATTATGTATGAAGAATCCTCATTAATGATGGGAGCTCATGCAATCGGATGTACATTAGAATCTTTGTGAGATTAGGGTTACACGATTAAGATTTGACGTTGTATGAAGGTGGAAGTATATTAGAGTTCAATGATTCCTCCACTCTTTCACGTGGAACTATCGAGCTGCAAGTCTCTTTTGGGGAAAGGATGAAAGAACCGTGAATGTGCATTTCCTCATGATCCTTGTGAAAACATCTACAACGACATCCTTTGGGAGTCGTTCCTTGAGACATTAGATGTACTGACCTCTTCGATCAATTGGAAAATAAAATATCACAATGATTTAGGCAAACGGGTTGTTATTTTGATTTGTTTTCATGGGGCTCTCCTCATACATGAAGCCATAATGAAGAACCCCCTTGTGACTGTTGCCTATTTTGAGATAAGAAGGAAGAAAATCCATCAAGTCATCAGTACGACCAACCTCTACGTGCGAGAAGACAAAACATTGCAAAATAATGAACTTGGCCCACCGATAGAACTCAAAGTGAGAACAAGGGATGGAAAAATCCTGTACTCTCGAGTATCTATAGATAAAATTTGTCACAGGTACAGGGCGGGTAGGTTAAAGGATATTCACAGATAAAATTATTGGATATTTAAATACCCATTTTTTAATAGATAATGATGTGGGTTTAATGATACATGTGCCTGCGCATATCTGTATCCATTAATAAATTATAAAAATTATTTAAATATCATTAGTTTATTATACTATATCTTTTTATCTTCTAAAGAAATTAGTCTTCTCATATTTTTTTTTAAGTTTTCTTCGTAGAAAATCTTTCACATTCCATATAAAGCCTATTTGATCATTTCATATTTAAGATTCTATTATTCTCTAGATCTCACTTCAATAATTCCATTGCCTAGCCAACCAGTATTGCCCTTCCTCTGTACAACAAGTGTCTCCCTTCCTGCTCCTTTATCGACTGCTCTTCCACCACAACTCGTAATTACAATATCTCTCATTTGTTTGGTTAAAAATGAAATGTATAGATATTATGTTTGGATGTTATTATGTTTTGGTAAAAAAAGAAGGAAATTAATGTAATGAAATTTTGTTGTTAAATTGAGAGCGAGTTGCATGGAAATTTTTTTTTCAAAAAATAATTTAATAAAAATAAAATATTATCCATGAATATCTGTAAATATCAGTGGGTACCTTAAAACTTGTAGATTACCTACTTAGGTTATATTGCCATGAATATGGAGCGGATAGATACATCGTATTTATTCAATGGGGAAAACGTTGATATCATATTATTCGCCTCCGTGGATATCCATTTAAATTCCTAGTGAGAACCTTAAGGCCAATTTTGGATGGAAACTTTGAGATCATCTAGCTCGACCATAATCTGGGACGTTCGGCCTGTGTAGGGGCTAAGTTACCTTTCATGGTGAAGAAAGGGCTCATTGATTGCCTTAAAGCTAATGTCGGCCTCTTTGTATTTTCTCCTAGTGAGATTCCCGACATAGACCCTAGCATGGCTTACCACCGATTGAATATTGACCCCTTTATCCACTATGTGGCTTAACGAAGGTGACATCAATATTTTAAGAAGGTTGATGCAACCATGAAGACAATATATGGCCCACTGGGTGAAACTTTAAGTAAGGTATAGTGGATGAATGTCCAATATTTTGCTGGTCAAGAAAGCTTCGAGGAAGTGGAGAATGTAAGTCAATAACACTAGTCTCAATCGTAGCTAAATACACCAAGTGAGTCCAACCTCAAGAGTTTTCACTTGGTGATCTGGTGTTAAGACTGGCCAACATTGGAGGGAAGAATTCTTGAGACAAGAAACTTGCAGTCAATTGGGAAAGGCCATGTATGGTCAAGGCTAACAGAAGAAATATAGTTTACACTATGGAGAACTTTCCCAAAGATTCAATCCCAAGGATGTGGAATGCTACCAAACTCAAATGTGGAGAATAAGATGTATGACTAACAAGGTGAACAAAGCCTAAACTAACGCACCCCCTCTTTGTGGCTAGTCATTATATAAAGTAAAAGGTGGAGCCCCAAATACATTGGCCTCGAACTAGGTTTTCACTTGGGGTCAGGGAATGGGAACCGACCTTTGGCGATACACGACCTCCATGGACGACAAAGCAAAGTGGGCGCTCAACTCGTTCCTTCCACCAATTCCTTCCCCAGGTTTAACAATTAACGAGGAATTTCTACATTGGGGCATAAAAATTCCATTTGGTTTAAATCATTCCGAAAAGTGGTATGCATAACATTGATATTCTCGTTAAGAGAGTCTTTGAGCTCATTCATCAACTCTTCTTGACGATCTTCGCAAGCTTTCACCTCTTTGGAGCGGTCATCTTTCCCTTTTTAAAGGGAAATCTCCGCCTTTATAACTTTGAAAAAAGGAGGAAGCCAGAGTTTTCCATATGTCTCCTAATTATTTATCGACTTTAGTCAAAGAATCATGGACCTCCCATGAGGTTATCTCCTTCTTCGCCATTGACCTCTCCAAGAGGGTGATCTTTGCAGCAAATTCGGAAGGAACATCGGGCTTCTATATGTCCTTTTAAACACTAGCAAGTTGTTCCTAGAGTTTTTTTTTTGCTCATTAAGGATGAGGTCATATGAACCTTCATAAGCTCATTCTCTTTCACAAGATTGTTGGACACCAACACTTCACCTCGGCCATCAGTTGGTATGAACATTAAATAGGCACCCTGTTACATCTAGGATGTAGTTTCTGTCATCAATTCTAGCACAAGTGTATAAGATATATTTCATATAAGAGTAGTCTCCTTAAAGATGGTAGGATTGAACTTCCCTGAATGTGACGAGCCCTTGAGTCATGAAGAAAAATAAGGTTTCATAAGGTTGGATGACTTCCAAAGGAGAGGCATTCAATATTTCTGGGTCTACTACTATAGTGCAAGATGAAGCATGCCTTATACTATCATTACTAGCTATCTCTATAATATTTACATATGGGCCTTCTATATTGGCCATTTCTAAAGGAAATAGTAAGAAACAAGGCTGGTAAATACGATTGAAAGAAATGGTACATGAATAAAATTGGAGGTCTAAGAAGAAATCTATGAAGAAGGGTTACTATAATGCATGAATATCTAAGAAAGTTGTTAAATCCAAAGGGATAAACAAACATACACAACAATACACCACCGAATCTTAGAGAGAAATAATCCATGGTGGCAATAAAAAAGAAGAAAAATATATTTTGTGCAAAGAGTGGAAACATAGTTTCAAAAGGGAAATAACCCTTAGGCTATGTTTGGATATCATAAAATGAACGGAGTGGAGCGGAATGGGTCGGAGCGGAATGAAGCGGAGCGGAACGAATGTCACATTCCATCGTTTGGAAATATTAGAACGGAATAAGGCAAGTTGTTCATTCCGCCCAAATTGGAGGGGAAGAAATATGGTGGTAAGTGGTGGAATGGAACAGAATCCATATCACTCTATTCCACTATGCTCCATCGAATTTTAAATGATCCAAACTATTGGGTCAAATAGTATATTCATCCAAGTCCCACATCGGGTAGTAGAAAAAAATAAAATTTGAGTATTAATATAAATAGAGATAGTTAGTTTTAGTTTTCCAAACAATAATAAAATGTAGTCTTTTGGGTGTATTGGGGATTTGGGTAGTTATGTGTTTAGAGATGGTTTTCTATTTTTCCATTCAAAAATAGGTTGTTGAGAGGGTTTCCTATTTTTCCGTTCAAAAATAGTTTGTTGAGAGGGTTTGCAATTTTTTCGTTCAAAAATTGCTATTGAGAGAGGGTTTGCAATTTTTCGGTCCAAAAATTACAATTGAACGAGGGTTTGCAATTTTTCCGTTTAAAAATTGTAATTGGTAGGGTTTTCAATTTTCTCCTTAAAAATTGCAATTGTATGAGAGGGTTTGTAGTTTTGTCATTGTAAAAATTACAAGTTGAATTATGATTTTATGTTTTTGATGGAATTATTTGCTTCTTTTTCTTTTTGTTAGTAGGCTTCCACGCGCGTAGAAATTTGATTTTTTGTTATTTTCCCAACAACTGGTATCCGAGCTAAGGTTCCGATCAAGGGAGGAAGAAGACAAGAAGATTGAAGAGTAATAATTTTACAAATATGCCTAATCATTATAATTATAATGATCGTTTTGAAGATGAAGTTGAAGACAAAGTGAAGAATTGTGAGACTTTGGCTGAAGGGTGGATTTGTTGGGTCAAATAGTATATTCATCCAAGTCCCACATCGGGTAGTAGAAAAAAAATAGAATTTGAGTATTAATATAAATAGAGATAGTTAATTTTAGTTTTTCAAACAATAATAAAATGTAGTCTTTTGGGTGTATTGGGAATTTGGGTAGTTGTGTATAGAGTGGGTTTTCTATTTTTTCGTTCAAAAATTGTGATTGGTAGGGTTTTCAATTTTCTCTTTAAAAATTGCAATTGTATCAGAGGGTTTGTAATTTTGTCCTTGTAAAAATTACAAGTTGAATTATGATTTTATGAGTTTTTTTTTTGAATTATTTGCTTCTTTTTCTTTAATTTTGTGGGTAAGCTTCCGCGCGCGTAGAAATTTGTGTTTTTTGTTATTTTCCCAACACAAACAATGACATATCATTCCATTTCTTCTTATTCCGCTCCACTCCATTCGATTCCATCAATCCAAATAAAGCCTTAAATAGTAAAATGAGGTTTACAAATTGACCCAAAATGAAGGAAGATAGGCAGACGAAAATCAAAGGTTTGATTCACTCGAGATCATAACAACGCTCGAGTGCAATGAGCACCCTAAATGGGAAACCCTCACTCTACCCTAGTGACCTAGGACGACATGGATCTATTATTTAATCTTAATAATGTTTAATAAAGGAAACTAACTTAAATAAACTTGTGATTAATATATTTTCTTTAATCATTACTTTAAATAATTCAAGTGAAATATATGAAAGAACAAGAAGATGAGATACAACAAATGTAGTGTAGATTATAACTAATCCAAGTGTGGTATATGAAATCCTTTATTTATGTTGGAATAATATAACAAGTGCGAGTAGTATGGATAATAGTCCCACATTGGATAGGAATGTGGTGACTTGAGCATTTATAAGTGGGAGAACCCACTCACCTATCACCTTAAGGTTTTAGGTGGACAAGTGGTGTGTTTCTCACAAAGGTGCCTAGTCCTACACTATGTATCAATGCTCCCTAGTGAACTCCCCCTAACAAATGGTATCATGAGCCCTGTTGAAATCGAAATGTCCAAGGAAGAGGTATATATATGTGGACAAAGAGGGGAGCATTGTGAGCATGTATCATGCATTTTGAAAATGACGCCTATTGATTGGTTTACTCAAAAGAGGCTACAAAAGAGAAGTTACTGATGTAATTACCGGAAAAATATAATATTGAAACAAATACAATAAAAATATGAGTTATTTATTTGAATTAATACAATTAAAATAATGATGGAATAAATGTGTCTAATTGATATAAATGCGAGAAAAATATTTTTATGATTCAAAATACAGAAAAAATATGTGTCATTTATTGAAATTTATTCAATTTATATAATAATTGAATAAATTTGTCTCATTAGTGTAATTACAGGGGAAAATATATTACTGAACCAAATACGAAAAAAATGCTACTTATTGAAATTTATACAATTAAAATAATAATTTTTTAAGTTTTTTCTTTTTTTCGATATCTTATATTTATTGCGATCTACAAACATATGCGCGTCCAAAACCATATTTCATACAAAAACATATCACATGCGTACGAACGAGTTTATTTATAAAATTAGTATATATTTTCATAAAATGTATAGTAAATAAATTTGATTGCTTTTATAACAAAATTAGTTAAATTTAAATACATGTGAATAAAGTGTAAAATATAAGTGATTTAAAAAAAAAATTCTTAACAACTTTGGTGTTATTTTAATTTTAAAATGGCATGGTACACAACCAGTTAGATCTAGACAAGAAAACATTCATACATATTGTTTTTAATGTACAATTAGTACAATTATGTCGTACAAAATAATATTATACAGGAAAAATAAAACTACTGATTCAAATATGTCGTGAGTCAATAAAATTTGTTTTCTCATATCGTGGAAATTCTATGAAACGGGAAAAATAAAACTACAGATCCAATTATGTAGTGAATCGATAAAATTTTAATAAATTTTATTTTCTCATATTGTGAAAATCATATGAAATGGAAAAAATGAAACTACTGATCAAATATGTAGTGAGTCAATAAAGTTTTAATAAATTTTATTTTTTCATATAGTAGAAATTATATGAAACAGAAAAAAATGAAACTATTAATTCTAAATATTGAATAATGAAAATTTATCGACCATTTTTTTCAAATATGTGAAAATGATTAAAAGTGCTTATTAAAAAACATTGAGTAGATATTTTAAAGGCTAAATTACATTCAGAGTCCTTTAAGTTATTTAATTGTAACACTTTGGTCCTTTATGTTTGTTTTGCTTCAAGTAGATCCTTTAAGTTATTTTAAAATATCAAGTTAGTCCCTTAAGTTGTTTTTGTAACGCTTTGATCCCTTTTTTAAAAATCTCCGTTAAAATAAATTGTAAACTTATATACCTTTTGAACTGGTTTTTCGCGCTGATCACGAATATGTAACTAGTTTTGCGTTTTATTGTGTATTTTGGTCGGATCGGTGATTTTTTCATTATGTATTTCGTCCATTTTTAACTAATTCTCATGAATCGTAACTTGTTTGATAAATTTGATTGCATATTCATGATCAGTGCGAAAAACCAGTTGAATTGATGTATGAGTTTGCAATTTATTTTAACGGAGATTTTAAAAAAAGGGACCAAAGCGTTACAAAAACAACTTAAGGAACTAACTTGATATTTTAAAATAACTTAAAGGATCTACTTGAAGCAAAACAAACATAAAGGATCAAAGTGTTACAATTAAATAACTTAAAGGACGCTGAATGTAATTTAGCCTATTTTAAAATTTTATTTTCTCTTATAAAATAATTGTCTTATTTATATAAAAAAATTAAAACGTTTGATTTATCTAATACAAGTTTCAATATTTTTTTATTTAATCATACTATTTTTGATATTATTGTTTACCTTTCATCTTCTACAAGCATTACTATTTCAACTTAAATTTATAATTATTTTTAATTGTTTTCTTTTTCAACTTCTTATTTTTATGACCGTCTATAAATAATTACATGTCCAAAACAATATTATTGTATCCAAATGCATTTTGAGCAAGTTCATTTATCTATAAATTCTCAAATCGAGAAATATGTTCTAATGTTACTTCATTAAAGTTATATAATGGTATACTAGCAAAGCCATAATACCTTAGGTTATCATCATGGGGCATATTGTTCTTTCTCAAATTGCTCTTCCAATGTCTATAAACTCATCACTTCAACATATTCCACTAGTAAAACTGAGATCATCTTGCATATATTATAAATGTCACCATTGAATCCTATTTCGATTTCATATGTAATCAAATCATCTTTGTAGTCCACCAATTTAGCAACGAGGAGAGTATTTCATTTTCAAATTTTAAACATTGGTACGATCATATAGTAACTCGCTTGATATGGGTCACAAAATCTAGTGGTTATGGTAGGCAGTGAATATGTAACATGTGTTAGGGAACAAAATCTTGTGGTAGATTGTAAGGGGGTAGGATCATATTTGTTCATTCTTTTTGGTGGATTAACCATTTTTTTTTCTTGATTGCATACACTTATTTATATGGACATGGATTATCTCCAATTTATATTTCGAGACAAATTGAGTAGTTAACAATGCAATCAAAATATGAAGACATGAACGATGATGAAATAGAACCTGTAACTATGCTTGAAAGACTGAAGCAGTTGATGGTACCAACAACGAGTATACAAAATTAAAATATGGAGCAACATTAACATGAAATATTAAAGTATTATGTATATACTCCTTGAATTGCAAATAAGAGAAAACATAAAAACACACAAGATTCTTGGGAAGGGAAACATCGTAGGTGATTACGGAATGGCCCCTGTGTTTGGTCACGGATTCCTCTGAACTTGCCTGTTTTGTACCTGTTTTTTTATTTTTTATTGGCTATTTTTTCTTTCTTTCTTCTGCTATAGGATCCTTCTCTGAATCTGTGATTCATCCACAAACTTTTCGTCTTTTTTCTCTTTTTCATGTACTTTAGAACCCTATTATTACCATATGAACCCAGATCCAGGCACATGCTTCGAAGTTATAATTATTTGTTTGAAAAGTTGATTAGTACAGAATATTTTTTTATATGTAATATATAAATTTTCATGTGTTTTATGTTTAAATTATAAATTATAAATTATAAATTATAAATTATAAATCTTGTTGTGTAGAATTAGAAGAGAAGGTTGGATTTGGCTATCTAAGTAGTTTACAATTGCATAGTGTTGTTTAGTATAGGTATTTTTTTATTATGTTGCCAACAACCAATTTTTTGTTGTTGCATAACTTTGATTATTTATGGTATTGTTTTCATGTTTTATTTTGGTTATTTTTTTACTTATGTATGATAATTTAATACTGGTAATGGTGGAATTGAGGATACGGTGTCCACAGGAGATTGAAGTTTGATATTTTTTATGATAACAATAACAATTAATTGTCTTCAAAGCATTTGTTGGGGAACGAAGAGGAATATGTTTGTTTAGGAGAAGAATATATTACTCTCTAAATAATAACATGAGAACTGCCTAACACAATAGGTTTAAAATAAATACTATTTTAATATATACTTATTTACCTGACATGCAGCAATACACATGTTTAAAATTGAATTTAACCTATCTCTAATCTCACGAAATGAAATTCTCTAATTTTAGAATGAATTATGTCCTTAAAATCTTAAATGATAAAGAAAAAGAAAATATATTTTGAAATTGTAGAAATTAGAAATTAATCAGGAAGTCGACGAATGTGGCATAATGCAAAGTGATGCTCACGATGGAGTTGGCTTGGCAGGGTGCTAGTGGCAGAGTCGGCGTGGCAGGATGCTAGTGGTAAAATCGGCGTGGCGGGATGCAGGTGTTTGAGCTGGTGGTGGCATCATGATAGTAGGTATGGGTTCAGCGGGTGGTTCGGTTCCTTGGAGCTCGGGTCATTTTTCGCGTTTGTGTGTATTAGGCTTCATTATTTTAGTACATGTATCCATTTGTTTATGGGTTACGTTTTGGCCTTGTTATGGATTCGTTGGGATTCAACATGTATAACTCTTACATGTCTGTTATTCCAACCTTCAAACTTTAGAACTGGAGACAGAGAGAAGAGTTTGAGAATGCTAGTGGTAATCTTAGAGATACAAGGATAATCATAAAAGTGTATTCTTGGAATTTGGAAAACCATTGAAGATATCTAAGGGAAATTGAGAAACACTTCTAATCATCTTGAGCTTGTGTGATTCACATATGAAGAGTTGGAGAAATTGGGAAACACTTGGGTGGAAAATATGGTTTGTTCTTGGAAACTTTAGTGATTATTTTTTGTAACTCATTTGTAATATTTTGTAAAACTCTGGAAGTATATTGAATCAGGAGTTGCTCTCTTCCTAGAGTAGATCGTTTGATCGAAATAGGTAAATAAGTTATTATGTTTATTGTTGTTGTACCCCAAATTTTACCCCTTAGATGTCATAACATTTTGCACTTGACATTTAGATTCAATCATCCACGCATTGTTAACTAACCATTTCATTTTTGCTAGTTTGTTTTCTTCTGTGAAAAGTCAGGGTTTATACCAAGAGGAGGACAAAGTCTCCTAAAGAAGAGAAGGCTCCAAATGCAACTATTAAGCTCATCTACCTCCTAAAAGTTTCAATCCAACAAGAAATCAAGACCATCTGACTTTCATCACAAGTAACTTGAGCCACAAGTTCACCCTGCCTCCAATTAGGGTTTTGCCAAGGCAAGACAATCATGGCTCTGATTTTGGTCAAGAGTTATTCAAAAACCATAGGACTTAACCCCATGAGATAATAGACATCCCTGGAGACCCTCTATGAGCCTTAGATATGATTAAAGAAACAAAATCATCAGAATTCATCCTAGTGCATTCACAGTTGAAATTAGGGTTTTGATTGAAACCCTAATCCTCGAGATTTTGATCCAAAATGAAACATCCAATTCCTTAATCCATCATGACATGTCTCCTTGATGATTTGGGGTATGAAAGATCAAGTGTTAAGAAGTTTCTTGCAAAGGAAGTAAAGTTTGGTTCATGAAACTTTTCAAATGTGGAAATTTCACTACTTGGGCCAAAATTGAAACAGTCATAACTTTCAAACCACACACCCAAATTGAGTGACTCAAAGCTCAAATGGAAGCTCTTTCCATGATCTTCAAAACATATTCGAGGACCCTCTTTCAAAAAGTGCATGGTTTTTAAGTTACAAGACTTGGAAGACAAATCATCCTTGGGGACTTAGTGAAATTTCAGCTTTTTCCCTTAATTTGCTCACAACTTTAACCCAAATTTTCATATAGTTCCAAGCTTCAAATAAAAAATCTTTGAACATGAAAGTTGTATAGGGCATTGAGGGCTTTCCAAAAAGTACAATAACTCCTCCATCTATTGAGTGAGCTGAGAGATTCGAATTATTGAAGTTAGAGGTCCATTTCTTGAATTTCAAGTTACCAACTTTTGTATAATGGTACAAAACTACTTCTAATCAACAAACACCTCACTTTTCTGATGTTTAAATGCAAGATTACCACATTTAAATCCTCAGCCACGAAAAATGCAAGTTGCACATTAAAATAACCAAGTTTATGCAAGCATGTGCAAGTGGATTTCATGAAAGAGAAGCTTTTCCAACAAAGTATGGCAATCCACTATTCTCCTTGTAACTTGGACTCTGAACCACTCCAATCCATCCACATTGCAACAGAGGCCTATGACTAGAGTATGGAGGGCTCCCTTTGTTCAGCAGCCAGCTCACACGAGAGATTTCTCAAAAAGGGCAAAGTTAGCAAGTTGTGGATTCTAACCATACCTTGAACTCTCAACTTTCCCTATAAATAGAGGCTCCCTCTACATCCCAAAGCACACCAGAATCACCTTAAAACCAAGGATGATCCTCTCTCCATTCTCTCATCTCCATCTTCTTGCAAACTTGCAAAAACACCTCAAACAACCATGTCCCTCGTGCATTCATTCTCAAACTCCACAAACCACCTCTAAACACTTCAAAGAAAACCTCCAAACACCTGAAGCACCACTGTAACACTTAAAACTACCACTACCATTTCATACTCCCATTTTGCAAGAACTTTGTGGCAAGAGTTTTGGCTCGTGCGTTTTCTCTAAAACTCCATAAATCATCTCTGAATACTTCATAGAGAACCTCTAAACACTCAAACCCTAGCTGTAGTACCTCTACCAGCATCTGCCATTTTCAAGTTTCCATTGACACAAGGGCACGGGTTTGGATTTCCAGCTTGCATCCAGTCATTCCAAGTATCCTGGTCAGTGCTCCTAGCATCAACAAGCATAAAGGGAAGGAAAGCACACTTCTGCAAAGTCCCTTGAAGAGGCCTTGGACCTACTCCAAGAGGTAAGCCTCTAAACTCTTCAAACTCATAAGCATACTGTTGATTTTGTTGTTTCTTTGTTGTTGTCATGTGCTTGTTATTATGTTTGAGTCATGTGAACCATTGCATCCTTATTGTGGCTTGTAAGTTTAAAGTTTTAAACCTCTAAACTTTGTTGTATGCACACTGGTTTTGGCATTCATACGAGCTGTGTGTGTAATCTTAGGGCAAACAAATGGCATAGTTTTGTTCCTTGATTTCTGCTGATCGGTTTAGGCTATTGATTTGTGAAAAATGATGAAGGGATGAGGTTGAACATGGCTGGGAAAGATGAGGGTTTAGCCATGCATTTTTTTCTTTTTCTTCCACGAGGATTGTTTCAATTTTGTTCATGGTGCATGGGGAGGGGGAGTGCGTGGCGTGCTGCGAGTGGCTAGGGCGTGTTTTGTCGTGTAGTCACTTAGGGGGTTGGTGACCAATTGATGTCACGTTATTAACACATTTTCGGAACGTTTTCATGTGTTTGTTTTCATCTGGCTTTTATTTTTCCATCATGGCATATGTATTTATGGGGTGGGCTTATACAACGGATGCATAGCCACCCCATTGGTAGAGACGCGCGCCTGTAAACAAAGGGACTGGGGTTCGAATCCCCCTCGCCCCAGTCCTCTTTGTTTTTTTTTTCTCTCTTTGCAGCCTTGTATTGGACTTGGGCCTTGTCCCCTTCGCTAACGGCACCCCCACTGTTTCTGGCCCATGAGCGCATAAATTTCAGTTCATGTTTCAAATTACTTTTGCACCCCCTGTTATTTTCTTTTCCAAGTGTTTTATTTTATTTTCCTTTTCAAATCTGTTTTATTAAAAATAGTTGTTGTTGATTAAAAATTCCAAAAATATTCATGTTGACATTTCAATGTTTAACTTAATTTTCTAATATTTTTATTTTCATTTTTATTTAATTCTAGTAATTACTTCTTATTTTCTAAAATTAAGAGTAATTTGAATCTAGTTTATGAACCTCTTTTGAAAAGTCCCTTTGCTCTTTACTTTCCTGAGCTAATTTTCCAAAGTGTCTTAGGACACATTAGAGGGATATTTGAGGACCAATTTGTGACGTTGAATGAGGTTCTTTACCTAGGTTCATGGCTCAATATTCGCCCTCGATTCTTAAACTCAAAACCTTTGTCATTCACCTTGAAATTCCAATTCTTAAAAGAACTATCTTTGCCTCACTTGTATGACACTTCACATACATTCTTAATTATTGTAACTTGAAGTATGCTTTGCCTTTGGTTTTTGTATTGTTTGTTTAAACCATTTATTCATGCTTAACTGTTGTACATTCTCTTTGAATTTTTATTGTTCATTTGAATCTCAAATCCCTTGTAACATTCTTTTCCATAAGAATTGTTATTCTCCCTTGTTTCCAAAGGAAAGTCTCTCTATTGACCGCAAGGTCATAGATAACTCATTACCCTTTTAGCATAGCCTTAGGCTTGGAGTCACCGCACTCCGCGTAGGTGTCTTGCTGTCAGACCCTACTTTCCCATGAACACTTCATTCCTTTTTAACCAATCCTTTCCCAAGAGATAGCCATTAATCTCTTATAACTCTTAACCTTTCTTTAACCGTCGCAAGAGATAGCCATTAATCTCTTCTTCTTCAAGACGGTCTAACCCTTCACAATCCTTTCACAAGAGATAGCCATTAATCTCTTTCTCCTAACCAATCAATCCTCAAAGCTTTGCTTTCAAGCTTTCCACCCTACTTTCCCTTAGAACCTTGACCACAGTCAAGAGTTCCTTACCCCTGTGAGGGGAACTACGAATGCTCTGATTCCACTTCCGTCAGGATAGGTAGGCACGAGATGCGATGTCTTGGCGAGCATACTTAGTGTATATATCCCTAGGTCTTTACCTTAGCACAGATCCCTTAGCAAGCAACTTTAGCATAACACAAATACTGACAAGAGGTTCCTGTAGAGTACTACAGATACTTAGGGTGCTAATACCTTCCCTTAGTATAACCGACCCCCGAACCTAGATTCTCTTATTAGAGTTTTCATTCTTTACCCTTTGCTTTGGATAAATCAAAGCTCGGTGGTGAATTTCAAAGATGTACGATTCAAGTTAATTAATAGCTTGATATCTGATTCTCACCACAACAATTATCTTTATTTTATCTTTTTCTGCCAAGTTAAATTAGTGCCTTATTACATGGAGAGTTAATTGTTGTTGAAGGTCATTTATTTTGGTTGTCATTATTCTTTGTCCCCACACATCAATTTTTTTTGGTGCGATTAAACTCTCAATTTCACAATAAATGGCACCCACCATGGGGGCAAATGAGTTTGTTTACAAGTGAACACCATGGATTCTAAATGGCAGGTCGAGAGGTTTTCCTGAGACAACGATTTTAGGTTGTGGAAACTGAATATGCAAGTAATCTTAACTCAAGAAAAATGCATTGAAGCCTTCAAAGGTATTATTACTTTGGATGAAGGCTAGATGACTTTGAGATCCAAAGAATTTTCAAAGGTGAAAGATTTGGAGATTCACAATAGTGGTGATGGTTTAAGTGTCTTTAGAGAAGGAAGTAAGCATAGAGAGATGTCCAAATCAAAGAAGTTTAACAAGTCAAGGTAAAAATTCTTTATTTGTTAGAAACCTAGTCACTTCTAGACGGACTGTCCCGAGAAGAAGGACAATCAAGATTCTATTCACATTGCATTTCCCTCTAATGAGGAAAGTTATAAGAATGCTAATGTATTAGTGGTGTCGAGTTTGAAGATTGAACAGAGTTGGGTCGTGAACTCAAATTTCCCTTATCACATGTGTCAAAGAAAATAATACATTGAAACTTTAAAGCAGGAGAAAGGTGGACTAGTTCTCCTTGGTGAAAATAAGGCTTGCAAGGTTCATGGTATTGGTACGGTAAGACTTAAAATGTTTGATGATCATGAGTTTCTTCTTCATAACATGAGGTATGTTCCAGAGCTCAGAGGGAATTTGTTATCCATAAGCATGTTTAATGATCTAGGCTATTGCATTAGAGTTTGTAGTGTTATATTCGTGAAAGTCCCAAAAAAGGGCGGCGCCAGGGTGCTCGCCTAGTGAGGACCCGCTTGTGTGTTACCTTTACGGAGTACAGGGGTTCGCGTTTAGGTTATATGACATGTATATTACCGTTATATCCCTATCGGACATATAAGAACGTGTCATACAACGACTTTTGGGAAAACAGACAGTCAACAACCTCCACCAAATAAGGGGGAACAATTACCACTTCTTAGGGTTTCCTAAGCCTCGGGCCTAAAAGCCTTTATAAATATTTGATCCTTTGAGGATATCATGGGATGATAACTTAACCAGTATAAAAACATAATATAGAGTCTCTCACCTCATCTGAGTTAGACTCTCTCATCATTATAAACATCATCGAACATAGCTTCTCGCTGTCGCGGGCAAGTCCTAAACCATCTTCATTTAGTAAGGTGTTTGAGTATCCCTTACCCGTGTAGGGATACCACACACACTTGTATTTTTTACTAGTACAAAGTTGAACATGATGTGTTGAAGATTTCTCATGGTGAAGAAATCTTAGTTAAAAGGTCTAAAATATGTTATTTATATATTTTAGAAGGTTACAATGGTGTTCTTTATTTGTCATCATCTAGCGAAGAATTTCATGACAAGAACAAGTTATGAGATTTAAGGCGAAGGTATGGTGGATGTGTGAAGGTTGTTTAAAAGCACTTTAATGAGTTTTGGAAAAGACAAGGGATAAAATAGATGTGACCTCTAAAATGTTATTGAGTTTCTGGGGTAAGAATGAACAATAACTTCCAAATGCTTATAGAGGTTTGGAGTAGAAAAAATATAACCTAATATGTTTTGAAGGTCGTCAAAACTTTACTTATTGATCAAATTAAGACAATTCAGCTTAATGATAAAGTTATGGATTGTGTCTTCAATGACTATCCAAGAGGCAGAAAAAGTTATAAGATGTTTGGAGTGGAACCAGGAGGATCGAAGTTCATCTATCATATATGTATTACTTTCAGTGAGTATCATCACGAAAAGAAAAGTAAAGACTAGGGGATGAAGCTTTTAAAAATTATGGTGAATAAGACTCATTTTGAGGTGGAGGTGCCTGGTATGGATACTAGCAGTAATGAGGGAATAGCTACATGGCCCCTAATTATCATTTGACTTATGATAAGGTAAAAATGAAGATTGTATCATTTCAAAGGGAGATTGTACTATAGAGGCCTTTTGTGTTATGATTTAAATGTGGTTGAAGGGTTATAAAAATTAGAAACAGATACCATCAAGGAGATATTCGAAAGTAGATGGAGTCAAAGATTTTTTAAGAACCATACTTGTAAGATTGTTAGTATATTGAAGCAAATGGATGAAAATGGCAAGATCGAGGTTCAAGTGAGGCTTCAAATTGATAAAAAAATGTTCAATATATAGGAAAAAAAGAATCCAGGAATTTTATGGATAAATTGGCATGATCACAGTTTCAAGTCAAGGTGGAGATTGATTAAGTATGCCTTAAAACCTTAAGTGATGAAGAGAAATATAATATATTTCATGATAGAAAAAAGTAGAAATTATCCTGGAACTCGACGAAGGTAACATAGCATGAAGTGGGGATCAAGGTGGAGCCAGTGTGGTGGGATGCTGGCAATAGAGCTGGCAGCGTCGACGTGATAGTGGTTATGGGTTCAATGGACAATTCGTTTTTCCGAAGCTCATGTCTGATTTTCTCGGTCCACGTGTATTGGGCTTTGTTGTTTTAGTTTGTGGATCCATTTATTTATGGGTTATATTTTGGGCTTGTTATGAATTTGTTGAATTTTAACAGTTATAATATGTATCTATTGCATGCTTGCTATCACAACTTTAAAAAATTTAGAGCTGAAGATAGAGAAAAGGGTTTGCGAATCCTAGTGGTAATCTTAGATAGACAAGGCTAAATTCCTAAGAGTAAGTTCCTAAAATTCAAGAGTGTGTTCCTCATAGGGTCTATTTTAAGTATGAGAGATTGCTAATATTGTGTTTCATATGTGGTAGAACTAGTTATTAACTGAAGGATTGCAAGGCTCTGGGAGATTTAAATGACGAAGGTTACGAAAATCAAGATGAACATGAGTTATCTTATGGAACATGGCTCAGAGAATCACCTCTCCCCAAAAATTTCAAGGAGAAAAAATTAAAGGAAGGTAGTTCAGAAACGTGCAACAAGAGTCTCTTCCAAGTTTCATCTAGCCATAGTAAATGTAACCCACAAGACAAGGAAAAAGAAAGGGAGAACGAGGTCCTACTAGAAACTGTGCACAAAGTCACTAACAAGCAAATGTAACCCACAAGAAAAGGAAAAAGAATGGGAGAATGAGGTCCTACTAGAAACTGTGCTCAAACTCACAGGCAAGGAGAAGCAAAACCTGCCAAAAGTTGCTATCAGGGAGGAGAGGTTAGGTATTGAAATGGTAACAGAGTCTTTGGGAGCGGTGGTTGTTTTTGGGGAGGTAAAACTAGAAGGCAAAGCACAAACTGGAAATAGCATCAAAATGAAGAAATGTACTAGGAGAAACCATTGAGGAATGATGATTAGGGCCTTATTGACACAAATAAAGAAAGAGAAAGAAAGCTCCAATTTATTGATGTTATGATCACTGAAGGGTCAATCGAAGACTTGGGGCAAGTCAAAAAAAGAAGGCACACCGAGGGAGGAAATACTGAAACACATCAAGTACCAAAGGTGGTTTTGGAATCCCAACACCGCCTACCCCAATGAAAATCCAAAGTTGGAACTGCAGGGGGTTGGGGAGTCCCTGTGCACTTCGAGCCTTGCAAAAGATCGTTTGTTTATAAAATCCCAACAAGGTGTTCTTGATGGAAACTAGAATGAAAATGCATGAAGTACAAAGAATAAAAATGAAGTTTGGTTTCGATAAGAGTCATGCCATTAAATGCAAAGGATTTGGTAAAGATAAGGCGGGTGGTATTTTGCTTCTGTTGAATGAAGAAATTTAGATTAATTTTACCTCTTTCTCCTTGAATCACATATGTGGAATAGTAAAAGATAATGTTGAAGATCATCCCTGGAGTTTTGTTGGCATCTACGGTTTTCTTGAAGAGCACAACAAGGGGAAAACTTGTATTCTGATGGAAAATATTGAGAAGGGCGTAGGGTAAAACTAGATTTGGTTCATAGACTTTAATGGTATCCTAAATGAGAATGAGAAACATGGAGGAGTCAACAGATCTTCGACTCAATTCTCTTAAGGGAGACAAGCATTGAATACATGTGGGTTACAAGACTTAGGTTATAACAGATATCTATTTACATGGTCCGATGGTAGAGTGGAGGAGGCAAACATTCAGTGCAAGTTAGATAGGGCTCTTGCAACCTCAAGCTTCATCAGTTGATTCTCACCAATTAAGGTCTTTTACCTCCCAAGATATGGATCAGACCATGATGCAATCAAAATAGATTTGGATTTCAAAAGGGAAGAATTTAACAGAAGAGAAATACACTTATTCCGCTTTGAATAAGTTTGGACGAGGGATAACAGATGTGAAAGCAAGGTTCAACAATGTTGGAATAATCCTAATAACAAGGGTGTCAAGAAGTTATGAGAAATTCAAGGGTTGGGGACTTCTTTAAGGAGTACACATCAGGGGCTATTAGAAAATAAATTAACAAGATTGAAGAAAAACTAAAGGATAAAGAGAGTTGTAACCACAGCAAAGAGGGGATCACGACTTATAAGGCTCTTGACAACCAACGCCAAAATCTCTTAAAATCTGAGGAAATCATTTGGCAACAATGCAGTCGAGCAGTGTGGCTTAAAACATGAGATAAAATCACAAGATTTTTCCATGGGAAAGTGGCACGGCGTAAGTAAACAAACAACATTCAACAAATGAAGGATGAAAATGGATTTTGGTGGAAGGGTGAGACGCACTGTGAAAGATTCATCCTCAACTGATTTTCTGAGCTATTTGCCACATCCCATCTAGTGAACATTAGGCAGTCATGTGAAGTTGTTAAAAGGAAAAATTAGAGAGGTCCATAAGGATTTATGTTCTGCACTATACACTGAGGCAGAAATGGAATAAGCCATTCACCATATGCACCCCCTTAAGGTGTCAAGGCCAAATGGACTCCCAACTCTTTTTTACCAAAAGTATTAGCACATTGTGGAAAAGGATATTAAAGATCTGGTACTGGGTATTGTGAATAACAACCAGGATCCAATTGAGGTAAATAAAATGTTCATATCTCTTATCCCAAAAGGGAAGAACCCTTGCTCCCCCAAAGACTTCAGATCCATCAGTCTCTGCAACATAATTATGAAGCTGGTGACAAAAATGATAGCGAATAGAGTTAAACAAGTCTTACTTGATATAATTGATGAGGCTCGGAGTGTTTTTAAAAAAGGAAGACTATTAACTGATAACGCGCTGATAGCACTTGAGTGCTTCCATTGGACGAAGAAGAAGGCGAAAGGTAATAGGGGGTGATGGCTCTCAAACTAGACATGTCCAAAGCCTACGATAGGATTGGGTGTACTTTTTGGAAGAGACTATAGAGGCGATGGGATTTTCGGAGGTGATGACCAAGCTTATTAGAAGATGTATTGATATAGTTTCCTTCCAAGTGCTAATAAACAGTCATCTAAGCAAAAAGTTTTTATCTGAGAGGGGTCTCCATCAAGAAGACCCTCTATCACCTTACTTGCTTGTTCTTTGTGCATATGTCATTTCAAAAATGTTGAAGAGGGAGGATGAGGGGGAAGGGGAAATTCATGGCATCCAGGTGGCTAGGAGAGCGCCCACTATCACACATCTATTTTTTGCGGATGATATTTTGTTGTTCTCTAGAGCAACAAACACTAAGGCTGACTATATCATGGCCACTCTGAAGAAGTACCAGGAAGCATTGCGATAAATGGTTAACCTTGAGAAATCTAAAGCATCTTTCAGTTAAAATGTGGAAGAAGAAGTTAAAGAAACGATTCGTGATAGTATGGGAGTAAAGAATGTGATGGCTCATTCGAGGTACCTTAGATTCTCGATGATTTTTTGTAGATTTAAAAAGGCTATGTTTGCTTAAATGATTGATAAAACTTGGGAGAAAATGAAGGGCTGGAAGGAGAAATTTCTGTTGATGGCTGAAAAAAAGTTCTGATCAAATCCGTTGCTCAAGCCATACCCAAGTACGTGATGAGCTGTTTTAGGCTTCTTAAGGGCTATTTTAGTTGAAACCTTGTGTCATACCCTAATTTTTGACCCTAAGGTTCTGTTTTCGCTTTGCATCATCTGCATAGCATATCACACATTTCATCTCTCATAATACCCAATTTATCAGCTGAAATAAACTTGTTGGATTTACATCCAGATCAGTCAAATAAAAGTCAACTGTGCGTAAAATCGGTGGACGAAATAGTTTTAAAATCGAGCCTGTAAACGTCAGTGATATTAATCTACGTTTCGCGTAGTTTAATCTGGCGTGCTCATTTGTTTTTTTCAACTGCTTTTCGGTCGCATTTTTTATCGGTTTAAGCATTTTAAGTGGGTAAAATTTATTTCAAAATTTGACCAAACGCTGTATTTTTTCGATATGTATATTTCGCGGTGATCATTTTGGTGTATTCATTTTATTTTTTCGAGCACTTCGGTACCGGTCCAATTTCTCGTTTTTAACCGGTTTTATTTCATTTTAATAGTCTTTTTCTTTTATTAATCAGTTTTTTAATTAATTTAGATTTTTATTTTTTATTTTAGCTTTAAAAAGAAAAATAATATAAAAAATTTTGTTTTATTTTGTTTCTAGTAAAACTTAATAGTTAAGTGTTTAAAACTAGTTTTGTTTGTATCCTTTATTTGAAAAAAACTGCTACACGCATACTACCTGTGCACCAAAACTAGCTCAACATGCATGATATGCTTTATGTATTATTTTTGACATTTCATGAAAAGAAAAATAAGTAAAACTTGTTTAACAAGGATAACTAGCCTTTTTCCCTACTTCAAGCTGCATCATCTTCCCTTTTGGCATGTTTTGGAAAGCTGTATTTTTCTTTTTTCTTGGTCATGACTTTTTTGCTAGCTGAATTTTGTGAGCAGGCTCTAAAACAAGAGCTTAAATTGTGTCTTAATAGTTTATCATAGAAAAGGCTCCTTGTACTGTTTTTTGCTATCTTGGTGGATGCATTGGACAAAGTGAACATCAAGCATTAAATGCTTTTGGTTTCTACTAATGCATGGTATCTCTTGGCATGATAATTCAAAAAAAGAAAAGTGGTTGTGTAACACCCCAATTCCCATTGCGGATAAATAATACATAAATAAATCAGAGTAAATAAAAATTTTATTCTTAGACAGAAACAAGGATGCCACATTTAAAGAAAGAAAACACAATCCCTGCTCATAAATTTGACACATAACACAAAATGGAATAAACATAAAAGGGAAACTTTTTCCAACAAAAGGAAAGTTCAATTATGGAATAAAGCGGAAAGATCCATAACTGACTCGTTTTACAAAATAAATTGTTTTATAACATCAAAATATCCATACAAAGGTAATACAACATAGATCCAACAAATGTATACATATATAACAAAAGCGTTCCCCGTCTCCCGTGTTACGTATCAGAGCAGACAGACCGACAAAAGGATGGAGAACTAATCTTCACAAAAGCCTCCAAGATACTAATCTGCAATTGCCTCACAGGGCATCAAACCACAGCAGAAGGGTGAGAAATAACAACTAAATCAAGATTGCATAATAATACGCAAACACATATAAATTCACATGCATAATTATTCTCACCACAAGCATCACATACTAATACAGATAGCACGCCACAGATACATAACATATTTCTAATAATCCAACCACATAGCATATATCAATTATACCAACATAATCACATATTCACACATAAGGCATACCAAAGTTATGACATATGGAAACACATCACCATATCACATATATTCATATATAGCATATCATAGATAATTAATACAATCATTGTAATGTACAACATCCCCACAAAACATAACATATGTCTATACATTAAACATATCATCCGTAACCAATGCATATCAAATTACCAATGCTATCACGAGCTCAACACATACTCAATCAATTCACAATTTCCCACACATAATCAATCCATTCATGACTTATGCAAATGCACAGAGACCGACACAACGACTCTATGCATGCGGTACCATTCCATCCATCATTCTCATCATCATTAATTCACTCAGGAATTATTGGAATCATCGCTTGTTACTTAGTGTAACTCCCCGTCGGGCAAACGATGTTCCCCGTCGCTTTAGCTCCTCTTTGTATAAGGCACACGATCGTCTATAACGTCGCTTTAGGTCCTCTTTGTATAAGGCACACGACCGTTACAGCAGATTCCCTCTGGAATCGTTTCGTCGCTCACACCCCACAAAGGCACACGACATCACAAGGTGCATATCATGATGCATGTCATATCAACGACTCATGACAATCAAATGCACATTCACAAATCAACAATATGAATTATCTCATCATCGTTATTCATGCATTGGAAATCAATTCAAACAATGCCTTTACTTTCCATAAGGCCACCAAATAACACACATTGAATTTCACTTAAATAATGCATTTCATCATAATCCACAAACCACAACAATTAGCATTTTAGCATATACACTCATATCAATTCACATCAAGAATTACTCACCATCAACCACAACAATCCTGCCATCATACAATGATACTCACAACACTAGGATTCACGCCTCGAAGGCTACCCACAATCACATACATTAATACCATACATTTGTATTCAAGTTAACAAAGTATTTTGCCATAAGGCCACAATAATTACAACAACTTATCACATGCTTCACATCATATAACAGCACATAAGCTATACGTTATATATCAAAAACATATCGCATTATAAAACATCAATCGCACACAATTACGACAATAAAAGTCGACAAAACGACACGTTTCCAAATTCCCGACACAATTAAATCGGCCACTAATCTCAAAACCATATTTATAAGAAAGAACATCTCATTAGCTTTCCAACGGTACTAAGAATGTCTCGATCCGAGTTACGGATCAAAAGTTATGAATTTTCAAAGAAAATAATTTATTGAGAAACAGCCAGATTCGCCTGGCGACTTAGGATTTCGCCTGGAGAATACCCCTTCGCCAGCACTTCGCCTGGCGAACTAGTGGCGAACCACCATTTTGGAAAAACCCAAAAGTTCCAGTAGCTAACACATTTCTGTCTCCCCGTTTTCGCCTGGCGACTTACGATTTCGCCTGGCGAATCCCCCTTCGCCAGCACTTCGCCTGGCGAACAAGTGGCGAGACCTAATTCTCCTGGAGAATCGCACCAGAACCAGAATTTTCTGCTGCGGGTTACATGGTTCCAAAACCCCAAAATCCAACTTTTCCTAACCAAAACATTTCCAATCAATCAAAACAAGTATTAACAATGTTCATACATATAATACGATCATACTACGTGATTCATATCGATTTCCAACCGTGAAAACATTGATTTCTATCTAATTGATCACAAATTATCAATAAGAAAAAGTTGTGAAACAACCAAAACAATTACAACAAACAACACATATATATACACAAGCAAGATATAATCGAAACTTCTCACCCTTACCCGATTAATCGCGCTTGAAACGAAGTATCGAAGATTTCCTCCTCCATAAGTTTTCCTCTCCTTCTCTTTTCCTTCCTCTTCCTTTCTTTCCTTTCTCTTTCTTTTCTCTCTTTTTCTCTCAAATCTCTATTTATAAAAATATCTAATTTTTCTAAAATATCTAACCCCTCAAAATGACCCTTTTACCCCTCAGCTCAAATATCTCGCAAACGCTCTCAAAACGCGATAAAACATAATAACGGTGAAAAATAATATATTGCCAAATAAAAGTCAAGGATAAAGTAATATAAAAATGAAAATAGTTAAATCGACTCGATTAAATAAATCGGACAAAACGGGGCGTTACAGATTGTACATACACATTCACGAAAAAATGAGAGCAGCAGGGATATACCTTTGATTCTACTAAAAAAACTCACAAAAAAAAGGACACAAGAGAACTACTGAGGGGGCAGGCTATTGAATTTTTAAAAGAAAAAAAAAACTCTTTCTAATGGGACTGATCTCATGTAATACAAACTGCTTTGTTTTAATAGATTATTTCTCTCTCCATACTAAGAAAAAAAAACACCACCCTCACTCTCAGAATAAAAGGATACATGATACACATTTGGGAGGAAAAATCCAAAAGTTTGAACAAAAAAAAGAGTCTTGAGCCATTGTTGAAAACTTCCATTTTTCACTCATTCCATTAACAACCTTCCAACAACTTTCACTCTTATCACAACCATCTCACAAAAAGCTTCAACACCACACTCTCATTTTTATAAAGAAAGGCTTCTTGCTATCATCCTCAAGGACCACAACTCAACTTGGAGCTTGGAGCGTTTTTCACCATTGTTGCACTCTTCCTAAGGACTGTCAAGGCTCAAGAAACCTCTCTTTCATTTCTGTAGCTCCATTTGAAGAAGCATTGGACTTTCTCCAATAGGTACCACTTTTGCACCTTGAAACTTCTTATACATGTATCCTCTTTGAACATTTATTGAAGTGAAAATGTAGTCCATATTGTGTTTGTCATATTCTTGCTACTGTGTGTGTTAACTCTTATTCATGCATGGAGTTTTTATTGTTAGAAACCTTATCGTTCAGATCTGTTTTTTACCTTGGTATGCCTTAACCATTGGTTTTTAGAATGTGAGAATAATACCATTGGATTCCTGGAATTTTTTAAAGCCATTTACTTTTTTATATCTTTTAATTTCGTTAAAAAATGAAGAGGTTATGGTAGGGGGAAGTTTTATTAGAAAGTCAAAAGTACAGTTCCGTTTTTTTCCTTTGGCACGACTTGTACATTGAGTTTTAGAATGTGAGAATAATACCATTGGATTTATGGGATTTTTCCAAGCAATTTTCTTTTTTATATCTTTCAATTTCGTTAAAAAAATGAAGAAGTTATGGTAGGAGGAAGTTTGGTAGAAACCTTAAGGTGCAATTCTGATTTCTGTGTGTCTTTCTAATGTTCTTCCAGAAGTGACCTTTGTTTCTGATGTTTTTTCCAGAAACCTCTTTGGGTCTTTCTGATGTTCTTCCACAAGCGACCTTTGCTTCTGATATTTTTCCAGAAACCTCTTTGGGTCTTTCTGATGTTCTTCCAGAAACGACTTCTGCTTCTGATGTTTTTCCAGAAACACCTTTGGTTCTTTCTGATGTTCTTCCAGAAGTGACCTTTGCTTCTGATGTTTTTCCAGAAACATATTTGAGTCTTTCTGATGTTCTTCCAGAAGAGACCTTTGCTTCTGATGTTTTTTTCCAGAAACCTCTTTAGGTATTTCTGATGTTCTTCCAGAAGTGACCTTTACTTCTGATGTTTTTTCTAGAAACCTCTTTAGGTCTTTCTAATGTTCTTCCAGAAATGACCTTTATTTCTGATGTTTTTTTCCATAAACCACTTTGGGTCTTTCTGATGTTCTTCCAGAAGCGGCCTTTACTTCTGATTTTTTTTTCCAGAAACCTCTTTGTGTCTTTCTAATGTTTTTTTAGAAACCCATTTCTTTTTCATTTCTCGTCACAACTTTGAAAGGTCATAACTTTGTTCTCCCTAAGCCTTTTTGAGCCATAATTTTGCATATTTTATGATGGTGTGAAGAAATTCCAGGATTGATTAATTTTTCATGCACTTATGCTTATTTAAAGTAGGCACCTTTTTAGGTTTGTTTTAGGGTTTCAAATGCATTTCTTTGTTTGATTCTTTGATTTTTCTTGATCATTATGACTTGTATGAATGCTATATACCTTGTATGAACCTTGTTTGTTGTTGTTAACATGTACCTCTTGGTTTTGGTTTGAGTTTGACACACTTTAATACATGTGTACATGTTTATGTGCCTTTGAAATTTTGTGTGCTTATACCATGAACTTTGGTTTGATTACCTTGCCATGATGCATGATATGCTTACCTATTCTTCCATCTTGTGAACCATGTTGTGCTTGTCTACCATGTTTAACATGTTTAGTTATTGTACATGTTCATCATATTTCAATGTTTAAAGTTATGTTTTGTTCATCATGATTATCATTTTAAAATATGTTCATGTGATCTTTGTTATGCATGATTCCAAGGGTAGGGCTTGTTGTTGACACTCTTGTCATTTACATTTTCATTTGCATTTTGCATCTTCTTGTATATAATTTTTATAATCCTAGAATTTGCTATCCCTTAGGAAGTCTCTCTTAGGATTACCTTTTCAACTTAGATATTTTCAATTAGGTATCCCCTTTTACAACTCAAAACCACTTTCATAAAAAAAACTTTGACCCTTGGTCATTGATCTTTTCAAACTTCTCTTTCTTAATCAAATGCTTCAAGACATCTTAAGCATATTCAAACTTCTTTCAAGAGACTAAAAAACACAAATTCAATTCAAATCATTTGCCACTTTGGCTTTTCAACTTTAAACCCTTTTCAATAGATTAGACATGAGCCATCTATGTAGTTGAGATATAAATCTCCTACCCCATGACATAGTTGAGAAAGATGTTGATTTCTTTTCCACTTGAGAGAGGTATGTGGCATATTCGTCGATTCTAATCTGAGTTGGAGCCCTTCTCCCAATGTGAAGCAAAGTTCCATCTTCCGCATGTTTGTGGTGGTTTAGTTGAGTATTCTCCTTAAGATGACAACTTGTCTCTTCTCCTAAAAACCAACCAACTAACATTGTTTTACCCGTGGTTCCACGAACTACGGACGCTCTGATTTCTCAAGTTCCTTTTGAGAATACGTAGGCACAAGGTCTCATTCGTTAGCGAGCACTCTTTTTCTTTTTCACACTTTTCTTTTTCTACACCCTTTTACCTCGTAGTCAGCCGAACTACGATTGCTCTAACTTCATATACAGGATACGTAGGCATAGGATTGCGATGATCCTAGCGAGCTACCTTTTTCTTTTTCCACTTTGCCCATCCTTTCACCTTTAGCAAACAAATAACAAATAACACAATAATACAAGAGGTTCCTATAGAATACTATAGATACTTAGGCTGATAATACCTTCCCTTAATATAACCAACCCCCGAACCTTAAATTCTCTTTTACTTTGCATTGTATTGCATGTTTATGGGTTATTCGTTATTTTCCCCTTCCCTTGGATAAATTAAAGATCGGTGGTGAATTAAGATTTGTGATTCAAGTTAATTCAACAACTTGATATCCGATTCTCACCGCGACACCTTGCTGACTAGATTCTGAGTTATGTGTGGAGAACCATCTTAAGCTCTAGAGATCTTGTGATGGAAGACTCGAGATGGAGGATTGATAATGGATATTTAGTGAAAGCTTGGCAGAATAACTGGTTACCTAATGGAGGTTTTAAAATTCATGGTCAAGCTCGAGGACTTGGAGACGAGGCTCTTGTTTGCTATCTCATTGATCAAGACCTTTGTTGCTGGAAGAGGGACTTGATTGATTCTTGTTTCGACCCCGATGTAGGCTCATAGATCACTAGCATACCCCTTTCTTGGAGGAAACCAGATGATAAGATGATTTGGAATAATGAGAAAGATGAAGAATAT
This sequence comes from Lathyrus tuberosus, assembly GCA_022829125.1. Classification (NCBI taxonomy): domain Eukaryota; kingdom Viridiplantae; phylum Streptophyta; class Magnoliopsida; order Fabales; family Fabaceae; genus Lathyrus; species Lathyrus tuberosus. Next base: position 11,447,418 of record JALAZF010000098.1, on the reverse strand, counting down.
TCCGTGAAAACCGCCTACCATATGCTAGGAGTAAGAGGCGTCTTGCTAATCCAGGCCCTCGTGCCATAACCAGCAAAAAACGTGGAAGAAAATTTGGGCGGGCCCTGTACATGACAAAATCCGGAACTTTGTATGGCGTCTAAAGAAGAACATTCCCCCACTAAAGAAAATTTGATGAAGAAAGGAATTAAGCACTCTCCTGAGTGTCCTATTTGTCAGAACAATAATGAAATAATCCATCACCTCTTCCTGGATTGTGTCATCACCAAAATGGTATGTTTCTCTTCCCCCATTGGATTGCATTTATCTCCCTCTTTTGATTTGCATGAATGGTTGGATAGCTGACTAATGGCGAGTGATCACTGTGGCACTCAATTGATATGTGCTACTATATGGAAAAGTTGGTATGAAACGAACAATTGCATCTTCAACAATGAGGTCTTTATGGCGCAGGTGGTTGCTTAGAGTGTTGTTGGGTGGGTTTAAGAGTTCAATGCTTCCAACCCTGGTCCGAAAGCTGGAAAAATGGTTGATGTTGGACTTAGATATTGAGGAGTTAATCTGATATAGGTAGATGCAGGTTGTTTTGAGGATAGCACCATAACAATAGGATGTACCATAATGACACATGATAAAGATATTATTCAATCAACTACCAAAAAAGAAACAATGAGAACTTTTTCTGCTATAGCTGAAGCTTTAGCCATCTGGTGGGGTCTACAGATAACGGTGGATTTAAAGAAGAATTGCATTGTGCTTCAATCAGAATCGTTTTGTTTTTGACGTTGTTTTAGAATCAATAATGATAGATTGTTAGTCTCTTTTTAAAAAACTTGTTGATGTTATTGTCATGTTTGTTAATAGGTCTCAAAACCAGGTTGCTTATCATTTGATGGGAATTGGTTACGGGGTATGCTCTAAAACTTAGGTGGAGTTTGTCTATCAAATTTAGAAGACATGTGATATCCTATTTTAAACCAACGAAATAAGAGTCCTTGTGAATTAAAAAAATGGCTCCATTAAGATAAACCAAGGTTAAACAACAGTAAACACTTATACCTTAAAAACAATTAAAAAAACATTACTCTTTGAAGGGATTGAAGAAAAATTAATTTAATTATAAGTATAATTATTAGAAATTATTAAGGAATGAATAAAGTGGCAAGAGAATCTATCTGTCAGCTATCTCTATACATTAGTGTATGTTTCATTTCTCTTTAGGTGTGGTCAAGAAATTGGTCTACAAATACAATGAAACCTCACGTGCAATAGGCTGTAGCTTTTTGTCTTTGTGTGTGTTTGATTGAAACTTTGATACAACCCTATTTATAAAACCCTCAAACCTTTCTTCACAACAAGACCATAATAAAAAGGGTCACTTTGTTTTCTCTTTTGACACTTTTATGTTCTTTTCTTTCCCCTCTCTCACTCTTAATCATTTTTCTTTAGTTTTAATGGCACTTGAAACCGTTGTTTTTCCTCAAGATCCATTCAATTATAGCTATAAGGATAATTACTTCAACTTATTAAGTAATGACTATGGTAGTTGTAGTACTTTACAAGCAGAAGAACAAGAGAATGTTCTCCTAGGAATCATCAACAACAACAACAACGTAGTAGAGCAACAAAATCTCCATGCAAAATGGGATTCTTGTTCGGTTAAAGATCAATGGGAATATACACACTCTTCTTCTCCTGAAATCTGCACCGTTGATCAAACTATCAAAGCTCCTCCTTCTACAACAGTGGAAGCAGCTACAGCTACAGAAACTGCCACGTGTCGGAGAAAACGACGTCGTATCAAAAGTGCGAAGAACAAAGAGGAAATTGAAAACCAGAGGATGACTCATATCACTGTTGAAAGAAATCGTAGAAAACAAATGAATGAGTACTTGAACGTGCTTCGATCTTTGATGCCTTCTTCTTATGTTCAAAGGGTCAGTTTCAATTAATCACAATTTAATTAATTAAACTTAACTTTTTATCATCAATTATATTTATAAAGAAACATGACATATAATCCGATAGATCCAAACAAAAAGCATGCATAAATATTAATTTTATAGTGCATTTGAATATAATTCAATTATCAATATATCTAATACTATATCTCATATTTTTCTCATACTCGTACAGACGTTCAGATTTTCTACTAATATTTCTATGAAATTTTATTTATTTATAATTTAACAATGATATATTTATATTATAATCGGTGTGGTAGCCTTTAATCTGTGTGGTAGTCTGTCTTACACGTCAAGAGTTTTAAGAATTATTTGTGTTTATATTTGAAAAGCAGGGTGACCAAGCATCAATTATTGGGGGAGCAATAAACTTTGTAAAAGAGTTAGAACAACTTTTACAGTCGATGGGGGGCCAGAAGAAAACGAAGGAAAACATATCCTTAAATGGACCACCATTTTCTGAGTTTTTCAGTTTTCCTCAGTACACAACTCACAGCAACAATAACAACAACCTTACTATGGAACAAAAACAATGTGCTGTAGCAGACATTGAAGTCACCATGGTAGATTCTCATGCCAACATCAAAATACTTTCCAAGAAACAAGCAGGACAGCTTATGAAAATTGTTCTTGGGTTACAAAATCTTAGACTCACCATTCTTCATCTTAATGTCACAACTCTTGATCAAATGGTTCTTTACTCAGTCAGTGTCAAGGTTCGTTTGGGATCTTCATTTAATTAATTTTAATTAGATAATTAGTAATAGTAATAGTAATTAGTAGTAAATTAATTTTAATTAATTTTTTATGGGTTGATTGGAGCAGGTAGAGGAGGGGAGTCAGCTGAATAGTGTGGATGAAATTGCGGCTGCTGTGAATCAACTATTAAGGACAGTTCAACAAGAGTTGGCTTATCAATGAACTTGACAAAATTGATTTTAATTTCTTGCTTAATTTATTTTATAATTTTCTCTATCAAACCTTTTCCTTTGTGAGAGGGTAATTGATGTGTGTAGCAGTTTAATTATTGTGTACTAATCTTTTTTTTTTTTCTAATAATAGCATTTGTGGCTAATAACTTCAATACCTAGTTGAAATGTGTTAATTAGGCTCTATCTCTATGTACAACAAGTCTATGTGAATTACAAGCCTATAGTAATGCTTGATTAAAGTTGACATTTTAGGTTATTATTATGAATCATAATTAATCAACATGGACTTTTTGATGGTCTACATATTGGATCTATGTATGCCTTACCTTAGGCTATAAAAATCCGTGATGTGTGTGTTTAATCATGTTGTAATTTAATTATATTATGATATGGCTTCAATACTAATGTTTTGATAGCACTATACTAGTTTAATTTTTCAAACACTTATAACTCACTCTACCTCATTAAGGAATCATTACTCCATCTATCTCAAAATATTGGATCTATTTTGTAAAATTTTAATAAAATTTATTTTTTTAATTATATCATTTAATTAATATCATTTGCATCATTGTCGATTCAATATATTTCACTCTATTTATGATAATTGTGAACATACTAATATATAATAAATGCTAAATAGTCTTAATCTCCTAAGTTGACTTCATGATTCATTTTGTTCTTTTAATTTAAAAAATATCTATATTAGTATTTTAATTCTTTAAAATATATTATAGTAATTATTTTTGTCTAATTAACCACGAAAAAATAAAAAATTAATTGTTAATTAAATAAAAATAATTATATAATATATTTTGAAGAATTAAAGAATCAATATAGATCTTTTATAAATTAATGGATAAAAATGAATTGCGAGATTATCATACGGGATTAAAAACATATTAAACTTATAACAAAAGTGTTTTAGTAAAAATATTGTTAAAGTTTAATTATGGTATTTTTTTTTTTAATATGTGAAATTGATAAATTAAAACAATTAATTTAAGCTATGAAGAATAGTTGTATTCATTTAAATTTATACGGAAGCGTTGTTTTTTTTTTATAAAAAACATTTATGTATAAATAAAAGTTGTTAATGTAGTAAAAGTTGGTACAAGAATTCATTAATAAAGTGTATGTTAAAAAACGTGTGGTTAAAATTCCAATGAATAATCTTAACAAAAAAGAAAATTGATAAAATCTTATATATTCTTGATTATGTCGCCGGTGTTCTAGATTACTAGCCCGTTCATGAGAATTTGGAAAGTGACGTGTCTCGGTCCATAGCGGTATGCGAGAGTGAGTAAAACAAAGATCACATCTTTTTGAATAATAGGGGAGTTGACTTTCCATTTCTCACGCTCTTGAGAGCGATTATTACTCTCTTGGAGTCTAAGGTTTAGGTCCAGTAATTTCTTATAAATACCTCAACCCTAAGGTTGAAAAGAGATCAAATTAATTATGCAAAACACTGCATACACAACTCCTCACCATCTCTGCGTGAACTTACTCTAACCCCACAACAACCCTATAAAACTTCTGACAGTTCAATCATTAGAGATTGTCACATATTGTACTTTTAGCTTGTACAATTGATGCCTATTGTGCGGCCTGATAAAACTGACTTGGGTCCCGCTCATCATTACTCACATTTTTTCCCACCATTTTCCCTGAAAGATTCAATAACAAAGATCCAATATCACTGTCTACACCATTGTCTGAGGTTTCGCTGGCAAAAGAGAGTCTAATTCCTCCCGGAGAAAATATTCCAAGCATGTTTTAACGACGGAAGTCATACTAATAACATCAAAAAACCCATGGAGAGAGTCAGAGTCCAAAATTACCTTCTCTAATAAAGACGACATTGTCATTCTCACTTACAACAATGATTCCATAGTCATCACGATGCAATATAATGATTAGGATATAAAGCGCATATTAATTGTCCTTGGAAGCTCAACATATGTCTTATTATAGGGCGCCTTCCAAGGGCTTCAACTTGACCCAAATGATATCCGAGCATTCCAAGGTTCTCTGGTTGGTATGTTAAGTGAATATGTACAAGTGAAGAGCCACATAAAGCTCAAAATGATGTTTGGCTTAAAGGTAAGCACAATAATAATTAAGGTAAAATACCTCTGGTAGGCACAACGTCGTCCTATGGAGGGTCGTCCTCAATTTGCTTGGGGGGATCTTGTCTACCCTTCATCTGAGCTAGAAGTATCAGCTACATGAAGGGTGATTGGGATTAGTTCGGGGGGACCAAGAGGTATTCAGGAGTGATATTAGAACAACTTGGAAATGAGAAACAAGCACGTCTCCACAGACGTTACTCCTTAGTTAAAAGCCTGAGAGATAGATATCGCAAGGTGAAACCCTAGACTAAGGACTCAAAATGAAATGCTCACTCCCAGAAAGGACTTAAGGGAAGTTTGGATTGGGCCCCTGGACCATCAACTCACCAAGCATTACACCTCTTTATTTAATTCTGAGGAGGAAGATATGGTCTCCCTATTAAAGAGGAAGATAGATTTATTTGCTTGTTCACCCTGTAATAAGCCATAAATAGATACAAAAGTGGTCTTCCACCGCCTCACCATTAATTCCAGAATGAATCTTGTATCTAAAGAAAATGCAAGGTAGGTGAGGATAAGAGAGCAACCTTTAATGAAGAAGTTCAGAAGATGAGAGGCGTCGGTTTTATAATTGAGGTAAATACTCATCTTTGCAGGCTAACATAGTTTTTGTTTAGGAAGTTATCAAACAAATGGCACATGTGCATCGAATTCACTCACCTTAATGCTGCATGCCCTAAAGATCCACACCCCCCATCCAACATAAATAGACAAATTGACAGATCCCCAGGCTATAAAACATTGAGTTCATGGACGCCTATTTTGGCTATAATCATACCATGATGAATCCTATATATGCGCTATGACAATGTTCATGTCCGATTTGCCGAAAATATCACTACAACGTCATGCTCTTTGGGCTAAGTACATATGTGCCGCCTATTAAATGTGGAACTATGTGTTTACCAGTTTAATCAGGATGTGATCAAAGCTCATAAACAAGCAAGACATGCCTAGTCCTGATAACATCTTGGTTTTGATGATGATAACACTTGAAGTAGTGGAAGTGTTTGTAAAAAAAACATTTGAAGTTGTAACAACTCCTGAAGAGATATTGATGACAAAAACAAGCAAAACTAATTCAAGCGGTCAAAGATGCTCAAGTAATTGGTCAAATTGTTCATCCGAATCAAGCTAAAGTATTAGAGTTTAGGATCACCTTTGATACTTTTTTATGATGGTGATCAAATTGAAGACATCTCAAGCCTCATTGTAACACCCTAAATCCACTAAAACTAAAATTTTCTTTTTCTTATAAAACATTGTGGAATTTAGAAAATATAAAACAAGGTTGTCACATCAACAAGTATTCAACCTTTATTTCAAAATATACTTTGAATTCAAAACATAGCAAACAATATTAATTATTCAATTTAAGACAAAGTATCACAATTAGTAACCAATCCTAACCCCGATATTACAATATCAGAGCTATTCCTTTATAAAAAAGTAAACTAATAGCCTACTTAAGGTCCGGCGAAGCAAACATTGGAAGTGGTCGTCTACACCAACTTCCATAAGCCATCAATAACACTCACTCCTCAGTATCAAACTGAGAATCATCTATACAGAGATACATATACCAGAACATGGAAACAAGAAGGGGTGGGAAATACATTCAATAAATATAAATGGAATAATAAAACAACGATAGTCTATAGCATACATCTACTCAAGAAACACCATACAACATCATGATACACATAATAATGCAAATGAAATGTTTATCTTCTCTACTCCCATGCATGTGGTACCATTAATGGATTTCAGGTTGTATTACCGAGAATCCTACATCATCAGACCAAAGTCCTACAACCCCAAACCGAAGTCATAATTATCCAGACTGAAGTCAAAATTCTCCATATTGAGGTAGAAAGATCGCCAGACCAAGGTTGAAAAGCACCAGACCGAAGTCTCACCCTAACTCTAAATATATATGATGCAAGATAATTACAAACAAAATGCAAATGTATTCATCCGAACCTCCATACCCTCCACACTAGATACAAAAACATGATTAACACTTGTTCTCATGAACCTAAAATAACAACAAGACTCAACACTGGTTCTCATAAACCTACTACAAAATCAAGGATCAACATTGGTTCTCACGAACCTAATACAACAACAAGGATCAACACTGGTTCTCACGAACCTAAACATATCAACGCTTCCTGATAAGGCTAATATTGGTTCTTATGAACCTTTTACACGATCATAACTAGTTCTTATAGAACCTAAGGATATTTACATGGTCATTCACTTTGTGCAACAATGTTCCTATCAACAGTCTTAAATCATGTTTTCTACTAATCGTACCTCAATTTCAATTAATTATTTAAAATATCAAACATATTTAGAATCAAGTAAATGAATATGCTCCATAAATCTTAGAGTGTCTATTTTAAGACTATGATTTTTATTTTAGGACTTAAGATCTCAATCAGTACAATTTAATCAAACAATAGGAATTGTTGCAGATACCGAGTAAAATGTTTTGTACTACTCATACCTCATATTTGAACAATTCTTTAAAATATTAAATGTAGTTTGAATCAAATACATGAATATTTTTCTAAAAGCTTAAAGTGCCTATTTTAAGATTATAATTTTTATTTTAGGACTTAAGATCTCAATCGGTAAAGTTTAATCAAACGATAGGAACTGGTGCAGACACCGGACATAATGTTTTGGCCGACTTCTAACTAGCATATTTCCTATTGTAAAATAAATTTTCACCAACTCAAAATCTCTTCTCACATTAAAATTTAAAAAAAAAACTAAAAATATCAAATCTATCTCAGGGTTCAAACTTCCTTAAAAAAACCGACTTGCTCCTTATTCAATCTTATGCAGGTGTTGAAAACTGATGACGTGTAAATACATCGTTTATTTGACCTGATTAATACATGTTTTCTAGTTTTTTTATTTGCATTTGCACTATTATGTTGGTATTTTGTTTGTTTTCAGGTATTTAGCCATTTAAGAGTCACATGCGAAGAAACGAAGCAATTCAGATGAAAAATGGAAGAAATGGAGCAACTTGCACACAAGGCGTTCACTATAGAGAAAGCCAAAAACGAGAAAAGGGAAGGAAAAGTACAAGAAAGGAAAGGGGAAGCCCACATGACAATCGATTGCATTCTGAGTGAAACCAAAGATGTTGTTTTTCCCTTGTAGCGCTGTCTGACGAATCTGGCCATAACTTTTGATCTGTAAGTCCGAATAACACCCCGTTCGAAGCGTTGGAAAGCTAACGCTGAGATCTACATCATGGGAAATGGACCCATGGCGCTCAACCCTTGTACACATGGCGGGAGCCATATAGAGATGGCGGGCGCCATCTTCCTAAAACGTAGATCAGTTAAGGACGGTTAGAGAAAGTGCCACATGATCACCATTTTTCTCTCACATGAATATTGAAGGAGTTGCGTGCATTCCAAGGCTTGTACCACTATAAATTGGACTTAGTTCATTAGTTTTAATCATCCAATCTTAGTTGCAGCATTAGGCATAAATTCATTTTGTTAAAGCGATAATTTTTCACATCGGGAAGTTATCGCACCATTGTTGTAATCGAGTTTTGATCGATTTATTTTACAGCTTTTAATCCTGCCGCCATTTACTTTCCGTCAAAGTTTATTTCTTGTATTAGATTCAAGTCTCCAGTTTGGAGCAGGTTCTTAATATATTCTGCATCGCTTTACTTTATTTTATTTCCCCGCGCTGCTTTACTTCGTTTATTTCTTGTCTTGCCTTAAATTTGTTTACTTTATTACTCTGCTCTGTATTCTCTACTTTATCGCACTACTTGTTTTAATTCCTTTGTCGCAAAAAGATCCGTTTTCAAACCGAACTTAAGCGTGACACTTTCGTTCTTACTTTTGAAAACCAATCTCACACTTAACACGTTTTTATTCCCTAAATGACTTATTCTGTAAATCAATTATATGCCATGTTTACCATAGTCATGTCTAGGTAAATCCGGTGTGCTGGGATGTGAGGACCGTCGTTTCGACGGCGCTCCGTATGTTGTATCTGCAGAAATGCTTTAGGGGTTGTTTTAATTTTAATATAATTTTTCTGAATTTAACTTGATCGGCCATTACGTAAATGGGGTCGTGTTTCTGTTTACGTAATGACCGTGACTATGTCGGGTAAGATCGAAAACCGTCCGATACTTAAGATAAAAGTTGGTTAGTTGTTAATTGATAAAAATAGCGAAAGGGCTTTGCTAATTAACTAGGGAAATTTAGTATTATTAGAAAGTGATTTTAAAACTATTTACGATTGCACGCCATTTATAGATTTAGGATCCGGTTGGCTGAGCATATGCCGGAAACCCTTTGATGTTAAAAGTTTACAATCAAAAGTACTTTTTAACTGAGTCTTAGAGGTGATTATATAAAAAAGGACTTCATCACTTTAATGCAATACGCGACCGGTGCAGCGTGAGCAGCTGGTATAGATTAGAGGTTAGGTCTGGTTCCGATCATGCTAACGCGGCGGTGTAGCGGGGAAATTTGTGAGTATAAGCTATTGATTAACTTAACTCAAAAAAACAAGAGTCGCCACCGCACTTTTATTTTATCCAAAAGGAAAGGAAAAAGAGCGAACAAAACCTAAAGAAGTTCTAAAAAAACAAGAACAAACAAAGAATGGGTAAGGGGGGTTGGTTACGCAATGGGAAGGTGTTAGCACCCCAAAACGTCTATAGTACTCTATAGGAGCCCTTTGAAATATCTACCGCTTTTTTGTCTGAAAAGGTTTGCTTGAAAAGAGATTGGGGAGATGAGAGGAGAATTATTTTTTTTTAATATTTTTGTGTTTAGAGAGACTTATCGCCTCATGCCTACGTACCCACGATGTGCAATGTAGGATCAAAACCTCGTAGTTCGTGGTATAAAGAATGAAATTTGTTTGTTATGATTAATTTTAAATGTAAAGACAAGTCGTCATTTCCAAGCCAATAATTCCGCTTAAAGAAATGAATCTTGTCTAAACTTATAAAAAGAGTTTAAAAGAGAAAGTGCATAAGGCACAAAAAAGAGATTGATGAGTTTTTATATTTTTTTATGTTTTTTTATGAAATGGTCAAAATATGATTAATATTAATTGTCATTTATTAAAGAAAAGAAAGTTTAAAAATTGCGTGACCGAAGTCAAAGTTTTATTATGAAAGTGGTTTTAGTTTTGAAAACAAGAAGGTTTTGAAAAAGGGAGAGGATTTTGAAAATTGAAGAAGGGGTAGAGAAGAAGAGACTATCCTAGCGCATAAAATAAAAGCTAGGGTAAGAAAGATCTAACCACATGGACAAGCTCCATAGCATAAGCATTTTTCCCTTTTTGATTTGGTCTTGATTCAAAATAAGTCTTCAAAAGAGGACTCCAAGTATCCAAAATCCAAGGTTTTCCATCACAAACTCCCAAGCATAGGTTAGGATCCTAATTCTAAGTCCAAAGTTCGTAATCAAGAGTATAGGTCCTCCAAAGCAAGGGATAGTGGCCATAGTCCAACAATTAAGAGCACAAGTCTTTTAGTGGTTTAATCCTTTATTAATATTTTAAGAGTCCAAAATGGACAAAAGGAAAATAAAAGCACAAGATAATATGGTCCAAGTGGACAAAAGAAAAATGACATAAACATAAACATGAATATGAAATGATAATAATGGAGCATAAAAGTAAAAGAGAGATAGGGAGCGAGAAGGAAATGTAAAGAAGTTAGGAGTTAGTGGTTAGTAGAATAAGGCTCTAGTGCCATAAGCCTTCACCGAGTATTCCGTTTCGCGTTTTGAACTATAGTGATTAAACAATGCACTTAGGCCAAGGTTGATGAAGACTTATTAGAAGATTGATAGAATCAAAGCCTCTACAACAACAAGCTTCAAAGATTTTGAATCTAATACAAAAGATTAACCAACATTGGGTTGGCGCGACCAATCAAGGTCCGGACCACGAAAGTTCGAATTCCGAATTGGATAAAGATGGACAAATGTTGTGCTATGTTAAGCAATCTCCGAGTAATTTACGGAGTAATTACCCTACAATGAGGCCGCTCAATAGCTCTTTGTGCTAATGCATGCTAGATGAACGATATGTAAATCGTCATCCGAAAGCAATACCGCACGAAAAGAAAATAAGGTGGCGATCTAGTCTTGATCAAAATTCAACAAAGGAATTCCGTGATCCATAAGACTTTCATCGATCAAAAGAAAAGAGAAATAGATGAAGAGAAAGCCAAATTAAACCACACAATTATGTGATCTAAGGCTAAGAACAAAGGGAAGAGGTTAGGAATGAAGAAATAACCAAAACAGTCCCTAAAATAGGTGAAAAACATCATTCTGTCTTTGTGCAATCGATTGCACTAGTGTGCGAATCTATTGCACAATAGAAAAATAACAATTCTTAGGCAAAAAATACACTGTGCAATCGATTGCACAGAAATGCAAATCGATTGCACACTGACAGTCAACACTAAAATTTTTGAAAAATTCAGCATCCATGATCCTATCATTTCTTCAAACACCTCATGGTCATGGATGAAAATTAGCACAAAAGTTCAAGTAAAACAACAGCAAATAACACCAATGTATCACAAATTGCAAGATCCAAAGATCAAGCAACAAGAATTATTAAAGGATCACATCGTGGAAGATGAATCAAGAACAACAATGGTGGAAAATGAGATTACCACTCCAAATCTGAAAATTGCTTCAAATTACTCCAAGATCTACACTACAAAGCCTTGATCTACTATAATTGATGAACAAAAAACAAGAATGGATGAAGGTTTAGCTCAAAGTTGAACAAGATTCAATGTGAATTCTTGTTAACTTTCAAAGGAAGAAATGTGAGCTTTGGTGAATTTTGTGGTTGAGGAGAGAAATTGCAAGAGGTTTGTTGGCTATCAAAAGCTTCAAGAGAAATTTTAGCAAGGTGAATTTGGCTTTCCAAAGCTTGTGAAATAAATAAAATGAAGCCTCTATTTATAGAATTTAGGCTTTGAAAATTTGGTGGTTTGGAATTAGGATTGGAAGATCAAAATTAGGATTGGAATTCAAATTTGGAGGGAAATCACAAAAGAGTGGTGATTAGTGGAGGTACATGGTGGGGAATGATCAAAATGATGTAGGGGAATTAAAATGAGGTGATCTAGAATATTCCACATGTGATCAATGGTCAAGATTGGTGCCAAATGCTTCAAAACTTGAAAAATGCTGATTTTAGCCAATTCTGTCTTTGTTCAGTTGATTGCACTGTAGCGCGAATAGACTGCACTGCTGAAAATTTCAAAATCTAGGCAAAAAATGTAGGGTGCAATCGATTGGACCATTAGTACAATCGATTGCACAATTGAAAATCTTCAAAAATGCCATTCTTGCTATATTGTGCTGGATCTTGGCTTGATTATCTTGTTTGTCAAAGAAGGCATGGAAACCTTGGAGTCTCTTGAATAAAAATCAATTAAATCTTGGAAACTCTTGATCAGATGATTTTGAATGACTTGTAGATCACCTTTGACTTTGTTCAGATGAAATTCATTCGAGCCGAGGGACTGGTTTTTTTGGTATTTTTAACCTGTTCTTCCCCTGAAAATGTTAGTGAAAGAAAACAAAATATTTTTGGATTTTATTTAATGGTTAGTAAACACAAACAAATATAAACATCAAACAAACAAGAGAACAGGGCTGCTTGGCAATCTCACTCAAGAACACACCTTCAAGGGAGGGAAAGAGAACCAAAGCTTGTGATCTTGTTTGTGGTATGGGATGCAAAAGACATGTGGGATCTTAGGGGTAAAAATTAGGGTATTACAGGCAGTTCCTTTTTAATTAACTTTTTTTCAAGGAAGAAAATATTTCCCCGTAAGTGTCCCTACTTAAACAATAGGAGTACTGTTTGATCGATGTGAATCACATACCAGTACCATTTATCTAAATTCATTTTTACTCATTATTTTCTATGCACTTTACACTCTATTTCTATTAGCCTTAGATAAACACTGTAACAATAGTAATCGATAGATTGACATTTGTCTCTGTGTGTTCAACACTATTTTATATTACTTTGATAGGTCCATGCACTTGCGGATTCCACCCATCAAGTTTTTGGCGCCGTTGTCGGGGACCAATCTCGTCAAATATCGTAACCCTGTTGTTACACCGTCTAGACTAAGGCACCATTTTCTCTATTACTATGTATCACTCAAATTTTCCCTATAATTACCACTCTCAGTACTTTGAGGAACCGCAATATTCCCATAAATCTGACCTTGAAATAATAAAGGAGAATTTCATTGAGATGCTGACTCTCTGTAGGCTAGAATCTACGTGGAGAAGGTTTGTGGAGACACAAACTCTCCAGAATAAGGAGTTTAGAAAACAAAGTCTTCAGATTAATGAAAACCTTAGGCAGCTAAACACTATGGTCGAGTCCCTCGCGACTCATAGCATGGCATTGGAGACTCAAATTTTCTTGCTCGCACAAACAGTCATAGGACCCTTCCCTGAGAGACATGTGGATGTTGTAACAACCAGTAGTGAAAAACAAATCGAATATCCTAAGGAGAGTGATAAGGACGTTGAGGATATTTTTGGTGAGAAAAGAGTAGAGATTTAGAAAAATCCACCAACACCACCCGAAAGGGAGGTTGTCGAAGAGGTAGAGAAGGAAGCACCTATTGTTGTTCCTCCTCCCTATAACCCACCAATTCTATTCCCCGAAATACTTATGGAAGCTAAGGTAGACTCCCAATCCAAAATGTATGTGGAGGTATTGGAAAATATCCACACCAATGCACCTTTGTCTGAGGTCATGCATAAAAAGAGACAATTAAAAGACCATAGAACTAGGGGAATCTTATGTATCAAGAGGGAAATGTTAGATTTTGAGGTAGTGGATGAAAGAACTAAACTCAAACCTGAGAAGCTAATACTTAGGATAGATCAAGAACCACCACAAGTTCAAAAGAATGAACCACCCCACAGAAGGAAGAAAAGAAAATGTGAGGGATATGTGAGATGGCTTGATAAGTGGCCATAGAAACCAAAGATTATTAAAAGTTTGATCGAGGAGTCATTCTCGAAAGAACCACCATGAGTACTTACACTCCTGGGCTGTCGAGTTAACGACGTAAAAAGAAACGTTGCGTGGAAGGCAACCCACGAGCTTTTAATTTAATGATTTCCTTTATTGTTTGAATTTGTAGAAAATAAAGAGATGGATTGCTTGTCATGTCTCTGCTACTTCTAGGCGCAAAACCTCTAGATAACAATCCTAGAGATGAGCTGGTGCCCACAGACATTCCTACGAATGTCGCTGCTGGTGGTGACACCGATGAGGAGTATGATAGGAGAGAGCATGTCTCTCCCGTTTGTAACTCACCTCCTCCTTGTTCTTCTCATGGTCAGCTTCCACTTGCACACACCGCACTGTATTTTTCTAACACTTTTTGCAGGTACTTCCTCTGGAAATGAGCAACATGATGAGCTGCTTTAAGAAACAACAGCTTCAACAAATGAAGGTATCTCAAAATTCCTGCAGCCGAAGTAGAAGTGGTCAACGAAGACTTGAACAACAAGAGCAGGATCAGAGAGGATTTGGCCGTGGTGGCACGTAGTAGCATTCAGACAGGTTCTTCCATTCTTTTTCCACCTTATTTCAAAACATTGAGGGCAATGTTTGGTTTAAGTGTGGGAGGGATTTTACTCGCCTTCTAGTTAGATTTATCACTTTCTTTATTTTTCTTTGTCTGTTATCGAGTCATTGCATGCACTGTCGAGTCATTCATGTGTGTTTCCTATCTTTTATCCCGCTTTCCCTCTTTCTTGAGCCATACCAGAAAAATTGAATAAATTTTGGAAAAAGTGAATAAATTTTGAAACTTTTGGAACAAACTGAGGATAGGCTACAAAAACTTGGGAAAGTTCCTAAAAGATCGGTATCGTCTTAACACCGTAGGTATCTTGAATATAAGAATCAATTTGCATAATTATTATTCGAAAGCTTTGAATTCTCATTTCTGAAGTAGTCTTTAGTAGTTTATTTTAGCAGTCAGCACCATCTTGGTTACCGCTATGCGAATGAACCAATGCAAATAAGTGAATGATCCCGTAAAAAGAAAGAAAAAAGAAGAAAAATAAGTAATGAAAAGAAAACGATTTGAAAAGAGAATCCGCCTTCTAAGTTAAGTAACCCTCATCAGGTTATTTAGCCCAAACGGCAGAGGAACCTTTAAAATTATGCTTGTGCGTCTGTATTGAAAAAGATAGCAAAAAGTGTTGAAATTAGGCATAAAAATCGGGATCATAATCACCAACAGGGTTGTTCACCATGCGAGTACAAGATAACGGGCTTTATGTGATTGCGCCTGAATCAAAAAGATGAAATGTGAGATGAGTAAGTTTGGCTTGAGCATAATAATATGATGCAGATCGGTAAGTATAAGAAAGAGACCCATGATCGCAAAAATGCGAAGTGTGATGTTACAATATCCTTAGCTTTTGAGTTAGTACCTATCAGTGTGACCTTTTCCAAAGTAAAGTCCATACGCTTAGTCACTATAAGAATGACTGTTCTTTCTGTTTACTCGAGTCTTGCTTGAGGACAAGCAAAGGTTCAAGTGTGGGAGAGTTTGATGACGTGAAAATACATCATTTATTTGACTTGATTAATGCATGTTTTCTAGCTTTTTTATTTTAATTTGCACTATTATGTTGGTATTTTGTTTGTTTTTAGGTATTTAGCTATTTAAGAGTCACATGCGAAGAAACGAAGCAATTCAGATGAAAAACGGAAGAAATGGAGCACCTTGCACACAAGGCGTTCGCTATAGAGAAAGCCAAAAACGAGAAAAGGGAAGGAAAAGTACAAGAAAGACAAGGGGAAGCCCATATGACAATCGATTGCAGTCTTAGTGAAACCAAAGATGTTGTTTTTCCCATTTAGCGTTGTCCGACAATTCTGGCCATAACTTTTGATCCGTAAGTCCGAATAACGCCCCGTTCGAAGCGTTGGAAAGCTAACACTGAGATCTACATCATGGGAAATGGACCCATGGCGCTAACCCCTTGTACACATGGCAGGTGCCATGTAGAGATGGTGGCCGTCATCTTCTCAAAACGTGGATCAGTCAAGGACGGTTAGAGAAAGTGTCCCATGATCACCATTTTTCTCTCACACGAATATTGAAGGAGTTACGTGCATTCCAAGGCTTGTACCACTATAAATAGGACTTAGTTCATTAGTTTTAATCATTCAATCTTAGTTGCAGCATTAGGCATAAATTCATTTTGTTAAAGCGATAATTCTTCACATCGGGGAGTTATCGCACCATTGTTGTAATCGAGTTTGGATCGATTTATTTTACAGCTTTTAATCTTGCTGCCATTTACTTTCTGTCAAAGTTTATTTCTTGTATCAGATTCAAGTCTCCGGTTTGGAGCAGGTTCTTAATATATTCCACATCGCTTTACTTTATTTTATTTCCTCGCGCTGCTTTAATTCGTTTATTTCTTGCCTTGCCTTAAATTTGTTTACTTTATTGCTCTGCTTTATATTCTTTACTTTATCGCACTACTTGTTTTAATTCCTTTATCGCAAAATGATCCGTTTTCAAACCGAACTTAAGCGTGACACTTTCGTTATTACTTTTGAAAACCAATCTCACACTTAACACATTTTTATTCCCTAAATGACTTATTCTGCAAATCAACTATATGCCATGTTTACCATAGTCATGTCTAGCTAAATCTGTTGTGCTGGGATGTGAGGACCGTTGTTTCGACGGTGCTCCGTATGTTGTATTTGTAGAAATTCTTTAGGGGCTGTTTTGATTTTAATACAACTTTTCTGAATTTAACTTGATCGGTCATTACGTAAATGGGACCGTGTTTCTGTTTACGTAATGACCGTGACTATGTCGGGTAAGATCGAAAGTCGTCTGATACTTAAGATAAAAGTTGGTTAGTTGTTAATTGATAAAAACAGCGAAAGCGCTTTGTTAATTAACTAGGGAAAATATAATAGTATTAGAAAGTGATTTTAAAACTATTTACGAAAGCGCGCCATTTATAGATTTAGGACCCGGTTGGCCGAGCATATGCCGAAAACCATTTGATGTTAAAAGTTTCCAATCAAAAGTACTTTTTAACTGAGTCTTAGAGGTGCTATTATAAAAAAGGACTTCGTCACTTTAACGCAATACGCGACCGGTGCAACGTGAGCAGCTGGTATAGATTAGAGGTTAGGTCTGGTTCCGATCACGCTAACGCGGAGGTTCCCTTTTAATTAACTTTTTTTCAAGGAAGAAAATATTTCCTCATTAGTGTCCCTACTTAAACAATAGGAGTACTGTTTGATCGATGTGAATCACATACCAGTACCATTTGTCTAAATTCATTTTTACTCTTTATTTTTTGTGCACTTTACACTCTATTTCTATTAGCCTTAGATAAACATCGTAACAATAGTAATCGATAGATTGACATTGGTTTTTGTGGGTTCGACAATCTTTTATATTACTTCGATAGGTCCGTGCACTTGCGGATTCCACCCATCAAAAACCCTAAAGTTTTCCAAAATTTAAATGTACTCCCCATGTTCAAAATTGAAAAAACCCCAAATAATAAATCAAAGAAACTCCTCAATCCTTCTTGTGTTCTATCTCACGAGTTTTATATTGGATCTGCATATCTTCGTTGCCCCCGTCACTGTTGAGAATAATAAAGCCAAGTGTGAGTTGGAGTCCCACATTGATTATAAATGTGGATAGTTGAGAATTTATAAGTGGGAGAACCTATACACCTATCACCTTAAGGTTTTGGGTGAATATATGACGTCTCTCTCACTTGTGTTGCTCTTGGCCCAATGTTGATGCTCCTCCTCATGACCTAACAGTCATGAACGTCTAATAACGTCATTAGTTGTCCATCATTGTTGTATGTCACTGTTCATATTCTCTGTGCTTTATGCTCATGTATCATCATCGCCACTCTTTATCTTCCCTCAAATAGCAGGTAAGCCTCACATTGTTTACTCATAACCTCTCCATATAATTTCTCTATTTTTACATTAATCAAGTTTTTCCAGGCCAAGATAGTGATGTATCTTTTTTTCTATAATTTTTTATTTTATTTGAAATATATATTTTTAATACAATTCCTCTTAATTTATTTCTTTAATTTTGATTTTAACTAAAATTCTTCTCGTTTTTATTTTTAATGGTATTTGTCATTTTTTTATGTTTTGTTAGTTAGAGTCATGGTTTTAAATTGCGGCTGCATATGCGATTGTGGTTGCGGCTATTGCGCTTCTTACGATGCGGATTACGGTCGTTGCGGCGTGAATTTATATTTTATGAAGATAAAATATTATACTTTATTATTTATTTATGTTTCACACGTCTTCCATTTCCTTTATAAATTTTCTTATATATTTCAATATCAATTCGTCATCATTTTAAATACCTATAATCCTCTAAAAACATACCTTAAATTTATGATATAAATAGGAAGAAAGATATACTGAGTAATTTTTGCGACCATTTCATAATTTCTTCTGGCCTGATGCAGTCCGATGCGGGTTGATGCTTCCGTAGCGGTGTTATGATGCGGGTGTTGCAGCGTTATGATGCAGTTTTTAATGTAATTTACAATCACACCGCAATTATAGTCTGATGAAGATGCAGACACTGCCGCAACTGCAATATTGTGCTCGCGTCAGATGATGTGATCTGCAATTTAAAACCATGGCTAGAGTATCAACTTGATGCAAAGTAGAAGAAACCCTTCTGTTTTATTTATCATTGAGGTACATGGATTTTATTAACTTTTCCTTTTATAATTATAGAGATTTTTGTTAATTAGCAATATATGTTTGTGTTCTATCTTCCTTGAGGATTTGTCAATGAAATATTGAGTACCTATATAAAAACTTTTTGACTTGACTATATCAATTACCTTTTCATGTGATCTCTGTTTTACTAAATTAATTTACAGGGCGAGTGCTTGTATATAAGTGTAAATAATTGAATATTATATTCTATGTATAAAGTAAAGTACGATGTTGTTTCTATACGATGCATTTTATATAACAAAGAGAAATGCTAACATATATCTAAAATTGGTGGGTTCTATATAAAAATACATTACATCTATTTTTTTCTTCATCTTTTTAATGTGGGTCCCACCCAAAATTGGTGGGCCCCACACAAAAATACACTAAGGTGTATGTTGCTAATGCACACCTACATGGGTGTGCATTAGCATAACCCTATAGGAAAACAAATATATATATATATATATATATATATATATAGAGAGAGAGAGAGAGAGAGAGAGAGATATGTTGGCCTATAAGACAAATATGGTAATTTGTCCATTTTTTTTCTATGTACTTATTTCTTTTATTTGTGTTGAGTTGGTTTGAGAATGCAAATGTGGCAGTTAAATTATGATTTTTAACAATGATAGTGTATTATTTTGGCTAATGATCTTAGCATCTTTATGACCGTTTGAAATTATAATATTATGATTATGTGAGGCTTTTTGTAAAACAATTATTTTATTTTATTTATTTTATTTTCAATAATTTTCTAAAACTTTAATCTATTCTATTCAACTTTCTTTATTTCATAAGTTTCTCTCTATTACCCCATAACCGGTTAATAATTACAATTATTTAACCTTTATTATTTCTATAATTTTTTAATAGATAAACTCTTAATTAATTTATAATTATTCTAAAAAAACATATACATAATTGAAAAATACACCCAAAATTGAATAAAAATCCTAAATAATAACATAATAATAGTAATAACACAAAAGTTAAGAAAATTAATCAAACACACAAAAACTCAATTATTAAAATAAAAAAATGCGAATAAAAATTTGGGGTGTTACACTCATCATGTAAGAGACTCAAAGTTTGATTGAAGTTCTTATATGATCGGTGTATCCAACAAAGGACTTTAAGCTTTAGAGCATGAAAGAGAGGAAGTGTGAAAGGTCGTCTGATCGTGTCTTAGTAATTAGTGTTTTCTAAAAGAAAAAAGGCATTTTTGTAAAGTAATATAGTTAAACTTAATAAAGTTTTTTTTCGAATTCTCTATTTTTCAAATAAAATCACCTAAAATGATTTTGGAGCATAGCCAGATGACTTAAGAGTTGTCAAATTGATAAGGCAAGATTTTGAACAACCCAATTGATTAAACCAATAGCCTAATCGATTAGATAAGCGATAACGAGTACATAATCAATTAAGTGGTAACGATTCTCTATCTAAACTTTTCAAAATGTGCTCAAATAATCGATTATTTGAGCTTCCTAATCGATTAGCCTAAGGACCAAATCGATTAGGCATTTAATTTTTCCCATGGATAATTTCTTTTTTTTTTAATCATTTTGTGGCCTATATGTAAGAACAAGATTTGGTTATGCATCTGGCCTTTAATTTTGATGATAACAATACAGTTTCTTAGAGAACAATTTTGTACCCTAATGGTTTTTTTTAGTGTGTAGCTTTTGCCAATAGGTTCTAACTATGAAGAATTGGCGTGTGACGTCACCAAACTCTGGACTCAATACTCTTTGACTCTGAAGAGATACAACCAAGAGCTTCAAGATTACATCTCGTTCTGAAAAGATCTTAGACAACGGTTCTAATGAACGTTTGTTCTAAAGTTTCTGACTGTGACTCTGATAGAAGAGCTTCTGAAGTTTTGTCAAAGCACTCATGATTTTGAAGAAGAAGCTCTGAAGACTCTAAAGACCAGGTTCTGAGGAACAATGTCAAGACTCTGAAGACTTAAGTTCCGAAGCTTCTTTCAACCAATCTCTTGATCCTTCTAAACATGCTTCAAACAACACATACTCAGAAGCCTCTGAAGATTAGAAGATAAGATCAAAAGGTTTTACGTGAGAAAAATAGTACACAATACAAGATCATATATTCCTTCCACTACTCTGAGTTCGTGGAGTAAGGATTGTAATATTTGTATCATTTTGTCTCCCACCTTGGTAGACCGTTATGCAAGGTGATAAATCATTTATGAAGATGTTCATTCTACCCTCCAACTGATCTTTTCATTCCTATATAAAGAAGAATTGGAAGAATGAATGAAGCTGTTAATTCATACTACACTAAGACATCTCACAATGCTTTTACTGAACATACTATTTTTTGTGAATATAGATAGAAAACACACATTGAGCTTTTGTTCGTTATTGTGTGAATATTTATTTGTACTTAAACTTTATGTAATTTTCTTTCTTGAAGCATCTTTGTAAACACAAACACTTGTATCTCTTTGTTTGAGATTGTTTTCTTGAGTGACTAGGGTTTAGTCAAGATACTCGAGAAGACAAAGACGAGTAGTCTTTGTGTGTTTGTAATATGGTGATTATAGTGGATTAAGTTCTTATTGAGAAGGCAAAATCACCTTGGCGGGTGGACTGGATTAGCTTCGTTAATAGTGAACCAGTATAAAAATAATTGTGTTCATTTATTTTTACTCTGAGTTTCTATTTTGGGTGTTTGCGCACTAAAAATTTTAATCTTGGAAACCCAATTCAAACCCCCATTTTCTTGTGTTTCTTGGCACCTTCAATTGGCATCAGAGCTTCGGTTCCGGTATTTATTGCATTTCAAATACTTAACCGTGTCATATAAAGATGTAGTGTGAAACACAACGGCAACTATTCCACCAACTCCTCCTGCTAACAATGATAGTGATCATTATAGCATTAAACCTCCTATCTTTGATGGAGAAAATTTTGATTATTGGAAAGACAAGATAGAAAACTTCTTTCTTGGTCACTACGTAGATCAATGGATATGGTAATAGAAAGAAAAGCAATGACGAACCAATAAAATGAAGATTATAAAAATCATCACAAGGCTAGAACCATCTTGTTGAACGTAATTTCTTATACTAAGTATGATAAGATAACAAATAAAGCCTCTGATAAGTCAATATTTGATTCTTTAAGGATGACTCACGAAAGAAAACACACAAGTCAAAGAAACTAAAGCTCTTACTTTGATTCAGAAATATGAAGCGTTCAAGATGGAAGAGAATGAAACAGTTGAGAATCTGTTCTCAATGTTTTCAAAATTTTGTAGCAGGACAAAGGGTATTCTATTGCTGATTATGTGAAGAAGATCATCAGAAGTCTACCTAAAATATGGAGACCTATGGTAATTGCTTTGAAGTTATCCAAAGATATGAACAACACCTCTCTTAAAGAACTCATTAGTTCTTTAAGAAGCCATGAGATCGAGCTTGAAGAAGATGAGCCCCAGAGAAAGAATAAGTAAGTTACTCTAAAGTCTTTGGGAAAGTCTGAAAAGACTAGAGCTTTTCAACTAGAAGAAGAAGAAGAATCTTCAAAAGTCTAAAGAAGAAGATAATGTGTCTCTTTTATCCAGACGAGTGAATCAACTCTAGAAGAAAAGACAAGGAAGACTCAGAGGACAAAGAAGTACATGTGGTCGTTCTGAATCCACTTCTGGATCCAAGAAAGCTAGAGCTAGTAAAGAAGTTATTTGCTTTGAATGCAAGGAGCCATGTCATTACAAGAATGACTATCCCTAGCTAAAGATGGACATACCCAAGAAGAAAGACTTATGAGGGAAGAAGGATGGTCTAATGGCTACCTGAGGCGATTTAGAATCCTCAGAAGATGACTGTAAGGAAGAGCAAGCAAATGTGGCGCTGATGGTGTGTACTGAAGCTCCTGCTCAGAAATATCCATCAGAATCTGAGTTAGACTCGGAGAAGGTATTTGCTAAACTCTCTCGCTCTGAACTTGAATCCTATTTAAGCGAAGTTCTGGATGAGCATCAGAAGTTTTTGAGAAAATACAAGGATCTGAAAAAGGTTCATTTATCTGAGTTAGAATCGTACTGTACGGTTAAGAAATATTTCTCAAGTTTAAATGAAGGAAACCTAATTTTGAAAAACAAGAATTTTAAACCTGAGAAGAAAAATCTTTCAGAAGCCTATACAAGTTCTGATAATGTCATAAAGAAGTATGACAAATATTTCCAGAAATTTCTTGCTAGAAGCCTAATGGCTTCAATGTTTTATGGTGTTAGCAAAAATGGAACAAGAGGTGTTGGTTATGATTCTGATGAAGAATCTGATTCTAAAAAAGATAATAAACCAAACACTCTATCTTCTCATTTTGTTCCTTCAGGAAATAAAATGTTGTTAGGCCTAAAGGTAAAGTTGTTGCAAGACCTAAACCTAAAACAAAAGCTCATACTCATTTCAACTATGCACACATGTATTCATATCCTGCACAGAAACCCAAAGTTGTTAAAAACTCTGGGAAAACTAACTCCAAAGGACCCAGAAAGATATGGGTACCTCAGGATAAGATAATCTATGTTGCAGATATCCTTAGCATCAGAGTTAAGACACTAGTCATGGTACCTGGACTCTGGATGCTTGTGGCACATGACGAGAAGAAGGCATATGTTCCAAAGCCTGGAACTTAAGCCTGGAGGCATCGTCGGTTTCGGAGGTGATTAGAAAGGAAAAATCATTGGCTCTAGAATAGTTGGTAATAGCTATCTCCCATCTATTACTAATGTTCTTTTAGTTAAAGGATTAATGCATAACTTATTGTCCATAAGTCAATTACGTGACAATGGTTATGATATAATCTTCAATCAAAAGTCTTGCAAAGTTGTCAGTCAAAAGGATGGATCAGTTCTTTTCATTGGAAAGTGGAAAAACAACATTTACAAGATTAGAACTTTTGATATGAAAAATCAGAATGTTAAATGTCTTATGTCTATAAATGAATAAAAATGGACTTGGCATAGATAATTGGGCCATGTTAGCATGAGGAGGATTTCTCAGCTAAACAAGCTTGATTTAGTTATAGGCCTTCCTAAGCTGAAGTTCGCTTTAGATTCTCTTTGTGAAGCATGACAGAAAGACAAGTTTTCTAAAACTTCTTTCAGAGCTAAAAATGTGGTTTCCACCTCCAAACCATTGGAATTTCTACACATTGACCTTTTTGGAGAAGTGAAAACTGCTTTTGTCATTGGTAAGAAGTATGGACTAGTCATTGTAGATGACTATACCAGATGGACATGGGTAAAGTTCTTAACACACAAGGATGAGTCACATTTTGTGTTTTCTACCTTCTGTTCTCAAGTGCAAAATGAGAAGGACTTCTAAATTGTTAAAGTCAGAAGTGACCATGATGGTGAATTCAAAAAACAAAGATTTTGAGATACTCTTTGATGAGAATGACATTTCCCATGATTTCTACTGTCCTAGAAATCCACAACAGAATGGAGTTGTAGAGAGGAAGAATAAGACTTTGCAAGAGATGGTAAGGACCATGATCAACGAGACTAATGTGGCTAAGCACTTTTGGGCAGAGGCAGTCAACATAACACGCTACTTTTAGAACAGGATCTCTATAAGACCTATTTTGGGTAAGACTTCCTATGAATTTTCGAAGAACAGAAAACCCAACATTTCACATTTTCACCCATTTGGCTGTGATTGTTTTATGTCGAACACTAAAGACAATCTTAACAAGTTTGATTCTAAATCACAGAAGTGTATTATGTTAGGATACTCTAAATGCTC
The DNA here is from genome assembly GCA_022829125.1 of Lathyrus tuberosus. NCBI lineage: Eukaryota > Viridiplantae > Streptophyta > Magnoliopsida > Fabales > Fabaceae > Lathyrus > Lathyrus tuberosus. Next base: position 11,422,766 of record JALAZF010000098.1, on the reverse strand, counting down.
TAAAGGATATATAGTATACAATACATAAACACATATTGTTGAGGAATCAATTCATGTTAGGTTCGATGATAAGCTTGACCCTGAAAAGTCAAAGGTAGTTGAAAAGTTTGCAGATATGGAGATCACATACTTTGGCTTTGAAGGTAAAACTTCATATGCAAAAGATGCTGAGGAAAAAGACTCTGGGGCTACTCAACCTAAATCTGTTGAAGCTCAGACTCCTCTTAGGAAGCACAAAAAAGATCGTCACATTATGAAGAACTGATTATGGGCGATAAGACTATACCTATCAAAACCAGATCCTCATTCAAACCTTCTGAAGAAACTCTTCTGGGTTCGGTGTCCTTGATAGAACCTACATTTGTTGATGAAGTGCTTCTGGACACAAAATGAATTCTGGCTATGCAAGAAGACTTGAACCAATTCTCCAGAAATAATGTGTGGACTCTTGTGCCTAGACCCAAGGGAACTCATGTTATTGGAACTAAGAGGGTCTTCATAAACAAGTTTAACGAACAAGGAGGGGTAGTAAGAAGAAAGGCCTGACTGGTTGCACAAGGTAATAGTCATCAAGAAAGGATTGACTATACAAAAACCTTTGCACTAGTTGCTAGGTTATAGTCTATTCGTCTCTTAATTTCGTTTGCTGTAAATCATAATGAAGGCTCTAAAAGATTTGAGTAAATTTTGGTAAAACATGATGTTGAACAAGATGTTCCAACATGAAGAGTTCTGCTGAAAGAAGACATGTCAGACAAGATGTCCTAGCTTGTGGATTCGACATCTTGGTATGATATAGTAGGTTGTTACAGATCTGGTCCAAGATTTAAGGAGCAATCAGAACATGGATCAAGGAATAAATAAACAGATATTTTGAAGCCCATGGATAACTGAAGATTATAAAAGGAAGACCAAGACCTAGGGTAGAACAAGAATTCTTATTAAGACTTTTGTAAAGTAGAAAATAAGGGTTTAGGGTTTTGAGAGGCGTGTACTTTCTTGTGTTGTAAGTCACCCTTTGTATCGTTTGATACATCGTGGTTGACATAGTTTTATAGATTCGAAAACCTGTAGGTAATGAATTGTGTATTGTTCTTGGATGAAGCTATTAAGCAAATTCAAGAGTTATTGTTAGTTAAGAGTCTTAACTGAGTAGTGTATTGGAAGGGGTGTCTTTCAATTAAATAAATTGATGCAGTTACCAGAGGTTGTAGCTGTTAGATATCACTGAGGTGATTTAAGGATTGAGATAGGCTTCTCTTATCTAGATGGAGTTTCTAGATAGAATTGCACTGGGTAGGGAATTAAGTGAGGAGTTGTAAACAGGGGAGTTTAGCTCTAAATTAATATTACTAATAATGAATTCATTCATGGCTTGGTATCCCCAAGATATAGGTGTTGTTGTGCACCGAACTGGGTCATCATATCTTGTGTTATTTATCATTCTCTTATGTTATATTCAATATGCTCTCTTGATCAGAAGTTTATGTCTTGACTGATATTGAAACATCTGTCACGACATTGTTTTAACCTGAAGTGTTCTTGAATGTTTTTGTTATGTCCTTGTTCAGTTTTTAGCAGAGATCAATGTCTTGACATCTAATAGGACATATGTGATCTGCATGCCAGAATTTTAATTGGTATCAGAGCAGGCATCCTGGTCTTTTTCTGGATGTGTTCTAGGAAAGATACTTTCTGGTCTTTGAACAATGAAGGAGGTTGCATGATCAGACCATTCTTAGGTGTTGTGGGATAGGTTGTTCCAGAAAAACAACTACTGATGGTTGACTGATACTTTGTGAAGATTCTCCGTTGCTGTTGATAATGATGCTATTGTTACACATGGTGCCTGATAAAATGTTATGACATCTTACCTGGTGCATGTTGAGGATGAGTCATTTTCTCTAAGTTTTCTTGCCACGTCTAGCTGGGAGTAATAGACAGGAGGGAGCACTGTGACCTAGAGTTCTCTGAATGATCTTTCTATGTTGCTTGAGGGATCTCCTTAATCAGGTAACATGAAGGGCCATAGGAGTGAAAAGGTTGAGTTGAGGTCTTGTGTATCCAATTCATAATCCATTGGATTTGATAAACACTCTATGTCATATTGAAAGTTGCCAAAGATACTTGAGTTGTCTCTCAAGTCCACTCATAAAGGCACTTTTAAATAATAGAGTCAGAAGATAAGATGGTCAAGAAGATGTTACAGGAGTGCTCAGAAGTGTGACATGAGAATGTCATACCAATGGAAAAGAGCCATAAGCAATTTATTTTTGCTTCCAACCCTATAAGAGAGTGTCTTTGCTTAAGGATCTCCTATCAGATCTTCTTGAAGGAAGTATTTGGGAGGAACTGGAGTAATCGTTGTTGAAGCAGTCTCATGAGTGTAAAGACATTGGATCTGTGTCTTATCCAAGAATGTCACTGGTTGCCTGAAGATGATCTTCTCAGGAAGATTTTTGCTTTGAAGATTTTTTCCAAAGGTTTTGATGGATGACTTATTTCTGGTTTCTAGCTAGAGTAAGGAGGGATGCAAATATGAAGAATACAAAGTTGGGATTTAAGATCAATTGCTATTTGTGGCCTTAGCAAGTATTTAATTGATTATCCTAATGCCGGTGTTCAAGAAAGATGATGTCAAATTGTCACACCAGGAGGCATAGCTTCTGATGGTTGCAAGAACTTAGGACTATTTTCAATGATCTGTTCACTGGAAAAGGAACCGATGTTCAACCAGATATTGGGACATCTTTCCAAAAGATTATGTGCAGAATTATGTTGATCCAGGATTGGTCTTGAAGAGACATTTGGTATGCAGCCTAGGAAGGCTATATCCAATCATCTTGGTATGAATAGGAAGGGTGGTAGAAGTGAAGATTATCACATGATCGTCTTGATGATCATTCGTTGGGTCAGTTTATTTCTGATCTAAGAGTATAAGGTTGTATAAGCTATATTCCTGTATAGGATTTTGGGTTCAAACTTCTAGTGGAGGACTGTAAAGACATCTCTACAAGAGTTTGTGCATATGAAAGTTAAGGAAATATGTCTAGGACATTTACCCTGACATCTTGGAGACTTTTCTGGTTTCAAAGCTGAATCTGAATGATCTTGCAGATAGTTGTGTCGATTTGAATTGGTTTTGGCGTGGAATCATGTATGGATAAGTCACTTGGAGAATTATGCTTGAAGGAGGCTGTCATCTAGGTATTTGTCCCTTCACTTGAGTTATCCTGAAAAGAACTGGTTGTTGGTTTTCTTCTATTCAGGATAGAGGTTTTTTACTCAAACTTGATTTCATGATCAAGTCTATGAGAGCATGGAACTCTTTTTCTATTGAAAAGCCATTCAAGGTGGGATAATGTCTGGAAGTCTAAGGGTTAGACCTTCAAGACTGATTCAGGCATGTGTGGTTCATCAGTTGGATAGTCAAGTCAGTTATCAAATGTTCTGACATTGGACTGAACATCAAGATGCTCATGTTGTGGTCATTTGCGTGCTTTGGAGTTGCACCATCTTGTATAGGTTGGTATCCTTCAGAGTGGTTGCTCTCCAACTATAGGGTTGTCGCCAAAGTATATCTCAACCTTCTTGGATCATGCAATAGCTAAAAGCTCAAGGGAGTTGCTGATTGCTTGGTGTTTTCATATCATCTTGAAGCCTCATCTAAGATGTTGGATATGATTGTTCCACGGTTCTGTCTGGGGTAAGGGGGTGTTAGTACTGAAAGTTTCAGCTATGTTGCCTCATGATTGAGGACATGGTGGAAGGTATTCTGACTGGTCACTTATGGAGGAAGGTGGTATTTGAGTGTGTCTCAAGAAACTATCTGCTCAAGCCTGTTGCTCTAGGTTTATGAAGGCATCTCCTAGTGAAACATTAGCCCTTGCTAGTACTGATGTACTGTGTCTTGTGTTGGACTGTACAACGTGGAGTTTTGTAGGAAAGAAGATTGTAGGGAAGAGGGTAAGCAGACCTTGCTGAGGAGTCTGTTTAGATTGGGATGTCTGAATTTTGTGCTTATGGGGATCGTGAGCGCTTATTTCTCTCTGTGGAATTCTGACTTCTGTGATGGTTTATGATTTACTGCAGTTGTGACCTGTTGTGATTCTCATGTGTTCCTTGCTATTGGAAGTATGAGAATGTTTAGTTCAGTGTTTAGTGGTTCAAGAATCAAAGTCATGTCTTCTCTGATTAGCCTGATATTCTAAATGATGTTAAAATATCATTCCTGGTTTTGGTTATTCTTGGAGGTTGACTTTCAGTCTTGGAGCTATATCTATTCATGGTTGAGTATAGTGTAGATTTACTGGTCAAGACTTTGTGGATTCTGGTGATAGGTTCTGCTGGAAGTATCACTAGAAAAGATTGTATCAAGCTGAAGGTGTATCACTCTTCATATGGAGAAGGGGTCTGGTGTATTCCAAGAGTGAATGACATTCTGTCTAACCAAGAAGCTAAGAGAATGTGTATGTCTCTTTCGTGGATATGAGCATTCCAGATTTTATTGGATTCATTCTCAAGAACAAGGTTGTCTATGGCTGTAAGATTCAAGATGAATTTGTACAGGGTGTGGATATGTTCAGGAGGAGAGTGATCAGTGGTGTTATTTGGTCTCAATCCAAGAGTTCGTTGATTATGATATAAGGCGTGTGATCCTGGTATTTGTTCTCACTTATGAGCATGAAGATGCTCATGTGATTCTTGTGAAGATGTGATGTCAGGAAAGATGTCTTGACATCATGGTGTGTTGATTTTGTGGCTTTGACAGCTCTGTTTGGGAGTTTGATCTATTAAAGCTATTGACTTATTTCAACTTTGTTCTTAGGAGAGACCTGAGAAATAAGATTGGATATTATCTGGAAGAATTTATTTTTCTCTGCAGATTGAGATAAGGCTCATGGGAGTCTTTGTTATTGACTGGGAGATGTTAGAAGGAATGTCTTAACATCTTGGTCAGTTACTTTTACTTCTGGTTAAAAGGAGTATTCTAGGGCTCATTGGAAGGCATTGTGACTATGCTTCAGAGTTTACAAGATGGAATGGACAAAGTCTGACCAAGTGTCAGGATATTATTTAGGACTTGTGGTTATTTCCAAGTTGCTTTCGTTTGGATGGTGTTCCTTGGACAATGGAGAGTGTGCCAAGTATAAGGTGTGTTAAACATGTGTCTTAGTACATACGCATTCTTTAGACGGTTTACCCTAAAGTTGAAACAGTTAAATCCTAGTTGGGTGGTGCATATGTTGAAGTTACCTACCTAAATTTATATCTTCATTGAATTGTTCTTTGGTAATTTCTATGGACCGTTAATTCCAAGAGAAACTGCTTGGGTATTTAAAGGGGGTAGCTGCTTTTGGGTTCTCAGGTTGTGTTTCTTTTGCTGGGTTGTGTCTTCATGGCTTCTGCCTCATGTTTTGTCCAACTTTGGAGGCATTTTCCATTATGATCCAAAATGAATCAAGACCAAATGTAAACATCAAAGTTGAAGTATGATATACAAGCTTTCCAAATAGTACAAGAACTTCCATTAATTCAGCTTGAGCAAGAAGTTATGAGCCTCACAACATGACATGATCAAGCTGATTTTTCAAGACATATTTTATGCATTACTTGTGCCACACGATTTTCATCTTAAATTTTGTCATCTTACAAGCTTTGTCCTCTTCCACGATAAAAAATTATCTTGATGAATCACTTGATGTTTTCAACTTTGGACCATTGAGTCAAGAATCCAACTTAACATGTGCTAATTCATCATTACAAATGCCTTGAATTTCAATTTTGGCATTTGGCATTTATGTGATGCATAGAGGTGGCATGAATCAAGCACAAACTAGTCAAGATGAGTCAAGAAACATGAGTGTTCAAACCTGCAAATTTGGTTGAAGTCAAGATAAGAGAAGACTTTGGTACCTTGGCATTTAAGAAAAGGCTACATGACAAAATCCATTGGATAATAGAGTGATCCCTCATCCAACACTATCCTTCCAAAACAAACTTGCTCTCCTATAAATAGGAGTCATTTCTGATCATTTGAATGACACCAAAACAATTCCAAAGGCTTGTTTTCTCATTCTCCCTCTTTTGCTTCAAGTTTCAAAGTTCCAAAGAGCCAACTTGGAATTCTCAAAACCAGAAATTAAACCACTCAAATAACCATCCAAACACATCACAAATCATCCATTAGAGGTGTCCAAACCCTCACCTTTATCTCAAATCACCAAAATCAGAAAGTCAACCATCAAAAACTCATATTTTGACTTTTCTGAATTTTTCAAGCCATGTCTTGATTCTGTCCCTTTCAAAGCCAAACAACACTTTAAACACTCTCCAAATATCATCCCTAAGTTGTTCCAACAAGTGTCCCTCAACTGTAACACCAATTGAGGGAGTTGTCATTTTGACCACTTTGGTTCATTTTGCAAGAAGAGGTTAAACTCTGATCCAGAGGTTTCTCCTTGATTCCAAGCATCCAATTAGCTTCTATAAGGTGTATTAAAGGCATTCAAAGCATCAAGACATATATGTAACAACTATCTTGAAAGATCCCAATTTGCTTCAAGAGGTAAGTTTCCTCAAAACTTGAACTTGTTTAAATATGCTTTGCTTTGATGTACATTGATCATGAACATGTCATACATATCATATTTGTTGTGTTTGAACCATAATTGAGCATTATTGTTGGCTGTATAAGTATTTAGCATAGAACTTGTAAACAATGGCCTATTTTGAAATCACTATCGGGTTTTAAAATGCAGGAACTTTTAGAAAATTCTAAGACCACCATTGGATTCCTCATGAAATTCTAGGTAGGATCCATCTTTGTTTCATCCATTTTCATGGAGAAATGAAGAAGTTATGGCCTTCTTGCAAAACCACCAAAACCTGGCCTCTCTTGGGCAAGAACCAGGTCATGGCGCCTTTGTCTGGCCAGGCCTAGGTCATTTGCACCCTTGTATGTTTATGAGGGTGGTTTGATACACGAATGTATTACCACTCCAGTGGTTTGTGCCTACATGTTAAGTGTGTTTGTGTATGCTAGGGCGTGGGTTCAACACCCGCCCATGCTATTTTTTGGTCCTTCTCCCATTTTTCTCTCCATATTTTCACTATATTTCACATTTTTCATATTATTTTTAAAATAATTTTTTAAAAATCAATTTTAGTTATTTTTAAATGAATTTTTGCAAAAATGTCACTCACATATTTAAATAATTTATTCACCGAAAAAAATCACAAAAATATTTTTTTATTTGATATATTTTTAATATATTTAAAAATAATATTAAATTGTTTTAAATGTTTTAAAATAATTTCTTTTCTTGATTTTTGTTAAATCAAAGTGATTTTAAATATTCATGTGAATAAAATACCTTTTTCAAAAACCTTAATCATTGTTTATAACATGATTAATGATTTCATTTGATAAATAATACTTTTTTTTATTGATTTTTCTTTGAAAGTTATCTTTAAAAATGAAATTAGGGTTTTGTTTTGATTCAATCTTTCAAACTTCATTTCAACAATCTTTGGGCCTCTATTAAAGTGTAAGAGCCAACCCTCTTTGTAAATAAACCACTTCATGGGCCTCTGCAATAGTATTAGTTCCACCACGCTTTTCGAAATCACGGTGCGATCATTATTTTCACAACAATTGGGCCTCTGTTAGGAGTGTAAGTCACATCCCTTTGTACATAAACTTTGTTTTAAATGATCATCTAGGCCTTTGATAAAGTGTAAGACCCAACACCTCATTTTGTAAATAGAAAATCTTTTTGCCTCATTCATCCTGGGCTTTGTACAGGATACAAATAATCATCTAGGCCTCTATCTAGAGTGTAAGATCCAACACCTTTGCTTTTCTCCTACTTGAGATCAAGTCATCTTCAAATTCAAAACTTTCTTAAATTTCTCAAAACCCTAATCCCATCCAATCTTGAAGAAAACATCTAGTCAATCACAATACACTTGGGCTTCTATCTAGAGAATAAGACCCAACACCTTTCAATTCATACTTCTTTATATACTTATTCATATATCTGTATATATACTTGTACATATCTTGTTAAGTGTTTCTTAGCATTTAGGTCATCCTTAGTTTATACTAGTTCAAACAATAGGATCCTTTCAATCAGTATAACTTAGTTCAAACAACTAGTTCCCCCTGTATAAATGAATTCTTCTTCCCAATACAGTCAGCCTCCTCTTGGGCTTTGTTCAATTTATTCAACCTTGAAAGAGTTCAATAAAGAGAGGATTATTTCCCGGTGAAACCTCTTCTTTAACCCCTTTAACCCTGGAACAGGTCAATAAAGAAAAGATTATTTCTTGGTGAAACCTCTCTTGAACTCTTCCTAGACTTGGAAAGTCTCAATCCTTAGCCTCCTCTTGGGCTTCATACAAGGACCCTCAGGCTTCTTAGAAGCATTCCTTAGTCTCCTCTTGGGCTTCATACAAGGACCCCCAGGCTTCCTAAAAGCATAAGATAGACCCTAGCCATCTCTATCAATACACCAGTCCCCAAGAGAGTCAAAACCTCTTCTGATCCTCAACAAGGTTTGGTTTTCACTTTAAAATCCCCAGCCAGAACCAGGTTACTATCAATAAATCTACAAAAGAATCAAAACCCTTGGGGCATTTAATAATTCAACTCTTTCCTAATCCCCAGCAATAGTTAGTTTCCCTTTTGATTCCTCAAAATAGTTTTGGCCTTCTCCTAGATTTGAATAAATCCTCATCAATAGTCATCCTCCTCTTAGGCTTCATATAATGATTTTCCTAATCAGCCTCAATCTTGGGTTTTGTACAAGACAGATATAATATTCCTCCAGTTGAGTCAGTTTTCAACTTTTTCAGCTTCAACCTTGGGCTTTGATCAAGGTAAAAAATCCATCATCCCCACAGATGAGACCATGAGTCCTCTCTGTAGAAGGATACTTCCTCTATACATCACATTTCAAAACAAACAGTTAAAACCCTTTCCAGATAATTGATGAAAGTGACACACTTGTTGATTCAAAATCCAAGCTAGAGTCCCTCCTTTATCATGGCTAAAGTTCTCATTCATCTAAGTGATATAAGTGGCAAACCTCTGGATTCTACACATCCAAGTCAATGTCCCTCACTTAGCATGAAAAGATTCATAAAGGAAAAAGTGGGATTGCTCTACACCGAGTTAAAGCTTCTTCCTTCATGACATTTCAAAGGAAGATGTGGCATTGCTAGATTCTACACATCCCAGTTAAATCAACTTCCCTTTTATAAATCAATTCTTCAATGTTTGTGATGAATAGGTGAGTCATCTCCCTTTAGAGATGACAAATTCTCTCTCAGTCAACTCCTTTAGCTTCAATCTTGGGCTTTGAACAAGACACAAATACTCCTTTAGCTTCAATCTTGGGCTTTGAACAAGACACAAATACTCTTTTAGCTTCAATCTTGAGCTTTGAATAAGACACAAATACTCCTTTAACTTCAATCTTGGGCTTTGAACAAGACACAAATACTCTTTTAACTTCAAAATTGGGCTTTTAACAAGACACCAAACTTTTTTTCCTCTCATAAGAATAGGAGGAACTACGAACGCTCTGATTTCCCCAAATCTATTTACGGGAATACGTAGGCATACGATTGTGAAATCTTAGCGAGCACACTAATAATAAATCTTGGGTCTAGCACCTTCCCAAAAATAATAGAAAACTCTAAAACAACAAAAACATTTCCTCAACATCTCCTCCAAGGAGAAACTTTCCCTATTCAACATCAAATGGATTCAAGCAACCAAGCAATTCAAGAGTAAAAACATGTGCAAATAAAGGTTCCTATAGATTACTATAGATACTCTGGGTGTTAACAACTTCCCTTTGTATAACCAACCCCCGATCCCCGATCTCTTCGCATTTGTTAAGGAAAACATTTGCATGCAGGGTTAGTTTGAGATATATTCCCCTTCCTTTTAAGTTTCATATGATAAATATAGAAATCAGAAAGTAGCATTAAATGCGGTACTGGTCGCGTCACAAAAACTGAGCTACAGAAAAATGGCGACTCTACTGGGGATTTATTCTTTTCCTAGAAGGGTTAAGCCTTGCATTGCATATTTTTCTGTTTCATTTGCTTTCTCATTTGATATCATTTACTGTTTTCCATCATATTATCTGCTTATCTGCCATACTTGTTTAATTTATTGTTATCTGGGAATGTGATTAATACACATATGGTGAGTAAAAATGTCCTCAGTGGGCTTGAGAGCATATTTTAAGATAGGAGGTTGCAGACTCAAGAAGGCTTATAGGGAGTGAATCCCGACCAATGTGGAAGTTTCCCCAATGTACCCCTCATTGGTACTAAAAGAGGGATCAATTATCACCCAGTTTTAGCTCATCGTCAGCATGGATACCCGATGAAAGATATATCTTACAACATTCATCTGGAAGGTCTTTTCTTCAAAGAAGGAGAAAATGACAAAGCACTGAAGGAGGAAATTGTACATGCCTGGCATCATGTTCATAAGAAAGGAAGAGAATCTCTGGGAAAACTAAACTGCATTTCTGCAGAGCCTTATCTCCAATGGGTACAAACTAGGGCCCTCAAGTTAAAAATGCCTTACCCTCGTCGGGAAGTATTTCCCTTAAAAGAATTTATCCTCTATGTAATACCATAATTTTTACCCCTAAGATCCCACATATCATTTGCATTGCACACCACAAACAAGATCACAAGCTATGGTTCTCTTGCCCTCCTCTAAAGGTTTGTTCTTGAGTGAGATCGCCAAGCACCCATGTTCTCTTGTTTGTTCGATGTTTGTATTTGTTTATGTTTACTAACCATAAATTAAAATCCAAAAAAAAATGTTTGTTTTTCCTTTACTAACTTTTTGAGGAAGAATTTGGATCAAGGACATCAAATACCAGTCCCTCAGCTCGAATGAAATTCATCTGAACAAAGTCAAATTTGATCTGCAAACAATTCAAAATTCATCTGATCAAGAGTTTCCAAGATTTAATTGATTATTATTCAAGAGACTTTAAGGTTCATGTGTTTATTTCCATGCCTTCTTTGACAAGTAAGAAGAATCGAGCCAGAGCCAAGACAACACATCAAAAGGCCAATTTTCACAATTTTTCACTGTGGTAATCGATTACCAACATTAGGGTAATCGATTACTCTGTGCGTTTTTTGTGAAAATGTGCCAAATTCAAACTCTGCAGCATTTGGCACTAATTTTCAAATATTGCATCATGAGAATATTCTAGATCACCTCATTTTAATTCTCCTACCTCATCATAATGAACTCCCACCATACACCCTCATTAATCACCATTTGATTTTGATTTTACCTCCAAAATTCAAATTCCAATCCTAATTTTGATTCCAAACCAATTTCCAAACCACCAAAATTTCCAAGCCTAAATCATATAAATAGAGGCCTTATTTTATTCATTCTTCAAGCTTTTGATAGCCAAGAAACCTCTTGCAAATTCTCTCCCCAACCACAAAATTCACTCAAAGCTCACTTTCTTCTTTTGAAATTTAACAAGTTTTCACATTGAATCTTGTTCAACTTTGAGCTAAACCTTCATCCAAACTTGTTTTCTTCATCAATTTCTGTAGATCAAGGCTTTGGAGTGTGGTTCTTGGAATTGATTTGAAGAATATTCAGATTTGGAGTGGTAATCTCATTTTCCACCATTGTTGTTCTTGATTCATCTCCCATAATGTGATCCTTTAATAATTCTTATTGCTTGATCTTTGGATCTTGCAAATTGTGTTTCAATCGGTGTATTAACTGTTGTTTACATTGAAATTTCATGCACAATCCATTCCTTGATCATGCTGAATTTTGAAGGAATGCTGAATTTTAGAGATGCTAATTTTTTGTTGTTTTTCTGCTGTTTTTGCAGTGGTAATCGATTACGCTAATCATGGTAATCGATTACCCCGAGATAGAAAGGTGTTTTTCACCTATTTTTGGGATTATTTTGGTTGTTTCTTCATCCCTAACCATTTCCCTTTGTTCTTAGCCATAGATCACATAATTGTGTGGTTTAATTTGGCTTTCTCTTCATCTATTTCTCTTTTATTTGGATCGATGAAAGTCTTATGGATCTTAGAATTTCTTTGTTGAATTCTTGATCAAGACTAGATCATTACCTTTTTTTTTCTTTTCGTGCGGTATTGCTTTCGGATGACAATCTACATATTGTTCATCTAGCATGCATTAACACAAAGATCATTTTGACCGGCCTCGAGTAGGGTGACTTCTATATAAGTCACTTGGTGATTGCTTAACATAGCGCTACATTTGTCCCTCTCTGAATCGGAACATGAATTTTTGTGGCCCAAACTTATGATTGTAAGCCCAAGGATGGTAGATCTTTTGTATTAGGTTCAAAATCTATAAAGCGTGTTGTGTAGAGGCTTTGATTCTATCAATCTTCTAACAAGTCTTCATTAAACTTGACCTAAGTACATTGTTCATTCATTATAGTTCATGACGCGAGACGGAAAACCGAGTATTTTTGTAAGCGAGATTGTTAGTCTCCTACTTTCCATGGCGTGGTTTGAAATAGAATAACCTTTGGGTTCTTCATGAGACTAAGTCGGATATCCGTCGATTTCAATCGGATTGAAGCTTTTCTTGTGATTAATATATGGGGTTATGTTTTCATTCTCATGGGAGCTAGTGAGTGGCTCCGGAAAATACTCAAATCGGTGTTACCTTTTGAAGGCTTATGGCATTGGTGCCTTTGTGATGTTATTGTATTAATTTTGTTTATGTTTCCTTCTTGATCCCCATCTCCCTTTATTTTTATGCTTTATATTATCATATATCATATCATGTTTATGTTTATGTCATTTTTCTTTTGTCCACTTGGACCATATTATCTTGTGCTTTTGTTTTTCTTTTGTCCATTTGGACCAAAAACATTAATAAAGGCTTAAACCCCTAAAACACTTGTTCTCATAATGTTGGACTATGGTTACTATCCTTTGCATTTGGACATGGAACTTTGAACTTAGAATTAGGATCCTAACCTATGCTTGGAAGTTTGTGATGGAAAACCTTGAATTTTGGATACTTGAAGTTCTCCTTTGAAGATTTATTTTGATCAAGACCAAATCAAAAAGAGAAGAATGCTTATGCTATAGAGCTTTCTTGTGTGGTTAGACCGTTCTTATCCTTAGCTTTTATCTTTATGCAATAGTATAGTCCCTTCTTCTCCACCCTTTCTTAAATTTTAAAAACCTTCTCCCTTTTTCAAAACCTTCTTGTTTTCAAAAACAAAACCTCTTTCATAATAAAACCTTGACTTTGGTCATGTGATTTTCAAACTTTGTTTTCTTTAATAAATTTCAATCAATGTTAATCATACTTTTATCATTTAAAAAAAACATAAAAAATACAAAACTCATTCAACTTTTTGTGCTTTGTGCACATTTTCCTTTAAAACTTTTCAAAAAGATTAGACATGAGTCATCTTCTTTGATGAGATATAAAGTTCCTAACCATGGTATTTTGTGTAAAGTATGGTCATTTTCCACTATGATGTTGAAGTGATAGTCTGGTTGATTTTAATCCAAGCAAATCCTCCATCTTAATGTGATGCAAATGTCTCTTTCGCATACCTTTGGGTAATTAGTTGAGTATTCTCTCTTGAGAATGACAAGTTGTCTTTTCAAGATAAAATGAATCATAACCAATAATTTTTGTTATTTTTACCACGAACTACGAGGTTTTGATCCTATATTGCACTTTGTGGGTACGTAGGCATGAGGCGATAAGTCTCTCCAAACACAAAAATCTTAAAAAATATTTCTCTTCTCACCTCCCCAATCTCTTTTCAAATAAACCTTTTCAAACCAAAAAGCGTAGATATTTCAAAGGGTTCATATATAGTACTATAGACATTTTGGGTGCCAACACCTTCCCATCGTGTAACCAACCCTCTTACCTAGTCTCTATTTATCTGTTCTTGTTTTAGAACTTGTTTAGGTTTTGTTCGCTCTTTTTCCTTTCCTTTTGGATAAAATAAAAGTGCGGTGACGATTCTTTCTTTATGAGTTAAGTTAATCAATAGATTACACTCACAAATTTTACCGCTACAGAAAAGTGGCGACTATGCTGGGGAATGCTCTGGTTCTTAGCGGGTTCAGCCTATGTTGATTTATTTACCGCTTTTTGTTTGATTTGTTTGTTACTGCTTGTTCTGTTTGGGTGCTTTGTGATCTATGTGGTGAGATAAGTCATATACCCGGACTTGAGTGCACTTATGATAGGAGGGTGTCATAGTCTTGTTCAGCTTACGTGGAGTAGTCCTTACTAAGCTGACTTGAGATCCCCCCTCAGTGGAGGCCCCTTTGGGATTACAGATGTCATATGAGTAAACGTATTTGACATTACTTTTTTTGACCTGGGAGCCCGAGAAGCTGAGGAGCGTAGAACCTTTAACCCATCTTGGCCTTATTAGGACGTGGTGCGGTGGCTATTCAGGTGTAGACTTGAATCAGTTGTTACGCGATACCACACTCTGACAAGTTTCTTTTGAGAATATTATTGGCTGACGAGTAGTCATTTAAGCCAATAATATCCGAAAGATGGATCTATGACTCTGGGAACTTTTTAGAACCTTGTTCTTCAGGTGGATATAACCCTAGTACATACCATTTTGGGGAGGTTCTTACCCTTAGTGTGAGGGCTAAGGTCTTTCATCTATTTCGTTTTAATGATGTCAACATATATGCTGAGTATTAGATTGTAATTTGAGCGGTATCACATCACTTGTCGGGCAAATTGCGTAGAATCATTGTTGTTCATGTGTCTATATGTATAGGACTTTGTCTTTCCCATAAATAAATGTTCATTATCATTTTACTGGTGTCTAGTATGTTTGTCTGGACTTTGGTCAGTTGAAAATGTGCAAAAATTGTGTTTCCTGTAAAAAACACAGTTCATGTGCTAACCTTCCCAATACATGAGTCGACGCCTAAATAATGGTACAAAACTAGTGAAATATGCGGGTAAGCGCATGATTCTGGGAAGGCACAAAAGCCAACTTTGCGTCGACGCATGGTGCTTGTGGGTCAAAGCATAAAGACCAAACTTGCATAGCATTTTCCATGGGTCAGCGCATGCTGAACCTCTTTAAGTCATGTGTCGACCCAAACACTCTTGAGCTGCATTTTTCACCTAAATTTTTCCTGTTATTTCTGTTATAACTTTTAGTGGGTCAATTAATTCTCTATAAATAGTTTTGGTCATCTCATTATGAATATAACAAGAAACGTGAAAATATATGCCATTTCTCTCTTCATCTTCATCTTCTTCATTGAGTAAACAGACAATCACACATAATCATCTTTGTTTGTGTCGCCCATTGTTCGAAGTGATAACGTTCAGAATTTAGGAAGTGTGATCTTCATTTTCTGGGTTGAGAGCTTGGTATGTGTTTCTTGAATAAAACTAGTTGGTTTTGTCCTCCAAGAATCGAGTAGATTTTGGGGGTTTTTGCACAAACCGTTTCGTTCTACAGGGATTCAGCCAGGCGAAGGTAACCGAAGATTGGAGCAATTGTTCGGTTTAGAAGGTGTAATCGGAGGATCGTAGAAGAGAGGTTTGGGTTTGAATTTTTGGTAGATCGCAATTGATCGAGTGAAGGTAACCGAAGAACGGTGGGTTCTTTCGGTTTAGTAGCGTGGGATGGTAATTTGATCAACCATATTCGAAGGACTTGATTTATCTTGAATCAAGGGGAGAGAAGACTCTGCATCAACGATCGAAGACGTTCGAGGGTTTGGATGTTCATTGTTCTTCTCTTGTAATAAACAATTTGCAACAGCTACATATATATATATATATATATATATATATATATATATATATATATATATATATATATATATCAATTCTAATTGTGGAGTTAGGGGCAGACGTACCCAAAGCGAGGACGATTGGGGAACTGCCTAATCAAATCTCGTTTGTTCTCTCTTTCCTTAACTCTTTTACATTTCAGTTTGTTCGAATTTGTGAAGTCATAAGTTATTGAAATTTCTGTCGTAGTGTAATCGTAAGCTGATAAACTATTTTTTTAAATTGATACAATTCCTTGAATTGTATCTTGGAGTAGCTTTACATTACCTTCCATAGAAATTCTGCACTTAGTGTGTTTACGCATGCCAGGTGTTTGATAGTTTGTCTCAAAGCAAAAATCGAACGCATTGCTTTTAATTATTTATCGTTTTACCTTGTTGGTTTGGATTAAACATTGAGCAAGCGATATTTTGTTGATTGCGTTATAAGTGTAGTAATTGAACTGAATTTTTCCTCTTCCGTACTCATTCTTAATATATTTGTGCATATCCGATCCTTTTAGTAGAAGGTTCGTGGTAGACATACAATCCAGTGGTTTGCTTCCGTTAATTTTTTTTAAACAACTTTTTAGTAACCATTTGCGTGTAAAACTCTAGGGATCTATTCAACCCCCCCTTCTAGATCCATAGCCATCGTCTAACAAGTGGAATCACGAGCTCCGGTTAATCTGGTGCTTCGGTAAAACTTCTTGGATCATGGCGAATGAACATAAAGGGGCTTATAATAGAGCTCCGGTGTTTACAGGTGAAAATTACAGCTATTGGAAGGATTGTATGCGCGTCCATATTAATTCCATAGATCAGAAGGTTTGGAACGTTATTTTAAACGGTCGCATGGAAATTACTATGACTAACACGGAAGGCATTGTCGTTCCTAAAACCGAAGCTCAATGGACTGAGGAGGATGAGAAAAAGTACAGCTATGATTGGAAGGCTCATAATATGATCATCTCCTCCTTGGGAGTTGACGAGTATTATCGAGTCTCCCATTGTGAAACGGCCAAAGCCATGTGGGATGCTTTACAAGTAGCCCACGAAGGCACTAATGATGTTAAGATGGCTCGTATTAATACACTAACGCAAGAGTTTGATTTGTTTTACATGAAGCAAGGGGAAACCATTGCAGATATGCAAAAACGATTTACTCACACTATCAACAAATTGCATGTTCTTGGTAAACCAATTCCAAATAAGGTTGCTACTAACAAGATTTTGAGGTGTTTAAACAATGAATGGCAACCGAAGGTCACCGCTATCAAGGAGGCCAACGATCTTGCTACACTAGACCTCACAACACTTTTTGGCAAACTCGATGAGCATGAGCAAGTGCTCATTAGCTTGGATAAACATGAAAAGAGTATCAAGAAAGAGAAGGCAAAAGATACGGAGAAGAAGTCGATAGCTCTTAAGGCTTCTTGTTCAAAGTCCACACATCAAGAGCTAAGTGATGATGAAGCCAATAATGACAAAGATGAAGAATCTGGTGATGATATGGGCTTATTTGTGAAGAGGTACAATAGATGCGTTCGTAAGAACGAGATTCAACACTCGGACAGAAATCTAGTCAAGTTTAGGAAGTAATCTAGAAGCGAAGGAAATAATAATGGCAAGGTAAAAGGGACGTGCTACAACTGTGGAAAATCCGGGCACTACAAGCCGGATTGTCCATCTCTAAAGAAAGACAAAGATAAGGATAATGACAAGAGTCGCTCAAACAAAAAGTCCAACAAGTCTCGACGAGCATACATTGCTTGGGAAAGCGATAGTGAGTCGGATAAAGATGATTCATCAAGAGACGAAAGTGAATCTGTTAACTTTTATCTTATGGCACGCCACAACAAAGCAAAAGAGGTACAAAGTCTTGAGACCACCGAAAGAAGATGGGTTCTGGATAGTGGCTGCTCGAGACATATCTATTTTCATCGACTTTGTGGCGAAGAAAAAGGGGTTTGTCACCTGCGGAGATAACAACAAGGGACAGATTCTCGGCAAAGGTAGTGTAGGTAACCCCTCATCTACTACTATCTCTGATGTGCTGCTTGTGGAAGGCCTTAGACACAACCTTTTAAGCATTAGTCAACTATGTGACAAGAATTATAAAGTATCTTTTTCAAAGGATTGTTGCATAGTTGAAGATAGTGACAAAAAGAATGTGTTTAAGGGCTTGAGGGTGAACAACGTCTATATGCTAGACTTAAATGAGGTATCGTTGAATGGAGACAAATGTCTAGTCACTATGAATGAAGATTCATGGTTGTGGCATAGACGGTTGGCTCACATCAACTTTGATTTGCTTAACAAAATAGTCTATAAAGACCTAGTCATTGGTTTGCCCAAAATTAAATTCACAAAGGATCACCTTTGTGATGCGTGTCAAATGAGGAAGCAAACAAGGATCTCATTCAAATCTAAAAACATCGTTTCAACTATGAGACCCCTTGAGCTCCTCCATATGGACCTCTTTGGACCATCTAGGGTTAAAAGCCTAGGTGGTAACTATTATGGGTTTGTAATAGTTGATGATTTTTCTAGGTTTTGTTGGACCATTTTCTTAGCAAATAAGAGTGATACCTTTTTAGCCTTTGAACGATTTGCTAAGTTATCTCAGAACAAGTTAAACACAAACATTGGGTCAATTAGAAGTGACCATGGGGGTGAGTTTGAAAATCATTTGTTTGAAGCATTTTGTGATTCCAACGTAATTGATCATAATTTTTCCGCACCACGTACCCCTCAACAAAATGGGGTAGTGGAACGTAAAAATAGAGTTTTGGAGGAACTTGGAATGACTATGATCAATGATGGTGGATTACCAAAATACTTTTGGGCCGACGCCATAAGTACGGCTTGTTATGTTTTGAATAGGGTGCTCATCCGGCCTATTCTAAACAAGACATCGTATGAGCTTTTAAAAGGGCGTAAGCCGAATATCTCTCACCTTCATGTATTTGGTTGTAAATGCTTTGTGTTAAACAATGGGAAAAAGACTCTTGGTAAGTTTGATGCCAAGGCCGACGAGGGTATTTTTCTTGGATACTCTCAGTCAAGTAAAGCGTATAGAATTTATAATAAGAGGTTACATGTAGTTGAAGAGTCAGTTCATGTTACCTTTGATGAGTCTTATCCGAGAAATGTCGGAGAAGGTAGTTCTTTTTATGGTGCAGGTGTACCTACTGAAGATATACTCAAGGACACTGATAAGGGAACTGATCAGCCTGAAGAAGTGCGTATTGAGGAGGAAAAGGATCACCAACCCGTGAAAAGTGAGGATGATCATCATTCTGATAAAGATGAACTTCCTCCAGCTTTGAAGTCTTCAAAAGACCATCCAATTGACAACATTCTCGGTGATATCTCTAAGGGAGTAACCACTCGCTCTAAACTTAGTAATTTTTGCTATTACTCTGCTTTTGTGTCACAAGTTGAACCTAAAAACGCTAAGGAGGCGTTATTCGATGAGCATTGGTTTCTATCAATGCAAGATGAACTAAATCAATTTAGGAGAAATGAGGTTTGGGACCTTGTCCCCCCTCCGCGAGATCATCGAGTAATCGGTACCCGATGGGTGTTTAGGAATAAACTTGATGAAAATGGAGTAATAACACGTAACAAAGCGCGGCTTGTAGCGCAAGGCTATAACCAAGAGGAAGGAATCGACTATGAGGAAACTTATGTGCCGGTTGCCCGACTCGAGGCTATACGCCTTTTACTTGCTTATGCTTGCACTAAGAACTTCAAATTATTCCAAATGGACATTAAAAGTGCCTTCCTTAATGGTTATATAAATGAAGAAATTTACGGTGCCCAACCTCCGGGTTTTGAATCTCATGAATATCCTAATCATGTCTACAAACTTAAACGTGCTTTGTACGGACTTAAACAAGCCCCTAGGGCTTGGTATGAACGTCTAAGCAAATTTTTACTTGATCAAGGGTATTCAAGAGGGAAGGTTGACACAACTCTCTTCATTAAATGTCAAGGAAAACATTTAATTTTGGTGCAAATTTTTGTTGACGATATTATTTTTGGGTCTACTAACATGACCTTGGTCAAGGAGTTTTCTAGTTTGATGCAGGGGGAGTTTGAAATGAGCATGATGGGGGAGCTCAACTATTTCCTCGGATTGCAAATCAAACAACTCGAAGAGGGCACATTCGTGAGTCAAACAAAATATTGTCTTGAGCTTCTAAAACGTTTCGATATGCTAAACTGCAAAGCAATAGATACTCCAATGCCGACTAGTGCGAACCTTGATCGTGACGAGAATGGTAAAGACGTAGAGGTAAAAAGGTATAGATGTATGATAGGATCCCTTCTCTATCTTACCGCATCACATCCCGATATTATGTTCAGTGTATGCATGTGTGCGAGGTATCAAGCACATCCCAAGGAATCCCACTTAAAAGCAGTTAAGCGCATACTTCGATACCTCTCCGGTACTCCAAAGTATGGGTTGTGGTATTCCAAAGGTAGTGTTTGTTCCTTAGTTGGTTATTCCAATTCCGACTTTGCGGGGTACAAGTTGGATAGGAAAAGTACTAGTGGCACGTGTCACCTTTTTGTAAATTCCTTGGTAAGTTGGCACAGCAAGAAACAGGTTTTAGTTGCTTTGTCAACAGCCGAGGCGGAATACGTTGCCGCAGAAAGTTGTTGTGCTCAAGTCTTATGGCATAAACAACAATTGCTTGATTTTAATTTAAAACTTGAGCGTATTCTTATTTTATGCGATAACACTAGTGCAATAAACCTAACTAAGAACCCCGTATTACATTCACGCACCAAGCATATCGAAATATGCCATCATTTTCTTAAGGATCATGTAGAGAAAGGTGATGTGATCTCTGAGCATGTTGATACAAAAAATCAACTTGCTGACATTTTTACAAAACCATTAGCCACTGAGCCTTTCTTTCACATCCGTAGGGAACTTGGCATTCTCGATATCTCGGATCGTGTTTGATAATCCTTTAAGATAGTGATCTTCACATGTATATATACATGCTTGTTTATTCTTTTAACTAACAATGTAAAGAGATAGTTAGCTATATGTGAGGGCTCTTATCGTCATGGTGATCAAGGTAATATCGTTCTGATTTATAGATGTTTAACATATTTTTTGCCATATTAAGTACCTTAAACTTGATGTTTATTGCTTTTTGAGCATATATTGTTCATATGGATGTTTGTTCTATGTGTGTGCATGTTTATTTATCATTTGGAACTTAGGTCTGCAAAATTTCAAATTTTTTTCCATTTTTGCCTTGCATGCGTCGACGGGGCCATCTCATGAGTCGACGCATAAACTGTTGCATTTTTAAAGAGAAACAGGCGGGTTAGCGCATAACAGCCTAACGTCGGCGCATCCTGTCCATGGGTCGACGCAAAACTGACGCGTTCTGACTTCCTGCTTTAAATTGGAACGTGTGCGCCGACCAAATGTTCCTTTTTTTCACTACATATCTTCATAACACATTAATCTATGTTCATTGCATGTAATCTCATTAGATTTTTTGGCCTCTCTCTCTCTCTTTCTCTCTATTTCTTCCCTTAAACCTCATCAATACCCATTAATCTCCATCAAAATCTCATTAAAACCCTAAAAATCACAACCCACAAGAGTGAATCCTCAAGGGTATAAGAATAAGGGTTAGTAACGGCTGCTCATCATTCCTCTTCAACAAGAGATTTTGAAACACTGTTCATCAACAACCACTGCCAACTACTGTTCATCTTCTTCAATCCTTCATCAACAATGGCTTCAAGGCGCACAACCGGTAAAAGAACAACCAGAGCGTCATCTTCCGGAACCTCTTCACAATCGGTATCCGTTAATTCTTTAGTTTCTGATGCATTATCTAGTCCTTATGAGGCATTGTTTAGTAATCGTGATGTTATACCACAACATGGTTTCTACGTATTGATGGGTGAAGATTGTCACATTCCTGAGATAACTGAAATACTCAAGGTTCAGAATCTTGGTGAGTTCCTGGAATGTGATGATAAATACAATAGTGATCTGATTCGAGTGTTCTACTGTGGAATCAAGGGTAAATTTAAGGGGGCTGAGTTTAAGTTTTCTATGAATAATGCTCTTCATGATGTAAACAATGATTTATGGGCTACTTTGTTTAGTTTGGACACAAATGAAAATCTACCCAGAGTAACTGATAAAACATTTGTTCAAAACTTTGAGTTCAACACTGCTCTAAACTTTATGCTACGGGAACCATATCCTGACAATGTTGTGGCAAGAGATGTCTTCCGAAAAATGTCACTAACGGTCATTTGAAATTCTAAAACCGCATTTTGCAATGGATTGTTGCTGGTATCTTGAGACCTAAGAAATGTGGATACTCACGGGTTGAGAAGGCTGAAGTTCATCTCATGTATATTCTCAAAAATCAGATCAAAATCAACTGGCCATACTATTTTGCATATCGGATGTTCGTCACCCGCAGCTCCCACAAATATCAGGCTCTAGGTTATGCATCCTATATTCAGAACATATTGAACAAGGCTGGGATTTCAGTTCCAAATATTCCTTACATTGAGATTTCTTCTGAACAACAATTTCAACCAAAAACCCTGACCATGATGGGCTATCATTGGGATAAGGTTGATAAGAGATTCAATTACCGACACAGATCGACTCATCCTTTTCAACCTGAACCTGAAGAACCTGTTCATTATGAAGGAAATGCTGATGAGGACGTACATGATGGTGATCATCAAGATGTTAATGATGTCGATGTGGTTATGCAAGAGGAAGACAACGACGCATGGATGGGCGATCAACATGAGGATAATTCTGAAAATCAGGGCTGGGGAGATTGGCAAAACAACTGCTGGACTACTCTTGGTAATGCCTATGTTCCTCCCACCTATGGCGAGGAGTATGGTTGGCAGCAACCTGATTACTCGGCACCTCCAACTCCACAGCCTCAGTACGATTACCAGGCATCTGAAGAGATTCTGGAAAGGTTATATGAGATGAATCTTCAACAGCAAGAATTCCAAGCATTGCAAGAAAGTCGCTACAATGCTCAGGAAGAACGGCTCACAAACTTATCCGATCAAGTCTCGGCTCACATCACTAACTTCAACAGGTTTGCTGACGCGTCTATGAGTCGCTTCAACCAAATGGACGAGAACTTGACTCAACAGAATCTGAATCTTGCCAACAGTCTTGGTACTCTAAATCGCACTCTGATCGAACTCAACCTGCACCTAGAATATTTGCCACCACCAGGCCAGTATTATGGAGGAAGAGGTCATCCATATAGAGGGATGAGGCCATAAATATTAGGGCATCACATCATTTGTGTTTCGCATTTATGTTTTGTTATTTTGTTTGCATGTTTTATCCTGCTGTTTACCTTTGACAATTTGTATCAGTTTGTTTTGAATGTTTTCACTATGGAATTAATTGTCTTTGCATTTAAGGTTCTGTATTTATCTGTTTCCAATTTTACATTAACTGTATCATATGTGGATGCGTGTTAATGTTGTTGTGCTGCAAATAAATGGATGCATCTTTACTTGTTGTAGAGTTAATCTTTTGACCGCCTCTTCTCTTCTTTTTGATGTTGACAAAGGGGGAGAATGATAGTAGAAAATTAGCAGGAAATTAACCAAGTGTTAAAGACAGGGGGAGCTTGTTCGTTCTCTAATTACAAATTACGTGAAAGCTAAAACAGTGTTGCCATCATAAAAAAGGGGGAGTATGTGAGGGCTAAGGCCTTTCATCTATTTCGTTTTAATGATGTCAACATATATGCTGAGTATTAGATTGTAATTTGAGCGGTATCACTGTCGTACCTCGAAAAATACGATCCTCGCGATGGACGCGGAAAAAACTGTACGAAACAGAGTCGCCACCGAACTTTATTTATCCCAAAAGAGGGAAAGGAAAATATCGATAAAACCTTTGAAAGGGATAAGAAAATGGTCATCGCAACCAAATTCGGGTTCAGGAGTCGGTTACGCAAGAGGGAAGGTATTAGCACCCTCTACGTCCGTTGTACTCAACGGGAACCTCTTGATTCGATTCATGAGAAAGTTAGTTAGGTTTGTTTGTTATCTTCTAAGGTAAAAGGATTAATTTTTAAGGGGAGAATGACTGGTTTTTTATTAGTGTGCTCGGCAAGGATTAAGATCCTCGGGCCTACGTATTCCCTCGTGCAATGGGAAAGTCAGAGCATTCGTAGTTTGTGGGACTACGGTTAGTTTGTGTTTTTTAAGCGAACGAATGTTTAATTCGCATTCTAACTGCTAAACGTTGGCTTGTCTGCTCGTCAAAGGGAGGCTGAAGCACTAGTTCATATGCGCGAAAGAATGGACTAAACAATGTTCTTTTTGTGAAAGTTGTTTGAGTATGAATTAAGTGTATTAGAGATTTGATTGAGAAAAAGGTTTGATTTGGACGTGTTTTAGGTGAACGAGAGTTTAGGTTGCATTCTAACTGCTAAACGTTGGCTTGTCGGCTCGTCATGGGAGGCTGAAGCACTAGTTCATATGCACGAGAGAATGACTTAAACAATGTTCTTTTTTTAAAAGAGTTTGAGTTGTGGATTAAGTGTATTAGAGATTTTGATTGAGTGACGACTACTCGAACTTAAGAAAGATTCCTCGGGCACAAGTAATCAGGAAAGCGAGTCGAAGAACCGACTCTCTCTCTTTTTCACCCTTAATTATGAAAGAGTTTTAATATGGTTAGAGTATGTCAACTAGATGACAATTACTTAAACTAAAGAAAGATTCCTCGGGTCCAAGTAATCGGGAAAGCTAGTCGAAGAACCGACTCTCTCTCTTTTTCATCCTTAATTAGGAAAAAAAGATTTGATTTGATTTATTGTAAAAAAGGGTTTGATATGTAATTGCGTTATGAGTCTTTTAAAGAAGACAATTGCTTGAACTTAAGAAAGATTCCTCGGACCCAAACAATTGAGGAGAAGAATCGAAGATTCCATTCTACTCCCTTTTCTTCTTTTATGAAATAGTATTTAAGTGTAGTTAGGATGTATTGATTTGGTTTTATTTGGAAAATACTTGATGTTGGATCAAGATTGTTTTACTCTTATAAAAAGGGTTGATTTTAATCCTATGGAATTAGTTAAGCTATGATTAAACATAAACCAATCACATACATGCATACAAATCAAAATAAAATGGATAATCGTTGCATAAGGCCCAAGAGGAGGCAAAGGGGAGGTCAGTTGCGATCGTGAAAACGATCGACTTATCATGTATTAAAATGATTGACACGAAGTCCAAATATTAGTTGAAAAATATTTTGATTTGAATAAACACACAATGACATGGCATAATATAATCGAAGCATAAAAATCCACAAGATAAAAAAAGGCACACACCATATAATAAACATTGAATAAATAAACTCAAGCATGATATGGTTAGTCACTTAATTCTAAAGTTAGTTTAAGGAAGGTATCCTAGACTAAAAAGAGTTCTAGGTTTTATAGAATCAAAGTCCAAATAATTAACTAGATTAAATCAAAATATTTAATAAAATTAATTATCAAAAATTAATTAATATTAAATAAAATAATTTAATGAAAATTAATTAAATAAAAGTTTTTTTTAGAACTTTTTAGAAATAAAATAAATTAATAATTAATTAAATTAAAATTCGATATCTAATAAAATTAATCAAAAAGAGATTAATTAGGATTAAATGAAAAATTTTAATAAAATTAACTAAGTTAATTTATTAACAATATTTTAATAAGTTCTGTTTTTTTTAAAGAAAATAAAATGTTTGTTTTTTTTAAAGTATTTTTATTATTAAGAAATAGGAATGAAATGAGTTTTTCTTAACTAAAACAAAACACTAACACTAGGTTGGGCCAGGAAATAGAAAATAGGGGTGCGAAAATGAAAATATCCCCAGCCCAAATCAGTAGAGCCCAACGAAGGGAGGGGTACATGGTGAACCCTCAACATCTGGGGCGTTGATCCAATCTAGAGTCAGCCTTTGACTCTGATCCGAGGGTTGAAATTTGAGAGTCCACTGTAAGGACCAAAGGGAGGCACGCACAGAAACGGTGTGAGGGTATCCATACCGGTGACACTTGTCCTTGGCAGTGACAAGTGTCACTGCCACCTCAAGCCAACACAATAGAAGGGACCAAAGATAAAACACGGAAAGGGAAAAAAATCAGCCTCTACCTCACATTTTTCTCCAAGCTTCAACGTTCTCAAACTCTCTCTCACTCATTTGTTCTCTCTCTGAAACCCTTTCCTTCTTTCCAAAACAAACGTCGCCGGAAACCCTACACGACCGGAGAAGCGGCGGCGTGCGGTGGCCGCCACCGTCTTCTCCGGCGACAAACCCACCAAAACGAAAACCTTTCACACAAAACCTACCTCACTTTTCACGCTCTGCTCGAATCTAAGCTCATATCTCTCTAAAAAACAAACATTCGCTCTAATCGATGGTTTTCCCAATAAAGCCTAATCCAAAAAAAAAAACAACACGAACAAGCAGAATAAATCAACTTAAGCGCGATTTAAGCTACCCAGCAAGCCATAAACAAAGTATTCAGCTCTGAAGGTCAGAAATAAGGTTTCGGAGACTAACCCTCGAAGAACAACTTCTGCGATTACGCTCAGGTACTTGACTTCGAACCTTTTTCTTTAAGCTTGTTTTCCTTCTTCTCGTCTTCTTGATCTCTGTGTGTGTGAATACTTTCTCTGAATGGCTTTTAGCTCAAGCGATTTTTGAGCTTCAATGTGAGACTCAAAAAATCTTTTGACCAAGAGCTTTAGTGGGTTTCTGGATTAGGGATTTTTGCGGCTAGGGTTTGTTCATTTTCTTCTTTGAACTGATGAATACCTCCCTTTATAGTGCAAGATTAGGGTTTGAAGTTTGACAATTTGCTGAGGAATCTTCGTTATTGGTATGTCTGTCAACAACTTTCGTATGTTAGAAAATGTTTTTTTTCTATTTTGGTGAATTCTGAGTCTGCTCTGAACTTCTGAACCTCTGCATTCTACTCTGTTTTTGATTATTTGTTTGTGCTTGGACTCTTACTGGACCTGTTATTACTTTCTTAGATTCAGAATTGGTTTTTTTTCAAATTATGAAATATCTCCGTCCACTTTTCTGTTTGCAATTTGGAATTGTTTTTGGTGAATTTGTTGTTTTGCTGTGCATTTTGCTTCGTGAAACTCAAACGTGGTAACAACTTGTGTGGCTGACTTACTGCTTCTTGTTGTAGTTTGGTAATTCGGGCTTGTTTGGGTCACTATTCGTGGCCGAGATGTTCATGCGTAGTGGCTTGGTCTTGGACAGAACTGTGGCTGTTTAAATTACAAGTTTTGAGCATCATGTGATGTTAAGGCTGAAGGATTTCTGTTGTAATTATAATTTCCATTTTATTGTAATGAACATTGACTGACGTGTCTTATGAAAAATGAAGAAAAGTAGCCAAAGCTAAAATTTTCGTGACTTGTTGTTTTCTCAATTGGTGTAGCAATGTGCAATGGGTTTTTTTTTATCAAGGAACTTAGCTTGCACTTTTGTAATTATGTGTATTTCCTCTCCATGCGTGTAATTCGTCCTCTTGGCCAACAGACATGATTTGAACCTTTAACTCATTTTAAAGCATTTTGAACCAAGGAATTATTCACGATCTTGATTTGTGAAGAAATTTATGATCGTTTATTGTACTGCCAATTAATGCCATGTTTGATAAAGTGGGACCAAGGGCTGCAAATTGCATTGATGACTTAGAGTCACATAGAAATACTAAACTGCTTAGCACGTCCTAGTTCCATTATAATTCTCATCGTATGGATACTATGGATGATGGAGGCCAATTGTTGAGAACATTGCATGTATTGATGCTTAAGATTCTTGCCAATTCAGATTGAGCTTCATCCTTTGTTGTCCTAATGATCCTTTCATTAGAGTTTCAGGGCCCGCATACGTGGCTCATGTTTTGAGGTTTAATTTGTAACAATTTAAGGTTTTGCACTCAAAATCCAAATTAGCTTGATTCATTTCTCACACGACTTAAAAATAATCCCTTCATGACTTGAACATGGACTTGGATTAAATTTGCATCATAACTTGAATAAAACACAACTTAAGCATGACCTTGGCACCACTTACGAGCTTGACTTCCCCTTGAAGACAATTCAAATTATGCCATAATATGGTCTTTCAACGTGACATGGGTTGAACATGTGTTTTGATCACTCATTGATTATGATCGGTCTTTGAAACTTACCTCACATATGCTTTAAAATTGCCACTTCATTTAGTAATAATTTAAACTTGGATTGAACACAATCGAAGGAGCTTCTAATTACAAAGAGTACAAACCAAATCTCCATAGCCTAAACTTTAGAAGATTAAGGCCAAAAACCATATAATCTTGAGAAAAGTCCATGAAGCAACAACATGCTTAGTATAAGAAAAATGAGAGGGTAGGACAAATTTGGGGTATGACAATCACTTCACTTGTTGGGCAAATTGCGTCTAATCATTGGTGTTCATGTGTCTAGATGCATAGGACTTTGTCTCTCCCATAAATAAATGTTCATTATCATTTTACTGGTGTCTAGAATGTTTGTCTGGACTTTGGTCAGTTGAAAATGTGCAAAAATTGCATTTCCTATAAAAAAAACACAGTTTATGCGCTAACCTTCCCAGTACATGAGTCGATGCCTAAATAATGGTACAAAACTAGTGAAATATGTGGGTAAGCGCATGATTCTGGGAAGGCACAAAAGCCAATTTTGCGTCGACGCATGGTGCTTGTGGGTCGACGCATAAAGACCAAACTTGCATAGCATTTTCCACGGGTCAGCGCATGCTGAACCTCTTTAAGTCATGTGTCGACCCAAACACTCCTGAGCTGCATTTTTCACCTAAATTTTTCCTGTTATTTCTGTTATAACTTTTAGTGGGTCAATTAATTCTCTATAAATAGTTTTGGTCATCTCATTATGAATATAACAAGAAACGTGAAAATATATGCCATTTCTCTTTTCATCTTCATCTTCTTCATTGAGTAAACAAACAATCTCACATAATCATCTTTGTTTGTGTCTCCCATTGTTCGAAGTGATAACGTTCAGAATTTAGGAAGTGTGATCTTCATTTTCGGGGTTGAGAGCTTGGTAGGTGTTTCTTCAATAAAACTAGTTAGTTTTGTCCTCCAAGAATCGAGTAGATTTTGGGGGGTTTTGCACAAACCGTTTCGTTCTACATGGATTCAGCCGGGCGAAGGTAACCGAAGATTGGAGCAATTGTTTAGTTTAGAAGCTGTATTCGGAGGATCGTAGAAGAGAGGTTTGGGTTCGAATTTTTGGTAGATCGCAATTGATCGAGTGAAGGTAACCGAAGAACGGTGGGTTCTTTCGGTTTAGTAGCGTGGGACGGTAATTGGATCAACCATATTCGAAGGACTTGATTCATCTTGAATCAAGGGGAGAGAAGACTCTGCGTCAACGATCGAAGACGTTCGAGGGTTTGGATGTTCATTGTTCTTCTCTTGTAATAAACAATTTGCAACAGCTACACACACATATATATATATATATATATATCGATTCCAATTGTGGAGTTGGGGGCAAACGTACCTAAAGCGAGGACGATTGGGGAACTGCCTAATCAAATCTCGTTTGTTTTCTCTTTACTTAACTCTTTTACATTTCAGTTTGTTCGAATTTGTGAAGTCGCAAGTTATTGAAATTTCTGTCGTAGTGTCATCGTAAGCTGATAAACTGTTTTGTTAAATTGATACAATTCCTTGAATTGTATCTTGTAGCAGCTTTACATTACCTTCCATAGAAATTCTGCACTTAGTGTGTTTACGCACACTAGGTGTTTGATAATTTGTCTCAAAGCAAAAATGGAACGCATTGCTTTTAATTGTTTATCATTTTACCTCGTTGGTTTGGATTAAACATCAAGCAAGCGATATTTTGTTGATTGCGTTATAAGTGTAGTAATTGAACTGAATTTTTCCTCTTCCGTACTCATTCTCAATATATTCGTGCATATCCGATCCTTTTAGTAAAGGTTCGTGGTAGACGTACAATCCAGTGGTTTGCTTCCGTTAATTTTTTTAAACAACTTTTTAGTAACCATTTGCGTGTAAAACTCTAGGGATATATTTAACCCCCCTTCTAGATCTATAGCCATCGTCTAACACTTAGCTCCATGCTCGCGCCGAACCTTTGAACCCGTGTGCTTTGTGTGATCTTGTTTGTCGTTGCTGCATCTTGCACTCGTGCATTCATGGACATTTTGTTTCAATCTGTTTTCAAGGATCTCAAAGATTTTCCTTTGCCAACATCGCAGATATTGTGATCATGGACATTGGAAGGAGAAACACTCAGAAGTACTGTTTTCGAGTTCCCGATCTTACAGATTTGAAAAAGCTAGTGTCCTTGGTAGTTGATCGTGCAAACTTCAGATCTCGTCGTGGGAGACTTCTATCTATTCTTTCTACCAACATTGAAGATAGAATCCTGAACACCCTAGTGCAATTCTATGATCTTGTCTACCGATGCTTTACTTTTCCTGATTATCAGCTCATGCCGACCTTGGAAGAATATGCTTTTCTGTTGGGTATACCAGTTTCTGATAAGGTTCCTTATACTGGATTGGAGGAAGCTCTTAAGCCCCAAGATATTGCTGCAGCCACCCTTTAGATGAAATCTGACAAAGATGCCAACCTTATGGTTAAGGAAGGCATCAAGGGTTTGACTTCTAAGTTCTTAATTGGGAAAGCCACTTTATTTACTAATGCTGGTAGCACATTGGCGTTTGAGGCTATATTTGCTTTACTTATCTACGGACTAGTCTTATTCCCAAATGTCGACAACTTTATGAATGCTAACGCTATTAGGATTTTCTTGATTGGGAACCCTGTTCCGACTTTACTTGATGATACTTACTTCTCCGTCCATCATATGACTTCTAAGGGGAATGGTACCATTGTTTGTTGCACACTTTTGTTGTACAAGTGGTTTATTTTGCACTTGCCACAGTCATCTGCTTTCAAGGAGAACAAGAGTTGTTTAAGGTGGTCTCAGAGGATCATGTCCCTTACTCATGCTGACATTACTTGGTCTTCTTCTGTTTATGATAATGTCCAGATTATTGATAGTTGTGGGGAATTCTCTAATGTGCCTCTTCTTGGCACACAAGGTGGAATTAACTACAACCCAAGTTTAGCTCGCCGTCACCTCAGTTATATGTTGAACGATAAACCTAAAAATATTCATTTAGAGGGTTTGTTTTTCCAAGGAGGGAATGACTCTCTTGGTTTGAGGAGAAGGATGACTCATGCTTGGACTATGATTCATAGGATGGGTAGAGGATATCTTGGGAGACAAGTTTGCATTACCTTGGAACCTTATACTCTTTGGGTGAAGGAGAGAGCTAAGGAGCTCAAAATGCCTTATTCTTTTGAGAAACCCATGACTACAATGGTCGCTACACTGCTCCCTATTCCTTCTGATGATGTGAAGACTCTTCAAGATGCTTTGGCCAAGATGAAGGGAGAAAAATATCTTTGGGAATCTAATTTTCACGCATCAAACCTTGAGAAGTTAGAGTTTCAAAAGCAGATGAAGGAGAAAGATGACTTGATTGAGTTGCTTGAGCGACGTGTTGTGAAGAAACATGGAGAGGATTTATTTTCCTCTACTACTTCATCCTCTCATCCTCCTACTTCTGGTGCTTAGAATGGTATTGTGGATCGGCTCATGTTAGAGAAGACAACCATGAAGGACAACTATGAGAGAGAGATTAAGAGGCTCCGAAAGAAGTATCAGCTTGGATCGTCATCAGATGCTCTTTAGAATCTTTAGGATCTAGCTTTTTCTTATTGTATTTTGATCATTTGTAACTTGTACCTCCAAGTATAGCTCTTTCCAATATTCAATAAAATAATATGTTTATCAGTATTTCAAAAAGTGTTACTTCTTTACGATGTTTGTAATTGCTTTATATTTTAAAGATCCTTGAAAGCTGAATGAAACATTTACATTTTGCATTAGCATTCACATCATTTTGCATTGTTTCTTGTCCTTGTCAGGTGTCTTATGTTTCCCTTGGTCTTCATTCAGCTAAGCTGTCACACAAGTATAATACTCGAGCTAATTTGAAGAAAAAAATAGATCAATTGCAACAAGAGAACCTTGAGCTTCGTGAGGAAGTGACAACTTTGAAGGATAGTTTGGAGAGACTCATTACCATGATGGAAGCATTAGTGGCTACTCATAATCAGCCACACCCTCATCCTCCGCTTTCAACTCCAGTGCGGACAGTCATTTTTGAGATTATCTCTACGCCCATCTCCGTGGCTCCTGCCAGTGTTCCTCAACACTCCTTGCCTCCTGGCTTCCCTTGGGGCATGCCTATTAACTTTGTTCCTAAAGGTTATCAACCACAGCCACCTCCTGAAGTTCCAGTTGTTCCTACCGTCCAGCCTGTGATGTCTGTACCGTAACATGTGGTTCATACTGTTCCTTTTGAAGAGCTGATTTTCCACACTGCTCCGAGTGAGAATGTCAGTGCTTATGAGAAAATGGAAGAGATTCAAGATCAATATGCTGAAATGCAGAAAGAAATCAAAGCTTTGAGGGGTAAAGAACTGTTTGGGAAGAATGCCCATCAGTTATGCCTAGTTCCAAATGTAAAGACCCTACACAAGTTCAAGGTCCTTGACTTTGAAAAGTATAAGGGTAATTCTTGTCCGATGAGACATTTGACTATGTATGCTTGTAAGATGTCGACTCAGAACTATAATAATCATCTTCTCATTCACTACTTTCAAGACAGTTAGTCTGGTGCTGCCTTGAAATGGCACATGGTGAAATTCTGGCCTATCCAGACAGCAGATGTCCTAACACATGTCAAGACATTGTGCTACATAATCATTTAAACTCAGAGGTGCAACAGCAGACTGATATCTTGAATATCAGAACTGCACAATTACAGATGTCACGACATCTGATCCAACATGTTTATCATGAACCCTAACAGAAAATATAAATCTGCAGAATGATAAAGAACACAATAATTGTTAACCCAGTTCGGTGCAACTCACCTACATCTAGGGAATACCAATCCAGGAAGAAGACTTCACTATCTATAGAACTGTTACAAAGCTAAACTCCCTCATTTAAAACTTCATACCTAACATCTACCCAATGAACATCTTTACCAAGGCTAAACTCAAACGTTTACAACCCTGATATGAGATACCCCACTCACTTCACTTAATCACCAACTGTGATTTCTACATCATCCATGTCAATACAGAATTTTGTCAAGCTTTCTTGACAACCAAGCTAACATGGATTTGCTTAAAAGCTTTATCCAAGAACAATACACAATCCAATACCTCAAGGCTTATGGATTTGTGCGACACCTATATCTGCCACAATGCATCAACTGATACAAAGGGAGACTTATAACCTAGAGAGCCAACAACTCTCGAAACCCTAAACCCTTATTTCTTACGCAAGAAAACAAGGTTATAAAAGGCGTATAAAGGCATGTAAAAACCTAGGTCTAAGTCTTCTATATATAGGCTTCTGCAGTCTTGGGCTTCAGTCTTCTGTCCTTGATCGATACATCAATTTCTCCTTGATTGTTGCAGCAGATTAAAAACTAACTTAAGCCATTCAGTTTAGGATGTCAAGACGCATGTTAAGACATCTTGTTCGACATCACTCTTCAGCAGAATTATTTAGCTTGATCTCCTTGTTGAGTTAACATTTATGTTTTACCAAAATTTGTTCAAAACCCCAGAGCTTTCAATCTCCCCCTTTTTGGAAAATTTTGGCTAAAACACATATGCACGGTAAAACTCCAGATCGATAGATCGATGGTGCATGCAGTGAGGACTCCAAATAATTTCAAGGCCTATACTTTACCTGTGATGGAGTACATGAGAAAGAAGATGCAAAACGCTCCCCCTCAACCCATGAACCAATACTTGTCACGAAAGGATAAATCTTCCTTTTAAGAGGCATAAGAAAACCATTAGGAAAAAGCAGTAGCAATACCCTTAGCAGTAAAGTACTTCCTTGGGTAACTCAGAACACAGGACATGACTGTGTTCATAACTCAAATCACAAGACACAAAAGTCCATTTGAGAACTGAGACCCAGAATGTCGTAACATCCTGTTGAGCATTTTTGCCTAGCTGCTTTATCAGACATGATCTTCTCATGAGAAGATAAGAGCATTTCTCCCCCTTTTTAGACACAATTTGACAAATATTACCAAGGTATATCCAGATCCAAAGAGTGCTCACCCAGAACCTTAAATAAGCCATAGAGACAACAGTAAGATTGATACAGTGATGAGTAAGATGAACTTTGAGATCCCCTTATTTGAATTGTATCAACCATTACCCGGTCTTTATGTCTTTACTCATTTTTGGACAGATTATTCTTGAAGTACAAGTTCCAACACATGTGAATGTATATTCAAGGACAAGATTTTACACGTCCTTTTGACAAGTATACACCCTAATCATTTTCCTCAGACGGAATCAATACCTCTGTCATCAGACTGTCAGAGATTCTCCAGACACTCTTTACTGCTATGACGTCCTCGATCAAGTCACACCCAACAATGTTAAAGAAAATATCTGTATTGAATAAAATATTCACAGTTTTGTGATCACAGTCTGCAGAGAAAAATAAATTCTCCCAAACTCAATCAATGATTCTTAAGTATCTAATAAGAACCATGTAACTTGCATTGCCAAGTCTCCCCTAACTTGCAACAATACACATATGTCAAGACATCCTTCTTGACATCTCATCCTCCCAGGATGGACACATAATCACAGCTTGCTTGACGCACAAATGCAAACCAGAACTCCAACTGCATCCTCGCAGTAAAACATGTTAGATCAAGGAGCAACTCCCCCTATCTAAGGTAACCAGTGCTCCTCCACAGAACACCTAGCTAATGAATGGAAAACATAAGACGTATCTTCATGTCTTCAAGAGAGCACCCTCAGTTCAAGCCACCTGCTGAACACAATTATCAACTCTCTTATTGCTTCTTCTGACAAGAACCAATAATCACTCACACATGATCACCATCATGCTACACGTGAGGAAATAATAAAAGGATAACAATCCTACTATAACAAACTCTTGGCTTAAGATCAAAGTCCCATTGATCCTCCTCATCCTGCAACCATCTACACACCACACAGACTCCTCTTGAATTCTCATGTATAGACCTCCAGCTGCTTAAGGCACAAACCAATTGAATCAGAATGCTTCACATTCCTCAAAGAGACGTACAAGGCCCCTTAGTTTGTTATAACGATGTCAGATATCGTATGCATGCTCCAGAACTTCACAACTGCCAAACTGATCCACTACTAGCATGACTTGCAGCCAGGGGCAATATCCCCTTCGCAAGATTTTCCATTGAATTTACCAAGCCAACAATAGAGATAGACACCTACAATCCAAGACAGTCATTCCTTTATCATGCTCCCGTTTGATAACCTGGAATACTTCTGATTTTCTGGTGAATATCCCTTAAAATATCAGCCTCCTCTTGGGCTTCATACCAAGATTATTATCCAGTTAAGAGATCAATCCCTTTATACCCGTAGACTTGGAAAGTCTCATCTCCTCTTGGATCTCAAAGAAACCTTCAAGTTTCCATAAAACACAGAAAAAAACTTGATGACTTAATCAATCACCAGTAGAGTTGAAACCTCCATAGGTTATAAAACTATATCTTCAAACTTTTCATCCTATGTTCCCCAGCTAAGGTCAACTTACTATCAATACAACACTAACAAAATCAAAACCTCATGGTCTCTGATATACCAACTCTACTGTAATCCTCAGCAAGAGTTTATTCCTTAATTTAGACCCGTCTTTGGATCTCAATAATCCTCAGCAGAAGGTAGCCTTCTCTTAGGCTTTATATAAGAAATTCCCTAACTAGCCTCCTCTTAGGCTTTGTATAATGATTTTCCCTCAACAGTTTTGGCCTCAATCTTGGGATTTGTACAAGAAAGATGAAATATTCTCCAGCTAAGTCAATCAATCCTTTTAGCCTCAATCTTGGGCTTTGTACAAGACAGATAAAACCTCTCCCCAGTGGAGTCACTTCTTTTAGCCTCAATCTTTGGCTTTGTACAAGACAGACAAAATATTCCCTAAAATAGTCAATTCCTTCTAGTCTTCTCTTAGGCTTTGTATAATGATCTCCCTAAGCCGAGTCAATCTCTTTTCAGCCTCAATCTTGGGCTTTGTACAAGACAGGTATAAAACTCCCTAGTAGAGTCAACCTTTTAGCTTCAACCTTAGGCTTTGATCAAGGCACATAAAACCAAAATCCCCTCAGAGGAAATCAAGAGTTCTCTCTACAAGAAGACATTTCTCTGTACATCACACATCAAAACAGACAAATCAAACAAACCTAATCCCAAATAACTGTTGTAAGTGGCACACTTGTTGATTCAAAAATCTAAGTTGTGGTCCCTCTTTTATCCTGGTAAACTTCCTCTTTCATCTAATAGCTGTAAGTGGCAAGCCTCTGGATTATTTACATCCAAGACCACGTCCCTCTCTTAGCA
Organism: Lathyrus tuberosus; assembly: GCA_022829125.1. Taxonomy (NCBI): domain Eukaryota; kingdom Viridiplantae; phylum Streptophyta; class Magnoliopsida; order Fabales; family Fabaceae; genus Lathyrus; species Lathyrus tuberosus. The sequence goes on along the minus strand of JALAZF010000098.1, from coordinate 11,386,281 downwards.
TGAAAGATTCCTAAGGAAAAATGGCATTGCTCAATACTGAGTTAAAGTTTCCTCCTTCAGGACCTCTTATAAGGAAATTATGGCATTGCTGGATTCTTAAATCCCAGTTAAAATAATTCTCCTTTATAACCAAATACCCCAACAACTTATGATGAATAGGTGAGATATCTCCCTTTAGAGATGACAAATTCTCTATTAGTCAAAACCGTTTAGCTTCAATCTTGGGCTTTGAACAAGACACAAATACTCATCTAGCTTCAATCTTGAGCTTTGAACAAGACACAAAACATCTTTTTCCTCCCATAGAATAGGAGGAACTACGATTGCTCTGATTTCCTTGTTATCTTTACGGGAATATGTAGGCATAAGATTGCGAAATCTTAGCGAGCATACATAACCAAAACTGTAGGTCCAGTACCTTACCAAAAAACATCGAAAAAACTGAAAATAACAAAAATACTCTCTCAAATCTCCCAAAGGAGAAACTTTCCCATTTTATAACAGATAAACACCAGTAAGTAGATAACAGTAGAACATGCTAAACAATCTATGGATAACCATATATACATTGGGTAATTAACAACTTCCCTTTGTATAACCTGATCCCGGACCCCCCAATCTCTTAACATTTGTTAAAGAAAACATTTGCGTGCAAGGTTAGTTTTAGATAACTTCCCTTTCCTTTCCAGCTTCATATGATAAATAAGAAATCAGAAAGTAGCACCCAATTCCAACCAATGCGGTAAGGTGGTCGCGTCACCGACAAAAATCGCACGCTACACAAAGGAGCATGGTGGATGATTATGTTGTGTTAGATAAGGCATTACTTTGAGGTTACACTTTGGAACATTAATACAGACTAAAGATATGCGAAAGAAAGAGATAGACGAGCTCATTGATAAGAAATTAACATAAGAACGAGAATCTAAAAAGGAAAAAATGGACTTGCAAAAGAAAGAGATGGACGATAAGTGCGGTAAGAAGTTGGAAGAAAAATTAGCAGAGGAGCGAGAATCACTCAAGAAAAAGTTGGAAGATTTTTACACGGTGTGTGGAAGTTGTGTTTTATGTGTTGCATTTGTTTTATGATCTTATAACATGACACATGCATTATGTGTTGTTGTTTTTATATGATGCAAAAAATGGCACCGATGCAACCGAGTATAAATAAAGATGATGAATTGCCTTAAAAAGTTGTTTTAGGTGGTGGAGTATAAAACAAAGTTGTTCAATTGCCCATACCCATACCCAAAATGAGACAGTTGTTCCTTCTAATGATTCATTAAGAAAATTGGTATGTTTGATCATGGATGTTAAAGACCACATTCCTCTTAAATTAGAGCATGGTCCAAATCTAGATGTTTTCTATATTGAACCTAAAGACATAAAGGATTTTTTGTTTAAAAATGATTGGCTAGACATAACGATACTACATTTATGGTGCACATAAGTACAATTTCTATTCTAATTCAATGTCAATTTTAAATTTGTGCATATAAGTAATTTCAATGTTAAGACTCACTTCATTTTTTGAATTTAGTTTAACCATTTAGGTACATGCATCATTCTTGTATGAAATCAAATAAATCGAATGTTTATGTATTCTTGGACCCATATAGGGTGCGACGTGCATCAAATTCTCAACAAGTGATTCAAACATATCAACATGGTTAAGAGATGGGAATAAAGCCTGTTATTTAGAACTATCTATTCATTCATGAATAAGTGTGAATATGTGGTTTCTCTTATATTAGTTTCCATATTTTACCAATTACTAATTATGCTTGTGTTCATTCAGTGATTATTGGAAATTGATTATCATATGTCCTTATCAGAATATGATAATTGTGCTATGTTCCTTAGCCCAACCACTTGACCTAAATATGATACGTATAATTTCCACGAAAGTTTATATTTTTGTGAGATTTTTAGTAATATTTTCATAGACTTTGTAATTAGCTTAGCGTGTATTAATGGAGTTAGAAAAAATACCAAATTTTATACTCCTTTGGTAAGTGTACTAATTATGATATTCATTTATCTATAATTACATGTGTGATTATATATTCATGTAATGTTTAAATTTGTAGATGATAAAATAACTAGGAGGGTACGAGTGTGGTTATTATGTAATGAAATACATAATAAACATTGTCTATGTCGGCATTGTTGATTCTTGGGAGCATGTATATATATTTATAATATCATTAATGATTTTTAGCGCAAAAAGATTATTTTATACTTCAAATCAAGCGATCTTACATTTCCTTCAATTTTTATATAAATGTTTAAAGACACTACACTATTCTCACTAGAAGACTTTAAAGACGTTCATACATATTGGGTATATTAATTCAATGAAATATATTGGCCAGACTTTCATTAACTATGCATAATATGTTAGAGATATATTGGTTTTGATGTAAATAATAATTAGGGTATTTTTGTACTATATGGAAGTCATCTTGGTGCTTGCATATAATGTATAGTTTTATTAAAAAATTGTGCACATGTTCATATTCTATTGTGGTAGAAAATATGGTATATAATACAAGGATAAAAAATGTGGCTTATATGAAAAATAAAAATAAAAATTATTTTAAAAAATAACAAAGGATTTCACCACTATTGTACCAGCCAATCGTGGTGAAATGTGGTGCACCAAATATTTTATACCCATGTATGGCTGGGAATCAAACCCATGACTTAATGAAACATCCCCACCGTTGGTTGTCATGATCGTGGTAAAATGTGGTGCACTACATAGTTTCTTATCACGATTGCTCGCACGCAATGGAAAGTATCACACTTACTATTACACCCTTTGTTACCATGATCTATCACACCCGTGGTGATATCATATTTCTAATTGTGGCGAATGCACTTTTTGTAGTAGTGTTACTTGTGTTTTTTATGTGTATTATTACTCACTATATAAATTTATTTGTAGATGAGAAAAGAACCATCATGATTTTTATTAGTTTATTGTTATTATAAGTGTTTTTACACTTCATTCAACTTATAGGTGTTTAATGAACAAACATTATTCACAGAATAAGACATATATGGCGTCTGTTCACATAGAGCAACTTACTTCCTTGAGTTTTACTAGTCACATAGAATTGGTCTGTTGGTTGAACCATTTTATATGTTTAATGTTTGTTGCAAAATAAGAATTTGTATAGGTTTTTAGTCACTCTGGATATGTTTGATTAGCCTACCTCGAATGTAAATATGTATAATTTTTATAAATATTTATAGTTTTTGTTTGGTCTTGTAGCCATTAAATATATGTATATTACAAAATGTATCCCTTAGGTTGTCTTTTAAAAAAATACAGGTTATAACCAAAATTATGTAAATTTTGAAGAAAAAAATTAAAATACAAGATATTTCACATTAGTTAACACTCTTAACTAATCTGAAAAGTGGGCTTTTAATCATACCCTCTCGGATAATTGTCTCAACCGAGGGAAAAGTAGGGGATTTTACCTTGGTTCACAGTCCCGACCGATGTGAAATGTGAGGGATTACTCCTCAGTTAACCTCCCAACCGAGGGGGAAATGCGTACTTTCCAATATTTCGTAAAACCCAACGTCATCTTGGAACCCTAATTGAGGTAAAAGCCTTCTCCGAATCTAGTGAAGAAGTCTTTTGTTTGTAGTAGTGTAAATAGTTACAAAATATATATTAATGATTTCTCAAAAACAAATGGTGACGACTTGAATTGTCACAATTTCACATTTATGATTGTTACAACTATTGATAGAATTAGAGTTTGGCCTAACTCATCCCTACAAAATCGGCTTGGTAAGGTGAGGGGTGTCACTCTATATAAACCCGTTGTAGATTGTATCTTTAACTAATGTGGGACTTGGATTTTTCCCAATACACCCTATCACGCCCAACACTATTGGGCTTGGTGCGTGGATATAAACGGTGGGTGGCCCGAATTATCGATGTATGAGACTTGGTTTTTCCAATACACCCCCTTATGCCCAACACTCTTTTGGGCTTGGTGCGCATATATAAATGGTGGGTGGCCTGAATCGATAGGCTATGATACCATGATAGAATTAGAGTTTGGCCTAACTCATCCCTACAAAACCGGCTTGGTAAGGTGAGGGGTGCCACTCTATATAAACCCTTTGTAGATTGTATCTTTAACCAATGTGGGACTTGGGTTTTTCCCAATAACTATCATAATAAACATTCAAAAGAAAAACATCAAGTTATATTGATGACGGGTAAAATGGTCACAATTATGTTAAGGTAATTTCATAAATGTCTAAAAAACTTAAGGCGGTTGGGGCGATTGTTTGAAGTCTCACAATTTCACATTTGTGATTGTTACAATCCTCATAATAAACATTCAAAAGAAAAACATCAATTTAAACTGATGACAGATAAAGTAGTCACAATTATGTTGTTAATTCAATTTCACAATGCCATTCTTGAATTAAAAACCATTATGATATTATTTATTTTTTTTATATATATTTTTCAATTTTACAGTATTACCAAATTTTTAACCTGAATATTTCTGAATCGTATCAGACCAGAAACAACAATACACCCAATTGTGAATTCAATTAGACCAAAAATTGTATTACATCAATGACACAATTCCATTATGAACCAAAAAGTGTATATTACATTAAAACCAAAATGGCACAAAACGACATGCAATGTACACATCATTACATCAAATAATACTATTTTATTGTATTGGTGTCTTGTCTATTGGTGTCTTGACTTTAAACACCTTTTATTTCAAATAATAATAGTTGTTAGAAAATAACATCATTTGTAATTATAACATATAATAAATTATGAATGAAGAATATAAAATACTTACTTGTTAATTTTCCCAAATGCCTTCTTCATGATCGTTACGAATAACATGTACATCTTCTCTATCAACTTCTTCATATGAAGTAGGCACTTGTGTTGCATAAGAAGGAGTGGAAGGAATATCAAAACTTTCATCTTCACTATGAAGAATGTGTTTTCCTTTGAGAATAATTGACCATCTCCTAGATAAGTCTGCAGGGTCTGTCACATAAAAAACTTGTTTTGCTTGAGTAGCTGATCGGAAAAATAGCAAGTGTATTATTTTTACCGATGTAGTAATAGTTGGGGTTATCCCCAGAACCGATCTCTCGAGGACTACGTGTAATTGTAAGTGCAGATGTTATTTCAATTAAACAAAAATGCCTTTGGGGGTTTGTTTGTTATAAAAATTATAATAACTATTGAGCAAATAAGCGAAAGAGTAAAAATGACTTAAACAAATATGAGAAACATGCCAGGGCAAGGTGTATGAAATTCCTTATAATAATAACAATCCTTATTTTTCAAAATCATCGCTTAAACTAATCATTACCGACTCTTAAGAATATTTCTCTCTAATTCCTTAGTAGAAAAACCTTTGGTATTCTCCCTATACCCCAATTCCTTAGCGGTATAGAAAGAATACCAAGCACTTATTTTTATCAAAATCTTTACGGTTACTATAAGGTATCTCTATTCCTAGGTGATATCTACTATAGTATTATCGTATAAAAAGCGTTAACAGTGGTTTGTCCGACCTAAGGTTAACCGTAAATCAAATCCTATTTTCCAATATGGACAAGCATTAAGAACATTATACGATAAACATGATTATGAGAAAGCAGTCAAATTTCTATTGCAAAGAGAAAATTGTCATTACAGGGAAAATCAGGGACACCCCCTGGCATTGGGGGGTTTAGCTTGTCATAGTATTAAGAGCAAAAACAAAAAGAAAATTAAAGATAGACATTACAATTTGATCGGAGGAAAACTGATTCTTCAATCGCTTCCGCTCATGAACGATCGTCTTCTCCCAATCTCCTTGATCGCCTCCAACTCTTCTCAATTATTCATAAAGTCAAAAGTGTCTCTTCTTCTTCCAAAAACTAGTCTAAAAAGTCACAATTCACCCAGATAGATAGGAAATACCCAAAGTGCCCCCACAAATTAATATAGGGAGAAAATATGGAAAAATTCAGAACATCAGCGTCAAAGCTGACACGGGCCGTGTCAGCCAACACTACCGGCCGTGTCAGCTTGCTGGATTTTATAATAGAAATTGTTTCGATCAAAACTTTTGATCCGTAAGTCTGTTTTGGTTCCCATTCGTAGTGCCAGAAAGCTAGTGAAGAGAACTACAACATAGTACAGACAAGGAACTTGGTTTCCCAATATTTTTCCATGTTTGTTAAATTTAGGTCCAGGCATCCTTTGCTTCATTTCAAAAACTCTTCTAAATCCCCGGAACTTCCATTTTCTTCGTACGAGTCCTTTGGGCTTTTCCACTCAGACCTTAAACCATTGAAAACTACCAAACCAAAGTATCAAATGCAACATAATTGAAATAAAACAACAAATCATAAAATGCGAGAATAAAATACGACAAGTAAAATTGAATTGAAAAACAATGAAAAGACAAACAAAGTGCTACCGATTTTATGGATTGATGTCGAATAAGGGACAAAAACATAGTAGAAATGGTGACCGATCACAACCCCAAACTTATCTCATTGCTTGTCCTCAAGTAATGCTCGAGACAGCAGAAAGGTGACCCCCGAATTAATCAAAATTATCTTACCACAACACCGTTGAGATCTTTCGCGAGTATCTTTCCACTTTTCTTTCAACATTTCCTTCTTACCTGAATTTTGAAAGTCTGCTACACTTCCACATCAAAGTACCTCTTTACCTGTCAGCTTATCACACTCTCACCAAATCTCTCAGGTTACAGTGTTTACACTCAATAATCATAGCATGCAAAGTCAACTCATAAGCTTGAACAACATCTATTTTGATCTCAAACGCACACAACACACACTTTTTGAGGGCTTTTATGGTTGTAACGGGGCTTAGGGACAAGGAGGGATAAACAAACAAAACGGAAAAACGATTGTTTTTTAGCTCAGACTCAGTGTCGTCATTCTAATTGATCGTGAAGGCTGGATCAGATCCTGTAGAAGTGGGCCACCAAGTGCGTCTGGGATGCTGGTCGTATGGAGAGGAGGGGGTGTACCTGCAAGGCACTCCGACGCTCAAGTAAGAAAGGGTCAGAGAAAAAGGGCAAGTACAAAGTATTAGTTCGTATGGTGAATATTGGATACCTGACCCTCTCAAGCGAGGGGGTTTATATAGAGCCCCCAGCGTGTGGCCAACGGTCCTATTTTCGGGGCGAAATAACCGTTTTCCCCAAAGAATAAGTAACTACCCAAACTAGCCGTTATGTCGGGCAGAGTGCCCGAAACTAGCCGTTATGTCGGGCACGGGCATGGTTTCGGGCACCTGCCCTTGACTGTTCGGGGAGCAGTGGAGCCGTGCGTAACGAGCGATTATTCTGGGGAGGGACGACACATTCCTTGCCCGGTTGGAGGGGAAAAAGGTAACTTTTGCCCCCTTGTCAGTTAGACTTAGGCGATTTGGGCCGCTCTGGAGCAGAAGCGGATTGGGCCATGTCCAGCCATTGGTCCAGTCCAGAACAGGAGCCCCCCAAGTCGTTGCTCCCGAGCATGGAAGTGATGACTTAAGGACAGCTCGTTACTCCGAGTACCTAGCGTGAAGTCGTCGTTTGAAGACGAGGAGGGAGGTCCCAGTGTGCCCGTGGCCCCTGGTGTCCGTGAGATTCGTGGTCGTGACCTTGTTGTCCGGAGTCCGGGGAGACTAAAGGTCAGTCAGAATTAGAAACGTTGGGGCGCCACGTGTGCCTAGAGCTCAGTGTAGCAGTCACTAGGTAATGATGGCTAGTTGATAGTCATCATGGTCTACGAGCGCGTGTCTGCACGTGCCCCTTTGTATAAAAGGGGGGAATTCGTTCCATTTGGAATTTTTTCACTCTGATTTCTCTTCGTCTCCTTCAGCATTCCTGCCCGTCTCCGCCGTCTGCTTACTCCGACCACCGTTCCAAGCTTCGAGCAGCCACTTTCGTCTTCTTAAATCAAGTAAGTTTCTGATCCTGTGCTTGTTCTACTCCTTTTGGTGGTCAATGGTAGATTGCATGTGGTTAGGACTAGGTTTAGAGGACGAAATAGGTTGATTTTCGGCGATTGTTGGTGGTGGACGGTGGTTGTGCCACTTCTCCACTTCTGACATGTCGCCGGACGTGTTAGTATGTTTTGGTCAGGAGGGCGGTTGACGGCGTCGTTGCGATGGCGACGCTTGTGTAACCGTCGCGATCTTTCATCTTTTGAGTGGGTGATGAGTTTTCCGGTAGAATGCTCCCAGGTTCCGGTGAAGCTTTGCGGTTTCCGGCGAAGCTTCGATCGGAAACTGGGTATGAGTATGGGGAAGCTCCTTGTTTGGGGACGATTTGTTTCGAGCGTCTCCTCGCGGGGAGGTTTCAATTTTTTGATGTTAGGGCTTAGGTCGGGGACGTTGTCCTCAGCCCTTTGCACGCCCTTTTACTTGACTTAGCGGTGGAAGGGTGGATTTGATTTGTTGTCGAATTCACTTTTCTTTTCTGCTTTTCAGGTGATCGACATGGCGACGGGGCCAGATGGAGAGATTATATTATATACGTCCGAGGAAGAAACAGGCTCTTTGGATAATAGTAGCTCGACGGCTTCGAGCTCCTCCAGTGAGGTCGGGGAGGAAGAAGAGTTGGAGGGTTTGGACGAGGATGCTGCCGAGGATTCTGTGGAGGAGTGGGAGGTGGCCGAACCTGCTGAACATGTGTCCACTTTCGCAACGTACTTGGGTGATGTCTTCACGGAGGTCAGACCGGAGGGGGAGTGGAAGGTGCACTTTCCCTCCGAGGATGAGCGGGTCTGTACGAATTTCGGGGACCGCTTTATCATGTATGAGTACGCCTTCAAGGAGCTGGGTTTGAGGTTGCCGTTCACCGATTTTCAGCAGTCGGTGTTCGTGCATTTGAAGTTGGCCCCCATGCAATTGCACCCTAACTCGTTAGCCTTCATTCGGGCTTTCGAGCTGGTGTGCGAGTACCTCTCTATTGGGGCTACTCTCCCTCTGTTCTTCGCCGTCTTCCATTTCCAGAGGCAGGTGTCAGGGAGGAAGTATGGTTAGGCCTCTTTAAAGCAGCCTTGCAAGTTATTTAAACCATTTTCTGAGTCGATACGGACGTTTAAAGAGCGGTATTAAGTCATCGAGCCCGTGTCCGAAGCTGCCCAGGATGGTACATATGTCTGGGAGATCGAAGTTGATGAGGACGGGAATGATCTGTGCGACGAGACGGGGAAGTTTATTAGGTGGAGGATCTACAAGTTCCTCATCCACTAGGCACCCGACCATTTCGCCAAGAGGCCCAGCGACTATGTTCTCCAACCGCACGAGCGCGTGGGCAGGATGCCGTGGCGTACGAGGAGCTGGTGAAGTACGTTAACTCCTTCCTGATCGCAGAGTGTTAGACGAATAAGGGTGCTCCAATCTTCAAGGAGGACAGCAGTCAGAGGGTTGAGTACCGATTCATCAACACCAAGGCACTGCAGGAGTGCAAGACTCCTGCGGAAGTCGAGAAGCTTCTTGGTATTCTTAGTTATTTTAGATTTTCTCGCGTTGTTTCTTTTCCTCGTAACTAACATGTTCGTCTTTTATTTGTGCAGGTGAGATGCCTCAGGCCCACGAAAGGATGGTGAAAAATGCTATCGCGAGGAACAAATCTGGTACGGCTGCTCCAAAGTCTAGATTTGCCAATGCGCGTGCTCCTACTCCTCCCCAACTTGCTGTGGGGAACTCCTCCTCTCCCACTCCAGCCCCCCGGGGATCTCCTCTTTCTTTGACCACACGGCGGCCTAAGAGGCCGAGGGTTGCTGACGCTGTGGATCTCAGTCGGGCCTCGGAGAAGGGGAAGTTCGAACTCCCACCTTGCATACATGACAGGAAATTTTTTGAGGGGACATCTTTGGTCGTGCCGCGGGCAGAATCTCTGCGTCTGGAAGGCATGGATCGCTCGAGCAAGAGGGCGTTGGTGGCCCAAGATTCTTCCGCACTTGTCAGGATGTTAGAGATGGCAGCTGTTTATGCTGAGGGGGATTCAGCAACAGAGTCCGAACTGAGAACTGCCCGGGCCACCATAACATCCCTTGAGGAAACGGTAAGGAAGGCCAAGGAGGAGGCGAAGAGCTCAGGGGATGCCCGGAAGAGGGCGAAGAAGGAGATGTCCAGGTTGAAGGAAAGGGTCTCTACGCTGGTTGCGGAGAAGAAGGTGGCGGAGGAATTGTTGAGGAGCTGAGGTCGAAGAATGCTCCGAGCGAAGATGAACACGAGGACGTGAAGGAGATAAAGACAAGGTCCGAATTGGTCGCCCGTATGCTGGCGGCTGAGGATGACAATATCGTCATTGCGGACGAATCCTTTCGGAACGCTGTGTCTCAATTGCGGGTAGTGAATCCCGAGCTTAACTTCTCCATCGATGGCACCCATTATTTGGCGCGTGTTGAAGATGGTCGGATCGTTATGCCCCTAGCCCTCCTCGAAGAGCATACTGAGGACCAACCCACGAAGAGCCAGGAGCCTCAGCTAAGTGCTGAGCAAGATGACTGGATGGACGAATTAAGAATTTTCCTTTTGTTGTAATTTGTCCGGCCTGCGTGCCGTGTATCTGTTGTAGCCTATTTTGGGGGGCATGGCCCCCTGTTTAATGTAATCCAGCACAGCCGTGGTCCTAGTGGCCACTTATTATGTTTAAATTATATGCCTGGTCTTGGTGACCGGTTCTGTTCTTTGCGTGGTTTTAATTGCTTTTATTTTTTGCTAAGTGTTGTACTCATGCTTGTTGTGAATGTATGTCTTCCCGTGATAGCGAGTATTTGACTTATGCGGATTTTTAGGGGGATTGCTCGTTGTAGATATGTTTGGCAGTGAGGGGTACTGATCGAACGACCGGGGAATATCATGCTGGGGTACAGAGCTTAGGTCGCGTTTGAGGCCTGAGTTCGCGACGTGAACGTCCCATCGCGAGCTGGGGTTCTGCCAATCATGGTACTTTGACGACGGCGATGCTCGATCGAGGACCGCCGTCGAACAGTTACTCGGCTCGTTACTGAGTGGGGTTCTGCTTCATTGATATGCGACGCTTTTAGCTAGGCGTGCATAGTGCTCGGTAGCTGACGTTCGTCGTCGCGACGGGTCGAACCGAGAATTAGGGCCTTAGCTATAGTATTGTTTTAGCTTTTCGGCGTTCCGTGGTCGAACAAGTTCTTCCCTGTTGAGATGTTCTAGGTAGTAGGCCTCATTCTCCGTTTTTGCTCGGACGCGATAGGGTCCTTCCCAGTTGACGGCTAGTTTTCCCTCGCGGGAGTCTTTGTGGTTTCTTCTTAGAACAAGGCTTCCCACGTCGAACTCTCGTTGTATCACCTTGGCGTTGTGCCTGATGGTAATTTTTTGTTTTAGTGAGGCTTCGTGGAGGGCTGCCCCGATTCGGATTTCCTCGACGAGGTCGAGTTCCTCTCTTAATGATTCGTCGTTCATCTCCTCATCTAGGGGTGACTCTGTCCGCCTGGAGGGTACGTGAACTTCGACGGGAATTACAGCCTCGGTCCCGTAAGCTAGACGGAATGGTGTTTCCCCAGTTGTAGAGTGTTGGGTTGTACGGTATGCCCACAATACGCTGTGCAGTTCCTCGACCCAAGCCTTCTTTGTTTCGTCCAGCCTTCGTTTGAGGCCTCGAAGGATGACTCGGTTAGCTGCCTCAGCCTGGCCGTTTGTTTGGGGGTGCTCGATGGATGCGAAGTGCTGCTTCGTGCCCAGTTGGGCAACGAAGTCCTGAAACTTCCTGTCCGTGAATTGCGTCCCATTATCCGTCACTATTGCTTGGGGGATGCCGAAACGTGCAAGGATGTTTCGTTTGTAGAAACGCAGGATGTTGAGGGCATTTATCTTGGCTAGGGCCTCCGCTTCTATCCATTTTGTGAAGTAGTCTATGCCCACTATGAGGTATTTGTTCTGATTCGATCCTACCACAAAGGGTCCTAGGATGTCTAGGCCCCACCAGGCAAATGGCCACGGGGAGGACATAGCCATGTCCCCGTGCCGTTGGCATTTATCGCATTTCTTCACGTGTTCTTTCACGTCGTGCTGCATGGTCGGCCAGTAGTATCCTGCTCGGAGGGCCTTTCGGGCAAGTGATCTTCTGCCGAGATGTTGGGCATTGATTCCCTCGTGGATTTTGTGCAGGATGTGTGTGGCCATTTCTTCCTCGACACATTTAAGCAGCGGAATGGAGAATCCCCGCTTGTAGAGTTTATCCTCGACCAGGACGTAGGAGCAAGCTCTTCGCCTAACTATGCTGGCCTCTTTTGGGTCAGACGGAAGTTCGTCTTTAGCGAGATTGTTGTACACAGGAGTCATCCAGCAGTTGTTGTCACCGATCATTTGTACATCGAGGTTCGGGGAGGCCTTCTGGATACTGGGCCGAGGAAGTGCCTCCTGTATGACGGACTTATTTTCGCCTTTCTTCTTTGTGCTGGCTAGTTTGGATAGAACGTCTGCTCGCACGTTATGTTCACGGGGAACATGTTTCACTTCCACTGTTGTGAACTTCGCCATTTCCTTCTTAACCAGGGCTAAGTACTCGGTCAGGTTATCATTTTTGACTTGATATTCTCCTCGGACCTAGAGGGTCACAAGTTGTGAATCTGTGTAGATGACGACTTCTTCTGCGCCCAGGTCCTCGGCTAGGCGTAGCCCAGTGAGGAAGGCCTCGTATTCAGCCTGATTGTTCGAGGTTGGGAAGGATAGGGTGAGTGATACTTCGACGATGATTCTTTCGTTGCTTTCCAGTATGATGTCCGCACCGCTCCCTGCCGAGCTTGAGGCACCGTCCACAAAAATGGTCCATTTATGTGCTATGCTCGCGGGGGAGTCAGCGAATGTCATTTCCGCAAGGAAGTCGACCAGAGCTTGGGCTTTGAGTGCTTTCCTACCTTCATACCGGATGTCAAATTTGGATAGTTCAAGCGACCATTTGAGCATTCGGCCGGACATGTCTAGTCATCCCAGTAGCTATTTTATGGGTTGGTATGTTCGAACCACGATCGTGTGAGCCAGGAAGTAGTGTCTTAATCTTCTGGCTGCGTTGATGAGGGCCAGAGCCACTTTCTCTATCTGTTGGTATCTTAACTCTGGTCCTTGCAGTGCTTTGCTCGTGAAATATATGGGCTTCTGCCCGTCAGGTGTCTCGCGGATGAGAGCGATGCTCACTGCTTCGATTGCTACGGCGAGGTACATATATAACGTTTCGCCATTGTCCGGGCGAGAGAGGGCTGGTGGCTCTGAGAGTGCCCGTTTCAGATGGAGAAGGGCCTTGTCACACTCCTCGGTCCATTCGAATGTTGCCTCCTTACAGAGGAGTTTGAAGAATGGTAGGGCGTGCTGGGCAGACTTGGTCACAAAACGAGACAGTGACGCGAGCATCCCTTTGAGGGACTGGATGGACATCTTGGACTTGGGCGTTGGAAACTCGAAAAATGCTCGGCACTTGTCGGGATTGGCTTCGATTCCTCGTTCTGTTAAATAGAAGTCGAGGAATTTGCCTGCTCGGACACCGAACGTGCACTTCTCCGGGTTAAAACGCATTTTGTATTTCCTGGCCTATTCGAAGACCTTTCTCAAATGAGCAGTATGATCGGTTTCCTCGTGGGATTTCACGATCATGTCGTCCATGTAGACTTCGAGCATGTCGCCTATTTCTCCTAGGAAGACCTTCTTCATCATTCTTTGGTAGGTTGCTCCAGCGTTCTTCAGGACGAAGGGCATTACGTTGTAGTAATAGTTGTCCGATTCGGTCACGAAGGCCATGTATTTTTTGTCGGCCATTGCCATTGGAATTTTATTATAGCCCGAGCAGGCGTCCATGAACGATAAAAGTTTAAAATCGGCAGAATTATCAACAAGTTTATCAATATTGGGGAGGGGGTAGGCATCCTTCTAGCATGCCTTATTGAGATCGGTATAATCAATGCACATGCGCCATTTTCCATTAGATTTTTTAAATAGTACAACGTTGGACAGCCAAGTGGTGTACTTGGCCTCTGAAATAAATTTGGCCTCGAGGAGGTCCTTTACAGCTTTTTCAGCAGCCTCCGTTTTCTCCGGAGACTGCTTTCTCCTATGTTGTGCTACGGCCTTGACGGCCGAGTCAATTGTCAGCTGGTGGCAGGCGACGGACGGACCCAAGCCGGGCATTTCGGCGGCGCTCCATGCGAAGAGGTCGGCATTCTCACGGAGACATGCTTTGAGTTACTTCCTTGCTATGTCGGGCAGGTCTGCTTCAATCTTCACTCCTCGCTGAGGGTCATCGCCGAATAGAACTATCTCAAAGTTGCCATCCGGGATTGGGCGCGTCAGATGGGAGCTACTGTTGGACGATGTAGATGGGTTGGCCGAAGCTGCTCGTTCCTCCTGTTGGTCTTCTTCAGGGAAGCGACTGTCGAGGTCGATGGAGTCGACCTGGGGCAGAGGCTTAGCTTCCTCGGAGCTGCTTGGCAATGCTGGCTTGCTCGACGCTTTTGGCTTGGACGCAATGGCGTTGAGCCCCTTTGTAGCTGCTTCGAAACAACGTCGCGCAACTTCGATATCGCCGTGGAGGGTGGCGACCATCCCTTTTGAAGTGTAATACTTCATCTTCAAGTGGACTGTTGAAGGCACCGCTACCAACTCGACTAGAGTTGGCCTTCCGAATATGCACTGGTAAAGCGACGGGCAGTCGATTACCAAAAATTGTACCTTGACAGATTTGGCCGTCTCAGCTGACCCAAAGGTTACGATCAGTTCGACGTATCCCCACGTCTTGGTCACTGATCCATTGAATCCCTGCAAATCAGACCCTACGTATGGGGTAAGGTGTGATTCGTCCAGCTAAAGTGTCAAAAACAGCTGGGAGTACATGATGTCGACCGAGCTGCCCTGGTCGACGAGGATTCTGTGAATGTCGAAGTTCGCCATTCGTGCTCTGACGAGCAAAGGTATGCTTGAGTTCGGGGATCCCCTGAGGATCTCTTCCCGATAGAAGGAGATGGGGACGGAGTCCTTCTGGGCCTGATCAAGCGTGGTCACCTTATTGGAGCTCGTGTTGATCAGATGCTTGAATTTTCATTTCACGGAGCCCACCGTGACTTTGTTGAAGCCCCCGTCGGAGATAACCATGGCGGAGGGAAATGTCTCCCACGGGCTGTGGGTCACGAAATAAGCAGGGGCGCTGAGCCCATCCGGGACGTAGAAGTCTTCCGGTCGCGATATGGACATAGCGACCTGTATGTTGGCGTCTTCCGAGGAGGGTACTTCCTCCTCTATCTTCTTGGACTCCTGGGCGTCCTACCGAGGAGTGTCCTTCTTCTTCGCGAGCTGTTTCAGGTGGCCGTCCTTGATCAGTATCTCAATGGCATCCTTCAGATGGATGCAGTCTTCTGTAGTATGGCCGTGACTCCTGTGGAAACAGAAG
The DNA here is from genome assembly GCA_022829125.1 of Lathyrus tuberosus. Lineage (NCBI taxonomy): Eukaryota > Viridiplantae > Streptophyta > Magnoliopsida > Fabales > Fabaceae > Lathyrus > Lathyrus tuberosus. The sequence goes on along the minus strand of JALAZF010000098.1, from coordinate 11,370,838 downwards.
TATTTTGATTTGTCCACGTTTGGCCTGGCCGACAGTTGTTTGGAGAAGCGGACCCCCACCTGCTTGAATTCCGAATTGGCACATTCGGACAATATCTTCTCCCTGGAGACGGTCAGGAAGGTGTAGTCATGGAACCGCCCGGAGGGTCCCTTGCTGTCGCGGGAGTCCCGGGGACAGTCCTCGCACCTCCGTTCACCCCGACGAGATGTCGAGGCTTCCTCTCCTCTGGAGGCCCGAGCGTTCTCCTGATGGCATGATGCTCAGACATTGTTGGCCGCAACCTTCTCTTCGTACTGAATGTGTGATTGGGCTTTGAGGAGGAAGGCGTCTAAGTTCCTCGGTGGTGCGAGGCCAACGGCTTTAGAAAACTCGGAGCCCGGGAGGAGCCCTTGCTCGAGCAGAAACTTCTTCATTTCGTCCGTTGTAGGGACCTGTACTGCTTCCTTGTTGAACCTTTCGATATATATGTAGAGAGGTTCGTCCTTTCCTTGGATTATGACCCCGAGGGAGGCCTCAGTCTTGGGGTGACGGCGAGATGCTGTGAAATGCCGCGAGAACATCCTGCCCAGTTGTCTCCACGAGGTAATGGACTCCTCGGGCAGCTGCTTGTACCATGTCATCTCTCCCTTTTGGAGCGTGGTTGGAAATAGTTGGCATTTGATGGTGCCCCGCACGCCACGGTAATCCAATAGCGCATCGATGTTCTCGATGTGTTCGTCGGGGTCAGTGGTCCCGTCGTACGTGCCTAGTGACGGGGGCTTCTCCAGGCCTTTAGGGAGACGGGTAGCCAAGATTTCCTGGGACAATGGGTCGTGAGGATCATCATCGCTGCTAGAACTGGTGAATGATGGGGATCGAAGGGTACGCTCGCGGCGGCGGTTCCATTGGGGTGAAGGGGAATGGTTCCTTTGAGGAGAAGGTGAGCGGTTCCTTCGGGGAGACGGTGAATGGGTCCGGCCTTTAGACTTGACCGAGGGAGACTGCTCGTTCCTTCGGGTCCTCTTGTGGCCGGGATAGTGCTGGTCACGCGGGGAGACCTGGTCACGCTTCCGGGGGGCGCGAGGGTCAGGCTCTTGGCGCAGTCTCCGGTCAATATCTCTTCGGGGCTGCGGGCTCCTTGATCTTTGCTGGTTCCTCCGCGGAGGAGGGGATCTTGGATGCTTGGATTCTTCTAACGCCCTGATCCTCTCGTTCTGCTGCAGGATCAGGGTGTTGGTTTTGTTGATCGCCTCCAGGAGGGCTGCCACGGCCGGGTCGGCGTTGGGCGGAACAAGAACGGGCTGGACGTCAAGTGAAGACTGGTCGTTGTTGCGATTAGCAGGGGTATGGGAAGGAGAAGCAGTGGCTCCGTCCCTTAGAAAACGGGCATCTCGGAGGAGAGATGAATGGTCGTCAACGTCAGATTTGTTGACGGGGAAGGTAGTGGTTTGGAGAGCATCCTTGGCGCGATCTTGAGAGGCCATGGTGATGATGATCTTTGAGAATTGTTTTGATCTTTGGTTTTCGGGGAAAGAAAGATGGGGAGAACAACGTTTCCTACAGACGGCGCCACTGATCATGAAGGCTAGATCAGATCCTGTAGAAGTGGGCCACCAAGTACGTCTAGGATGCTGGTGGTATGGAGAGTAGGGGGTGTACCTACAAGGCACTCCGACACTCAAGTAAGAAAGGGTCAGAGAAAAGAGGCAAGTACAAAGTATTAGTTCGTAGGGTGAATATTGGATACCTGACCCTCTCAAGCGAGAGGGTTTATATAGAGCCCCCAGCGCGTGGCCAACGGTCCTATTTTCGGGGCAAAATAACCGTTTTCCCCAAAGAATAGGTAACTACCCAAACTAGCCGTTATGTCGGGCAGAGTGCCCAGAACTAGCCGTTATGTCGGGCACGAGAATGGTTTCGGGCACCTGCCCTTGACTGTTCGGGGAGCAGTGGAGCCGTGCGTAACGGGCGGTTATTCCGGGGAGGGACGACGCATTCCTTGCCCGGTTGGAGGGGCAGAAAGGTAACTTTTGCCCCCTTGTCAGTTGGACTTAGGCGATTTGGGGCGCTCTGGAGCAGAAGCGGATTGGGCCATGTCCAGCCATTGGTCCAGTCCAGAACACTAATCACTATGGTATTTGTTCTGTTTCACAATCAAGGGTATCAGACACCATTTTACTAGGATTCTTTAGTTTACGCTCAATTGTTTCTTTGAGCTTACTTTTTGAATTCTTCAAACTAAATCCTCCTCTAGGTAAGTGCTTTATTCTACTTCTCTTTTTTTTTCTTTCTTTTTTTTCTCTTTTTTTTTTCTTTTTCCTGAATTTTCTTTCTTTCTTTTTTTTTTCTTTTTGCACTTACCTAGTTCTTAAAGGTATCTCAACCCCAAACTTAGAATTTTTCACAGATCAAAAATCAACAACACTTATCTGAGTAGGGTGAGGGAGTGTTTGGGCTCATGATTTAATTATGCGGTTAATAAACAAACAAAAGGAAGAAGGCTCGAGGGGGTTAACGAAGGATTACAAAAAAAAGGTAGGCTGGAAAGGCTCGGGGTTAAAAACAAACAAGTGCCTCAGTGTGTATATGTGTGCATTGAAACTCCAACAGACGAGTATCCAAACTAAGAGTGACAGAGACATACCTGACGAACTCTCATGATGATAAGGTGTTTGGCTTTTTATGATCCTCACCATGTTTGACATACTGACAAATTCCAAGGTACCTCTAGTGTAATATCGCTTCATTTCTGTCTCTGGTGCACAGTATTCCCGTATCAGTCCAGTGTTGGAAAGTCACGTCCAATCATCCACCTCAGCAGCACCAACTTTCGGGGGTTTCCTGGAGAGTAAGTATGGGTTGTGCCTTTTCATCCACTAACTATAAGTCTCCTCATTCATCCGACACGAATACATTTAATCTGTAACACACGAAATACAAAACACACCAATCAACGGTACGAAGATGGAATAACATAAATAAAAATACTGAAAGTAATAAACCCCCCCCCCCCCCCCCCCCCCGCACACTTGAACTAAACATTGACCTCAATGTTTTAGAACAAGCTAGAGAGGGGAACTCACAGAGCCTCAATGCGGAGGGACAAAGAAAGATATTTTTTTTTACGCTACAGTAGGGCTGACACGGGAGGCTGTGTCAGCCTACTATAATTTTTTTTCGCTACAGTAGGGCTGACACGAGGGGCCGTGTCAGCCTACTGTAAATTTTTTTTTTACATTAGAAGACTGTGAGTGTACCTAATTAAACTTGAAACACAACAGAAACTCTAAGAAATAAAACCCGTGGGTTGCCTCCCACGAAGCGCTTCGTTTAACGTCGCATGGCTCGACGGGTCACTCCCCATTGTTATGGAGGGTATTTCAGCTTACACGTTTTGTTGCTTAACCTTTCCGCAACAGAGCACCAGTCAGATTCAGGAATAAGAGCTACATTGTGATTCAACTCACGTCCAACTTCCACATTATTCCTTTGGTGTTTTTTTCTCTTCTTTCTTTGATGTTTCTTCCTCTTATTGACTTCTTGATTGGATTTTGGAGTCTTACTTGGTGAAATAGATAACTCAAATGGTGCAACCTGATGGATTATTCCAGAGACTTTTTCAAGAAGTGGTTTTGAGCTTTTGCTTTTTCCCACTGTTCGGATCATTCCAACTGCGGGGTGATTACTTTCCTCTTGACCTTGCTTCTCGAGTTCCAACACTTTCAAGGTTACTGCTTCCTCAAAATATTTCAAGGTTAAAGTACCAGCCTCAATATCCACACTGCACCGACTAGTCATCAAGAATGGTCGACCCAGTATGATAGTCGTCTCCTCATCCTCATATAGATCAATGATCTCAAAGTCTAATGGATAGGTGAAGTTATCAATAGTCACAAGCACATCATCTGCTAAACCGTATGATTGTTTGGTTGTGAGGTCGGCAAACTTCAGATTTGTTCCCGTTTCATTTATTTTCTTTATACCCAGCTTTTTGAAAATTGAGAGGGGCATGAGACTCACGCTAGCACCCGAATTAATCAAGATTCTCTTAAATGTTCTGTCCTTTATGGTACAGGGGATTGACACAGAACCTGGATCTTTCCGTTTGATTGGAATTCTCCTACCTTGTGATTCCTCAATACTCTCCTCACTTAGACTCTTTACCTCCTCTCCACTAGGTTTCTTTTTTCCAATGACCTCCTTCATGAATTTCTTGTATAGAGGCATTTGTTCAAGTGCTTCAAAGAAGGGCATGTTAATCTCTAACTTTTTGAACAAAGAGCTGAATTTCTCAAAGTCTTTTTCTTGTGTCTCCTTCTTTGTCACTCTTGAGGGGTACGGTAACTTGATCTTAGGTTTAGCCGCTTCTTTTCTTTTCCCTTCGGTTGGCATGGCTTCTTCTTCCGCAACTTCTTGGCTTTCTATGGTAACAACATTGACATTCTCATGATTCTTTGGATTGGGGATTGTGGTGCTTTGGAGGGCGCCTGGTGCTTGAGAATTTGCAACTTGTTGAGCTATCTGACCCAATTGAACCTCTAAATTCTTTATGGAGCTGTGGTATTCCTATAACTATTTTGGGTCTCTTCCTGAAATTGCATGTTATGAGCTGCCATCTTCTCAATGGCAATCTCCCATTGTGCTTTTTGGGGAGCTTGTTGCTGCTGTGGATATTGGTGTTGATTTTGGTCCTTCCAGGAGAAGTTAGGATGATTCTTCCACCCTGGATTATAAGTCTGAGCGTAGGGGTTATTCTGCTTTAGGAATTTGATCTCTTCAATTTGTTGCGGGGTCGCAACACAATGTGCAGTATAATGGGGCCACTACAAATCTCACAACTAATGGGTTGACTAGTTTGAACTTGTGCCACACGTTGTGTACCCACATTCATAGCCTTTAACCTTCTTTCAACTTCCTCCGCAATCTGATCTCCCACCTTCACAACCTGATTATTCAACTTCAAGTCAATCACACCCTCAGATTTACTCACACTTCGATCATATAACTCCAAATATTCGTTAGCGACTATGGCTTCAATGATCTTTTTGACACCAGTGGCTTTTGTAAAATTAGATGAGCCACCAGCTGATGTATCAATTAGTTGCTTAGTCTTTATCTGGAGGCCATTGACGAACACCTGCACCTGCTCAGTTTGATCCATGTTGTGAGTCGGACAGGCTACCAAAACCTTCTTGAACCTCTTGTATGCGTCTCCGAGAGATTCTTCGTCCTTCTGTTTAAAGTTCACAATATCATATCTTTTTCGGATATAAACAGAGGCCGGAAAATACTCATTCAGAAACACCTTCTCCATCTCTTCCCAAGTGGTAATACTCCCAGCCGGTAACGAGTAGAACCACTCTTCAGCATCTTCATTGACCTTTCCAGTGAAAGGTCTCCTCTCAAGCTGAGTGACGGTGCCCGGATGCAACTGAAAATTCGTCACATTCACTGGTAAGTTCACAATTGTTAACCGACCAGCCGGTGTATGTGCTACTCCGTAATCCCCAAGGAGTCTCTCTGTTGGTTGCTTTGCAGCCATGTTCACTGTATCTTTGTCTGATTCTGAACCTGAGTTTGAGTGCTCCAAAAGGTTCAGCTTCAGACGCTGCAAGTTTTGCTTGCCTACGCCTCTCGTGTAGCGTTCTTTCAATTTCTGCGACAAAAAGAAAATTTGCTGAGGATTCTCCTCGCATAAAAGGTTAGACGCAGATTAGTAGTAATAGTAATAATCCCAAAAATTATAAAATTAAAAAAAAAAATAGAAATAACAAGAATCAATTTTAGCCACAGAGTGACAAAATTCCAATTGAATTAAAATCAACACTTATAATTTGGCAGTCCCCAGCAACGGCGCCAAAAACTTGATCGGAAAAATAACAAATGTACTATTTTTACCGATGTAGTAATAGTTGGGGTTATCCCCAAAATCGATCTCTCGAGGACTGCGTGTAATTGTAAGTGCAGATGTTATTTCAATTAAACAAAAATGCCTTTGGGGGTTTGTTTGTTGTAAAAATTATAATAACTATTGAGCAAATAAGCAGAAAGAGTAAAAATGACTTAAACAAATATGAGAAACATGCCAGGGCAAGGTGTATGAAATTCCTTATAATAATAACAATCCTTATTTTTCAAAATCATCGCTTAAACTAATCATTACCGGCTCTTAAGAATATTTCTCTCTAATTCCTTAGTAGAAAAACTTTGGTATTCTCCCTATACCCCAATTCCTTAGCGGTATAGAAAGAATACCAAGCACTTATTTTTATCAAAAGCTTTACAGTTACTATAGGGTATCCCTATTCCTAGGCGATATCTACTATAGTATTATCGTATAAAAAGCGTTAATAGTGGTTTGTCCAACCTAAGGTTAACCGTAAATCAAATCCTATTTTCCAATATGGACAAGCATTAAGAACATTATACGATAAACATGATTATGAGAAAGCAGTGAAATTTCTATTGCAAAGAGAATATTGTCATTACAGGGAAAATCAGGGACACCCCCTGGCATTGGGGGGTTTAGCCTCTCATAGTATTAAGAACAAAAACAAAAACAAAAATTAAAGATAGACATTACAATTTGATCAGAGGAAAACTGATTCTTCAATCGCTTCCGCTCATGAACGGTCGTCTTCTCCCAATCTCCTTGATCGCCTCCAACTCTTCTCAATTATTCGTAAAGTCAAAAGTGTCTCTTCTTCTTCCAAAAACTAGTCTAAAAAGTCACAATTCACCCAGATCGATAGGAAATACCCAAAGTGCCCCCCACAACTTAATATAGGGAGAAAATATGGAAAAATTCAGAACATCAGCGTCAAAGCTGACACGGGCCGTGTCAGCCAACACTGCCGGCCGTGTCAGCCAACACTGCCGGCCGTGTCAGCTTGCTGGATTTTATAACTAAAATTGTTTCGATCATAACTTTTGATCCGTAAGTCTGTTTTGGTCCCCGTTCGAAGCACCGGAAAGCTAGTAAAGAGAACTACAACATAGTACAAACAAGGAACTTGGTTGCCCAATATTTTTCCATGTTTGTTAAATTTTAGGTCCAGGCATCCTCTGCTTCATTCCAAAAACTCTTCTAAATCCCCGGAACTTCCATTTTCTTTGTAAAGAGTCCTTTGGGCTTTTCCACTCAGACCTGAAACCATTGAAAACTACCAAACCAAAGCATAAAATGCAATGTAATTGAAATAAAACAACAAATCATAAAATGCGAGAATAAAATACGACAAGTAAAATTGAATTGAAAAACAATGAAAAGACAAACAAAGTGCTCCTGATTTTATGGATTGATGTCGAATAAGTGACAGAAACATAGTAGAAATTGTGACCGATCAGTAGCCATGATGAATGGTTCGGTGTTATAAGTTGCCTTGCCAAGGTCAACCCATGTGAATCCTAACTCATCAGTTTGTACACCATTGTTATTGAGAATCCACTTGCATTTAAATAAAGGCACTTTGAAAATAACATAATTTATCTCCAAAATATCCTTAATGACACCATAGAACGCAATGGTTTCCAAAATAGGATTCTTATCTTTCGAACTACAGAAATACATGGATTCAATTTCAACCATAACCCCACTATTTTGCATTATACTATGATCATCTTTTTCTTTTGTTTAAAAGGAATAATTAGAAATGTCGTATGTTGTCCAAGTTATCATAGTAAACTTATGCATGTACGACAACCATTTAATTGTCTTGGAAGCACAATCATCATTAGAAATCCTCTTATTAAATCAACTTAAGAATTCATTGTTATGTCGTGTCAAAAACCACTTGTCATCATTCGGGAATATTTTTTCTTTATAACTAAGATTATTCAATATATAGAAATGTGCTTCAAGTACTACATCCTGACCCATTGACTTAACATTTAAACCTTGAGTACCTCTACTTTCAAATCTATCAGCGTGATGAGACTTTGGAATTCCAATAGACTATGTTTTCGACAAATAGTTTGAACAAAATTCAAAAGCTTCTTCTGCGATGTACCTTTAAATGATCAAAGCTTTTGGTCGATGATGATTTTTTATATATCCTTTAAATTTCTTCATGTATCGCTCTATAGGATACATCCACCTTAAATAAACTGGACCCAAAACGCTGATTTCTCTGACTAGATGATCGAGTAAGTGAACCATAATGTCAAAAAACGATGGAGGAAAATACATCTTCAATTGGCACAATATTATTGCAACCTCATTTTCTAATTCATATAATTTTTAGAAATCAAGAACTTTATTACATCTAGCATTGAAGAATAAGAATAATCTGGTTGTAGTAACTCTTACATTTTTTGGAAGGATGTCGTGGATAGCCACTGGTAGAAGTTTTTGCTTCAAAACATGACAATCATGAGATTTTAAGCCAATTAACTTGAGATATTTCATTGATACAAGTTGCTTGATGTTTGAAGAATAACCTTGAGGAACTTTGATACCATGCAAACACTTTAAAAAACTTTTCTTTTCCTTTTTAGATAGAGTGTGACATGCCATAGACAAATAAAATCTTTTTCCTCTATATTCTAGAGCCAACTATTGTCGTATACCCATCCCCACCACATATAAACGGGAACTATTATTATCTTTAGTCTTTTGTGGAATGTTTAGAAGTATTCCTATCAAACTATCACACACTTTTTTTCTTCCAAATGCATCACATCAAGACAATGTCTTACATAGAGTCTAGACAAATATGGAAGATAAAAGAACATCGATCTCTCTTTCCAAATATTTTTCTCATCGAGACCTTCTTTATTATTTCCAAAGAAAATAGTAAGGTGTTATTGTCGTTGATAAACTTCATCTCCAGTTAAAGGTTTAGGAGCGCTTTCAAGCTCCAGCTCTTCGTTAAAAGCCTTCTGCAATCTACGATAAGGATGATTAAGTTTTAGAAATATCCAATTCCAATGTAAATGATCTTTCTTCCAAACTCAAGCTGGTGAAAACGGGTAATAGATTCACATATATGACACACTTTATGTCCTTTGACACTATATACAACAAAATTACCAAATGCAGGAAAATAGTTGATTGTGCAAAATAACATTGCACACATCTTAAACTTTTGACCAGAATATGCATTATTAATGGCAACACCTTTATCTCACAAAAGTTTTAAATCCTCAATAATGTACTTAGATAAAAATCTATGTCATTTCAAGGTTGTCTTGGTCCAAAAATAATCATACTTAACATCATATAGTTGTGCTTCATGCACAATAAAGAAGATAGGTTGTAAATCATGAGAAGAATAGGCCACGAAGAATAGTTAGAACTTAGATTACCAAAGGGTTTCATTCCATCTGTGGCAAGCCCAAGCTTAAGGTTTCTTGGCTCAAGGCCAAAATTCGGAAACAATGAATCAATTTTCTTCCACATATCTATTTTGAATGCTTTAGAGAGAGAGAGAGAGAGAGAGAGAGAGAGAGAGAGGGAGGGAGAGGATGGTGATTTCATTTCCAAGAATGAATGAAGATGGTGAAGACTTTGCTATCGTTGTCGTCCTGTTCGCTAGTGCACCCTTGTTTGTTATGAACAAAATGAAGTACCTGTTATATTTTAATTTTATGGGAACTAATTTCACGACGGTTGTAAGCTTCAATCGTAGTGAAATATGGAACATATAACCACGGTTGAGTGAAACAACCGTAGTTGTTATACTTTTAATTTTTAAATAACAATAAGTGTGAAGGAACACTCGATTGCAATTTCTTCGAAAATAATTTCACAAGGTTGCAAGCTTAAACCGTAGTGAAATATGGAACATGTAATCACGGTTGAATGAAACAACCATAGTTGTTATACTTTCAATTTTTAAATAATAATAAATCTGAAGGGATACGCGCTTATTTTTATTGAAAATATGGAAAAATATTGATGTCGGGAATTTAAGCTTGTCATCCAAATTCTATGACCACGGTTATTTTTAGGATCCGTGATAAAAAAATTCTTAATAAACCATGGAAGGTGTGAATGACATTGGATCCAAATCAATGCTCTAATAATAGTTGTTTGTAAAATTTAATAAATTCCTTGAATTTTCAGTTTTTGGTATAGATGGCTTAACATATTGTCATTCTCATTAAATGCAAGACAACTCAGATTGATAGTTATTATGAACATTGAATAATAACCATAATAATGGAAAACAAGATCAATGTAAAGGAGAAAAGATGAGAAAAGTAATGAGTAATAATCTTGGTTCATTGATGATGATTGAATCATTTATATATACAAGGTAGAGTTGGTTACTTGGTACATAAGAAAGCTAACAAACTTAACTAACTCATTGAAAGCTATAACTAACTAACTACCCTATTGATTATTCATCATCTATTAGGCCCCCACAAGTTGGAATTTGGTAAATATTCTTCAAATTCAACTTGGACTTGAGAGATTTAAAAGGTTTAGGAAGGAGAGGCTTGCTAAAAAAAATCAGCAAGTTGGTTGTGTGAAGCTACCGGAAGCAATTTCATCACGCCAGCTGTGTATTTTTCTCGAATAATATGACAGTCAATATCAACGTGTTTCGTTCTTTCATGGAATACTGGATTGGCAGCTATGTGAAGAGTACTTTGGCTGTCACAAAACAAAACAGGAGTTTGTGTGCATGTGATGAACATATCGCGAAGCAAATATAGTATCCATTAAAGTTCATAAGTAGCTGCAGCCAAAGCTCAGTATTCTGCTTCAGAAGAGGATCGAGAAACAGTTGTTTGCTTTTTGGTACGCCATGAGATAAGAGAATTGCCTAGATAGAAACAAGAACCAGAAACAGATCTTCTAGTATCAACACATCCAGCCCAGTCTGCATCAGAGAAGCCCGTGACTTGGAGGGATGAACTGCGAGGAAAGAATAAGCCTTGGCCTGGGCATTGTTTCAAGTATCTGAGCACACGACAAGCAGCATTGTAGTGTTGAGTAGATGGTTTGGAAAGAAATTGGCTGAGTTGTTGAGTGATGAAAGTGATATCAGGTCTTGTAGTATTTAGATAAATTAGCCTGCCAATAAGTCTTCTGTATGAGGGAATGTCTGCAAATTCAGGGTTGTTGTCATGGCATAATTTGATGGAAGGATCAGATGGTGTAGAGGCTGGTTTGGAGCCTAGAAGACCTGAATCATTGAGGAGATCAAGGCAATACTTGCGTTGGAAAATGAAAAGGCCTTGTTTGGAATGAGCAACTTCCAAACCTAAAAAGTATTTCAGGATTTCAAGGTCTTTTATCCTAAAATTCTGATGCAGTATGTCTTTGATGAATTGGAATTCTTGTAAGGAATCACCTGCCAGGATAACATCATCAACATATACAAGAAGAATTGTGAATGTAAGTTATGTTTTCTTGACAAACAAAGAATGATTAGATGCTGCTTGTTTGTATCCATGGTGAATGAGAAGTGAGGTTAACTTTTTAAACCATTGTCTGCTGGCTTACTTTAATCCATATAGTGATTTGATGAGTTTGCAAACTTGGTTTGGTTTAGATGTTTGAACACCAGGTGGAATGACCATGTATACATCTTCATGCAAATCTCAATGCAAGAATGCATTGTTAACGTCCAGTTGATGAAGATACCAATTCTGAATGGAGGCCAGAGCAAGGATAAGTCTGACTGTGGTGAGTTTGGCTACTGGGGAGAAAGTATATGAGTAGTCAAGGCCTTCAATCTGGTTGTAACCTTTAGCCACAAGGCGTGCTTTGAATCTCTCGACGCTGCCATCAGATTTGTGTTTAACCTTGTATACCCAACGACAACCAATAGGTTTCACATTGGATGGAAGATCTACAATCTTCCAAGTACCAGTTTGCTAAAGGGCATCATGCTCAAGTTTCATAGCTTGGTTCCAACGTTCATATTTGCAAGCCTCTTTGTAAGTTTTAGGTTCATGGTTAGTGGAAATTGAAAGACTAAAACGATATTGAGAAGGAGAAAGATTAGAATATGACAGAAAATTTGAAATGGAGTAAGGAGTACCTGAAGATGATTGTGTTAGTGTGTCATTGAAGGTTGTACAGACATAATCTTTTAAATGAGATGGTGGATTTTTTATTCTAGAGGAGACACGAGGGTGAGGTTGAGGTGTAGTTGTGGGTTGTGTTGGAGGATCATCAATGTATATAGGTGGGTCAGAATTAGAAAGGTGAGGAATAAGAGTAGTGGGGATAGGATGGTTATCAGTAGGAATAGATGAAAATACATCATGAGGTTGAGATGAATTGGACTGTGACTTGGGTTTTGAGGTACTGAAGTATTCCCAATTTTGAGTAACAGAAGGAGATTGGGTATGGTAAGGAAGGATGTGTTCATGATGTGTAACATTTCTAGATATGAATATAGTAAAAGAATGTAGATCAAGTAGGATAGAACCTTTATAGCCAACAACATAACCAAGAAAAAGGGATTTTTTGGCTCTAGTGTCCGATTTGGTTCGATGATTGGTTAAGGTTGTGGCATAACATAAAGATCTAAAGACTTTGATTTGGTTGATATCAGGTGGTGTGTTGTGAAGTATGTGGTAAGGTGATTGGTTATTAAGCAGAGGTGTATTGACTCTATTGATGATAAATGCCCCATAACTGACAGCATAAGACCAATAGGATTTAGGTAGGTTAGAGTGATAAAGTAAAGCTCTACCTACATTGAGAAGGTGTTGATGTTTTCTCTCAACTCTAGCATTTTATTGAGGGGACTCTACACAAGATCTTTGGTGGACAATACCTTTTGAGGCATAAAACTGAGGAATCAAAAACTCAGGTCCATTATTTGACCTGATATATTTTGGACATGTGTGGTATTGGTTTTCTATTAAAGTGATGAACTGTTTGACATGTTCAGAAATAACTGATTTTGTTTTAAGGAGGATGATCCAAGTAAATCTACTAAAATCACCAACAACTGTTAAAAAGTATTTGTGATTATGAATAGATTGAATAGAGATGGGGCCCCAAATGTCAAAATGAAGCAATTCAAATTTTTGGGAGGCTTTAGAATGGCTTAGTGTATAAGGCAGTTTCTTGTGTCTAGCATAATGACATACATCACACACAGCTTTATTATCATTGAAAATAGAAGGGTGCATTTGGGACAGTTTTGAGAGTCTATCATGGGATAAATGACCCAATCTAAAGTGACAAATGGCTTGTTGAGGGATCACTTTATAGTTATTGAGGAAAGTGCTAGATGTAGTGGTAGGAGGTGATGTGACTTCTTCAGTAAGGCAGCCATGATCAGTTATGAGTATGTACAACCCTTCAACTTAATTAGCCAAACCAATCATCTTCTTGGTGTGCACATCCTGAATAAGACATTTGTTATCAGAAAATTGAAAGGTACAGTTGAGAGATTGACATAATTTGGAGATAGAAATAAGATTCAAGGAAAATTCAGGAGTATACAAAACATTGGACAGATATAGATGAGGTGAAAAACTAATTGTGCCTGCATGTTTAGCAACAATAATTGATCCATTGGGCAGACACACATTAATTGGTTGAATTTTGTGGTAAGAATTAAACCAATGTAAAGATGAGTAAACATGATCATTTGCTCCTGAGTCAAGAATCCAAAATTCAGGTTTAGTAAGGGTAGAACATGAGACTGTGGAGACAAAAGTTTTACCTGAGGATTCATGTGGTGTATGTTCAGAAAGAGTAGAAATGTGGTTGGCACTAGTGTTTGAGTTAGGATTAAGAGGCACTAAATTTGTCTGTTGTAACAAACTAATCAATTGAGCCATTTGATCTTGAGTAATACTAGCACTTGGATTGTTTGTAGAGGCTTCTTCACCAGCATGTACCACTGATTGTGATTCAGCAGAAGAAGAATTGGAGGCATTTGCTGAACTCTGTCTTTTTGTGAAGTTTAGAGGGAAGCCATGCTTACGATAGCAGACATCAATAGTATGACCAGTCATGTGACAAAAAGTACATAATCTACTATCTTTCTTATTGTTAGATGAACCACCATAGGAATTAGAATTTTTACCATGATCGGTAAATTTCCTTGAATCATAAGCATTAACAAGAGTGTTAGCCTCATTAGTATCAGGAGTTGTATCATTTGTGGAAAGTAAAGCTACATTGTTACTCTCTTCTTGTATCACCATAGAATAAACTTTGTTAATAGATGGAAGAGGATCCATTAACAGAACTTGTGTCTTTATAACAGAAAACTTGTCATTCAAACCTGTTAGAAATTGGATGATTTGATCTTCAAGGCGAAAATCTCTTGCACTTCGCATGGCTTCACAACGACATTGATGAGCACATGTATAATTTGGGGTTGGTCTATGGGAATTCAGCTCTTCCCATAAGCCACGTAACTCAGTGAAATAATCAAGAACGGACTTGTTACCTTGTTTGAGATTGTTGATCTCAGCACGTAAATTGGAAACACAGATTCGATCAACTTTGGCAAAACGTTCTTTGAGATCATTCCATGCATAAAGGGCATTCTCCAAGAACACGATTGTTTGAGCAATGGCAGGGCTAACTGAATTGAGAATCCATGAGTGAACGAGACAGTTACAACGCTCCCATGCAGGACGATTAAGATCATTACCAGCTGGAACACCAATTGATCCATTGAAGAAGGCAATCTTGTTCTTGGCTCCAAGGCAATCTTGTCATGTGACAAAAAGTACATAATCTACTATCTTTCTTATTGTTAGATGAACCACCATAGGAATTAGAATTTTTACCATGATCGGTAAATTTCCTTGAATCATAAGCATTAACAAGAGTGTTAGCCTCATTAGTATCAGGAGTTGTATCATTTGTGGAAAGTAAAGCTACATTGTTACTCTCTTCTTGTATCACCATAGAATAAACTTTGTTAATAGATGGAAGAGGATCCATTAATAGAACTTGTGTCTTTATAACAGAAAACTTGTCATTCAAACCTGTTAGAAATTGGATGATTTGATCTTCAAGGCGAAAATCTCTTGCACTTCGCATGGCTTCACAACGACATTGATGAGCACATGTATAATTTGGGGTTGGTCTATGGGAATTCAGCTCTTCCCATAAGCCACGTAACTCAGTGAAATAATCAAGAACGGACTTGTTACCTTGTTTGAGATTGTTGATCTCAGCACGTAAATTGGAAACACAGATTCGATCAACTTTGGCAAAACGTTCTTTGAGATCATTCCATGCATAAAGGGCATTCTCCAAGAACACAATTGTTTGAGCAATGGCAGGGCTAACTGAATTGAGAATCCATGAGTGAACGAGACAGTTACAACGCTCCTATGCAGGACGATTAAGATCATTACCAGCTGGAACACCAATTGATCCATTGAAGAAGGCAATCTTGTTCTTGGCTCCAAGAGCTCGTTCCATGGATCGTGACCAAGAAATGTAATTAGAACCGTTTAGTTGAGGAGTGATGCTGACAGAATTAGGACCTTCACTCGGATGAACGTAATAAACGGAATCAACATCGCCATTGGTGATACGATTTGCAGTAGGATCAATGCGTGGAGGCATGATCAAAAAGGAAGAAAGAGCAAGGTGAAAGAGAAGAAGAAAACAGTGAGAAACAGTTACCAGATATGAATTGGATCAGAGATGATTGAGCTAAAAGAAATGCGGAAGAGTATAGGAAAGGATCGAAGACGATGATACTAGGGGTGGCAGAACGGGTCGTGGCCCGTCGGGCCAGCCCGCCCACCCGCCAAGAAATGGCGGGTTGGGTTGGAATTTTGGGCCCGCCGCCCACTAACGCCCGCGCCGCTAAAGACCGCCACCCGCCAAAGCCCGCCCCGCCAAAACTCGTCGCCCGCAAAAGCCCGCCGCACCTTTTTTATTAACATGGTTGGTATTTTATTTTCCAAATTATATACAGTATGAAATTTATATACAACCTTGCATCACATGAAAATTATATACTTTATGAAAATTATTTACTATGATAATCATTATGAAATTATTTACAGTATGAAAATTATTTACTAGCCTTGCATCACATGAAAATTATATACAATATGAAAATTGATATACAGTATGAAAATTTGAAGATTCTCCAAATTATTAGTCTTGCTCATATTTTATTTGCCTTGCGCAAAAAATTGCTCAGTAAGCCAATTTGTGCATGCTTTTATAAAAACACATAGTTTGTTTAATTTGTGCATGCTTTTATAAAAACACATAGTTTATATATATTGCTCAGTAGGCCAATTTTTATACAAAATTTATAAAAACACATGTTTTGTGCATCCTTTTAACGGGACTGTTTGAGAAATTTCTAACCCAATTTGTTCTTATTGAAAGGTAAAAAAAAACCTTTTAATTTCTTAAAAATATGGAAAAAATAAAAATAAAAAAAGAAGGAGGGCAAGCCCGCCGCACGCCAACCCGCCACCTTGGCGGGGCGGGCTTGATTTTCATGCCCATTTAAACTTGGCGGGCATGCCCGCCCCGCTCTTTTTTTTTGCGGGCATTAAGCGGGGCGGGGCGGGCGACCCGTTTTGACACCCTTAGATGATACCATATTATGAACATTGAATAATAGCCATAATAATGGAAAATAATATCAATGTAAAGGAGAAAAGATGAGAAAAGTAATGAGTAAGGATCTTGGTTCATTGATGATGATTGAATCATTTATATATACAAGGTAGAGTTAGTTACTTGGTACATAAGAAAGCTAACAAACTTAACTAACTCATTGAAAGCTATAACTAACTAATTATCCTATTGATTATTCATCATCTATTAATAGTTGTTCAGAGATATCAGATGCAGGGACACGGGTCTGAATCCATGATATCCGACATATTCACCTTTAAATGATAAATTCCAACCAAAATGCTATTTAAAAAAAAAAAATCAATTTGTTGAATTTTTCCCAAACTCAAGAAGAGATCTTTCAATTTTCATACTATACTAGTCTGGGACATCTTTTCATTATTAATGTCATATCTAAGTCCAATGTCCGTTCAATTAATGTCAGAAGGTATTGATTGTCGATCCTATACTTTTTCAATAATGATTAATTGATACGAATTCTAATTTAAATTGTAAATTATCATTATATATATATATATATATATATATATATATATATATATATATATATATAAGTTTTTTATTTTCTAAAACTTTTGGATGACTCGTTTAGGTTGTTATGTAAGCACTTGCTCGTGCCTTTTACCTGAAAAGGACAAGTAGTACATGGATATTCAACGATATTGAGATCTATATATGGGGGGTTGTGATTTTGTAAGCAATCAAGTACTCTAGAGAATCATCACTTATTATTGAATTGAAAATTCAAATTTCGTAGTGATTCCTTTAATGAAATGGTCATAATACATAGTACACCTTCCTTATTGTCTTTCACGTGTAAATATTCCTCAACTCTCTTTTTCCTTGTCTGCTTCACAATTGCACAATGTATAATCATGCCTTGGTTTGGAATGTGAAAACACAGAATTGGAGGGTCTGTCATCTGTGTGCCTTGTAAATATCAGTTCAACAAATTGTTTTCTTCATCAATAATTACCCTTCTTACAACTAGTATCAGGAAAAATAACTCCCACATTGAAAAAAAAATAAGATGATACACTTTGTATACTTTAAAAGAATTTTTTTCTATATACCAAGGTCTAATCTGCCAGGTTCACCTATGTCCTAGAAAATTAGGCCAACTAGAAGATTAACACACTTCGGAGCACTGTCTGTCGGAGCCAAAACTTTTTAATAGTGAGAACAACTTATATAAATATTTTCTCTGTTTAATTTTAAATGTTAATTTTAAGTTTTGTATCAATTTTTTATAAAATAGTTATATTTAATAATGAAATTAATATTATTTATCAAAATATATTTTGGCTTAATTACATTTTAGTTCTTATGTTTTAGCCAACTCACGAAATTGGTCCCTATGTTTTAAAATTGAACGAATTAGTCCCTATAGTTTAATGTTTTGTGCAGTTTTAGTCCCCCATCCCAATATTGATCCAACTGTTCGCGCACTGTTCATGTACGGACATGCACTGTTCATGTACGTTTTTGGATCAAAATTGGGATGGAGGACCAAAACTGCACAAAACATTAAACCATAGGACTAATTCGTTCAATTTTAAAACATAGAGACCAATTTCGTGAGTTGGCCAAACATAAGAACCAAAAGTGTAATTAAGCCATATATTTTTAATTATAATTGACATATGTAAAATAAAATTCAATAAATAAAAATATGTTAATAAAAATATATTATATTAAATATTGAAAACTTATAATTATTTTGAGATTGAAAAAGTGAAAATATAATATTGCGACAAAATTCTACACTAATTTTGGTGATATTTATATTCCCAAAAATTGTCAACAATTGAGCTTTCAAAAACTCTAAGTATAACTCCCACAACAATATGAAATTTTTAGGGCATTTTTTAATGCACCACCCAAGTTTTTTAGGCACCACGTAAAATTATTTTTTTGCCCCTATATTTCGGATGTGCACATCCGGACGCACCAATTTTTTAAAAAACACTGAAGTGTTCTGGATATGCATATCCGAAAATAATTCTGATGTGCACATCCGGAAGTATTTCTTATTACTTCGCGCCAGACGTTCTTCCCCCCTCATTATTCACCTTTCCATTTCCACTCCTTCTCAAACTCTCTCAAACTCTCAAATTTTCAATCACCACAAATCTCGATTTTTTCCACTCGAGTTCGGCGCAGCGCAACTACTACAACGATCAACACACTCCAAATCCTCCGTATCACATTTTAATCGGTAAGTTTTCAAATTTTAGAGTTTCAGAGTAATTTTCGAGTAATCGATTTAGAGTAGACATTTAGGTGTAGAAATTGTTAGGTTGTATGAATAACATAGGTTAGAGACAATGTAGGTCATTTTTACTGCTTCAAACCGACGATCAGGGCATAAAAATGCCCTTTTGGTTGTTACAGTGGCCATGAGTGCCGTTTTTAAACTTCAAAATACGTACCGGATGTACAGATCCGGAAATATTGAAACGTTTAGTGTTTCCGGATGTGCACATCCGGAAATACCTAACGTTTAAAATTCTGAGTCCTTCCGGATGTGCACATCCGGAAGACTTTTTTTTTTCCTTTTTTAATTTTGCTTGTTTGTTTGTTTTTGTTTAATTATTTTTAAACAAAATTTAATTTATTTATTATGCTTTGCAGATTAGATGGCTGACAGAGACGATCGTACCATACATAGACGGACAACTCAGCACGCATCTGTCCGACGTGAGCGGATGCAATCTACAGCCGAGGCTTCCGACGCAGAGGGAGTTGGGGTAGCCCCTACAGCTGAGGGACATCCTACACCACAGCCATCCACATCACAGGTTCAGGCTACTTCAACATAACAGGTTCAGGCCACTCCCCCGTCAGCCGCCGATTCTACATCTCGGAGGCGTCGGGATTCTACTGCTAGTTCATCAGGGTCCCAGCCCGCACGCAGGCGTCGTCGGGAGACTCCAGCTCCATCAGCTGCTCCTCCTCGTTCCCCTGTTCCTGTTCCTGTTCCAGAGGGTGATCACCCAACACATGAGGGTGTTGAGGATGATGACGATTTCGATGAGCTGGGCGGTTACCCCGGGGGACCGTCTAATTTGTCCCTACTCGCGGGATACTCTGAGCATACTGCCAGATTTGTCTGGCTAGGACAGGTAACCTTTCTCGGTTTATTTATAGAATTGTATTCGTTGAAAATATGTTCATTTGTAACATTGTTTTATTTGGAAATTTTCAGGATAAGGATTCACAGAAGTTCTATAACCATGGGGGCAAGGTTATGGACACGATTGAGATGCTGCCAGAGGCTGAGTGGTTCACGTCTGCACTTGCGGAGTCTGGTCTTGGAGGCCTGTCTAGGATTGGGTATTCCCAGATCCAGTACGGTATCCTGATGGCATTTGTTGAGAGATGGCACCCTGAGACATCCTCATTCCATCTACCGTACGGCGAGATCACGATCACGCTAGACGACATCTCGTGCCTCTTACATCTACCGATCACGGGTACCCTTCTGAGTCACGGTAGGATGACGAAGGCGGACGACATAGAGTTGTTGGTTACAGAGCTTGGGGCTAGCCCAGAGAAGGCACATGCGGAGGTGCACCAGTTGAGGGGCGAACACGTCCGGTTCTCATTTTTGATGGATAGATTTACTGAGGCGCTTGCAGAGGCAGGACGGGCAGATGGTGATCCAGCTGAGGTGGCGATCCACAGGACGCGTGCCCTAAGGTGCTACTACTTGTTTTTGCTAGGCACGCAGGTGTTTGTGGACACCAGCGCCTATTATGTTGATATCGTCTACCTCAGGTACCTTTCGGATCAGACAGAGATCCATCGGTACAACTGGGGGGCTGCTGCGCTGGCATTCACCTATTCCAGGCTCTCTGATGGTTGCCGCTGGGCAGCCAAGACTGTGGCAGGCAGCTGTACGCTATACGTGGTAACAATCTAATATTCTAAGTGATTTTTTCATTTCTTTTCTTTCTGTATTCATTATAATGTTTGACACCCATGTTATGTTTTCCATTTCAGGCGTGGATTTTACAGCACTTTCCCTATATTACTGGTTGGGGGAGTGCCCAGGGGTACACTGAGGATATGCCACGTGCTGCTGCATTTGTCCTGCTCAGAGGGAACCAGGCGCCGAACCCCTTCAGAGTGTATCTAGATCGGATGGCTGTTGAGGACGTTTTGTATTGCCCCTATGCCGCTCACCGTGTGACGCGCCCGTTCGATGAGGTTTGTTTGTTCTCAGGATGGTTGGCATGCAGTTCGACCGTTACTGCCCGATACCTACCAGAGCGCGTCTTGCGTCAGTTCGGTTACACGCGGACGATCCCCAGGATGCCTCATGAGTCTGCTCCTCTAGGCTTGACCCGCAGGCAGATAGATGAGCTATATGCTGACTACCAGTCCCACTTGGTACCGGAGAAGGCTCGGGCGACCAGAGCGGAGACAGACTGGAGTGTTACTGCCGGGTACATCGTGTGGTTCTACACCGTCTCACACCCATGCATGGTGCCCACTGCTGAGGGATCGCCACCCAGACCTGCTCATCAGGAGATATTAGAGGAGCGACAGTCTCAGCTGGACCACACTCAGGATGTCCTACCACGCTGTCGTGAGATAGAGCAGATAGCGCGGCAGGCCATTGCGGACGGTCACCTCCCTGAGGGCTCTAGTGCCAGACTTGTCGTGGACAGGATTATTACGATTGCTCATGGGGCACTTCAGTACCGCAGACATTGATCCAGGATGGCGGGTAGGGGCAGAGGGGGCAGAGGAGCAGGGGAGCTAGGAGAGATCCTTCGCCATACGCAGTAGTTTTTTGTTTGATGTATTATATTTATATTAGATGTATGCACTGTATTTTGACAGAGATTTATTATATATATATATATATCATTTTATTTTATATATGGATGTTGTCAAATGTATATTAAATTGCGACGATTTATTAACATATGCGACCAAGCAAAAAAACCGATTTTAAAAAAAAAATAATGTTCTGCCTTTTTCCGGATCTGCAAATCAGGAATGTTTCCGGATGTGCACTTCCGGAAAGAATCAGCGTTTTTAAAAAAATTGGTGCGTCCGGATGTGCACATCCGGAATCAGGGGGCAAAACCGGAAATTCAGATGGTGCCTAAGAAACAAGGGTGGTGTGATAAGAAATGCCCAATTTTTAAACTTTATATGAAAAGATTGATATCGGCTATAATTTTAATCTTTTAAATTTTAATATAATATAATAATAATATTTTATTATTATTATTATTTAATTAAAGATGAAAATTGTCTGATACTTACGTTTTTATATGATGGATTACATAATAATCTTTATTTTAGATTAATCAAATTTGTTTTTAATATAAAAATAACATGCATTTCTTTAATTAAAATATATGTAACAATGCAAAACATAATACTAATCATGAATAAGGATTAAAAGATAGTGGGGACACTAGCCCACACTTCTTGCATATCGCTCCGTTCTTGCTTTGGAGACATAAATTAGAGGTGGCCATCTTTTGTTGACTGTCAGACTACAAAAAACTTGTAGGATCCTCTGACATATGTCTTCAAGAAGGTTCTAGGACCTCCATACACTAAATCGAGACTATAAAGTCTAATGAATGTCTCCTATTCAGATACTTAAAATCCAAACCTAACAAATGAAGAAATAATGCTTCGATAAACTATAGAAGACACTGTAGAAAAAAGCAACATTGTCATTTTGACACCAAATAACGAAGCCCTAGAACGAGATTTAACGTCAAAACCTTCTCTCCCCATGAAGCTTCTCCATCCTCCGTGTTTAACATGGTCTTCGTCCATTTTTCTCCACAACACACATGAAATTCTCAAACAAAAACTACAACAATTCATCGAAGCGACCATATTATTTTCTCAAACGAAAACTGCAACAATTCATCAAAGTGACCATATTATTTTTATGTTTGATTGATGAAGTAGTGTTTAAACCCATCATCTCAAGGGCTTCGAAAGGATCTTTAAAAGGACATGTATCTTATTCTCCGAACTAAAGTTGCAATCAAATGAGTAGAGTGTTAAACCAAATAAGGCTTGAAGAGCAACACCTTTAACAATATAATTGAGAATAATTGGTACTCTAATGTGTTTGTTTCCATATGTAAAACAATTTTGATCATCTAAAAGAAAAAGGGAACGCTCATCTGCTGCTAGATAGAGAATTGATTATTTGTTTCGGAGTCAACAAATTTGACCACTTAGACTTCAAGTATGATATGATTATCTTCCCCTCAAAAGAAAATGACCATCTTTGCGAAAGTCAACGAGATTGATCATCTATACATCAAGGTAAACATGATCATTTGTACCTAGACATGCCTGATCATTTGTACTCAATGCAAGTGATCACATATGCCCCTAGACACAAGTTCTTTTATTCATTATACTTTCTTAGGAAAGTGATTACTTGTAATAAAGCTTTATTTAGCTTTCCACTCAGTGTGAGTTGTTGTAAACAAACATCTCCGTAATTTCCCAAGTCCTCTAGTGTGAGGCAAAAAATTACTTCAAGGTTTAAGGCAAGGAAGTCCTCTAGTGTGAGGTAGTAAATTTCTACAAGGTTTAAGGCATGGAATTACTCTAGTGTGATGCAAGGAAGTCCTCTAGTGAGATACAAGGAAGTCATTTGGTTTGAGGCAAAAAAAAAATCTAATACTGATTTATCATAGTGGTTATATGTAATCAGTTTTGATTATAGTTGAAATCTCTCTAGCATTAGAGGATTGGACTAACCTCTTGTTAACTGGGTGAATAAGTATAAGTTATGTATCTGGATCTCTTCCCTAGATCCTTTTTTTGTGTTTTTATCACATTTAGATGGTACTAGAGCCCGTGCCTCTTATTTGAACACTTAACAATGTAAAAATAAAATATCCTTAAGAAAAACATGACTTTCATTACCGAGTCGTCCTCTAAATCCACTGAAAAATGAAAATCATGGTACTCATTTGTCTCTAACTAAACCACATTTGTTTAATTAAGATGATGAAAAATTTTCTTGGTGGAAATTTTTCTTATAGTTTATATATGTCTCAAGATAAAGATTTGTAGGACATGCTTGAAGATGGTCTTGATATACCCATTAATACACAAGGAGTTGCTACAAACAAGAAAGCATTATCACCTGAGGATAATAAAAAGTATAAACTTTACCATAAAGCAAAAAGCATTATGGTGAAAGTAATTTATTTCAAGTAATTTCTTTAAAATCCTAATTAATTTTCTTCCAAGAGCATATTTGATTATAGGGCCAAGACATATAAAAGTGATCAATAAATGAAAAAAGTCAAAGTTCGGATATTAAATAATAAAAAATGAGATGCTTAAGATGAAGGACGATGAAGACATTAAAACTATGTTATCATATTTTAAAACTCTATTCTCTTAACTTTATGCCTTGATCAAGAGTATACACTATCAAAGATCATTTGAAAAAGATTCTCATAAGTCTTCCTCCCTGATGAAGACCTAAAGTTACATCAATTTAAGAAGTCAAATATTTGAATTAATTGAAGGTTGAGAAAAACACAAGAAAGGCGGTTTGAATTGAGTTTTACAAATTTTTCAAAGAACTATGTAACACACACACACACTAACAAGGTATAGATCACGGAAAGAAAAAACATAATTGGTTATCCTAGTTCACTGTTAACTAAGTTAATCCAATCCGTCCGCCAAGGTGATTTTGCCTTATCACAAGAACTTAATCCACTAATCTTTGACAAGATTACAACAACCTCTAAGTCATCAACGACTTAGCCCTCTCGAGCCTACTGACTAACACACTCAATCACTCAAGGATAACTTATAATCAACCTCTAAATTGTTCAACAACAATTTAGCCCTCTCGAGTCTACTGACTAACACACTTAGTCACTCAAGGAAAACTTACAATCAACCTCTAAATTGTTCAGCAACAATTTAGCCTTCTCGAGTCTATTGACTAACACACTTAGTTACTCAAGGAAAATCACTTAGAAAGTGTTACAAGAATGTTTACAATATTGCTTCTTAATAAGCAGGTTGAAAAAAATTTAATAACAATATTTCTACACAAATATGAGCATCAACTTTTTGTGTCTTTGAGTTTTTTGACAAAGTATGTACTTCAGTGTTTTTGACTTGTGAGTTGTTAATCTTTGCAATGCAACATAGTCTTCTATTTATAACCTCGTTGACAGATAAGAATGTCTTTGAGCTTGGCTAGCTGTTTTTAACGGTAGAATCCTTGGAGAGCAGAAGTATTAAAAGCTTAGTGTTGTGAATTAGGATGCCTTTGAACAAAATATACTCGGTTTCTTTATAGGCAAGAAACACGCAAGGGTTAGGGTTAACAAGGAAAAACAACAAGGATTGGTTATAAATGTTATTCTTTACTTTCTCTATAAAACAGATTACAAGTACTCAAGAATAACAAATAACCCTGTCACCCTAATTAGGTTTTGTCATACCACACCTAAGATGAAATACTAGTATTTTATTTATAATAAAACCTAACATACTAAACTAATGGGCTTTTTAACAATTACCCATTACAAGCTAACTTAGGGTACAAGCTAACTTAAACAATTATATCTTTAACGCAAGGCCCAATGCGACAACTACACACTAGAACACACTTCGACTACAACATGTAGGTCTTCGACCACAGCATGTGAGCAGACTTCGACGATATGCTAACTAGAGTTCGGTCCAATACCTCACACTTAGAAAGCTTTCTGGTCAATTCTGGGCAAAATCTCTGCTTTATACTATTTTAGGAAAGAGTCGTTTGTACGGATTCTTGGTCTTCACGTTTTTCTTTAAACTTTGAGCTTTTGATCCTCATCATGTATTTTGAACTTTAACGTTGATCAGAGTCTTCAGAATCCTTCCTTTAGAAACAAACGATTTCTTAAGAAGTACATATATTCTTCTTCAAAAACTCTGATATGTATCAGAATCTTGTTGAGTTGCGCTAGAAGTTGATTCCAATGATAATTGTATATCTGCACACTTAAGATAAAATTAGAGTACCAAATTGTTACATATAAAATATATGCATTATTATCATCAAAACTAGAGAGTATCTGCAGAATCAAGATCTTGTTCTAGCATTAATTGTTCTAACTATGATGAACATGAAAATATTTTAAATGCTTCATAGCTAATGGATTTGGTATAATAAATATGGATTCAATGATATATGGTGTTGTAATGAACAACAGAAGAAGAATGGTTGTACGAAGAACATGTTATTAAAATTCATACCCCACAAGCACCAACGTTTGTGTTTTTCTTCTAGTGGCTTAAAGAGAGGTAATGCTAACACGTATTTTTAAATTTTGAAGAAAAGCAAGTTTAAAACATTTGAAAAGAAGAAACCTTCTAGGATTAATCTCAAAGGATACAAAACGATATGGGTACCTAAATATCAAATTATACATGTATCAAATTTTCTATACAGAAGGATTAAAGCACCCGTCCTAGAATATAGACAGTGGATGCTACATACATATGACACACAAAAATTGTATGTTCTAAAGTAATACACTTAAGTAGGAAGTAATTGTGGAATTTTGGGGAAAGTAGTTAGGGGAGAAACTAGTATGCTATTTATAATAAAACCTAGCATACTAAACTAATGAGATTTTTAACAATTATCCATTACAAGCTAACTTAGGGTACAAACTAAATTAAACAATTGGATCCTTAACACAAGGCACAATTCGACGGCTACACACTAGAACACACTTCGACTATAACATGTAGGTCTTCGACCACAGCATGTGAGCAGACTCGACGACAAGCTAACTAGAGTTCGATCCAATATATCACAAATCTCCACCTTGGATCTAACTCTATAACATCAAGAAACAAACTAGCTTTCTTCATGCAGCTTTATCAACTGTATACAGTGGAAAAACTTGCAACTGGGCAACGTCTTGGTGATCATATCAGCAACATTATGATATGTCAAAACCTTTAGCACTTGGACTTCTCGACGCTCGATTACCCCTCGAACGAAATGCAGCCTCACATTAATGTGCTTGATTCGCTCATGATAGGCTGAATTCTTTGACAGGTGTATTGCACTTTGACCAGCACATTTAACAGTGATACTTCAACATTGAATTTTTAGCTCCTTTGTAAAACCTTCAAGCCACAATGCTTCCTTCACAGCTTGAGTTAGGGCAATATATTCCACTTCAGTGGTTGATAAGGGAACAACCTTCTGAAGTGTTGCTTTCCAACTGATTGTTGTCCCAAACATAGTGAACACATATCCAGAAATAGATTTTCTAGAATCCATACAACATGCATAATTAGAGTCGACATATCCTTCGATTGCTGCTTTACTATCTTCACCCAAGGCTCCACCATTTATGTACCTTAGAATCCACTTCAATGCTTGCCAGTGAGCCTTTCCAGGATTCACCATGTACCTGCTTACAAGACTTACTGCATATGATATGTCAGGTCTAGTACAGACCATTGATTCGATGTCGCGCACAGATCAAAACGAGTATTTTTGAAAAAAGTAGTAACGGTAACGTCAACTCGAGTATCGTTCTCACAAGGATTCTTGTATTGAATTTAACCAACTATAGTAACGGTTTATGGGGGGTTGGTTTTGATTTAGAAAAAATAATGAAAATAAGTGATTATCAAAATACGTTGAAACGGTTAATCTGCTATTTCAGTTTCCCAACTTATCATCGGTCCAAATAATTCCCAATTCCTAAGCGAACTCTATCCCCTTTTCGATTATAATAACAATCAAACAAACGCAATTGATATTATATGATACATATTCCTAATATCCGAATTAAGCAAACGGATTAGATATAGTAACCGTGAATTAAACAAACACGAGAAACATACGTGGATTAAGCAAACGCGATTAAAGTATTAGAACATGAAATCATCGAAATAAATCAATCAACCCTAAGATAAATCGAATTAAGCAATCAAGATACCACAGAGAAGAATTGAAAGGAAATAGATTTTCTTGGAAATTAAAAGAACCTCAAAGTGTCGGCGGAAACCGATTACAGCAGATTAATCCTCGGGATTATTTCTCCATTCAATCGTACAAAAGCAAAAACCAAAATTCAATAGTGAAAAGAACGTTCTGTTACTATAGAGCAGCTCAAATCCTTATAAAAAAAATATGGCTTTTCACTACTAACTCAAACTGGGTCGGAAACATAACCGATTCCCATAAAACGACCCGAAATAAATTATTTTCTAAACTCAAAATTCGGGTTCTGACTTCAACGACCTATTTTACCATCTTTCACTCCGAATCAGCTTCTGCGTAAAACATGAAAGTTGTAGCTATCTATCTTAGCTTTCCATCGACTGGTAGAACGCGTAGAACGACATCCCGTAGTCCAAATTATGACCTGCACAGTGAAAGGTATCAAATAAGTGTTAATGCTGAAAAATAAGTTGCGAAAATAAAATAAAGGTAAAAACAAACTTAAATATGAAAACACATTAAAATAGTAAAAACACTCAAATAAACTGTAGGAATGCCTAAATAAAAATATAAGAGAATATGCATTAAAATGCACTGATCAAATTCCCCCACACTTGAACTTTTGCACTCCGAGCATAATGATAACTTCAAAAATTTAAAACGAAACAAAGCAGAGCGTGTATTTCCAAAGGTATTCAATATACAAGGTACAAGTAGAGTCCCAAGTCTAAGCTTCAAGAATATGGTGTTAGTGAGTAACTCTTTTGTGACATTCATAACTAATACGAAAACAACTTACCAAAGAGTACATCAAAAGTAGTAAGATCCTCACAAGATATAATTCACTCAACTCTCAA
Source organism: Lathyrus tuberosus (assembly GCA_022829125.1). Taxonomy (NCBI): domain Eukaryota; kingdom Viridiplantae; phylum Streptophyta; class Magnoliopsida; order Fabales; family Fabaceae; genus Lathyrus; species Lathyrus tuberosus. Next base: position 11,342,460 of record JALAZF010000098.1, on the reverse strand, counting down.
GTGTTAAGGCTAACTGTTTAAACTCAAAGCACAACAAGAAAGTTAATACTACCATAACCTTGAAAAGACTCTAAATCCACACTTGAAATACATGCACACAAAGATCAAAAGGACTTTTATTCAGGTTGTAACGTGGCCAAGGTAAGGGTAGGATAAATCCTAAGGGGTACTAGGCAAAAACTCAAAGGGTCAAAAGAAAATTGAAGAAGAATTAGGGAGTTGAACTAAAAACACTTTAATAACCTTCAAACAACAACTTTTCCATATTTCCTCTTTTTTATTTTTTTATTTTTTTATTTTATTTTTTTCTTTTTCAGAAGGAAAATGTATTGACGTCCTACTTTCTTTTCTCTTTTTTTTTTCTATATATATATATATATATATATATATCTATTTTTTTCTGCCAACCTTTGAAACATCACAACTGTATTGTTCAACCCCACAAAACTCCATACAAGACTCTTTCGACCCCTTGATTAGGGTGATAATTTTGTTGTTTGCTTTCGGCTTGTAATGAGTTTTAAACAAAAAAAAAAGGTAAACAGTCTCAAAGGAGTTTCCAACAAGGGATAATATTTTTCAGGGTTGGCTTTTTGGCTAAGTGGCTAAAAATAATACAAAAACAAGTTGCCATTATCATATCAATGTGCACAAGTAAACAAAAAACTTACAGAGTAAATTTAAATTCTAGAGGCTGACAAACATGAGTGAAACACACAAGAAAGAAAAAGGAATGGATGTTTTTGTGCATTATCCATTATTAGGCTCAAATGCTCACAAGGTTTAGTAATCTACCACCAATGATGTACAATTCAGAGTTTAGTCCTACATATCACACTAAGAATGCACAAAAAAGGAGTCAATCACATCACATCATAAGTCTTTAGTCAAGAGAGCTTAGAACAAAACCCATACTTGTAACTCAAAAACCAAAGAAGAAGCATGCTATTTTTTTTAAACAAAGAAAATAATGAAAGCAAAACAAATAATAATAAAAACAAATAAATAGTTCCCTCCCCCATACTTAAAACATGCATTGTCCTAAATGAAAGGACATAACTATTAAAAAAGAGTGAGGGAAAGGAAAAAACACACCCGAGTATTCAAGGTGGATAGGTGATCGCATAAGCATCCTTTTCCAAAGAGAGATTTCCTACCGTCTCCTCTTCCAAAGTGGGGAGGATTTTTAGGTAGCATCCATCGACCTTGAAATTTTTATTGGTGCCTTTGCCTTTTATTCCAGGATCAAAGAACCTTCTTCTATAGGTAAAAGTGTCGAACGAACAAGTGAAAGTGGCCTTCTCTTTGTCCTCTGGTGCAATGTAGATCTCATTTTTAATAGCATCCAAACTCACTAAGTTAGACCAACTTTGGGGCTGCCTCACCGTTTTTTCTCCATCATCAAGCAAAATCCGATGCATGCACATGGAAGGGCTAATACCGGGAATGTCTGCCAAGGTCCACCCAGCCACCTTTTTATGCCTCTTTAAGACCTACAAAAGCTTACTTTCTTGATCAAAATCAAGGTTAGACGAAATAATAACAGGAAGTTTTTCATTTCTCTCTAAGTAGGCATATTTAAGATTTTCCGGGAGTGGTTTGAGATCTAAAGAAGGAGGCTGTTCAATGGACGGAATGGTCGGGGCAGCAAGGATGTCAAGAGCCTCAACCGCACAAACCACTTCATCTATAGCCTCATCCACATAAAAAACATCAGCCTGCAGGGCAGCATTTATTTCGGCACAAACAGAGCAAACATTAGTGTTAGTACATACATCACAAGAGTAAACATCCTCAAAATCAGACAATGATGGAAAATCAGCTGCAAACAAATCAGTACAAATATCATCAACAGTTTCAGAAGACAACTCTATTTAAAAAACAGAATGCTCTTCCAAGTGTTGTTGGTTTGATCCTTGAGCTTGCTGCATGTTATTCATTGAAGTGGCAAGTTATCCAATCTATATTTCCAAAGTCTGAAAATTAGAATCTATTTGTTGCTGATACTTAATATTATTTACAACCATTTGTTTAACAAGGTCCTCTAGTGAAGGTTCGGAAGGTGCAGAACACACAACTTGGAATTCCTTCAAATGCTTATTCGGATCCTCACCTGTAAAACCATTAAAACTTGGCAACAAGTGTGTTAAACCAGATTTAAATTCGAAAGGTACAGCAACAGCAGGATATTCAATACATAAAGAATTATAATTCACACAAAGTGCAACCAGTTCTCTCAGAGTCATTTGATCAGGCATGATATGATTATCACTTTTAACACAAAATCAAATAAAATCACTACATATTTAAAAAGAATGAAAAATAAGAAAAGCGATTAAAATAAAATCTAAAAAATATAAAAATAACGCAAAAAATCTAATTAAATAAATAAAGATTGCAATTTTTTTTTCAGATTTTTTTTGAAAATATGAAAATAGAAAATAAATCAAATAAAATAGAAAAATGCATAATTTACGATTTTGAAGGTCGAAATCATTTAGAACTTAATTCTAAATGAGTAATGTTTGTAGATTTTTTTCTGATTTTATGGAAAAGGTACGGAGAAAATCAAAACAGTAGCTTCCAAACGTACCTGTTAGGTTGACACGCTTACCACTGCACCGTAACCCTGAAAATCAACAAGCAAAAAAAAGAACAAAAAATCTAACAAAACTCTAAACTAAAATTATAAAATTGGTTAAAATCAAGAAGAACCCCCGGCAACGGCGCCAATTTGATCCGCTGTCGCGCACGGATCAAAAACGAATTTTAGAAAAATGTAGTAACGGAAAACGAAACTCGGATGTTGTATCGCAAGGATTCTTGTTGAGAATTTAATCAATTGAAAACGATTGGGGTTTTTTAAGTTTTGATTAAGAAAATAGGAGGAAATAATTGATTATAAAAAAAGTGATTATGAAATAAGTTGATCTACCGTATCGATCTCCTACTTATCATTGATCCGAATAATTCTCAATCCCTAAGCGGACTCTATTCCCTTTTCGATTACAATATCAATTAACAAGCGCAATGGATACTGCAAGATATATATCCCTAATTTCCGAATTAAGAAAACGGATAAACACAATCGCGAATTAAGCAAACCCGATATAGAAACACGATTTAACGACAAAGCGACGTAAACAGCGAGTAAAAGTTATAGGGACATACAATCATCGAAATAAATCAATCAACTCTAAGAAAAGTATAATTAAGCAAACAACAAATCAAAGAGAAGAACTGAAAGGAAAATAAATTTAATTGAGAAACATAAGAACCTCAAAGTATAATGGAGGCACGATTACAGTAGATCAACCCAAAGAGTTTAGTTCTCCATTCATTCGTACAAAAGCAAAAACCAAAATTCAATAGTGAAAAGAACGTTCTGTTACTGTAGAGTAGCTCAAATCCTTATAAAAAAATAAGGTTTTTCACTACTAACTCAAACTGGGTCGGAAACATAACCCAGACCCATAAAACGACCCGAAATAAATTATTTTCTAAACTCAGAATTCGGGTTCTGACTTCAATGACCTATTTGACCATCTTTCACTCCGAATCAGCTTATGCGTAAAGCATGAAAGTTGTAGCTCTTTGTCTTAGCTTTCCATCGACTGGTAGAACGCGCAGAACGGCATCCCGTAGCCCAAGTTATGACATGCGTAGTGAAAGGTATCAAATAAGTGTTAATGCTGAAAAATAAGTTGCGAAAATAAAATAAAGGTAAAAACAAACTTAAATATGAAAACACATTAAAATAGTACAAACATAAGAGAATGTGCATTAAAATGCACTGATCAAATTCCCCCACACTTGAACTTTTGCACTCCGAGCAAAATGATAACTTCAAAATTTTAAAACGAAACAAAGCAGAGCATGCATTTCCAAAGGTATTCAATATACAAGGTACAAGTAGAGTCCTAAGTCTAAGCTTCAAGAATATGGTGTTAGTGAGTAAATCTTTTGTGACATTCAAAACAAATACGAAAACAGTTTACCGAAGAGTACATCAAAAGTAGTAGGATCCTCACAAGATATAATTCACTCAACTCTCAAGTGTTTAGGCTAACTGTTTACACTCAAAGCACAACATGAAAGTTAATAGTGCTATAAGCATGAAAAGACTTTAAATCCACACTTGAAATACATGCACACAAAAATCAAAAGGACTTTTATTCAGGTTGTAACGAGGCCAAGGTAAGAGTAGGATAAATCCTAAGGGGTACTAGGCTAAAACTCAAAGGGTCAAAAGAAAATTGAAGAAGAATTAGGGAGTTGAACTAAAAACACTTTAATAACCTTCAAACAACAACTTTTCCATATTTTCCACTTTTTTATTTTTTATTTTTTTATTTTTTTTTTCAGAAGGAAAATGTATTGACGTCCTTCTTTCTTTTCTCTCTTTTTTTCTTTATTTATATATATATATATATATATATATATATATATATATATATATTTTTTTTTTTTTTTTTTTTTTTTTTTTTCTGTCAACCTTTGAAACATCACAACTGTATTGTTCAACCCCACAAACTCTTTTTTTCTTTATATATATATATATATATATATATATATATATATATATATATATATATGTATATGTATATATATATATATATATATATATATATATATTTTTTTTTTTTTTCTGTCAACCTTTGAAACAGCACAACTGTATTGTTCAACCCCACAAAACTCCATACAAGACTCTTTCGACCCCTTGATTAGGGTGATAATTTTGTTTTTCGCTTTTGGCTTGTAATGAGTTTTAAACAAAAAAAAGGTAAACAGTCTCAAAGGGGTTTCCAACAAGGGATAATATTTTTCAGGGTTGGCTTTTTGGCTAAGTGGCTAAAAATAAAACAAAAACAAGTTGCCTTTATCATATCAATGTGCACAAGTAAACAAAAAACTTCAACAGAGTCAATTCAAATTCTAGAGACTAACAAACATGAGTGAAACACACAAGAAAGAAAAAGGAATGGATGTTTTTGTGCATTATCCATTATTAGGCTCAAATGCTCAGAAGGTTTAGTAATCTACCACCAATGATGTACAATTCATAGTTTAGTGCTACATATCACACTAAGAATGCACAAAAAAGGAATCAATCATATCACATCACAAGTCTTTAGTTAAGAGAGCTAAGAACAAAACCCATACTTGTAACTCAAAAACCAAAGATGAAGCATGCTATTTTTTTTTTTGAAAACAAAGAAAATAATGAAAGCAAAACAAATAATAATAAAAACAAATAAATAGTTCCCTCCCCCATACTTAAAACATGCATTGTCCTCAATGAAAGGACATAAATATTAAAAAAGAGTGAGGGAAAGGAAAGAACACACCCGAGTATTCAAGGTGGATAGGTGACCGCATAAGCATCCTTTCCCAAAGAGAGATTTCCTATCGTCTCCTCTTCCAAAGTGGGGAGGATTTTTAGGTAGCATCCATCGACCTTGAAATTTTTATTAGTGCCTTTGCCTTTTATTCCAGGATCAAAGAACCTTCTTCTATAGGTAAAAGTGTCGAACGAACAAGTGAAAGTGACATTCTATTTGTCCTCTGGTTCAATGTAGATCTCATTTTTAATAGCATCCAAATTCACTAAGTTAGACCAACTTTGGGGCTGCCTCACCGTTTTTTCTCCATCTTTAAGCAAAATCCGATGCATGCACATGGAAGGGCTAATACCGGGAATGTCTGCCAAGGTCCACCCAACCACCTTTTTATGCCTCTTTAAGACCTGTAAAAGCTTACTTTCTTGATCGAAATCAAGGTTAGACAAAATAATAACATGAAGCTTTTCATTTCTCTCTAAGTAGGGATATTTAAGATTTTTCGGGAGTGGTTTGAAATCTAAAGAAGGAGGTTGTTCAATTGACGGAATGGTCTGGGCAGCAGGGATGTCAAGAGCCTCAGCCGCACAAACCACTTTATCTATAGCCTCGTCCACATAAAAAACATTAGCCTGCAGGGCAACATTTATTTTGGCACAAACAGAGCAAACATTAGTGTTAGTACATACATCACAAGAGTAAACATCCTCAAAATCAGACAATGATGGAAAATCAGTTGCAAACAAATCAGTACAAGTATCATCAACAGTTTTAGAAGACAACTCTATTTGAAAACAGAATGCTCTTCCAAGGGTTGTTGGTTTGATCCTTGAGCTTGCTGCATGTTATTTATTGAAGTAACAAGTTGTCCAATATGTATTTCCAAAGTCTGAAAATTAGAATCTATTTGTTGCTGATACTTAATATTATTTGTAGCCATTTGTTTGACAAGGTCCTCTAGTGAAGGTTCGGAAGGTGCAGAGCACACAACTTGGAATTTCTTCAAATGCTTATTCGGATCCTCACCTACAAAACCATTAAGGTAAAAAAAAATTTAAATATGAAAACACATTAAAATAGTAAAAACACTCAAATAAACTGTAGGAATGCCTAAGTACAAACATAAGAGAATGTGCATTAAAATTCACTGATCACCATAACATACATCAAATAACCCACTATATTAGCATATGGAATATTATTCATATAAGCTCTTTCAACATCAACAGGATTTGAATTCGACATACCATACTTTTCGAGAATCTTCCGTAGGTATGCCTCTTGAGATAAGCATAATTTTGATTGTTTTCTATCTCTTCGGATGTCAATCCCAAGAATCCTAGATGCAGCTCCCAGATCCTTCATGTTGAACTCCTTATTGAGTTCAGCCTTCACCCTTATTACATCTTCAACATTGTTGCTTGCTATTAGAATATTATCCACATAAAGCAACAAAATAACAAATGAATTACCAAGTCAAAATCTGAATTAAACACAGTGGTCGAACTGACTTCTAATGAAACTTATGCGTGCCATAAACTTGTCGAATCTCCTATTCCACTATCAAGGAGATTGTTTTAGTCCATATAAATATCTCTTCATCTTGCACACGTAATCTTCCTTCCCCTTTTCGACATACCCTTCAGGTTTCCTCATCAGGATTATTTCATCTAGATCACCATACAAGAACGCAGTCTTCACATCCATCTGTTTTAGTTCAAGGTCGAACTGTGACACCGTGACAAGCAACATTTGAATGGACTTGTGCTTCACAAAAGGAGAGAACACATAATTGAAGTCGACACCTTCTTTTTGAGTGAATCTCCTAGCGACTAATCTTGCCTTGTATCTCTTTGACACCACTCCTTCGATTCCTTCCTTAACTTTGAAAATCCATTTACAGCTGACTAACTTGGCTCCAACAGGTTTCTTGATCAGCTCCTATGTGTTGTTATCATAAATAGATTTCATCTCATCATCCATGGCCTTCAGCCAATCAGTCTTCTTTCGACTCCTCATAACTTCCTTATAGTCTCTAGGTTCTTCGTCGAGAACCTCACTTGCAGAGATTAAGGCATAAGTTATAAGATATGCATACCCAAGTCTCTGAGGTGGCTTGATGACTCTCCTCGACCTATCTCTTGCTAGCATGTAGTCATTATCAGTCTCCTCATCTTCGACAACAACTTATGCTTCTTCTTCGACTTTATCTGGGATACGCAATTCAGCATTAACATGCTCCACCTCAACAGGAATCTCTCCCTGTTCCAGCTCTTCATTAGCATCATCAATTTTCTTGAAAGCCATCTCAGTATAATTAAAAACTACATCTCGACTGGTGATACACCTCCTGTGACCTGGCTCTAGGCACCATAGCCTATAAGCTTTGACTTCTTCAGGGTATCCCACGAACATGCATCTCAGAGCGCTAGTTTTGACCTTGTCTTGTCTAATGTTAGCATAGGCCATGCAACCAAATACTCTCAGTCTGTCGAGACTAGGTGGATGTCCCGAACAAACTTCTTCAGGTGTCTTCATATCTAACGCAGTCGAAGGACACCTGTTTATCAGATATGATGCTGTCAAAATAGCCTCAGCCCAAAACACCTTCTTTAATCCAGCATTAGTCAACAGGCATCTAACTCTTTCCAAAATAGTTCGATTAAATATTTCTGCCAAACCATTTTGTTATGGAGTACCTGTAGCGAGCGATTTTGGACACGGTTCTTAAGCGCTGGTCGCTCTCTGCGGTTGAGCTTAAAACTACAGGTCGATTCATTTTTTATCCTATTGTGAGCTGATGAAGGAAGGGAAATAGATGTCTCTAATTAACCCTGCTTTGCATACTGAGTTTAAACAGCGGTCTGTTAGGTTACGAATGCTATCAATGTGGGGGGGCCTTTCTTGTGCTATTTAACAGAATGACAGGTTTCTGGCTGGGAACAAGGATTAGGATGTTAGGACTGATGCTTTTGAATTACTGCTTTTGATATGGGATTTTGGGTTTTTGTTTAGTGTGCTCGCTAAGATTTTTCTTTCAATCTTTTGCCTACGTATTCCCGTTTATCCAAAACAGGGAAATCAGAGCGTTCGTAGTTCCTCCTATTCTATGGGAGGAAATGGTTGTTTTGGTGTCTTGTTCAAAGCCCAAGACGTGAAGCGAAAAGGTGATTTGTATCTTGTTCAAAGCCCAAGATACGAAGCTAAAAGGGTGTTGTCTTTAGAGAGAATTTATCATCTCTAAAGAGGGGGGTTGTATGTCACAATTGTTGGGTGACTGGTTATAAAGGAGAATTACTTTAACCGGGATACGCGGATCCTAGCAATGCCATAATTTCCTTTAAAAGGGATTTTAACATGAAGGAGAAGACTTTAACTCAGTGTAGAGCAATGTTATCTTTCCTTAGGAATTTCTCATGCAAAAAGAAGGACAGTGGCATGGATGTTGATGATCCAGAGGCTTGTCGCTTACAGCGATTAGATGAAAGGGGAAGGAGTTGTTGGTGTTTGTGTACTGTGAACGAGGCACAGCTTTGATGCTAAAAGGTTGATTAGACCAACCAGTGGTTTTCTTATATAAAGCCTAAGAGGAGGCTAATATGTGTCTCGTACAAAGCCCGAGAGAGAGGCTAAAAGGTTTTGACTCAACGAGGGAATCTTTTGGTATCTCGTATAAAGCCCGAGATGGAGGCTATTGTTTATTTGGCTCAATAAGAACCTTTTTGTATCTCATATAAAGCCCGAGATGGAGGCAAAAGGGGTAATTGACTTAGCAAGGGAGTCTCTTATGTGTCTCGTACAAAGCCCGAGAGAGAGGCTAAACATTGTTTGACTCCGCTGGGGAGAATCATTGTACAAAGCCCAAGAGGAGGTTAGGGTTACTGTTTCAGTTAAGTGACAGGTCCAGTATACTGATTTTAAAGAGAAAATCAGTTATTATATGAGCAACACTGTACTCAGGGATTTTGACTCAGGGATTCGGGTTATTCCTGTTCTTTAAGGAGCGGGAAATCCGAAGGGTATTGAGTCTGTCCGAGTCTGCAGGTTTCCTTCCTATTTTTGAAGGGGTCACTTGAGAATGTCTTTGAGACTCAAGGAGATTAGATTGTCCAAGTCTAGAGTTTCATCTTTTGTACTATGCTTTGAGAAACAGTAGTAGACTCTACGAAAGGACTGTTCTATGGAGATGATTAAGTTCTCTTCCTATACCTCTAGGAGGTCGTCGGGACAATTTGTACGAAGCTCAAGAGGAGGCTGGAAACTTTTAAGAAGCCGACGGGTCCTTGCACTAAGCCCAAGAGGAGGCTATCATTCCCGGAGGAAGAGATCATTATACGAAGCCTAAGAGGAGGCTGTGAATACTTCTAAGAAGCCGTAGGGTCCTTGTACTAAGCCCAAGAGGAGGCGGGGTTGCTTTTAGGAAGCCTGTGGGTCCTTGTACGATGCCCAAGAGGAGGCCGATGCTTTTAAGAAGCCCGTGGGTCCCCAAATCCCGAGAAATTCAAGGCAATGCTATTCACCGAGAATAGATCAAAGTCAGGAAAGTTCGAGAATTTGGAAGAAACTCAAAGATGCCATTCACGGAGAATACATTCATATCTGGGAGTAGAGTTTCTTGACAATTCCTAATGAGGACAGCCGAAGAGAAGACTGTATCTGGTGATCCTATTGGGGATCTAGTTGTCTATTTCTATGAATAAACGAAACGGCGTCCCCTAGTTCTAGACGTAGTTGCCGGGGAAACTCGAAATATGTATACTATTATTACACAGTTGATATGAGTTTATGAAAGAAGACTTATAATGAAACAGCCCCACAATACAGTTATATGTATATGAAAGCGGTAAATGAAAGCAATAACCACTTACTCGGTTGTAGAGCTTCCATGCTGTTTGGTTAGTTGTTCAACAAAGAAAGATTGAAAACAACAGTATATTCAAAATCAAAGGAGAAAGTGCTTTGAAAAATAAAGATTTGAGGCTTACAGCTCAAGGAGAGGCCGAGGGTTTTATCAGTGAGCGCACTGTTGAATTTGTACAGAGGGACTTATACAAGTGACTGAGGCCCAAAAAGGTTTTTTGTACAAAGGGATGAGTGTTACATTCTTTCAAGAGGCCCAAAAGGTTTTAAAGAAAAAGAGTGGGGCTTATAACACGAGGGTAGGCCCAGATGATTTTTCCGTTTGAAATGGCTATCGCGCCGAGATTTTCTTTTAACGCAGAGGGACTTATACAATAAGTGAGGCCCAAAAAAGATTTTGTTTAAAAGGGGATTGGGTCTTACACTCTAATAGAGGCCCATAATGTTTTGAATGGGTCTTATAGCTCAAGGAGAGGCCCAAGGTTATTTTTCAAAAGGCGACGATCGCGCCGTTTGTTTTTTACGGTATCGGGACTTATACAATACACTGAGGCCCAAAATGTTTTGGTCAGGAAAGGATTGGGTCTTACACTCTATTAGAGGCCCAAAGTGTTTTGAAAATGATTTATGAGGGTTGAATTAATCCAAAAACCCTAATTTGTTTTCAAAAATGTATTTAATTGAACAAAAATTCAATTAAAATGATCAAAATTGTTTAACATGTGAAAAACAAATTGTGATTTTGGATTAATGCTTCAAAAATTAAGTATTGACCTACAAAATAATTAGAAAGCATTAAAAGTTGCAAAATCAATGTAGAAAAAATATTTAATATGTCAAAAACAATTAAAATATTAATTCTTTGCAAAAATATCAATTATATGAAATAAATAATATTTTTGGGATTTTTTTGATAAAATAAAATATTTTAACATTTTTGTGAATTATTAAAAAAAGAATCAACTTAAAATCATTAAAACTCAGAGAGAAATTAATTTTTGAATCAATTAAATAAAATCACAAAATTCAAATATTTGAATTTATGAAAATGGCTCCAAGAACATGGACCAAGAACACGCGCGTGTTCTGCCTTGCCCAGATTTGCATTTTCTATCCAATCTCACTGAATACTTGATTATAACATGCAATCCACATATCATTATGCTCGTCTCAACCTCACGACCATGTCTATGTCCATTAATTTCATTTAAATTAAACATACAACAAGAAATCATGAAAAATCCTCAAGAACCCTAATTTCTGCATGAAGGCTATGATTTTTGATACACGATTCAAACAATGCAATTAATTGAGGGAAAACATTCCATGCATGATTATGAACATATGGCCAAATTATTGTGCGAGGAAATATGCATAGATTGAGAGATGACCAAGTGTATGCTTACCTCTAAGCCGTGACAGCAAGTGCAATGTGATTTTTGATTTGGAGGTGTTACAGATGAGTGGTGATGATCTGAACAGCTTCCCTACACCCTATGGAGTGTGTTTGAATGGTTGGACTTGATTGAAATTGGCTGGATCAATTTGTGGTACCTCAACTGCACTTTGGTTAAAACCTTGAGCAACCAGCTGGTGATTTTGTGAAATTGGTGTTTTAGAAGTGATCTAAGTGTTTGATAAGCTCATATGTGATGTATATGAGGTGTGTGAGTGATTGGTTTGATTGGAATTGCTCTCAAACTCAAAACCCGATAGTGACTTGCCTTAGAAGGCAAAATTGGAGTGAAAGAAGAGATTTTGAGGAAAGCATCTATTTGATGGCTTTGGTGTACTCAAACTGATCACAGTTGAGCTCTATTTATAGTAGAGCAAGTTTGTTTTGCAAGGAATAGTGAATGGCAGCTGGTAAGTAGGTTTGGCCAATGTTGGCAAATGAAAATCCAAGTCTCCTCTAGCCATTGACTAGAGGTTAGGGCACAGAGCTTTGGTTCCCTTGGTCTTGGATAAGTCTTGACTGATTTCAGATGAGAATGACTCAGTCCATGCCACCTTGATGCTTCCATTGAATGCTCCAATCCAAATTTGGAGTCTTGTCCCTATTTTGGCCATTCTAGGTTCAACATGCTATTTCTTGTTCCATGGACTTTGGAGTCTTGGCTCAGTGATTGTCCCCGTTAGATTCAATCCTCTGAGGTGTCCAAGTGGATAGGAGCATTTGAATTTGGATGATTTTGGCAAATCGAGCCAAAATGCAAAATCTGCCTTGCCTTTGACAGATTTCAGCAAGGCAACTTGACAATGTCATATCTCATGGGGTAAGTTGAATTTGGCAATGTTCTTGGCCATTTTGGAAAGCCCTTACATGATACAACAACTGTTTGAACAAGTTTGGTTTTGATCTCTTCTGATTCCAAGTGAAAAATCCATCTACATTTGGCAAAAAGTGAAGCAAAATCTGACTTAGTGAAATTTTCACTAAGTGTTGGAACAAAGTGTGATTTCTTGATTTTGATCACTCCATAACTCAAAATCCTTAATGAATTGGCCTTAGGTCTAGTTGAAGTTTTTGTAGAGGGTAATGAGGGCTACAAATCCATCTTTGGATGAGAAAAAATGGCCATGTGGTTTAGGAGTTATGATCCTCCAAAGTTAGTGTATTAGTGGTACTTTTTCCATAACTTAGAAAAATTTATAAGTTTTATGGTTACCCCTTTTACAAGTTATCCCACTTTCTTTGATTTTTCTTGATGAATGATGATTCAAATCATACATTAACATCATTTTAGGGTTAAAAATCCATTTTGGTGAAAAATCTCAAAAAGTCAAAGTTGGATTTTGTGCACAGTTGACTTTTTATCAGATGAATTCCAAATTGTGCAATTCTTCAGGAAATCATGTCCTTGACCTAAATCAAACTTGATGGACATGTTCCATGGGTGTCATAGGGTATATTGGGGCATGTCCTAGGGTTTGGGAGCATGTCCTGGTCAAAAGTCAAAGTTACAGTTGACTTTCCTCGCGAAACCCTAATTGTGGTGCAGATGAAAATGAGACTTGTTGCTCAAGCTTCTTGGATTAATCCATTGTTCCAAATGGATCAATATAGTTCATTACAGACCCTAAAATCATGTCTTGAGGTCTTGGCTCTTGATTTGTCCCAAAAGTCAACTTAGGGGTGAATTAGGTCAAGAAACCCTAATTCCCGATTTTTTATGTATGCATCCCCTGAGGTCAAATTGACTTGATGAATGGGTCCATGAGGTTCCATGGAGTACATTAGGTTGTGTTTTGGATCTTTGGATTATGCCCAGATGAAATTTTCCATCTGGAGGCCCTGGTCGACCAAAACCCTAATTTGGTGATACTGGCGATCTTGAGACTTGATCCACCTAGAAGGGAGCAACCTTGTGCTTAATCCTTGAAGTGGGAGTCCTTTTTGATCCATTGTGGATGTTTGATAGGTTAGACAAGTTGAAGATCATGTCATTCCTTGATTGGTCCTTTGTCTAAGGCTCTGAGAGGGCTTAAAACCCTAATTTTGATTGTAGTGAATGCTCAACAACCCTTGAGGCATTTGGTGAGGCATGATGGTTCATCCATATTGTGATGATGATTTGCACAATGATGGGAAATCTTAGTGGTCAAAATTTGGGGTATGACAGATGCCCCTATTTAATCTTCTTGGACCCGAAGGTGTGAATGACGAAGGTATTCGGGCATTCGGGGTGCAAGAGGATTAAATATCGGAATACCCGAAATTTTGATGGTAGTTATGAATGGTACCTTACGCATTCATCTTATTTTGCTAAGAAATGATGCTTAGAAAAGTTAAACTTCCCCTCGATCCTGGTCTCCAGCCAAGGAACTGGTCTCAGTTGCTGATTTAATCTTCTCCTCGATCCTGGTTTCCTACCAAGGAACTGGTCTTAGTTTCGGAAACAAACTTCCCCTCGATCCTGGTTTCCTACCAAGGAACTGGTCTCAGTTTTTGTTGTAAACTTCCCCTCGACCTTGGTTTCCTACCAAGGAACTAGTCTTAGTTTCTTTTGTCAATAAACTTTATTGACAAGGAACACTATTTATAGCGGCTTTCCTTCAAACTTCTCGCCGAATTTTCCTGGGGAGATGCCATTTGACGGAAAAAGGTCTGAGGTTAGACCTGCTGGGGGAACCCACTCGTATGAGTTGTAGAGGTACACAAACTTCTCTGTTGGAGACGCCATTTGTTTCTACTGGGGAAAGCAAGTTTCTGGAGAGACTGCTTCCACTTGGGGATCTTACATCATACTTTTCTCGGGATTTTCCCAGAGAAATGCCATATGATGGGGTCCAATTTTGAGGTGCCGATGACCTTTTCATCAGCGGATTTTCAGAGAAATACTGATGCATTGCCAAACCCTTGCTTAAGAGGCTTTCTCTGGGGATTTTCTTTAATCCGAGAAAGCAAGGATATCATCTTCAATGGCGAAGAGTGACATCTGTTGAAGGTTCTCTGGCCTTTCAGAGGTTCAAGTTATCAAAGTGGTATAGTGCCGACTCTGATCTAGAGATATACGGGAGAGAGATTGCTTAGATGATTCTCTTCCCAACGAGGAAAGGTCCGACAACTCGATTGAGAGGACTTTTATCACTAGGGGATAAGACCGACTAGAGTGATAGCGATGCAATATGAAATGTAAATGCAAATCAAATGCATGATGTATGTATGTATATGATGACGAAACTGACACAACACACAAACTAAAAGATGAACATGACTGGATACTCGGCCATCGCGGGGCGTATAGAGATGTCGCTGGTTCAAGATAGCAATTTCACCTTGCCTAGGAGAGATAATCCCTGTGGGGAATACCGTTGATCGGGCTTAGGAGATGAGAACTCGGCCGAGGCGTGTCAGATGAAACAAGGTTTCTGACACAGTTGATCCCTTCATTCAGGCGTACTGGGTTAGAAGGAGCACTTTGATTCTGCACTTTGAAGTTTGCTTACTTCTGGAGAAGCGATTGATGTTCTTTCGATGTTTAGCAGTCAAAAGAAATTGCCATCTTTATTTTAAAAGCAGAAAAAGTTTTAACAAGTAAATTCATTTTTGTTTTATTTCAAGAATCGTTAATCATGTTAACAACGTCATTCTGTAAAGCTAAAACAAGTAAGAATTACAAACAAAAGCACACGGGCTCAAATTTTATTGATAAGATGGAGATCAGCCAAACACGTGATTCCATTGAGTATTTACAACGTTTAAAAATGGTAATTTACAGGGAAAAGTGCTACGTTGAAACATAACGACCACTATCCTTCTACCAACTTTGAATTCAGGGCATCCTGAGCTTCTGTCGAAGATGACCTTAACTGGAGTTTTCTTCCGATGATGTAACTGCTGCTGCTGAGGGACTTGCCTCTGTTGAACATAGTTACTTGCCATTATCCCTAATTTTTGCCTGGATTGTACTACGATGTTTCCAATCCACCGGGATGATGATTTTTTTTTTGTCTCTAACTTTTGCCTGGACCGCCCTTTCGGGTTTTCAATCCACCGAGACGTTTTTTTTAGGCGAAGTATTTCCTGACTACATCAACATTCGTGGGATAGGAAAATTCCTCTCCGTCCATGGTTGCAAGCCTCAAGGCGCCGCCTGAGAAAGCTTTCGTGACCACATAGGGGCCATCATAATTTGGAGTCCATTTGCCCCGAGAATCAGTGAGAAAAGATTGTATCTTCTTGAGCATGAGGTCTCCTTTCCTGAAGACACGAGGTCGGACCTTTTTGTCGAACGCCCTCTTCATTCTCTGTTGATACAACTGACCGTGGCATAGTGTCATTATTCTCTTTTCTTCGATCAGATTCATTTCGTCATGTCGACTTTGACACCATTCAGCTTCGGTGAGCTTAGCTTCCATCAATACCCTGATTGACGGGATCTCTACTTCTATGGGGAGCACTGCCTCCATGCCATATACTAGAGAGAAAGGGGTTGCCCCTGTTGAAGTACGGACAGATGTGCGATAACCATGAAGAGCAAAGGGTAGCATCTTGTGCCAGTCTTTGTGGGTTACAACCATCTTTTGAACAATCTTCTTTATGTTCTTGTTAGCCGCTTGTACCGCCCCGTTCATCTTGGGTCGGTAGGGAGATGAGTTATGGTGTTCGATCTTGAACTCAGCGCACAACTCCTTTATTATCTTATTGTTTAAGTTAGATCCATTGTCAGTAATGATCTCGCTTGGAACACCATAACGGCAGATGATATTATTTTTGATAAATCGGACCACCACTTGTCGGGTTACATTGGCGAATGACGCTGCTTCGACCCACTTGGTGAAGTAGTCAATGGCTACCAGGATGAACCGATGTCCGTTTGAAGCCTTAGGCTCAATCATGCCAATCATGTCGATTCCCCATATGGAAAAAGGCCATGGGGAAGAAAGAACTTTGAGATGTGATGGCGGTACATGAATTTTGTCGGAGTATATCTGACACTTCTGACACCTCCTCATGTACTTGTAGCAGTCGGATTCCATGGTCAATCAATAGTACCCTGCTCTTAGAATTTTTCTCGCCATTGTGTGTCCGTTGGCATGAGTGCCAAAGGATCCCTCATGAATTTCTTTCATAAGCATGTCTGCTTCTGGTCTGTCAACGCATCGGAGCAAGACCATGTCAAAATTTCTCTTATAGAGAGTGTCCCCACTCAGGAAGAAGTTTCCAGCCAATCTTCTGAGGGTTTTCCTATCTTTTCTGAGTGCCCCAGGTGGGTACTCTTGTTTCTGAAGGAAGCATTTGATATCGTGATACCAAGGTTTATCGTCTATGACTGCTTCGATCGAGAAGATGTAAGCGGGCCGTTCAAGGCGCATTATGTCGATCTTAGGTATGTTATTCCATTGACCTACACTAATCATAGAAGAGATAGTGGCTAATGCATCAGCCATGTGATTCTCATCACGAGGGATATGATGAAACTCAACTCTGTTGAAGAAAGGTAACAACCTTCTTGCATAGTCTTTGTAAGGAATCAGTCCTGATTGGTATGTGTTCCAATATCCTTTTATCTGATTGATAACCAGGGCTGAGTCGCCATATACGTCCAAGTTTTTGATCCTTAAATCAATTGCTTCCTCGAGACCCATAATACAAGCTTCGTATTCGGCCTCGTTGTTCGTACATTTGAACGTAAGTCTGGCGGTGAAAGGAATGTGGGTACCCTAAGGGGTAACAATGATTGCCCCAATTTCGTTTCCATAATGATTAACTGCTCCGTCAAAGATTAGTCCCCATTGGGAACCTGGTTATGGCCCTTCACTGGGTAACGGTTCATCACAATCTTTCATTTTTAGATACATGACATCTTTGTCTGGGAAGTCAAACCCGATTGATTCTTGATTGTCAATCGGTTGATGAGCCAAATGATCGGCTAAAATACTCCCCTTAACAGCTTTCTGAGCATGGTACTCTATGTCATATTATGATAACAACATCTGCCAACGGGCAATTCTTCCCGTGAGAGCAGGTTTTTCGAAGACGTACTTGATTGGATCCATTTCGGAGATTAACCAAGTAGTATGACGAATTATGTATTGGCGAAGACGTTTGGCTTCCCAAGCCAAAGCGCAACAAGTTTTCTCGAGCATAGTGTACCGAGTCTCGTAGTCGGTGAGGTAAATGATCAGTGGTCTTCCTTCCACTAGAGGTGATAGAATCGGAGGATTCAACAGATATTCCTTGATACTGTCGAAGGCAGTTTGGCAATCTTCTGACCAAACGAAATCCTGGTTCTTTTTCAGTAATTTGAAGATCGGCGCACAAGTGGCAGTCATAAGGAATATGAATCTGGAGATGTAGTTTAAACGTCCCAAGAATCCTCTGACTTGTTTTTCAGTTTTCGGAGAAGGCATTTCTTGAATGGCCTTGACCTTGTCAGGATTAACCTCAATTCCTTTCTGGCTGACGATGAACCCTAGTAGTTTCCCTGAACGGACTCCGAAGGTGCACTTGTTGGGATTCAAGCGGAGCTTGAATTTTCTTAGACGTTCGAACAATTTCGACAGATGTTCAACGTGCTCACTCTCTGTTTTTGATTTTGCAATCATATCATCGACATATACCTCGATTTCCTTATGTATCATGTCATGAAATAGAGTAGTCATGGCCCTTTGATAGGTTGCCCCAGCGTTCTTCAAACCGAACGGCATTACCTTGTAACAAAAGGTACCCCATGGGGTAATGAACGAAGTTTTCTCCATGTCTTTCGGCGCCATTTTGATCTGGTTATAGCTCGAGAATCCATCCATGAAGGAGAAAACTTTGAACTTTGTTATGCTGTCAACCAACATGTCAATGTGTGGTAAAGGAAAGTCGTCCTTTGGAGTTGCCTTGTTCAGATCTCTGTAATCAACACACATTCTGACCTTTCCGTCCTTTTTGGGAACGGGTACGATGTTGGCTAACCATTGAGGATATTCAGCTGTAGCGAGGAAACCCGCGTCAATCTGTTTCTGTACCTCCTCTTTGATTTTGATGGTCGTGTCCGGGTGAGTGCGTCTCAACCTTTGCCTTACTGGCGGACATTCTGATCTTAACGGTAAGTGATGTTCCATGATGCTGGTATCCAACCCTGGCATATCCTGATAAGACCAAGCGAATACATCGGGAAATTCTCTGAGAAGCTTTATCAAACTCTCTCTGGCAGTTGGACTGAGCAGTGCCCCAATCCTGATTTCTTTTCTCTCTTGCTCTGAACCCAAGTTTACCGTTTCCAACGGCTCTTTGTGAGGTTCAATGGACCTTTCCTCTTGTCTAAGTAATCGGGAGATCTCTTCTGGAATTTTGTCATCATTTTCTTCTTCAGCCTCGAATACCGGGAACTCAAAGTTGGGAGAAGGCATCGGATCGTATGTTTCAACTGGGTTTAAAATAAGCAATCTGCATGACGTGATGATTCGTGTTTAGAAGAGGTAGAGAAAATGCAAGTGTGTGCAGTGTATTTATTTTACTGCTTGTTTTTATTTGAATTGTTTTTTTAGGATTACCATTTTCTGAAAAAGCAAAAAGAGAAAACAACAATTAATGCGGAAATTACATAATGACGTTTTTTATTAATGAACAAGTCGATCCTTGAAACTACAGCCCTATAAAACAAAACTCTGTCGCTTTGGGCAAAGCGAAGAGGGAAATTTACAGAAAGCGAGCCCTATCAAAACATCCGTTTCACCTGGGCAGGGTGAAAGGTTAAAGATGGCAATTACTTTGACAGATGAACGATCTTCGGAACCTCGACGGCAACCCATTGGCGGCGAACTCCTCGGTGAATCACAAAGTCTGGCACCTTCCTTGATTTGTCTTCAGAAATGACGCTGATTTCTGGTGGAGCGGGATCATTGGAATCTGTCTCCCAAGCAGAATTGTCGTAGGAGAATTCCTCTGTTGCATTTTGCATAGTAGTTGTGCTCGCAGGTAGATCTCCCCATCCAGTAGGCTGGATATCTTCGAACCTAATATGAGAGCTTTCGGGAGCGGTGTACTTGACCATATAGTCATATTTTCCACTCGGTTGTCCCAAGGTGTCCCACACTTCTTTCGAACTGGAGGAGTAATCTCTCTCGATGACGTTGACCTCGGGAAAAACATAGTTGATGAATTCAAGTCCTGCAAACGTTACGAATTCATCTTCCTGTTGAGTAGTTTCTGAATGACCTGAGTGTTGATCCCATGGCATGGTGGGGACACAGGTATTCCGTTCAATGACGGTCAGCTGAGCTTCATTACTCGGCTGACTTTCTTGCCCCAAGCTTTCTGGGTAAGGTTGCCACATTGGCAGACCATCCATTAGGCCATAGTAGTTGTAGTCAAAGTTGTCTTTCATCAGAGTGTCTTCCTCTAATGAATTTGGCAGAGCACGACATCCTTCCGGATCACAATCTCCATAGATCATTTCGACGTCTGACCTTGGTATAAATCTCAGACTCTGTGCGGGATAGCAAAAAGGCATAGGCACCTCTTCCTGAGACATATAACCATCCTTGTTAAGGTAGGACTTCCACTCTTCATCTGTGTCAGAGGGATCTTCCTTATTGATAGCATGAACTGTTTGAGACACTGGGTGAAGAAAACCTCCACTGTGGAATAAATTTTGAAGGGGATGAAGACTTTCATTGCTGGAAGCTGTCTGGGTACAGGTTGCAGAAAAACCAAGACCCTTCTTTGTTTTATTGTCAATAGGAATGACAAGTTGTCCCCATCCTGTTGTATCGGTACTCTCGGCCGCTTTGATAGCATCTTTGTATGAAGAAATCGAAGTTCCTTCTCTGAACTGATTGTTCTCGCTTACCGACAGTGCTTGGAACTGAGTTCCAATAACCTCCTCGGGTTCTATACCAGTAGACGATGACAAGTTGCTTACAAGCAAGGCTTGTTCCCCACAAACCGTGACAAGTTGATCATTTTGAACGAACTTTAGCTTTTGGTGGAGGGTCGAAGTAACCGCTCCAGCCTGATGTATCCAAGGTCTTCCTAATAAACAACTATACGTTGCCCGGATATCCATGACCTGGAAAGTGACTTGGAAAGTGTGAGGACCAATAGTTATGGGAATATCAACTTCGCCGATAACCATTTTTCTGGATCCGTCGAATGCTTTGACAACAACCTCGCTGACTCTCATCGGAGGGCCCTTGAATGATAATTGCATCAAAGTGGACTTCGGCATAACATTCAGGGCTGACCCTGTGTCTACCAGTACGCTGGCTAAAGCATCGTCCTGGCAGTTAACTGTAATGTTGAGCGCCATGTTATGACGGCGACCCTCTTCGGGTAATTCCTCATCACTAAATCCCAAATTGTTGCAGGAAGTGATGTTAGAGATAATGCTATCGAACTGTCTGATTGTTACATCCTGTTCCACAAAGGCTTGCTCCAAGACTTTCTGTAGAGCCTCCCTGTGGGCTTCTGAACTGAGTAATAGTGATAACACCGAGATCTTTGAAGGAGTTTGTAATAGCTGGTCAATAATGTTATATTCACTCCTTTGGATAAGCTTCAGCATCTCATCCTTATTTTTCAAAAGGTCGGGATTACTGGATTGACCGACTGGGGGATCGGGAGCTTCTGTCTGAAGTTCCTTTTCCTTGTTAAGTTCCCCAACCCCTCGGTTGAAGATTCTACCACTCCGTGTTACTCGACTGATGTCTGCAATGTTCACAACGAAGGGTAATGGAATTTCCTTTCCATTTTCAATTGTTGTAGCACCGTATTTGTAAGGGATCGCCTTAGCTGATTCATACGGTAGCGGTCCTGGTAGATAGATGACTACAGGAGCCTTCTGATTTTTCTGACCATCATAAGTAATCTCGATTCGTTCCCGGTTGGGAACTTTAGATTCGTCAAGTAGAGGAATAATGGCAAAAACATCCCTGGTCCTGTGATGACCAGAGATCGTGACAACATCCTTAACTTGCTCGGCAAGGTAGTTCGGCGACAAGTTGATGGGTCCAGAACCCGAATAGGGACGAATTTCTCCATGATCGACCTGACCCTGAAGAGCTGCTCTCACAAGGTAACACCCTTAGTTACTTTCCGAACAGACGCCGCAACTGTCATAGTTGTGTGGTGGCACCTGGCCACGCCCACTTTGAATACAATGTAACCTCACTAGGTTAGCTTCCACTGATCGGACATCCTGACTCTAACGCCGAGTGGGGTTTCTATTACTGATACTAATCTGCTGAGTATCTTCATCCATGTAGATTGGCATCCACCAATGATTTAACAAGTGCTGAAGTGCCTCCTGGACAAGGGTACAACCTCGATCATTTTCGCAACCCGCTTTACAGCTTTGATAGTCATGTGATATTAAGAATCCAAGTCGGACCTGCTCAGCATGTAACTCTACCAAGTTGGTATTCATTACGCGAATATCGAAGATCTGAACCATGTTGATCTGATAAGGGTTCCTATCATGGTAGTCTTGGATCCATCCAAGATCCATCTGACGCTGGAGGGCCTCTTGTATGAAAGAGCATCCCTGTTTGTTTACCGAGCAAATCAGACAAGAACTGTAATCGTGCCGCGACAGATTATGATACTGGCTTTGCCTTGAGTGCATCGCCACCAAGTTGACATTCATTGCACGGATGTCGTGGTTCTGAATGACGTTAGAATTCGTGTAGACCATGTTAACTCCACGAACTCGGTGCTCCTGGATCCATCCGAGATCCATTTGTTCCTGCAGAGCTGCTTGCACTACAGAACATCCTTGATTGTCTTTAGAGCAGATATCACACTGATGATAATTATGAGGTGGCACATGGCCATATCCACTTTGTCTACAATGCATCTTAACCAGATTGGTTTTCAACAAGAGTACATCGTAAATTTGATAGACATTGTTAGTCTCTCCTTCTATCAAATTGACTGCAGCCTTCTCGTGTTGAGGTAGCGAATTCGTGAGAACATTAGGATTCATATCCTTGAAGGATAAGACCCCGCTCCTAACAAGCTTTTGCACGTCGAACTTGAAATTGAGACAAGTCTCTATGTTATACCCTGAACCTCCTTGATGATAAAGGCATGTTTGATCCACCTTAAACTAAAAAGGCGGATTTTCCGGTACTATAAGAGGAGATTTAGTCTGAATGTGCCCCTTAGCCAGTAGTAATGGAAACAGTTCTGCGTACGTCACGGGTATAGGATCAAATCCTGGTGGCCGTGTTGTACGGTTGTTGTTATATGGAGGACGAGCCTGCTGAAGAGGCTGTTGTGTCCTTTGCTGGTCAGGTTGGCTCTGCGCAACCTGAGGTTGATACGTAGGAATAGACGCAGGGTTGATAGCAGGAGTCACAGCTGCTACCGGTTGATAACGTCGTCTTTGCCTTCCGAGAGAGATATTCCCAATATCTTGCTCTTTTTTCTTAGGGAGAGCACTACCGTATTTTTTAGTACCGCTCATCGATCCAGTGTCTTTTACCAAACGTCCTTCTCGGACGGCTTCCTCAAGACGTACACCCATGCTGACCATTTCGGTGAAATCATGGGCGCACTGGCAACCATTTGGTCATAGTAAAATGAGCTTAAGGTCTTTAAGAAGATCTTTGTCATCTCTTTTTCCTCAAGAGGTGGACAAATTTGAGCGGCAATTTCACGCCACCTTTGAGCATACTCCTTAAAGGTTTCCTTGTCCTTTTACGACATCGATCTGAGTTGATCTCTGTCGGGTGTCATGTCCAAATTGTATTTTTATTGTTGGACGAAGGCGGTACCAAGATCTCTGAATGTGCTAATCATAGCACGGTTTAAACCCATGTACCATTTGAGTGCGGCACCGGTTAAACTATCCTGAAATTAGTGAATCAGTAGGTCCTGATTCTCCGTCTGGGCTCCCTTATATTTTTCAAAGTCGGGCACTTGGAACTTGTGCGGGACTTTCACATTTGGGACCAAGCAGAGATCTGCGGCGTCCTTTCCAAATAAATCCTGATCGCGAATGGCCTGCAGTTCCTTCTGCATTTCCAAGAACTGTTCCTGGAATTCATCCATTTTGTCAAACATAGTTTCCTTCTTACCAGAAGGTGTTGGTGGAATCTGTCCTTCCGGGACAGTGTGCACCACAGGGGGTGGTACCGTGACTACGGCAGTGAGTCTTGGCGTTTCCCAAAGTTTGTAACCTTCAGGAGTCTTCAGTATGCCCCTGGCATCTTCGCTTTCCTGAAGTTTGTAACCTTCAGGCCCAGCGGCTTCTGTTATGATTCCCTGATCTTCAGTGATCGGCGGAACATATCCTTCCGGGATATAGTTAACAGGCATGCCCCAAAGACGATCTTTTGGTATCTGATACCTAGGATCATACCTCTCCACTACGGGCGTTGAGGTGATCTCTGAGATCACAGTTCTTTGTAGCTGAGCTTCTGCCATGGCTTGCATGTCGTTACGAAGCTTTCTCATATCCTCTCTCAGAGCGTCGATCTCTTCTTTCAACTCTCTATTTTCTTCCTCAAGATCATCCATCCTTTTCTGACGATTGGCCCGAGTATTATACGAATGAGACAGTTTAACTCTAGAATCGAGACACAAACATGAGATTCGTAGGGAAGAAGAATACGCGATGTGAGAATGATGAATGCAATGATTTATATTAATTATTTAAGGTTTAATCAAAATAAACTTCGACAATTAGATTGCAAATATCAAACAGTGGGGAAACCCCTTTTTTATTGAAATTCAAAAGATTACAGAAGTGGAAATATAGTAGATTACAAAGTGCAGAAACAGAAACCTAAACTAATGGGTCCTGAGTCCTCTCTGAAGAGAAATCAGGTGCTGATTCTGGTATCTTCCTTTTCTTTGACCGGGGCTCTTGGGCCGTTGTCGGGTTGTCATTCCTTTGCCAAGTGAAAGGAGCGAGCAAATTCCTTTGGTCATCTTGATTATCTGCAGCATGTTGCTCCAAAATTTCAATCAGAGCATCTTTTTCTTTCAGTAATTGTTGTATTTTGATGCACTCTATGTCGAGGGTGCGGTACTTGTTCTTCCAATACCTTCTCTCCTTTTGAATTTTGTTGAGAGTAACCTGAAGCTTTTCAGTTTCCGTCATGAAGTACATGACAGATTCCCTCAGTGGAAGAATTCCGTAACGAGGATAGGGCATCTTTATCTTGAGAGCTCTAGTTTGTACCCAATGGAGATAAGGCTCCACCGAGACACAGTCCGGTTTTCCCAGAGACTCTCGTCCTTTCTTATGAACATGCTTCCAAGCGTGCACTATTTCCATCTTTAGTGCTCTGTCGGTTTCTCCTTCTTTGAAGAAAAGACCTTCCAGATGAACACCCAGTGGGATGTGTCTCATCGGGTATCCAAATTGACGGCGAACCAATACTGGATGGTAATTGATTCCTCCTTTAGTTCCTATAAGGGGTACGTTGGGGAAGTTTCCACAAAGGTCAATGATCCTGATTCCCTCATAAATCCTATTACACCAATCTATATCAGAGTTGGTAAGAGACATGATCTTCTGCGACCAACGTAAGGCACTCTTGCAATCCCAAAAAGTAGCAGACTTGGGCAAGTGAGAGATAAACCATTTGTAAAGCAAAGGTACACAGCATGTGATCTCCCCTCCGATGTACAAATTTCCCAGGTGTACAGAATAATACGCATCTGCGAGCAAAGTCGACACAGGATTTCCAATGAGAAAAACCTTAATGGAGTTAATATCGACGAAGTTATTGATGTTAGGAAACAAAAATAACCCGTAGGTGAGCAAAACAAAGATGCTTTCAAAAGCAGTCACGTTTCCTATACTGGCAAAATACAGGGCTTTCTTTGTCAAGAACTGGGCCGACAAACCTTGGATGCCACCCTTAGCGGTCATGTGAGCCCTGACCTCAGACTCGTCCAAATGAATTACTCTTGCAATAGTCTGATTCTTTGGAATTTCTTCCAGTCCAGAAAATGGAGCTCGATCCGTAATGTGTAGATCGATCAGGTGAGAATACTCCTCCAACGTTGGTGCAAGCTGGTAATCCGGGAAGGTGAAACAGTGATAAACCGGATCATAAAATTGAATGAGCGCATCCATGATTCCCTCAATCACATGGACTCTTAATAGTGGTAGCAAAACTCTGTGCTTGGCTCTGAAAGCCTCTGGGTTAGTGATCATCCTTGCTAACCTTCTCAAATCCTCTAGTTTTGGAACCTTGAAGGTATACTGGTGAGTTCTCCTTCTACCAAAATCCATTAGTGCAATCCTTTTCTCTGATATTTGCAATCACAGTCTTAGTTTATTTTGAAAGAACAGAGAGACTAGAAGAGAAGATTTTTTTTGAATGTTTTAATGTTTTTTTTTAAATGAATGCATGAATGCAGCACACAAAAACATAGAAAAAACATGGGGTCAAAGGGTCGTTGTCATGAAGTCAAGGCTCTACCCATCCCCAAAGGTTTATACTAGGGTGA
The DNA here is from genome assembly GCA_022829125.1 of Lathyrus tuberosus. Taxonomy (NCBI): domain Eukaryota; kingdom Viridiplantae; phylum Streptophyta; class Magnoliopsida; order Fabales; family Fabaceae; genus Lathyrus; species Lathyrus tuberosus. Next base: position 11,316,354 of record JALAZF010000098.1, on the reverse strand, counting down.
TTTTTGTACCTGTACTCATTATCATTAGCTCCTCCCAGGAAAGCAAAACAACAAGCGGATCGCCAGCGAGTTGTAAAGCAATCTTAGAGTAAGTGCCATTCACCGAGAATAGATCACCAGCCTCAAATGAGGGTAGTTTTGCGTAACAACTATTTCCGATAGTTTCCGCACTACGAAAGGGTTTGGCTCCTCAGCTTCTCAGACTTAACAACCGCCCCATTGTCTAGGTGAGAGAATGGGCTGCGTTGGTCAGCCTCCACTGAGGTTGATGGTTGACCTCGTCGCCATCACTTATCTTAGGTGTATACTCGTTCTTTCCACATACGGTATCATCCGCATTCCCATTAGCAGAAAAATAAACACGTATAGCAATTAGGAAAAGCAGTATATATATATGTCCTAAACATCCTAGACCTTTAAAGCTATGAATCTTAAGTTCCTGACAGAAAATGGGTTCCCCGGCGGAAGCCCCAATCTGTAGTTTTTACACAAGTGAAGAAAAGGAAGATCGTGCCTAGATCTAACTTTGAAAGGCCCCACGGTGGGCGCCATTTTTCTGTAGCGAGCGATTTTGGACGCGATTCTTAAACGCTTGTCGCTCTCTGCGGTTGAGCTTAAAACTACAGGTCGATTCATTTTTTATCCTATTGTGAGCTGATGAAGGAAGGGAAATAGATGTCTCCAATTAACCCTGCTTTGCATACTGAGTTTAAACAGCGGTCTGTTAGGTTACGAATGCTATCAATGTGGGGGGGCCTTTCTTGTGCTATTTAACAGAATGACAGGTTTCTGGCGGGGAACAAGGATTAAGATGTTAGGACTGATGCTTTTGAATTACTGCTTTTGATATGGGATTTTGGGTTTTTGTTTAGTGTGCTCGCTAAGATTTTTCTTTCAATCTTATGCCTACGTATTCCCGTTTATCCAAAATAGGGAAATCAGAGCGTTCGTAGTTCCTCCTATTCTATGGGAGGAAATGGTTGTTTTGGTGTCTTGTTCAAATCCCAAGACGTGAAGCGAAAAGGTGATTTGTATCTTGTTCAAAACCTAAGATATGAAGCTAAAAGGGTGTTGTCTTTAGAGAGAATTTGTCATCTCTAAAGAGGGGGGTTGTATGTCACAACTGTTGGGTGACTGGTTATAAAGGAGAATTACTTTAACCGGGATACGCGGATCCTAGCAATGCCATAATTTCCTTTAAAAGGGATTTTAACCTGAAGGAGAAGACTTTAACTCAGTGTAGAGCAATGTTATCTGTCCTTAGGAATTTCTCATGCTAAAAGAGGGACAGTGGCATGGATGTTGATGATCCAGAGGCTTGCCGCTTACAGCGATTAGATGAAAGGGGAAGGAGTTGTTGATGTTTGTGTACTGTGAACGAGGCACAACTTTGATGCTAAAAGGTTGATTGGACCAACCAGTGGTTTTCTTATACAAAGCCTAAGAGGAGGCTAATATGTGTCTCGTACAAAGCCCGAGAGAGAGGCTAAAAGGTTTTGACTCAACGAGGGAATCTTTTGGTATCTCGTATAAAGCCCGAGATGGAGGCTATTGTTTATTTGGCTCAATAAGAACCTTTTTGTATCTCGTATAAAGCCCGAGATGGAGGCAAAAGGGGTAATTGACTTAGCAAGGGAGTCTCTTATGTGTCTCGTACAAAGCCCGAGAGAGAGGCTAAACATTGTTTGACTCCGCTGGGGAGAATCATTGTACAAAGCCCAAGAAGAGACTAGGGTTACTGTTTCAGTTAAGTGACAGGTCCAGTATACTGATTTTAAAGAGAAAATCAGTTCTTATATGAGCAACACTATACTCAGGGATTTTGACTCAGGGATCCGGGTTATTCTTGTTCTTTAAGGAAGCGGGAAATCCGAAGGGTATTGAGACTGTCCGAGTCTGCAGGTTTCCTTCCTATTTTTGAAGGGGTCACTTGAGAATGTCTTTGAGACTCAAGGAGATTAGACTGTCCAAGTCTAGAGTTTCATCTTTTGTACTATGCTTTGAGAAACAGTAGTAGACTCTACGAAATGACTGTTCTATGGAGATGATTAAGTTCTGTTCCTATACCTCTAGGAGGTCGTCGGGACAATTTGTACGAAGCCCAAGAGGAGGCTGGAAACTTTTAAGAAGCCGACAGGTCCTTGTACTAAGCCCAAGAGGAGGCTATCATTCCCGGAGGAAGAGATCATTATACGAAGCCTAAGAGGAGGCTGTGAATACTTCTAAGAAGCCGTAGGGTCCTTGTACTAAGCCCAAGAGGAGGCGGGGTTGCTTTTAGGAAGCCTGTGGGTCCTTGTACGATGCCCAAGAGGAGGCCGATGCTTTTAAGAAGCCCGTGGGTCCCCAAATCCCGAGAAATTCAAGGCAATGCTATTCACCGAGAATAGATCAAAGTCAGGAAAGTTCGAGAATTTAGAAGAAACTCAAAGATGCCATTCACGGAGAATACATTCATCTCTGGGAGTAGAGTTTCTTGACAATTCCTAATTAGGACAGCCGAAGAGAAGACTGTATCTGGTGATACTATTAGGGATCTAGTTGTCTATTTCTATGAATAAACGAAAAGGCGTCACCTAGTTCTTGACGTAGTTGCCGGGAAAACTCGAAATATCTATACTATTATTACACAGTTGATATGAGTTTATGAAAGAAGACTTACAGTGAAACAGCCCCACAATACAGTTATATGTATATGAAAGCGGTAAATGAAAGCAATAACCACTTACTCGGTTGTAGAGCTTCCATGCTGTTTGGTTAGTTGTTCAACAAAGAAAGATTGAAAACAACAGTATATTCAAAATCAAAGGAGAAAGTGCTTTGAAAAATAAAGATTTGAGGCTTACAGCTCAAGGAGAGGCCCAGGGTTTTATCAGTGAGCGCACTGTTGAATTTGTACAGAGGGACTTATACAAGTGACTGAGGCCCAAAAAGGTTTTCTGTACAAAGGGATGGGTCTTACACTCTTTCAAGAGGCCCAAAAGGTTTTAAAGAAAAAGAGTGGGGCTTATAACACGAGGGTAGGCCCAGATGATTTTTCCGTTTGAAATGGCGATCGCGCCGAGATTTTCTTTTAACGCAGAGGGACTTATACAATAAGTGAGGCCCAAAAAAGATTTTGGTTAACAGGGGATTGGGTCTTACACTCTAATAGAGGCCCATAATGTTTTAAATGGGTCTTATAGCTCAAGGAGAGGCCCAAGGTTATTTTTCAAAAGGCGACGATCGCGCCGTTTGTTTTTGACGGTATCGGGACTTATACAATACACTGGGGCCCAAAATGTTTTGGTCAGGAAAGGATTGGGTCTTACACTCTATTAGAGGCCCAAAGTGTTTTGAAAATGATTTATGAGGGTTGAATTAATCCAAAAACCCTAATTTGTTTTCAAAAATGTATTTAATTGAACAAAAATTCAATTAAAATGATCAAAATTGTTTAACATGTGAAAAACAAATTGTGATTTTGGATTAATGCTTCAAAAATTAAGTATTGACCTACAAAATAATTAGAAAGCATTAAAAGTTGCAAAATCAATGTAGAAAAAATATTTAATATGTCAAAAACAATTAAAATATTAATTCTTTGCAAAAATATCAATTATATGAAATAAATAATATTTTTGGGATTTTTTTGATAAAATAAAATATTTTAACATTTTTGTGAATTATTAAAAAAAGAATCAACTCAAAATCATTAAAACTCAGAGAGAAATTAATTTTTCAATCAATTAAATAAAATCACAAAATTCAAATATTTGAATTTATGAAAATGGCGCCAAGAACATGGACCAAGAACACGCGCGTGTTCTGCCTTGCCCAGATTTGCATTTTCTATCCAATCTCACTGAATACTTGATTATAACATGCAATCCACATATCATTATGCTCGTCTCAACCTCACGGCCATGTCTATGTCCATTAATTTCATTTAAATTAAACATACAATAAGAAATCTTGAAAAATCCTCAAGAACCCTAATTTCTGCATGAAGGCTAGGATTTTTGATACACGATTCAAACAATGCAATTAATTGAGGGAAAACATTCCATGCATGATTATGAACATATGGCCAAATTATTGTGCGAGGAAATATGCATAGATTGAGAGATGACCAAGTGTATGCTTACCTCTAAGCCGTGACAGCAAGTGCAATGTGATTTTTGATTTGGAGGTGTTACAGATGAGTGGTGATGATCTGAACAGCTTCCCTACACCCTATGGAGTGTGTTTGAATGGTTGGACTTTATTGAAATTGGTTGGATCAATTTGTGGTACCTCAACTGTACTTTGGTTAAAACCTTGAGCAACCAGCTGGTGATTTTGTGAAATTGGTGTTTCAGAAGTGATCTAAGTGTTTGATCAGCTCATATGTGATGTATATGAGGTGTGTGAGTGATTGGTTTGATTGGAATTGCTCTCAAACTCAAAACCCGATAGTGACTTGCCTTAGAAGGCAAAATTGGAGTGAAAGAAGAGATTTTGAGGAAAGCATCTATTTGATGGCTTTGGTGTACTCAAACTGATCACAATTGAGCTCTATTTATAGTAGAGCAAGTTTGTTTTGCAAGGAATAGTGAATGGCAGTTGGTAAGTAGGTTTGACCAATGTTGGCAAATGAAAATCCAAGTCTCCTCTAGCCATTGACTAGAGGTTAGGGCACAGAGCTTTGGTTCCCTTGGTCTTGGATAAGTCTTGACTGATTTCAGATGAGAATGGCTCAGTCCATGCCACCTTGATGCTTCCATTGAATGCTCCAATCCAAATTTGGAGTCTTGTCCCTATTTTGGCCATTCTAGGTTCAACATGCTATTTCTTGTTCCATGGACTTTGGAGGCTTGGCTCAGTGATTGTCCCCTTTAGATTCAATCCTCTGAGGTGTCCAAGTGGATAGGAGCATTTGAATTTGGCTGATTTTGGCAAATCGAGCCAAAATTCAAAATCTGCCTTGCCTTTGACAGATTTCAGCAAGGCAACTTGACAATGTCATTTCTCATAGGGTAAGTTGAATTTGGCAATGTTCTTGGCCATTTTGGAAAGCCCTTACATGATACAACAACTGTTTGAACAAGTTTGGTTTTGATCTCTTCTGATTCCAAGTGAAAAATCCCTCTACATTTGGCAAAAAGTGAAGCAAAATCTGACTTAGTGAAATTTTCACTAAGTGTTGGAACAAAGTGTGATTTCTTGATTTTGATCACTCCATAACTCAAAATCCTTAATGAATTGGCCTTAGGTCTAGTTGAAGTTTTTGCAGAGGGTAATGAGGGCTACAAATCCATCTTTGGATGAGAAAAAATGGCCTTGTGGTTTAGGAGTTATGATCCTCCAAAGTTAGTGTATTAGTGGTACTTTTTCCATAACTTAGAAAAATTTCTAAGTTTTATGGTTACCCCTTTTACAAGTTATCCCACTTTCTTTGATTTTTCTTGATGAATGATGATTCAAATCATATATTAACATCATTTTAGGGTTAAAAATCCATTTTGGTGAAAAATCTCAAAAAGTCAAAGTTAACTTTTGTGCACAGTTGACTTTTTATCAGATGAATTCCAAATTGTGCAATTCTTCAGGAAATCATGTCCTTGACCTAAATCAAACTTGATGGACATGTTCCATGGGTGTCATAGGGTATATTGGGGCATGTACTAGGGTTTGGGAGCATGTCCTGGTCAAAAGTCAAAGTTACAGTTGACTTTCCTCGCGAAACCCTAATTGTGGTGCAGATGAAATTGAGACTTGTTGCTCAAGCTTCTTGGATTAATCCATTGTTCCAAATGGATCAATATAGTTCATTAGAGACCCTCAAATCATGTCTTGAGGTCTTGGCTCTTGATTTGTCCCAAAAGTCAACTTAGGGGTGAATTAGGTCAAGAAACCCTAATTCCCGATTTTTGATGTATGCATCCCCTGAGGTCAAATTGACTTGATGAATGGGTCCATGAGGTTCCATGGAGTACATTAGGTTGTGTTTTGGATCTTTGGCTTATGCCCAGATGAAATTTTCCATCTGGAGGCCCTGGTCGACCAAAACCCTAATTTGGTGATACTGGCAATCTTGAGACTTGATCCACCTAGAAGGGAGCAACCTTGTGCTTAATCCTTGAAGTGGGAGTCCTTTTTGATCTATTGTGGATGTTTGAGAGGTTAGACCAGTTGAAGATCATGTCATTCCTTGATTTATCCTTTGTCTAAGGCTCTGAGAGGGCTTAAAACCCTAATTTTGATTGTAGTGAATGCTCAACAACCCTTGAGGCATTTGGTGAGGCATGATGGTTCATCCATATTGTGATGATGATTTACACAATGATGGGAAATATTAGTGGTCAAAATTTAGGGTATGACAGTACCTGCAGTAGTTTTGTGCCTTGCAATACCTGAGGCAACACAAAATCTGTCGAACGCCTCATTGCAAAATTCAAGGCCATTGTCGGTTTTCAACCTCTTGACCTTTCTGCCAGTCTGATTTTCGACCAGAGTCTTCCAACCTTTGAAATTCTCAAAAGTTTCATCCTTAGTCTTCTTGATGAATACTCATAACTTTCTGAAATAATCATCGACTATGGATAGAAAATATCTTGCTCCTGAATCTGATGGACACCTTGCAGGCCCCCAAAGATCAGTATGGATGTAATTAAGGGATCCATGAGTTCTTTGTTTGCCTTTGTTGAACTTCACTCTGCAAGATTTTCCAAATACACATGGTTCACAAAATTTCAGCTTTTCGACTTTGTCTCCTCCAAGCAGATTTTGTTTCCCCAATTCGACCAGACCCCTTTCACTGAAATGGCCCAATCTCATGTGCAAAATTCCTGTCTTCAACAAAGGTTTCGTGCATGCAACATTTGTCAAACCACTTACAACTTCAGCCTCAAGGGTATACAAGCCTTGTTTCTTCACGCCTCTCAAGACTTCCTTCAACCTCTTCATGACTCTTAGGATACTTTTCTCTCCCTGGAAAACATATTCATTCTTGTCGAATTCACGAAGAGAAATCAAATTTCTCTTCAAATCAGGTACATACCTAACTTCAGTCAATAACCTTATTGACCCATCATGGAGCTTGAACCTCACAGATCCAATTCCTGCAATTTTGCAAGCTTTTTGTTTCCCAACAGCACTGATTCACCATCTTGATCACATAGCTCCTCGAACAAGTCTTTGTTTGGAGTCATATACCAAGTGCAGCCTTAATCCATAATTCACTCATTTCTTGAACAATGGATGCGTTGCCATTATCCTTACCTCCATGATCTTTCAGGTGTTTAGGGCACGTCTTTCTTGTGTGACCCTTCTTCTTACCGTGATAGCATCGATTACCAGATGCTTCGCCACTAAAAGACTTCTGCTGACTTTTACCTTTCATCTGGTCTAACTTACCATCCTTTCGCAATAATTTTCCCTTAACGGACAAACCTTCATCCACCCTCGAAGTTTTATGCTCCTTTCGTTTGTTCAAATCCTTAGAATACAAGGCTGATTGAACTTCTTCAAAGCTCAGAGACTCCCTTCCATACAAGAGAGATTCTTTGAAGTGAGCATGTGTTCTGGCAAAGCACACAACAACTACAGTGCTTGATCTTCATCATCGATTTTCACATTAATATTTTCAAGATCAAGAATCAGTTTGTTGAACATATCCAACTGCTCAGCCAACACTTTGTCTTTACTCATCTTGAATGAATACAAAGCTTGCTTCAGGTATATTCGATTCACAAGAGATTTGGTCATACACAAACTTTCAAGTTTCAACCATAGCCCCGATGTCGTAGTCTCCTTTGATACTTGTCAAAGAACCTTATCACCAAGGCTCAACAATATTGTGTTGTTGGCTTTCTCTATCATAGTCGTCTTTTTTTTTTCCGTCGACGCAATGTCCATGGCTGCCTCTCTCTTCAATGCTTCCAAACAACCCTGCTGAACCAGTAGGGCTTTCATCTTCATGCACCATAGACCAAAAACATTCACTCCGGTGAACTTTTCAATCTCATAATTTGTTGAAGGCATCTTTCTCCACGCTCACTGCACCACTTTGTTTCAAATTAGGATGCCTTAAAACAAAGTATACTCGGTTTCTTTATAGGCAAGAAACACACAAGAGTTAGGGTAAAGGAAAAACAAGGAGAACAACGAGGATTGGTTATAACTGTTATTCTTTAATTTCTCTTGTCTTTAGATTACAAGTACTCAAGAATAACAAATAACTCTCTCACCCTAATTAGGATTTGCCACACCACACCTAAGATGAGAGACTAGTATGTTATTTATATTATAACCTAACATACTAAACTAATGTGCTTTTTAACAATTACCCATTACAAGCTAACTTAGGGTACAAGCTAATTGAAACAATTTGATCCTTAACACAAGGCCTAATCTGACAGCTACATACTAGAACACAATTCGACTACATCATGTAGGTCTTCGAAAACAACATGTGAGCAGACTTTGATAGCATGCTAAACTAGAGTTCGATTCAATATCTCACACGTACATAAAGTAATATTTCAATGGCTTCATTCCTAATAGACAAATTATTAGGTAATCAAATATTCATGGTCTATATAAAGGAATCAAATTTAAATGTTGAAGGATACCAATCTGTAAGAATTTTGAACAGTTGAAGAACATTAAAAATTATTAGCAAGCTTCGCAAATCATTGTAATTTCAGCATAGAACAAACAGACACAAGTTCTTTTATTCATTATTCTTTCTTAGGAAAGATATCACTTGTAAAAAAAATCTTTATTTAATTTACCATTACATGTGAGTTGTTGCAAACAAACATTTTTTATTTCTTAAGTCCTCTAATGTGAGAAAAGAAATTCTTTTAGAGTGTATTTGGATGAAATATTTATGGGTAAAATTTAATATTTTTTGGGGAATTTAGAATGATTTGGATAAAACATATTATTTTAATACAAAATATGAAGAATTGTTAAAATAATGGAAATTTATAAAGAACTTTGTCAAAGTTACATTTAATGATTTTAAAATGACACCTCAAATCAAAGAATTTGAAAGTCCTCTTATACTTCATAGAATAAGAATGTCAAATAGGATATTATTGATCCCTATATTTTACAAAATTTACAAATTAACACTTAAAATTTTCTAAAAATTGTAAATTGATCCTTAGTAATTTTTAATAGTTACAAATTGATCCCTTTAAAATATTAAAAGTTACAAATTGGTCCCTATTTTCAAATTTTAAATTTTGCAAAAACTTTAACATTTATAAAAACAACCCCAAAAATTTAACAATCAATAATTTGAATACTCTATCAAAATAAAAAAAATAAATAAATAAATATATTTCAATTGAATCATTTTAATTGCTTAGAATTTTAAATTATTTAAAAGAATTCAATTACTTCATTCAAACTCACTCTAATCTAAATATTTAAGGCATAAAAATCCTATAGTGTGAGGCAATGAATTCCTTTAACGAGAAAAAAGAAAGTATATGACTAGTTTGTTTTATTGTTATCTAAAATCAGGTTTAATTATAAATAAAATTTCTCATGTATGAGGGTATTAAACTAGCCTCTTGTTAAAGGGTAACACATTATAAATTATGTGTGGTAATCTCTTCTCTATTCTCTTTAATTTATACTAAACTATACTTTATGCTTAAGAATATATAAAATGTCTTCAAAACTAACACAATTCAAACCCAGTCATTATAGGGTCTCTGGTTCTATTCTAGACAATTGTAACTTTTGGCCATTTATTTTGTTAATTTAACCATTAATATTTATCAATTTAATATTTTGGAAATTTTTCCAACAATCCCCCACCATTTTCAAAATACATCTAAATCCATTATTCAGGAAATTTCATGGTTTCAGATAAAGGTATCTTACGATTTGAACCAATACTTAGTAAGTAAAGTTTTCACTCATCCCCGAATAGATTGGTAGATAAGCTTTGAACCAATTATTCATTAGAATAAGTGTGCATAACTTGTGAGAATAAGATTTGGTTCTGCAATATTGCTTCTAAGTTTTGATGATATCAAACAAGTATGGTTGTATGAACAATTTTATAAGTCTAATGTTTGTTATTTGTGAGAATCTAACAAATAGGTTCTGCTTCCGTTAAATGGCGTGAATATGTTGTTAAAAGAAAATACTTCGCATACGTGTTACACTTGATGTGCTATATAACAGAAATTGCTTCAGGAAAATCTGAAGATTGCAAAACTCTGAAATAATATGTAAAGAGAACAAGTTCTGAAGATCTGAACACTGAGGTTCTGATGAACGAAGTTCAGATGCCGAAGACTTATGCTCTATAGATAAAGGTTCTGAAGACCCAACTATAGTCTCTACTCATGCTTCAACTAAATACCATCAGAAGCCTCTGAAGATATGATGACAACATTCTAAGCGAACAAGGTTCTGAACATCAAGTGCTGAAGACTCCGAAGGCGCAGCTCTGAGGACTCCAAGACTTGAAGATCTTAAGAACCAAGTTATGTTTTCCCTTCTTACTCATGCTCGCAGAAGCCTCTGAAGTTAAGAAGATTAGAACACGAAGCAACAACTACAACTGTACGACGGTATAAACGAAGATATCTTGGAAACAATGCAATCAATACTAATGAAGATATCTTGACAAGACATGACATAAAAGTATTATTTGTCCTCATGTCTCTATCAAGCTGCCATCAGTCTAAATAGCTATGATTACTTTTCAACGGTCATTTTTACACATCTATATAAAGACATGAGGACTTGAAGAAAGATACAACAATCACATGAAAGCTATTTGCAAAAATACTCTATATCTTTCTTAAGTCATTTAGATCTAAACTTGTTTACATTTCAGCTTGTATAAGAAGCATTATTCTGTAAATGATACTCATTCAAACTTAGGTTTGTATTCCTTAAGAAAGAACTGTAAGGTTGAATTTCTTGAGAAGTCTAAAACATGTTGTCTTAGAGGATTGTTCCTTAAGAAAGACCGGTAAGGTTGGATTTCTTGAGAAGTCTAGAACTTGAGAGTTTTAGAGGTTATTGTTAGTCACCAGCAGTTTGGCTTGTCCATTGTATTAATCTGATTGATTAGTGGATTAAGACCTCGATTGAGAGAGGAAAAATCACCTTGGCGGGTGGACTAGATTACTTGAGGAATTCTCAAGTGAATTAGTATAAACATACTGTGTTATCTCTTTCTTAGCTTCATTAAGATTATTACTCTTAAAATAGAAAGTTGTTAAAAGGGGGTTAGTTTAAATGAACAATTTTATTTAGAAAAACCAATTCAAACCCCCATTTTCTTGTGTTTTTCTTACCTACAATTGGCATCAGAGCTCCGGTTCTGAGGTGATAAAAAGGTTGAACTTTTATCAAACACTTAACAGTGTTCAGTACCGATCCAAGTGTGAAAAACAATGGCTGCACCTGAACCAAATGTTACTGCTAATGAAAGAGATTCTTATAGTGCAAAACCTCATATCTTTGATGGGGAAAAATTTGACTATTGGAAAGATAGAATTGAAAGTTACTTTCTGGCTTTTGAATTAGATCTATGGGATCTGGTAGTTGATGGCTACAGTTACTTTGTAGATTCTGAAGGCAAAAAGTTTGTCAGAAGTGCATTAACAGATGCTCAAAAGAAGACTTACAAGAATCATCACAGAGCAAGAACGATTCTGTTAAATGCAATTTCATATAGGGAATATGAAAATATCACAAACAAAGAAACTACAAAGTCTATTTTTGACTCTCTCTGAATAACTCATGAAGGCAATGCTCAAGTCAAAGAGACAAAGGCTCTTGCACTAATCCAGAAATATGAAGTCTTCAGAATGGAAGACGATGAATCTGTGGAAACTATGTTTTCAAGATTCCAGATGCTTGTTGCAGGACTCATAGTTTTGGACAAAGGTTATTCTACTGCTGATCATGTCAAGAAGATTATCAGAAGTCTGCCTGTCAAATGGAGACCAATGGTAACAACCTTGAAACTAGCAAAGAATTTGAACAAAATAAGTCTTGAGGAACTAATCAGTTCTTTAAGGAGTCATGAAATATAACTTCAAGAAGATGAACCTCAGAAGAAAGGTAAATCTATTGCTCTAAAGGCTAAGTCTGAAAAGAAAAAGGCTTATTAGGCAGAGGAAGAATCTGAAGAAGATTTAGATGAAGATGAACTATCTCTCATATCAAAGAAGATAAGCCAACTGTGGAAATACAGAAGGAATAAGTTCAGAGGACCAAGAAGAAGATCTGAGTCCATTCATGGTCAAAAGAAAGCTTATGGAAGAGAAGTTACATGTTTCGAATGCAAGGAGCCTGGACATATCAAGAATGATTGTCCAAAGTTCAAGAAAGATGGAAAACCTAGAAAAGCTAAAAAGGGTCTTATGGCAACTTGGGATGATTCAGAGTCAGAAGAAGATTTCGACGGAGAACATGCCAATGTGGCACTCATGGCTAAGACCAGCACAAATAAAGTTATATCAGAAGAAGAACTATTAGACTCTGATGACAACAGAGAGGTACTTTCTTCCTTATCTCGTTCTGAACTTGAAATAGGATTATCTGAACTTATGGAAAGGTATCAACTTCTTCTAAGAAAGCACAAAACTTTGAAAAAGACTTTTATGGTTCCTTCCAAAGACCTTACTAAGAACAAGCAAACTATTTATGAATTAAACGAAAAAATATTTTTCTTAGAAAAATCAATTGCTGTTTTAAAAAGTAAAATATCTAAGTTAGAAGAAGAGATCACATCTGACGTAGCTGTCACTAATGAAGTGGTCAGATATGATAGAGCTTTTCAGCACTTCCTTGCTAAAAGCATAGATAGAAGTAAAATGGCTTCAATGATCTATGGAGTTAGCAGAAATGGAAGTAGAGGTCTAGGATATTCAGGACCATCACAACCATATGATGAAACCAAGAGTATCAAACTAATACCTCTGTCTAAACAGTTTGTGCGTGCTGACACTACTAAAATGTCCAGAACCAGAAGGTTCTAAGTTTGTTGTATCACAAACACACACACGGAAGAAAACTTCCAAACTCAAATATTATGCACAAATACCGCACTATTATCCCGCTGCACGAAAATCCAAAGGTGTCAGAACCTATAGAAAGACTAATGTGAAAGGACCCACAAAATGGGTACCTAAGAATAAGATAGTTTATGTTGCAGATATCCTTAATGGCGCCACTGAAACACCATTCATGGTACCTGGACAGTGGATGCTCGCGACAAATGACGGGAGAAAGGCATATGTTCCAAGATTTGAAACTTAAGCCTGGAGGCGTTGTCGGTTTCAGAGAAAACCAAAAGGGAAGAATCATTGGCTCAGGAACCGTTGGTAATGGTAAACTTCCTTCTATAAATAATGTCCTTTTAGTTGAAGGTATAATGCATAATTTGTTGTCAATTAGCCAACTTAGTGTCAATGGTTATGACGTTTTTTTCAATCAAACGTCTTGTAAGACTGTTAGTCAGAAGGATGGATTTGTTCTGTTCAATGGTAAGAGGAAGAACAATACTTACAAAATTAAACTATCAGATTTAAAACATCAGAATGTAAAGTGTCTTTTGTCTATCAATGAAGAGCAATGGGTCTGGCACATACGTCTGGGTCATGTTAGTTTGAGAAGAATCTCTCAGCTGAACAAGCTAGGACTTGTCAGAGGTTTGCCAAATCTGAAGTACTATTCAGATGCTCTTTGTGAAGCATGTCAAAAGGCAAGTTTTCAAAAACTTCTTTTAAAGCAAAGAATATTGTTTCTACCTCTAGACCATTGGAACTTCTTCACATTGATCTATTTGGACCAGTGAAAACTGCTTCTATCAATGGTAAGAAATATGGGCTAGTCATCGTTGATGATTACAGTCGTTGGACATGGGTAAAATTCTTAAGGCACAAGGATGAGTCACATTCTGTGTTTGCTTCTTTCTGCACCCAAGTGCAAAACGAAAAGAATTGTAAAATCGTCAAGGTCAGAAGTGATCATGGTGGAGAATTTGAAAACAAATATTTTGAAAAACTTTTTGATTCGCATGGGATATCTCATGATTTTTCTTGTCCTAGAACTCCACAACAAAATGGAGTTGTAGAAAGAAAGAACAGAACTTTACAAGAAATGGCTCGCACCATTATCCAAGAAACTGACATGGCTAAGCACTTTTGGGCAGAAGCAGTTAACACAACGTGTTATATTCAAAACAGAATCTCCATAAGACCTATTTTGAGTAAAACTCCCTATGAATTGTGAAAGAATAAAATTCCCAACATTTCTTATTTTCACCCTTTTGGATGTATTTGTTTTATGTTAAACACCAAAGAGAATCTTTGCAAGTTTAATTCCAAAGCACATAAGTGTCTGTTGTTAGGATACTCTGAACACTCAAGAGGATATAGAGTTTATAACACAGAATCACGGATTATGGAAGAATCAATTCATGACAGATTTGATGATAAGCTTGACCCTGAAAAGTCAAAGCTAGTTGAAAAGTTTGCAGATTTGGAAATCAGCTTTTCAGAACCTAAAGAAAAGACAAATGAAGCTAAAATTCCAGAAGTCTCTACTTTCGATATCATTGATGTATCGCCTGATACTCCACAACAAAAGAAGAGGAGAATCTCAACTTCACACACTGAAGAACTGATTCTGGGTAGCAAGGACGCTCCCATCAGAACCAGGTCAGCTTTCAAACCCTCTGAAGAAATGCTTATGGGATTGGTGTCGTTAATTAAGCCAACGATAGTTGATGAAGCTCTTATGGACAAGGATTTGCTTCTGGCAATGGAAGAAGAACTTAATCAGTTCTCAAAGAACGATGTATGGGATCTGGTCCCAAAACCTAAAGATGTCCATGTAATTGGAACCAAATGGGTATTCAGAAATAAGCTAAATGAAAAGGGAGAAGTGGTCAGAAACAAGGCACAACTTGTTGCCCAAGGTTACAGTCAACAAGAAGGGATAGATTACAACGACACTTTTGCTCCAGTCGTCACACTATAAGCTATACGCTTGTTAATTTCTTTTTCAGTAAATCACAACATCATCTTATACCAGATGGATGTTAAGAGTATATTTTTGAATGGTTATATATCAGAAGAAGTTTATATCAAACAACCTCCTGGTTTTGAAAACTCAGAGAAGCTAAATTTTGTTTTTAAACTAAAAAAATCTCTCTATGGTCTGAAGCAAGCTCCCAGAGCTTGGTATGACAGATTAAGCAATTTTATTTTAGAAAATAACTTCACCAGAGGAAAAGTTGACACCACTATTTTCTGTAAATCATACAAAAATGATATTCTTATAGTTCAAATTTATGTTGATGATATTATTTTTGGTTCTGCTAATTCCTCTTTATGAGAGGAGTTTTCAAAGTTAATGCAAGCAGAGTTCGAAATAAGCCTGATGGGTGAGCTGAAGTTCTTCCTGGGAATTCAAATTGATCAGAAACCAGAGGCTACTTACATTCATCAAAGTAAGTACACTAAAGAACTTCTAAAGAAATTCAACATGATTGATTATAAAATAGCAAAGACTCCAATGCATCCAACATGCGTCTTGGAGAAAGAAAAAGTAAGTGGTAAAGTTTGTCAAAAGACCTATCCTGGTATGATAGGGTCTCTTTTGTATTTAACTGCTTCTAGACCTGATATTTTATTCAGCATTCATCTGTGTGCTAGATTTCAATCAGATCCTAGAGAAACTCATTTAACTGTTGTTAAAAGAATTCTAAGGTATCTGAAAGGAACTACTAACCTTGGCTTGATGTATGAGAAAACATCATAGTACACTCTATCTGGTTACTGTGATGCAGACTATGCTGGAGATAGATTGGAAAGAAAAAGCACATCTGGAAACTGTCAGTTTCTAGGGAAGAATCTGATCTCATGGTCAAGCAAGAGACAATCTACAATTGCTCTCTCTACAGCAGAAGCAAAGTACATTTCCGCTTCTCTATGCAGTACGCAGATGCTCTGGATGAAAAATCAGCTAGAAGGTTATCAGATATATGAGAGTAACATCCCTATCTATTGTGATAATACTGATGTTATCAGTTTAAGTAAAAACTCAATCTTGCATTCTAGGGCTAAGCACATAGAAATTAAACATCACTTTATTAGAGACTATGTTCAGAAGGGGACTCTATGTTTAAAATTTATCGATACAGACCATCAATGGGCTGATATTTTTACAAAACCCTTGGCTGAAGATAAATTTCAATTTATTCTGAAGCATCTGAAAATGGATTTTTGTCCAGAGTAAGATCGTATCAGAATTAGATGTGTTTAGTTAGAGTCTGGAGAAATTAGATTTTTTTACTCAGATACACTTATTTAATCTCAGTTATCAGGAGCTACTTTGGTCAGAAATGTCTCTAATCAGATGGAAACTCTTGAGTTTTCCAGATTCTGAGAATATCAAAACGTGTCACTTGAATTAGAAGATGATTAACGCGTGTAACCTTGGTTATATCCAAATCATTACATCTATTTTAAAGTCCACAATGATCACTAATCTTTCTTGGAATTGATTTAAAATCATAATTGTGTTCATTCTTTAACTCCCACTACATTATTTTAACTTTTCAAATTTCAAAAACACTTTATAAATCTACTCACACTACCTCACATTCACTTCCACACTTTAAGAAACCCTAAAACCCCCAAATCACTTCTCTCCCTCTCTCAACTGCTCATATATTGTTCACATCTCGATCAAACACAAACTTCATCACGATGAATCACATTCAACAAGAAACCATCAAATTCTCTAATGAAATGGAAGCATCTTTGAATCCATCGAAAGGGTTATCATCTTCATTAGTTGTGCCTGCTACCACCTCCGCAACCACTGCAACTGTTGTGTCGACTTCATCGTCTCCTCCTGAGATTGATGAAAACCATGTTACTCAAAGAAATGCAGCAGTTACGTGTATATGTCCTGCGGACGATCTAAATGTTCTCAAGGAACTGCATGTGGATTTCCAGAATCTTGCAAACAATGGGGTTGATCTTTCTGCAGAACTCGAATGTCAAGGATGGAATAACTACTTTGAAACACTTAAAGGTCCTATCTATGAATCCCTTGTAAAAGACTTCTAGAGAATTGTCGATACTGACGATCTTCATGTTGTCTCTTTTGTTATGGAAAAGAGGATTATCATTACTAAAAAGTTGATTTTAGATCTTCTAGGAATGAAGTTCTTGGAAGGGAAACAAGTCTATGGAAAGCTCGAAAAATCTGACATTGTCATCAGCAAATAATTCTTTACGAACTATCAATCTAAGAAAACAGATTATAAAGGTGTAGACTTGCATGATAAACTAAGAATGTGGCACAAGATCATTCTTGGTTGTATCAACCCAAGACCCCTGAAGAGTTCTGCAGACTACTTCAATACTACTCAAAGGAACATGTTGTACTGTTTGCATAAAAAGAAGAAAATGAATTTGCCCTTCATCCTGTTTTCCTATCTAAGAGACAAAGTGCGCAAGTCCAGAACAACGACTTCACCTACAAAGAAGATTCCAACCTACATTCCTTTCGGGAGATTACTCTCTGACATTTTTGTTGAAAGCGGCCTAGTGGATTATCTGATTAAAGAAGCCAGATATACATAATATTTGGTTCCAAGCATTGGAGAGTCTTTAAATGCCACTACCCTGAAAAATATGAAAATAATCAAAGATGTTCAAATTAAACCTATGGTTATCCCTCATAAAAGTGTGATACAAAGCAAAATTCAAGTGAAAGACTATCCCTCTTTTCTCAGCTGTGAAAACAAGGAAGTTATTGTTGCACTTATTGCTATAATGGAAAAAGAAGGACAAGACGTGTCTAAGGTCCTAATTGAAGAAGTTGAGTCCAATAGAGGAAAAAGGAAGCTAATCGAAGAGGATCCTGAACCTAAGAAAAAGAAGAAGGCTAACAAGTCAGGAACCTCCAAGCCTTCTGCTCAAGATTCTCACTCTGAAAGAACTAGTAAGTCTGCCATCACTTCTTCTGTTTCAATAGTTGATGCTGAACTTGTCACTGTTTCATCATCATTTCAACAAACTACCTCCATTCCCACCTCAAATCCACAAGTCAGCTTCAAGTCACCATCGTTTTCAATTCCACCACCAACAACCTCTATTCCTGTATTTGAAACAACTACTATTCCACAAATTTTTTTTCCATCAATCAGTTCACCTATCCAATCTGAGGCCATTCCTACATACACTTCATCAACAACCACCTTACTCATCCAACCAGATATACTTGTCTCACCAATATCCTACGATTTTCATCAGAAAACCATTGCTGAATCCTCAATCCACCACCTTGATTCTCCTGAACCAGCATCTGAAGAAATGAGAGTTAAACCCCTTAAGATTGCCACGTCTGAATCTCCTTCAGAATTAGAAACTTTTGAGCTCTCTTCTCATACTATTGAAACCAATTCATCTCAACCAAATCCTGAACCCACTCAACCTGAAACTGATTCATCTGATGAACCCAACCCTTCTGAAACAAGTTCTGCTGAATCTAACCTGGCCTTGGTCATCTATGAAAGACCCCCTCCAAAAACCATTGATGGATGTATTAGCAAATTTCACGAAAAGGCGTCGGAGAAAGTAGCAAAGCTACTAGCAGAGGCCAGGACAAGTGTCAAGCCTGTGGAGCTTGTAAATTCTTGGGACACATTTCAGAAGTGGTTAGACTATGAATTTGCAAGGATGTCTAGGTTCTCTGAAGTTGCTAAAGTTGTTGGAGTTGAACTGGTGAAAGCAAGAGAAGAGGCTGAGGAAAGGATAAGAAAATTCAATCTTCTAGTGACTAAGAAAAGAGAGGTTGAAGCAAAAGCTGCTGAAGAAGCAAGAAAGGCTGAAGCAAAGAAATTGGCACAAGAAATTGAGGCCACAGAAAAGGCGAAGCAAGATGTTATGGTTGTGTCTACACCTAAATCTGTGATTGTGCATCTGAAGCGTGCAATTGATGAGATCAAATAAGATCAACAAGTTATGAAAGCAGAACAGAAGGTTCTTAGGGAAAGTGCCACTAAACAAGATACTGTCAATGCATCTCTTCAGAACATGCTTCAACAAATTCTGGACAAGATGTCCTCTGGCAATCATTCAACCTCTAAATCTTAGGCACTTAGGATAAATCTATAGGATTTTGTTTTTCACCCTTTGTTTTTAAGAAAATATCTTTTTGATAATGACAAAAAGGGGGAGAAGAAATTATGAACGTGATATACGTGATATATTATCAATTTTTGAATGATAGCTGTTTATAGTGTAACCAATAAACCTCTGGTTATGTTAGATATGCATGATGTTCTCAATTTTTTTCAAGAAATCTATATCATATCTGTTCATATCAATGAAGTTACAAGAAATCAAGCACTAAAAAGAAATGAAATACTTCTGGAAATTGATGTTTGAGATCTGACAACTGAATCAAGACTCTAAGGATCTCAGAATCTAACGTGTCGGAATCAAGGGGAGTTCACCCAGAAAGATCTTCATCTAGTCTGAGATTCGGGGGGAGTATCTCATGTGAAGGATAAGTAATTCTTAACTTCCTTATTTCAATTACCCTGGTATTATGAACAAAATTGTGTCATCAAAATACATAGTTTTGTCATCATAAAAAAGGGGGAGATTGTGAGAATAAGATTTGATTCTGCAAAATTGCCTCTAAATTTTGATGATATCAAACAAGTATGGTTGTATGAACAATTTTATAAGTCTAATGTTTGTTATTTGTGAGAATCTAACAAATAGGTTCTGCTTCCGTTAAATGGCGTGAATATGTTGTTAAAAGAAAAAACTTCGCCTACGTGTTACACTTGAAGTGCTATATAACAGAAATTGCTTCAGGAAAATCTGAAGATTGCAAAACTCTGAAATAATATGTAAAGAGAATAAGTTATGAAGATCTGAAGACTGAGGTTCTGATGAACGAAGTTCAGATGCTGAAGACTTACGCTCTATAGATAAAAGTTCTGAACACCCAACTATAGTCTCTACTCATGCTTCAACTAAATACCATCAGAAGCCTCTGAAGATATGATGACAACATTCTAAGCGAACAAGATTCTGAAGATCAAGTGCTGAAGACTCCGAAGGAGCAGCTCTGAGGACTCCAAGACTTGAAGATCTTAAGAACCAAGCTACGTTTTCCCTTGTTACTCATGCTCGCAGAAGCCTCTGAAGTTAAGAAGATTAAAAGACGAAGCAACAAGTACAACTGTACAACGGTACAAACGAAGATATCTTGGAAATAGTGTAATCAATACTAATGAAGATATCTTGACAAGACATGATATAAAAGTATTATCTGTCCCCACGTCTCTATCAAGCCATCATCAGTCTAAATAGCTATGATTACTTATCAACGGTCATTTTTACACAGCTATATAAAGACATGAGGACTTGAAGAAAGATACAACAATCACACGAAAGCTCTCTGCAAAAATACTCTATATTTTTTTTAAGTCATTTAGATCTAAACTTGTTTACATTTCAGCTTGTATAAGAAGCATTATTCTGTAAACGGTACTCATTCAAACTTAGGTTGTATTCCTTAAGAAAGACCTGTAAGGTTGGATTTCTTGAGAAGCCAAAGACGTGTTGTCATAGAGGATTGTTCCTTGAGAAAGACCGGTAAGGTTGGATTTCTTGAGAAGTCTAGAACTTGAGAGTTTTAGAGGTTGTTGTTAGTCACCAGCAGTTTGGCTTATGCATTGTATTAATCTGATTGATTAGTGGATTAAGACCTCGATTGGGAGAGGCAAAATCACCTTGGCGGGTAGACTAGATTAACTTGAGGAATTCTCAAGTGAACTAGTATAAAAATAATGTGTTATCTCTTTCTTAGCTTCATTAAGATTATTACTCTTAAAATAGAAAGTTGTTAAAAAGGGGTTAGTTTAAAGGAACGATTTTATTTAGAAAAACCAATTCAAACCCCCATTTCTTGTGTTTTTCTCACCTTCATAACCTACACGTGAAATATCGGTACCATTGATCGAATTATTAATATGACACATTTAATAAGGCCTTGTGTCTCATATCCTTTTCATGAGAATTTAAGAGTCAAGCCCTTGAACTCTATGAAGCGGCACCACTTCATTCTCATATAGGTAGACTATATCAGAAATACATCCATAATTATGCATTCCAGCAAATATATGCTATATGTCTATTAAGAAGAAAACTTCATCCTACCACTCTTAGTCTTATGGTCAAAGTACTTTAACCCATTGGGATGTATCTATCGTTAAGTACTTCAATCACTCTAATAATTTACTTTCACCATTGAACTCAAGACTTAAGATTAATCAAGTGTGAGTTGAGTTTCCACTATCGATGATTAATTAGATATGGGCTTATTCTACATCCCTAATGATATCTTCATTATCTTCAACATTATATACAAAGACATCATATCCTTGTCAATTCTTTCGTCAAAGAATTGCAATATTTTTAAACTTTAACAAACTTTGAATATTCAATCTTTCAACTATTATAATTAATTTATGTAATCTTGATAGTATTCATCAACTATCATCAAACCATGACACTTTTACCACATTAGTACAATTATCATATACAAAGTATATTTATATTTTTGATAGTTTTGGCAAACTATCACCATGACACTTTAGTCATTCATTTTGTGATATACACAACTTTTATGTCATTCTTCATTTACCAACCTTTTTATTTTGAAGTTTTACTTTCACTTAAATATATCTAAAATATATTTAATGCATTAACCATTTTGACAACCATGATCATACAAATTTGTGATGACTAACTTTTATTTCATACAGTGGATTCAAACATGTGATTCATAATCTCCATATAATAATAACACCATAGAATTTATTTCTATTCTTTTTAAAATACACCATTTTCTTGCATGACTAACATATGCATAGCAAATTCTATGTGATAAATCTATGTTTCATATATAACAATGTTTCATGGTATATCTAAATAAAAATCACAAAATAAACAATAAATCAACATCACTAATATTTCTTGTAACATTTTTCGATGAACACTTATCACCATACAACAAGATAAAATATATCCAAGTTACTTTTAATATCAAGATAAATAAAAAATAATACTGATCCAAATCTATTATATATAAATCCCAGAAATCATTATCATATATACGTACACATGAAAATGAAAATCTATATACAAGTGTAAAAATATTTATTATATACGCAATACATCGTTTCGTTTAATAATTATATTTGCCAAACTATAAAATATATTGACATAGAAATAGATCCTTTATTAACACAGTGCTTTATACATAAAAGATGAAATTGTCATTTATGTTTTGTTTGTATAAAATAAAAGTATATTTTTATCGAGAATTTGGCTGAGACTAATTTTAGTTTGAGACTAAAAGATTGAGACTAAATTTAGTGTGAGACTAAAAGATTGGTCATTCATGTCATAAATGAAATAGAACAAAATATATTGCTTTAGAGAATTATAAACCATGATAAACACATACTATGTATTTAATATATAATATTGTGAATCATTTACTTTGCATGCACAGTTATATGACGGATATGACAGTATGGCATATAAATATCTGAAGGCATGACTTTACTTCACAATTACTAAATTTTACTTTTCAAATATTGCATATGTATATATTTAATATCACATGTTAAATTTAATATAAATACACATTATTTTCATCATATAATATTATATATGAATTTAAAACATTATATAAATATATATTAATTTAATAGAATTATTATGTACGGTTTCACCATGATTATGAATAAGAGAGCATGAATCCATTTCTCCATCAAAGTTGCAGCCATAAATTAATCACAAAAATCAGAATCGAACCTAAAGATTGTTAGATCTTGTGTTGGGAGGTCTGCTGCAAAACATGAACAAGAAGAAGATGATGAAGACGGTACGATGAAAGTTGCACAAAATAATTTCAAAGTGTGTGTTTACACTACGCTTTAGATTCGATTCGCCTCCACCAATTTATGCAAATTGGATGCAAAAAGGGCTAACCGGCGAATCCCCTTCAGGATACTTTGGAAACCTTAACATCAATCGCACATTCACATTAAGCATATCGATCGACGATATTTTACAGAATAAAGTTATCTCATTTATTCTCGTGCACTAGAAAAATAAAAGAATGACTTAGATATTATTTTTGCCACTTGAAACAAGTAATTTTTTTGTGTGTATTTTATGACTAACAGATATATCTATTTTTAAGAAAACTTGTACCGATTGGTGTGGAGAAATAATGTTTCATTTGATTCTAACATGATCATTCACGAACCATTGTAATCATTAACAACAAACATTTTCATGAAAAGTTGTGTTGATCTGATGGTTGCACTTTTTGACCACGCACCCAATCATTATAGAGTCTCTGATTCTATTCTAGACAATTGCAACTTTTGACCATTTATTTTGTTAATTTAACCATTAATATTTATCAATTTAATATTTTGGAAATTTCTCCAACAGTGACATCATAGTCGGTTCATGTTTCGAAACAACTTACCTTTGTTCTCTCTATCCCATACTACTATCAAGAGACGAACATTCATTATATAGAAGGATTGGAAAGCATAATATGCTAAAACTATTTCTATTTGAATCATATTAGGTACTTGCTATGTTAGTACTCCCAAAAAGGGTGACTTATAACACATTCACTAGAATGCCACATTTTTACATTTCCAAATAAATTCACATTGGTGTTCATTGTCTTTACTTAAATATGTTGGTACATGCTAAACTAAATCCATGATTCACCAAGAGGATTATAACAAACGAGTGAGCACAAAAACCTCAACACATAACAAATTAATGTAAATTCTACTTAGAATTGGTATTATTTTTTCCATGTTTCCTTGTGTAGGAGACGAAGTATATGATACATCACTAGTACAGTGTCATCAACAATAATTCGAGAAAGCGAGAGAGATCATACATGTTCAAAGAGGCATTTCAATAACAAAAAATTCTTTATGATAAGGCAAGTCTCTCAAGTTCTATCTATTTTGAACCTACCATGGCATAAGTCACTTACACGAGTTAAATCGTTTTCCTAAAGAGAAAATTAGTCTTTAAAAAATCAAGCGATCATTTGTTCATAATTTCAAAGAGAATTCAACATTAAAATGAGCAATTTGTTGGAATTAACCCAAAACCTTTTAAAAATTGACAATTTCTTAATACACTACCCATGTTTCTTAGACACCACGCAAAATTTCGTTTTTGCCTCCAGTTTTCGGATGTGCACATCTGGACGCACATTTTTTTTAAACGTTGATTTGTTCCGGATGTGCAAATCAGGAAAAATAAATATTCCATAAAATCAGGAATTTTTCCTGATTTGCACATCCGGAACAAATCAACGTTTTTTTTTTTAAAACGGTGCGTCCGGATGTGCACATCCAGAAATTGGGGGCAAAAACGAAATTTCGCGTGGTGTCTAAGAAACATGAGTGGTGTATTAAGAAATGCCCTAAAAATTCTTATTCAATATTGATCTCAAGATTGTTAACAATCACATGCAATGGCAACGAAAAGAAAAATTGAGAAAGAAAGAAAGAAACACTACTACAAAACACGCTTTCAACAACGCCATGGTCACCACAGTTTTACCCTACACCGTGGTGACATATCTTAACTAAGGCGCTACCATATTTATTTTGTTTTTTGATTAAAAATTATTTGTATATAACAGCGGTTACAGAACCAACCGTTGTGATACAATTAAACTTTCATCAGTTCGAACCTCTGCGCCATAAAATATTTTATTCATTTAACGTTAAGGCACACCTTTTCTTTTTTATTTATTTTAAAATTCACAAATAAAAGGGATATCACTACGGTTCTTCTGGTTAACCGTTGTGATATATTTATAATAAATAAATACTTATCTATACGGTCGGTATTGTTAACCGTTGTAAAATAGTTTACCCATATATAAGCGAATTAACTTTCACTTATTGACAGTAGCGCCGTTTCCTTCACAGCGAAACCCTAGAACCCATTTTTTCTCTCCGTCTTCACCATTAGCCATGAATCTTGTGCTTCATACATTAAGGTATTCTTCTTCTTCCATCTATTGTTAGATATTTCCCATTATCTCATTTTTTGCATGTTGTTTTTGTTGATTGTTCTCATTTTTTTAGATTCGTCTTCACAACCTTAACAAAGACCATATTTTGGCTATGGTACATAATGTTTGTGTAGCTATGGAAAAAGTACAAGAAGCATAAAGCTATGATGGAAACTTCATCCACCTTGTACTTCTTCATAGATTCACAAACAAGATGTTAGTAAATGAAGAAACAACAGTGGCAGCAAACTTCATCTAGTTTTAGAAACAATGAAAAGAAATATAAGAAGTATGAAGCTTTTGTGTAAGCTTCTTCCTCGTTATATTTCTTTTTCATTGCTTCCCAAACTAGATGAGCATCATAATTGATTTCTGTTCCGCGATTAGTTTCATTAAAAGGTGGGTCATGGAAATTTATAATATATCTCTTTCGATCTCTCTTTACTCTTCACTAGATTATGGTTTTAGGGTTTGGTTTCAACTGAGGATGCTCATTGTTGAAGTTTGATGTGTTTCCTTCCAAGTTAAGGGGGTGATACATGGTGATGATGCTGGTGGTAACAAGCGTATTATATGAGTTGATAAGGTTCATATGGTTTGAGTTTATAATATTTGGTTCTGGCATATGATGTTGTTTGAGTTTATTATATTCTATGTAGATTGTTTGTTTCACTAACCCTCACTTAAAATACATTCATTTAATTTGACATAGATACTTATAATCTGTAAATTAAGTTGTATTTAAAAACCAACTTATATGAATCAATGTTTCCGAATTGCATGCCCCTCGTCGTTCATCTCACGTTTTTTTATATATAGAATATGGATAATGATCTGGCTCCTTAGATGCATCGATATCTTTCATTATAGTTAAATTTCATTAACAACAATTTATTGGTTAATCTGCCTCACCGTCAATACTTATAATCATAAAAATTACGATTATAAAAATTATGATGATAAGTGATGATGATGAGGCAGATTATCCAATGTCTTGTTGTTATGGAAATTTAACTATAATCGAAGTTAGCGATATATCGAAGGAGTCAGACCAATAAACCACAATATATATGTAAAAGAGCGTGAAATGCACGATGAGACAAATGCAATCAGAAAACAACAATGATTTATTTAAGTTGGTTTTCAAGAATAGTTTAATTTTCAGATTATAGACTTCTTCATTAAATTGAATCCTTGTATTTCTTTAGTGAGGTGTATGGAAAACAAACAATCTACATATAATATGATAAACTCTGGGCACTTTCAACAACGGTTATCTATTGTAACTGAGATCAAAGATAATATAATAAACTCTGGATACTTTCAACAACGGTTATATATTGTAACCGAGATCAAAGATGCTTTATGTTTTACATAATTTGCTGTTGATGGGTTTCGAACCCAGTGCCTAAGTTTATATATCACAATGATTTATTAGCCTAACCGTTGTGATACGTGGCACGCGTCCTGCCTTTCAATAACGGTTTCCAGACCGTCGTAGAAACAACAAACTTACAACGACACTCTACTTAAGAAAGGTATGTCAGGAGTGATGGTACCCCTTTTCAAACCGTTGTGAAAGGGGTTTTCCGTAGTAGTGAAAGAGAAAAGAGAAATAGTAGCGTTGGAGAAGAAGATGAAAAACTGCAGAATTTTTTATGCCAACAAACTATGGAAACTTTCAATATTCACTTGCAACTGCAAACTATGAATTATCACACTTGATTGATTACAATGATAAGGGTTTCTCCCTATTTATAGATTTAGGTTAACTTGCATCTCAAGATAAAACCCAAACTATAAAAGCCCAAAAATATCTAATATAATCTTTCTAAATCAAATCTCATCTTTCTAAATCAAATCTAATATTTCTAAAACAATGAATTACATATTTAACAGACCACCTAACTCATTGTGTCTAAACTGTCTATATTCATCATGGCTCTTAGTCTTCTGAAAACTTCGACCTGCATATCTTCTTTTGTGCATCATCAAACCTCTACTAGTCTTGTAGAATTCAATGCCAAGGAAATATGAGAGATTTCCCAAGTCTGACATTTCAAACTCCTCACTTAGGTCATGTTTGAAATCTTCGATCTCCTTCTTGCAACTTCCTGTTATCAACAGGTCATCGACATAGAGGCATAGAATAAGCAATTCATTATTGCTTCTCCTTACATACACTCCATGTTCAGTCATACATTTCACAAATTCCTTCTTCCTTAAGAAGGTGTCGATTTTCTTATTCCAAGCTCTTGGAGCTTGCTTAAGTCCATACAGGGCTTTATGCTGCCTGTACACCTTTCCTTATTCGCCTCGTTTCACATACCCAACTGGTTGTGCGACATAAATTTCTTCATCTAAGGGGCCATTAAGGAATGCAAACTTCACGTCCATCTAACATGTGTGCCATTTGTTCATATTTACTAGACCAACAACCAACCTGATTATTTCGATCCTAGCAACAGGTGCAAACACATCGTCAAAGTCGATTCCTTCCTTTTGAAGAAATCCTTTCACCACAAGTATCGCCTTGTGTCGAGTTACTTCTCCTTTAGGATTCACCTTCACCTTGTAAACCCACGTCACATCAATTGCCTTCTTGCCTTGAGGTAATTCGATAAGTGACCAGGTGTTGTTGACTTCGATAGAGTCTAATTCCTCATTCATTGCTTTCACGCACTTTGAATCTTTCAATGCCTCAACTGCATTGACTGGTTTGACATCTGCGTAGAAAGCATAGTGTACCAGCTCACCCTCTTCATCAACCACATCATTAGATGTAATTACACATTCTTGCAACCTTACAGGCATGTGTCTTGTTCGTCGAGGTCAGCTTGGACCTGTTTCATCTATGACTTGTTCCTGTCAAACTTCTCTTTCGACTTCAGTGGTTGGTTCTTCACAAGAGATTCTCACTTAATCCATTTTGACATTCTCAGTCCAATCCTATTCTTTAAGCTCATCTATGATCACGTCTCTGCTGATCACTACCTGCTTATTCACTGGGTCGAACAGCTTGTAACCTCTAATCGAATGATATCCTATCAAGATCATCTGATTCAACTTGTCATCAAGATTCATTCTCAACTGATCTGGCACATGTCTATGTGCTATAGATCCAAACACATTCAAGTGACTGAGGCTCGGCTTGACACCAGACCAACATTCTTCTGGTGTGATTCCTTCAAGCTTCTTCGTCGGACATCTATTCAAAATATATGTTATTGTCGAAACCGCTTCTCCCCATAATTCTTTGGATACATACTTTTCATTTAACATACTTCTCACCATGTTCTTGATGGTTCTGTTCTTTTTTTCTGCAATTCCATTTTACTGTGGAGTGTAGGGTGGCACCACCTCATGCACAATCCCTTCTTTTTCACATAATGCATCGAACTCTTTCGACACATACTCTCCACCACCATCAGTCCTCATAATTTTCAACTTTCGGACGCTTTGCCTTTCGACCTTAGATTTGAATCTGGCAAATACCTCAATCATCTCACTTTTCTTCTTGATGAGGTAAGTCCATAACTTTCTACTGTAATCATCTATAAACGTGACAAAGTATTTGTTACCACCAATCAAATCCACCTGGATTGGACCACATACGTCAAAGTATATAATTTCCAGAATTGCCTTCAACTTCCTTCCTGCATCCTTGTTGAAGCTATTCTTGTGTTGTTTCGATTGAACACATTCTTCATAGACTTCACTTGTAATTTCAATTTCAGGTAATCCTGAAGCCATATTTCTCCTCTTTATCTCTCTGATGTCATTGAAGTTGAGATGGCCTAGTCGAAAATGCCATAACCACTCATCTCTGATGGCTGCAGTTGATAGGCACTTGTGCTGCATTACATTGAGTCCAATCTTGAAGGTCCTATTCTGAGGCATTGGAGCCTTCAAGATCAACCTTCCACCTGCGTCAAGAACTCTCATCATCTTGTCTTTGATCGACACCTTGTAGTTCTTTTTGACCAACTGCCCTATACTGAGTAAATTACTCTTCATGCCTGGTATGTACAACACATTGGAAATTGTTGACCTCTTGCTATCTTTCCTCATAATCAGAACATCGCCAACACCTTCAGCTGCTAGAGTGTTATCATTTGCAAACTTCACCGTGTTTTTCGAAGAGGGCTTCATGTTGACAAACCAATCTTTTCTTCCAGTCATGTGTGATGAGCATCCTGAGTCTAAGTGCCACTGGTCGTGGAATCTCTCTTCGTCTCTTGTTGTGACCATCAGCAACATCTCTTCTTCTTCATGTTTTACCAGCTTTGCATCAGTTTCTTGATTCTTCTTCTTTTCTGGACAATCACTAAAATAGTGACCATACCTCTGACAATTGAAACATTGAATGTGACTATTGCCAGGCTTTCGACCACCACCTTTTCCTCTACCTGCAACACCACCTCTTTGGTTGCCTTGGTTCCAGGGTTTTCTCTTATTCGACCAGTTTCCTTCATGCTGATTTCGACCAGTCGAATTTTTGTAGCCTCCTCTATCTTTGTTGCCATTCCAGCTTCCTTTGCCTTTCCTTTCCTTTTCTGACTGTGCCTGCAAAGCCATATCACTCTTCGACTTTCCTGCAGCTCTTTCATCCATCCTTTGTTCATGAGACTCAAGCGTCCCTTGAAGCTCTTCCTTTGTCAATACTGACAAGTCTTTCGACTCTCCTATAGCTACTACCACGAGGTCGAACTTTGGAGTAAATGACCTCAAGATCTTTACAACAATTGATCTTGAGGTCAACACCTCTCCATATATCTTGATTTGATTCACCAACTTTGTAACTCTGGTGAAGAAATCAGTTATACTTTCATTGTTTTCCATCTGAAGCAACTCATAGGTTCTCTTGTGAGTTTGTAACCTCACCTCTTTCACCTTCTTTGCGCCTCCAAACGACTTTTCAAGAATCTCCCACGCTTCCTTTGCTGACTCTTCATCACTAACCTTTTCAAAGTTATTAGGATCGACACACTGATGGATTATAAAGAGAGCTTTATAATCTTTCTTCTTCAATTCTTTGTGTGCAGCCTTTTCTTGATCCGTCGCATTCTCTACAAGCGGTGCTACTCCTTCCTTCACAATATCCCAAAGATCTTGATAACAGAAAACCACCTTAATCTGCTTGTACCAATTCTCATAATTATCTTTCTTGAGAATCGAAAGGCTCACCGAAAAGTGCTCGTTCGGATGATTCATCGCCATCACGATTTTCCTTCTTTGAATCGCAACCGGAGCTCTAGATACCAGATGTTGGAATTAACCCAAAACCTTTTGAGAATTCCTATTTAATCTTGATCTCAATATTGTTAACAGTCACACGCAATGGCAACGAAAAGAAAAATTGAGAAAGAAAGAAAGAAAGAGAAAATAGAAATAGTAGCGTTGGAGAAGAAGAAGAAAAACTGCAGAATTCTTTCTGCCCACAAACTGTGGAAACTTTCAATATTCACTTGCAACTGCAAACTGTGAATTATCACACTTGATTTATTACAACGATAATGGTTCCTCCCTATTTATAGATTTAGGTTAACTTGCATCTTAAGCTAAAGCCCAAACTATAAAAGTCCAAAAATATCTAATCTAATCTTTCTAAATCAAATCTGATCTTTCTAAATCAAATTTTATCTTTCTAAAACAATGAATTACATATTTAACACAATTGGCTGTCAAAATTAGTCAAAGGTGGGAATGGTCACCTAAGGAAGGAAATTTTGAATGAAATGCCACAAATCTAAAAGATAAGTTCAAGCAACTTTTAATTTTGTTATATGCATATTTATAGTTTTAATAAATCTCTTATAATATGACTAATTTGTAAATATTGATTAAAGCCGAATTTTCTTATAAAATCACTTAGTAACCATCAAACATAGATAATTATTTGTAACAAATGTTTCTTATTGTTTAGACCTTCTTTAGAGAAAAAGGATAATCAAGGGCCTACGTAGAAGATGGGCTTAATATCATTTTTGGTCTCGCATCTTAACCTCAGGGTTCATTTTGGTCCCTTAACTTAAAAATAGTCTATATTGGTCCCTTAACTCTTAAAAACATTCCATATTAGTCATTTTTGTCCTATTAGCAACGGAAAAAATCAAAAATCAGTCGCTAATTAGACAAGAAGGACTAATATGGAACGTTATGACCAAAAATCCAATATTGGCTCCTTATGGAGATGACTGGAATCTTTCAGCCATGCCACATCCAACCATTTAGTTATCATGAGAGGACATCGGCCCCTTATGAAAATGGCATCATTCCTTTAGTGATTCTAGGCTTCATATGTACTTTCAACCGATATAAGACGACATCAACCCTTAATGAAGATAACATCATCCTTTCAAGGATGATAGGGTTTACCCGGACCTTCAGCCAGTATGAAAGGACCTCAGTCACTTATCAAGATGATCTCGGTCCCACCTAGATCTTCAACCATGATAAGATAACCTTCGGACCTTTAGTGAAGTCCATTCCTAACGACTAAGATAAGTGACAATTACTTTACTTTTAACTAACGAGTACCTAGCGTTTCAATTACTCATTGCAAAGTTCATTTTAAGTGATTGTATTATACTTAGTGTTATGATTGTAGAAACTAAATGTGAAGAATCATACACTTCATTACAAGGAATGTAATCCACCCAAACAAAAAATGGGAGGAAAATGAAAGAAAATAATTCTAAAAACATGAAAGCTTTAAAAGAATGATTTTATTTAGACCTCATACATATTTTTTCCTATGCAGAAAATACATAGAAAATATAAGATTCATATCCTTAATTAGATGATAATATTTAATTTTATATACAGTATTTTATATAATAGTGTTACATCAAATATTTTGTAAATAAAGGGGACTGAGAATATCCCCAATAACAAAAAAGTCAAGTATCTCGCGTAGCTCTTCGATTGAAATGAGAAGGGACTTAAAAACTCACAAAAACTAAATTCCCCTACTTACCTTCTCAGTTCATATAAGGAGGGTCTTGACACTTTATGTTCCATTAAAGCATGTCTTACACCCTAGTTGGGTTGAATTAACTCATAAATCTTTGAAGCAATAACACTCGCTTTGAGTTTGTTACCTTTTGTTTGTTTTTGTTGTGCAATAAATGAGAAGATAATCATTCCTAAATGCCTTTATGTAAAGACAAAGGAGTCATATAATCCACTGAGATGAATTTACATCCAACCAAGATTATAAGTAGGACTCCCCCGCTAAATCCCAGGCTTGGTTGAGTGGAAATCTCGGCCTGCACCTTCAGAAAGTTGGACTCCCCTTTTAAACTCCTATGCTTGGTTGAGATATGAGGCACGACAAAAACATTCACATAGGTCAAACATGAAGGTATAGTCCATTATAGGGAGGGAAAAGTGAAGTCCTGAAAACCATCGAAGATAACCTAGGGGTCACACTTGATTGTCTAGACACCACTTATATGAACAACCCACATAAGAGATCCACTAATTCCCATATTTTTCAACCAAGGGCAGGGTATAGGAGAGACACCCTTGGCGTGGAATGTCTTTACGAGTAGATATGTGAAACAAAAATACACTAAATAAAATCATGAGACCTAGTACATACCATAACCAATTATGTTCAAAATCACGTTTCATGAACGGGAGCATACTCATTTTCTCAATAAAAATATGCTTCAGAGCCAAAACGACTTTGTTTAATAGTCAAGTGTGTCATCAAACCAATCAACAAGGTGACATATGTAGATGATGACAGAACCAACAAGGAACTTATAATCAGATATCTTTATACCGAAGGAAGCACCAAACTCAAACCATTACCTAACTTCTTTAGCAAATGGTTTGGGGATATTGTTACAGGATAAATCCTAAGAACTTAGGTAAATTATGAGATAGACAAAATCCACAAACACATCTGATTAGGATTAATCGGCCTTTGTAAACTGTTAGTTAACAAAGGCTCACATGATCATGGATGATTTCTCCACAAGAAGGTTCTAGAACCTCTAAACCCTAAATTCTAACACTAAAGCTTAACAGGCGCATTAGATTCATTTGTACATTATTTTAAATTTTTAACTTAAATATCTCATATTTATAATTATTATTTATTTGAAGAGGCGTCCTCCGATAGTAGTTACATTTTTTATATAAGAGAAAGAAAAAGAGAGGAAATGATTTAAAGTGGACTGACAATTATACAATTTGTATATTTTTATGTATTTATTTATTTTTCCTTACATTGCGCACATTCTCAATCACTTTATATTTTATATTTATATTTTCCTTTGCATTGATAGCATGATGCAGTAAGTCAGTAACAATGGGAGATTCCATTTTGGATTCCACGGCAACATGCACACAGACACAACACAACACACACGTCATTTACATTCTTAAAACAAAAACCAATACATCATCGTAACAGTATTTCTGGTTGCAAACATACAATTATGGACCAATCCATCGCCCATTAAGATGCTAAAGTCTATAATAAATTTCAATTCATGAATCAAATATAATATATAATATTGCATGCTGCGTGGAGCTAGCATTTGGTAAAATATAAAACCGTCATATGAAAAATATGCCATCAACTTTCAAATTTTCAATAGAAACAACACAAAATTTCTTACGTAATATTCTGAAACGTGCCATTGGCAGATTCGTATACTTTCATGTTTTTGCTAAGGATAGAATACAACGTGTACTCAAATCATGATTTCACATCATTTTCTTTCATTTTCACTATATACACCATTGGGCTACTCTATACCATATATAGCTAGAGAATATATAGCATTCATTTTTATCTAAATAACATTGATTGCTGCTACGGATTATTCGAGGGTATAAATATATGTAGACAAATCAAGGTCAAGATTATGATTGAAGGAGATTTATTTGTATTTATAATGATGGTCTTTATAGCCAAATTAATGTAACACTTTCAAATCCAAGTCATGAAAGATGCATAATATTTTGTTGTTACTTTAGGATAAAAGGAAAGAGCTATAAAGGCAAACCTAGATTGCCTTAAGAAACTTTCCAAGGGTTGATTCTGATCAAATCTAATTAATTTATCTATTCCAATTCAATAATCAACAAGTACGCTCCAGTTTTGTTATGATCAACGGTTTTTAATTACTATATTTATTTATTATTAATTCTCTTTTGGGTCCAATAAATGGATATTATAATATTGCTTTATTTTTTCTTTCGGTAATATTATCTTCATTTCGTATTAAACGTATTACATTTATATATTTTATCAATATATTTCAAAATTGCCAAGAGAGCAAAGGTAGTGCACTGACAGTATAAATTTATTTTACATCATCATCCAATAGAATTATAACATTTCACCATGTCATTTCAGTATTTTAAAATTAAACTTGTGATTTGGCGGGATACACGCCCGTGATTGGTTGACGGTGTAAAAATATTTTACATTGTCGGTGTATAATCACTTTTCTCAATTGCCAATCAATTAATGTTTCTTTAGTACACAATCAAATTCATTTATCACACTAAACACTTGTTGCTTAATACAAGGACGAATCGAATGAAGAAACCTACACCTAGTCTAAGAATTGATCGATTTAGTTAACAAATGGGTAATTGAATTCGCTTGACATGTAATAAACTTCACTTCAAAGTTGAAATGTAAATCTAACAAGTTCTTAATACATATGATCACACTAAATTCTTAATTGCCACCATAATAAGCATAAATAGCTTGCACCACCATTTGAGACCATTATTTGAGAGTCACTTTAAAAACTAATATGATCCATTTGCATATGAATGACTCTCTGCACTTCTATGATTGTATAAAGTCTAACATCCCAAGTTGTTCCCGCCATGGTGAGTCTTCTGTAGCAATCTCCATAACACCACCATTTGTTTGTTGTTCTCCGTTGTTTATTAAATCTAGCATCAACATTACATTTCACCCACCCAACACGGGATGGCTACCACAAAGATTGATGCTAGCTTTGTTGGTCATCGTCACTGTTAAGTTGATAATTTTAAGTTATAAATCAGTCCTTCCAAATATAATATGTTTGCATGCCCAACTGACTCGC
The DNA here is from genome assembly GCA_022829125.1 of Lathyrus tuberosus. Classification (NCBI taxonomy): domain Eukaryota; kingdom Viridiplantae; phylum Streptophyta; class Magnoliopsida; order Fabales; family Fabaceae; genus Lathyrus; species Lathyrus tuberosus. The sequence goes on along the minus strand of JALAZF010000098.1, from coordinate 11,281,141 downwards.
GTCATCCTTCTCATTATTCCAGATCCAATTATTACTATTATTCCAAAGCACTCATAACATAACAGTCACTCTACCTGCAACCATCTTATCCTTTTTACTTCATATGTCTTTAATCATAGTCCTCCCTTCAGTAAACCTTTGTAGTCGTGGTGTGATAATAGCAGTCAAGCCCACCACATTCCAATATTGAAACGTTATTGCACACCCTAAGAACACATGTCACTCATCTTCCACACCTCCTTCACATAATTGACACATAGTTGGACACGAAACACATAATACAACCCTAATACAAGAAAAAGGAGTACTCAACCCTAATATAAGAAAAGAATATAATACATGAAGAAAATAAAACAAAACTAGGCAAATAAATACAGTATAAAGAATTCAATAATCAATCTTTCTTTTCACAAACGAGAGTTCCATTCGATCTTGATCTGAACTAGTCCAAGAGAGAGAGCCAAAGATACAATTTCATTCACACCTTTATGCCCTCCCTTAGATAAAGTTTCGTTTCTAATTAATCAAATAGAACATGTGACTACAAGTCAAAGTAAGAGGCAAAATATTTTCTTGATTCTTCCTTTTAAGATATTCTAAAAGTTTTCAAATGATCTAAAATGACATTACAAGGAGTTATCCTACAATGACCTATATAGTCTAAAATATGCCGCCACACACGCTCAGCCATGGGACAAAGAAGAAAAAAATGCTAATGGGCTTCTTCAGGTCACAAACGCAAAAGATACATAAGGTTGTGCGACCCCTTAAGGACTCTTTGCTTAGAAAATTCATCCCTCGTTTGAACCCTATTTAGAAGGAGTTTATCTTTCTAGTTAAAGACTATGTTTGGACAGGTTTAACTTCTCCTTCCTGAAAATATTATGGAATATATTTTGAGAAGAATTGGGAATTGTGTTTGATTAATTACATCATTTTGTATCTCTACCATGTACTTTTGTATAATACCTTGTGACTTTGATCCCTAAAGTTAATTCCCTCTCTCATTTGGGAGACTTTAGGCTGATTTCTTTTGTGAGATCCTTGTACAAGCTGGAGACTAAAATATTAGCCATTAGACTTGGGACAGTGACGGATAAACTTATTTTCCCCAATCAATCTTCTTTTATAAAAGGGATATTGTTGGTTGATGGTGTGTGTCGCGGTGAAAATTAGATACCATAGTTATTTGTTAACTAGGATCACATTTTTAATGTCATCACCGGTCTTTGATTTTATCCAAGGGAAGGGAGAAAAAACCGAATACCCATAATGCAATGCAAATGCACTAAGATTCTAAGTTCGGGGGTTGGTTATACCTAGGGAAGGTGTTAGCATCCTAGATATCTGTAGTACTCTACAGGAACCTCTTGTTTTATTATGTTATTTGTTATTTGTTTGCTAATGGTTTAAGGGTAGGTGATTTATAATTTTTTTAATCCTAAGTGTGCTCGACAAGATATCGCATCTTGTGCCTACATATCCTGTCAGGAGGGAATCAGAGCACTTGTAGTTCCTTATTAAGGATACTAAAGTGTTTAAAGGTTTTAGGAGAGAAGATGAGTCATCATCTTAAGAAAGCCACCACAGTTTTTTTGAAAATTGTTTGTATTTGTGGGGTATGGGATTGTATGTCCCTTCTTTGAGATGATTAACATCTAACTCTCTTGTGTGGAGAATTAGGTGGGCTAAAATTTGATTAAAAAATCAAAATTAAGGGGGGACTAACCTAGGAAATCTATCCTAAGTTATCTAATTGACTTATATTAAGGTGTCGATTATGATGCAAATGATGTGCACCATGCACAATAACATGGTTATCATGCATGGGATTTTCCCTTGGATATTTTATGCGGTTAATTATTATTTAGGCGAGGGTGCTAGCAAAGTGATGCTAGACTTGTGTCTTGTGATCGGTAGGTCGAATGCGAGGCCCGAAGGCGATCGACTTATATGGGTGGAAAATTGGCTCGACGTTAGATCGAGAGTTTTTAATTTTTGAAAGGGTCTTAGACATACAAAGCAAGCATATATTCATCAAGATAAGCATACAAAACATGGCATCAAATAAGATACAAACAAGATAATGGAAACATTCAAGCGTACAATGATGGATTCTAGCGTGGAACGATTATTTAGAGGGTTTGAAATTAAAAGGAGGACTAAAGGGAAATATTTACTTAAAGATTAATATTAACTTAGAGATTTTACTAAAAGTGATTTGATTTAGTATTTTTGACAAAATTAACAGTTATTATTAGTAGTTATTAAGAAAAAGTATTATTAAGGACTTATTATCTTAAAAAATATATATATATATTTTTGTGAAAGAGGTTGCTAGTTAATTTTTAATTACTATAAAAGGTTATTAAAGGTCTTTTTTTTTTAGGAAAATTTTAAGTTAGCGCTTAATAGATTAAAGGAAAATTACTACAAAATTACTAATCAAAAGAAGTTTATAAGAGTTAACCTAATCAATTAACTTAATTAAAAAAATGAATGTTTCTTATTAAAATTAAAGATTTACTTTAACCTCTTTTTAAAAAAAAACTGGATGTTAACGTTATATAAAAAAGAAAGGAAAAAAAGAAAAGCTAAAAGACTAGATAGAGAGATCTGGTGCACACGGGAGGGAAGGTCTACCATAGACCCTCAAACCTCAACTGTTTGATGCGCACGCATGTGATCTGACGGATAAAAGCAAGGGTGCATGTGTGTGTGGTGTACATGATTATAAGGCAACAAAAACAAGGAAAGGAAAATGTATTCCCTCCTCTCTCGCCCCTCACTCTCGTTATTCTTTCTCTCTCTGAAAATAAAATTTGGGTTAGGGAAAACCCTAGCCGCCATCGCTCAAATCTCATTTTCTCTCTCGATCTCTCACGGTCAACCAAGCAAAAACCTTTTTCCCATGGTTCCCGTCCCCGATTTCACTATTATGATATTATTACATATTACATTGCAGATAGCGGAAAAAAGAAAAAAAGGGAGATGATGGCGACGCCGGTGGTGGATGGCTCCGTGAATCTCCGTTCAGGGATGAATTCTTTCACTCCTTACCTCTTTGTATTATTTGATTTGCCTCCGTGTTGCTCTTTCTTTGCCAGTCGTGTATCTCTCTGAGATGATGACGAACGGGGATGATTTCTGAATCTCTCTGCTTTTTGGTTTGGGAATGAAACTGATGATTTCTGTTGTTGCGTTTTTTGCTCTCCCCTTTTCTCTCTGATTTCTCTTCTATTTATAATGGGCCAGTGATGAACATTAGGGTTTTGGATTTTGGAAACCTTTAAAAGTTGCATTGAAACGTGATATGTCAATCCTTGCTGATTTGATTTTGTTGCCTGATTCGGAAGATTTAAATGCTGATTGGTATACTCTGATTTGGAAAATATTCTGATCTGACCGTTGCCCTGTGTGAATTGTGTATTTCCGCTTTTGGAAAGTTATGTTGGCGGTATCCCTTATGATATTGCCCATAACTACAATTGAAAATGATGAAAACTTTCTGATTTCAAAATCTGAGGCCTACTGTTTTGTTTTTTTGGAAAGAAATTATTGGTTCTCTTGTTTTGGAACGGTTTTGATTTTGTCTGGTAATATTTGAATGATTTCCGATTTTCAAAATAGATAAGTTGGAGCCTAATTGGAATGAAATTAATGTCTGTTCTGAACATGCTTCAATTTCTTGCCGTTTTGAGATATCACGCTTGATTGTTCCTTTGAAATCTTTGCCTTGAATGCTAGAAGATCGTCTGAGATATGTAGATGCCACTTTGGAAAGTTTTGAACGTGTCTGGCAAGTATTTGGAATTGGCTTTGAACATGTTTGTTGCAACCTGATATCGTGATTTGTAATGATCTCCCTCTTTGTGGTTACCATTTATTTTGATCCAAATATTAATGACTCGGAATGAGGTCGATTCTAATCACTCTACTCTCTTTTTCATGTATTACCTTTGGAGTAGTGGTTCGCTTGGCAGGAATTCGGAAGAGCTTTTTCTTTGCACGGGATCACATTTGGAGTTGGAGGTGTTTATCGCTAGAGGCCAGGTATGAAGTGATTTGGACTATCGACTTGGAATATCTTCGTTACTTGAACAAGGTCCTAATAGCCAAAACCTTTTGATTGATGAAACTTGACGCTTGCAGGTTGAACAATGAGTGGAAAGGTTTGATCATGATGATCCACTTTGAGCTGCTTGGACGATGAATGGGTGAAGGTGTCGTCAAACCTTGGGCCGTTCATGATGTCAATATCTGTTGTTTGTGAATTATCATGGAGTATTTGCCAACTTCCTTGTTATTTGGTTCAGCCCCTTTTTTAAGTTAATTTTAAACATCCCTGAACTGATGCACGTTGTTTTCTTGGCAATGACCGAATGATTAAGAACTTCAAGTTTCTCTTTTCTTTTATGCAGGATGTAGGCCGCGATTCTGGATTGTTGTCGGTTGGAATTTGAAGACTGTATTACAGGACTGGGATAGCAGTGGTAAGGATTCAACTTGCTGACATTTTCATGCGTGTTAGAATGGGTTGAATTTGGATTATTCGTTTGTAAGAGTAGGTTGTAAATGTGTGGACTTGTGTATGATTGTTGACAGCTCATTTTCTTTAATTTTCTTGAGTACCAGCCATAACGACTCTTATTGCCTACAAATCCAGGTGAAGTACTGGCCCTTGAACCATCAATTGAAAGTGTTTGGGTATGGAGTCTTCTATCCCTTTTTAGGAACTTTAGGGATCTTTAAAGTAGTTTGTAATTGCCATGAGTTGTAATGTTCCTGCACTAATCCTTATTTGTCTTTCACGCGTATTGGTTTGAGGTATTCGGTGAAGACCAAGAGTCTCGGCTGTGTGTGATGTAAGGATTGGCATGGAAAGACGAGGAGGCTGTGATTCGTAAGAATCCAAATACTGATAATGTCGTCACGCTCATGGTATATAAACAAGAATTTCCTTGATATTATTCCAGCATTTATCAACTTCCTTGGTACTTGTCTAACGTTTGGTTTTTTTTTTCGACGGCAATTTCTGAATTTCCTGGACTGTAGTTGCTGAGAATTTCCTTAGAGTTACTGCATCGACGACAGAAAACAGTCTTCAGGAAAAAAGAAGTTTGCAGATTAAATGGCTCCGGGTCCTTGTGTGAGAGAAATCTGGTTGTTGCAATGAACTGTGACGTGTGAATATATGTTGGTTCAGACTCCTTGGGATACACATGCCCAAATCCTCGAAAGCTGTTAGTAAACTCCTCATAACCGAGATCAATGGCCTGCAAAAAAAGAAGTCGATAACTTTGTTGACAACTAGGGTCAATATCGCCTCGTTCCAACTTTGGTTTCAACAAAAATGCAACTGCCATGCTATTAATTGAGTCTTCAGGTCCAAAAATCGTCAATAAGGGCTTTGTGAGCTCCTTATAGGTTCTAACTTTGACTTGCAAGTCCTTATATATGTTTTTTTTTAATTGTTGACGACTTGTAAATAAGATGAAGATGGTGGGCGGTTGGTCGGTTTAATCATTTGTAACTAGTGGAAATGAAAATTCAAACACCAATGTACAAGATTTATCTTGACGCTCCTTGAGTAACAAAGTTCGTGACAGGAACAAATTTGCTTAATCATTTTCTTAACTTATGAACCCTGTCTTTTTTAATAATCTTACATCACCGTTTTTGTTTTACATTCCAAAGCAATCATCCAATTCTATGAATTTGTTAAACTCGCCATTATTTCATCCCTTAAATATTTTAAAATGAATTTTGACAAGCCGTAAACTTATCCTTGTTTTAAGATGGATTTCAACGTTGGTGGAGGATTCAGCAATGGCTTCAATAATGAAACCAGCATGATAGTCTTTGAATTTCCAACAAAAGAGTCATGGAGGACTTCCGTCAATTTTATTCACGAAAAGGGATACGGATTTGGGTCATTGTGGGTCTTAGGCTTGTAAGTCTTCAGGATTTATACTTGTATCATGAGTTTGTAAGATTGTAAGAACTTAATGCAAAACTCTGTAACCTGGATACTTTGAAAGAGGGATTGGATGTAACTTATTTTCTTAACTTGAATGCTGATGAGTGACATTGGTTTGAAGTTAGATCTGCAATCTCGAATCTCCTGAGTAGAACTTGATGTAGGTCACATAAGGTCCCTTTGCAGCTAACTCTTGAATGTTGGGTTCTTCATGGTGAAATTGGAACCAATCTTGTACCTCCTATCCAATACTTTCAATCATAAATCGGATAGCCACAGATTAGATGATGACGAAACTCAACACAAACCACGTCCTGAGGGCTCTAATGGATGTGACACCTTAATTCTCCTTAGGGAAGTCTTTGAGAAACTCGAGGACAAAATGAACTTGTACTGACTAAAAAGATCATGAGAATGAGGCATACCCTCCCCTTTATCTCCCTTTGGAATTGTCGTATCTACACAAACTGGTTAGTGATAAAAAAATAATACACACAAAGACCTAAAGATGCTATGCAGGATGCAAGGGATCTTAGGGTCAAAAATTAGGGTGCGACAGATGCCCCTATTTAAGTTTCTCCTATTCGGAGATATGGAGATTGAAATCTTCGTCTCGACGAGATAGGAGGGACTTAAATACAAACATGCACAAATTTTTGGCCCTTAGATGCCGCCAAATGCACATGATATGAAATGCAAGACAAAGAGACTGTGAGGAAAACTGTCATAAGGGATAAATGACATTGAAAAGATGAAACATATACCCGACGAGGACGACCTAGCAAAACAAGACTCCACGGGGAAAGATCTAACTCCACTGGGGGAAGATACTACCAACTGCCAATCACAGGGTGTCTTAAACATAAGGCAAGAACTCTGAAAGGAAGGATAACTTACTACCAACAACTGGTAGCCTAAGCGAAGGTATCCAATCGAAATAAAAGGGTGTATATTACCTACTATCACACACAATAGCCTAAGCATAGGTAATAGACTGGGGAGGAAAGATCACCTACTACCAAACACGGTAGCCTGAGCATAGGTGTCCGACCAAAAAGAAAGGTGTGTTACATACTATCAAGCATATGATAGCCTAAGCGAGGTAAACACAACGGGAAAAGATGACCTACTACCACCACGGTAGCCTAAGCGAGGCATCTGATCAAAATACAGACCTATTACCTGCTATCCCACGATAGCCTAAGCAGAGGTAATAGACTGAAGAAGAAGGATCACCTACTGCCAACTTGTGGCAGCCTGAGCAAAGGCGTCTGACCAAAAGGTGTGTTACCTACTATCAAGCATATGATAGCCTAAGCGAGGTAAACACAAGAGGAAATATGACCTACTACCACCACGGTAGCCTAAGTGAGGCATCTGACCAAAAAAAGGGTGTGTTACCTACTATCAAGCATATGATAGCCTAAGCGAGGTAAACACAAGAAGGAAAGATGACCTACTACCGCCACGTTAGCCTAAGCGAGGCATCTGACCAAAAAATACAGACATATTACCTACTATCCCCACGATAGCCTAAGAAGAGGTAATAGACTGAAAAAGAAGGATCACCTACTGCCAACTTGGCAGCCTGAGCAAAGGCTTCCGACCAAAAAAGGTGTGTTACCTACTATCAAGCATATGATAGCCTAAGCGAGGTAAACACAGAAGGAAAGATGACCTACTACCACCACGGTAGCCTAAGCGAGGCATCTGACCAAAAATACATACCTACTACCTACTATCCCACGATAACCTAAGCAGAGGTAATAGACTGAAATAAGCTTCAACGATCAAGATGATGATTCAGCTTCCTTACATGTTCTGCTTAGGAAGAGTAAATATTTTCCCATACCGCGAGGTTGTCTGCCTCAAACAAAGTCTTGAATTTCCCACGCTCTTCGAAGAGATATCATCTGGTGGGGGCAACTTAAATAGTGGATTCACTGGAGATAACCACCGTAGAGAAATATTGCTGTAATTGAAATTTCAGTGAAGTAAATATAATTCTTGCAACGGGAGTTCTCAAATAAAGAGAATGCCTGCAAAGTCTTCAATAAGTTTTTCTGACGGGTTCCTGGGAGATAACACCCGACGAAGAATAAATGGAAAATCTTGATAATTTGCTGGGGATAGACAAACTGTCTTGAGGAGACTGCCATTTGTCGTAGAAATCTTGATAACCAAACTGCTCAAATAAAGAGTTGCTACTTGTTGTCTGGGTGTAACTTCCTTGAAAATGTAGTAATCATTGTTGGAGAAATAATCCATGTCTTCTATGGAGATCTTCAGGCAAACTCTTCTTTGGGAGACAAAATGCAAAATAAGTGCACGCTCGATCTGGGTTCAACAGTCCAGAAATATTCGAAATTTGTGATTGTTAGGGACCAAAGTTCGACCTGGGGAATAACTGGAAAGAAACGGTCAAACAAGACTCCATCCATTGAGGATTGAACTCAACGGGTTTATCTTTGTCCAAAAATGGAAAAGAAAACTAAAGCAACCATCTTCCACGAGGATCGAGCTCAGTGGGGAATTAGAAAGTATGTGCTTCTTTCTGCCTAGGGCTGATGACTCTACTTGGAGGGAACAGATAAAACCCAACCACTTAGGGATAAACACGACCAAAGTGACAGAACAAAACAAACAACACAAAATGCAAGATGCAAAATGCGCACATGCCATGAATCTAAATGCAAGGATGCCATGCTATGCTTATGCTTATGCTGACAAAACAGCGACAAGAAGCGAACGGGAGATAAATACAAGCATCTCGATACAGATACTCGGCCAATCTTTGCAATATAAGAAGCATCACTAGGGATGAATGGAAAGCCATATATGGGGTCACAGTCCTACTTCAAGGCTTCAAACTTCTCTGGGGGAAAATATAGCACTCCACTTGGGGATGAACATCGTGACTTTACTTAGGATTGTCAGGATGAACCTTGTGATTCTGGTGGGGATAAGAAAGATTCACTGGGAACAAATCAAACTCATGATCGAAAAGACTACATGGGGGATAAAATAAATATCCACTGCGAACTGACGTAGTCTGAATGAAAGTTGTAACTGTATAAAATAAATATCCACTCCATCTGGGAAACTTGGATCAATAATAGTTGGAAATGTCGGAGATAAAACTTCGAGAGGATGAAATAAACATCCGCCTTCACCGGAGAAGAGTGCGATAGTGAGAAAATCCAATGAGGAGTGAAATAAACACTCATCTCACTAGGGAAGGTTGAAACTAAAGGAGTTTACCGGGGATTCTCAGGTCGCCGACTGGAGAAGTCTTGCATCAAAGGTGTCATAACTTCTTGAAGTAGAGGTTTACCGGGGAATAGTCGCGACCACCTGAAGTGAAACTTACTGGGGAGTCGTCACATTACTTGGGATAGAAACAAAGTAGTTCTGTTTTGGTGATCTGCATGGTAGTCGCTATTTTGAACAACAGTTGTTGCGAATGGATGAAAAGTAATCTTCACTTCTCGAAATGTTCCAGATCACTTGGTTTATGAGAAAAAGTCATTCCAAGAGGATTTTACAGAAAACTTGGCATCCAGCTGTTCCAATGTCTTCAAACTCTTGAAGAGATTTGCCGAATCTCGACGTAACTGGCTCAGATTGACTGTGATCTTGCATAATAGAGTCCTCGAACTTGTTTTTCAGACTTCGAGAGATTTATCAAATCTCGACGTAACTGCCCCAGACTGACGGTGTTCTGAGTCTTCAAACATGCCCCAACTCAGACTGTGAAAAACAACTTGGAAACAACTTGCCCCTGCTCAAAAAATTCTTCAAGTAACGTGCCCCTGGATATAGTCATCTTTGAAATGATCTGCCATCTACTCATCAGAGCTTCAAATCTCAAAAGATCTAGCTCATTTCTAATGCTCGTATGCTAGCTTCTATGATGTCAATCAATGTTAGCACGCAGAAAATGTTAATTCTGAAACTGATAACGCAACGTATGTTTGTCTCGAAGTTTTTATTTAAAAATATTTTGGTGGTTGAACTACCGATTTTATAATGCCAAGACAAATTTGAGCATAGCTCATAGGAGTCAGGAAACGATATCTCAATGAGTATGCTTTTGAAATAAACCCTACTTCAACTAGGTCTTTTGAGGGTTGTATCGTGGTTTGGTTCATGGTTTAAGAAACAAAGGATATAAGGCTCAAAGTTTGTTTGTGCCCACCCAATCTTCGTGATATTTTACTCCTTTTTTTTTTAAATTACCCTGCCCCAGATTAAGAATGAGGGTTTTTTTTTCAGAGAAGAAAACTCCTACTTCAAGGCTCAAAGGGTTAACGAGGGTCTATCTCCCTTATATCTCCGGTGTTTGGGAATTCGAAACAATGCCTTACATCCTTAGTAGCGTTTTATTCAAAAGCATACAACACGAGATCTTGTGTTTGATTTTTGTCATCCTCCATTCAGTTCTCTGCCAAGATAAGAGATTGGGCAGCATTGGCATTATAAAATAGCATTTTAAAAATGAGTGAAACGAATGGATTTCTTCAAGACAAACATTATTATTGCATTAATTATTCAAAACAAACAAGTTCTTTCATGCCAAAACAAATGCATTAACAATCGTAGAAAATTGCATATGAAAACAACAAATAAGCATAAAATATGACGAGACGTAGCCTTAAAGAAATCGTCCTTGGTATCAATCCACCATGTGCAAGGAGGGGATTGCTTCTTGTTCGAGTGAGAGATGGATCTCAACTTGGGGTTCACACACTTCGAAAGATAAGACTCCCTTCTGAACCATCTCTTTCACTTTCTCCTTCAAAACATGACATTCTTCGATGTCATGGCCGGGTGCCCCTTGATGGAAGGCACAGAAGGCATCAACTTTGACATAACTCCCATGGGTTATCGGGACGGATAATGGAGTTTCCTTCTCGATCAAATCATAGGGATGTCCCATAGTTCATTACTTCGTTCAACTGGCCGATTGGTGGAGGAGGCAAAAAAACCATCATGGCGTTGGGACATGACCAACTCTTTGACCAAATCCATCAGGCTCCTCTTGGTAATCTTTAAGTCTGCAACCTCGTCGCGAAGTTCTTGCTTTTCATGCTCTTGAATGTCTATCAGATTCTTCATAGTAGTAGAAAAAGTTTCCATGTTGGCCTTTAGAGTGACAATCTCCGCTCGGAGTGCTTGGTTTTCCTGTTCCAAATGATCCATCCTCTTCTTGTGACCGGCTCAAGTATCGTATCGATGATTCGGGGTGCCTGGAAGAGAGACACGAATGAGAACCTGGAATGCAAAAGAAATGCAAATGCAAATGATGCGTATGATGCAACAAGATTCATAGAACTCAACTATTTATAATCATCATGGAATAAAAAAAAATCATTAAGAACGGTTACGATATCCAGAATATTAAAACAGATTTATTAATAACACGTCGGTACGCCTTACAACAGTCATAACGGAAAAGCTAAATAAAATCTAATAATGATGGATCTAAGGAGACTCTTCCAACGGTCTTCTTGAATCCTTTGACTTCTTTCTTCCAACTGAGCTTCTTCTAGAATAAGTTTGTCGACGATTAATAGGACGTCTTGAGCTTTCCGTTTATTGCAAAAAAATAGCTCTTTTCTAATAAACCTTCTTTTGTAGTCATCTTAGCTTGAATATTAACCGAAAATAGGAAATGAGTTTTTGTCTTAAATTAGTAACTCCATCAGCTGAGGAAATTCTTCATGAGTTGATACCAACTAGTAATCAGGAATAGTGAAAAACTGTAGTAGAATGGAGATGATAGCTTCCCAGTTTGGTTTTGAACCTTTCTTCATTTGTTAGCAAGGTCTTCAGTCCCCTTAGATCGTCCAGGTTATGACTCTTGTAAAGGTACTTCAACGTTTATTTTTTATGTTTTTTTTAGAGTCCATGATATCCTTATGATGTTTATAAACAAGACTAAGTTCCATGAATCTTTATGATATGATGCTAATGAATGCAGGGATGTAGACACACAAAACACAAAGCACAAAGCACGAACAAGCAATCAAACAGACAAAAAGTCCCAGGTTTGAAAGGTCGAGCATGGATCCAAGGTCTAACCATCCCAATAGGTGTGTACTACGATTTCACATGTACCTGCCGAACGGGTTCTACAAAGTTCCCAGAGTCTACAATCCATCTTTCGGATATTATTGATTTTCCAAATCACTTGGTGGTCAATAATATTCTCAAGAGAATCTCATCTGAGTGTAGTATTGCGTAGCGACTATTGCAGAAATAGACTCTCGCATAGTCCCCGCACTATGTCCTAAGAGGCCAAGTTGGGTTAAAGGTAACTACGGTCCCCAGTCTCAATGGCCTTTAGTTCGAAATAATAGCGTCTTCACGAATAGACTCGTTGGACAAAATTAAATTCGAGAGGGCCTAGACTGAGTGGTGAAGTCTCAATTCAAGTTCTTCATGAATCGACTCCCTCAAAGTATCCTTGAATTCTCACCGTTCCTATCATAATTTTTCACTCTAGTCCGGGTGTAGGACTTTGTCTCACCACACAAGTAATAACCCAAGCAAACATAACAAATACAAATATATAACAAAAAACATAATTAATCAAGTTAGGGGGAACCCTCTTTTGAGGTCATCCCCAGTGAAGTCGCCATTTCTGTCGCGGTGAAAATTAGATACCATAGTTATTTGTTAACTAGGATCACATTTTTAATGTCACCACCGGTCTTTGATTTTATCCAAGGGAAGGGAGAAAAAACCGAATATCCATAATGCAATGCAAATGCACTAAGATTCTAAGTTCGGGGGTTGGTTATACCTAGGGAAGGTGTTAGCATCCTAGATATCTGTAGTACTCTACAGGAACCTCTTGTTTTATTATGTTATTTGTTATTTGTTTGCTAATGGTTTAAGGGTAGGTGATTTATAATTTTTTTAATCCTAAGTGTGCTCGACAAGATATCGCATCTTGTACCTACATATCCTGTCAGGAGGGAATCAGAGCACTTGTAGTTCCTTATTAAGGATACTAAAGTGTTTAAAGGTTTTAGGAGAGAAGATGAGTCATCATCTTAAGAAAGCCACCACAGTTTTTTTGAAAATTGTTTGTATTTGTGGGGTATGAGATTGTATGTCCCTTCTTTGAGATGATTAACATCTAACTCTCTTGTGTGGAGAATTAGGTGGGCTAAAATTTGATTAAAAAATCAAAATTAAGGGGGGACTAACCTAGGAAATCTATCCTAAGTTATCTAATTGACTTATCTTAAGGTGTCGATTATGATGCAAATGATGTGCACCATGCACAATAACATGGTTATCATGCATGGGATTTTCCCTTGGATATTTTACGCGGTTAATTATTATTTAGGCGAGGGTGCTAGCAAAGTGATGCTAGACTTGTGTCTTGTGATCGGTAGGTCGAATGCGAGGCCCGAAGGCGATCGACTTATAAGGGTGGAAAATTGGCTCGACGTTGGATCGAGAGTTTTTAATTTTTGAAAGGGGCTTAGACATACAAAGCAAGCATATATTCATCAAGATAAGCATACAAAACATGGCATCAAATAAGATACAAACAAGATAATGGAAACATTCAAGCGTACGATGATGGATTCTAGCGGGGAACGATTATTTAGAGGGTTTGAAATTAAAAGGAGGACTAAAGGGAAATATTTACTTAAAGATTAATATTATCTTAGAGATTTTACTAAAAGTGATTTGATTTAGTATTTTTGACAAAATTAACAGTTATTATTAGTAGTTATTAAGAAAAAGTATTATTAAGGACTTATTATCTTAAAAAATATATATATATTTTTGTGAAAGAGGTTACTAGTTAATTTTTAATTACTATAAAAGGTTATTAAAGGTCTTTTTTTTTAGGAAAATTTTAAGTTAGCGCTTAATAGATAAAAGGAAAATTACTACAAAATTACTAATCAAAAGAAGTTTATAAGAGTTAACCTAATCAAATTAACTTAATTAAAAAAAATGAATGTTTCTTAATAAAATTAAAGATTTACTTTAACCTCTTTTTTTTTTCCTAAAATTGGATTTTAACGTTCTATAAAAAAGAAAGGAAAAAAAGAAAATCTAAAAGAACAGATAGAGAGATCCGGTGTACACGGGAGGGAAGGTCTACCATAGACCCTCAAACCTCAACCGTTTGATGCGGACGCATGTGATCTGACGGATAAAAGCAAGGGTGCATGTGTGTGTGGTGTACATGATTATAAGGCAACAAAAACAAGGAAAGGAAAACGTACTCCCTCCTCTCTCGCCCCTCACTCTCGTTATTCTTTCTCTCTCTGAAAATAAATTTTGGGTTAGGGAAAACCCTAGCCACCGTCGCTCAAATCTCATTTTCTCTCTCGATCTCTCACGGTCAAACAAGCAAAAACCTTTTTCCCATGGTTCTCGTCCCCGATTTCACTATTATGATATTATTACATATTACATTGCAGATAGCAGAAAAAAGAAAAAAAGGGAGACGATGGCGACGCCGGCGGTGGATGGCTCCGTGAATCTCCGTTCAGGGATGAATTCTTTCACTCCTTACCTCTTTGTATTATTTGATTTGCCTTCGTGTTGCTCTTTCTTTGCCAGTCGTGTATCTCTCTAAGATGATGATGAACAGGGACGATTTCTGAATCTCTCTGCTTTTTGGTTTGGGAATGAAACTGATGATTTCTGTTGTTGCGTTTTTTGCTCTCCCCTTTTCTCTCTGATTTCTCTTCTATTTATAATGGGCCAGTGATGAACATTAGGGTTTTGGATTTTGGAAACCTTTAAAAGCTGCATTGAAACGTGATATGTCAATCCTTGCTGATTTAATTTTGCTGCCTGATTCGAAAGATTTAAATGCTGATTGGTATATTCTGATTTGGAAAATATTCTGATCTGACCGTTGCCCTGTGTGAATTGTGTATTTTCGCTTTTGGAAAGTTATGCTGGCGCTATCCCTTGTGATAATGCCCATAACTACAATTGAAAATGATGAAAGCTTTCTAATTTCAAAATCTGAGGCCAACTGTTTTGTTTTTTTGGAAAGAAATTGTTGGTTCTCTTGTTTTGGAACGGATTTGATTTTGTCTGGTAATATTTGAATGATTTCCGATTTTCAAAATAGATAAGTTGGAGCCTAATTGGAATGAAATTAATGTCTGTTCTGAACATACTTCAATTTCTTGCCGTTTTGAGATATCACGCTTGATTGTTCCTTTGAAATCTTTTCCTTGAATGCTAGAAGATCGTCTGAGATATGTAAATGCCACTTTGGAAAGTTTTGAACGTGTCTGGCAAGTATTTGGAATTGGCTTTGAACATGTTTGTTGCAACCTGGTATCGTGATTTGTAATGATCTCCCTCTTTGTGGTTACCATTTATTTTGATCTAAATATTAATGACTCGGAATGAGGTCGATTCTAATCACTCTATTCTATTTTTCATGTATTACCTTTGGAGTAGCGGTTCGCTTGGCAGGAATTCGGAAGAGCTTTTTCTTTGCACGGGATCACATTTGGAGTTTGAGGTGTTTATCGCTAGAGGCCAGGTATGAAGTGATTTGGACTATCGACTTGGAATATCTTCATTACTTGAACAAGGTCCTAATATCCAAAACCTTTTGATTGATGAAACTTGACGCTTGCAGGTTGAACAATGAGTGGAAAGGTTTGATCATGATGATCCACTTTGAGCTGCTTGGACGATGAATGGGTGAAGGCGTCGTCAAACCTTGGGCCGTTCATGATGTCAATATCTGTTGTTTGTGAATTATCATGGAGTATTTGCCAACTTCCTTGTTATTTGGTTCAGCCCCTTTTTTAAGTTAATTTTAAACATCCCTGAACTGATGCACGTTGTTTTCTTGGCAATGACCGAATGATTAAGAACTTCAAGTTTCTCTTTTCTTTTATGCAGGATGTAGGCTGCGATTCTGGATTGTTGCCGGTTGAAATTTGAAGACTGTATTACATGACTGGGATAGCAGTGGTAAGGATTTAACTTGCTGACATTTTCATGTGTGTTAGAATGGGTTGAATTTGGATTATTCGTTTGTAAGATTAGGTTCTAAATGTGTGGACTTGTGTATGATTGTTGACAGCTCCTTTTCTTTAATTTTCATGAGTACCAGCCATAACGACTCTTATTGCCTACAAATCATGCGTATTGGTTTGAGGTATTCGGTGAAGACCAAGAGTCTCGGCTGTGTGTGATGTAAGGATTGGCATGGAAAGACGAGGAGGCTGTGATTCGTAAGAATCCAAATACTAATAATGTCGTCATGCTCATGGTATATAAACAAGAATTTCCTTGATATTATTCCAGCATTTATCAACTTCCTTGGTACTTGTCTAATGTTTGGTTTTTTTCTCGACAGCAATTTCCGAATTTCCTGGACCGTAGTTGCTGAGAATTTCCTTAGAGTTACTGCATCGACGGCAGAAGAACATTCTTCAGGAAAAAAGAAGTTTGTAGATTAAACGGCTTCGGGTCCTTGTGTGAGAGAAATCCGGTTGCGGCAATGAACTGTGACGTGTGAATATATGTTGGTTCAGACTCCTTGTGATACACATGCCCAAATCCTCGAAAGCTGTTAGTAAACTCCTCATAACCGAGATCAATGGCCTGCAAAAAAAGAAGTCGACAACTTTGTTGACAACTAGGATCAATATCGCCTCGTTCTAGCTTTGGTTTCAACAAAACTGCAACTGCCACGCTATTAATTGAGTCTTCAGGTCCAAAAATCGTCAATAAGGGCTTTGTGAGGTCCTTGTAGGTTCTAACTTTGACTTGCAAGTCCTTATATATGTTTTTTTAATTGTTGACGACTTGTAAATAAGATGAAGATGTTGGGCGGCTGGCCGGCTTAATCATTTGTAACTAGTGGAAATGAAAATTCAAACACCAATGTACAGGATTTATCTTGACGCTCCTTGAGTAACAAAGTTCATGACAGGAACAAATTTGCTTAATCATTTTCTTAACTTATGAACCCTTTCTTTTTGAATAATCTTACATCACCGTTTTTGCTTTACATTCCAAAGCAATCATCCAATTCTATGAATTTGTTAAACTCGCCATTATTTCATCCCTTAAATCTTTTAAAATGAATTTTGACAAGCCGTAAACTTATCCTCGTTTTAAGATGGATTTCAACGTTGGTGGAGGATTCAGCAATGGCTTCAATAATGAAACCAGCATGATAGTCTTTGAATTTCCAACAAAAGAGTCATGGAGGACTTCCGTCAATTTTCTTATCGAAAAAGGATATGGATTTGGGTCATTGTGGGTCTTAGCCTTGCAAGTCTTCAGGATTTATACTTGTATCATGAGTTTGTAAGATTGTAAGAACTTAATGCAAAACTCTGTAACCTGGATACTTTGAAAGAGGGATTGGATGTAACTTATTTTCTTAACTTGAATGCTGATGAGTGACACTGGTTTGAAGTTAGACTTGCAATCTCGAATCTCCTGAGTAGAGCTTGATGTAGGTCACATAAGGTCCCTTTGCAGCTAACTCTTGAATGTTGGGTTCTTCATGGTGAAATTGGAACCAATCTTGTACCTCCTATCCACAACTTTCAATCATAAATCGAACAGCCACAGATTAGATGATGACGAAACTCAACACAAACCACGTCCTGAGAGCTCTAATGGATGTGACACCTTAATCCTCCTTAGGGAAGTCTTTGAGAAATCTCGAGGACAAAATGAACTTGTACTGACTAAAGAGATCATGAGAATGAGGCATACCCTCCCCTTTATCTCCCTTTGGAATTGTCGTATCTACACAAACTGGTTAGTGATAAAAAATAATACACACAAAGACCTAAAGATGCTATGCAGGATGCAAGGGATCTTATGGTCAAAAATTAGGGTGCGACAGTGTGGTAGCTTTCAATAAGGTGATTGATTTGGAAAATATAACTAACAAAGTTTATCTTATTCTTATGGTGGATTTGAGAAAGCTTATGATTTAGATATTTGGAATTTTTGGGAATACATGCATATTAGATTCAATTTTAGTGAGAAGTGGGGTCTTGGAAGAGATTTTGTATTTTTGTTGGTAATCTTGTGGTGTTTGTAAATGAGTGTCCAACTTAAGAGATTAACATACATAATGGTTTGAAACAAGGGGATCCTCTAGTCCTTTTCCTTTTCTTGCTTATGAGTGAGAAGTTAACTGGTTTAGTTGATATGATTGACGAGATTGGTCTCTATTATGGGTTTAAGGTGAACGCATATGGGTTTGTGGTATCTCATCTTCAATATATTGATGATATCCTTCTAGTGGATGTTCATACTCTGAAGAATATAAGGAGTATTAAGGCGGTCCTTAGGGTTTGAGCTGGCTTCACAACTTCGAGTGAATTTCTTCAAGAGTAGTCTGATATGGGTTAATATGGATTCATTCTTTCCATCCTCTGCAGAATAATCCCTTCACTATGAGATTGGAACACTCCCTTTTAAGTACCTTGGTTTGCCAATGGAGGGAAATCCTCGACTTGAATCTACTTTGGACCCCATAGTTAATCTTCTAAATAAGATTCTCCATTCATAGAAGTAAAAATATGCTAGTTTGGGTGGAATAGTGGTTTTTATTAATTCCATGTTTAACGTTATCCCCATCTTCTTCTTGTATTTTTTTAAGATTCTTGTAAAAGTTTAGAAGAAACTTGTTTGGTTACAAATAAGGTTTCTTTGAGGACGGGTGAAAGGAGCTTCTAAGATATCCTAGATTAAGTGGGGATGATATTTCTAAGCCTAATAGCATAGGGGTTAGGAGTTAGGAGTTAGGGACCTCTGGTTGGTTAATCTAGCTCTTTTGAGTCAAAAAAGAATTATATCTCATATTGGTTTGTAGATGGTATCCTTAGGAGAGTTATGCCAGGGATCAAACTTCCTCTTCGAAGAACCATTAGTTAGGTTTCATTGCCTTAAAGACTAAGTTTTCTATTCTCTAATTATGTTCAATATGACGGGTTGGTGGGAGAGATCGATTCAGTTGTTAATGGAGACCTGATATGGTATCTTAGGTGGCAGATACCTGTTTTTTATTTGAGAGATACATGTGTTTGAGGACCTTTTCTGTCTAATTAGATATGTCACACTTTCCCTAGATAGAGATAAGTGGATTTGGAATCATACTAGAGAGCGTACTTTATCAATTTCTTATGCTTACCATGATCATAGAGTTAGCTCTCTCTACTTTGGCTTCTTTTCTAGATGAGAGTATAACCATCCCTCTTATCTAGGTTAGATGGAGTCCTTCTAAGATCTTGGTCTTCTCCTAGAAACTTTTGTAAGACAAACTTCCTTCTAGGGAGAACTTATTTAAAATACATGTGATTACTAATCTTAGTCAAATTTATTTCTTCTTATGTAGGAACTTGGTTGAGTAATTTTTCCACCATTTTCTTACTTATGAGCTAACCATGTCTATGTGGTATAAGATCTTTTAGTGGTTGGGGTGGCAGGTAGTTATTTCTAATAGGCCTATAACTCTTTTTTAGTCTTTTCTTTCTTTAAGGGTGCATGATTAAGTATAAGGTTGGTTTTCTTATGATTTGACACATTATAGTCTCATCCATTTGAAAAGCCCGTAATGATGTCCTTTTCTAAGGAATTACAAAAACAATGAAAGAGGTGGAGGGGAAAATTATTTTTTGACTTGTAAGTGGTTTCTAGGTAGATCGGGGGTTAAGTCTAGGATTTTCTCTAACTGGATTCAGAACCCTATTCTCTACCTGTATCAATAGTGAATTGAGTGTTTGTCTTAATTCTGAGGTAGATATTGGTTTTTGGTTTTGGTGCTTTCTTTATGAGTGTTGATATGTTGATGGTGGTACTGGTGGTGTGAGATCTAGCTTGTTTTTAGCAAGGTATACTTTTACTTACTTGATCCTTTATCTACATGGCCCTTTGGTTCGGTGTGTTTGTTCGTGTGTTTTGTTGGTTGTTGTTCGTTTGTTGTATTTACTTAGTTTCTTTGGTAGTCATTTAGACACTTCTTATGCTTGGTGATAAAATTGTGTTGTACTTTAGTGATTTTCACCCCTTATTAATATATAATTTTTCTATTAAAAAAATAAGACAAAAATATAATATTTGGTGATTTAAAATTTATTTATTTATTTATTTATTAGATATAAAATGATTTTAAAACAATAACACGATTATTTTTAGTGTTGCTCATATAAAATTTGCATATTCAATCTAATATAGTCCTATAAAATTGATTTGTAAAGTGCGCTATAAACTTTATTCATTAATGATATTTAAACTGTCTATTACAACTCTCACATTTAGCGGTATAAAATTCAAGATGATGAAATTGTTAAATGACCTAGTTTGTTCTTATAAATTAAATTTATTCTTATATTTTAAATTATTTTATAGAGTAAGAGGTGTCACTCTAATATTTTAATCAAACACTATCTTTAATTTAATTTTTCTAATATTTTGATTGGAATTTGTTCCATTGTGTAATCAAATTGATTGGTGAATCGATGGTTGTGACGAACAATGGTGGATTGAAGGTTCTGATACAGTGGAGGGGGCTGACCTACATGGTTAGCACTTCATCTCTCAAGTCAGCATGTGAGGGAGAAGAGTAAATTGAAATTGAATTTGAAATTTTGTACCTGAAAATTGAGCACTTTCCTTTTATATAATGGATCAGTTATAATAACTTGTTATTTGTTAAGCGTGTAATATGGGGAGTCGTTGGATGCACATGGGATTTGGATTGCCTATATTTTCCAAAGGGTAACTATCATGTGATGCGACTGTTCTTTATGAACTGTAACTTCTTCATAGTTGTCGGCCTGTGACCAATATGGTTGGCCCTAAACAGTTGTCCCCCAAGCCCTTTGTCTCTAGGTAAAAGTGCAAGCGTTTGTTGTATTTGCCTTGTCTGTCGACCAGTTTTTTAGGCTGCTATGGAAGATCAAGAAGAGGAATTATTGTTTATTGAGAATTCGTGCCTCTAATTCCCCATGCTTCAAATGTCTTTTGGAGGTACCGTCATAATGACCCTTGGGAACTGGAACACTTGAGTGTTGCGCGTAAGTGACTTAAAGCATTGATAGGGTCTATTATGCCATCACATGATTTTTTTTAAGAGTATATTTCTCGTTTCTTAGAGGTGTCTTTCCTATTTTACTCTTATTTCCTTTCTTTTGAGCATTCTTGAGAAAATAGTATCCACCATGAGTCAAAAACCAAAATAAGGTGCTCGCGCTTCATAAGCGGATTCTATTTATTCTTCAATTGTTTATGTCTTCACCCGAGATGGTTATCTTGATAGAGCCTTTCTTGATGTTGGTCCATCTTCTGATTGAGGTGTCTTGACCCTTTATGAAAATGAAAGAACTTGCAGTGAGTACGAAGATTGTGCCATCCCTTTCTACGAGTGCATTTTCTCAATTTTAGGTCTTTGATTGCCCTTTAATGGCTTCGAGATGGAGGTTCTTAAACACCTGATGGTTGCTCCATCGTAACTTCATCCTGCAAGTCGGGACTATGTAAAAATCTTCCAATATTGGTGAAAATATTTGAATGGGAGACCTTCTCTGGCCTTGTTCTTCTACCTCTTCATAGTCCAATGTGGCCTAATGACTCAAACACGGGATCATGGTTTAATCTCCCTGTTGCCGACCGTTCGTGGATTTGAGGATTTTTCAAAGAACTTGAAGCATTTTGAAGACTGGTTCTTTTTTATTACCCATATTCGTCTAGAGGATCATGCAACAGTTTGCATTGTCGAAGACGAAGTGGGGTAAATTTATTGAGTTGTTCCCAAATTACTAGAACAAGGGTCATTTCCTAATGGGAAATGGGTTGTGCATCTATAAAGGGAGCGACATTTCTCAAAAAGAGTTGTATCTAAAGAAACATCTAATGAACTTCGTCAAAGATTTGGGACTATTTTAGGGGGGTTACTCCTCATAATGAAGCTTCGCGAAAACACTTAAAACGCCTCATTAACACCTACTTACTGATGGATGTCTATACTAGGGAAGAAATGAAGATTATTTTTAGTATGTCTCGAATATTATTGGCTCCTTCATCTTCAACTGGCCTACCTTGATGTGCTTATTTTGGTAATGGTTGCATGCAGATTCAATGACGGATGATGAAGCGCTCCTTTTCTTAAGGTGGGGAATCTGGCCGGCACAAACTGCAGCAGGACCTTCAACTACTTCAAGGCGGGTTGGTGCTTCTCCACCCATGGAGTCTTTTGGGAATGCTTCTGCTTAAAATGCTTCTTGACAGCTGTTACGTGCTTTGGGTTCTCCAACCCTTCTGTCGTTTATGGGGTCAGGCCCACACCTTTCTAAGGAACGCCAAGTTACTTCTTCAGAGAATGATTGCTCTTACTTAGCCAATCTATTAGGGCATGCTCTGGAGAAAGAACTTGTGATTCTGGCGCGCTACACTCAATGCACATCTTGGGTACAAGACTTCATTTTCATTGTATAAGGGTGTTCAAGAGTTCCACCTTCAAAATCTCTTAATTTTTATTGGATACTCACAAGATCAAATCTTGGGGACAAGACTAAGTTTTTTTTACTGAACCTATATAATTTCTGGTGTTTTCTTTCTTCCCTTAACATTTTTTTTCCGTAATTTAAATTTTCGGTGCTTGATTATAAAACATTTTAAAGTATGTTTTAAAAGTCTTATAATGATCCAAAAAGGTTTTCAAACTCTAGCTTTTCTGAAACCCGTAATTCACCCCAAAAAAGTTTTTCAAACTCTAGTTTTTCTAAAACCCATAAACTCTAGTTTTAAAACATGTTTTAAAAGTCTTATAATGATCCAAAATGATCATATGGGATGAAGATCCTATGGAACATAAGTTTTTCTTTGAAGTACTTGAAAAAACTTTGAAAGATATTATAAGTGCAAATAAGAATGCATCAAAGAAGATATTTGGAGGAAAAATAGTTGTTTACGATGGTGATTTTAGACAGGTTCTTCCTGTTATACCAAGAGGTAGGATATATATATATATATATATATATATATATATATATATATATATATATATATATATATATATATATATATATATATATATATATATATATAATATTTTTCAAGAAAAAAAGAAATGCTTCATATATTTGGGATCATTTCAAAGTCCAAAGACTTAAAAAAAATATGTGCTTACAAAATGATTCAACATTATCATCAAACGAGGAAATAAAAAATTCTTAGAATAGATGATAAATATTGGTTCATTGTTGAAGTTCATTGTTTCAATACATATCCATATTTTATTAACAACTACAAAAAATTTAATTGTAGGGCAATCTTAAATTTAATAAGTAGAATGATAGCTTATGTCTTAAATTTAATTTATGACTTTTGCATCATTAATTTTCTATAACTTTTATTTGAAATGCCTATAGAGTTTGGTAACATAAATAAATTAATAAAAATAAAATAATTTTCTTTGATATACTTATCATGTAGAATTGATAATTTGCTAATATACTCATCATTTTATAATTAATATAACATTGCTCTCTCACATGGAAAACGATGAATGGATCATTCATCTCTACTATAGTAGATAGGCAGTGGTGGATTTGCAAAGTAGATCGGTTGAATGTAATGAAAAGAGTAATGACAATTCAATACTTCACAAGATAGAATAACTATAGCATAACTAACTTTAACTAACTTCTAGTTAGTTATGAAGTAATTAGATACTAGTAAGAGGTGGTTAGACTTTACTTGCTATATAAGCAAGCTTGTACTCTTGTTATTGGTATGATGATGAGTAATAACTAATTCAGCATATTCTTTTTCTCTCAATTCAATTTTCTTCTTCCTTCTGACATGCTCAAATCTTGAAGCTTAACATGGTATCAGAGCCTGGTTACGATCTAGGGACCTATGGGTTATGAGATTGAAAGAAAAATATGGCATGTACAACACATCAGTAAGATACATATGTTGGCACTGTTCATCTTGATCACCATATGTATCTTACTGATGTGTTGTACATGCCATATTTTTCTTTCAATCTCATATATGTCCTTAAGCTAACCAAAATTTCACAATGCCAATTATTGTTTAATGATAATGATTATGTGATACAAGATATTCACTCCAAGAAGAGGATTGGCACAGCTAGATTGAGTGGCGGATTGTATATTTTAGAGTCGCCTTCAGTTACCTTGCGCCACACTCCATCAACACCTTACACAATAAATCTATAAACATAGATCAAAATTGTAACCTTTGGCACTTAAGGCTTGGTCATCCTTCTAATGCAAAGTTGACTCAGTTACACAAATGTTTTCCTTTCATACAGTCTGTCTCTAGTAATACTCCTTGTGATGTATGCTTTTATGCCAAACAAAGGAGACTCCCTTTTCTCACAGTTCACATGTTTCTCTTTTAAATTTTGACTTAGTGCATATGGATATTTGGGGTTCCCTATCCATCCCATCCATGATGGGTTATATATATTTTCTCTTTATTGTGGATGGTAATAGTATATTTACTTGGTTGTTTCTCATGAGATTTAAGTATGAAGCATCATCCCACATTAAATCGTTTGTTTCATTGGTCAAAACTCAATTCAACATATCTATTAGATCTGATAATGGATGTGAATATATCCTCACAAAATTTTACTAACAGCATGACATCATTCATCAAACATCTTGTGTTGGTACCCCTTAACAAAATGGCATTGTTGAGAGGAAGCACCAACATATTTTAGGCATCACTCAAGCCATTTTGTTCCAATCTAATTTGACTCGGACATTTTGGGCTCATGATATTCACATAATCAATAAACTACCATATGTTTTCTTAAAACACAAGTCACCATATCAGATCTTATACAGTAAGTTACCTGATCTTACAAACCTAAAAGTGTTTGTCTCATTATGCTTTGCATCCACTTTGAAAGTGTATATAAAGAAGCTAGACTCTAGGTTAAGAAAGTGTGTCTTCTTAGGCTATAAACATGTCACCCATCACACACCTACTTCTGTCCCTCAAACTTCCCCTACTACACCAGTCACTATAATCCACCTATTTCACTCCCTATTATAGACCATGCTACAACCTCTGAACCCAAAGTTCCATTACCTACCAGGAAATCCACCAGGTAGATCAAACCCCCTACATATCTTCAAGATTACCTTTATAATCTCATGTCCAATACAATCCCCGCCTCAGAAGCAGCTGCTACCAATTCCTTTTCCCAATGTAAGTATCCTATATCATCTTTCTTATCATATGATGCTCTTTCTTTTGCTCACAAAACTTTTGTTCTCAACTTGTCTGCCATAAGTGAACCTAACTCCTATGAGTCTGCTATTTGTGATGTCAATTGGAAATAAGCTATTCAAGTTGAGTTGAATGATTTGATTAAAACCAACACTTGGTCACTTTTAAATAAAAAATAAAAAATAACTTTTAAATAAATTTTTCTTTAAAAAAGTAAAAAAAATTCTGTTAAAAATTCCAAAAAAAAACTACTTTTTTAAAAAAAAAATTTAAACAAAAATAATAAAAAAATTCTGTTAAAAAAATTCCCAAAAAAATTAAAAAAAAATTTTCAAGTACAACTTTTGAAAAAAAATCATATTTTAAAAAGTTAAGAAAATAATATTTCAAAAATTAAAAATTATAGTTCAAAAATCATATTTTTTTTCAAGTACAACTTTTGAAAAAATTAAAAAAAAAATTAAAAAATTCCAAAAATAAAATACAACATTTGAAAAAAAATTTAAAAAAGTTTTTCCAATAAAAAATTTCTCTTAAAATCATATTTTGCGGATTATAAAATAAGGAAGAAAAGAAAACATATTACACAAACTCATTTCAATTATGTGGCTTGCTAGTATATGTATACACATGACTTTATATTTCTTTCTTCAAACATCAATGGCTACACCATGACATGTCATTTGTACTAAATCATAAACATGTCTGAACACCCTTCATTGTCATTCAAAAACAACATGGTTCCTTGTTATTTAATCAAATTCATAACATGTATAAAGTTGTTGAGGCATTTTTACGAACAACTTGTAAGTGCACATATTAAGCAATATTATAAACATAAAGGATGACCCATGTGAATTCAAATAAAATGAAAAAGAATCCATTTATAATACTATTGATTCCTATAACATGAAGATTTATAACATGTAAATTCAAATGAGATGAAAAATGAAAGTTGATTTTAGGAAAACTAGATATTAAAGAAAATGGAGGGAGAAGAGTACTTGTGTTCTGTGACGGAGAAAAGTCAACGGCAACATAATGGGTTGACGATGACGGTGGCGGTGAAGATGAAGCTTTGTTGAACGGAATAGATGAATGGAGTCTTCCTGTTACATATGAAATGGAATCTTCGTGCAAGGTTTTGGAATAAAATAAGGCCCTCTCAATGGGGGCCCAAAAAAATGCATTATGTAAAGGGCCTAAAATAAATCTCAATAATATGAGGCTTAATATATGGAAATTTCTTTTCTCACCCTTATACCTTATCACAAACCCTTGTTGAAAATGCAAAAATGCCCACTTTTTGAAGATGCATCTTTGGATGCACTCATTTTCCACAAAATTAAACGTAAATGAGTGAGCCACCCTTATTATACTTAATTTTGAAGATGCATATTCTGATAAACTATTTTTTTACAAAAAAAATTGTGTTTTCAGATATGTATATTCTAAAAGTTCCATGTTGTGTTTTTTTTTTAAACTTAGTATTTGGTGTATCCCGATAGGCAGACCTAGTATTCATTCATTCATCAGCAATGCAACAAATATGTAAATACGAACAATATTCATATTGAGAAAAACAATTATAAAATATAAACAAATAATTAAAATAAAATTATAAAATCTTAAAAATACAATTATAAATCAAATTAAGAGTCTACAATTTTTTTTATAGATTTTTTCGAAAATATGAAAACATAATAAATCAAATAAAATAGAAAAATAAGAAATTTAGGGTTTTTAAGGTGGTGTCCCATATTTAGTTCCTAAATAAGGGATTTTGATCCTTGATTTTTTTCTGATGAAATGACACGTTAATATTTTGATTCAGAGTCAAATTTCCAAAAATCGAGTTTTTTACGCTAGGTCCTATAAAGGCCAAACACCTAGGAGCGCAAGGGCCAGAACACGAGTATAAAATTCCTATGCCCCTAATATTGGTTAAAATCAACAAAAAGTCCCCAAAAACGGTATCAATTTCAATGAAAATACGTAGTAAATGGGGTCAGGGGTGTTTTTGGAGTTGTATCTCCGAATTCCCTATATAAAATTTCGGAGATGCATCTCCGAACCAATTTTTAGCAAAAACAGGGTGACTACTTGATTTAAGAAGGATGAGGTGATTTAAGGTGCGTTCGGAGATGCATATCCATAAATTCTTGAGGGCAATTTCGGATTTTTAGAGGTGTGAGCCACACCATAAGGGTGGAAAAAATTGCCTGATATATTAGGGCTTTAGTGGGGGCCAAATAATTAGGACATTTAAATATAGGGTTTATTTGACAGTTGATCAGTGCATATTGATGCATTTTCTTCTACTATTTTAATTAGGCAACTCTATAGTTTATTTCATTATTTTTACTATTTTAGTGTGTTTTTATATTTAAGTTTATTTATGGCTTTATTTTATTTTCGTACTTTATTTTTCAGCTTAAACTGCTATTTGATACATGGTTACTATGCAAACCATAACTTGAGCTACAATAATCGGATTTACGCGTTCTAATAGGAGTTAGAAAGCTAAGAGAAAGAGCTACAAGTTTTGTGTTGAAGTAAAAAACTGATTCAGAGTGAAGCATGGTCTAATAATTCGTTGAAGTTCCAGACTTAATTAAAATAGTTAGTTTGGGCCGATTTTTGTAATTTTCGGGTCGGTTTCCATAAGGGCCCGAATTTTCCTTTTGTTAAATTGGGATTTTCGCTGTACAGTAATCGGATTTACCATTAACAAAAATTAGAGGCTAGGATATGACTTTCATTGAGACCTAAAGTTCGCACAGTTGATCTGCTGTAATTGGTTTCCGCCGATACTTTTGAGGTTTTATAAATTTCATTTTTTAATTTTGATTTCTTTTAAATTTATAAACTCGTTTGCTTAATTCGATTGTTGCTTATAGGATAGAGTTGATTAAATTTGATTGTTGCATGATCTTTAACTATAATCACGTTAGCGTAGCTTTTTCGTTATCGTATTTGATTAAATCGCATTTGCTTAATTCGCGAGAGCTTAAATCTGTTTGCTTAATTCGGATAATAGGAACATACAACACATAATACCAGTTGTGCTTGTTGTCATACCCCAAATTTTGACCACAAGAGTTCTCATCATTGTGAAAATCATTACCACAATATGGATGTGCCATCATGCCTCATCAATCTCCTCAAAGATGGTTGAGCATTCACTATAATCAAGAATTAGGGTTTCCATCCCTCTCTGAGCATTTGGGCAAAAGATCAATCAAGAAATGACATGATTTTCAACTTGTCCAAACTCTCAAACACCCATAAAGGATCAAGAGGACTCCCACATTAAGAATCAAGCACAAATTTGCAGCATTCCAAGTGGAAGGAGCCTCGAAATACCCAGTGTCACCAAATTAGGGTTTTTTGTCGATTGAGGCCTCCAGAGTAAAATTTTCACAGGGGATTGAGCCAAGGCTTCAAAATATGACTCAATATTCTCAAAAAAAACCCTAGGAGTCCCTTTGTAAAGCTAAATCACCCTCAGAGAATGCATTCCTCAAAAGTCAGGAATTAGGGTTTCTCCGCGCCGAACCGCTCCGGAGCCAAAAGTCAAAACTTGACTTTTTGGCAAAAATGATCCTTATGACTCATATTTTAATAAAATATGATTTATAATGTCATTTGAACAAGAATTCATCAAGAAATCATGATAACTTGTAAAAGGGGTAATCTTGAAAAATTGAAAATTTTTCTAAGTTACTAAGTTTGGATGGTTTTGGTGCCAACTTCCAAGGACCATAACTTTTAATCCAAGCAGCCATTTTGAGTGATCCAAAGCCTGATTTGTAGGTCTTCCTACATTCTACAAAAACTTTAACTACATGAAACTCTAATTCTTCATGGATTTTTGGGTATGGATGGATCAAAGTGGTGAAAAATCAAAGATTTAACACTTAGTACAAAACTGTCTAAGTTTCAGCCTTGAACATCAATTTACATGGGGATTTTTCAACTAAGTCCAGATAGTTTCAAGACAAACTATGACCACACATGAATTTTACCATATAAGGGCTTTTTAAAAAGTACATGAGCATTCCATAATTTCATTTGAGCAAGGAGATATGATCCTCCCAACATGACATTTTCAAACTATCTTGTACAAGACAGATTTGTACATTTTGCTCGAATTGGTTAAGTTAGGCAATTGCAAGCCTTGTCATCCATTTGGACACCTCAGAGGATAACATCAAAGGGAAAAGATCTGATCCACAAGCCTCCCAAGTCCAAGGATCTACATGTAGCTATGTGTCACCTAAAAAGGCTAGAAATCTCAAAGACTCCAATTTTGTTTCAATGCATTCAATGGATTCACAAGGTGGCAATCATCAAGACATTGCTAACTAAATTGAGTCAAGCCTTATCTCTGAACCAAATGACTCATAGCCTGTGCCCTAACCTCAAGTCAATGGCTAGAGGAGACTTGAGATTCTATTTTATCATTATTGATGCCAAAACAAACTTGTTGCACTATAAATAGACATCAATTGTGATCAGTTTGAGTACACCAAAGCCTCAGAACACTGGATTTACTCAAAATCTCTCTTTCACTCCAAAAATGCCTTCATTTGCAAGTCACTATCGAATTTTTCATTAGAGAGCCATTCCATCACCACCAATTATTCTAACACATTCCATACATCATATATGAGCTGATCAAGCACTCCTCACACTTCTGAAACATCAGGATCATCATCTCTATTTTTCACTTGGATCAATTGAAGTAGAGTTGAGCCAGCCTATCCAAAGTGTTTCAAAACATCCTGAAGGTTGCAACACAATCCTTGAGGCCTAAGGAAGCTATCCAGGTCATTGTTTCACTTCTGTAACACCTCTACCACTGAAATCGATTCCTTCTTGCAGAGGTAAGCCTTAAACTTTCAAACTCAATAAATCATGCATCATAAACATGTTTTCAAGTTACCATTGTATTTGTGGATGTTCATAGATCATTTTCCCTCAATCAATTACTTTGTATCTTGTGCATATGAATTTCCTTTCAAATTCTCTTTTTTAGGGTTCATACGATTTCAAACCAATTTCTTTCAATTCTGTGAATTTAAATAAAATTGAGTAATGCCATTCAATTCCTCGTTCAAAAATGGACAAGTTTCGTTTTTGAATCATCCAAAATGGTTGAGTATTAAGGGAGATACGAATTTAAAAGCTTGAGGAAGATGATGAAGATGAAGGTGGTGGCCATTGCGCCATTCTTCAGAATCAAACTTAGTTTTAGTATATTTTATACACTTGTCAATATATGTCTGAATTGACATTGTGCCCTAGTGGAAACACTAGTATTTGTGTGTGTGTAGCGAGCGAGAGGTCTGGGGTTCGAATCCCCCTCGCCCCAGACCTTTTGGTATTTTTTTTTAACTATTTTCCAAAGTGAGTTTCACATATTATTCACTCTTGCCACACTCTATCAGCCAACGCACTTGGCTCAGTTGGTAAAGTTTTAAACCCTCCACCTCAAGGGCGTGGGCTCAAACCTTGGGAGGGTCATCCTATTTTTTTTTACCACTTGTTTTCTTTCATTTTTCTTCACCATTTTTTTTAATAACTTCCAAAATTAATTTCTCTCTCATTTTATTATCATTTTTTATTGGTTCTTTTTTTTAAAAAGTCACAAAAATGTTAAATTATTTTATTTTACAAAAAAATCCAATTTATATTATTTATTTAATATAGTTAGAATTTTTGTAATTAATTTCATTTTTTATTTGTTTTAAACATTTTAAAATGAAATTCTCACTTTGATCTTTTCATTTCAAATGAATTTCAAGCTTTCATGTGATTAAACATGATTTTTAAAAATATTTTTCAAAGTTTACAACTTATTTGTAAATATATTTGATATTTTATATCATTTTTTTATTTAATTTCCTTTGAAAATAATATCTTTTAAATTCAAAATTAGGGTTTCCTCTAAATTTTGATTTTTAAAACTTCACATAAACACTTTTGGGCCTATAATAGAGTGTAAGACCCATCCCTATGTAAATAAACCTTTTTGGGCCTCAGTCATTGTATAAGTCCCGATACGATTTTCAAAATTGACGGTGCGATCACTGTTATTCATCTGGGCCTCTCCCTGAGTTGTAAGCCCCTTTCTTTTATTTCTTTTTTCAAACACTTTGGGCCTCTAATAGAGTGTAAGACCCAACCCCTCTTTTTACATAAATAATCTGGGCCTCAATCATTGTATAAGTCCCAGTACAATTTTTTAAAAATAACAGTACGATCACTGTTTTTCATCTGGGCTTCTCCCTGAGCTGTAATCCCCATCTTTTGTATAAAAATAAACTTTGGGCCTATAATAGAGTGTAAGACCCACCTCTTCTGTAAATACAATAATTTAGGCCTCAGTCATTGTATAAGTCCCTCTGTGGTTTTCAAAACTACGACGCGATCGTCGCCTTATCAAAAGAATTCATCTGGGCCTGTCCTTGAGTATAAGCCCCAATATTTTTTTTTAAAACAACTTTCCTTTTGATTTAGATTCAAAAATTGTTATCAAAACTTCCTTCAATTCTTGAATAACTAACCATACAATTGTGTTTATAACACTAGAAGCTTGCTCACCTATAAGTTCTCCCAACTTTCTTTTACATACTTGTTTATATATTTCATCTGTGTGTGTGTATATATATATATATATATATATATATATGCCTGTATATCTGCTTAGAGTTTTCCCCAGCAACTAGGTCTAGGATTAGATCAAGCTAGTGGTCACTCTTTCAACACAGTCAAAACTAGTTCCCCATAGGAAATTCCAGATACAGTCCTGCCTCCTCTTGGGTTTATACAATATGGAACAGAGAAAAGCATTATTCTCGATGAAACTTTTCTCAAGACTGTCACTACTAGAAATTTGTCTAAGAATTTCATTTCCCCAGAGAGGATTAATTCCCGGTGAAACCTATCTTGAATTTCTTCAAACCCTAGAACTGTTCACTAAAGAAAGCATTATTCTTGGTGAAACCTTTCTTGAATTTTTCTTAGGTTTGGACCCACAGGCTTCCTAAAAGCATCCCCAGCCTCCTCTTGGGCTTTGTACAAGGACCCTCAGACTTCTTAGAAGTTCTCATGCCTCCTCTTGGGCTTAGTACAAGGACCCAATGACCTCTTACAGGTATATGACAGAACTTAGTCATCCTTTGATAGCTCAACCCGCTCGAGAGTCAAAATCTCAAAACATCATATTAGTTTAGGGTTGATTCTCATCCTTTAAAGCATCAGCCTCCTCTTGGGCATTATACAAAGATAAACCTTTTCGTACCAGTAGTCTTGGACAGTCTCACCTCCTTTTGGATTTCAAAAAACCCTCAAGTTTCCTAAAAGCACAGGAAAAACCTGATCAATCACCAGCAGAGTTAAGACCTCCACAGGTTTCAAAACTCAATCTTTAAACCCTTACTTTAAAATTTCCCCAGCTAGGGTCAAGTTACTCCCAGAAAAACCCCTCAGAAAACTCAGAACCTCGTGGTCTCTGATATTTCAACTCTTCTGCAATCCCCAACAAGAGTTGATTCCCCAATTTAGACCTGTCTCTGGATATCAATAATCCTCAGCGGAAACTTGCCTTCTCTTAGGCTTTGTATAATGATCATCCCTCAGCATTTTTAGCCTCAATCTTGGGCTTTGTACAAGACAAATAAAACCTCTCCCCAGTAGAGCTAGGTCTTTTTAGCCTCAATCTTGGGCCTTGTACAAGGCAGATAAAATATTTTCTAGCTGAGTCATTAACCTTTAACCTCAATCTTGGGCTTTGTACAAGACAGACAAAATATTCCCGGAAGAGTCAATTCCTTCTAGCCTCCGTTTAGGCTTTGTATAATGATCTCCCCAAAAAAGAGTCAATTCTTTTCTTTTTAGCCTCAATCTTAGGCTTTGTACAAGACAAATAAAACACTCTCTTGTTAAGTCAGTTTTCTTTAGCCTCAATTTTGGGCTTTGTACAAGACAAATAAACACTCTCTTGTTGAGTCAGTTTTCTTTAGCCCCAATCCAGGGCTTTGTACAAGACAAATAAAACACTCTCTTGTTGAGTCAGTCTCTTTTCAGCCTTAATCTTGGGCTTTGTACAAGACAAATATAAAACTCCCTAAACATAGTCAACCTTTTAGCTTCAACCTTGGGCTTTGATCAAGGCACACAAAAATCAACACCCCTCAGAGGAAATCAAATTCTCTCTGTAGGAAGACATTTCTCTGTACAATCACACATCAAAACAGACAATCAAAAAACCCTAATCCCAGATAACTGCTGTAAGTGGCACACTTGTTGATTCAAAAATCCAAGCTACATCTCTTATCCTGGTAAACCCTTTCTTTCATCTAATTGTTGTAAGTGGCAAGCCTCTGGATTATTTACATCCAAACCAATGTCCCTCTCTTAGCATGAAAGACTCCTAAGGAAAAATGGCATTGCTCTACACTGAGTTAAAGTTTTCTCCTTCAAGACAAATCCCTTATAAAGGAAATTATGGCATTGCTGGATTCCATATATTCTAGTTAAAGTAATTCTCTTTTTTAATCAGTTACCCAACAACTGTGATAAAGAGATGAGATATCTCCCTTTAGAGATGACAAATTCTGTCTCTCAGTCAAAACCTTTTAGCTTCAATCTTGGGCTTTGAACAAGACACAAATAACCTTTAGCTTCAATCTTGGGCTTCGAACAAGACACAAATAACCTTTAGCTTCAATCTTGGGCTTTAAACAAGACATCAAACATCCTTTTCCTCCCATAGAATATGAGGAACTATGATTGCTCTGATTTCCCTGTTTTCTTTAACAGGAATACGTAGGCATAAGATTGCAAAATCTTAGCGAGCACACTAATAAAAAACCTTAGGTCTAGTAATTTCACAAAAACATCAAAAAACCCGAAAAACAACAAAAATACTCTCTCAAACATTCCCAAAGGAGAAACTTTCCCAATTTACGACAGATAAACACCAGTAAGTAGATAACAGAAGAAAATACCAAACGATCTATAGATAACCATATATAGGATGGGTAATTGACAACTCCTCATTGTATAACCTGGCCCCGGACCCCCTAATCTCTTAGCATTTGTTAAAGAAAACATTTGCGTGCAAGGTTAGTTTTAGATAGTTTCCCTTTCCTTTCCAGCTTCATAGGATAAATAACAAATAAAAAAGTAGCACCCAATTCCAACCAAATGCGGTAAGGTGGCCGCGTCACCGCCAAAAATCGAACGCTACATTTGTCAGTGAGTATTGTAATCGAATAAGGTCAAATCCGCTTAAGGAACTAAAACTTATATTAACCAATGATAAGTTAGGAAACCGAAACAGTAGATTAGCTTATTTCATAATCACTTTTTATAATAGCTTATTTTCAATTGAATCAAAACCCCCATTATTTCAATCAGATGGTAAAAATCAAGATAAGAGTCCTTGTGATATGACATTTGAGTGTCGCTACCCTAAACTACACTTTTAAACTCGTTTTTGACCCGTGTGCGACAACTGATCAATTTGGCGCAGTTGTCGGGGACTCTTGTAGATTTTAACCAATTTTAGAGTATTAGGTGTTGTGTTTCAGCGTTCTTGCCCCAGCGTTCTTGCGTTCTGACCTTTTTTTATTTCTTATGATTTTTTTTGGTTTTCATAGTTTCAAAAAATTCCGAAAATATTCTCAAAATTCTTAATTGACTTAATTGTGCTTTTTCTTAATAGGGACATTGTCGGTAATTTTATATTTGTTACTGCATTGCTGAATTAGTTATGTGTTTTCTCATTCTTTGTTGATTTTGATTTTGAGTTTAACATGGATAATCAAAGAACTCTTAGCGAAATTGTTGCCCCTGATGTGAATTATAATGTTTTTATGTATTGAATATCATGTTGTTGTACCTTTTGAATTGAAATCTGGTTCAATACACGTGTTGCTAAGGTTTAGTGGTTTTGCAGGTGAGGATCCGCATAAGCATCTGAAGGAATTCCATGTTGTGTGTTCTACACCTTTGAGACCTAAAGTAATCACAGAGGATCATATCAAGCTCAGAGCATTTTCATTCTCACTTCAAGGAGCGGCAAAAGATTGATTGTATTATCTTGAGCCAAAATATGTTACAACTTGGAATGATTTAAAGGAAGTCTTCCTAGAAAGATACTTTCCTGCCTTAAGAGCTACCTCAATCAGAAAAGATATATGTGGTATTAGACAGCTTGACATGGAATCATTGGCCGAATACTAGGGGAGATTCAAACAGTTAGTGTCTAGTTATTTCAGCACTAGATTACTGAGCAATTACTTATTTAGTACTTCTATGAGGGATTGCCACCAATGGATAGAAACATTTTCGATTCCGCTAGTGGTGGAGCACTTGTTTATAAGACTCCAGCTGCTGTCAAAGCCTTGATTGAGAATATGTCACTCAACTCCCAATAGTTCACAACTATAAACAATTCTGTCCAAACAAAAGGTCTGAATGAGATTCAGGTTTCTCCTTCCAACAAGGCTTTAGAAACCAGAAATGATGAGCTTACTTCATTTTTGAGAAAATTGGAAGTAGGAAAAACTCAATCTGAAAGATTATGTGGCATTTGCACCTCTTCTGGTCACCCAATAGATATTTGTCTTACCTTGCAAGAGGGTGTAAATTCTGATTTTCCTCAAGCATACGCAACAAACATCTATAACCCTCAAAGCAACAACCAGTACAAGTACAACAACACTCCCGACCTATCCACTAATAGGTACCATCCCAACTAGAGAAACCATCCAAACTTTCTGTATGGGAATTCATCCACATAACAACCTAGTCAATAACAGTTGATGCTACCGTTGCCACCACCACATAACTCTCCCCAAGTAACCACCTATGCACCTTCCGGACCTTCACTAGAGGACCTTGTCAAGCAAATGGTTGTAAATAATCTCCAGTTTTAGGAACAAACAGATTCTAGTATTCATATTTTGCATACACAGATTGGAGAGCTTGCCACCTCGATGAATGCAATGCAGCAAGCTCAAGGATCAACCCAAATAGTAGTGAATCCTAATGTCCCTAATCCTAATATGAGTGCAATTTTTGTGAGATTCGGAAAAATTGTAGAACAAGCCCCAGAAAAAAAAAATCTCGAGGTAACACCTGAACCTTCTGTTGTTGAGGCTGAAAAAGAATATGTGCCACCAATTCTTTTCGCACAAAGAGTAGTGAAAAATAATAAGATGGATGAGAAAGACAAAGAGAAAGAGATTTTGGATGTATTCAGAAAAGTGGTGGTAAACATTATGCTTTTTGATGTGATTAAGCAAGTTCCGAAATACGCAATTTTTTTGAAAGATTTATGCACACACAAGAGGAGGTTGAAGGGAAATGAGAGAGTCAATTTGGGATGAAATGTTTCATCCCTTATTCAGCCTAAATCTTCACCTGAAAAGGTTACTGTTTCATCCCTTAATCAGGCCATGCCACAAAAATGCAAGGATCCAGGAACTTTTATTATTCCATGTACCATTGGGGATAGTAAATTCGAAAATTGCATGTTAGATTTAGAAGCTTCTATTAATGTTATGCCTACTTCTATTTTTAACAATCTTGATCTTCATCTTTTGCAACATACAAGTCTTAATATTCAACTGAAAATAGGAGCAATGCTCGCCCTGTTAGAGTAGTGGAAGATGTGCTTGTTCAAGTTAATGACTTGATTTTTCCTGCAGATTTTTACATTTTGGATATGGCAGGCGAAATAAATTCAAGCAGATCACCAATCATTTTGGGCAGACCATTTATGAAAACGGTGAAGACAAAAATTAATGTTGACGATGGAATCATGTCCATGGAATTTGGTGACATTATCGTAAAATTCAACATTTTTTATGCTATGAAACATCCCTTGGAAGAGCATTCTACTTTTCAAATAGAGTTGCTTTATGAAATTGTTGATGAAGCTTATTCTGACTTTTTTTCAGCTGATTTTCCATCTTTATCTGATTTTAATGATATTTACTCGTGTGATGAATGTACTGACACTAATATTTGTTCTGTTTGTGCTAAGATTGAGGTTGCCTTGCAGGTTGACATTTTTCCTACATATGGAGTTGTAGATGAATATGTTTATACAGCTGAAGCTCTTAACATCCCGGCTGCCCCAACCAAACATTCCATTGAACAACCACCTTCTGAATCACTTGAAGATTTAAATTTTTCATCAAAGCTTCAAATTGAGCAACAAGAGTAGTTATTGCAGGAATATAAAAAGGGAATTGGACGGACCTTGGTTCTCACTTGTGATTTTAGCCCATCCATTAGTATGCATAGGGTTTCACTTAAAGATGGAACAAAAGTAGTGAAGCAACCTCTTAATCCTTTGATTCTTGATGTTGTGAAAAATGAGATCACGTTCATGTTCCCATTCGACACTTTTACTTATCGAAGATCCTTCTTTGATCCTAGAATACAAGGCGAAGGCACTACTAAAAATTTCAAGAACAATGGACATTGCTCGAAGCTACTCCATGAGAGCCCCACTTTGGAAGAAGAGACAGTAGAAGAGCTCTCTTTGGGAAAGGTTGTTTATGCAATCATTTATCCTCCTTGACTCCTTATATGTGTTCTTTCCTATCTCTTCTCTCTCTCTCTCTGTCTCCCTCTCTCTCTTATTTTATACTTATGTTCTTTCATTGAGGACAATGTGTGTCTTGAATGTAGGGAAGAGAATCAATTACTTATGTGTTTTCTTGTTTTCATTTACTTAGTTTTTTGTTTTCATTTACTTACTTGTTTTCTTATTTTTTTAAAATGCATGTCTTTTCATTGGTTTTTGAGTTACAATTATGAGTAATTTCTCTATTATATTGATTAAAGACTTCTGGTGTGATGTGATTAATTATTTTTTGTTCATTCTTAGTATGATATGTAGGACTAAACTCTAAATTGTACATCATTTGTGGTAGATCATTTACCTTGTGAGATTTTGAGCCTAATAATGGATAACATTCAAAAATCCACATTTTTCTTTCTTATGTGTTTCACTCATGTTTGTTAGTCGCTAGAACTTAAATTGACTCGTGTTGAAGATTTTTGTTTACTTGTGCACAATGAGATGATAAAAGCAATTTGTTTTTGTTTTATTTTTATCCACTTAGCCAAAAAGTCAACCCCTGAATAATATCATCCCTTGTTTGAAAACCCCTTGAGCCTATTTATCCCTTTCTTTATTTAAAACTCATTACAAGTCGGAAAGTGAAAAATAATGTTATCACCCCATTCAAAGGGTTGAAAGAGTCTGGTTTTGAGTTTTGTGAGGTTGAATAACTATAGTTGTGATATTTCATTCAAAAGTTGGCAGAAAAAGAAAAAAAATATGTAGAAAAAAATTGAAAAAAATAGAAAAAGAAAAGAAGGATGTCATTACATATTCCTTCTAAAAAAGAAAAAAATAGATAAAAGAGAAGGAAAATAGCAGAAAAGTTGTTGTTTGAAAGTGGATGAATGTAGTTCAATTCCCGCAAGTTCTTTCATGTCTCTTTTCTCCCTTTGAATCTTAGCCTAGTTTCCCTTAGGATTTATCTCACCCTTACCCTGGCCGAGTTACAACCGAATAAAAGTCCTTTTGATCTTTGTTTGCATGCATTTCAATTGTGAATGTTAGATTATTTTCAAGCTTATGGCAGTACTATTTTTCATGATGTGCTTTAAGTGTAAACAGTACCTTAAACACTTGAGAGTTGAGTAAATTTTATCATGTGAGGATCTTGCTGCTTTTGATGTACTCTTTGGTAATCTGTTTTTCGTATTTGCTTTGAATGTCACAAAAGAGTTACTTAATAATGTCATTTTCTTAAAGCACTAGAATTAAAATTTTGCTTGTACTTTTTTTCTAAGAACCTTTGGAATTGCATGTTTTGTTTGTTCTTGTTTTTCTGTTTTGAATTTATAATTTTGCTCCGAGTGCAAAAGTTCAAGTGTGGGGGAATTTGATCAGTGCATATTGATGCACTTTCTTCTACTATTGTACTTAGGCAACTCTATAGTGTATTTCATTATTTTTACTATTTTAGTGTATTTTTATACTTAAGGTTATTATGCCTTTATTTTATTTTCGTGCTTTATTTTTCAGTTTAAATTGTTATTTGATACCTGTTTATTGTAAAGACCATAACTTGAGCTACAAGAATCAGATTGACGCGGTCTAATAGACATTGGAAAGTTAAGAGAAAGAGATACAAGTTTTGTGTCGAAGTCAAAAGTTGACTTGTAACACCCTTTTCTACCCCACAAATATACATGGAAAAATACACAAATTATTAGAGTAAAAATCACCTCAAAAGGGTGCACATTTTCTCAATAAACTCAAAATAAAACATTTGCTCTGTAAACACGGGTTTTCCTCAAAATATTCAAAAGCCATCAAAATTAGCAGCGGAACCACCATAACCACAATAATCCAAAATCAAAAGGTTTTAAAATAAAAACCATAATAATCAACTAACAACAAAATGTCAACATAACAAGTTTCGACTCAACGACCCAACCCGATGTTACACTATCAGAACAAGACCCTCTATGTCGACCAAAGGCACTAAAAAATCCAAAAGGTCCTCGAAGGCATCCACCGCTAAGCCTGATCATCTGCATGTTACCCACGTGGAGGCAACATTCAAACAGGCAGGGTGAGTAATCACAATTCATTATAATCAATATAAAAACATGATATGCATAAAATGGCGTCATTATCATATACAACATCATCAGGGTCATCAAAAAGCATCAAAAGTCACAACATCATAAATCACATCAAGATGCCACATAAATGCAATGCACAACAAGACTCATGCATGTGGTACCAATTCATCAAAGTCGATGGACACTAAGCTATCACCCTCTAAAGATCCCCGTCAATAGGATCGATTCCACACAAGAACCGGAGCACGTCAAAATACCTCACATCTATACAATGGGATTGAAGCCACAATAGACCGAAATCTAACCCGCTAAACCAAAGTCCTATAATCATCAATAGACTGAAGTCTAACTCACTGGACCAAAGTCCTATAATGCTATGAATGCATGATGCACAATATCAATATCATCATCATCAACAAAAAGTCATTACGTGCATCATCATTCATCAAAATCTCATGTTAATCCATATCATCATTTAATCATCAAAACATCATGAATCGTCATCTCATAATCATCATTATAGCTCATGGTAATTCACATCAAAATAGTCATGTATCATCATATAATCATCAATATAAATAATGGTCATTCACATCATCATTTAATCATCAAACATCCTGTATAAACATCTCATAATCATCAACATACTCGTGGTAATTCATATCATCATCTAATCATCAAACATCTTGTATGAACATCTCATAATCATCAATATACTTGTGGTAATTCATACATCAAAACACACAGATAAGTATTCAATAAATTATCCACAAATAATTTCACAACCGGCAGCAAACAGTACAACAATCCATTAATAGAATATATACACAATTGACTTCCCAAACATATTCGATATAAAAATATTGGGCAACCAGTTATCTTATCTATAATATGTTATAGATCTATTCATTAGCTTTCCGAAGCTTCGAACGGGGATCAAAACGGACTTACGGATCAAAAGTTATGACCAAAACGATTTTGACCGAAAACATGAACAGTCGTGACGGACAGCATGCAGAATTCTCTGCGTTTTTCACCGTTGGAGGCCTTTCGGACCTCCGATTTCAATTCAGTAAAAACCCAAACTCTCAAAAAATTATAACCCATCCAATACTATAATTATCTCAAGTAAATTTACAATTTTAACACAATTAAACCATCTAATCATTATTTTAAGATTATGCCTAAAACCTTTGAAATTGATGGATATAAGTTCAATCCTCAAAAGAAAAAGAATACACATATAAGGCACACAAATTCATCATATAATCATCATATAACAACCACCATAGAAATTATGGATTTTTATCCTAAATATGCTATTACCCATCATACACTATCATAACATCAAGGGCACAAAAGCCTACGACTATTAGGCCAATTCATTACACTATCCTAAGCCTCAAAATCACATAAACCCTCAAAATACCCCAATACCCCCAAAGTTCTCACAACCCCTTCACCTTCGCCATCAACGCACAAATACATCATAATTTCCTGAGTTTACTCATAAACCCACAAGAATCACATAAGCCTCACTAATACATCATAACTTCCTCAATTTACTCATAAACCCACAAAATCACATAAACCTCACTAATACATCATAACTTCCTCAGTTTACTCATAAACCCACAAAATCACATAAACCTCACTAATACATCATAATTTCCTCAGTTTACTCATAAACCCACAAAATCACATAAACCTCACTAATACATCATAACTTCCTCAGTTTACTCATAAACCCCACTAATACATCATAACTTCCTTAGTTTACTCATAAACCCACAAAATCACATAAACCTCAAATTCCACTTTAAATACATTGAATCCCTATATTGAAAACAATTAAAAGCAATACTCCCCATACATTAGATTGTCGATTCCAAGCCTTTCTCTCTTGAGTTCTTGGAAACTTTCTCGAATCCTAAGTTTTTCCCTCTTTCCTCAGAGCTCTGGCCTTTTCCCTTCTTTTCACGATCTAACAAAATGAACCATATTCCTCTCAAATTCTCCTTTTTGTTAAACCTAACCCTTGGGCTTCTAAATTGGGCTTTCCCCAAGTTACCCTCACTAATCCTCCTCAAAAGTCCATCTTACCCTTAATTCATCTAATATTATTTAAATAAATAATAATACAATATATTTCATATTATATACTGTTATTTAAATAAATAACCAAAACTCAACAAAATACCAACATCAATATAAACCACCAAAATTTACGAAAATTCATGAATATTATATTTAAATAAATTAAATAAATATTGTTACAAATTTGGGGTGTTACAACTCTCCCCCACTTAAAGAATTTTAGCCCTCAAAAATTACCTCAAGGAAATAGAGTCGGATACGACTCTCTCATCTGATCTTCACATCTCAAGTCCAACTTTCCTCCTTCTTGGATCATCTTAATCTTTTCAGTCGTCTCTTACACAATTTCAGGTCCGGGTACAACACTCTCGTCTGATTCATACCAACACAATGGAGTCCTACACCTCCTTCCATACAAAGCTTCATACAGCGTCATCCCAATACTAGCATGAAAACTGTTGTAGTAGGTAAACTCGATCAAAGGCAAATGAATATCCCACGATCCACCTTGATCCAACACACAAGCTCTCAGCAAATCCTCTAAAGGC
This sequence comes from Lathyrus tuberosus, assembly GCA_022829125.1. Classification (NCBI taxonomy): domain Eukaryota; kingdom Viridiplantae; phylum Streptophyta; class Magnoliopsida; order Fabales; family Fabaceae; genus Lathyrus; species Lathyrus tuberosus. Next base: position 11,238,568 of record JALAZF010000098.1, on the reverse strand, counting down.
TGGATAGTCCTCTATGTCTGTCCATCCGTCTGCGGATGATAGGCAGAACTCAACCTCAACTTAGTACCCAAAGCATCTTGCAAACTCTTCCAAAACCTCGACGTAAATCCCGGGTCTCTATCCGACACAATACTCGACGGTATCCCATGCAACTTCACAATTTCCTCAATATACATCTCAGCTAGCTTCTGCATAGAATGATTAATCTTCACCGATAAGAAATGAGCCGATTTAGTTAATCTATCCACAATCACCCTAATAGAATAATTCCCTTTCTCAGTCTTCGGTAATCCCGACACAAAATCCATGGAAATATTATCCCATATCCATTCTTGAATATTCAACGGTTGCATCATACCCAACGGCTTCTGATGTTCGATCTTCGACTTCTGACAAGTCAAAGAAGGATAAACGAACTCAGCAATATCCTTCATCATAGAATACTTTTCTCGATTTCTGGAACATCTGGAACATACACTCTATCTCGAAACCTCGTTACACCATTCTCATCAATCCAGAATTCACCTCTGTTACCTTGGTTAATTAACGTCAATTGGTCCACCAACTTCAAATCTACTTGCTGACCCACTCTGATTTCCTCCAAAATGCCACTTGTAGGCTTCAACATTCCTAACTTCACACTGTCAGGAGTCTCTTCACACACCAAACTCAAATCTCAAAACTGTTTGATTAATTCCAATTCTCTCACTATAAACATCAACATATGCAATGACTTTCTGCTCAACGCGTCGGCCACTACATTTGCTTTGCCCGGATGGTAACTCAAATAAAGTCATAATCCTTCAGTAATTCTAACCACCTTCTCTGCCTCATATTCAATTCTTTCTGATCGAACAAGTACTTCAGATTCTTATGATCACTGGACACTTCAACTTTAGAGCCAAAAAGATAAGTCTCCAAATCTTCAACACAAACACCACAGCAGCCAAATCTAAGTCATGCGTAAGATAATTTCTTTCGTGAACTCTCAAATGTCTCGAAGCATAGGCAATAACTTGTCCATTATGCATCAATACTCCACCAAGACTCATCTTCGACGTATCACAATACACCACAAAAGATTCACTCGGATTAGGCAAAATCAACACTGAAGCGGTCGTCAACCTCTTCTTCAAATCCACAAAACTCTCTTTGCAAGCTACATCCCACACAAAAGCTTGACCCTTTAGAGTCAACTGAGTCAAAGGTAATGCCAACTTAGAAAAGCCTTCGATAAACTTGCAGTAATAGCCCGCCAATCCCAGAAAACTTCATATCTCGGTAGCAGACTTCAAAGTCTCCCACTATAACACAGCATCAATTTTAGAAGGATCAACAACAATCCCTCCACTTGAAATCACATGGCCAAGAAAACTCACTTCCTTCAACCAAAACTCACACTTGGACAGCTTTGCATACAACTTCTTCTCCTTCAATACTTGCAACACAGTTCTCAAATGCTCAGAATGTTCTTATTCAGATCTAGAATATATCAAGATATCATCAATAAACACCACCACAAACTTATCCAAATACTCATGAAAAATACGATTCATATACTCCATGAACACCAGGTGCATTAGATACACCAAACGACATCACAATGTATTTATAGTGACCATACCTCGTCCTGAAATCCGTCTTCGGAATATCATCAGGCTTAACACGAATCTGATGATAACCAGACCTCAAATCAATATTACTGAACACACAAGCGCCTACCAGCTGATCCATCAAATCGTCAATTCTCAGAAGCGGATACTTATTCTTGATCGTCACTTTATTCAATTGTCTATAATCCACACACAATCTCATAGTACTATCTTTCATCTTCACCGACAACACAGGAGCACCCCACAGAGAAACACTTGATCGAACAAACTTCATCCCAAGCAACTCTTCCAATTATTTCTTCAATTTTCCTAACTCAGGTGCAGACATCTGGTAAGGAGCCATTGACACCGGACCCATACCTGGTATCAAATCCGCTGCAACCTCTACCTCACGCTCTGGAGGCAAATCACTTACGTCATCAGGAAACACTTCCAAAATTTCACAAACAAAAGGCAAAACACCAACTTCTCCACCTTCACTAATACTCAAAGTTGCCCTCAACATAAACATCTCAGCACCATCCTGCATCGACTCATCAAAACAATCTGTAAGCACTTGGCTTAACTCCAAATAATTCACTACGCACACCACTTAAGCTCGCAAGACACGTCTATCCCATCCAACATGATCCCGTCTATTATCAACAAGAGATTAAGGGTGATCAGTTCCTCAATTTGTCAATAACAGTCGACTATCATGAGGCGGTACAAACTATCGGAGCGTCCAACACCACACTTAGTTATCACTCCACACTTGAAGCATCTTGGAGAAGCGTCATCTTCTCCCCCTACTTGTTTCATTCCCGACCTGCAAATGGAAAACAAAACAAGCATCAACAGTGTTTTCACACACATATCGCACACTAGGGAATAGACAACATTAGACAACCTGGCCGGACGGACCGACCTGCTCTGATACCACTAATGTAACACCCTTTTCTACCCCACAAATATACACGGAAAAATACACAAATTATTAGAGTAAAAATCACCTCAGAAGGGTGCATATTTTCTCAATAAACTCAAAATAAAACATTTGCTCCGTAAACACGAGTTTTCCTCAAAATATTCAAAAGCCATCAAAATTAGAAGCGGAACCACCATAACCACAATAATCCAAAATCAAAAGGTTTTAAAATAAAAACCATAATAATCAACTAACTACAAAATGTCAACATAACATGTTTCGACTCAACGACCCAACCCGATGTTACACTATCAGAGCAAAACCCTCTATGTCGACCAAAAGCACTAAAAACTCCAAAAGGTCCTCGAAGGTATCCACCGCTAAGCCTGATCATCTGCATGTTACCCACGTGGATGCAACATTCAAACAGGCAGGGTGAGTAATCACAATTCATTATAATCAATACAAAAATAGGATATGCATAAAATGGCGTCATTATCATATTCAACATCATCAGGGTCAGCAAAAAGCATCAAAAGTCACAACATCATAAATCACATCAAGATGCCACATAAATGCAATGCAGAACAAGACTCGTGCATGTGGTACCAATTCATCAAATTCGATGGACACTAGGCCATCACCCTCCAAAGATCCCCGTCAATAGGATCGATTCCACACAAGAACCGGAGCACGTCAAAATACCTTACATCCACACAATGGGATTGAAGCCACAATAGACCGAAGTCTAACCCGCTGGACCAAAGTCCTATAATCGTCAATAGACCAATGTCTAAATCACTGGACCGAAGTCCTATAATGCTATGTATGCATGATGCACAATATCAATATCATCATCATCAACAAAAAGTCATTACGTGCATCATAATTCATCAAAATCTCATGTTAATCCATATCATCATTTAATCATCAAAACATCATGAATCGTCATCTCATAATCATCAATATAGCTCATGGTAATTCACATCAAAATAGTCATGTATCATCATCTCATAATCATCAATATAACTAATGGTCATTCACATCATCATTTAATCATCAAACATCTTGTATAAACATCTCATAATCATCAACATACTCGTGGTAATTCATATCATCATCTAATCATCAAACATCTTGTATAAACATCTCATAATCATCAATATACTCGTGGTAATTCATACATCAAAACACACACACAAGTATTCGATAAATTATCCACAAATAATTTCACAACCGACAGCAAACAGCACAACAATCCATTAATAGAACATATACACAATTGACTTCCCAAACTTATTTGATATAAAAATATTGGGTAATCAGTTCTCTTATCTATACTATGTTATAGATCTATTCATTAGCTTTCCGACGCTTCGAACGGGGATCAAAACGGACTTACGGATCAAAAGTTATGACCAAACCGATTTCGACCGAAAACATGAACAATCGTGACGGACAGCATGCAGAATTCTCTGCGTTTTTCACCGTTGGAGGCCTTCTGGACCTCCGATTTCAATTCCGTAAAAATCCAAACTCTCAGAAAATTACAAACCATCCAATACTATAATTATCTCAAGTAAATTTACAATTTTAACACAATTAAACCATCTAATCATTATTTTAAGATTATGCCTAAAACCTTTGAAATTGATGGATATAAGTTCAATCCTCAAAAGAAAAAAAATACACATATAAGGCACACAAATTCATCATATAATCATCATATAACAACCACCATGGAAATTAGAGATTTTTATCCTAAATATGCTATTACCCATCATACACTATCATAGCATCAAGGGCACAAAAGCCTACGACTATTAGGTCAATTCATTACACTATCCTAAGCCTCAAAATCACATAAACCCTCAAAATACCTCAATACCCCCAAAGTCCTCACAACCCCCTTCACCTTCGTCATCAACGCACGAATACATCATAATTTCCTCAGTTTACTCATAAACCCACAAGAATCACATAAACCTCACTAATACATCATAACTTCCTCAGTTTACTCATAAACCCACAAAATCACATAAACCTCACTAATACATCATAACTTCCTCAGTTTACTCATAAACCCACAAAATTACATAAACCTCACTAATACATCATAACTTCCTCAGTTTACTCATAAACCCACAAAATCACATAAACCTCACTGGTACATCATAATTTCCTCAGTTTACTCATAAACCCACAAAATCACATAAACCTCACTAATACATCATAACTTCCTCAGTTTACTCATGAACCCACAAAATCACATAAACCTCAAAATCCACTTTAAATACATCGAATCTCTATATTGAAAACAATTAAAAGCAATACTCCCCATACCTTAGATTGTCGATTTCAAGCCTTTCTCTCTTGAGTTCTTGGAAACTTTCTCGAATCCTAAGCTTTTCCCTCTTTCCTCAGAGCTCTGACCTTTTCCCTTCTTTTCACGATCTAACAAAATGAATCATATTCCTCTCAAATTCTCTTTTTGTTAAACCTAACCCTTGGGCCTCTAAATTGGGCTTTCCCCAATTTACCCTCATTAATCCTCCTCAAAAGTCCATCTTACCCTTAACTCATCTAATATTATTTAAATAAATAATAATACAATATATTCCATATTATATACTATTATTTAAATAAATAACCAAAATTCAACAAAATACCAACATCAATACAAACCACCAAAATTTACCAAAATTCTCTAATATTATATTTAAATAAATTAAATAAATATTCTTACAAATTTGGGGTGTTACATGACTCGGAGTGAAGCAGGGTCTAATAATTCTTTGAAGTTCCAAACTTAATTAAAATAGTTAGTTTGGGCCAGTTTTTGTATTTTTCGGGTCGATTTTCATAAGGGCACGACTTTTCCTTTTGTTATATTAGGATTTTCGCTGCCACAGTAATCGAATTCGCCATTCACGAAAATTAGAGGCTAGGATACAACTTTAATGGAGAACTAAAGTTCGCACGGTTGATGTGCTGTAATTGGTTTCCGCCGATACTTTGAGGTTTTATAAATTTCAGTTTAATTTTGATTTTTTTTTTCAATTCTTCATATAAACTTGTTTGCTTAATTTGATTGCTTTTGATTGCTTAATTCGATTGTTGCTTATAGGATAGAGTTGATTAAATTTGATTGTTGCATGATCCTTAACTATAATCACGTTAGCGTAGCTTTTTCGTCATCGTGATTGATTAAATCATGTGTCCTTAATTCAAGAGAGTTTAAATCTGTTTGCTTAAGTTGGATAATAAGAACATACATCACATAATACCAATTGCGTTTGTCAGTGGATATTGTAATCGAATAGAGTCAAATCCGCTTTGGGAACTGAAAATTATATTAACCAATGGTAAGTTAGGAAACCGAAACAGTAAATCATCTTATTTCATTATTACTTTTTATAATCACTTATTCTCAATCAAATCAAAACCCCCTTTATTTTAATCGGTTGGTAAAAATCAAGACAAGAGTGCTTGTGATACGACATTCGAGTATCGATATCCTAAACTACACTTTTATACTTGTTTTTGACACGTGTAAGCCAGTGAATCAACAACTCTAACACCAAGTTAAAATTCTTTCAAGAAAAATATTGAAAATATCGTGTGTGTATATATATATATATATATATATATATATATATCAAGGATACCTATGTCTCTTCCTTAATCACTATAGTCATTCAAACCTGTAAGAAGACAATGTTCAATTATTGTCTTTTTTTTTTTTTCATGACCATTAACAAGTCTCAAATGCACTCATTAAATTATGTTAGATTCTACTTGTCAAGAGAGATTTTTAGTCAGCTATATATTGCAATTTATATAATCACAACTAAAGAATGGCCAAAAATCTTAATTCATGGCAAACAAAAATAAAGTTTAACTACAATAACAAATGATGTATTCAAAGAAATTTTTCACTTAATATTTGATAGGGATGAAATAAGCCTACAAAATTTCTTATGCAAATTAAAATTTATTATATCTATGGTTATAATTTCTTTTTTATAACTTCCTAATTTATTTTTAAAGAATCATGAATTGTTCTAATAATTATCATGAAGTTGTTGCAGCTTCTTTGACATTTTGCTCATATTTCACAATCATGTACATTAATGTTTGTTGTATAATCAATATTTAAATTATATAGTTGTTAAAATATATTTGATCTATTGTAACATTAATTTAAATTTATATCTACTTTAATATATTACATTTTTATAAGTCGCTGTCATTGAAAAGTTTCATCATTATGGAAACTGTAAGAGTTTGAAACTCTAGTCTAAACTCTCAATCATTAGGAATTGAATGGGAGAAATTATTCCCTACTTTTTTTTTTCGCTTTTATAGCTAGCATGCTATTAAAATGATCACACAAAGTACTAGTAATTCATTTTCATATAAGTGTTATGTAATACTCTCTCCAGTCTTTTGTATAAGAAATATTTTAATTTTTTAAATTTTTTAAATAATTAATGTATCTGGTCTAGATCAGATACATTAATTATTTAAAAATATAAAAAAGTGAAATGTTCTTTATAAAAAAGACTAGAAAATTTTATTTCATATCTTTATATTTAACCTTATATTCGTGCAACATAAAAAATTGGATAAAAATATCCTTGTATAAATACCCAACAATTCAAAAAATTTCACTTTTTCTTAATTTCCTTTAGGCTAGGGCGTAAAATTTCCACATAATTTTTTTGACTTTCTGAGAACTCAGACAAAAGATTTCCGGTTCACGTTTTGTACTCCGGAGAACTTGCTAGTAAGTTTTCCGATTTATCTTTTTTATGTTTGTTCTCCAGATAACCTGTGGCTAAATTATCCGGTTTGTATTTTCTGCACACCGGATAACTTGTGGTCTAGTTATCTGGTTCTTCTCTTTTTTACATCGGATAACTAGACCACAAGTTATCCGGTGTGCAGAAAATATAAACCGAATAACTTCACCACAAGTTATCCGGAGAACAAACATAAAAAAGGTAAACCAGAAAACTTACTAGCACGTTCTCCGGAGTGCAAATCGTGAACCGAAAATCTTTTGTCTGAGTTCTCCGAAAGTGAAAAAAAATTCTGTAGAAATTTTACGCTCTAGCTGAAAAGAAATAAAGAAAATAAGGAAATTTTTGAATAGTTGGGTATTTATACAAAAGTATTTTTGTCTATTTTTTATGTTGTATGGATATGAGGTTAAATATAGAAGTCTAAGGTAAAATTTTCAAAGGATCGGAGGTACTCGTTTAGTTCATATTTCTACCTTCTATCTTTGTAGGAAAAATATCCTTGTTCTATCAAACAAAAGTTTTCAAATATGACATCAAGGTTTCACGAGAGAATCACAAACTTTTTAACTCGGATGATCTTAAATTCTTAATCATCTCATCCTATTCCGTATGCCACAAGTAGGTGGTGCAAATAGACTATTCCACTGAAATTTAGGGTAATAATTAATTAAGATTAAGACTCAAACTTAAGTTGTTTATTTAGAAAGTTAAATTTATTTTTTATTTTACTTAATCAGATCAAATATATATATATATATATATGATAATGTGAGAATGAATAAGAATCATCAGATATAAAACAGAAATGTTGAGATTAAATTGTGGTAATAACTTTTAATCTCAACAGTTTCTTTTTAAATCTGATTGTTCTTATTCATTCTCACATTCTCATATAACTTACCCATTTTTAGTATATATAATTTTGGTCCCCTATTTTATATGATTTAGAAAAATGGTCTTCCTATTTTAAATTTGAATAGTTTTAGTCAATCTCTCATACTTTTACATTTAAAATTAATTTATATTCTTCTTAATTTCGCATAGTGAATGATATGTTTGGGATCTATTTACCTAATTTTATAAGTGTCTTAAGGTCCCAAAGGTTGGTCTAGTGGTAGAGGCTTAGGTCTTGAAAGTGTCCCCTTCTTAAGAACCTGAGTTCGAATCCTATTAGGTACTAACAATCATTGTATTGGGTCAGTCAATATAGAGTTTTGCTCTGTCTTTAAATGGCCCCCCCGCTAGTGGACGGTGGGATTGGTCCTTTTGGATTAGTCGGTCGCAAGGCCGAATACCAAGATTTCAAAAAAAAAAGTAAGTGTCTTGGACTTTTTCTTTTATTTTTATGTGAGTTGGCGTAGCACGACTTTTGTGGTCTTGAAGCACTATCGCTCGGGTACTACAGTTCGATTCATTTTTTATCCTGTTAAGCTGATTAAGGAAGGGAAATAGATGTCTCCAATTAACCCTGCTCGCAAATTGAGGTTAAACAGTCAAAACTGTTGGTTTACAGATGATATGTAGACGTGGGCCCCTTTTCTGTTATTTTGCTGAGAACACAGTGTTTGGACTATTTGTGAGGTTTTTGGTAATGTGTTTAGATTTGATGCTTTTAATTGATGTGTGAAGGAGATACTGGATTTTGGGTGTTTGATTAGTATGTTCGCTAAGATTTTTGCAATCTTATGCCTACGTATTCCCGTTTAACGAAACAGGGAAATCAGAGCGATCGTAGTTCCTCCTATTATATGGGAGGAAAAAGGTTATTTTGGTGTCTTGTTCAAAGCCAAGACATGAAGCTAAAGGCGATTTGTATCTTGTTCAAAGCCCAAAATGTGAAGCTAAAAGAGTTTGGATGGGAGCGAATTTGTCATCTCTAAAGAGGAGTTGTTGATGTTTGTATGTTGTGAGCAAGGCACAGATTTGATGCTAAAAGGTTGATTGACTCAACCGAGGTTTCCTTATACAAAGCCTAAGAGGAGGTGATTGACCTAACAAGAGGGTGCTTTTATGTGTCATGTACGAAGCCCAAGACGGAGGCTAAAAGGTTTGACTTAACAAGATAGTCTATGTGATAGGTGATTGACTCAACAAGAGAGTGATTTAGTGTCTCGTACGAAGCCCGAGATGGAGGCTAAAAGGGAAGTGACTCAATAAGAGAGTCTTTTATACTAAAAAAGAGAGTGTTTTAGTATCTCGTATGAAGCCCGAGATAGAGGCTAAAAGAGGTTTGACTCAATAAGAGAGTGTTTTTCATGTGTCTTGTATGAAGCCCAAGACGGAGGCTGAAAGGAGATCGACTCAACAAAAGAGTCTGAAAAGGTTAGCTCCTCTAGGGGAGAGTCACTTGTACAAAGCCCAAGAGGAGGTTATCTTACTGCTGAGGATTAGATTCATAGGCAGGACCAAGCGGGAGAGCCCTTATGAGAGAGGCCAGGTTTCAGAGTGATCAGTGTTTTTTCCTATATTTGGAAGGAACTTGAGAATTTCTTTGAGACTCAAGGGTTTTAGACTGTCCAAGTCTAGAGTTTTATCTTTTGTACAATGCCCAAGAGGAGGCACGGGCATTAAGGGATGAGTATCAACCCTAAAAATGGTCGGAGGTTTGACACTGGAAAGACTGCTTTAGCAAAGGATGACTAAGTTCTGTCTTATGCTTTTAAGAGGTCGTCATGGTCCTTATATTAAGCCCAATAGAAGGCATGAGAACTTCTAAGAAGCCGAAGGGTCCTTGTACAATGCCCAAGAGGAGGCGAGGATGCTTTTAGGAAGCCTGTGGGTCCCCAAACCAAGAGAAGTTCAAGACATGCTATTCACAGAGAATAGATCAAGCCAGGAAGGTTCAAGGATTTGGAAGAAACTCAAGAGATGCCATTCACGGAGAAAAGATCATCTTTGGGGAGTTAGAGTTTCTTTGACAATTTCTAAGAGTGACAGTCTGAGAAAGGGTTCACCGAGAATGCTGCCTTTCACGTTTCCATATTGTTTAACCCCAAGAGAAGGGAAGACTGTATCTGGAATCCTACGGGGGATCTAGTTTTGACTGTATTTAAGAGTGACCAACAAGGCTTTACCTAGTGCTAGACATAGTTGCCGGAGAAAACTCTAAATAACTATACTAGTATTACATAGTTGATATTTGACGAGTATATAAAAGGATGTGAAAGAAAACTTACAATGAAGCAGCCCCACAATACAGTTATATACATATGAAAGCGATAAATGAAAGCGGGTAAACCCTTACCTGTTGTAGAGCTTCCATGCTGTTTTGTTAGTTGTTCAACAAAGAAAGCTTTGATAACAATATTATATTCAAAATCAAAGGAGAAAACGCTTTGAAAAGATTGTTGGGGCTTACAGCTCAAGGAGAGGCCCAAGTTTTAACGATGATCGCACCGTTGTTTTGAAAACCGTACAGAGGGACTTATACAATATGTGAGGCCCACAATTGTTTATGTACAAAGGGATTGGGTCTTACACCCTATTAGAGGCCCAGGGTTTTATTTTGAACTGGCGATCGCGCCGAGATTTTTGAAAACGCAGTGGGTCTTATACAATGACTGAGGCCCAAATCATTTCGGTTTCAAAAAAGGGTTGGGTCTTACACTCTATTAGAGGCCCATAGATTTATTTTTTTGTACAAGAGATGGGGCTTACAACTCAAGGAGAGGCCCAGTTATTTTTGTTTGAAAATGGCGATCGCGCCGAGGTTTTTGAAAACGCAATGGGTCTTATACAACATCTGAGGCCCAAATCATTTTGGTTTAAAAAAAAAAGGGTTGGGTCTTACACTCTATTAGAGGCCCAAGTGTTTGAAAAAGATTTGTGAGGGTGAAAATCAAAGAAACCCTAATTTTGTTTTCCTTAAAAAGTAAATATTTATAGAAAATCAATAAAAATGATAAAAATACCAAATAAGTTTGAATAAACCACTTGTGATTTTTGTTTGAAAATGAGGTTTTAATCACAAGATGATTTAGAACTCATTTGGTTTTGATTTTCAAAATGAATATTCACTTTTAAATGTTTAAAAACAATTAAAAATAAATTTATTCATAAAAATATTAATTATATTAAATAAATAATATAAATTTTATTTTTTTGTGGAATAAAATATTTCAATATTTTTGTGATTTTTTGCAAAAAGAACCAATAAAAAATAATTAAAATTGAGGGAGTTATTAATTTTCAAATCATTAAAAATAATATGAAAAATAATAAATAAAAAAAAGTGGAAAAAACCATTAAAAAGGGGTCTGGGGCGAGGGGGATTTGAACCCCATACCTCTTGTGTGCAGCATGCGCGCCTTACCACTGGGGTGGTGATACATCCGTGTATCAAACCCCAGCCATAAATATACAAGGCTTCCCTTATTCTTGGACTGGCCAAGGCAAGGCAAGACAAGGTTTTTGGTCAGAAACGTGAAGGTCATAACTTCCTCATTTCTCCATGGATGGAGACAAAATTTATATGTATCTGGCCTAGAATTTCATAAGGAATCCAATGGTGGTGGTGGTTTTTTCAAAAAATAAATCCTCCTCAAAATCGATAGTGGTTTTGAAATAGGCCATAATTTGTATTTTCTGTGCTATCTCTTGGTACAGCCATGAATTACATGATGAATTGTGTAACACCTCAAAATTTTCCCCCTTGTTGTTGCCTAGCTTATGTTTCATTGCATTACATTTTAGACCTCATGTCATCTCATATAGCATGCATGTGGCATAAGGGCATGCGATCAGTGGATTGCAGAGCATGGAATACTCCAAGCCATGGAACAAGAGCCAAGGGTCCCCCAACAAGTCTCAAGGGTCTCTTACATCTCACATGATCTCAATTGATCCCACAAATCATTGTAAGATGGGAATTCATCAAGAAGATTGGACAGTGCATCATCTCCTATCAAATAGTCCAAATTAGGATTTTTCTTGATGAATGATGATCCAATCACACATTAACATCATTTTAGGGTCAAAGAACCATAATTGTGAAAATTCTCAAAAAGTCAAAGTTGACTTTTGTGCACAGTTGACTTTTTATCAGATGAACTCCAAACTGTGCGATCCTCTATGAAATCAAGTCCTTGACCTAAATCAAACTTGATGGAGTGATTTCATAGGTGTTATAGGGTGTATTAAATCAAGTCCCAAGGTTTGGGAGCATGCCTGGGTCAAAAGTCAAAGGCACAGTTTACTTTTCCCGTGAAACCCTAATTGTGGTTCTGATGAATTTGAAACTTGTTGATCAAGCTTCTTGGATCAATCCATTATTGTAAATGGATCAATGTGGTGTATTAGAGACCCTTTAATCCTCTCTTGAGGTCCTGGCTCATGTTTTGTCCCAAAAGTCAACTTAGGGGTGAATTAGGTCAAGAAACCCTAATTCCTGATTTTTTTATGAATGCATCCCCTGAGGCAAAATTGACTTGATGATTGGGTTTATGATGTCCCATGGAGTATCTTAGGTTATGCTTTGAAGCATTGACTCATGCCCAAAGGAAAATTTCCATCTGGAGGTCCTGGTCGACCAAACCCTAATTTGGTGACACAGGCGATCTTGAGGCTTAATCCACTTAGAATGCTGCCACCTTGTGCTTGATTCTTGCTGTGGGAGTCCTCTTGATCTATTGTGAATGTTTGAGAGGTTTAGACAAGTTGAAGATCATGTTAATTCTTGATTAATCCTTTGTCTAAGAGCTCTGAGAGGGCTTGAAACCCTAAGTTTGATTGTAGTGGATGCTCACCCATCTTTGGGGAGACTAATGAGTATGAAAGTTCATCTATATTGTGATGATGATTTGCACAATGATGAGAATCTTAGTGGTCAAAATTTGGGGTATGACAGTTGGTAAGTGCGACAAGAAGTTAGTAATAATTATGGTTATGTGTAATGATACCAAATGAAGAGAAATGGTCGAAATTAGCTGAGTCAGCAACAAGGGACCCCCACTTAACCAAGAGGATCATTGGGTGAATTAGTTACAAAAATTCAAGGAGAAAGGAAGGGAAATTGTAACATAATGCCTAGCATCAGGCTGACAAGCTACGTTGCAAAATGAATAGTCACAATGAGAGGAGATTGTTATTTGTATGGCATGTGAATTGTGAAGTCAGTATGATTTTTCTCCCTTTACTCTCTATTACTTTTTTTACTCACGTCATTGTACTAGCTCCTTCTAGGCTACTAGAAGTGAATTTTCTAGTTGAGTCAGATAAATTTAAATTTCCCTTTCATTTTAAGTTGTTTCATTTCATTGGTGCTTTCATTTTTCATCATGGAAGAGAACATGAGAATAAAAAAGCTATCGCTGGAAGTGAAAAACAACTCCAAAGCCATCCAACGTATCTATGCAAATATACAACAGCTGATAAGCGACCAGAGAACAATTATGATCAACATTTTGACTTAAACGGAGAGATTCAAGTCCCCATAAATACCAGGTTCAATAGATCAACGAAACACTAGAGTTTTTTATTCATCATAAAACCCAAAACTTTTTCCAGGGTGAAAGGAACTCATCATCATTAGTGAAAGCTCAATTTCAGGTAAAAAACAACAAGCTTGAATCCCCCTATTTTGATGGGAAAAAACATGATGGAGTGGATATTTAAAGCTTAATAAGCCAATCGATTGGAGGATCAAGCCAACCGATTGTATAATACCTAATTGATTAACAAAGCAATTATGAACAATGTTCGCAAGGGGAGATGAAGAAGACAAATATACGCAAAAAGAAGATGCAAACCAGGAAGAAACTCTGAAACTTTTGGTTGAGCTAAAGGAAAAAGATAACCTAAGATGTTATATGGATGGTCAAAATAAGGTTAATTAGTTTAAGTTTACAAAAAAATACCAATAGTGATACGTCAATAACATTATTCGATGACTTGTCAAAAAAGTCTAGGTGGAATTTAAAAAAAAAATAAAAAAAACCAGTTAGTGTGCCACCTAAGGAAAATGGGTAAGTCAGATTATATAAAGGGCCAAAATGATAGAATCATCATACTACAAGGTTAGAATCTAAAAAAAATACATGGATAAATTAGAACTCGCTAATATTGAAAGAGAAATATTAGATTAACCATTACATTAATATGTCACATAAATGAGTGTCATGTATCTTTGCTAGTTGCTTCGTCCCAAACTTCATCATAGTATTAAGCTCCCCAGAAATTGTTCATTGACCATATCGAAATCCCTAAAACAGTCAAAATAGAGCATATGAGTTGGTGTGACTTTTGTATGAGAATATGACTGAGTTTACCAAATATAGGAGATACACTTTGACGAAGAACTCCTTATGTAGGTGTATCTCAACCTCGTCATCTTTGATGCCAGCAACGCTTATAGCCCTATGTGTCTCTTATATCCATATTCTAAGAAGCTAAATCGTACACGGGCCTCATTGTCTTTTAAATTTCTTGCCTTACGGCCTCCAAGCCAGATTTGATCAACTCTACCATCAGGTCGACGGATTCATGTTAGGTCACTTGTGTGTAGTCAAGAAGATGATTATGAATGGGAAGATGTAGAAGACATGACATGTCATTAATTGTCATTGTCAAATCCTTAATAGAGAGATAGAAGCTACTCATTTCCTTCTGTCAAATCTAAGAGTAGGTTATCAACAGGCCATGATCAAACTATGTTGTAACTTGCAGTGGCAAGCTTAAACATATCATTCTCTCTGAATGGCATCGATGAATTATCTTTTGTCTAGAGTAGTCAAGTAAATGATCTTATTACTGTTACTAACACATTTAAGTGTCACTTTAGAAAATTGGAAGAAAAAAAAAAGAATATATTAAAAGCAATATAAAATAAGAAAAAATATTGTAAAAATATTAACTGGACATACATGATGTTCTACTCCCTCATATACATGTCTCGCCATATGGTTCTCATAAAGTGTCAATACTAACATGTCATACGGGCTTCCTGGACATACCTCATCCTAAACCTCAAGTTCTTCCACCTTATGTTATGGCTCAAACGATCCAATTCTATCCACTCGGATCTTACGTTGACACTTCTACCTTGTAAAAGAAAGGACTAGGTCGATGCTCCTTTAACACGAATTTTCAACATATTATTTATATCCATTATTGAAAATTAAAAAATTCTATAACAATAAATCGCCACAGAGGCAAATCACCACACACACAAATCAGCAAATAAAGAAATAAGAAATGAATGCAATGTGCTAAACTTCATATTATATAATCCAAAAGCATGAAGGATGAGTGTTCATATTATAAACTCGAAATGTTACCAGCAGACTAGAAGGAAAAACAAATGCAGCAAAAAAATAATGACTTAAGCAAGTGTGTACTAGCATGTTAAATAGTTGAACACATGATGATTTGACCACAAATTGATGGAAAATTAAGCAACACAAATTGCTTCAAATTTAAATATTTTTTACGCGAAAGAGAGAAATGAAAAAATAAGAGGGAAGATAATCAATTTTGCGGATTATATAAGGTGTTCGAATTTTAAAACCGAACACCTAACATACATGCTCGGAATTCTAAAATTCCAATTCAAAAAACTTCTAAAATGTTTGAGAGAAGGAGAAGTTTACAAAATATTTTGGTTTTAGTACCATAACAATAACAATAACAATTTGGATTTTGATATGGATTTAGCCACAACGAGCATTTAACCTACCATTGACTATATTAACCTTGCAAATTTTTCAATCATTTTTTAAAATCCACTCAAAATTTGCGCAAATTACAAAACCTTTAGAGCGATACCGAAAATTTCATACTTTTACCGAAAATCTTGAAAAAAGTAAGATTTTTACCGGAAATTTCAAAATTTCCGGGACAATCCTTTATATTTTCATCGGGAATATCAGAAATTATGGTATTTTTACATGCCTTTTTACCGAAAATTGTATAATTCCCAGTACTTATTCATATCATGGTATCGGGAATTTCAGAATTTCCAGTAGTTCAAAAAAGTTTGAATTTTACCGAAAATTTTAGAATTTCCGATGATATGTAAGAAATTTCAAAATTGAGGGTATTGCACACTACTAGAAAATTCGCTTTTAGTGACCGAATTAGTGACTGAAAAATTTCGGTCACTCTAGTGACCGAATTAGCCACCAAAATTAAACATCATGTTAGTAAAATTTTAAAAGTCACTAAATCGGTCACTAAATAAAATTAGTCACCGGATTAGCGACTGATATTTTGTGACCATAATTTTCAGTCTCAAATAATCATTTTTATATAAATTAATTCATAAAAAAATTCAGTGACCGAAATTTCGGTCACTAATAATTTTTTTGTTTTTTTTCATTATTAAGTTGCCTCCCTCTCAGTTTTCTCCTTTTATTCATTTTTTTAATTTTTTAGTCAAAATTTTACATTTTTATTGTTTTAACAAATAAAACATATATTTATATAAATAATTAACTCGTACAAATTTATTAATTTAGATAAAATATAATTTTAATAAAATCTTTTTAAATAGTATTTGAAAGTTCTATTTCATTAATATTATATACATTTCAAATGTAAATTTTACAATAAAAACCAAATGGCTTAGTGGACACCCGAAAGCCTCACAAAGGAAAGTGCATTGGTTCGATTCCTACTAGAGACAAAAAAATTTATTTTATTTTAAAATCGGTCACTAATTTCAGTCGCTAAAATCGGTCACTAATTTCGGTCACTAAATTCGTCTCTAAAGGTTAGCGACTAGCACTTTTCCAACCGAAATTTGGTAGTCGCATTATTGGTCGCTAAACGTTTTAGTGACCGGTTTTTAGGCCTTTTCGGTCTCTAATTCGGTCACTAAACGAGAATTTTTTAGTAGTGGCACTGAATTTTTTACGTTTTTTCATTTTTCAATGAAGTCTATGGGAAAGGAAGACACCATTGCAAGTAGGACCATAAGTAGAGCGGCAGCCCCGACTAGGACTGTTGAGGCAGAGTCTTCCCAGCTACGGGCTGGACGAGTAGTTCCAATTGGTTCACAACGGAAATAGTTGGATGATCATGTGCAGTTTCGCGCACCCCTTAGCACTCGATGTTGAGCAGTGAGATTAGACGAGCAACCCGGAGTTGATGTTGAGGTTGTGTATGCTCAAGAGGTGCAATGTTAGGTTGTTCTTAACCCAACAGTCAAAATAGATGTGATACATGTTACTGATGAGGTGGATGATGAGGTGGCCGAGACAGAAGCCCCTGTTGTTGATGAGGTGGTTGCCTTATATATGGTCCCTACTACTGCTGCTAATATAGAGGTTACGACTCCTGCTTTGACGAAGCCATTTGTGCACACTGATAAAGAGTTCCCGGGAGGACCCAATGACTAATCGGTGCTTACTGAGTATGTTGACCATGTGGTATACCGATTATGGCAGGGAGAGGTATATATATTTTATGTTTAAATTTAATTTATTTATTATTGTTCCATGATGTGTTGAAAGATAACTTATAATATTTTTAACTTTGTTTGTTACAGGATCGTCTCCCGCAGAAGGTCACATCCCACACATCAAAGATGAAGAGCATCCATAAGAGTTTGATGCCTGAGCAGGTCAGGCGAATTAGACATGATTTTGGTATCCTATCATTTGCCAACTACTCATTCGCCATGTTTGGCGCTTCACTTGTGACTGTTTTTGTTGAGCGATGGCACAAGGAGACATCTTTCTTTCATATTCTATTTGGGGAGATGACTATCACTTTGGATGATGTCTCCTATTTATTCCATATCCCCATCGCTGATAGATTCTTCATCTCTCCTGTTATTAGCCAGAAGCTTGCATGTATGGTGGTTGTACGAGATTTGGGAGTCTCTGAGGAGGTCGTGCTTAAGGAGTTTGTGGAGGCAAGGGGAGCTCACCTTCAGATGTCTTAGCTTCGATATAGGTATCATGATCTTGTGGAGACATTGATGTATGAGGCTGCTGCTAGGGTATACATGTTACATCTAATAACATGTACTCTCTTTGCAGATAAGCCTAATGTTTATATTGATGCTTAGTACATGTCACTGTTCAATAGCCTTGACAATACCAGTTGGGCTTGGGGGTGCGCTGTATTGACCATCTTATATGCAACACTTGAAGTTGTGACTTCCTTTGAGACCATATAGCTTGCTGGTTATTTGAGTATATTTCAAGTATACTTGAAATCATTATTTGTAGTTTAATTCTTATTTAATTTTTACAAATAACATTTCTTAATTATTATTTGTTATATTGGTGTTCTTTCATCAGTGTTGGATAAACGAGCATTTCCCTACCATCTATGACAGAAGAGTGTAGCATACCTCTGCGGGCACCCCACGGGGGAGGATATGGAAGGTCAGGAAAGCACATCCAATTGGTGTTGTGGAGCACATTAGGAGGGTTGATGCGTTGATAATATCTGATGTCATCTGGACACCATACACAGGTCACAGTGTCCACCGTGAGTTTGAAGAGTCTTCTTTATTTTCTGATTATATGCGGTGGGAGATCTTAGTCGCTAGACACTTGCCTGAGAGGCATCTACTACATTCTGGTTATATCCAGAGCACCCCACGACCAGTTCCAGATGTTCCAGCTGCGGGCATTGGCAGGTGGTTTTAGAGTAACATCATCGGCTCTGCTGGTGCCATTATAAATAGTGTAATGAGGGTCCAGCACCACTCATAGTGTGAGAATGATTACCTGGAGTGGTACCTCACTGTATTACACCGTCGCATCATCCCACCTAGTAAGCATACGGATGATGTTGTGTCTTCTGATGCTGGGGCACCTGCCGATGATGTGCCGCCACCACCAGCTCCATCTGATGTCGATGACCAGCAGTGCTTGCAAATGATCATTATTATTATGTATAACCTCATAAGTTTGGTAAACCCAGATGGTGAGGTTTTTACCAGATTATCGCGGGTAGCACACATAGCCCGTGGGGGACCTATTTAGTTATTTGATTTTGTAGTTGTATTATTTGTATATTTTGGGGTATTATTTGTATAACCTCATGGTATTCTTATTTTTTTATCGTACCTTTTACCAAGTAATATTTTATCTATAAGATGTTTCAAAGATGAACATAACTTAAAACATTACAACTAACATAAATAGACAATAATGAAACATGAAAACCTAGGCACTACCAGTTGATTCTGGATGTTTAAACATCTTAATTATGTCGTCGACAGATCTCGAAATCTTCACATCTAACTTGATCGGCCCCTTAGTTAGCATACAGAAAAATGATATCCACATAACCGTCAAATCTTCATCGGTCTTCAACTTAATAAGGTTGTATTTCACCCTTCCATTAGTATCAACCCAATCTTCACGAAACTCGGTCTTTCTCACCTTTCTGTTATCGGTATTGAGAAACAATTCATTCAACTTGGATATCAAGGCAGCGAGAGATGTGATGCCATCCGGAAGCCGGAACTCTATAGGAGGTGCAATCTCGTTGAAGTACACTTCTAACTTAATCAAAAATTGAGGAAGACACATTTTTAGATGATTTTCTTAACAACAAATAACTATTTATACAACTTTAAATTCATTCAAGATAACACAAAACAGTCGGTGCAATCACACACGTACGTTGTAAATCTTATAAACTTGAACTACTGAGAATTTCACATTAGTTGAAATTTCTGATATAACATGACATTTTTTTAAAATACTAGTAAAATTTCAAATGTACCGAAAATATTTCAAAATTCAGGTATTAGTTCATATCAGAAATTATAAATATACTATCAGAATTTTTTATTGTACTAGAAATTATGCAAACACATTTGAATCCAACTTTGAGCAGGGGCATTTTTGAAATTATCAAATTAAGTAGGGGTGCTAAGTATAATAGAGGGGGTGGCAGGTTAAATCCTCATACACAACAAAGAAAATTTTACCCCATACCCCTACAATTATACCCATTCCCCTACATTTAAAAAAAATGTCAATTCTATCCCTGTTTATTTTTTATTATTTCTTTTTTTTTTTTTTACTGTTTACTGTTCATGTCAGACCGTGTCAGAGTTCCGAAAAATTCACCCAATCCAACTCGTCCCGGAACAGTTATGCTATGACTTCCGGTATGCAATTTTTCACTTCGAAAGACTTCTGATAAGAGTTGTGGTTTATTACAAAATATGTACCGAAAGTGTTGCAAAAAGACTTTTGGTGCTTAGACTTACTTATGACTCTTCCGGAACACTTTCCATCATGTCTTCCAGTTTGGTCGTTGTGTGTGCCGGAACACTTTTCCTAAGAGTTCCGGTTTGTAAACTTTGTATACCGGAACTCTTTTCCTGAGACTTCCGATTTGTTTTCGTAAATCTATTTTTTTTATGTAGGTACAAAAATTCCTCTGCAAATAAGCGATAAAGACCAGATATGTGTAGATACGTCTGCTGTTTTTTCAACTACTCAAAGATTTGGTACACGAGAAGAGGTGATAAAATGGATTAAAGAGATCGGAATCCAAAATAAAGTAACGGTTACCATCACTCGTTCAAATATTGAAACAGGCAAGAGAGGAAGAAGTAACAAATTAATATTTGGTTGTGATAAAGGTGGGAAACTCAAGAATACTGATAGTGGTACCCAAAGTGCAACGAAAAAATGTGGATGTGTCCATTTAAAATCAGGTTGACTCCAGCGAAAGATGGGTCTAGATGAAAGGTTGATGTAAAATGTGGAGTTCATAACCATGGTCTACCTGATAGATTAGAAGGGCACTCATTTGTTGGTAGGTTGGCAGCGGATCAGAAGCAACATGTTGTTGATTTGACAAAGAGAAAGGTTCCACCTAGACATATATTGCTTTCCTTGCAAGAGCAAGATCCAGATAATGTCACTCGGATCACACAAATATACAAGCAGAAGAGTATGATAGAAAAAGAGATAAGAGGTCCTAGAAGTGAGATATAACATTTGTTTAAGCTTATTGAGGGTGCAGGTTATGTTTATTGGTGTAGAAAAATAGATGACTCTGAAGTTATTAGAGATATATTTGGGCTTATCCAGATTCAGTTAAGTTGTTGAATATTTTTCCTATTGTGTTAGTTATGGACAACACTTACAAGACAAACAAATATAGGCAACCTCTGTTTGAAATTGTTGGAATGACATCAACCGAGTTGACTTTTGCTGTCGCATTTGCATATATTGAGTCAGACCAGACTGAGATGTTTTGTTGGGTGTTAGATAAGCTTAAAAAATTGTTTATCATCCATAAGTGATTTTGACAGATAGGGATCTTTCCTTGATGAAAGCCATTGAAACTGTGTTTCCAAGGTTGATCAATTTGCTATGTCGATTTCATATTAACTAAAATGTTGGTGCAAAACGGAAACAATATATGGCTAGTGACATGCAAGAGACAATTGACAAATTATGGACTGAAGTTGTATGGGCTAGTGATGAGATTGAGTATGATCAACGGTTGAACCAACTTTAGTAGGATTGTAATGAATTTATTGATTATGTGAAGGACACATGGTTGACACCACATAGACAAAGATTTGTTGGAGCATGGATTGATCGAGTGCTACATTTGGGTAACACCACGACTAATCGGTATGTATTTATTTTTATTATTTCTAAATTGTATATTTTTTTAGTATTTTTTTAAGTATTTTTAATATGTATTATTTTTTAGGGTTGAGTCTGCTCATTGGAAGTTAAAGTATATGTTGGGGAACATTATTGGTGACATGGTCAAATGTTGGGAGGCTATGAATGCAACTTAAAGTTATAACTGGGCAACATTAGATCTTCTTTTCAAAAGAGTTTTTATGAAGTTGAGCACGCCCACGTAAGTTCGTTTTACAATAATTTACGTGGTTCAGTGTCTCGAGCTACATTGAGACGCATTGCTAAAGAGTTAACACGAGTTGATTAGGTAGGAACTAACAAGGAAATATGTCATTGTACTCTTAGAACAACCTATGAAATTATCAAAATCTTCACAGTCATCTAAGCAATTCATCCTTCAGTTTCCTAATCACATCAGGTCATATATTGATGATATAGTTAATGTTGTATTAGATGGTGTAAGACCCTAATTTTTGACCCCTAAGATTCCACATATCATTCACATCTCATTTTGCATATTTACCACAAACAAGATCACGCATTCGTTCCCTTATCGCTCTCATCTTTGGGTTTATGCCTTGCAGGGTTTACCGAGCATCTGTGCCTTTCTTATTTGCCTTTATTTGTTTATACTTTACTAACCTTAATCAAAATCCAAAAATACTTTTTTTTCTCTTTACTGACATTTTCAGGGGAAGAACAGGTCAAAAATGCCAAAATAACAGTCCTTCAGCTTGATTGAATTTCACCTGACAAAGTCAAAGTTGATCCGCAATAATTCAAAATTCATCTGATCAAGAGTCTCCAAGATTTAATTGATTATTATTCAAGAGACTCCAAGGTTCATGTGTTTATGTCCATGCCTTCTTTGACAAGCAAGAAAAATCAAGCCGGAATCAAAACAACACATCAAAAAGCCAAATTTCCCAAATTTTCACCGTGTTAATCGATTAACACATTGGTTAATCGGTTAACGCTTGCGAATTTTGAAAAAAATGGCAGCAAATTTAAATTTCAGCAATTGGCACCAATTTTCATCATTTTGGAATATTCCATACCATCTCATTTTATTCCCCTACATCACTTTGATCATTTCCTACCATACACCTTCACTAATCATCACTCTTTTATGAATTTCTCTCCAAATTCAAATTCCAAGCCTAATTTTCATTTCCAAACCAAACTCCAATCCACCAAATTTTCCAAGCCTAAACTCTATAAATAGAGGCTTCATTTCACTCATTCTTCAAGCTTTTGAGAGCCAAATTCACTTTGCTAAAATTTCTTTTGAAGCTTTTGAGAGCCAAATTCACCTTGTCAAAATTCTTCTTGACTCTTTCAATTCTCCCCAACTACCAAAATTCACTAAAAGCTCAATTTCTTCTTTCATAAATTAGTAAGAATTCACATTGATTCTTACTAATTTAGAGCTAAACCTTCATCCATTCTTGTTTTTGTTCATAGATCAAGGCTTTGGAGTGTAGATCTTGCTGCAATTTGGAAGGATTTTCTGGTTTGGAGTGGTAATTCACTTTCCACCATTGTTAAAGCTTCATATTCATCATTCAAGATGTAGATCTTTAGTGCTTCTTGTTGTTGATCCTTTGGATCATATATTGTTATTTGATTGCAGGTTTCTTTGTCTATTCCACTGTAAAATTCGTGCAAATTCAATTCATGATCACAAGGTGTTTGAAAAATGTTTTGAAAGAGGATCATGCTGAATTTTGCACATTTTTTTGCTTCTGATGCAGTGTTAATCGATTAACCAAACACAGTGTAAATTGGTTAACCGATTAACACCCTGTTTTGCGCAGAAATTCAAAATCTTCACTGGTTAATCGATTAACCAATGTGTTAACCGATTAACTAGTGTCCAGAATGCTATTTTGGCTCTGTTTTGGGATTGTTTTGCTTTTCTTTCCCTCTTCTTCCCTTTCCTTTTGTTCTTAGCCTTAGATCACATATTTTTGTGGTTTAATTTGGCATTCTCTTCATCTATTTCTCCTTTCTTTTTTATCGATGAAAGTCTTATGGATCATAGAATTCCTCTTATTGAATTTTGATCAAGACGAGATCGTTACCATTTTTCTTTTCGTGCGGTATTGCTTTCGGATGACGATCTACATATCGTTCATCTAGCATGCATTAGCACAAAGAGCTATTGACCGGCCTCATTGTAGGGTAATTACTTCGTAAATTACTCGGCGATTGCTTAACATAGCGCAATATTTGTCCCGCATCGGAAAATGATCAAAATTGTTGATTATTTGTCTTTTGGTTCAAAAATTATGAAGCTTGTTGTTATAGAGGCTTTGATTCTATCAATCTTCTAACAAGTCTTCATTAACCTTGACCTAAGTACAGTATTCAATCATTATTGATCACTTACTCTAACGACTAACATTACTAACTTCTAACTTCTTTACATTTCCTTCTCGCTCCCTATGTCTCTTTTACTTTTATGCAATTTTTCCTTTGTCCGTTGGACACATGTTTATGCTTCCGCATATTTTTCCTTTGTCCGTTGGACACATGTTTATGCTTCCGCATATTTTTCCTTTATCCATTGGACACATGTTTATGCTTCTGCCTTTTTCTCTTTGTCCACTTGGACCAAAAACATTAATAAAGGCCAAAACCTCTAAAAACTTGTGCTTCTAATCTTGGACTATGGTTACTATCCTTTGCAATGGACATGGAGTTTTGCACCTAGACCTTGGACTTCAATGCTATTCTTGAATCCTTGGACTTAGAACTTGGACATCCAATGCAATTCTTGGAACCTTGGACTTAGAACTAGGACCTTTTCCCTTTGCATTGGAATTATGGTTCGAAGACTTGTGCTTTTGCATGGTTTATGGTGAAGATAGCTAAATTTGTGGTTAGATCATTCTTATTCTTAGCTTTTACTTTATGCTTTAGGATAGTCACTTCTTCTCCACCCCATTCTTCAATTTTTAAAACTCTCTCCCTTTTTTCAAAACCTTATTGTTTTCAAACTTTCACCTCTTTCATAATAAAACCTTGACTTTGTCAAGTGATTTTACTCTTTTCCTTTCATTTCTTAACAAATGCTAAACTACATAAGCATGTTGACACTTTTTTTCAAAAGACTTTAAAAAACACCAAACCCATCAAACTCTTTTTTGTGCCCTCGTGCACTTTTCTCTTTCAAAACTTTTTCATAATTTTAGACATGATTCATTTCTTTAAGCGGAATTATTCGCTTGGAAATGACGACTTGTCTTTACATTTAAAATCAACCAAAACAAACAATTTTCATTTTTTGTGCCACGAACTACGGGGTTTTGATCCTACATTGCACATCGTGGGTACGTAGGCATGAGACGACAAGTCTCTCCAAACACAAAAATCATAAAAAAGATTTCTCTTTTCATCTCCTCAATCACTTTTCAAGCAAACTTTTTCAGACCAAAAAGCGGTAGATATTTCAAAGGGTTCCTATAGAGTACTATAGACGTTTTGGGTGTTAATACCTTCATATTACGTAACCAACCCCCCTTATCCAGACTCTCTTCACTTGTTCTTGTTTAGAGCTTGTGTAGGTTTTGTTCGCTCTTTTTCCTTTCCTTTTTCGGATAAAAATAAAAGTGCGGTGGCGACTCTTGCTTTTCGAGTTAAGTTAATCAATAGCTTACACTCACGATTTTGCCGCTATATATGGTAATTGTGAATTTAGAGTCATTGCTTCATTGCATGGATATGGTGAAAATGGTTGGCCAATGGTTCATTGAGACTTGGGGTTGGAAATAATACATAATGAAAGATCAAGTTTGTATGCCAATTTATTTGGTGAACGGTTAGCAAAAGTTATATAATCTTTGATGATAGAGGCATTTGGTCCTCAACCACAACAGAAATGGTTGACTCTACCAGATATGGGTTACTTGATAGCGAATCGTTATAATGTTGTACTTGTCTGTTTAGGGTTTGAATGCTTGACTTTCTTCCCTATGACAACTTCATTTTCACCAAATGTATCCTTTTACTGCATTGGTTTTGTAAACACAAATCACTGGGTTTAGGTACTTAGTTATTTTTACTTAGTTTTTTTTAGTTAATGTGACTAACCTAATTTCTTAGTTATTTTTACTTAACGTTTTGATTTTTTTTTTGTTCAGGTAAACATGAAAGAAGGGTTTCCATTGCCACCAGTGACAGTAGATTGGAAGAAGTTTCGTTCTCCAGAAGCAACATCTTGGATGATAAGATTTGCAGCACGTCTACAACATTGACAACAACTTACGCCTATATTTTCAACGCATTATAAAATATAAATTATGTTATTCATTTTTTATTTCAAAACACGATTCATGAATTATGTTATTCATTTTTAATTTCAAAACATGAATCAACTATTATGCTATTCATTTTAAAGCTAAACATAAGTCTACAAGTTAACACATAAACATATCCCAACTAGATCAAGTGTGTCTAAAAGTTAATACATAAACTTAAACATAAGTCACAGAGTCTAAATGTTAACACATTTAAATAAACATAAATATAAGTCAATGTGAACGAGCAATATGTATAGCTTCGAACAACTCAGCAAACTGTGGATCATCCTCTTCAGCACCAACCCGTTGAAGATAACGATGAATCAATGAAGAAACACAAGCCCAACTAGGATCAGATGGTCCTGCTTCGTAAACGGGAACTGGCACCTCTCTTGGCGCATCACGACGGGGCAATATCAGACGAGGATGCGAAACACGATAATACCACTGAAGATATCCATCATCTGTCTCAGATGGGGTGGTGGTCAGTGATATCGGACGAATCACATCCGCAACACTCTAATGGTAACTAATCCACTCAACATCAATATCACCAGCCATCGTATAATCAAGAGGTGGAGGTGGAACATACTTCCTGTATCCAAACTGACGTATACATCTGTCAGGCAAGTATGGAACAATAATGTCACCCCACCTCAGGCACCCCCTATATAGACATAACTCATCAAAATGACGCCATGCTCTATGGTTCTCGAATGGGCGCCATATGACATCGTCAGGTGTCAGCTTGTCTAGAATAGGTCGCAAGTCATCCACCTTCAGGACACCTTGCTTATAGGACCATCTCATCGCTCGAGGGAGACCAAAATTAGTAGCTGGTATCCAATTCTCTCCTTTTTTTTCCAAGTGTTGGAAAATACTCATGAATCCAGCACTGTTACAAAATTAATACTATTAGTTAATTTAAAATAATTAATTATAACATAATAATTACTAGAACCTAAAGTCGTGCTGAATAAAATTGAAGCCATGTGTAGGTCTTTCCTCTGGTCTAACAGTGAGAAGATTACTAGAAAATCCCCGATTTCATGGAGTAAAGTGTGTTTGCCTAAAGTTAAAGGGGGTCTAGATGTGATTGATATTCGTGATTGGAACCGTGCGTGTTTGGAAAAATTATTATGGAACCTTTGTAGAAAGGAAGATAGCCTATGGGTCAAATGAATCCATAGCTATTTCATCAAAAGCAATGATATTTGGACTGTCCAAACAAAGAGTTCATCTTCTTGGATCCTAAAAAGCATTTTTGGCCAAAGAGAAATGCTTAGTAATCTGTCTGAGTGGAGAAACATGATGCATCAGCCTACCTTCAAAACCAAGGTATTGTACAAGGCATTGAAAGGGCAGGTTAATAATGTTGATTGGAAGCATATGGTTATGCGCAACCCTGCCAGGCCTAAAGCAATCCATGCTCTTTGGTTGGCTTGCCACAAAAGGACTGCCACTAAAGAGAGACTATGCAGAATGGGATTTTTGTCAGAAAACAAGTGCTGTTTTTGTAATGAGTAGGAAACAATCTAACATATCTTCTTTGATTGTGTTGGAACAAGAAGCATTTGGAATGTTGTGTTGGATTGGATGCAAATCAACCGCAAGGCTCTTAATTGGGATGAAGAGCTAGTTTGGCTCAATAGATACTGTACAAGAAAGAATTGGAAAGCAACTATGGTTAAAAATGCTATAGCTGAAACAATCTACTTTGTGTGGAGATATAGGAATGAAATGTGTTTTAGCAGTTCTATTAATAGGGATAGTGTTGTTCCTAATATTTTGAACTGTATGATGCAGAGGCTTTGGTTGAATACCAAGATTAGGAAACATGTTAGTAAGTTGATGTTACCCTAACTGTTCAGGGTTGTTGCCTGGTTGTTTTGGTGGCTGGATCTTTTGATCGCCGAGTGTTGTATTGTTTTTGGTTTTAGTAATATATTTGCTCTTTCCAAAAAAAAAATTATAACACAATAAACTAGAAAAATAAAATTAATATACTAAATAAAATTAATTAAAAGAAAATAAACTAAATTAAAATAAATATATGCAGGAGAGTAGGATAACCACCGAGTTGCTTACAACTGAACATGGAAGCATCTCCGAGATATCTATAAACGGTAGCCAACGCAGCTGCTCCCCAACTGTATCCTGATAAGCCCCCTAACTCCATAAATAATGCGAGGTATCGTGCCTCGACAAGCGTAAAGGTCTTGTTCGCAAAAATCGTAGAACCCACTAACATCAACAATAAGCTCTAGTCGCATATGCCCAACTTGAAGCAGCTCTATGCTTGACGAATAGATCGTATAACTACTCCAACTTATAATAAGAACCCCTGCAGTCACGGACTTGTTTTTTCGCCTCTCTCAGTGAAACTCCTACGTAATCAACAACCCAGTCAATAGCAAACCCTTCACTGATATCTTGAGGGCTCCAGAAGACTCTCTTGATGGGCAAGTGAAGCAGACAAGAGACGTCATCCAGAGTAATCGTCATCTCACCAAACAGCATGTGAAATGAAGATGTCTCTAGATGCCATCTCTCCACAAATGTGGATACCAGGTTCGTATCTATCTTCAATAAACTGGTTCTCTGAAGTGAAGATAAACCAGAGTTAGCTACCAAATTCTCCATCTCTCTAGGAAGCTGCTGTGGAACCCTCTGAATCAGCTTCAACCCATGACCTGCTACCTTCAACTCTTTCTTCGGACCCCTCTCCTGAAAACAATTAAAAGTAAATATATTATAAAATACAACATAACAAATCCAGACTTTATTCAATATCAAATAATTATAGTATATTTACCTCACCGAACCATATATGTCTAGCAATATGATGTTCGTACTTAACCAAAAGAGATGTATCGTACGGTCTTCCTGGATATCCAACAGGTTGTGCTGCTGATGCAGATGCACCAATATGCTCTTCCTCAACCATTCGCGATGATTCGCCCCGTCCTAGACCGCGATTAGGGATCTTACCGTCCTTGCCTCGTGTGTGTGCCACTGTCAAAATAAAAACATAAAAAAATATATAAAAAAAATCGATCCGGAACACTTCATATAAGAGTTCCGGTATGATTTTTTATGTAAAAGAACTGGAACACTTCATATAAGAGTTATGGTACAAAAACTCAAAAAACCAAAGTACCGAAAGACTTCTTCCATGACTTCCGGTACGAAACTACTTCCGGAAGACTTACTCTATGTGTTCCGGTATGGACTTTATGAACCAGAAGACCTGTGATATGTGTTCCGGTGTGTAGTTTATGAATCGGAAGACTTGTGGTAAGTGTTCCGATAAACAGTAGAATAAATTTCTCTCTCGGAAGACTTCAGGAAATGGTAAATGGAAATGAAAATTTCTAAAATTATAACTATTTATACGAGGGTATTTTGGTCATAAAAAATTTAGTGGAGAGATATGGGTATAATTGTAGGGGTATGGTGTAATATTTTCCACAACAAATGTCATTGGGCCTTTTTTTCAAACGGCCCAAATTCGCAACTTTTTTCAAATTTCGTTCCAACGGCTAGACCATTAAATTTGAATCGAGGAGGCAACACATGATTCCCTTTCTTTCCCTAAAACACCATCGCTTCCATCTCAATCAAGTGATACTACCCATTCACCCGCTTATTCCACTTTCAATTTCACTCCCAAAAACCCCTTTTTTTTCTCCCAAATTGAAATTCTGAAGTTCAAATTCACCATCCACAACAATGGGAGATTCTCCTCATAACAGCAACTTGATCAAACAACACCAGCTTCGTATATACGAAGAATCACAATCGTACCTTCGCGAACAGAACCTTTCACTACTCCGCAAATTGAACCAGAAAGAGAAACTCCTTCAACGCCACAAGGTTTTGCTGATTTTTTTTTTTTTTTGATTTGATAGTTATTTATTACTTTTATGGTGATTGAAAATTTATGATTATTTTTGTTGTTTTGGATCAGTCTGAAACGGATATGAATGCGCGAGCTTTGAAGAAGTTTGAATTGGAGAATCAGACACTTGCTTCCGCGTGTCAGGAATTGTTGGATAGAGGGAATAATTTGGAAAAGGAAATTGCTTTGTATGAACATGATAGGGAAGCGTTGATGGAATTTGGGAATGAAGCTGATGAACGAGAACAACAGGCGAGATCGCGTGTTTTGGAATTGGAAAGGAATTTGCAATTGGTTATGGATGAATTGAAAAATTATAAGCATCAAAAGGATTTAAAGGTAATAATTTTTCCCCTTTTTTGAAAATTTGTCTGAAGACTGAATAAGAATTCAAATCATTGATTGATTAATGTGTTGGCGTCTGACCCCTACATGTGTAGAAAATCTATTATGCTTTTAATTTGAAGTGTATGTATTACATAGATTAAGAATTTGGAAAGGATGGAAGGGAAGGAATTTGAAGAAAAGGGATGGGAAACAAGTGTACCGATCATCTGTGTTTGGAAGGAATCTGGGTTGTTGATGAATCTAACTTTACGGAATCTAAAAAGGAATTAAAAACTGTTTGAAATGGATGGTCAATCCTCAAACTAAGAAGCTAAAAAGACAATACTAAGAAGCTAAAAAGACAATAAAAACACCTCCCAAATAAACCCTAATGATTTTATTTGGTTAGTGCATTATGTTGTGGAGGATATTGAAGTGCTTGTTAATGGGGTATGATTATGAAGGGGTTTAGTGTAACCGAAAAGATTAGGCATATCATGTTTTAGTAATTAAGAGAATGAAGTTGTTTGATGTGGATTGGTTGAAATTTCATTATCTGGTGACCGGTGATTGGTGTAAATGTAAACTAGAAAATGTAATAAAGGCATATCCCTTTTTCTAAGTGCTGCTAGGAAAGAGTATTTTGACACATAATTCACTCACCATGAAACTTTTTGCATCTACTAACTCAAGAACTATGTATTGATTTTCGTCTTAATTTGAGAATTTGATGTGCTTGGTGTTAACGTTCTATTTTCTGGTATGTAGTATAGTAAGCACCGTTCTTTGTCATAGATCCAGGATGATTTTCGGTTTCCCTTAACTTAAGATATAGTAACAGCTTTTGCAAATTCTAGTTCCTTTTGGATGTCAATGTTGACCACAAACATTTGCTTTTCCCGTGAAGGTCGGTTTTTCTTCTACCTGCTCAGTTGAGATAAAGAATTTACTTGACTCTCTTTTGGAAACACTTGCAAGCAAAGATGATGATTCTACACATGCTTTTTTGAAAGCAAATCTTGAAAACGAGTCATGTAATAGGTTGCTGAGTATGTGGAACTGGTGAGCCTGCAACTTCATTCTCCCATTTTCTTCTTCTTGCCATTAATCTTAGGGACTACTCTTTTTGTCACAATATTGGCCTCATATAATTTCAATTTTGGTTTTTGTTAGTTCACTTTTACAAGCCTAATTTTCAATGAATTTGCAGCCTAAAGCCATCAACTCATAGAGTTTTGTCTCTAGTTGCGAAAATCAAGTCACTTCAAAAAGACAAGGAGCATCTAAGAATTAACCTTCACAAAGCTGAGGAGGAGGTATAGTTTTCATCGATCCCCTATTTTTTTGAATGATGTCATTTCTTTGGATGGTTTAATTATTGGTCCCTTATCTAAATTAGCATGGTATGCCCAGGTCAAACTATTGTTTGATGAAAACAGTATATTGGACAAGGAGAACAAACGGCTATTGAAGAAATACAAGGAAAGGAACCACCCTAGTTCGGGCGAGAAACATACCAGTAGCCAGTCTGCCAAGGTGAGTTAGATTTTTAATTTCAAAAGGAAAATGTTAAGTGCTCATGTAATACCCGTCTAAGTCATATAATAGTTATTATATGTATCATTTGTGAGTTGTACCATATTTCATTGTATTTGAATTTCGCAGTCAAACAAGAGAAAGTCTAGTCCCAGAACAAATAGCCCAGTGGAGCAGAAAGAAAGGCACGACTCCAATTCGAGTGAGAAACATACCACCAGCCCATCTGCCAAGGCGAGTTAGATCTTTAAACTCAAGAAAAATGTGATGCATTTTTGTGCATTCGAAGTTGCACTGCAAGTTGCAATTCATTTCATTTCCCTGCTGGTGATGATATATACCTATTTATAAGTAGCCTAATAGTAATTATACTAATCTTTTGTGACGGCCACCATATCTCATTTTATTCGACTTTTGCAGTCCAGCAAAAAAAAGTGTAGTCCCCGAACAAGTAGAAGTAGCGCAGTGGAGAGGAAGATTGATTTTGACGATATAGATTCAGCAAGACAACCATTATCACCCTTAGCAAATAACTCCCCGGACTGTAGAATACATAAGAAATAATGTGAGATTATGTATATATGAGTTTGATCAATTCTTCAGTAATGATTCCGATTGACATGTGGTTGGTTGCTCTTAGTTTACATACCTATTGTTGTTAAGAATCTATATTGATCAAGCTTTTATGGAATGGGAGCAACTCAGTCCTACAAGTATGTCTATTTGTTTCTGAAAAAAAGTTTATTTTTAGTGAATTTCTTTATTGATTGTTTTGAACAAGAAGCTTTGTTTTTACAGTTCAATGATGGCAATTTGGCCTTATTTTTCTTTTTTACTTTAGTTTATATTCTTCATGATCATAGTTTGAGATTAATCTTCACTTGGGTATCTCTTACTGGCATAACAGCTTAACTACTTAGCACTAACTTAGACTTTTGCATAAACAATTTAAATAATCAATGAGAAAGTGTGACTAAACCGTTTCTATTTAAATTGATGTCTATTCGTATTTAAATTGATTGAATGAACGGAAAACATAATAGGAAAATGACATAAATAGGCAAAATCAAAATGGCAAATATACTTGTGTCTTCGGATTTGTAATCTTCACTCAATTTTTTGATTGAAATTTGTGAGATATTGGATCGAGCTCTAGTATGGTCGAATGGTAGCTTTTGGTTTGACAGGAATTAAGCATGAGGACGAAATTTGTTCACATGTGTTCTGTCGGAGTAATGCATGTTGTAATCGAAGTTTGTTCTAACATGCATTAGTCAATATTGCTAGGGTTGTTAGCATATTGAATTGTGTCTTGCTTGTAAGCCCAATTGTTTAAGTTAGCTTGTAATGGATAATTGTTAAAAAGCCCATTAAATTAGTGTGTTAGTTTTCTTTTTACAGTTAATGATGGCAATTTGGCCTTATTTTTCTTTTTTACTTTAGTTTATATTCTTCATAAGATTAATCTTCACTTGGGTATCTCTTACTGGCATAACAGCTTAACTACTTAGCACTAACTTAGACTTTTGCATAAACAATTTAAATAATCAATGAGAAAGTGTGACTAAACCGTTTCTATTTAAATTGATGTCTATTCGTATTTAATTTGATTGAATGAACGGAAAACATAATAGGAAAATGACATAACTAGGCAAAATCAAAATGGCAAATATACTCGTGTCTTTGGATTTGTAATCTTCACTCAATTTTTTGATTGAAATTTGTGAGATATTGGATCGAGCTCTAGTATGGTCGAAGAGTAGCTTCTAGTTTGACAGAAATTAAGCATGAGGATGAAATTTGTTCGCATGTGTTCTGTCGGAGTAATACGTGTTGTAATCGAAGTTTGTTCTAACATGCATTAGTCAATATTGCTAGGGTTGTTAGCATATTGAATTGGGTCTTGCTTGTAAGTCCAATTGTTTAAGTTAGCTTGTATCCTAAGTTAGCTTGTAATGGGTAATTGTTAAAAAGTCCATTAGGTTAGTGTGTTAGTTTTCTTATAAATAGCATGCTAGTCTCTCATCTTGTATAAGGAAAAATAGGAAGATAAAATCCTAATTCAACTGAGAGAGATTATTTTGTTGTTCTTGTATACTTGTAATCTTGTTTGAAAGAGAAAGGAAAGAATAACAGTTTATAACCAAATTTGTGTGGCAAATCCTTATTAGGTTGAGAGAGGTTAATTGTTGGTATTCACTTGTAACCTTTAAACCCTATTGAGAAAGTGAATAGTAAAACAGATTTAACCAATTCTCTATTCTTCTTACTCTTTTCTCTTCCTTTGTGAATCCTAATAGAGTTTCGAGTTGTTTTTCCTTGTTAACCCTAACTCTTGCGTGTTTCTTGCCCATAAAGAAACTGTTAATATTTTGTTTCAAGGTATCGTTTTTCATCATAACAAAATTGCAATGAAACGATGTTGATGATTTATTAAACTAAATCTAACAAACAGTACAGTTAAATGTTACATACACGTCTTTAGTTGATGATGATACATCTCAGAGGTTACTGCCAATGACCCAGGCCCAGTTGCAGCTCACCCTAATAGGTTTCGCAAGCCTCTAACAAAGCTGAATGACTTTGTCATTTATAAATAAGCTTCTAGAAGATTTACCTATTATGACATCTAGGAGTTAGTTATTCCATTTGCATGCGATCCCATCGATTGTTGAATCGGTTAGGTTTGCTATTGCTTAAGTGGTTATATAACTATGAAATGTTGTTCCTTCGAGAACAGATGTTAGATACGATGTTGGAACAACTAATTCAACAACCAGAATAACAACAATGCAAACACACAATAAGGAGAGCAATAAAAATACAAGAGATTGGTAATCCAGTTTGGTACAAACAATACCTACGTCTGGAGGACACTCTACTCAAGAAAAGAAATCCACTACTTTGAATCAGTATTTTTAGTCTTACAAGAACCAACAAACCCTATGTTGTTCAAAGCCTCTTCCTAATCCTAGTGATTTTCTATTTAAGGACTCCCCCTAAATATGAGAACCTACTCACTTTCTTTCAATCACACAAGCCGTAAATTGTGTTTACAACTCACTAAACAATGTTGAATATTACAACTTGTCGCACCTCGAAAATTCATCAATCGAAGGACGGGACCCTCGCGCGAAAGGTGCGGAAAACGGTTCGACAGAGTCGCCATCGAACTTTATTTATCCTAAAAAGAGGGAAAGGAAAATATCGAGAAAACCTTTAAGGGAGCGGTAAGAACGTGGTCGTCACAACCACATTCTGGGCTCGGGAGTCGGTTACGTGAGGGGAAGGTACGCGCACCCCCTCACGTCCGTTGTACTCAACGGGAACCTCTTAGTTCGAATTGTGAGGAATGTTATCTAAGCTTGTTTGTTTTCTTCTCAATGGTAAATGCGAAACGATAAGATAAAAAGAAAAGATACTAAGGGGAAATGGGTGATTTTAGGATAGGGTGCTCGGCAAGATCATCGCAACCTCGGGCCTACGTATGCTAATTCGGACGAGAATGAGGAATCAGAGCAATCGTAGTTCGACTACGGGAAGGGATAGAGGGAAGACGGAAGATGGAGGGAAGGTAGCTCGCCAAGATCATCGCAATCTTGTGCCTACGTATCTTTATTCGGACGAGAATAAAGAATCAGAGCAGTCGTAGTTCGTGGTACGCCCACGAAACAAGGGGTTAGGGTTTGAATTTTAGGAGACGAAAGATTGACTGACATACAACCCAAGGGGCATGCCTCGAGAGCAGTCACTCAAGAATCCAAGGAATGCTAGACTCCAAGAATTCAGTTCTTTCGTGAGTTAATTGCGAAAATGTTTGATAGGAATTAAGTGTTTTAAGACGAAAGAGTGAATGAATAACAACCTAAGGGGCGTGCCTCAAGATCCATTCATTCGAAGACCCGAGGAATGCTAGATTCCAAGAATCTCCTCCTTTCGTTAGTTAATTAAGAAAACGGTTTGAAAAAGATCGAATTGGATAGGTTACGAAAAGAGGTGAGGTTCGATACTAGCCCCTAGGGGTGCTCCTAGTAACGAAGCCTAGGTGTGCATTTGACGACGAGGCAAAAGGTACTCGACTTACGAGAATGTTTTGAAGAGTGGCTCGACGACGAGTCGAGAATTGGTTTGGAAATGGTTTGATTTGTTAAATATTTTGGGAGAATGACGATTATTCGATAAACGAGACGTCGGCCTCGCAACCAATTAATCGGGGCATTACTGGGATGCTAGATGCCAACGACACCTTTTTCATTCGATTGATTTACGAAATATTGTTTGATGAACAACGAAAGTACCACATGGAATGCTAGATTCCAATGGCATTCCTTTGTCCAAATAGTTAAGACGAGTGTTTTAGGAACGAAAGGTCGAGTGATCACCACCTAAGGCGTGCCCCCCAATGGTGGTCACTCAAGAACGCAAGAGGTGCTAGACCTCAAGAATTCAGTTCTTTTGCGATTTAATTAAGAAAAATGGTTTGAATATGTGTTGAGTATTTTGATCGGGAAGTAAGCGTTTGAACAAATGAAAATGGTTAGATAAGCATGAATATGAATATGATATGGATATGAATAAGAATGAATGATAATATAATCGAGATAATATTAACAAGGTATAATAAAAATTGGTCTTGTCTTAATCGGATTTAATCGAGAAATCGATAATCAACGATTTTTGACTTTCATTGACCAAAATGAAAATATAAAGTGACAATTAAGCAATTAAATCGAAAATATGAATACGAAGAATAAAGGTCTCACCTTTATCGAGATTTAGTCGAGAAATCGATAAATCAATCGACATTTAGTTTTCATCGACCCAAAATAAATAAAAATGAAATAAAATCGAAAAGGTGGATACAAAGAGTAAAGGTCTCACCTTTATCGAGATTTAATTGAGAAATCGATAAATCGATCGATATTTGGTTTTCATCGACCCAAAATAAATAAAAATAATAGAAAAATAATGGAAATGAAATAAAATCGAAATAAATGGGCAAAAGAATAAAGATCTCACCTTTATCGAGATTTAGTCGAGCAATCGATAAATCAATCGATATATGGTTTTCGTTGACCCACAAAATGAATAAAAAATAGTGAATAAATTGAAATAAAAATAAATAAATAGGTAGGCCTCATACATATCAAAATTCCATTGGTTTGAACAAACCAATTAAATTATGAATATTATTAGATCATTGGCCCAAAAGAAAATCGAAGACGAAATCAGTGATGAAAATCAAAATACAAGTGAAAATAAAGAAACTAAAGAGAAACCCTAACAACAAAAATCTTAACATTAAACCAAAAAAGAAAAGAAAAAAAACTAAAGAGAGGGAGATAAGATTGGCGTGTGAGGGTGTGTCTTGGAAGAAGAGGATCTTTTTCATGGGCCTTCTAAAGCCCATTCGCCCACCAACCCATAGAAGCAGCAATTTGGAAAAAAAATTAAAAAGAATCAGCATCATCAACATCTTTCTTTTAAAAACAAAACAAAATAAAATTTTTTAAGGAAAAGAAATAGGGTAAACTTCAAACGAAAGAAAAAAAAGGAGAAGAACGGCGTCGAAGAAAAATGTTGCAGAAGGAAGATATGCTCAATCGATCCTCAACCTTCTTAAACTCGCTCTCTCGATCTCGTATCACATGCAGGTTTGCGTTCTGTTTTTCCGATTTTGCCCAATCTCTTTCTTCATCTCGGTTCTGATTCAGTCTCTTCTTCTACTTCTCCTCACTGTCTTTTTGTTTCTGGTTTCAAATCAAGGTTTTGGCTGAAGGTATATAAAGGTTGGGTTGAATGGTTGAGGTTGAGGATGGTGTTTCGGGTTAAAGAAAGGTTGGAGGTTCGGTTGTTGTTGATGGTTTTGTTTCGGCGGCGAAAACGGTGTGGCAGTGGTAAGTTGGTCGGAGAGGGATTAAGGGTTGTGGTCGGAAGTTATGTATCTTGAGGAAGAAAAATGAAGACAAGGTTTTGTTTGTAAGTTCAAAGTTGAAAGGTAATGGAATGGTGATTTTTGAGCTGAAAGGGTTTTTTTTGTTATTTGAAACAGGTGGGTTCCCCCAAATCGGCCGGATGTTTTGGAAGGGGTGGATGAAGTGAAGAGTTGTTGTTGTTGGTTTACAATAAGTGGCGGTATCGTTGAGTTAGGGAAGAATGGTTTCGAAGGTTTTTCCGCTTCAGGTTTTTGCTCCCTCAATTTTCGGTTTCAAACCCTTGTTTTTACGCTTCAGGTTTTTGTTCCCTTCTCTGATACTCCCTCCGTCCCTCTCTCTCAGCCTATACTCTCTCCTTTTAAAACCAAAAACTTGCTTGTTGATTAAGTTTTTTCAGTACAATTCTTGTTTGGTAGTCCCTGAGGAGTCTCTTTCATGGCAGGTCTGTTATACAGGTTTTGTTGGTTGTTGGTTTTGCAGGTACGGTTGTGCAGAGTTGTGATGTCGCTGTACGTGAAGGTTTGTGGGGTCCTTTATATCTGGTACATGAAGCCGCAGGTTTTTTTGCTGTGAAAGGCTTATATGGAAGAGGTGTGGCAACAATAACATGTGTATTATGCTGCAAGTTTATGCGTGGGACAGTTTTGAAAATCCCTGATGCTTTGAATTGTTGTCACGGCTATTGTGTGCGTGAGGTTTTGAATCATGGTATGGTGTATAGCTTAGGCAAGTTGTGTTAAAGTGGTGGCTTAATGGCCCATATAGAAAAAACTCTCTTTATTTTTGGGAAGTTGGTTGTTTGATGGGCCTTGAGCCGCATGAAAGAAAAAAAACATATACTTTGTAGACACTTTTGTTTTATGGTTTGCAATGGACTTGGTCTTTATGTGGTTTGATAAAAAAGAATAATAAAAAATAATGGTTAATGACGGTGATTTGGTTAAAACAAATTGTGCTTTTCATTATTCTCTTTTTTTGCAATGTATCATGAATTTGGGTTTAAATAGTAAAATGGAATTTGGATATGGATATTAAATGGGTATGAAATGGAAAGATTAGATAATGGATTTTTGGATAAAGAGAAAAAAATGGATTTGAAATGGATATTGGATAGATTTGTGAAATCAGTTTAAAGAATTGAAATGGTTTACGGTTTAAAAATGGTTATTAAAAAAAAACTTAATGGATTTTTTTTTGTCGAGAATGGGTTAGAAAATGGCTTAAGAAAAGGTTATGGAAAATGATTAATGAGGTATAGATATAGCAAGCAAAATGGATAGAGAGAAAGATAGAAATTGTTCATGATGTGGATGTGTTGGATGAAAAATGATTATTTGACAATGATTTGTAACAATGGTTTAACAAAAATAAAAATAGTTTAAGAAAGAAAAGGGGTTAGAAGTGGTTTATGGATGGATAATGAAATAACTGAGATCTTATCATAGCTTGACAAATTGACTCACACCAACTGACATATTTTTTTTGATTTTGCTGAATAATGGTTAGTGGGTGGATGTACAGATGGAAATAAGATAGGTAGGACAAATTTGGGGTATGACAGATGCCCCTATCTAATTGGCTTAAATCGAGTTAGATGAACTACTATGGTGTTCCATCTTTCGAGGTAGAAGACAATTAGATATACAGAAGACCACGAATTTGTCCGAAGAGAAAGAAAATGTTTGGGAAGTTGAAATACAAAAAATCTGACACCAAAAGGATGACAGACTTATCACCACAAGGATGATAGTGAACACACACACACACAGACCCTTCCACCAAAAGGATGAAAATGAGGTCAAAGCCTGCTATTACCGACGAGATAATAGGGCACACACACACAGACCCTTCCACCAAAAGGATGAAAATGAGGTCAAAGCCTGCTATTACCGACGAGATAATAGGGCACACACACACACAGACCCTTCCACCAAAAGGATGGAAATGAGGTCAACGCCTGCTATTACCGATGAGATAATAGGGCACACACACACACAGACCCTTCCACCAAAAGGATGGAAATGAGGTCAAAGCCTGCTATTACCGACGAGATAATAGGGCACACACACACAGACCCTTCCACCAAAATGATGGAAATGAGGTCAACGTCTGCTATTACCGACGAGATAATAGGGCACACACACACAGACCCTTCCACCAAAAGGATGGAAATGAGGTCAACACCTGCTATTACCGACGAGATAATAGGGCACACACACACAGACCCTTCCACCAAAAGGATCGAAATGAGGTCAAAGTCTGCTATTACCGACGAAATAATAGGGCACACACGCACACAGACCCTTCCACCAAAAGGATGGAAAATGAGGTCAAAGCCTGCTATTACCAAAAGGATAATAGGGCACGCAACACAGCCTGCTATTACCAAAAGGATAATAGGGCACACAACACAGCCTGCTATTACCAAAAGGATAATAGGGCACACACACACAGACCCTTCCACCAAAAGGATGGAAACGAGGTCAACGCCTGCTATTACCGACGAGATAATAGGGCACACACGCACACAAACCCTTCCACCAAAAGGATGGAAATGAGGTCAACGCCTGCTATTACCGACGAGATAATAAGGCACACACACACACAGACCCTTCCACCAAAAGGATGAAAATGAGGTCAAAGCCTGCTATTACCGACGAGATAATAGCACACACACACACAGGCCCTTCCACCAAAAGGATGGAAATGAGGTCAAAGCCTGCTATTACCGACGAGATAATAGGGCACACACACACACAGAACCTTCCACCAAAAGGATGGAAATAAGATCAAAACCTGCTATTACCGACGAGATAATAGGGCACACACGCAGCCTGCTATTACCGACGAGATAATAGGGCACACACACACACAGACCCTTCCACCAAAAGGATGGAAATGAGGTCAAAGCCTGCTATTACCGACGAGATAATAGGGCACACAACATAGCCTGCTACTACCAAAAGGATAATAAGGCACACACACACACACAACCTGCTACTACCAAAAGGGTAGTATGGCACACAACACAGCCTGCTATTACCAAAAGGATAATAGGGTACCCACACAAAGGATGTCACTCACCAAAAGGGTGACACACATACCAAGGGTTTATGGATCGGCGAAACCAAAAGGATGACGGATTAAAACAAGCTACTACCACCCAAAAGGATGATAGGAACTTCTTATTTGTGAGGACCAACATCAAAAGGATGAAGGTTAAATTGAAATGACATGGTTTCGGCTATCACCAAAAGGATGATAGAAAAGTTTTTATTTGAGGGTTACCAACACCAAAAGGATGCAGGTTGAATTGAGTTGATTGGGTTTGGCTATCACCAAAAGGGTGATAGTAATGCAATTGACAAAAGGTCAAGTTTGCTGGGGATATGATGAGTGAGGCTTATTTGGAGACATCAACAAAAGGTTGAAGTAACAATTCAATGAGGAACGCCCACGAAAAGAAAAGGGAAACAGTGAAAAATGGAGAAGGTAACCTGCCAAGATCTACGCAATCTTGTGCCTACGTATCTTTACTCGGACGAGAATAAAGAATCAGGGCAGTCGTAGTTCGACCATGGGAAAAGATTCAATGAGGAACGCCCACTGACTCGGAAGAATGTTTATTGGTTGGGATGAGGATGACGACCTCAGGAAAAAAAGGTTGAGGAACACAACTCAATGAGGAACACCCATTGACTTGCTTGGAGGTCACAGCTTCATCAACAAAAGGTTGAAGAACTTCATGAGGAACGCCCATGAACTTGAAGAAAATGCCCCTGGCTGGGCTGGAGATTGCTTGAGCTTGAGATCAACAAGAGTTGAACAACTTCGTGAGTAACGCTCAAGGATTTGAGGAAGATGCCCCTGGCTGGGCTGAAGATCGTCTTGCAATCTTGAGATTTATCCTGGATCTTACGCATGTATGAATGCTTGATTTTGTAATGATGTGCAACGCAACTGCTGACACGCGGAGATGCAAGTGCTGGGGAAGTATGATTGATTTTTTTTTGTATGATGACGAATGCGATGCATATGATGCGTATGATGCAGACGGGTGATTGAATAAGTTTGGAGGGGGTGCCAGCATGGTGGACTTTTGGTAATTGCCAACGAGGATTGGACTTTTGGGCGGTGGGAGGGATTTGATTTCCTCGACACTTAGTTCGTTGAAGACACCATGATTGAAGCAGACAAAGATGCTCTTGAAGCTTTGAGTTTGATTGCTTGATGATAAGTCGTGAGTTCATTTCTGAGAGAACCACAACTTTGCTTGATGGTCAGGGTTGTTTGCTGCAATGGGTCTTGCCCCAGTCTGAATATGGTAATGGTCTACCCCTGATTAACCAGTTCTGAAAGGATTTGATCTTATAGATTTGACGTGTTTTGAGATGACTTTGCCCCTGATTGAGCTGTTGAAGGATTTGCCCCAGCCTGAGGGTTTTGAGGGAGTCTTGCTTCGGGTTGGCACCACTGAAAATTCAAGTTTCTCTTCGATTGCCCCTTGTTGGAATTGTCTTGATGCCCAGTACTGATTTGTAGTTAAAATTGCTCATTCACAAATGGTAATCTTAATACAATGCTCATGCAAGTTTTGAAAAAGAGTTGTTTATTGGAGTGTCGTGATAGTGAGACGAATGGAACGTTAGTCCAAACGTGTGCTGATTTTGATGGTGTGAAAGATATAGCGAGGAGAATGACATCAATGCTGAAGATTAGCAAATATGGGGAGTCAGTTTACGCAACCTTGCGATAGTATGCTCTCAGAATAAACCTCGCCTCAATTAGGTCTTTCGAGGGTTGTAACGTGGTCTGGTTTACGTTTTAGGAAACAAAGGATATAAAGCTCAAAGTATAATTTGTACCCACCCCTTCTTCGTGATGACCTCCAATCCTACGTTCAGTTAATTCTGCACATGTTTGTATTCCAAAAGGGTCGATGGTGTAAGAGTGATGGCTCAAGGTTTGCTCGAACTGGCAATCACCTTATTTTGTTTTTGATGGATGTCAGTGGCCCTTTGGTTTTGATTTGGTGGCCACTAAATCTTATTTTGTTTTTGTTAAGGATTCGAGGACCTCTTTTGTTTTTTTTATCCCTATCTTTTGCATGAACTGATTTCGTTTGTCGAGTCCACAGGGTTGCCTTGATTTTTGCCTAAGTCTCCTTTAAGGTGCTCGACTTAGCAGGCTTTTGATTTTTTCTTTTTTAATTTTGGATGATTGTGACTGCCAAGTTATGGGTCTTTGATGAACAACCGTCATGTCTTTTGGAATTTTCTTTGTGGTTTGAGTGCGTAATTAGGATTAACTGAACACTACCCTGCCCCAGGTTGAGTGTAAGGGTTTGAATATCTGAAGGACACTACTACTTCTAGGCTCGAAGTGGTTAACTAGGGACTAACTCCTTATCTCTCCAGTGTTTGGGGATTTGAAACGATGCCTGTACATCATCGACGAGATTTTGTTCGAAAGCAAACATTTTGCAATTATGGGTATTTCGTTGTCATCATCCTCCCTCAAATCATTGCTAACAACAATTTGATAAAGAGAGTGAAGTGGAAATAAATGTGTCGGTGTTTTTGCAGTAAAATGGAAAAAATGAGTGAATACGACATAACTGATTCAAAACATGCATAGTCACTACATTAAGAAAACCAAATACAAACGGTAATGTTCAAAGCATATAATACTTAAACAAATAAAGACAAAAATACAAGAATGCAAATGATGGGATGGCAACATGAGTGCCTTCTTTGGGGAAACTTGAACTTGAACTTGACTTGATTTGACTTGACTTGACTTGATGATGGCACTAGTTTGGCGGCTGCAGAGGGTTTTTGACGACGTTTGGAGCCCTCCCATTGAACGTGAGAAACTTTGAGTCGAT
This sequence comes from Lathyrus tuberosus, assembly GCA_022829125.1. Taxonomy (NCBI): domain Eukaryota; kingdom Viridiplantae; phylum Streptophyta; class Magnoliopsida; order Fabales; family Fabaceae; genus Lathyrus; species Lathyrus tuberosus. Next base: position 11,194,770 of record JALAZF010000098.1, on the reverse strand, counting down.
CATGTCTTGAACCTTGTGTTTGAAAGCTCTGCAGTCCTCGATCGTATGCCCTGGAGCACCCTTATGAAACTCGCAATGAGCATTAACATCATAATCTGGGGGAATGACAGTTGGAGGAGCTAAGTCCCTCAGAGTAATGGCCCTCTTCTCCATCAATTGAGCAAAGATCTGAGCATATGATGTCGGTAGACGATCAAAGTCTCTATCAGACCTCCTTGTCCTCTATTGATTATGCTGACGTTGTTGAGCAGCTCTCAGTTGTTGATTCTGAGGAGGATACTGATACCCTTGTTGATTGTAGGATTGTTGTTGTGGAGCCGACTGCTGAGGCATTGGAGCTTGAACAGCTTGAACCATTGGCTGGTAAGGCATTGGAGCATATTGCGCAGCAGCAATATATGGATACTAGAAGTATGGCATTTGAAAAGGCATTGGAGTAGGAGCTTGTTGTTGAGCTTGCCCTTTCTGAGCAGAGACAATATTTGTTTCGCCCTCTTTTTTCTTGTATCCATTGTTGAAAGGTTTCTTGGCTTGAGACTAACTGCTAGAACCTCCTTGGATCTTTCTGCTCTTCAGACCTTCTTCGATTCTCTCACCGACGATTACCAAATCAGAGAATCCAACTGAGACATTGCCAATCAGCTTCTCATAGTATTGGCCTTGCAAAGTACCCATGAAGATGTCAATCAGTTCACGATCAACAAGAGGTGGATGCACCCTTACATCTAGCTCTCTCCAGCGTTGCGCATACTCCTTAAAGGATTTGTTGTCCTTTTGAGCCATACTCTGAAGTCGAGTACGGTTCGGAGCAAGGTCAGTGTTGTACTTATATTGTTTGACAAATGCATCGGCTAAATCATCCCAAGTGCGCACATTGCTACGCTCCAGCTGCATGTACCATTCGAGTGATGCCCCAGACAAGTTGTCTTGGAAGCAATGGATCATCAACTTTTCATCTTTGGCATGGGCAGCCATCTTGCGGTAGTACATCCTTAGATGCATGTGGGGACAACTGAGACCTTTGTACTTTGGGAATTCCTGTACCTTGAACTTGGGAGGAATGACAACATCTGGCACCAAGCATATTTCCAGAGCATTCAGAGATTTTGAGTTGCGTCCCTCCATGACTCGGAGTTTCTCAGCTAGATCGCGACACATCTTGATGGCTTCAGAATCCTGAGCAGAGGTAGGATTGACAATTGGGATAGCAGCATGGTAGTTCTGTACTTCATCATATTGATCCACCAGATTTTCTTCGCCATGAGGAATAGGAACCTGAGTGACAACAGGTTGGGTTTGCGGAATAGCACCAACAGCGACTCCAGATGTTGGAGGTGGTTGAGTAGTGGCTCCTTCAGCGGCAGGAGTGAAGTTCATTGGTATCCCATAATTGATAGGGTTGGGAACAGGAGCTGAGAGCCTTGAGGGTGACCCTTGAACCTGTGCATTGTTGTTGGCGGCAGTGGCTTCACGCAGTTCTTCTTCCTTTCTGGCCATCATGATGGCTTTGAGAATCTGATTGATCTTTCCCTTGATAGAGTCCAACTCCTCTCTGAAGGCAGCTTGCTCTTGCTGAATCTGCTCCATCATTCTTCTTGTGTTGGCTCGAGTTGCGTACTGGTGTCGAGGAATCAGCTTGATTTACTGGAGAAGGAAGGAAGTTAAGGTGAGATTCTGAGGTTGAAAATGCAATGCAAGATGCATAACAGATGCAATGCAATGACATGAGATGCAATGCAAGATGCAAGATCCAAGATCGCAGATCGCAGGTTGAAACAGTTCTGAGGTTGGCCGTTTCACGGGCAAATGACCAAAGTCTCTGATCAAAGAAACCCTATAGGTAGGCTCTATGAGGAAAGTTCTAGGTTCTTTACCCCCAAACCCACTCACGGGATGGTTTCTATGTTGACGGATAAGGTTCCCAGGATTACGGACACAAATCGCATCAATGTCACGCAACAGGCTAGCTGCATTACGACGATAATGACGACAAGGTCTCCCCTGAGTGGAGTCTTCATGCTAGGCGCACAAGGAGCGAGTCCTTGGAGACTAACACTACATGACCACCAATATAGAACTTGGTTCTAAGAGTGGTTCATAGAGTCACGGACCCTTCATGAATCAAGTCGTGCAACAGGCTAGCTGTGTTACAACAGGATCTACGAAAAGGTCTACTCTAGGGGAGCTTTCATGCTAGGCACACAAGGAGCAAGTCCTTGGGGACTAACACTACTCGACATCCAATTCTAAACTATGTGTTCTCTCTGCTTTTACCAAAGCTCGGGTGTAGAGCTTTACTCATGCTATCATCCCAAGATCCAACAGCCAAGAACAATAGGTGAAAGCAATAAGAGAACAAATACGTAAACGAGAAGAAAAAAAACAAACAAAGATAACGCTCCTCACAAATCGCTCTAAGATAGGCTTGACTCTCTCTTGCATGGAGCAAAGGTCCCCAGCAAAGTCACCAGCTGTCGCACCTCAAAAATTCATCAATCGAAGAACGCGACCCTCGCGCGAAAGGCACGGAAAACGGTTCGACTGAGTCGCCACCGAACTTTATTTATCCCAAAAAGAGGGAAAGGAAAATATTGAGAAAACCTTTAAGGGAGTGGTAAGAACGTGGTCGTCGCAACCACATTCTGGGCTCGGGAGTCGGTTACGTGAGGGGAAGGTACGCGCACCCCCTCACGTCCGTTGTACTCAACGGGAACCTCTTAGTTCGAATTGTGAGGAATGTTATCTAAGCTTGTTTGTTTTCTTCTCAATGGTAAATGTGAAACGATAAGATAAAAGGAAAAGATACTAAGGGGAAATGGGTGATTTTAGGATAGGGTGCTCGGCAAGATCATCGCGAACTCGGGCCTACGTATGCTCATTCGGACGAGAATGAGGAATCAAAGCAATCGTAGTTCGACTACGGGAAGAGATAGAGGGAAGACGGAAGATGGAGGGAAGGTAGCTCGCCAAGATCATCGCAATCTTGTGCCTACGTATCTTTATTCAGACGAGAATAAAGAATCAGAGCAGTCGTAGTTCGTGGTACGCCCACGAAATAAGGGGTTAGGGTTTGAATTTTAGGAGACGAAAGATTGACTGACATACAACCCAAGGGGCGTGCCTCGAGAGCAGTCACTCAAGAATCCAAGGAATGATAGACTCCGAGAATTCAGTTCTTTCGTGAGTTGATTGCGAAAATGTTTGATAGGAATTAAGTGTTTTAAGACGAAAGAGTGAATAAATAACAACCTAAGGGGCGTGCCTCAAGAGCCATTCATTCAAAGACCTGAGGAATGCTAGATTCCAAGAATCTCCTCCTTTCGTTAGTTGATTAAGAAAACGGTTTGAAAAAGATCGAATTGGATAGGTTACAAAAAGAGGTGAGGTTCGATACTAGTCCCTAGGGGCGCTCCTAGTAACGAAGCCTAGGTGTGCATTTGACGACGAGGCAAAAGGCACTCGACTTACGAGAATGTTTTGAAGAGTGGCTCGACGACGAGTCGAGAATTGGTTTGGAAATGGTTTGATTTGTTAAATATTTTGGGAGAATGACGATTATTCGATAAACGAGAGGTCGGCCTCGCAACCAATTTATCGGGGCATTACTGGGATGCTAGATGCCAACGACACCTTTTTCATTCGATTGATTTACGAAATATTGTTTGATGAACAACGAAAGTACCACATGGAATGCTAGATTCCAATGGCATTCCTTTGTCCAAATAGTTAAGACGAGTGTTTTAGGAACGAAAGGTCGAGTGATCACCACCTAAGGCGTGCGCCCCAATGGTGGTCACTCAAGAACCCAAGAGGTGCTAGACCTCAAGAATTTAGTTCTTTCGCGATTTAATTAAGAAAAATGGTTTGAATATGTGTTGAGTATTTTGATCGGGAAGTAAGCGTTTGAACAAATGAAAATGGTTAGATAAGCATGAATATGAATATGATATGGATATGAATAAGAATGAATGATAATATAATCGAGATAATATTAACAAGGTATAATAAAAATTGGTCTCGTCTTAATCGGATTTAATCGAGAAATCGATAATCAACGATTTTTAACTTTCATTGACCAAAATGAAAATATAAAGTGACAATTGAGCAATTAAATCGAAAATATGAATACGAAGAATAAAGGTCTCACCTTTATCGAGATTTAGTCGAGAAATCGATAAATCAATCGACATTTAGTTTTCATCGACCCAAAATAAATAAAAATGAAATAAAATCGAAAAGGTGGATACAAAGAGTAAAGGTCTCACCTTTATCGAGATTTAATCGAGAAATCGATAAATCGATCGATATTTGGTTTTCATCGTCCCAAAATAAATAAAAATAATAGAAAAATAATGGAAATGAAATAAAATCGAAATAAATGGGCAAAAGAATAAAGATCTCACCTTTATCGAGATTTAGTCGAGCAATCGATAAATCAATCGATATATGGTTTTCATTGACCCACAAAATGAATAAAAAATAGTGAATAAATTGAAATAAAAATAAATAAATAGGTAGGCCTCATACATATCAAAATTCCATTGGTTTGAACAAACCAATTAAATTATGAATATTATTAGATCATTGGCCCAAAAGAAAATCGAAGACGAAATCAGTGATGAAAATCAAAATACAAGTGAAAATAAAGAAACTAAAGAGAAACCCTAACAACAAAAATCTTAACATTAAACCAAAAAAGAAAAGAAAAAAAACTAAAGAGAGGGAGATAAGATTGGCGTGTGAGGGTGTGTCTTGGAAGAAGAGGATTCTTCTTCATGGGCCTTCTAAAGCCCATTCGCCCACCAACCCATAGAAGCAGCAATTTGGAAAAAAAATTAAAAAGAATCAGCATCATCAACATCTTTCTTTTAAAAACAAAACAAAATAAAATTTTTTAAGGAAAAGAAATAGGGTAAACTTCAAACGAAAGAAAAAAAAGGAGAAGAACGGCGTCGAAGAAAAACGTTGCAGAAGGAAGACATGCTCAATCGATCCTCAACCTTCTCAAACTCGCTCTCTCGATCTCGTATCACATACAGGTTTGCGTTCTGTTTTTCCGATTTTGCCCAATCTCTTTCTTTATCTCGGTTCTGATTCAGTCTCTTCTTCTACTTCTCCTCACTGTCTTTTTGTTTCTGGTTTCAAATCAAGGTTTTGGCTGAAGGTATATAAAGGTTGGGTTGAATGGTTGAGGTTGAGGATGGTGTTTCGGGTTAAAGAAAGGTTGGAGGTTCGGTTGTTGTTGATGGTTTTGTTTCGGCGGCGAAAACGGTGTGGCAGTGGTAAGTTGGTCGGAGAGGGATTAAGGGTTGTGGTCGGAAGTTATGTATCTTGAGGAAGAAAAATGAAGACAAGGTTTTGTTTGTAAGTTCAAAGTTGAAAGGTAATGGAATGGTGATTTTTGAGCTGAAAGGGTTTTTTTTGTTATTTGAAACAGGTGGGTTCCCCCAAATCGGCCGGATGTTTTGGAAGGGGTGGATGAAGTGAAGAGTTGTTGTTGTTGGTTTACAATAAGTGGCGGTATCGTTGAGTTAGGGAAGAATGGTTTCGAAGGTTTTTCCGCTTCAGGTTTTTGCTCCCTCAATTTTCGGTTTCAAACCCTTGTTTTTACGCTTCAGGTTTTTGTTCCCTTCTCTGATACTCCCTCCGTCCCTCTCTCTCAGCCTATACTCTCTCCTTTTAAAACCAAAAACTTGCTTGTTGATTAAGTTTTTTCAGTACAATTCTTGTTTGGTAGTCCCTGAGGAGTCTCTTTCATGGCAGGTCTGTTATACAGGTTTTGTTGGTTGTTGGTTTTGCAGGTACGGTTGTGCAGAGTTGTGATGTCACTGTACGTGAAGGTTTGTGGGGTCCTTTATATCTGGTACATGAAGCCGCAGGTTTTTTTGCTGTGAAAGGCTTATATAGAAGAGGTGTGGCAACAATAACATGTGTATTATGCTGCAAGTTTATGCGTGGGACAGTTTTGAAAATCCCTGATGCTTTGAATTGTTGTCACGGCTATTGTGTGCGTGAGGTTTTGAATCATGGTATGGTGTATAGCTTAGGCAAGTTGTGTTAAAGTGGTGGCTTAATGGCCCATATAGAAAAAACTCTCTTTATTTTTGGGAAGTTGGTTGTTTGATGGGCCTTGAGCCGCATGAAAGAAAAAAAACATATACTTTGTAGACACTTTTGTTTTATGGTTTGCAATGGACTTGGTCTTTATGTGGTTTGATAAAAAAGAATAATAAAAAATAATGGTTAATGACGGTGATTTGGTTAAAACAAATTGTGCTTTTCATTATTCTCTTTTTTTGCAATGTATCATGAATTTGGGTTTAAATAGTAAAATGGAATTTGGATATGGATATTAAATGGGTATGAAATGGAAAGATTAGATAATGGATTTTTGGATAAAGAGAAAAAAATGGATTTGAAATGGATATTGGATAGATTTGTGAAATGAGTTTAAAGAATGGAAATGGTTTACGGTTTAAAAATGGTTATTAAAAAAAAACTTAATGGATTTTTTTTTGTCGAGAATGGGTTAGAAAATGGCTTAAGAAAAGGTTATGGAAAATGATTAATGAGGTATAGATATAGCAAGCAAAATGGATAGAGAGAAAGATAGAAATGGTTCATGATGTGGATGTGTTGGATGAAAAATGATTATTTGACAATGATTTGTGACAATGGTTTAACAAAAATAAAAATAGTTTAAGAAAGAAAAGGGGTTAGAAGTGGTTTATGGATGGATAATGAAATAACTGAGATCTTATCATAGCTTGACAAATTGACTCACGCCAAATGACATATTTTTTTTTTATTTTGCTGAATAATGGTTAGTGGGTGGATGTACAGATGGAAATAAGATAGGTAGGACAAATTTGGGGTATGGCACAACTCAACTAAGACAAACCAACTATGCCAAATTACTGAAACATAGTGGTGTACACAAAGATTAAACACTAAACAACCTTAAAAGACTCACAAACCCTAGACACCAAGACTTTACTCTTGTGTACAAATTTCTCATCTCAACATGAGAATTGAGTCTCTTTATATTGCAATGCATTATGTATTTTTTTCTTCATGGATCTCTGAGTTATTTTCATCCAAAATAATAGAGATTATGTTGGATATGATCTTTTCCATAAATATCTCCAAAAGATATCATTAGTTACTTTCAAATTCAAATTTAAATCTCTGTTTAAGTCTGACTTGATCTTCAATGATTACTAAACAAATCAACCATACATTGCTCAACAAACTGCAACAAATATAATTAAAACATAATTAGAATTTGTGCATCAAACAACATCCATATGATCTGCTGTCAAGGCCAAATGTCGAACAGCACACATGTTGGAACATCGTGTTCCACATATTGCACCAGAACATCTAAGTCAACTCTTCTCCATTACTTGCAGATCTTCTATTGTAGAGTGAGTCTTGGATGGAACATAATACTTAGTCAAACTACAATAACATTTGTCTGTTGTAAGAGACCAGATGTTGCAGCGCACATGTTGTAATATTGTGTTCCACATGTGTCTCTTCTGCACCTAACAGACTGAAGAACTTCCATGTTGTTTTGCATAATGCAGCCAATCCAAAGGAACAACAATCCCCCCTTTGTAAAATTATGGCAAAACAACTCTTCAAGTAAAACATAGCTGAGTAGCAAGGGCATCCCTTATTCATACCACACAGTAGAAGCAACAAAAAACAATCTCATTAAAGAAAACATCAACAGCGGTAGAAGCAACAAAAATTTGTAGCATTAACAGAAAACAATGAGGTGGTTACACACACATGAGAATGATATACAAAGCTCTATAACCAATCAACATGCAGTCATTTATGATGGGTTAGTCATGCATGTAAACATAGTTAGTAGCCAGTAGATTGAAGGACATAAGCTACTACTAACACTCAGTTAAATCAACACACAGTCAATATTGAGGGCCAGATGCCAGGCCAGTTGCTTCAGCATGTGTGTGTGTGTTGGAACAAAATTGTTCATATCCCTTAGGTTTTAATGATAAAAAGTACTTAAATAACAATTGTGTATACTAACATATGTTCAAGTGTGCAGGATCATAAATACTTAAAATTCAACTCTGAATTGATCCTAAGAAAAGCATATGTAGAAAAGCAAAGTGACTCAGATCTTGAAGGATTAGAATCTGATGACTCTGAACGTGAATATCAACTTCTGAAGGATCAGATTCTGATCATGGTATCTCTGCCTCTGGTGAGGTGACAGCTCAAACTCTGAATACCTCTGCTAAAGGTGCTCAACCTATAATCTGTACTATGTCTCAAAAGCATACCAGTCTTGTCAAAAGCCATATTTTGGAGAAAGACAACTAAGGTTTTGTTGTGCAAGGCTCAAGGAATGGTGATGTGATCTCTTAAGTTTGCCCAAACCTTTTAGTAGATACCTAGTATGAGAAAGACGCCACGGACAACACTATTACTCAATGGACAATGATCTTAATAGGTTTCATCCTTCAACTTCTCTCTTGGATTGCTTCTTAACAAAGAACTCTTATGCACGTCACCTTCCAATGACTTTTTTTCTGCCTCTATAAAAGGGAGATGAAGATTTGAAAGAAGGATACAACATTACATCAGAACAACCTCGAGCATAACTTTGAATATCTTAGAAAACTTAAGTGTTAAGAACCTTTGTGGTTGTTGTATAACTTTTATACTTTTGATTGAACATCAAGTATAGTTGTCATCGTTTTTACTACAGGGTTTGTTTATAGTAGAGGAAGTCTCTTGCTAGTTAGCTTGAGCAGTGGAAGTCTCTTGCAGGTTTGCTTGAGCAGTGAAGTCTCTTGCATGTGTACTTGAGCAGAAGTCTCTTGGTGGATTGCTTGAGCGGAAGTCTCTTTCTAGTGTGATTGAGAAGTTGAATTCTCTTGCTAGTTTTCTTGAGCAAAGTGTAATCAATTTTATTATAGTGGAAACATCTTGCTGAGACAATGGGACTGGGATACTCTCAGTTTAGGAGAGGAACCAGGATAAACTTTGTGTGTTAATTTTTTTATTGCTTCTGAACTCTATTCTTTCCATTGCTAGTAATATCTCTAATCAGACTCTGAACTTGTTCAGACTCTGAAGTTGATATTTAGAAGACTAAAAGAATTAACTTACACAATTCAACTCCCCCCTTCTTGTGTATTTTTATCACCTTCAGTTGGCATCAGAGCACGGTCTGTGCTAAACACCCTACAGTGGTACGGTAAAATATCTTGAGAAAATACTTGTTATATCATGTCGGCTGCATCCGGAACAACTGGTAGTAGTGGTATACAATATGACTATAATACTACTGAGAAAATTCATTACTCGGCTAAACCACCTATATTCAGTGGTGATTTCACTCAGTTTGAATGATGGAAAAGTAAAATGTATACTTATATCATTGGCCTTGATGATGAGTTGTGGGATATCTTTGAAGATGGCATTGACATTGTAGTCGGTGGTGTTGGAATGGTAAAGGATAGAAAAACTCTCACACCAGCTCAAAAGAAACTTTAAAGAAAACATCATAGAGTCTGAGGTATTCTGGTGGAGGCTCCACCTCATTTTGAATACATCTAAATCATTGATAAGTCAACTTCTAAGATAAATAGGCTAAGGTCAACCTTCTTGTACAACATTATGAGTTGTTCAAAATGAAGGATGATGAAGACATTAAAACCATGTTTTCTAAGTTTCAAGTTCTTGTATTAGACCTTCAGGTTCTGAGCAAAAGTTACACTACATCTGACCATGTAACAAAAATTTTAAGAAGTGTCCCTTCAGAGCCGTGAAAGGGAAGTGAATGGAGATGAGCCAATGATGAAATCTAAAACACTAGCCTTGAAGTCAGTTGCTGAAAGATCTGGTGGTAAAATCGTCAGATCCTCAAAATTCTAGAAATCAGAAGAAGCTTCTGATGAAGAAGTTTCTGATGGTGACTCTGATGATGAAGAAATGGTATTTATCACCAGGAGGTTTAAACAATTGGAAAAAAGGAACAAGAGATTCTCTTGTAGAATTAGTGGCTTCAAAGAGTCTACCTCTAAAGACAAAGAAGATAATCAAAATAATTGCTTCAATTGTAAGAAACATGGTCATTTCAAAGCTGGTTGTTCTGATATGCAGAAAGACAAATCAAAGAAAGGAAGCTTTAAAAAGGACAACTTCAGAAGTAAATTCAAGAAAAGTCTCATGGCAACATGGGATGAACTTGATAATAAAGACGATTCAGATAAAGATGAGGGAGAAGAAAATTTTACATTAATGGCTCTCACATCCTCTGACACAGAATAGGAATCAAATTCTTATTCAGAATCTGACGAAGAAGACAAGATATTTTCTAATTTATCTCATCCTGATCTAATTTTTTTCATTCAATAACTCATGAGTCATTGCCAAGATAAGGCAAGACACATGAAACCATTGAAAAAGCAATGTGATCTTCTGAAAGAAGAACTAAAAAATTCTCAAGATAAAATTGAATCTTTGGAAAAAAGATCACATTGCTCGAGTAAATAAAGTGTCTGATAAAACCTTGAGTGATCATGAAATGGATCTTCAAGATTTTATCATAACTGGTCTTGAGAGAAAAAAATTTCTTCCATGATATATGGAGTAACTAATAGCAAAGGAAAAGGTTTGGGTTACAATGAGAAATGTGTTAATCCAAAAGCTCAACTCTTGGAAAAACCCTTAGACGTTTCTTCTTCAAGCAGTGCTCAAACAGTTCTGAAAACATATTTTGTGCCTGCTTTTGATAAAGGCAAAAGTCTGAACCAATCAGAACCTAAGATAACAGAATCAAAGGTTCTGAACAAATCAGTACCTAAGACTTCAAAGTCGAAGGTCCTAAAAAAATCAGAACCTATCATTCATAAATCAAATGTTCTGAAGATTCCAGAACCCAAAAATCTCAAGTAGAAGGTTCTAAAGACATCGGAACCTAAGACTTATGGATAAAGGTTCTTAAGGGTTCATAAGCCAAAGTCAAAACTTATCTAAAACAAAACTTTTATAAGCAAAAAGTCTGGAATGAGCCTAGACCCTTTTATCAGGCAAATGCTCAAAATAAAAGGAAGCCTGTAAGAAATAACAAAAGAGGACCCAAAAGATTAAGGGTACCTAAATCTGAGATTGTGTTTGCTTCAGATATGCCTAAAGGGAGAAATAAAGCAACAATCATGGTACTTGGACAGTGGCTACTCACGTCATATAATGGGAGAAAAGCTTATGGTTTGAACCCTTACTCTGAAAGAGGAAGGAAGTGTTTTGAGGAGGACAGAAAGGGAAAATCATAGGTATGGGCACTATTGGTAACTCATTAATCTCTATTAATAATGTTTGGTTAGTAAGTGGACTCAAACATAACCTTCTAAGCATAAGCCAATTTTGTGATAATGGTTATGAAGTTTTTTTTTTATAAGAACTTTTGTTTAGTTATCAATGAGTTTGAAAAATCCATTTTGTTCAAAGGTAAAAGGAAGGGAAATGCTTATAAAAATAATCTTTCTGAATTGCCTTATCAAAATGTTGTTTACCTTATATCAGTGAGTGATGAGAGATGGGTCTGGCACAAAAGGATAGGTCATGCTAACTAGATATCGATTTCTAAACTTAGCAAGCTACAACTTATTAAAGGGCTTCCAAATCTTGACTATCACTCACATGCTCTCTGTAGAACATGTCAAGTAAGAAAGATTAACAAAACTTCTTTTAAATTAAAAAACATTGTCTCGACCTCTAGACCCTTAGAATTACTTCACATTGATTTATTTGGTCCTGTTGGGACTACTTCAATCAATGGGAAGAATATATGGATTGGTCATTGTTGATGATTATAGCAGGTGGACTTAGGTTAAATTCCTTAGATCCGGATATGAATCATATGAGGTATTCAGCATCTTCCGCACACAAGTTTAGTCTGAAAAGGAATTAAAAATTCTAAAAGTCATAAGTGATTATGGTGGTGAGTTTGAAAACAAGCCTTTTCAGATTTTTTTTTTGTGATAAGCATGGAATTATCCATGAGTTCTCTTATCCTAGAACTCCACAGAAAAATGGGGTTGTTGAAAGAAAGAACAAATCATTGCAAGAAATGGCTAGAACCATGATCCATGAGAATCATCTTCCTAAATACGTGTGGGCAGAAGTTGTTAATACTTCTTGTTATGTTCAAAATAGGATCTATATCAGACCAATTCGGAATAAAACTGTTCTGGACTGGACCAACGGCTAGACACGACCCAATCCACTTCTGCTCCAGAGAGGCCCAAATTGCCTAAGTCCAATCTACAAAGGGGCAAAAGTTACCTTTCTGCCCCTCCAACCGAGCAGGAACTGCACCGCTCCTCCCCGAAAACAATGTCTGTTACGCACGGCTCGTCCACTCCCCAAACAGCTATGGGCAGGTGTCTGAAACTATGCCTATGCCCGACTGTCGCGGTGAAAATTAGATACCATAGTTATTTGTTAACTAGGATCGCATTTTTAATGTCACCACCGGTCTTTGATTTTATCCAAGGGAAGGGAAAAAAACCGAATTCCCACAATGCAATGCAAATGCACTAAGATTCTAAGTTCGGGGGTTGGTTATACCTAGGGAAGGTGTTAGCATCCTAGATATCTGTAGTACTCTACAGGAACCTCTGGATTTTATTTTATGTTATTTGTTATCTGTTTGCTAAAGGTTTAAGGGTAGGTGATTTATTATTTTTATTCCTAAGTGTGCTCGACAAGATATCGCATCTTGTGCCTACATATCCTGTCGGGGGTAGAATCAGAGCACTTGTAGTTCCTCTCTGAGGGATACTAAATGTTTAAAAGGTTTAGGAGAGGAAGATGAGTCATCATCTTAAGAAGACCACCACAGTTTTTTTTAAAATAGTTTGTATTTTGTGGGGTATGGGAATGTATGTCCCTTCTTTGAGATGATTAACATCTAATTCTCTTGTGTGGAGAATTAGGTGGGCTAAAGTTTGATTAAATAATCAAAATTATGGGGGACTAACCTAGGAAATCTATCCTAAGTTATCTAATAATTATCTTAAGGTGTCAATTATGATGCAAATGATTATACACCATGCACAATAACATGGTTATCATGCATGGGATTTTCCCTTGGATATTTTATGCGGTTAAATTATTGTTATTTAGGCGAGGGTGCTAGCAAAGTGATGCTAGACTTGTGTCTTGTGATCAATTGGTTGAATGCGATGCCCGAAGGCGATCGACTTATATGGGTGGAAAATTGGCTCGACGTTGGATCGAGGATTTTTTTTGGTTTGAAAAAGTTTAGACAAAAACAACAAACATGTATCAAGCAACATACAAAAGCAATAACCAAGCATGATATCAATCACAAACAAAATGCCGCACAAGCGCATGTTTAGGGATTCTAACAGGGGAACGATTAAAAGTTGATTTTTAGGTTTATTATAAAAGGTTTGTTAAAGATTATTTTTAATTAAAAGGTTAAGGATTTCTTATTAATAAAAAGGGGTTTAATTACTTAATGTTTTTATTATTTTAGTTTTATAACAATAAAGTTAATAAAAGGTTTTCTTATTAAACGGTTTTAATATTATTAAAAAGTTCTTATTTTAGCTTAGAGTTATAAAAAAAAAGAAAAAAAGATTACTAAGAGTTTTCTCATCAAAAGGATTTTAATTTTTGTATATTTACTAAAAGTTCAATATTATTTATTCTTAAAGGGTTTTACTAAAAGTTTATAATTAATTTAATTATATTTTATAAAAAAGGACTTTTTAAAAGTATATAAAAGAAGAGTTATTTTTATAAAAAGGGGCTAAACAAAGTTCGTATTTTACTTTTTAGTTATGTGAAAAAAAAAAAGAGATTTTGGTTACTTAGAAAAATATGAATTATTTAATAAAGGATTAAATTGGTTTAAACAGATTCATATTAAAACGGAGGGATCCAGCGTGCTCACAGGAGGGAGAGTCTACCATAGACCCTCAAACCTCAACCGTCAGATGTACGCATATGTGATCAAGTGGATGAAAAAAAAACGAGGGTGATACATGGGTGTGTGCGTGTGATCACAACGTATCAAACAAAAGGAAAAAACAAACCAAACCGAAATATCTTCTCTTCTCTCCGTCCTCCATTCTCTCGTCACACTCGAAAGGGGTTTTGAAAACCCTAGATCAAAATTTTCGCCGCTCACTTAGCCGTTCTCGCCAATCTCTCCATCTTTCTCTCGATCGAACAAAAAAAAAACAAATCAACCCCACCCCTCACAGCCCGATACCCCAGTTTCCACTATATTCTGGTGCGATTACAAATTACAATGTATAAAATGCGATAAAATAAAAACTAGTTGGTGGCAGATGATGGCGGCTCCGATCAGGGAAGTGTCGTTCTCCTTCTTTTTTACCTTCGTTAAGCTTTGTGTTGTGACTTTCTCCTTCATTGCTTTCTGGCTGTTGATTGTGAGCTCGCGTGATGGTTTCTGATGAGCTTCTTTTGGTTTGATGTGTGCTGGCTTTTCGATTTTGATGTGAGATCGTGAATAGGTTTTTTTTTGGACGATTTCTTGTGTATCTATGTTAGGGTTTTTTTCATTTTTTTCTCTGATGCATAGGGACCGGGTATTTATAAGGCCAGTGATGAGTTTAAATTGGGAACTCTTTCAATGTGAATGATTTTGCTTAAATGCTGATTTGATTCGGTTTTAATTCGGTTTTGATTTTTTGGAAAGTTTTTGAATGTTGGCTGATGCGATTTGATTTGGTTTCAATTTGGGAAGTTTGGAACTTGGTGTCTTGAAATTATTTGATACGATTTGTTGTTCACAATGATTTCTGTATACTGGTTTAGGAAAGAAGTGATGTTGGTGGCATTTTTATGATGTTGCCCATCAATCCAATCAAAAAATGATGAAACAAATTCTGATTTGAAAACAAAGATCTGAGGCCTGATTTTTTTTACGACTTTGGTAAGTATAAACTTGGGAAATTGGTTCTGGGAAGTTTTAGGAACCGTTGAATTTTGCTTTAGAATATGTTTGGAAATTATTGATTACACCTGATTCCTTGCCATAAACCCTTTGATCCTCTTTCTTTATGCGTTACCGTCAGATTGATGTATTCGTTCTTCTCTTTTCCAGGTTGATTTGAAGTCTAACACACTTGAAATTCCAATCCAACAGTCTTCAGGTAAATACCGGTTTTGGCATGTCTCGCAACAAAATCCATTGGATTTGCCCTGTAGTCAATTAAGCATAACTAACAAACAGGATACCAATAAGGTATTTGATCTTCCCTTTAGTAATATGCTTTTTTCCTTAAAATCCATGTCTGTATCTTCATCTTTTCTTCTGTAAATGACTCTGCTTGAATTATGTGGCCAATAGTTTTATAGAAAGTGCATTTTTGACGGTTTGGCTTTGATTTCCTGTCTTGTGATTGGCAAACTTCCTTTTTCCCATTTGTCATGTTCAACACTTAATAAAAGATATGTGACAGATTTGGTGGAATTTCAATTACTCATCTCACTTCAAAATCTAAGTCCATGTTTTCTTATTGTAGGTTCAGGTTTGGGATTCAACTCGATCTTCTTCATCCATCACTTCAGAATTGTGTAGGTATCTCTGCTGGAAAGAGAACTATCACTTTCCTGGTTGCAGACATGTCGTTTATTGATGTGAGTTTCCGGTGCATGTTGTGAAATTGGATCGAAGACTAATACTGTTACCGTTGTTGAAAATGGAGTCTCTTTTTGGATGTTTCGAATAAGGTTTGGTGAATCTTGTTCCTTGAATTGGTGATAAAACAAACTAGGATATAGCTGATACTAGGATTCCTGCTGTTATGTACTTACGGTTACAATTCCCTTGCACTGCTAATTCTCACCTCTATTCCTTCCGCACTTTGCTTGCATTGCCTTTGGTAAACTTGTTTGTGACATAACATGAATTGACTCCTATTTTGCATTGTGGACAGGTTGGCGATGTCACGACATCAGGACCTTGTTGTATTGAAAATGGTGATCCTGGATCAGCTTCTATGTGCAACACGGGTAGCTAAACATCATGGTGAGAAGTGAACACCCATTTCATCTTAACCTCACAGTACAAGACAAATCAATGGTTGCCGCCGCAGCCCCACGATAGTTTAGGCGCCATATTCATCGTGTGTGGTAGGAAGCTTTGAATGACTTAGTTTAGGTTTAATCTCTCTTGTGATTCTTAAATATTGTATACCTTGAATTCTTACACTTGTAAATATTTTGACTGATTTGAAATGAACTTATATTCATTGTTTTTTTTTTAAAGATCTTGCAAATGTGAATGGATACGGATGATGTACGATGATTTTGAATCGGTTTCAAATGATTGCAAACGTGGTCCTGGTGATACATTCACGTGAAAACCCATAGTCAAATATCCAGCCTACTGCACATTATTTGAATTCTTGTACATTGGAACCAATACTTAGTAGGAGAATCCAACAAAATACCGGTCCATCTAACCAACTTGTAACGATAACGTCACCTCACTCTAAGTCCTATTTATAGTTAGATTTTGTATTACTTGTAAGAGTGCCATTTTGAGACTTAATTAATGGAGCTCCTTCAGCGAATATAAATAGAAACACTAATGAAATCCCATAATTGACACTATGGAATTAAATGCACATAACTTGAACACCCTTGAAAGCTTGGTTCCAATTTGTAATGGAATTTTGAGACGTGTCTTTTATTGCTCACCATCAAACATGGAACTTGGTCTCGATTGACTCGAACTCGTGGACCCAATTGTGACAATCTTCAAATTAATTCTTAATTCCACCTCTCCGTCCATGAATAGTATTTTAAAGTGCATGGTTCACCAACTATCAAAAGTCTAAATTCTTCTTCCTGAATCACCTTCGCGAATAAGGCCAAACTACAACCCTTCCTTGGGGGGAGAATTGACCTTGTACTAACCGAGGGACCAAGAGAATGAGGGTATGTCTCCACAGGGATTCAACGCAGCCTTGCAAGGACCAATATCTTTCCAAGAGCACACACACAGAACCTTCTGCAACAGCACCTACTTCCACAAACAAAAACAAACATACAAAGAAAGCCTAAACAAATGGTTAGTTATGCGTAGATGATTGACCTAATATGCTATGCGAAGAACAAAGCGGGGATCTTAGGGTCAAAAATTAGGGTGCGACAGATGCCCCTATTTAAGTTTCTCCTCTCCGGAGATATGGAGATTGAAATCTTCGTCTCGACGAGATAGGAGAGACTTAAATATAAACATGCACAAAATTTTTGGCCCTAAGATGCCACCTAATGCACATGATATGGTATGAAGATGATATGAAATGCAAGACAAGGAATCTGTGAGGGCATAATGTCACAGGGGATAACGGACGTTAAGACACAAAGGAAAAAAAGACCCGACGAGGACGACTCAGCGAGATAAGACTCCACGGGGAAAGATCTAACTCCACTGGGTGGAAAGAGACTAGTCACAAGGCAGCTTAAGCACATGGCAAGAAACTTGAAAGGAACAGGATAACTTACTACCAACAGCTGGTAGCCTAAGCCAAGGTACCCACTTGCAATAAAATGGCGTATATTACCTACTACCACACACAATAGCCTAAGCAGAGGTAATAAACTGGGGAAGAAGGATCACCTACTGCCAACTTGTGGCAGCCTGAGCAAAGGCGTCTGACCAAAAAAGGTGTGTCACCTACTATCAAGCATATGATAGCCTAAGCGAGGTAATCACGACCGGAAAGATGACCTACTACCACCATGGTAGCCTAAGCGAGGCATCTGACCCAAAATACAGACGTATTACCTACTATCACACGATAGCTTAAGCAGAGGTAATA
This sequence comes from Lathyrus tuberosus, assembly GCA_022829125.1. Lineage (NCBI taxonomy): Eukaryota > Viridiplantae > Streptophyta > Magnoliopsida > Fabales > Fabaceae > Lathyrus > Lathyrus tuberosus. The sequence continues at coordinate 11,176,894 of JALAZF010000098.1, read as the reverse complement.
GACTGAAGAAGAAGGATCACCTACTGCCAACTTGTGGCAGCCTGAGCAAAGGCGTCCGACCAAAAGGTGTGTTACCTACTATCAAGCATATGATAGCCCAAGCGAGGTAACCACAAAAGGAAAGATGACCTACTACCACCATGGTAGCCTAAGCGAGGCATCTGACCAAAAAAGGGGTGTGTTACCTACTATTAAGCATGTGATAGCCTAATCCAGGTAGACACAAGAAGGAAAGATGACCTACTACCACCACGGTAGCCTAAGCGAGGCATCTGACCCAAAAAAGGGTGTGTTACCTACTATCAAGCATGTGATAGCCTAAGCCAGGTAGACACAAGAAGGAAAGATGACCTACTACCACCACGGTAGCCTAAGCGAGGCATCTGACCCAAAATACAGACATATTACCTACTATCCCACGATAGCCTAAGCAGAGGTAATAGACTGGAGTAAGCTTCAACGATCAAGATGATGATTCAGCTTCCTTAAATGTTCTGCTCAGGAGGAGTAAATACTTTCCCACGCCTCAAGGTTGTATGCCACGAGCATGTCTTGAAAAGATGTTGTGAGGTTCTCTGCCTCGAGCGAAGTCTTGAATTTCCCACCCTCTTCAAAGAGATATCATCTGGCGGGAGTAACTTGAATAGTGGATTCACTGGAGATAGCCATTGTAGGGCGATGTTGCTGTAGTTGAAATTTCAGTGAAGTAAATAGAATTCTTGCAACGGGAGTTCTCAAATAAAGAGAATGCTTGTAAAGTCTTCAATAAGTTTCTCTGACGGATTTCCGGGGATGTAACATCTGACGGAGAATAAATGGAAAATCTTGATAATTTGCTGGGGATAGACAAACTGTCTTGAGGAGACTGCCATTTGTTGTAGAAATATTAATAACCAAACTGCTCAAATAAAGAGCTGTTACTTGTTGTCTGGGTGTAAATCCCTTGAAAATGTAGTAATCATTGTTGGAGAAATAATTTATGTCTTCCATAGAGATCTTCAAGTAAAATCTTCTTTGAGAGACAAAGTGCAAAATAAATGCACGCTTAGTCCAGGCTCAACATCTCAGAGATATCCAAAATTTGTGATTGTTAGGGACCAAAGTTCAATCCAGGAAGTAACTGGAGAGAAACGGTCAAACAAGGACTGCATCCATTGAGAATTGAACTCAACGGGTTTATCTTTATCCAAAAATGGAAAATAAAACTAAAGCGACCATCTTCCACGAGGATCGAGCTCAGTGGGGAATTAGAAAGTATGTGCTTTTTCTGCCTAGGGCTGATGACTCTACTTGGAGGGAGCAGACAAAACCCAGCCACTTGGGGATAAACACGACCAAAGTGACAGAACAAAACAAACAACACAAAACGCAAGATGCAAAATGCACACATGCCATGAATCTATATGAGAGAATGTCATGCTATGCTCATGCTCATGCTGACAAAACAACGACAAGAAGCAAACTGGAGATGAAAATAAGCATCTCGATACGGATACTCGGCCAATCTTCGCAAGGTAGAAGCATCACTGTGGATGATTAGAAAACGATATATGGAATTATGTCCTGCTTCAAAGCTTCAAACTTTCTCTGGGGAAAGTAGAGCACTCCACTTGGGATGAACATCGTGACTTCACTTAGGATTGTCAAGATGAACCTTGGATTCTGTTGGGAATGAGAAAGATTCACTGGGAACGAATCAAACTCATGATCGAAAAGACTACATGGGGGATAAAATAAATATCCACTGCGAACTGTCGTAGTCTGAATGAAAGTTGTAACTGTATAAAATAAATATCCACTTCATCTGGGAAACTTGGATCAATAGTAGTTGGAAATGTCAGAGATAAAAACTTCGAGAGGATGAAATAAACATCCGCCTTCACTGGTGAAAATGGAGATAGTGAGAAAGTCCAATGAGGAGTGAAATAAACACTCGCTTCGCTGGGGAAGGTCGAAACCGAAGAAGTTCACTGGGGATCCTTAGGCTGCCAGTCGGAGGAGTCTTGCATCAAAGGTGTCATAACTTCTTGAAGTAGAGGTTTACCGGGGAATAGTCGCGACCACCTGAAGTGAAACTTATTGGGGAGTTGCCACATTACCTGGGATAAAAGCTCTTTGAGGTCATGGGTGAATAATGTCGTGAGACTGGTGTAACTCTGCATTGATAACCTGCATAGTAGTCGTCATTTTGAACAACAATTGTTGTGGATGAGAAGCAATCTTCACTTCTCAAATGCCCCAGATCACTTGGTTTATAAGAAGAAGTCATCCCAAGAGGATTTTATAGAAAACTTGGCGTCCAATTGTCCCAATGTTTTCAAACTCTTGGCGAGATTGTCGAATCTCAACGTAACTGGCCCGGATTGACTGTGTTCTGTAACCGATTATTCAAATTCTTTGAGAGATTTACCAAATCTCTACGTAACTGCCCCAGATTGACGGTGTTCTGAGTCTTCAAACTTGCCCCTTGGGGTCAGACTGTGAAAGAAACAACTGGGAAATGACTTGCCCCTGCTCAGTAAAGTCTTCAGGTATCGTGCCCCTGGATATAGTCATCTTTGAAATGATCTGCCATCTACTCATCAGAGCTTCAAATCTCAAAAAATCTAGCTCATTGCTGATGCTCGTATGCTAGCTTCTATGATGTCAATCAATGCTAGCACGCAGAAAATGTTAATTCTGAAACTGATAATGCAACGTATGTTTGTCTTGAAAATTTTATTAAAAAAGGTTTTGGTGGTTGAATTACCGATTTTATAATGCCAACACAAATTTTTGAGCATAGCTCATAGGAGTCAGGAAACGATATCTCAATGAGTATGCTTTTGAAATAAACCTTGCTTCAATTAGGACTTTTAAGGGTTGTATTATGGATTGGTTCACGGTTTAAGAAACAAAGGATATAAGGCTCAAAGTTTGTTCATGCCCACCCAGTCTTCGTGATGTTTTACTCCTTTTTTTTTTTAAATTACCCTGCCCCAGGTGAAGAATGAGGGTTTTTTTTTTGGGAAAAAGAAGACTCCTACTTCAAAAGGTTCAAAAGGGTTAACGAGAGTTTATCTCCTTATGCCTTCAGTGTTTAGGGATTTGAAACAAATGCCTCATATCATTAGCGGAGTTTTATTCAAAAGCATACAACAAAAAATCTTGCGTTTGTTTTCGTCATCCTCCATTCAGTTCTCTGCCAAGGCAAGAGATTGGGCAGCATTGGCATTATAAAATAGCATTTTTTTTAAATGAGTGAAACGAATGGATTTCTTCAAAACAAACATTGTTCATTGCATAAATCATTCAAAATAACAAGTTCTTACACACAAATAACAAATGCATTAACAAGTAAAAAGCATCACACACGAAAAGTAGTAAATTAACTAAAGCTTTGAGGAGTTCGTCTCAGTCTGAGCTTATGGCTTTCACATTAGGTCTAGAGTCTCAAAAAATAAGACACCACTTCGCATTAGCCTTTGTACTTCATGTTTCAAAGGAAAACAGTCTTTGATGTCGTGTCCGGGCACACCTTGATGGAAAGCACAACGAGCTTCAAGCTTATACCACCATGGGAGATCCTCTGGGATGGGTGGCGGAGCTCGTGTCTGCACCAGATTCCTTTGTATCAAGTGCGGATACAATTTCGCATAGGTCATCGGGATCGGATCAAATTGCCTTTGAACACGGTTTTGATCGTTGAATGATAGCCGAGCCTGTGGTTGATAAGCAGCAGCGTTGGTGACATGAGATGTATCAGCAATATGCTGAGGTCGCTGATACCTTCTTCTAGATCGGCCGTGATGCACAACACTTACTTCTTGCTCCTTTCTTATGAGAAAACCTTCTCTAGGATCCTTAGAGTTGTTAGGAATGTTATTGGGAACCGTAAAAATGGGTATTGGCGTGACTTCAGAAATCCTGGTCCTTTGAAACGGAGTCTGAGAAATATGAGGAGAAGGTTGACTTCGGGCAGCAATCAGAGTTTCAACCAAAGCAGAGAGCCTCTCCACACCAGCCCTCAAAGTAGTCACTTCCTTGCGGAGTTCGCGATTTTCCTGCTCAATGTTGTCCATCTTTCCTCTTTGATTGACCTGAGTATCATATCGAAGACGTTTGACAGAGAAGAGAAACACGGATGAGAACCTGGAACACGAAGGAATGCAAATGCAAATGCGAAAGATGCGTATGATGCAACATGTACTTCAAGGAACTCAAAAGTGTATTTTAAACATCGTAATTGGAGTTTATTTTATTTAAAATTTAAACTTTCATAATAAACAATACACCTTCAGGGCTTTATTATAACAAACAAAACAGAATATAAAAGGGAACTAGGGTAGCGATCCAGTGGATGATGCTCCTCTTCTTTCACTGAGTTCTTCCATCAACTTGTCAATCCGTTTCTGCAATATAGACTTGTCCAGGATCAGCTTCTCTACTTCTGCTTTCAACCTTAAAACTTCATCTGATTCCCCTACGGGAGGCTTGGGTCGAGGATACGGCATTGTCAGAATGAGAGCTTGTTTGCGTGACCACTCCAGGCAAGATTCTATAACTGATAACACGAATTTATATCATATTTTTACCTCGATTTATGTTATTTTCTTATTCCGTTTTTCGTCTAATATCCAATTTTCTCGAGATTATTTAAGTGTTTTTGCAGGTAATCCCATTTTCCAAGTCAAAGTATGCTAAGTGTGGAAAAGAACCAAAACATGCAAGAAAAGAGCAGAAAAGAGAAGAAAAACTGCAGAAACCAAATTTTGCTGCTGTGACGATCGTCACAGGTGCGCCACGACCGTGGCAGCTTCGAAATACATCACGACCGTCACGAGCCTCACGATCGTCATGCGCTCAATTTTACACGTTGGAGCAGAAACTTGACCACGAGTTTTCAGAGAGCAGTTTTTTTCTCACGATCACATTTTCCTCCGAAGATTACTAGGTTCAAAGTCATGTAACCGTCAAGAGAAGTGGCTACATTCTCTCCAACCTCCACCTAAATTCAGTCTATAAATACAAAGCATTACGAAGAACAAAGGGTAGCCAAATTTTCCTTTCAAGAGTACTGTCTTGCTGCCAAATTATTTCCAGAGCTTTTGTTTCGTTTTTTTTGCTTTGCATTTCCATTTCCTTGTCAACCATTACCGAACAAAAGTAATAGTTTCTCACATTGAGGAACTATTACACTTAGATTTAATTTGCTTCATTACCTTCATCATTTGTTATTTAATTTTATCCAAGCAAGAACCTACCAGCTTGTGGAGGGATTACTGTTGCTGTTATTACGAATTACCAGGTTTCCGTTATTTAATTCAAAGCATTGTTTATTTCTTTCTTAATTATGTCTATGTCTATTTATCTCTTTGCCTTTACGTTTAATTCCATTATCATGTCTAGCTAAACCGATCTTATCGGTATGTAATGAAGTAACTAAAATGGATTAAATTTCTCTAAGCTAAAATCAATAATCAATCCTTCTTCTGGCTTCGAATTCATAATTTTAAAACCCAACTTTTATTACGAGAGTAAAAAAGTAACATAGGTTAAAGTCGAGACCACGGGAGTGTGAGGCTTTACCCGGATAGCTGAAATCGGGCATTAGTTTGAAAAACAGCGGAAGCGCTTTAAAGTTAATTAGGTTTAACTAGTTTTCAAAAAGTATTTTTAACCTCATACGGGCTAGCGAGAGCAGACGTATTGACTTAGAAGTATAGTCCGAAGCAATAACCACGGGAGTGTGAGGTGAGGGCTTTTAAACCGGTTTTTCCTACAGATGAATAGGGTGATATACCTTTATATGCTTAGGTTTAATTAATTCCACGTAGGTTTACTGAATTATATACCGATAACTTATTCATAACTAGTATTCCCAAATTTTAATTTCTCTTTAATTTCCCGTTTGAACTTAAAAACTAAATTCCGATTAGCCTTAGATAAACATAGTAACGATAGATAACGGTGCGTTCGATTTCTAGTCTCTGTGGGATCGATAATCTTTTAAAACTACGCGATACGACTGTATACTTGCAGTTAGATTCATTTAGGCACACTAAATAGAGCGATCAAGTTTTTGGCGCCGTTGCCGGGGACTAATTAAGTCGACATCGTAATTCCTTTGTTACGTCGTATAGACTAAGGATAAAAAACCAAATTCCATTTGTGTTGATTGTATGCCAAGTACTCACTCTTCTGGCGAAGACCTTATACGACCAACAGACGAACCTGAACGTCTTCGTACCGTAAAAAGACGTATCCAAGAATACTGCTTAGCTCACGATATCCCTTTTCCTTTATCAGAACCTAAATATCAATCAGATCCTGAACTCGAATCCGAATCAGATTCCTAATCAGAAACAGACATGGCCGACCCACCGCAAAACCGACCTCTTAAGTATTATGCTGTCGCATCCCAACAAGAACCTCACAACAGCATTGTCGCTCCAGCAATCAACCTAAACGATTTCGAGTTGAAACCCTCGCTGATATCTGCTGTGCAACAAAATCAATTTTCTGGAAACCCAACAGAAGATCTGAACGAACATTTGACCAAGTTTGTGCAGGACGCAGACACAGTGAAAGCAAATGGTGTAACCGCAGACGCCATAAGACTACGTCTTTTTCCATTCTCAGTAAGAGATAGAGCTTGGGCTTGGTTGCAATCCTTGCCATCCGACTCCATTACTTCTTGGGAAGATTTAAAGAAGGTCTTTCTGGCACGATATTTTCCGCCAAGCAAAACAACTATGCTGAGAGCCCAAATCAACAGCTTTAGACAAAAAGACAACGAGTCTTTATATGATGCTTGGGAAAGATACAAAGATATGAGGAGGATATGCACGCATCATGGTCTTGAGGATTGGTTAATTATCCACACATTTTACAATGGTCTCTTGTACAACACAAGATTGACAATAGATGCCGCCGCTGGTGGTACACTCATGGATAAACCCTATGATGAAGCCCAACAACTCATTGAGAGTATGGCTCAGAATCACTACCAATGGGGAGGTGAAAGAACTCAAGTGGAGAAATCCCAACCAAAAGGAGGAATGTACGAAGTTTCTATCCTAGATCACGTTTGTGCTAAGGTGGATGCAATCGCTCAAAAGATAGACAACTTGACCATAACACCCACAGCCACCGTGGCTGCTGTAGCGCCAAACTACGAATTATGTGGAACAGCTGGACACGCTGCCCCTGAATGCCAAGTTTTAGCAGGAGCCTCTACAGATCAAGTGAATTATGCTTAAGTAAATCCTTATGCAAATACCTACAATCCTGGTTAGAAGAATCACCCAAACTTCTCTTACAAAAACAACAATGCATTGTATGCACCTGGTCAAGCACCTGCTGCACCACCAGGTTATCAAAAGGCTGCAACAGCTGCTCCAAATGTTCCTAGGAAGTCTAACCTTGAACTGATGATAGAAAACTTCATAGCTACCCAGACTCAGACAAACAAAGAGTTCCTGAATCAAAACGTACACACTAGTGAACAGATTAAGCAGTTAGCAAACAAAGTAGACGCTTTGGCCACTCACAACAAAATGCTTGAAACACAAATTTCCCAAGTGGCTCAACAACAAGCACCTACTGCTGCTCCTGCTGAAACATTTCCTGGACAGCCACAACCTAATCCTAAAGGACATGCAAATGCTGTTATACTGATAAGTGGAAAAGAATTAGATGGACCCATTGATCCAAGACTTCAAAATCCAGCCATGTACCAAAAGTCCGCTAACGACACAACAACTGAGAAGGAAAATGAACCCAAGGAAAAGGAAGATAATGACCAAGAGGATGTAAACAAAGAAAAACCTTATGTGCCTCCACCACCTTATAAACCACCTATTCCGTATCCTCAAAGATTGAAAAATTCCAAAACTGCAGGGCAATTTAAGAAATTTGTTGAACTTCTGAAACAATTAAACATCACGATACCTTTTACAGAAGCCATCACCCAGATGCCCTCATATGCTAAGTTCCTAAAAGAAATCTTATCCAATAAGAAAAAGATTGAGGAAAACGAAACAGTTACACTTACTGCTGAGTGTAGCGCAATAATTCAAAACAAAATGCCTCCTAAGCTGAAAGACCCAGGTAGTTTCTCAATACCTTGTGTAATTGGGAAGTTCGTCATAGACAAAGCTCTATGCGACTTAGGAGCCAATATTAGTGTTATGCCCTTATCCATATGCAAGAAGCTTGGTATGGGAGAATTAAGACTAACTAAGATGTCTGTTCAATTAGCTGACCGCTCTGTTAAATACCCAGTTGGTATACTAGAAAATGTTCCAGTTCGTATAGGACAATTCTATATCCCTACCGATTTTATAATCATGGATATTACAGAAGACTCTACTACTCCTATCATATTAGGAAGACCATTCTTAGCTACTGCTGGAGCAATTATAGATGTAAAGAGAGGCAGGCTAACTTTTGAAGTTGGTGAAGAGAAGGTTGAATTTATTTTGACACAATTCTTACAAGCCCCAGCTATAGACGACACATGTTATCTACTAGATGTCATAGATGAGTGCGTAAGAGAAATCGAGATGGAACCGACCACATATTCAGATATTCTAAAAATTCCAATACCTCCGAGTTTCGAAGATGATAACTGGCGTGAACCTTATCAAGACGATAGCCTAAGCGAATGCTTAGCACTTACACCAGATCATCTACCTTGCCCGAAGAACCCAGCCCTAGAACTGAAAACATTACCCAAAAATTTAAGGTATGAATTCCTAGACGAAGCTCTCGAACGACCTGTAATAGTCAATGCAGACTTAGGACAAACAGAAACTAAGAAACTATTAGATGTCTTAAGAAAATATCCAACTGCGTTAGGCTATAACATCGCTGACCTTAAAGGAATAAGTCCTTCCATTTGTATGCACCGTATTATGCTGGAGGAAGACTGTAAATCCTCTAGGGAACATCAGAGAAGGACCAACCCGATCTTGAGTACTGTAGTCAAGGACGAAGTGAAAAAACTTTTAGAAGTAGGAATTATATACCCAATATCAGACAGTAAATGGGTTAGCCCAGTACATGTCGTTCCAAAGAAGGGAGGTGTTACAGTTGTTAAGAACGAAAAAGGTGAATCTATAACAAAAAGGGTTGTAACTGGAAGTAGAATGTGCATCGATTATAGAAAGTTAAATAAAGCCACTCTTAAAGACCATTTCCCATTGCCTTTTATCGACCAAATGTTGGAACGATTGGCTAAACACTCATACTTCTGCTATTTAGACGGTTATTCAGGATTCTTTCAAATTCCTATTCATCCTGATGACCAAGAAAAGACGACCTTCACATGTCCCTATGGAACGTTTGCCTATCGACGAATGCCGTTTGGACTATGTAACGCACATGCCACATTCCAAAGATGCATGATGTCAATCTTTGCTGATTTTATAGACGACATTATGGAAGTATTTATGGATGACTTTTCTGTTTGTGGGCAGAGCTTTGAAGGATGTCTATCGAACCTAGAAATGGTATTGGAAATATGCGTAAAAGTTAATCTCGTATTAAACTGGGAGAAATGCCATTTTATGGTAAATCAAGGAATCGTACTTGGACACGTTGTGTCCGATAGAGGAATTGAAGTTGATAAAGCCAAGATAGAAATTATAAAAGATCTTCAACCTCCAAAAACCGTATGAGAAATACGAAGTTTCTTAGGACACGCCGGTTTCTACCGACGATTCATAAAGGATTTCTCAAAAATTACTAAACCTCTTACCGGTCTATTAATGAAAGACGCTGAATTTATCTTTGATGAGAAATGTCTAAAAGCATTTGAACAGCTGAAAACAACTCTTATTACCGCACCTATCATGCAACCACCAGACTGGAGATTACCTTTCGAAATCATGTGTGATGCAAGTGACTATGCTGTAGGTGCAGTTTTAGGACAGAGGAGGGATAGAAAACTTCATGCCATTTACTATGCAAGTAGAACCTTAGATTCTGCCCAAATAAACTACGCTAACACAGAAAAAGAACTTTTAGCCGTGATCTTTGCCCTTGAAAAATTCCGTTCCTACCTAGTGGGAGCTAAGATCATCATTTATACAGACCACGCAGCTATTAGATATTTACTTAACAAAAAGGATGCAAAACCTAGACTGCTAAGGTGGATCCTACTTTTACAAGAATTTGATTTAGAGATTAAAGATAAGAAAGGAACCGAAAACGTAGTAGCAGACCACTTATCCCTATTAGAGGGCATTAAACCAGAGCCAGTACCCATTAATGAGGATTTCCCATATGAACGACTCATAGCCCAACTAGAAAGTGATATGTCTACTCTACAGTTGAATGACCCAAAGATGGAAGAAGTCGTGGAAGAAATTAACATACACACAACCCTGCCATGGTATGCTGACATAGTCAACTACTTAGCAGCTGGAATACTTCCACCAAACTTATCTTATCAACAAAAGAAAAAATTCTTTCATGATCTAAAACATTATTATTGGGATAAACATTTGCTGTTTAAGAGAGGAGCCGACGGTATCTTCCGTCGTTGCGTCCCAGAAGAAGAAATAGAAAACATCATCTCTCAATGTCATTCTGCTCCTTATGGAGGACATGCTAGTACCTCAAAGACATGTGCTAAGATCTTGCAATCCGGCCTATTCTGGCCCAGCCTTTGGAAGGATGTCCACATTGCAATACTAAACTGCGACCGGTGCCAAACGCACTGCTAACATATCAAAACGCGATGAGATGCCTCCAAAAGGTATATTAGAAGTAGAAGTCTTTGATGTATGGGGGATTGACTTCATGGGACCTTGCCCATCATCCTTTGGAAATAAGTATATACTCGTAGTCGTTGATTATGTTTCGAAATGGATTGAGGCAATAACTTCTCCTACAAATGACGCACGAGTAGTCATAAAGCTCTTTAAAAACACAATCTTTCCCAGATTTGGTGTGCCGAGACTTGTCATAAGTGACGGTGGCTCTCATTTCATATCAAAAATATTTGACAAATTACTATCAAAGTATGGAGTAAGACACCGCGTAGCAACACCATATCATCCACAAACAAGTGGACAGGTTGAGGTCTCGAATCGAGAAATAAAACAAATTCTAGAAAAGACCGTAGCCACCTCTAGGAAAGATTGGTCATCAAAACTCAACGAAGCTTTATGGGCATATAGGACGGCCTACAAAACACCAATCGGAACTACACCTTTCAAGCTAGTCTATGGTAAATCTTGCCATCTACCGGTGGAATTAGAACATAAAGCCTATTGGGCTATCAAAACATTGAACTTAAGGTATGATTCCGCAGGTGAAAAACGTATCCTAGATCTGCATGAACTAGAAGAGTTAAGATTAGACGCTTACGAAGATGCTAAAATATATAAAGAACGAACTAAAAGATGGCACGATAAGCGCTTGTCTAGAAAAGAATTTAGTGTGGGAGACGTTGTACTCCTATTTAACTCAAGATTAAAACTCTTTCCTGGGAAATTAAGGTCAAGATAGTCCGGTCCTTTTGAGATTACAAAAATTCTACAAAGTGGAGCAGTAGAAATAAAGGGGAGGAATAGTAATCCATTTTTAGTTAATGGACAACGTTTAAAACACTATCACAGCATCGAAAATAGAGATTATTTGAACTGCCTAAGACTTTTAGAGTTGCCCACCGAACCCCCTAACTAAGCATCTAATTGAATTCGTCAGGCTTTCGACGTTAAAAATAGCGCTTAATGGGAGGCAACCCATGATTTTTGTTTTCTTTCTTTATATTTGTTATTTCTTTACGTTTCCTATGTTTTATTTTTATTTTGTGTCGTACCTCGAAAAATACGATCCTCGCGATGGACGCGGAAAAAACTGTTCGAAACAGAGTCGCCACCGCAAAGGGAAGGTATTAGCACCCTCTACGTCCGTTGTACTCAACGGGAACCTCTTGATTCGATTCGGGAGATAAGTTAACTTGGTTTGTTTGTTTTCTTCTTAGGTAAAAATGTTTTCTAAGGAGGAAAATGGGTGGTTTTTTATTAGCGTGCTCGGCAAGGATTAGAATCCTCGGGCCTACGTATTCCCTCGTGCAATGGGAAAGTCAGAGCATTCGTAGTTCGTGGGACTACAGTTGGTTGGTGTTTTTTAAGCGAACGAGTGTTTAATTCGCATTCTAACTGCTAAACGTTGGCTTGTCGGCTTGTCATGGGAGGCTGAAGCACTAGTTCATATGCGCGGAAGAATGGGCTAAACAATGTTCTTTTTGTGAAAAGTTTTTGACTTGGGTTAAGTGTATTAGAGATTTGATTGAGAAAAAGAGTTAGATTTGGATGTGTTTTAGGGTTTCGGTCGCACGGAGGTGAGGAAAGGATAATTTTGATCGGTTTGGATGTTTTAGAGGCAACAATTGCTCACACACGAGTAAGAGAACTCGCACCCAAGCAATAGCTGACGATTGCTCATACACGAGTAAGAGAACTCGCACACAAGCAATCGACGAATTGTGGTTTATGTCTTTTAGAAGTGTCAATTGTTCACACACGAGTAAGAGAACTCGCACCCAAACAATTGAGGAGAAAGACCAAAGACTTGATCCCCCTCACTTCACCTTTAGGAAGTTGTTTAAATATATGATTAAGTGTATTAAAGAGTTTGATTAAGAAAAGAATTTGATTTGTATGTGTATTTTAGGACTTCGCTTGCGCGGGAAGAAGAGTTTTAGTCGTGTAGGATGTTTTAAAGGTGACAATTGTCCACACACGAGTAAGAAAACTCGCACCCAAACAATTGAAGAGAAAGACCAAAGACTCGATCCCCCTCACTGTTCACCTTTAGTAAAATGTTTAAGTAAAGATTAAGTGTTTTGATAATTGATAAGGAAAAAAGAAATTTGAGTGTTGTCGGATTACAAGTGTTTTAAAGGCGTCAATTGTCCATACACGAGTAAGAGAACTCGCACCCAAATAATCGACAAATTAAAGCTCAAATTTTTTAGAGGCATCAATTGTTTGCACACGAGTAAGTGAACTCGCATCTAAACAATCGACAAGGTTAAGGTTTAAGTTTTAGAGGCGTCAACTGTTCACACACGAGTAAGTGAACTCGCACCTAAACAATTGACAAGTTAAAGTTTAAGTTTTTTAGAGGCGTCAATCGTCTACACACGAGAATGAAAACTCGCACCCAAACAGTTGAAGAGAAAGACCAAAGACTTGATCCCCCTCCTTTTCACCTTTTAATAAATGATTTTTAAGTATGATTAAATTTATTAATTTGACTTGAAAAAAATCTCGACGTTGGATCGAGGTTTGGATTTGCGTACGAAATGGTTAAGGGTTCGAATATGCAAGTGAGCAACACAGGTCATTGAAACATTGTTACCGCATGAACGCACGGTATGAGTAAGGGCACAATTAATATATAACCAATCAAATAAAGTCAAGTCACAAATCCATAAAGCTAGAAGTCAATTCGACAAAAAAAAACAATTAAAATCTAAGTGATAATTAATAACAAAACCAAAACAACCAAAAGTCAAAATTGAAAAGGATTAACAAATTATTTGAGAAAACACTTTTTTTAATTAAATGAAAACCTCTAACTAATTAATCTAAATAATAATTAATCCTAAAAGAGTTAAGTCTTAAATAAAACATGAATAGGAAAAATAAATTTTAAATATTTAAAATAATCTATTATAGTCTAAAGAAAGAAATTCTAAATACTAAATCTAAAATTTAGAAAAAAAAAACTAGTTCAAATATTAGAGTATCAAAATACCCAACAAAAAAAATGGTAAAGAAACGAAATGGACCTGAAGCCCATATCTCAGACTCACAGCCCCCATGGGGCGCCTCATAATGATAAAAACGGGTCAGAGGGTCCTGAACCCGGCCCGGCTAAAAGGAGGGTTACATGGAAACCCTAAATGAGAAGCAAAAACGGCTGTTTTACTCTTCTTCATCACAGAAACGTGATTTCTGCAAAGAAGGTACACAGAATCTCAACAAGCTCTCCCTGCTGCAAAAATAAAATAAAATAAAAACGAACCTTTATCCTCTCAGTCGCCCTATCTCGTTCGCCCTCAACCCTTCACGAGCTTCTCCTACTTGCGGCGGATCTCTGCGGTCTCTCTCTGCTTCAATCGTCTCATTTCTTTCTTTCACGGAGCGACCTCTCGAAGGTTGTCGTGATGCTGTTGTTCAGTTTTCAGAAGGTGGGGCTGGATTGTGAGTGGCTTTAGCGGCGGGATCAAGGTGGTGATGGAGGCGATTTGGTTGTTTTTAGGTTGGTGATGAGAGTTTAAAGATGGAGGTTGGTTAATGTAGATTTGATTGAGAATTAGTTGAGGTTTTTTTACGACTGAGTCGGAGGGCTCGCGCGTCGGTTTGGACGAATTCGCGGGGAAAGTTTCTATTAGTTTTTTTTTGGTGATTTCACTTATGAGCAGTCTGTGTATGTGTGTTGATGAGAAAAAAGTTGTGTGGTGTTGATTGTGTGAAGAAGACGAAGGTGGTGGCCGGTGGTGCTTTTCGGCGACAGTTATTTGTGGTTGGAAATTAGAGGACAGAGGAAAGGTGGAGTTAAGTCCTTGTTCAGAAGAAATTATAAAAAAAAAAAGAGGAAGTTATACCTATACGAGCCAATCAACACGGTTTCAGGTACCCTCCGACTTTCCTTATGTTTTGTTTTCTTCTTCTCCTTGTGTAGCTCTGAGTGGCGTCGGATTTTACGGCGAAAAGTGGTGAAGTATGGAGAGAGTGAGGTACCCGTGCAGTTTGTGTATGCAGCAGGGCTATATGTGTGTTATGGTGTGAGACGAGAGTGAGAGATGAGTTGTAGGTTGTGGTGTTTTAGTTATGGTGGGTGAGGTTTGTTGAAGAAGGTTTCAAGTTAAAGCCTTTGAAAAAAAAAATCTCCCATTTGTATTTGCTGCGTGAGTTTTATTTCCTCTATCTTCTTCCTCTGTTCTATAATTTGAATCATAAATGCTTTGCTGATGTATGGAAGGGGTAAATGCAGTAGTTCCGAAATTCTCTATTGTGGTTGCCTATGGTTCCACCAATATTGTATTGTATCTCTGTTCTTTTTGTATTTGACGAACCAAGAGAGTGATTTTGAAAAATCTTTTTATTTTTTCTCCTCTCTTTTTCCAACTCAAAACTTGTTCATTAAGTCTTAGGGTACAAGTGATTTTGTCTTGTAATGTTGATAAATCACTTTCACAGCAGGTTTTGTTCAGACTTTGGTTGGTGCATCAAGTGTTGTCGTTTTCATGCTCGCAGTGTGAGGTCGCTTTATGGTTTTGCTGCAGGTGGGGGTTGATGCGCATGGCCTTCTCTTGGAGCATACTTCTTTGCAATTGTAATCACAAACATGATAATGGGCCTTGTATTTTATGTTTGTAATATGAATATGGGCTGTATATTTTTTTGTATGAAGAATGAAAAAGATAAATAATTATAATAACAAATACTTTGTATAAAATAAAGATAAAGGGCAAAGACAATGATATTGGACTCATATATATTTTTTAACTTTCTTGTGTGAATATTATTAGAATGGATAAATGGTATTTTTTTGGATAAAAGTATAAGGTGGAAAAGTGATAAAAAAAGTGTTTTGGATATTTGAAGTGGATAATGGATTTTTGAAATGGATATTTTTGTGATATTTTTGAATAAAATGGATAATGTGTAATGGGTATGAAAAAAAATGGATTGGATTAATTAAGTGGATATGGACAAATTTTGGGTAATTGGTTAATATTTGGATAATAATAAAAAAAAGGCTAAAATGAATTTGAAAATGGGTTAAAGAAAAAGAATGGATATGGACATGAAAATGGTTATTTGTAAATTTAATGAAAATGGACATTTTTTAAAGTGGATGATGGTTTTACCAAATGGATATGGTTATTGGAAAAAGTGGATAAATGGATTATAAATAATGGATATTTATGACAAAATGGATAATAGGAAAGGTAAAATGGATATTTGTAATGGATAATGGAAATGGTTATAAAAATGAATACAAGCAAAAGATAGGTTAATTAAAAGTGAAAATGGACAAATGGATTGGATATAGATATGATGGTTAGTGGATGAATGTTCAGATGAAAACTATTCACAAGTAGGACAAATTTGGGGTATGACAGATGCCCCTATCTAATTGGCTTGGGCCTGAGAGAGTGAACGGCTGCAAAGCGTTTATTTTATGGGTGTAAGTCAATTAGATATAAGAATGCCCCAAAATTTGTCTCACAAAAGGTAAAGTGTTGTAGAGTGATAATTGACAGAATGAAGTGGTAGGGTTCCAACTGAACAAAATAACTTGAGATCCTTTGGGTGGTCGATGTAATACCCCCAATCTATCCCCCCAGGCTATTAAAGCGGTAAAAGAAAATTCAAAATTTCATCAGAGTATATTTAAATTATCATGGCATAGACAGGGAGCATCACATCAATTTGAAACAAAACATACAACACCTGCTCATAAAGATATGCAACAGTGGGGTAGCAATTAACAGAGGAACTCAGTTCCTTACACCCACCTTTCAGATTTTAGAATAAAAGCGAAAAATCTAAAACTGAATAACATATATATATGTCACGTGAAGAGTTGTCATACATCCAGTTAGACATGCACCAGCCAAAAGATATATATACATATACACAAATAATCACAAACGACCTCCCTAACTACCCGGTGTCACATATCAGAGCCGACCGACAAAAGAATGAAGACGCAAAGCTTCACAAAAAGACCTCCGGCAACTCTAATCTGCAATGCCTCATAGAGCATTATAAAACAGCAGAAGGGTGAGAAAAACAATCATAATACAGTTGCATAAAATTATATATTAACACAGAAATACACAAGTATAATATTCTCACCACAAATGCACCACAATCGAATATAACACCACACCGTACAAGTATCAGGTATTCATCACCAATGCACGTCAATCATCAACACATTTATACATATACCATTTCATTAATCACATTCACAATTAAACATACACAATTAATCCATGATTTATGCATATGCACAGAGACCGACACAACGACTCTATGCACATGCCATGCGGTACCGACTTCCAATGTTTCTCATGTCTCATTACCAGTTCACTCAGGAACTATTGGAACCATCGCTCGTTACTTAGTGTAACTCCCCGTCGGGCATACGATGTTCACCCGTCGCTTTAGGTCCCCACATGGGCACATGACGTTTATTGATTGCTTTAGGTCCCCACATGGGCACACAATCCGATTGCTTTAGGTCCCCACACGGGCACACGATCGTCTATAACCATCGCTTTAGGTCCCCACACGGGCACACGATGTTATAACAGTTTCCCTCTGGAACCAAACCGTCACTCAGGACGTCATAACAATGCATATCATGATGCTTGGCATACAATGACTCATGACATTTAATAAGCACACGCATAAAGACATTCATTTCCATCAACAAAATCACACTTTGCACTTATGCCCAAAAACAATGCATTCAATTATCATACGGCCATAAATCATCACAACACCATTTAAACACATGCATTTACATCATACAACAGCACTTTGCACGATACACCTCAATTACGCACACTTACAACGACAAAAGTCGACAAACCGACACTATTCCAAATTCCCGACATAATTTAATCGGCTAACAATCTCAAAATTATCATCATAAGAAAGTACATTTTATAAGCTTTCCAACGATATACATAACACTAAAATCGGAAATACGGTTCGAGAGTTATGAATTTTTAAGGAAAAGTATTAGTTGAAAAAAAATCTCACAACCGCCCGGCGAAACACGCCAACCGCCCGGCGAAACACCCTTCGCTGCTACCTCACCCGGCAAAGCACATGCGACACTAATTCCACCAAAATGACTCAAAAGAGTCAGGAACTTGGAACCTCTGCGCCTCTCAAAACCGTCCGGCGAAACAAGCACATCGCCCGGCGCTTCACACCAGAAGCAGAATTTCTGCTTCATGATGCACTGTTCCATAACCCAAAAATTCCATTTTAATCCAACCAAACCATTTCCAACAGCCACACAAACCTCAGCAATTATTCATACATATCACAGGATCATACTACAAGATTCGTATCAATTTCCGTCCGTAAAAACATCGATTTCTACTCGTTTACGCGTTCTCGACCTATACTCGAAAAACTATCGAACAAGACAATACAACATGCAAACACACATACATAATCATACACAACGATAAGATAATCGAGTTTCGTACCCTTACCCGATTAAATAACGCGTAGAAAAGTCGGTTGATCGATTTCCAATTCTTCCCAAAATCTCTCTTTTCTTCTCTTCTCCTTTCTTCTTTTTTTCTTCTTACTATGTTTTTCTCTCTTTTTCTTTCTATTTCAACTATTAACTTAACAAACAAATCAAAATGCCCAAAATACCCCTACACTCAAATATCTCGCAAACGTTCCCAAAACCCGATAAAATATATTCACGATGAAAAATAACATATTTTCACATAAAAGTCAGAAATAAAATAATATAATAGTAAAATAATCAAAAACGACTCAATAAAATAAAAATAGTAAAACTGACAAAAGCTGGGGCATTACAACTCTCCCCCACTTAAAAATTTTCGTCCTCGAAAATCTCACCTGAAACAAACAACTCTGGGTACGACTCCCGCATCCGACTCTCCAACTCCCAAGTCAAATTGCCCTCAGCATCGCCTCCCCACGCCACTTTCACAAGTGCAATATCCTTGCCTCTCAACTGCTTCACCTCGCGGTCCAAAATCCTAACAGGTAAAGCCTCAACTGTAAGGTTCTCCCTTACCTCAACCTCGTCCATCGGAATCACATGCGACGGATCCAAAACATACTTCCGAAGCTGCGAAACATGGAACACATCATGCAAATTCGACAGATTCGGCGGCAACGCCACCCTATAAGCCACAACACCCACTCTCGCGGATATCTGGTAAGGAACAATAAACCGAGAAGTAAGTTTCTTCAATTTCAATGCACGACCAACACCCGTTACCGGCGTAACTCTCAAAAATACATGATCTCCCTCTTGGAACTCAAGATCTTTCCGTCTCCGATCATGATAACTCTTTTGCCTACTCTGAGAAGCCTTCATTTTCTCTCGAATAAGCTTCACTTTTTCCGTAGTCTGCTGTACCAACTCTGGCCCTACCACCGTCCTCTCACCTGATTCGTGCCAACACAACGGTGTTCGACACCTTCATCCATATAATGCCTCAAACGGCGCCATACCAATACTAGAATGAAAACTGTTATTATACGTGAATTCAATCAACGCAAGATAACTATCCCACGTACCACCTTGATCCAAAACACAAGCCCTCAACAAATCTTCCAATGACTGAATCGTCCTCTCTGTCTGACCATCCGTCTGCAGATGATAAGCCAAACTCAACCTCAATTTAGAACCCAAAGCCTTCTGTAAACTTTCCCAAAATCTCGATGTAAACCTTGGATCTCTATCAGAAACAATACTCAATGGAACCCCATGCAACTTCACAATCACACCGATGTAAATCTCAGCTAACCGCTCCAAAGAAAAACTGATGTCAATCGGAATAAAATGAGCCGATTCAGTCAGCCTATCAACCACCACCCAAATAGTATTATGCCCTCGCTGAGTGTTCGGTAACCCCATTACAAAATCCATCGAAATGCTATCCCACTTCCACTCAGGAATATCCAACGGTTGCAACAAACCACTAGGCCTTTGATGTTCCACTTTCGACTTCTGACAAGTCAAACATGCATACACAAACTGAGCCACATCTCTTTTCAATCCCGACCACCAGAAAATCTTCTTCAAATCTTGGTACAACTTATTCGCTCCCGGATGTATACTTAAATTACTCCGGTGTCCTTCTTCCAAAATCATCCTTTTCAACTCCGAATCATCCGGAATACAAATTCGTCCACGGAACCTCAAAACACCATTAACGTCCACTTGAAAATCACTATTCGCATCCTTTCCGCCAACCAACATCAAATCTACAAATTTCAAATCCAATTTCTGTTTCTCACTAACCGTCATCAGAAAATCATTAGTAACCTTTAACATTCCAAGCCTTACGCTATCCGACGATACTTCACATACCAAACTCAAATCTCTAAACGATTCCAAAAGTTCCCACTCCTTAACCATTAAAGCCGACATATGCAAAGATTTCCGACTCAACGCATCGGCTACCACATTAGCTTTACCAGGATGGTAATTCAAGCCAAAGTCGTAGTCTTTCAAGAATTCCAACCACCTCCGTTGCCTCATATTCAATTCCTTCTGATCAAACAAATATTTCAAGCTTTTATGATCACTAAAAACTTCAAACCTTGCACCGTAGAGATAATGCCTCCAAATCTTCAACACAAAAACCACAGCCGCTAATTCAAGATCATGAGTAGGATAATTTTTCTCATGTACTCTCAATTGCCTTGAAGCATAAGCCACAACCTTACCTTCTTGCATCAGAACACCACCTAGACCAATCAAAGAAGCATCACAATAAACCACAAATGGTTCATTAGGATTCGGCAAAATCAAAATCGGAGTTGTCGTCAATCTTCTCTTCAGCTCATTAAAACTCTCCTCACACCGAATATCCCAAATGAACGCTTGACCTTTGCAAGTCAACTGGGTTAAAGGAAGTGCTAACTTAGAAAACCCTTCAATGAACCGTCGATAATAACCGTCCAAACCCAAAAAGCTACAAATTTCAGTAACAGATCTCAGAGTCTCCCATTGTAGAAGTGCTTCTACTTTAGATGGGTCCACAGAAATATCGTTACCTGAAATCACGTGTCCAAGAAAACTCACTTCCAACCAAAATTCACACTTGGACAATTTTGCAAAAAGCTTCATTTCCTTCAAAACCTGCAAAACAATACGCAAATGCTCCACGTGCTCCTCCCGAGACTTAGAATAAATCAAAATGTCGTCAATAAACACAACAATAAATCGATCCAAATGCTCGTGGAAAATATGATTCATGTATTCCATAAACACACCAGGTGCGTTAGAAACCTCGAATGGCATCACAGAATATTCATAATGACCGTACCGTGTCCTAAAAGCCGTCTTCTGAATATCTTCCTCCTTCACCCTTATCTGATGATACCCTGGTCTCAAATCAATCTTACTAAACACACAAGCACCAACCAACTGATCCATCAGATCATCAATTCTCGGAAGAGGATACTTATTCTTAATCGTCACCTTATTCAACTGGCGATAATCAATACACAATCGCATACTTCCATCTTTCTTTTTCACCAACAAAACTGGCACACCCCAAGGAGAAACACTTGGCCTCACAAACCTCTTTTCCAACAACTCATTCAACTGTTTCTTCAACTCTACCAACTCAGATGCCGGCATTCTATAAGGTGCCATAGAAACAGGTCTAGTACCAGGAACTAGATCTATAGAAAACTCCACCTCTCTCTCTGGCGGCACATCTGAAATATCCTCGGGAAACACTTCCGGAAATTCACACACAACAGGAAACACATCCAGTGAAACTTGACTATCCACAGTCAAAGATGCGAACAACCCAAACAACTGAGCTTCGTCTGCCAAAAGTCTCTTCAACTCTTTGGTAGATAAGAAACTCGAGTCTTCGTCTTCCTCAAGAGAAGGAAACCTTACCAACTTATGATAACAATCAATATGAACCCTATTAAATTGCAACTAATTCATACCCAAAACCACATCCAAACCTTCCAACGACAAACACACAAAATCCATCTCAAAGTCTTTACCATAAATGGTCAAAGGACAACTCAAACAAACCAAAGAAGTAGTTACTGACCCCATCGCTGGAGTATCAATAACCATCTTACCATCCATCAAAGACAACACAAGATTCAAACGCTTCGTGCACTCAGACGAAATAAACGAATGAGTCGCTCCAGTATCAATAATAGCAATTAAAGGCGTACTATTAATAAAACAAATACCTCTTATCAGACGATCCGCACTTGAAGTCTGAGTTCCTGCCAAAGAAAATACCTTCCCACTAGTTGGAGCTTTCTTCGGATTCGGACATTTCGTGCTAATGTGACCAGGTTCCCCACAATTATAACATTTCACCACATTCCTCCTTTTACAATCAGCTACAACATGTCCTTCACCTCCACAATTAGAACACTTATCCAAATTCTTCCTACACTCGGACTGACGGTGTCCCAATCCACCACATCTAAAACACCTCGGAGAATTAGACATACCACCTCCACCTGACCTTCGATCAAAAGTACCCCTTTGTTTACCTTTATCAGCCGGCGTTACATACAGACCACTACGAAACTGCTGCTTCCCTTTCCCAGTCTCACCTTACTGTCCTCATCACAATCCATCACTCTGAAAATCCTTTCAATCTCTTTCAGCCAAATCTGTGCTCCATCAGGATTATGTCTCCCTTTGAAGACAGGCGGTCTATTCTTTCTAAACTCATCATTCACTCCTGCATTCGGTGCACCCTGCACAGCACGAGCCATAGCCTGCATAGCAGCAGCTAAAGCAGCATCGTTCCTTCCAGCCATATTCTGTTCATTTCCAATAACAGAACTTACGGTTAAGCAAACAGCTCACCAACCCACAAAGACCAACAAGGACTGACACAACTGACACAAAATGGCTCAAACTGGCACAGACTGACACGAACTGGCTCTGATACCACTTAATGTAACACCCCTAATCTATCCCCCCAGGCTATTAAAGTGGTAAAAGAAAATTCAAAATTTCATCAGAGTATATTTAAATTATCATGGCATAGCCAGGGAGCATCACATCAATTTGAAACAAAACATACAACACCTGCTCATAAAGATATGCAACTGTGGGGTAGCAATTAACAGAGGAACTCAGTTCCTTACACCCACCTTTCAGATTTTAGAATAAAAGCGGAAAATCTAAAACTGAATAACATATATATATGTCACGTGAAGAGTTGTCATACATCCAGTTAGACATGCACCAGCCAAAAGATATATATACATATACACAAATAATCACAAACGACCTCCCTAACTACCCGGTGTCACATATCAGAGCCGACCGACAAAAGAATGAAGACGCAAAGCTTCACAAAAAGACCTCCGGCAACTCTAATCTGCAATGCCTCATAGAGCATTATAAAACAGCAGAAGGGTGAGAAAAACAATCATAATACAGTTGCATAAAATTATATATTAACACAGAAATACACAAGTATAATATTCTCACCACAAATGCACCACAATCGAATATAACACCACACCGTACAAGTATCAGGTATTCATCACCAATGCACGTCAATCATCAACACATTTATACATATACCATTTCATTAATCACATTCACAATTGAACATACACAATTAATCCATGATTTATGCAAATGCACAGAGACCGACACAACGACTCTATGCACATGCCATGCGGTACCGACTTCCAATGTTTCTCATGTCTCATTACCAGTTCACTCAGGAACTATTGGAACCATCGCTCGTTACTTAGTGTAACTCCCCGTCGGGCATACGATGTTCACCCGTCGCTTTAGGTCCCCACATGGGCACACGACGTTTATGGATTGCTTTAGGTCCCTACATGGGCACACAATCCGATCGCTTTAGGTCCCCACACGGGCACACGATCGTCTATAACCATCGCTTTAGGTCCCCACACGGGCACACGATGTTATAGCAGATTCCCTCTGGAACCAAACCATCACTCAGGACGTCACAACAATGCATATCATGATGCTTGGCATACAATGACTCATGACATTTAATATGCACACGCATAAAGACATTCATTTCCATCAACAAAATCACACTTTGCACTTATGCCCAAAAACAATGCATTCAATTATCATACGGCCACAAATCATCACAACACCATTTAAACACATGCATTGACATCATACAACAGCACTTTGCACGATACACCTCAATTACGCACACTTACAACGACAAAAGTCGACAAACCGACACTATTCCAAATTCCCGACATAATTTAATCGGCTAACAATCTCAAAATTATCATCATAAGAAAGTACATTTTATAATCTTTCCAACGATATACATAACACTAAAATCGGAAATACGGTTCGAGAGTTATGAATTTTTAAGGAAAAGTATTAGTTGAAAAAAAATCTCACAACCGCCCGGCGAAACACGCCAACCGCCCGGCGAAACACCCTTCGCCGCTACCTCGCCCGGCGAAGCACAGGCGACACTAATTCCACCAAAATGACTCAAAAGAGTCAGGAACTTGGAACCTCTGCGCCTCTCAAAACCGCCCGGCGAAAGGACGAACCGCCCGGCGAAACAAGCACATCGCCCGGCGCTTCACACCAGAAGCAGAATTCCTGCTTCGTGATGCACTGTTCCATAACCCAAAAATTCCATTTTAATCCAACCAAACCATTTCCAACAGCCACACAAACCTCAGCAATTATTCATACATATCACAGGATCATACTACAAGATTCGTATCAATTTCCGTCCGTAAAAACATCGATTTCTACTCGTTTACGCGTTCTCGACCTATACTCGAAAAACTATCGAACAAGACAATACAACATGCAAACACACATACATAATCATACACAACGATAAGATAATCGAGTTTCGTACCCTTACCCGATTAAATAACGCGTAGAAAAGTCGGTTGATCGATTTCCAATTCTTCCCAAAATCTCTCTTTTCTTCTCTTCTCCTTTCTTCTTTTTTTTCTTCTTACTATGTTTTTCTCTCTTTTTCTTTCTATTTCAACTCTTAACTTAACAAACAAATCAAAATGCCCAAAACACCCCTACACTCAAATATCTCGCAAACGTTCCCAAAACCCGATAAAATATATTCACGATGAAAAATAACATATTTTCACATAAAAGTCAGAAATAAAATAATATAATAATAAAATAATAAAAAACGACTCAATAAAATAAAAATACCAAAACTGACAAAAACTGGGGCGTTACAGTCGAAGCCGTCCCTTATTCATGAAGGCTCTCCGATGATACCAAAACAATATATCTGCGGTAAATTTGCTGGGAAATAGTTGAGTAAGATTCCCGTCGGAGGAAATGTGCTGGCTCTATAGGGGAAAGCTCATAAGAAACTTTCTAGAATATCCTCTGCTTGGGGAGTAAGAAAAGCAACAGCTGCTGGGGATTGTCAATATCAACTACATGGCTGAAGAATGACTTGTTGGGGAATAGAATTCCTTGAGTATGTGCGGGGTATCAACTCTCTTCAGAAGAATACTGCCAATTTTGATGGAGGACTGGACAAGATGATTGCGAACTGATCCTGGATCCTGCTATGCTATGCTGGGGATGGATATGCCATGCATACAGGAATGCAAATGAACTGGTTTATGAGATGCATATGGGAATGCAAACAGAGGATTGGTCTTACTTCTGGTTTCCAAAGAAGGATTAAAGGGGATTAGATGGAGCAAGGTGAAGGACTCACTGGGAATACTGGCATATCAACTCGGGGGTTGAGAAAAGGAAATACACTATCGACTCGGGGGTCGAGAAACATTAAGATAAACTGTCGTCAACTCGGGGGTTGAAAGAAAGGTAAAGGTAATATCGACTCGGGGGTCGAGGAAATAAAGACAATATCGACTCGGGGGTCGAGAAAATAAAGGCAAGGTAATCTATCAACTCGGGGGTTGAAGGAAATAACAAAATATCAACTCGGGGGTTGAAGGGTAAAAGAAAATATCGACTTGGGGGTCGAGGGCAGAGATAAAGGCAATATCGACTCGGGGGTCGAGGAAATAAAGACAATATCGACTCGTGGGTCGAAGATAAAGATAACAATGACTCGGGGGTCAGTACAAGCAATAATATGTCAACTCGGGGGTTGAAGATGTTATAATGATATCGACTCGGGGGTCGAGGAAATAAAGACAATATCGACTCGGGGGTCGAGAAGACAAAATATCATCAACTCGGGGTTGAAAGAAAGGTAAATATCGACACGTGGGCCGAAGAAAATAAAGACAACATTGACTCAGGGGTCAAGAACAAATCAAAATATATCAACGCGGAGGTTGAGGAAGGAAATAGGTTATGCTATGTATGCATATGGTGCACGTATGTTGTATGTGATGCATATGCGAATGCAAGCAGGTTATTGGTGAAGGAAAGTGCCAGCAGGGTGGACTTTTCGGAGGTGCCAAGCAGGGTTGGACTTTTAGAGGTGCCAAGCAGGGTTGGACTTTTAGGAGGTGCCAAGCAGGGTTGGACTTTTGGTAGTTGCCAATCAGGGTTGGACTTTATGGGGTGAAAGGATTTGATTTCCCGACATTTAGTATCTGATAGTGCCGTTATCAGAGGATAGCTGTGGATGCTATTGTTGCCCCAAGTTTGACCCTTTGCAGAATTTGCGTGCTTGGTTCATGAGAGAACCTTACTTCTAGCTGATATGCCATAAATGATTATATGAGCGCAGTGACGTACCCAATGCATGTTGATTGTGTGAGCGTAGCGACTTATCCAATGCATTCTGATTGTGCATTTTCTCTGCCCCCAGGCTTTTAATACTTGTTGAATTCAAGGGTCGCTTAGTGCATGACATGGCCCGCTTGACCAACTTGATTGTATGAAGGGAATCTGCCCCTTTGCAACCTGTATACCCCAGTCTGTAGGGTATTGAGATGATTTGCCCCAGTGTCTGGATTTTGCAGTGGTCTGCCCCAGTCTTGGCTCTTGAAAGACTTGCCTCAGATTGACTAAGTATTGCTTTGAAGGACTTGCCCCAGATTCACAAGGTCATGAGATAGTCTCGATTCCCGTCAGTGCCAACGAATGCTCAAGTTTTTCTCTAATTACTCTTGGTTAGAATTTCCATAATATCAAGTGTTATTTACAGTTAAAATTGATCATTCAGAAATGGTAATTTTAATGCGACATTCATGCACGTTTTGAAAAATCATTTATTGGAATGATGTGTCAGTGTGTGACGAGTGAACCATTAGTCCAAACGTAGTGCTGATTTACTGGTGTGTGAAAGGTACAGCAAGAAAATATGACACCAATGTAGAAGATTAGCAAATTTGTAGGAGTCAGTTTACGCACCCTTGCTGTAGTATGCTTTTAGAATAAACCCCGCCTCAATTAGGTCTTTTGAGGGTTGTAACGTGGTCTGGTTCACGGTTACAGAAACAAAGGATATAAGGCTTAAAGTTATATTTGTAACCACCCCTTCTTCGTGATGATCTCCAGTCCTACGTTTAGTTAAATCGACACACGTACTTAGATTTTGACAGTGTAAGAATGGAGATGAAGGTTTAAGATTCGCTTGAGATGGTAGTTATCTTATTTTGTTATTGTCTTGATGTCAGTGGCCCTTTGGTTTTGATTTGGTGTTCACTGAATCTTATTTTGCTTCGCTTGAGGATTTAAGGACCTTTTTTTTGCTTTTTATTTTGATCCCTAATTTTGCATGGACTGATTTTGCTTTTCGAGTCCATCGGGATTGCCCTAATTTTTGGCTAAGTTTCCTTTTTGAAGTGTTTGACTTAGCGGGCTCTCTTTTTTTTTTAGAGTAAGGCTTGTGACTTCCAAGTCAGTAGTCATTGAAGAACAACCATCATATCTTTTGGATTTTGCATGATTTCTTCGTCACCTCAAGACATGTACAAAGAATACGGAGTCAGATTAACTGAACACTACCCTGCCCTGGGTTGAGCGTAAGGGTTTGAACATCCGAAGGAAACTACTACTTCTAGGCTCGAAGTGGTGAACTAGGGATTAACTCCTTATCTCTCCAGTGTTTGGGGATTTGAAACAATGCCTGTACATCCTTGGCAGGATTTTATCCGAAAGCATACCATCAGCAATTATGGGTATCTTGTTTTCATCATCCTCCCTCCAAATCTTTGCTAAACAACAAATTGGTAAAGAAAGTGAATGAGAGATATGTAGATGATTATTTTTTGTTGTGTTTTATATATGTGAAGAAAAATGAGCGAATGCGACGTGATTAGTTCAAAAAAATGCACGATCACTTCATTAATATTACCATTAATAAACAACAATGTCTAAAAGCAAATAGCATTTAACATAAGGAAATTACAAATGCAAATGATAAAAATGCCCAAGGATTGCCAGCTCTGAGGATGTCTTCCTATCTGAACCACTGGCTTGAGAAGATGCCTCTTGGAATCTTCAAACTCATTTGGACGAGATGCTGATAAGCACAACCAAATTCCCATCTTGAAAGGATATGCACTTCTTGTCAATCAAGTGTTGCACCTTGGCTTGGAAAGCTTTGCAATCTTCAGTTGAGTGCCCCATTGATCCAGCATGATAGCCACAATGCGCCTTGGGATTGTACCCAGGAGGATATGGTTCTGGCACCGGCTTGAGAGACTTGGGCTCCACTAGTGAGTTTCAGACTAGATGCGGCAAAAGTTGACTGTACGACATAGGAACTAGGTGAAGAGGAGCAGTCCTTCTTTCCAAGTTATTGTGAGGCCTTATCTGATTCTGGCGTGGATTCTGACTTCCTCGGCCATGAGCTCGTTGATTTGCGTTGGGAGCAGCCCAAGGTTTTTGGTATGACGCCCTAGGCACTGTTGGTTGCCTTTTTGGGATCCAAAGATTGATATCATCATCATCATCATCAATATCAATGGGATGCTTTCCAAAGTCCTTTTTTGGAGCCTCCTCAGAAAATGCACCCTTTTTGGACTTCTCTACCAGCTCTCCTCTTGTGGAGGTGTTATCCAAGACCATGGTTTCAACGTGATTATCAGAGAATAAAGATGTTTCATCTTCCACAAACTCGACCTTTTCCTTGTGGTATAGGATTCTGAGTGGTCCACGAAACTCTTGTATTTTCTCTTTGCCAGATCTTTGGGTTAAACCATTCACGCTAGGGTTTTCCCTTCTGGTTAGTTTTTGCAATTTGTTTCGAAAGCTTTCACATTCGTTGACAGCATGCCCTATGGTTCCAGTGTGGTACTCACACTCTACCCCTGAGTTATCTTCTTCAAAGACTAGACGTTTCTTGTTAATAAGTTCTTGAACCTTGTTCTTGAATGACCAACATCCTTCGATAAAGTTCCCCCTCGCCCCTTTATGGTATTCACACTGTGCATTATGATTATATCCAGGTGAAGGAGGGTTACGAGCCGGTCCAAGGGAGGCGAGTGCCACCATTGAACTCTGAATCAGGTATGATAGCAGTTGTCCACAGGGTATAGGAATAGGGTCAAGTATAGGGCGCAACTTAGACTTCTTATGGCCTCTCTGGTTTAGATTCTCATGCCTCTGGGACAGAATGGGTGCTGACCACTGATTCTGAGGTTGTGAAAGAATTAATCGGGGACAAAACCCAGGAGGAACAACACACAATGGGTTATTCACTGCAGCTTGTGGAGTAGAAGGAACTGTGGGAGTAACACTCCTAGATGTTGTGCCTTCTTGAAGCTTTTTCTTTCTTTTCCCCATAGATGTTAAAGCTTTTGGCATCTGCTCCATCTTGCCTTATGTACAAAGGATGAATGAGTTTGTGGTTTTAGAAGATGATATGCAATGCTGGTGTCATGAGTATGCAATGCTTATGCACGGTTCCAGGATCAAAACAACATCTGATTCTGAGAAAGGAGTTAGACACAGGATATCTTTGATCATCGGATCCCCCACAGGTAGGCTCTAAACAGGTAGGTGCCTAGAGTTGTGGATACCTTTCAAAGACATTATAGCCACGACGAAGGAACATCAGACGATAATATTATTGAAAGGATCTCGTCTAGGTGAGGTCTTCGTTTCTTCCCCACGAGAAAGACTCCTCGGAGGCGCCCACTACACAACCATCGACACACGGGTTTAGGGTTCTCAGAATCCTAGATCGAGGTCGAAAATATTACTGTCAGGAAGTAACACGTTCGAGGGATCTCATCTGATTGGGGCGTTCGCGTCAACTCACATAGAATTAACACTACTAACTGCCATGGGTAAAATGGGTTAAAGGTCCTTGGGATCAACGATTTAGGCTCGAAAATATTACCGCCATAGCAAAGTTTCACCACAGCAATAATATATCCAAGGGAGCTTACTCCAAGCGGGGTTTTCGCTTCAACTCACGCGGAAGAGACCACGCAAGCCTACACTACACAACCACCATTCTAATCCTAGGGTTTTTCTCAGACTCGGGTGTAGAGTCATCTCACAGAGCACCAATGATCAGAGAACCCCAACAGTGTCACAAGAAACAATAATAGGATATAATAATAATGAGCATGCAAGTAGATAATAGATAGTTAAACAAGCAAGCAAACAAATAAGAGAAGATAAACAAACAAGCGAATCTAACACTCACGAATCGAGTCAAGTTAGGCTTGACTCTCTCTAGCATAGGGCAATGCAATTCCCCAGCAGAGTCGCCATCTGTCGTACCTCGAAAAATACGATCCTCACGATGGATGCGGAAAAAACTGTTCGAAACAGAGTCGCCACCGAACTTTATTTATCCCAAATGAGGGAAAGTAAAATATCGATAAAACCTTTAAAGGGAGATAATAAAATGGTCATCGCAACCAAATTCGGGTTCGGGAGTCGGTTACGCAAAGGGAAGGTATTAGCACCCTCTACGTCCGTTGTACTCCACGGGAACCTCTTGATTCGATTCGGGAGATAAGTTAGCTTGGTTTGTTTGTTTTCTTCTTAGGTAAAAATGTTTTCTAAGGAGGAAAATGGGTGGTTTTTTATTAGTGTGCTCGGCAAGGATTAGAATCCTCGGGCCTACGTATTCCCTCGTGCAATGGGAAAGTCAGAGCATTCGTAGTTCATGGGACTACGGTTGGTTGGTGTTTTTTAAGCGAACGAGTGTTTAATTCGCATTCTAACTGCTAAACGTTGGCTTGTCGGCTCGTCATGGGAGGCTGAAGCACTAGTTCATATGTGCGGAAGAATGGGCTAAACAATGTTCTTTTTGTGAAAAGTTTTTGACTTGGGTTAAGTGTATTAGAGATTTGATTGAGAAAAAGAGTTGGATTTGGATGTGTTTTAGGGTTTCGGTTGCATGGAGGCGAGGAAAGGATAATTTTGATCGTATTGGATGTTTTAGAGGCAACAATTGCTCACACACGAGTAAGAGAACTCGCACCCAAGCAATAGCTGACGATTGCTCATACACGAGTAAGAGAACTCGCACACAAGCAATCGACGAATTGTGGTTTATGTCTTTTAGAAGTGTCAATTGTTCACACACGAGTAAGAGAACTCGCACCCAAACAATTGAGGAGAAAGACCAAAGACTTGATCCCCCTCACTTCACCTTTAGGAAGTTGTTTAAATATATGATTAAGTGTATTAAAGAGTTTGATTAAGAAAAGAATTTGATTTGTATGTGTATTTTAGGACTTCGCTTGCGCGGGAAGAAGAGTTTTAGTCGTGTAGGATGTTTTAGAGGTGACAATTGTCCACACACGAGTAAGAAAACTCGCACCCAAACAATTGAAGAGAAAGACCAAAGACTCGATCCCCCTCACTGTTCACCTTTAGTAAAATGTTTAAGTAAAGATTAAGTGTTTTGATAATTGATAAGGAAAAAAAAATTTGAGTGTTGTCGGATTACAAGTGTTTTAAAGGCGTCAATTGTCCACACACGAGTAAGAGAACTCCCACCCAAATAATCGACAAATTAAAGATCAAGTTTTTTAGAGGCATCAATTGTTTGCACACGAGTAAGTGAACTCGCATCTAAACAATCGACAAGGTTAAGGTTTAAGTTTTAGAGGCGTCAACTGTTCACACACGAGTAAGTGAACTCGCACCTAAACAATTGACAAGTTAAAGTTTAAGTTTTTTAGAGGCGTCAATCGTCTACACACGAGTATGAAAACTCGCACCCAAACAGTTGAAGAGAAAGACCAAAGACTTGATCCCCCTCCTTTTCACCTTTTAATAAATGATTTTTAAGTATGATTAAATTTATTAATTTGACTTGAAAAAAATGCTCGACGTTGGATCGAGGTTTGGATTTGCGTACGAAATGGTTAAGGGTTCGAATATGCAAGTGAGCAACACAGGTCATTGAAACATTGTTACCGTATGAACGCAAGATATGAGTAAGGGCACAATCAATATATAACCAATCAAATAAAGTCAAGTCACAAATCCATAAAGCTAGAAGTCAATTCGACAAAAAAAAAACAATTAAAATCTAAGTGATAATTAATAACAAAACCAAAACAACCAAAAGTCAAAATTGAAAAGGATTAACAAATTATTTGAGAAAATACTTTTTTTAATTAAATGAAAACCTCTAACTAATTAATCTAAATAATAATTAATCCTAAAAGAGTTAAGTCTTAAATAAAACATGAATAGGAAAAATAAATTTTAAATATTTAAAATAATCTATTATAGTCTAAAGAAAGAAATTCTAAATACTAAATCTAAAATTTAGAAAAAAAACTAGTTCAAATATTAGAGTATCAAAATACCCAACAAAAAAATGGTAAAGAAACGAAATGGGCCTGAAGCCCATATCTCAGACTCACAGCCCCCATGGGGCGCCTCATAATGATGAAAAGGGGTCAGAGGATCCTGAACCCGGCCCAGCTAAAAGGAGGGTTACATGGAAACCCTAAATGAGAAGCAAAAACGGCTGTTTTACTCTTCTTCATCACAAAAACGTGATTTCTGCAAGGAAGGTACACAGAATCTCAACAAGCTCTCCCTGCTGCAAAAAAAAAAAAAAAAAAAAACGAACCTTTACCCTCTCAGTCGCCCTATCTCGTTCGCCCTCAACCCTTCACGAGCTTCTCCTACTCGCGGCGGATCTCTGCGGTCTCTCTCTGCTTCAATTGTCTCATTTCTCTCTTTCACGGAGCGACCTCTCGAAGGTTGTCGTGATGCTGTTGTTCAGTTTTCAGAAGGTGGGGCTGGATTGTGAGTGGCTTTAGCGGCGGGATCAAGGTGGTGATGGAGGCGATTTGGTTGTTTTTAGGTTGGTGATGAGAGTTTAAAGATGGAGGTTGGTTAATGTAGATTTGATTGAGAATTGGTTGAGGTTTTTTTACGACTGAGTCGGAGGGCTCGCGCGTCGGTTTGGACGAATTCGCGGGGAAAGTTTCTATTAGTTTTTTTTTGGTGATTTCACTTATGAGCAGTCTGTGTATGTGTGTTGATGAGAAAAAAGTTGTGTGGTGTTGATTGTGTGAAGAAGACGAAGGTGGTGGCCGGTGGTGCTTTCCGGCGACAATTATTTGTGGTTGGAAATTAGAGGACAGAGGAAAGGTGGAGTTAAGTCCTTGTTCAGAAGAAATAAAAAGAAAAGAGGAAGTTATACCTATACGAGCCAATCAACACGGTTTCAGGTACCCTCCGACTTTCCTTATGTTTTGTTTTCTTCTTCTCCTTGTGTAGCTCTGAGTGGCGTCGGATTTTACGGCGGAAAGTGGTGAAGTATGGAGAGAGTGAGGTACCCGTGCGGTTTGTGTATGCAGCAAGGCTATATGTGTGTTATGGTGTGAGACGAGAGTGAGAGATGAGTTGTAGGTTGTGGTGTTTTAGTTATGGTGGGTGAGGTTTGTTGAAGAAGGTTTCAAGTTAAAGCCTTTGAAAAAAAAAATCTCCCGTTTGTGTTTGCTGCGTGAGTTTTATTTCCTCTATCTTCTTCCTCTGTTCTGTAATTTGAATCATAAATGCTTTGCTGATGTATGGAAGGGGTAAATGCAGTAGTTCCGAAATTCTCTATTGTGGTTGCCTATGGTTCCACCAATATTGTATTGTATCTCTGTTCTTTTTGTATTTGACGAACCGAGTGATTTTGAAAAGTCTTTTTATTTTTTCTCCTCTCTTTTTCCAACTCAAAACTTGTTCATTAAGTCTTAGGGTACAAGTGATTTTGTCTTGTAATGTTGATAAATCACTTTCACAGTAGGTTTTGTTCAGACTTTGGTTGGTGCATCAAGTGTTGTCGTTTTCATGCTCGCAGTGTGAGGTCGCTTTATGGTTTTGCTGCAGGTGGGGGTTGATGCGCATGGCCTTCTCTTGGAGCATACTTCTTTGCAATTGTAATCACAAACATGATAATGGGCCTTGTATTTTATGTTTGTAATATGAACATGGGCTGTATATTTTTTTGTATGAAGAATGAAAAAGATAAATAATAATAATAACAAATACTTTGTATAAAATAAAGATAAAGGGCAAAGACAATGATATTGGACTCATATATATTTTTTAACTTTCTTGTGTGAATATTATTAGAATGGATAAATGGTATTTTTTTGGATAAAAGTTTAAGGTGGAAAAGTGATAAAAAAAGTGTTTTGGATATTTGAAGTGGATAATGGATTTTTGAAATGGATATTTTTATGATATTTTTGAATAAAATGGATAATGTGTAATGGGTATGAAAAAAAAATGGATTGGATTAATTAAGTGGATATGGACAAATTTTGGGTAATTGGTTAATATTTGGATAATAATAAAAAAAAGGCTAAAATTAATTTGAAAATGGGTTAAAGAAAAAGAATGGATATGGACATGAAAAATGGTTATTTGTAAAGTTAATGAAAATGGACATTTTTTAAAGTGGATGATGGTTTTACCAAATGGATATGGTTATTGGAAAAAGTGGATAAATGGATTATAAATAATGGATATTTATGACAAAATGGATAATAGGAAAGGTAAAATGAATATTTGTAATGGATAATGGAAATGGTTATAAAAATGAATACAAGCAAAAGATAGGTTAATTAAAAGTGAAAATGGACAAATGGATTGGATATAGATATGATGGTTAGTGGATGAATGTTCAGATGAAAACTATTCACAGGTAGGACAAATTTGGGGTATGACATTTTGCAAATTTTTAGTTTCATTTATATCATTTTAAATTTGATTTGAAAATATTGTGCTGATCTTAAAATTGAAAAAAAACTACAGGATTATAAAGTCTCTCTACTCTTTCTGTTCTCCTCCTCTGCTTACATTTTTGCAAAATAAAGTACTAACTAATGGCAAACGAGGATAACATATCAGTAGAATTCAGAGATGGAGCACAGTGGCATCTCTATGAGGCTTTGTCTCTTAGACCTTTTGCCTTGACAAAATTCGCCCACAGACCCACCATGACCGCCTTAGGTGTAGGTGAGAGCGTAGACTTTCTGTTTAGCCAATTAGGTTGGGAGGGTTTTGCCAACAAGAAACATAAGTGCTACCGTAGGTTGACTTTAGAATTCCTGAGCTCTTTAAGCTATAACCCTCACTGTGGAAAAGGTTTAACCAGGGGAAGAATTACCTTTAGATTATTTGGATACAGCTGCCAGTTCACCATAAAGGAACTGTCGGATCTTTTAGGATTTCCTGAAGGACCCCATGTTTTCTCTGTGGTTCAAGAGGACTTAGTGTTGGTTGGTGAGCTGAGTGATTTTTGGGGTAGAATTTCAGGGAAACCTGATTTTGACATGGACCCTATGCTTTCAACCGAAATACATAACCCCGCTTTCCGTTACTTTCATATGATCCTGGCCTATACTTTATTTGGTAAACCTGAGAATGATAACACTATTTTGAGGGATGAGCTTTTCATTATGTTTTGTGCTTCTCAGTCTAGAGAGGTTAATGGACTCACTTTTATGCTGAACAACTTTTGCAAACTCATTAATAATGATAACAGTCCAATTCTGATAGGTAGCCTAGTTACAAAAATAGCTGAAGCTATGGGATTTAGAACCCGACTTTCTAAGATTAACCCCTTTGGAGAATTTAGACCCATGAACATTTCTTTTTGTTTCAATAGGGCTATGATTAGGGACCAAGGTCCGAACCATTTTCAGCTTTTGATTAACAATGTTGTCGTACCACACTTTACACTTCCAAATCATGAACGCACAAGTGTGCACAATCAACATAATTGGCTATATGACCTTGATGAACCCGTTCCTGAACCGGAAGAAACCTTTCTTGAACCTGAGATTGACCCAAAAACACCCCCTCATTACCATGATCTTGATTATATGGAATTCCAAGAGAACATTGACATTCCTAAAGTTGATGCCACTAACTATGCTGCTAATCTGAATTCTATTCTAAATACTATGGATGAGTATCATAAAGAAATCACTTCAGTAAAGGATGAGCTAAACACTATGCAACAAAACATTGTTGGACTCATGGATTTGACCGTTAAACAATTTGATCATTTAAATCAAGCCATCGCATCTTTGAAGAAACGCCTTGGCTAGATTTATGAAGCACCTTATTTTCAAGATTTTTATGCATTTGCTTTCGAACAGTTTTACATTATTTCAGTTTTCATTTTTTTTCATGTCGGGAATAATTTGATCATCATACAGTTTTGATACAATTGCTAGTAATTTAACTAGCACCTCTTTGGTTTTAAAGAATAATTTCATTTGCTGCTAATGTTAACTCATTATGATATCAATTTCATTCCTGTTCTCTAAATTTTATTTTAATTTATGTTGTAATGTTACTTATCTCTGTGTATGCAATATACTGCTATTTCCATATGCTTACCACTGCCTATTACTAAAATATGATGTTTAGAATTGCTTCTGTCATAAAACAAATTAACCACCCAGAATTTGTGAACGTCACGATCGTGACGACCCCGTGACGACCGTCACGCGGGTTTGGAATAGATTCTGCGTTAAAACAGAACTGCTTCATTCGTTCCCTCTTTTTTCCCTCATTCAAACCCCAGCTGTCCCACTACCTCTTGCCATTCCATAACCATTCCACCAACACACATTTGACCCACATTAATCATTTTCCGTAACCATTCATCTTACCATTTCACTATATAATCAAACCATATACCACCTCTTTTCACAAACCCTCAATTCCATAACCTAATTTCTTTCCTAATTTCTCTGTAACCAAACAATGGCACGACAAATTCCAGATTTATCTACATTGAACTTCCGAGATGGAGAGGCAGGAGAACGCCAAAGAGCTCGGTACATCGATTTCTATCGACGTTCCGTTCAACCGACCCGCTATATTGACGTTGCATGTTTAGAAGAACTCGGAATGCTTGAGGGAGTTCAATGGATGTTACAAAATGTCGGCCTTTGGCAACTTTACACTTAAAGCAGCCTCACTTACGAAGACCTAACTTTAGAGTTCCTCAGTTCATTCACTTACATTACCCCAGCGGGAGAAACGAACCAATTAACCGGAGTAGCAAAGTTCCGCATGTTTGGTAAAGAGTACACAATCGGCCAAGAGCGACTTGCCGGAATGCTTGGTTTCCACCATGGTGAGGATGTGCACCGCCGAGTACCACAGGAAACTTTCTTTCAAGCATCTTTTCAATTATGGAATCAGTTAACAGGAACAACAGTTGACAGCTGGGATAGCCTTAACGCGACTTTCATCCACAACCCAGCCGTAAGATACGTCCACCGCGCACTTGGAAACACCATCTTTGCACGAGATAGTAACCATAAGGTGAATTCTAAAGAGTTGTTTTTCCTTCATTGTATGTTTCATCCAGAGCTAATCAATGCCGCACCATTTTTACTAGCACACATACAATCAAACTGTGCTAGAGGCTCCAAACCCTTCTATTTTGGAGGGATTGTCACCTCTATTGTACTCAGTTTGAATTTGGAAAACGACCTTGCTAGACTACCCTCCTTTCCTCCAGTGTTCCTTGATATAGATTATTGCCGAAACTCTCAGGTCATCAAGTTACGACAAGATGGGAAATACCATCCTATGGTCCGCGCCAAAATCGTAAGAAGTATCATCATGCCTTGCAGGAGCCGCATTGACCCTCAGAATATGGCCAACTGGATTTTTGATCTTAATGCTCCCGAGCAAAATGCGCCTGCTCCTGATGATCAAGAACATAGACCTGTTGATGAGATGGAGCAAGAGATGGATAACGCCCCTGAAAACCAACCACCGCCGGCCAATGATGCTCCCTTGACCTCCAGACGTCGTCGCCGCCCTGACCAAGACCCAGTTACTAATAAAGAAATCTTGCGGGATATATGGCAACAAAACTAGCAACAGAATGAAATGATGACCCTTATGCGTCAAATCTAGCAAGGGCAAGTTGACCAAGGTCAAAGGCTTGACGGTGTCATCGAGGAGATGGGTGCATTGACACTGCGAGTGCAGACCTTACATGAGTACATCCATCACGTGGGCATTCCTGATCACATAGCGTAGCATGGAAGAGGACGCTCTAGAGGCAGAGGACGTGGTCCACCTTGATTTTATTTTGTTTTTCTTTTTAGTTTTTCTTGTTGTTTCCCTTTATATCGCAACATTGAGAACAATGTCCGATATAGTGTGGGAGAGTTAGTTTATTTTAGTTTTATTTCCCTTTCTTGTACTTTCTTTTTCCTTATCAAAGTTAATCTATGAATATTTTCGTTCAGTAATCCGATTTCCCCATTTTATTCTGCCATAACGAAAAAAAATTTTACGATTAATGCACACCGTGCGATACCAAGCTTTAAATTATGTTAGGAAGCTGGGAAAGTGCTAACAAGATCGATACCGTCTTGACACCTTAGACCTCTTGCGTATGCGATATCAGTTTCGATACTTATTATACGATACCTTGAGTTCAGTCCTAAAGTAACCCCTAGTAGTTTATACTAGCAGTCAGCACCGTCTAAATCATAAACCACGTGGGGAGCCGATGAAAATAAGTGTTTGATGCCCAGATCATGAAAAGAAAAAAATATTTCTTATCTATATGCCGAGAAAAATAGAATATGCAACAACTCTCACAGTTGTGAAAAGTTACAAGAAAAGAAAGAAAATCCGTTGTCGATTGGTTCAGAGGTACCTGATTCTGAACTTGGTAGGGCGAACTACTGTTCGATCCCCCGCAATCTACGAATAGGATGTATAAAGGGTTACCACACTTGTGTATCAGGCCCTGTGAGAAAATGGGATCAAAGTCACTAACCGGTTACTCCACTACATGCGTGAATAAGGCAAAGGGCTTAATGTGATTGCGTTAGAATGAAACCGGGTGAAATAGATACGAAAACTTATGGTTAAACTATAATATAATGATTTGGACTGGATTGTACAAAAGAGAGGTCTATGACAAGCTTGTTGCTTTGTGTCATTAATGTATCCTTAGTGTTTTACACTAGTACTTGTCTTACTAACAAGAAACTCCTTTTCAAAAACCATTGGTATACTAGGTATGTGCATTTGATGAAGTTTGTCTGTTTTAATAGATTGATTGCTTGAGGACAAGCAAAGATTCAAGTGTGGGAGAGTTTGATAACACGAATTTATATCATATTTTTACCTCAATTTATGTTATTTTCTTATTCCGTTTTTCGTCTAATATCTGATTTTCTCGAGATTATTTAAGTGTTTTTGCAGGTAATCCCATTTTCCAAGTCAAAGTATGCTAAGTGTGGAAAAGAACCAAAACATGCAAGAAAAGAGCAGAAAAGAGAAGAAAAACTGCAGAAACCAAATTTTGCTGCTGTGACGATCGTCACAGGTGCGCCACGACCGTGGCAGCTTCAAAATACATCACGACCGTCACAAGCCTCACGATCGTCATGCGCTCAATTTTACACGTTGGAGCAGAAACTTGACCACGAGTTTTCAGAGAGCAGTTTTTTTCTCACGATCACATTTTCCTCCGAAGATTACTAGGTTCAAAGTCATGTAACCGTCAAGAGGAGTGGCTACATTCTCTCCAACCTCCACCTAAATTCAGTCTATAAATACAAATCATTACGAAGAACAAAGGGTAGCCAAATTTTCCTTTCAAGAGTACTGTCTTGCTGCCAAATTATTTCCAGAGCTTTTGTTTCATTTTTTTTGCTTTGCATTTCCATTTCCTTGTCAACCATTACCGAACAAAAGTAATAGTTTCTCACATTGAGGAACTATTACACTTAGATTTAATTTGCTTCATTGCCTTCATCATTTGTTATTTAATTTTATCCAAGCAAGAACCTACCAGCTTGTGGAGGGATTGTTGTTGCTGTTATTACGAATTACCAGGTTTCCGTTATTTAATTCAAAGCATTGTTTATTTCTTTCTTAATTATGTCTATGTCTATTTATCTCTTTGCCTTTACGTTTAATTCCATTATCATGTCTAGCTAAACCGATCTTATCGGTATGTAATGAAGTAACTAAAATGGATTAAATTTCTCTAAGCTAAAATCAACAATCAATCCTTCTTCTGGCTTCGATTTCTTAATTTTAAAACCCAACTTTTATTACGAGAGTAAAAAAGTAACATAGGTTAAAGTCGAGACCACGGGAGTGTGAGGCTTTACCCGGATAGCTGAAATCGGGCATTAGTTTTAAAAACAGCGGAAGCGCTTTAAAGTTAATTAGGTTTAACTAGTTTTCAAAAAGTATTTTTAACCTCATACGGGCTAGCGAGAGCAGACGTATTGACTTAGAAGTATAGTGCGAAGCAATAATCACGAGAGTGTGAGGTGAGGGCTTTTAAACCGGTTTTTCCTACAGATGAATAGGGTGATATACCTTTATATGCTTAGGTTTAATTAATTCCACGTAGGTTTACTGAATTATATACTGATAACTTATTCATAACTAGTATTCCCAAATTTTAATTTCTCTTTAATTTCCCGTTTGAACTTAAAAACCAAATTCCGATTAGCCTTAGATAAACATAGTAATGATAGATAATGGTGTGTTCGATTTCTAGTCTCTGTGGGATCGATAATCTTTTAAAACTACGTGATACGACTGTATACTTGCAGTTAGATTTATTTAGGCACACTAAATAGAGCGATCAGTAACCGTGCATTTAGGGTTTGTTGTCGCAGTCATCCCTTGTCTGTTGATACGACGCCAAGCAAACATAATCTGAATCTTCAGCTGAAGGTCTTCTCCATCATAGAGGAAGATTCTTTTTAGGTTCTCTGGACTAGGTATTTCATTCATCGGATGTCCAAGCTGGCGACGGGCGAGAATAGGATTGTAACTAATGCATCCTTTTGTGCTAAGGAGTGGCACATTGGAAAAATCACCACAGCTGTGAATCATGGGAATTCCTCCGTACATTGGATCATGCCAAACGATGTCCGAGTGAGTAAGAGCCATGAGTTTAACGGGCCATTCAGAACCGTCTTTCATATCCCAAAAGGTCACGGACCTCGGTAGGTGCAAAATAAACCACCTATAGGGGATATCAGTGCAGCTGACAATCCGACCTTCTCCTTTCGGAATCTTTGAATGAATCGAGTGGTAGACATCGACCAATAGTGTTGGAACAGGATTCCTGAGCATGAAAATCCTGATCGCGTGGACATCTACAAAATCTTCAACGTTTGGAAACAAAAATAGACCATAAGCCAGCAATGCAAAAAGATTCTCGAAAGCCCCAGTACTTCCCTTGTCGGCATATTATCGAGCTTTCTCGAATAAGAACTGAGCAGGCAAACCGTTGATTCCTCCTCTGATTGTCATGTGAGTCTGGATCTCCAACAGCTTGATGCGGGTCACTCTTGCGATGTCTTCCTGACTGGGTCTTCCTTCTCCACCGTAGAACGGAGGTGAGTCTTTGACGGGAATTCCCAATAGAGTAGAATATTCTTCCAATGTGGGCATCAACTGGAAATCTTGAAAGATAAATCAATGGTAGATTACATGATAGAGTTGAACCAGCGTCTCCAATAAACCAGCAGCTACTTGGACCTGCAACAAAGAGAGGATTTGTCCATGTTTTGCAGCGAAGGCCTCTGGATCCTTTATCTGACCTCCTAGTTCCCTTAACTGATCAACATTAAGGACCCTGAAGGTGTATGGCAAAGTTCCTTTCCTTCCATAATCCATTTTACGATATCTAAAACAAGTTTGAGTTCTTTGAAGAGAAAGAGAATGAAAAAAGAGAATGCCGATGATATGCAAAAAGATTCATGGAAACTTAGCTATTTATAATCATTTTGGGATATCAGAAGTCTCTTTCTTAATAATCATAAAAAAACGGTTACAGTCATTAGTACCGGAATACTAAATGATTGATTTAATACAAAAATTAAAACGCGTCTGTACGCCTTACAACAGTCATAACGTAAAGCCAAATAAAAGCTAATAATGATGGATCTAAGGAGACTCTTCCAACGGTCTTCTTTGAGTCCTTTGGCTTCTTCCAATTGAGCTTCTTCTAGAAATGTTGACCGAAGATTAGAATGGGAAAAGACGTCTTGGACCTTTCCTTTCTTGCAAGCAATGGCTTCTTTCCAATATATCCTCCTTTTGTAGTTATCTTGGCTTGAATATGAACCTAAGATAGGAATTGAACTTCTATCCTGAAATAGTAACTTGGTCAGCTAAGAATATTCTTCATAAGGTGTCACCAACTAGTCCTCAGGAATAATGGTAGGCGGCAGTAGAATAACTTTTTATCTTGTCTTGAATTCTTCTTTGTCTGGCCGCAAGGTCTCCAATCTCCTTAGATCGTCCAAGTTATGACTCTTGTAAAGGTACTTCAACGTTTTTTTTTTAGTTTTTTTTTAGAGTCCATGATATCCTTATGATGTTTATAAACAAGACTAAGTTCCATGAATCTTTATGATATGATGCTTATGAATGCAGGGATGCAAACACACAAAGCACAAAGTACAAAGCACACACAAGCAATCCAACAGACAAAAAGTCCTAGGTTTGAAAGGGCACAGCATGGAGCCAAGGTCTAACCATCCCAATAGGTGTGTACTATGGTTTCAAATGTACCTGCCCAACGGGTTCTTAAAAGTTCCCAGAGTCTACAACCCATCTTTCGGATATTATCGATTTCCCAAATCACTTGGTAGTCAATAATATTCTCAAGAGAATCTCGTCTGAGTGTAGTATTGCGTAGCGACTATTGCAGAAATAGACTCCTGCATAGCCCCCGCACTACATCCTAATAGGCCAAGTTGGGTTAAAGGTAACTACGGTCCCCAGTCTCGATGGCCTTTAGTTCGAAATAATAGCGTCTTCACGAATAGACTCGTTGAACAAAATTAAATTCGAGAGGGCCTAGACTGAGTGGTGAAGTCTCAATTCAACTTCTTCAGGAATCGACTCCCTCAAAGTATCCTTGAATTCTCACCGTTCCTATCATAATTTTCACTCTAGTCCGGGTGTAGGACTTTGTCTCACCACACAAGTAATAACCCAAGCAAACATAGCAGATAACAAATATATAACAAAAACATAATTAATCAAGTTAGGGGGAACCCTCTTATGAGTCTCTTTTCCCCAGTGAAGTCGCCATTTCTGTCGCGGTGAAAATTAGATACCATAGTTATTTGTTAACTAGGATCGCATTTTTAATGTCACCACCGGTCTTTGATTTTATCCAAGGGAAGGGAGAAAAACCGAATTCCCACAATGCAATGCAAATGCACTAAGATTCTAAATTCGGGGGTTGGTTATACCTAGGGAAGGTGTTAGCATCCTAGATATCTGTAGTACTCTACAGGAACCTCTTGATTTTATTTTATGTTATTTGTTATCTGTTTGCTAAAGGTTTAAGGGTAGGTGATTTATTATTTTTATTCCTAAGTGTGCTCGACAAGATATCGCATCTTGTGCCTACATATCCTGTCGGGGGTGGAATCAGAGCACTTGTAGTTCCTCTCTGAGGGATACTAAATGTTTAAAAGGTTTAGGAGAGGAAGATGAGTCATCATCTTAAGAAGACCACCACAGTTTTTTTGAAAATAGTTTGTATTTTGTGGGGTATGGGATTGTATGTCCCTTCTTTGAGATGATTAACATCTAATTCTCTTGTGTGGAGAATTAGGTGGGCTAAAGTTTGATTAAATAATCAAAATTGTGGGGGACTAACCTAGGAAATCTATCCTAAGTTATCTAATAATTATCTTAAGGTGTCGATTATGATGCAAATGATTATGCACCATGCACAATAACATGGTTATCATGCATGGGATTTTCCCTTGGACTTGTGTCTTGTGATCAATAGGTTGAATGCGATGCCCGAAGGCGATCGTCTTATATGGGTGGAAAATTGGCTCGACGTTGGATTGAGGATTTTTTTTAGTTTGAAAAGGTTTAGACAAAAACAACAAACATGCATCAAGCAACATACAAAAGCA
The DNA here is from genome assembly GCA_022829125.1 of Lathyrus tuberosus. NCBI lineage: Eukaryota > Viridiplantae > Streptophyta > Magnoliopsida > Fabales > Fabaceae > Lathyrus > Lathyrus tuberosus. The sequence goes on along the minus strand of JALAZF010000098.1, from coordinate 11,132,804 downwards.
ATAACCAAGCATGATATCAATCACAAACAAAATGCCACACAAGCGCATGTTTAGGGATTCTAACAGGGGAACGATTAAGAGTTGATTTTTAGATTTATTATAAAAGGTTTGTTAAAGATTATTTTTAATTAAAATGTTAAGGATTTCTTATTAATAAAAAGGGGTTTAATTACTTAAAGTTTTTATTATTTTAGTTTTATAACAATAAAGTTAATAAAAGGTTTTCTTATTAAACGGTTTTAATATTATTAAAAAGTTCTTATTTTAGCTTAGAGTTATAAAAAAAGAAAAAAAGATTACTAAGAGTTTTCTCATCAAAAGGATTTTAATTTTTGTATATTTACTAAAAGTTCAATATTATTTATTCTTAAAGGGTTTTACTAAAAGTTTATAATTAATTTAATTATATTTTATAAAAAAGGACTTTTTAAAAGTATATAAAAGCAGAGTTATTTTTATAAAAAGGGGCTAAACAAAGTTCGTATTTTACTTTTTAGTTATGTGAAAAAAAAAGAGATTTTGGTTACTTAGAAAAATATGAATTATTTAATAAAGGATTAAATTGGTTTAAACAGATTCATATTAAAACGGAGGGATCCAGCATGCTCACAGGAGGGAGAGTCTACCATAGACCCTCAAACCTCAACCGTCAGATGCACGCGCATGTGATCAAGTGGATGAAAAAAAAATGAGGGTGATACATGGGTGTGTTCGTGTGATCACAACGTATCAAACAAAAGGAAAAAACAAGCCAAACCGAAATATCTTCTCTTCTCTCCGTCCTCCATTCTCTCATCACACTCGAATGGGGTTTTGAAAACCCTAGATCAAAATTTTCGCCGCTCACTTCGCCGTTCTCGCCAATCTCTCCATCTTTCTCTCGATCGAACAAAAAACAAACAAATCAACCCCACCCCTCACAGCCCGATACCCCAGTTTCCACTATATTCTGGTGCGATTACAAATTACAATGTATAAAATGCGATAAAATAAAAACGAGTAGGTGGCGGATGATGGCGGCTCCGATCAGGGAAGTGTCGTTCTCCTTCTTTTTTTACCTTCGTTAAGCTTTGTGTTGTGACTTTCTCCTTCATTGCTTTCTGGCTGTTGATTGTGAGCTCGCGTGATGGTTTCTGATGAGCTTCTTTTGGTTTGATATGTGCTGGCTTTTCGATTTTGGTGTGAGATCGTGAATAGGTTTTTTTTTGGACGATTTCTTGTGTATCTCTGTTAGGGTTTTTTTTCATTTTTTTTCTCTGATGCATAGGGACCGGGTATTTATAAGGCCAGTGATGAGTTTAAATTGGGAACTCTTTCAATGTGAATGATTTTGCTTAAATGCTGATTTGATTCGGTTTTAATTCGGATTTGATTTTTTGGAAAGTTTTTTAATGTTGGCTGATGCGATTTGATTTGGTTTTAATTTGGGAAGTTTGGAACTTGGTGTCTTGAAATTATTTGATACGATTTGTTGTTCACAATGATTTCTGTATACTGGTTTAGGAAAGAAGTGATGTTGGTGGCATTTTTATGATGTTGCCCATCAATCCAATCAAAAAATGATGAAACAAATTATGATTTGAAAACAAAGATCTGAGGCCTGATTTTTTTTACGATTTTGGCAAGTATAAACTTGGGAAATTGGTTCTGGGAAGTTTTAGGAACCGTTGAATTTTGCTTTAGAATATGTTTGGAAATTATTGATTACACCTTATTCCTTGCCATAAACCCTTTGATCCTCTTTCTTTATGCGTTACCGTCAGATTGATGTATTCGTTCTTCTCTTTTCCAGGTTGATTTGAAGTCTAACACACTTGAAATTCCAATCCAACAGTCTTCAGCTAAATACCGGTTTTGGCATGTCTCGCAACAAAATCCATTGGATTTGCCCTGTAGTCAATTTAGCATAACTAACAAACAGGATACCAATAAGGTATTTGATCTTCCCTTTAGTAATATGCTTTTTTACTTAAAATCCATGTCTGCATCTTCATCTTTTCTTCTGTAAATGACTCTGCTCGAATTATGTGGCCAATAGTTTTATAGAAAGTGCATTTTTGACGGTTTGGCTTTGATTTCCTGTCTTGTGATTGGGAAACTTCCTTTTTCCCATTTGTCATGCTCAACACTTAATAAAAGATATGTGACAGATTTGGTGGAATTTCAGTTACTCATCTCACTTCGAAATCTAAGTCCATGTTTTCTTATTGTAGGTTCAGGTTCGGGATTCAACTCGATCTTCTTCATCCATCACTTCAGAATTGTGCAGGTATCTCTGCTGGAAAGAGAACTATCACTTTCCTAGTTGCAGACATGTCTTTTATTGATGAGTTTCTTGATGTGAGTTTCCGGTGCATGTTGTGAAATTGGATCGAAGACTGATACTGTTGCCATTGTTGAGAATGGAGTCTCTTTTTGGATGTTTCGAATAAGGTTTGGTGAATCTTGTTCCTTGAATTGGTGATAAAACAAACTGGGATATAGCTGATACTAGGATTCCTGCTGTTATGTACTTACGTTTACAATTCCCTTGCACTGCTAATTCTCACCTCTATTCCTTCCGCACTTTGCTTGCATTGCCTTTGGTAAACTTGTTTGTGACATAACATGAATTGACTCCTATTTTGCATTGTGGACAGGTTGGCGATGTCACGACATCAGGACCTTGTTGTATTGAAAATGGTGATCTTGGATCAGCTTCTATGTGCAACACGGGTAGCTAAACATCATGGTGAGAAGTGAACACCCATTTCATCTTAACTTCACAGTACAAGACAAATCAATGGTTGCCGCCGCAGCCCCACGATAGTTTAGGCGCCATATTCATCGTGTGTGGTAGGAAGCTTTGAATGACTTAGTTTAGGTTTAATCTCTCTTGTGATTCTTAAATATTGTATACCTTGAATTCTTGCACTTGTAAATATTTTGACTGATTTGAAATGAACTTGTATTCATTGTTTTTTTTTTTTAAAGATCTTGCAAATGTGAATGAATACGGATGATGTACGATGATTTTGAATCGGTTTCAAATGATTGCAAACGTGGTCCTGGTGATACATTCACGTGAAAACCCATAGTCAAACATCCAACCTACTGCACATTATTTGAATTCTTGTACATTGGAACCAATACTTAGTAGGAGAATCCAACAAAATACCGGTCCATCTAACCAACTTGTAACGATAACGTCACCTCACTCTAAGTCCTATTTATAGTTAGATTTTGTATTACTTGTAAGAGTGCTATTTTGAGACTTAATTAATGGAGCTCCTTCAGCGAATATAAATAGAAACACCAATGAAATCCCATAATTGACACTATGGAACTAAATGCACATAACTTGAACACCCTTGAAAAGCTTGGTTCCAATTTGTAATGGAATTTTGAGACGTGTCTTTTATTGCTCACCATCAAACATGGAACTTGGTCTCGATTTACTCGAACTCGTGGACCCAATTGTGACAATCTTCAAATTAATTCTTAATTCCACCTCTCCGTCCATGAATAGTATTTTAAAGTGCATGGTTCACCAACTATCAAAAGTCTAAATTCTTCTTCCTGAATCACCTTCGCGAATAAGGCCAAACTACAACCCTTCCTTGCGGGGAGAATTGACCTTGTACTAACCGAGGGACCACGAGAATGAGGGTATGTCTCTACAGGGATTCAACGCAACCTTGCAAGGACCAGTGTCTTTCCAAGCGCACACACACATAACCTTCTGCAACAGCACCTACTTCCACAAACGAAAACAAACAAACAAAGAAAGCCTAAACAAATGGTTATTTATGCGTAGATGATTGACCTAATATGTTATGCGAAGAACAAAGCGTGGATCTTAGGGTCAAAAATTAGGGTTCGACACCGACATAACGGCTAGTTTTGGGCACCCTGCCCGACATAACGGCTAGTTTTGGTAGTTACCTATTTGTAATACCCCAAATTTTTACCACTTAGATTTCCCATCATTGTGAACATCATCATCACAATATGGATGAACCATCATGCTTCATCAGTCTCCCCAAAGGTGGGTGAGCATCCAATACAATCAAAATTAGGGTTTCAAGCCCTCTCTGAGTGCTTAGACAAAGGATCAATCAAGAAATGACATGATCTTCAACTTGTATAATCTCTTAAACATCCACAATGGATCAAAAAGGACTCCCACTTCAAGGATTAAGCACAAGGCTGCTCCCTTCTAGGTGGATCAAGTCTCAAGATCGACAGTATCACCAAATTAGGGTTTTGGTCGACCAGGGCCTCCAGATGGAAATTTTCATCTGGGCACAAGGCAATGATCCAAAACATAACCTAATATGCTTCATGGAACCTCATGAACCCATGCATCAAGTCAATTTTGCCTCAGGGGATGCATTCATAAAAAATCAGGAATTAGGGTTTCTTGACCTAATTCACCCCTAAGTTGACTTTTGGGACAAACCATGAGCCAAGACCTCAAGAGATGATTTGAGGGTCTCTAATATACCATATTGATCCATTTGGAACAATGGATTGATCCAAGAAGCTTGAGCAACAAGTCTCAATTTCATCTGCACCACAATTAGGGTTTTAAGGAAAAAGTCAACTGTAACTTTGACTTTTGACAAGGACATGCTCCCAAACCCTAATACATGATTGAATATACCCTATGACACCCATGGAACATGTCCATCAAGTTTGATTTAGGTCAAGGACATGATTTCCTGAAGAATTGCACAGTTTGGAATTCATCTGATAAAAAGTCAACTGTGCACCAAAGTCAACTTTGACTTTTTGAGATTTTTCACCAAAATGGATTTTTAACCCTAAAATGATGTTAATGTATGATTTGAATCATCATTCATCAAGAAAAATCAAGAAAAGTGAGATAACTTGTAAAAGGGGTAGCCATAAAACTTAGAAAATTTTCTAAGTTAAAAAACAAAGTGGCAAAGGTACCAACTTTGGAGGACCATAACTCCTAAACCACAAGGCCATTTTTTCTCATCCAAAGATGGATTTGTAGCCCTCATTATCGCCTACAAAAACTTCAACTACAAGTCATTCCAATTCATTAAGGATTTTGAGTTATGGAGTGATCAAAGTGGCTAAAAAGTGAAAATGTCACTTTTTCCAACACTTAGTGAAATTTTCACTAAGTCAGATTCTGCCTCACTTTTTGCCAAATGTAGGGGGATTTTTCACTTGGAATCCAAAGAGATCAAAACCAAACTTGTTCAAACAGTTGTTGTATCATGTAAGAGCTTTCCAAAATGGCCAAGAACATTGCCAAATTCAACCTACACCATGAGATACAACATTGCCAAGTTGCCTTGCTGAAAACTGTCAAGGCAAGGCAGAATTTGCAACTTTGGTCGATTTTCCAAAATCAGCCAAATTCAATTGCTCCAATCCACTTGGACACCTCAGAGGATTGAATCTAAAGGGGACAATCACTGAGCCAAGCCTCCAAAGTCCATGGAACAAGAAATAACATGTTGAACCTAGAATGGCCAAAATAGGGACAAGATTTCAAATTTGAAATGAGGCATTCAATGGAACCATCAAGGTGGCATGGACTGAGCCATTCTCATCTGAAATCAGTCAAGACTTATCCAAGACCAAGGGGACCAAAGCTCTGTGCCCTAACCTCTAGTCAATGGCTAGAGGAGACTTGGATTTTCATTTGCCAACATTGGCCAAACCTACTTACCAGCTGCCATGCACTACTCCTTGCAAAGCAAACTTGCTCTACTATAAATAGAGCTCAATTGTGGTCAGTTTAAGTACACCAAAGCCATCTAACAGATGCTTTCCTCAAAATCTCTTTCTCTTGGCAAAAAATGCCTTTCTTAGCAAGGTAGCTATCGGGTTTTGAGTTTGAGAGCAATTCTGCACAAACCAATCACTCACACACCTCACATACATCACATATGAGCTGATCAAACACTCACATAACATCTGGAGCATCAAAATCTCAAAATCACTTGCCATCCACACAAGTTTGAAGTGAAGTTACAGCTGAGATGCCATAAACTGATCCAGTCCATTTCAATTCAATCCAAGTGTTCAAACACACTCCATATGGTGTAGGGAAGCTGTCCAGATCATCACAACTTGTCTGTAACACCTCCAACTCAAAATCACACCTGCTCTTGCTGTCACGACTTGGAGGTAAGCCTAAACTTGGGCATCTCTCAATCTATGCATATTTCCTCGCACAATAATTTTGCCATATGTTCATAATCATGCATGGAATGTTTTCCCTCAATTAATTGCATTGTTTGAATCGTGTATCAAAAATCCTAGCCTTCATGCAGAAATTAGGGTTCTTGAGGTCTCTTCGTGATTTCTTGTTGTATGTTTAATTTAAATGAAATTAAAGTATATAGACATGATCGTGAGGTTGAGACGAGCATAATGATATGTGGATTGCATGATATGATTACGTATTCATGGAGATTGGATAGAAAGTGCAAATCTGGGCAAACTGAAAAACGCGCGTGTTCTTGATGTTGTTCTTGGCGCCATTTTCATAAATTCAAATATTTGAAATTTGTGATTTTGTTTAATTGATTCAAAAATTAATTTCTCTCTGAGTTTTAATGATTTTGAGTTGATTCTTTTTTTAATAATTCACAAAAATGTTAAAATATTTTATTTTATCAAAAAATCCCAAAAATATTATTTATTTCATATAATTGATATTTTTGCAAAGAATTAATATTTTCATTGTTTTTGGCATTTTAAATATTTTTTCTACATTGATTTTGCAACTTTTAATGCTTTCTAATTATTTTGTAGGTCAATACTTAATTTTTGAAGCATTAATCCAAGATCACAATTTGTTTTCCATGTGTTAAACAATTTTTGATCATTTTAATTGAATTTTTATTCAATTAAATACATTTTGAAAACAAATTAGGGTTTTGGATTAATTCAACCCTCATAAATCATTTTCAAAACTCTTTGGGCCTCTTGAGAGAGTGTAAGACCCATCCCCCCTTGTACAAAAAACTTTTTGGGCCTCATCCATTGTATAAGTCCCTCTGTACAAGTAAACGGCGCGATCGTCGCCCGTTTAAAAATCATCTGGGCCTCTCCTTGAGCTATAAGACCCATTTAAAACACTTTGGGCCTCTATTAGAGTGTAAGACCCAACCCCCCTTTAACTAAAACATTTTGGGCCTCACTTATTGTATAAGTCCCTCTGCGTTAAAGGAAAACCTCGGCGCGATCGTCATTTTTAAACGAAAAATCATTTGGGCCTACCCTCGTGTTATAAGCCCCACTCTTTTTCTTTAAACCTTTTTGGGCCTCTTGAGAGAGTGTAAGACCCATCCCTTTGTACAGAGAACCTTTTTGGGCCCCAGTCACTTGTATAAGTCCCGCTGTACAAAGTCAAACAGTGCGCTCACTGATAAAACCCTAGGCCTCTCCTTGAGCTGTAAGCCCCAAATCTTTCTTTTTCAAAGCACTTTCTCCTTTGATTTTGAATATACTGTTGTTTTCAATCTTTCTTTGTTGAACAACTAACCAAACAACATGGAAGCACTCCAACCGAGTAAGTGGTTATCGCTTTTGTTTACTGCTTTCATATTATAAACTGTATTGTGGGGCTGCTCACTGTAAGTCTCCTTTCATAAACGCATATCTACTGTGTAATAATAGTATAGATATTTCAAGTTTCCCCAGCAACTACGTCTAGAACTAGGTGACGCCGTTTCATTTATTCATAGAAATAGACGCCTAGATCCCCAATAGGAGCACCAGATACAGTCTTCTCTTCGGCTGTCCTCCTTAGGAATCGTCAAGAAGCTCTACTCCCCAAGATGAATGTATTCTCCGTGAATGGCATCTTTGAGTTTCTTCCCAATTCTCGAACTTTCCTGACTTGATCTATTCCTTATGGATAGCTTGCCTTGAATGTCTCGGGGTTTGGGTACCCACTACGGTCATAATCTTGGACCTTAACTAAGGAACCCTCTTTAAAAGCTAAAAGTCGCTGGATAGTAAACCTCGCACGTTTACCAGTGGTTTTTATCTTTAAAAGAGTTATCTCTCCTAATGGAAAGGAGATGATAAGACCCACGGGCTTCTTAAAAGCATCGGCCTCCTCTTGGGCATTATTCAAGGACACTACGGCTTCTTAGAAGTATTCCCAGCCTTCTCTTAGGCTTCGTATAATGATCTCTTCCTCCGGGAATGAGAGCCTCCTCTTGGGCTTCGTACAAGGACCCGTCGGCTTCTTAAAAGTTTCCAGCTTCCTCTTGGGCTTCGTACAAATTGTCCCGACGACCTCCTAGAGGTATAGGAACAGAACTTAGTCATCCTCATAGAACAGTCCTTTCATAGAGTCTACTACTGTTTCTCACAGCATAGTACAAAAGATAAAACTCTAGACACGGACAGTCTAACTTCCTTGAGTCTCAAAGACATTCTCAAGCACCCTTCGTTAAATAGGAAGGAAACCCGCAGACTCGGACAGTCTCGACACCCCTTGGATTTCCCGTTTCCTCAAAGAGAAGGAAATATCCCTGATCCTCAAATCAAACCCCTGGGTACAGTCTTACTCATATAAGAACTGATTTTCTCTTTTAAAATCAGTATATTGGATCTGTCACTCAACTGAAACAGTTACAATAGCCTCCATCTCGGGCTTTGTACGAGATACCAAAATTCTCCCCAGTGGAGTCAAAAACAACCTTTTCGCCTCTCTCTCGGGCTTTGTACGAGATACAAAAACACTCTCTTACTGAGTATAAAAGATTCTCCAACTGAGTCAACTCTTTGCTAGCCTCCTCTTAGGCTTTGTATAACGATATGCCTCACTAGGTCGAACCCTTTTTAGCCTCTTTCTCGGGCTTTGTACGAGACACAAAATAGCCTCCTCTTAGGCTTTGTATAATGATTTTCCTAGCGGAAATTAGCCTCCTCTTAGGCTTTGTATAAGAAAACCACTGGTTGATCCAATCAACCTTTTAGCATCAAAGTTGTGCCTCGTTCACAGTACACAAACATCAATAACTCCTTCATCTAATCGCTGTAAGTGGCAAGCCTCTGGATCATCTACATCCATGCCACTGTCCCTCTTTTAGCATGAGAAATTCCTAAGGAAAGATGGCATTGCTCTACACTGAGTTAAAGTCTTCTCCTTCAGGTTAAAACCCTTTCTTCGGAAATTATGGCATTGCTCGGATCCGCGTATCCCAGTTAAAGTAATTTTCCTTCTCCCTTCTTTAGAGATGACAAATTCTCTCTAAAGTCGAGGTCTTTCAGCTTCACGTCTTGGGCTTTGAACAAGACACAAATAGACCTTTCAGCTTCACATCTTGGGCTTTGAACAAGATACAAACCACCTTTCGCTTCACGTCTTGGGCTTTGAACAAGACACCAAAAACCAATTTCCTCCCATAGAATAGGAGGAACTACGAACACTCTGATTTCCCTGTTTCGGTAAACGGGAATACGTAGGCATAAGATCGAAAGAAAAGATCTTAGCGAGCGCAATCAACAAAAAACCCAAACCCCATATCTCCATCAATCAAAAGCAGTAATTCAAAAGCATCAGTCCTAACATCCTAATCCTTGTTCCCCGCCAGAAACTGTCTGCCCAGGTAAAAAGAAAGAAAACATATTGGCGAAAACACAAATAACCATTACAAAGGCCCCCCACATTGATAGCATCCGTAACCTAACAGACCGCTGTTTAAACTCAGTATGCAAGCAGGGTTAATTGGAGACATCTATTTCCCTTCCTTATTCAGCTCACAATAGGATAAAAAATGAATCGACCTGTAGTCAAAGCTCAAACCGCAGAGAGCGACCAGCGCTTAAGAACCGCGTCCAAAATCACTCGCAACACTATTCTTCGGGAAAACAGTTATTTCGCCCCGAAAATAGGACCGTTGGCCACGCGCTGGGGGATCTATATAAACCCTCTCGCTTGAGAGGGTCAGGTATCAAATATTCACCCTAAGAACTCATACTTTGTACTTGCCCCTTTCTCTCTGACCCTTTCTTACTTGAGCGTCGAAGTGCCTTGCAGGTACACCCCCTCCTCCTCTCCATACGACCAGCATCCCAAGCGTACTTGGTGGCCCACTTCTACAAGATCTGATCCAGCCTTCACAATCAGTGGCGCCATCTGTGGGAAACATTGTTCTCCCCATCTTTCTTTCCCCAGAAACCGAAGATCAAAGCAAATTTCAAAGATCATCATCATGGCCTCTCAAGATCACACCAAGGGTGATCTCCAAACCGCTGTCCTCCCCATCAACAAGACCGACGTTGACGACCCGTCATCTCTCCTCCGAGATGCCCGCTTTCTGAGGGACGGGGCCACAGCTTCTCCTTCCCCTACCCCTGCTGACCGCAACAATGATCAGCACTCGCTGGACGTCCAGCTCATTCCTGTTCTGCCCAACGCCGACCCGACCGTGGCAGCCCTCTTGGAGGCGACCAACAAAACCAACACCCTGATCCTGCAGCAAAATGAAAGAATCGGGGCATTAGAAGAATCAAGCCGTCCAAGATCCCCTCCTTCGAGGAGGAACCAGTGACGATCTAGGAGCCCGCAGCCCCGGAGAGATATTAACCAGAGACTGTGCCAAGAGCCTGACCCTCGCGCCGCCCAGAAGCGTGACCAGTTTCCCCGTGTGACCAGCACTCTCCCGGCCATAAGAGGACTCGAAGGAACGAGCAGTCTCCCCCGGTCAAGTCTAAAGGCCGGGCCCATTCACCTTCTCCCTGAAGGAACCGCTCACCTTCTCCTCGAAGGAACCGCTCACCTTCTCCCCGAAGGAACCACCGTCGCGAGCGTGCCCTTCGATCCACATCATTCACCAGTTCTAGCAGCGACGATGAGCCTCGCGGCCCATTGTCCCAGGAAATCTTGGCTACCCGTCTCCCTAAGTTCCCGGAGAAGCTCCCGTCACTAGGCACGTACGACGGGACTACTGACCCCGACGAACACATCGAGAACATCGATGCGCTATTGGACTACCGTGGCGTATGGGGCGCCATCAAGTGCCAGCTATTTTTGACCACACTCCAGAAAAGGGCAATGACATGGTACAAGCAGCTGCCCGAAGAGTCTATTACCTCCTAGAGGCAACTGGGCAGAATGTTCTCGCGGCATTTCACAGCTTCTCGCCGTCACCCCAAGGCTGAGGCCTCCCTTGGAGCCATAATCCAAGGAAAGGATGAACGTCTCCGCGCATATATCAAGAGGTTCAACAAAGAGGCAGTGCAAGTCCCTACAACGGACAAGATGAAGAAGTTTCTGCTCGAGCAAGGACTCCGTCCGGGCTCCGAGTTTTCTAAAGCCATTGGCCTCACACCTCCGAGGAACCTAGACGCCCTCCTCCTCAAAGTTCAATCACACATTTAGTATGAGGAGAAGGTGGCGGCCAGCAACGTCCGAGCATCACACCATCAGGAGAACGCTCGGGCCTCCAGAGGCGAGGAAGCCTCAACATCTCACCGAGGCGAGCGGAGGCGCGAGGACCGTCATCAGGACTCCCGCAACAGCAAGGGACTCTCTGGGCGATTCCACGACTATACTCCCCTGACAGTCTCCAGGGAGAAGATACTATCCGAATGCACAAATTTAGAATTCAAGCAAGTAGGGGTCCGCTTCCCCAAACAACTGCCAGCCAGATCCAACGCTGACAAATCAAAATATTGCCGTTTCCACAAGAGTCACGGCCACACTACTGAGGAATTCATCCATATGAAGGATGCTATCGAGATACTGATCAGGGACGGCCATCTGAAATAGTTCGCGAAGAAGAAGGACACTCCTCGGCCGGACGCCCAGGAGTCCAAGAGAATAGAGGAAGAGGCACCCTCCTCGGAAGACGCCAACATCCAGGTTGCTATGTCCATATCGCGACCAGAGGACTTCTACATCCCAAATAAACTTAGCGCCCCTTCTTATTTCGCGGCCCACAGCCCGTGGGAGACGTTTCCCTCCGCCATGGTTATCTCTGGCGGGGGCTTCAACAAAGTCACGGTGGGCTCCGTGAAACGAAAATTCAAGCATCTGATCAACACAAGCTCCATTAAGGTGACCACGCTCGATCAGGCCCAGAAGGGCTCTATCCCCATCTCCTTATACCGGGAAGAGCTCCTCGGGGTATCCCCGAACTCGAGCATACATTTGCTCATCAGAGCTCGAATGACGAACTTCGACGTTCGCAAAATCCTCGTCGACCAGGGCAGCTCAGTCGACATTATGTACTCCCAGCTGTTTTCAACACTTCAGCTGGACGAATCACACCTTACCCCCTACGTGGGGTCTGACTTGCAGGGATTCAACGGATCAGTGACCAAGCCATGGGGATACGTTGAACTGATCATAACCTTTGGATCAGCTGAGACGGCCAGATCCGTCAAGGTGCAATTTCTGGTGATCGACTGCCCGTCGCTTTACCAGTGCATATTCGGAAGGCCAACTCTGGCCGAGTTGGTAGTCGTGCCTTCAACAGTCGACCTCAAAATGAAGTACTACACTTCAAAAGGGATGGTCGCCACACTCCACGGCGACATGGAAGTTGCACGACGGTGTTTTGAAGCAGCCACAAAGGGGCTCAGTGCCATCACATCCAAGCCAAAGGGATCAAGCAAGCCAGCCTTGCCCAGCAGCTCCGAGGAAGCCAAGCCTCTGCCCCAGGTCGACTCCATCGACCTCGACAGCCGCTTCCCCGAAGAAGACTAACAGGAGGACCGAGCAGCTTCAGCCAACCCGTCTACATCGTCCAGCAATAGCTCCCATCCGATGCGCCTCATCCCGGATGGCAACTTCGAGATCATTTTGTTCGGCGACGAACCTCCGCGGGGAGTGAAGATTGGAGCAGACCAGCCCGACATCGCGAGGAAGCAGCTCAAAGCATGCCTCCGTGAGAACGTCGGCCTCTTCGCCTAAAGCGCCGTCGAGATGCCCGGCTTGGACCCGTCCGTCACCTGCCATCAATTGACAATTGACCCGGCCGTCAAGGCCGTAGCACAATGTAGGAGAAAGCAGTCTCTGGAAAAAACGGAGGTTGCAGAAAAAGCTTTAAAGGACCTCCTCGAGGCCAAATTTATTTCGGAAGCCAAGTACACCACTTGGCTGTCCAACGTTGTACTCGTGAAAAAATCTAATGGAAAATGGCGAATGTACATTGATTACACCGATCTTAACAAGGCATGCCCGAAGGATGCCTATCCCCTCCCCAATATTGATAAACTTGTTGATAATTCTGTCAGCTTTAAACTTTTATCGTTCATGGACGCCTACTCAGGCTATAATCAAATTCCAATGGCGATGGCCGACAAAAAATACACGGCCTTCATGACCGAATCGGGTAACTATTACTACAACGTAATGCCCTTCGGCCTGAAAAACACCGGTGTGACCTATCAAAGAATGATGAACAAGGTCTTCCGGGGAGAGATAGGCGACATACTCGAAGTCTACATGGACGACATGATCGTAAAGTCCCACGAGGAAACCGATCACACTGCCCATTTAAGGAAGGTCTTCAAACAGACCAGAAAATACAAAATGCGTTTCAACCCGGAGAAGTGCACGTTCGGTGTCCAGGCAGGGAAGTTCCTCGGCTTCTATCTAACAGAACGGGGAATCGAGGCCAATCCCGATAAATGCCGAGCATTCTCTGCGTTTCCAACACCCAAGTCAAAGAAATCCATCCAGTCCCTCAACGGGATGCTCGCGTCACTATCTCGTTTCGTGGCCAAATCCGCCCAGCACGCCCTACCATTCTTCAAACTCCTCCGTAAGGAGGCAGCGTTCGAATGGACCGAGGAATGTGACAAGGCTCTTCTCCATCTGAAGCGGGCACTCTCAGAGCCACCAGTCCTCTCTCGCCCGGACAATGGTGAAACCCTGTACCTATACCTCACCGTAGCAACCGAAGCAATAAGCGCCGCTCTCGTCCGCGAGACACCTGACGGACAGAAGCCTATATACTTCACGAGCAAAGCAGTGCAAGGACCAGAGTTAAGGTTCCAACAGATAGAGAAAGTGGCTCTGGCCCTCATCAACGCATCCAGAAGACTAAGACACTACTTCCTGGCCCACACGATCGTGGTTCGAATAAATCAATCCATAAAGTAGCTGCTGGGACGGCCATACATGGCCGGTCGAATGCTCAAATGGTCGCTTGAACTATCCAAATTTGACATCCAATATGAAAGCAGGAAAGCCCTCAAGGCCCAAGCTCTAGCCGACTTCGTCGCAGAAATGACGTTCGCAGACTTCCCCGCGAGAGAAGCACGCAAATGGACCATTTTCGTGGACGGCGCCTCCAGCTCGGCAGGAAGCGGTGCGGGCATCATACTGGAAAGCAATGAAGGAATCATTGTTGAAGTATCGCTCACCCCGTCCTTCCCAACCTCTAACAACCAGGCTGAGTACGAAGCCTTCCTCGCTGGGTTATGTCTAGCCGAGGACCTGGGCGCAGAAGAAGTCATTATTTGCACAGATTCACAACTCGTGGCCCTTCAGGTCCGAGGAGAATATCAAGCCAAAAACGACAACCTGACCGAATACTTAGCCCTGGTCAAAAAGGAAATGGCGAAGTTCGCAATAGTAGAAGTGAAACATGTTCCCCGCGAACATAACGTGCGAGCAGACGTTCTATCCAAACTAGCCAGCACAAAAAAGAAAGGCGGAAACAAATCCATCATACAGGAAGTACTTCCTTGACCCAGTATCGAGAAGGCCTCCCCGACCCTCAACGTACAGGTGATCGGCGACAACAACTGCTGGATGACCCCCGTTTACAACTATCTCGCTAAAGACGAACTTCCGTCCGACCCAAAAGAGGCCAGCGTAGTTAGGCGAAGAGCTTGCTCCTATGTCCTGGTAGAAAATAAACTCTACAGGCAGGGATTCTCCATTCCACTGCTCAAGTGTGTCGAGGAAGAAATGGTCGCACACATCCTGCGCAAAATCCACGAGGGAATCAACGCCCAACACCTGGGTGGAAGGTCACTTGCCCGAAAGGCCCTCCGAGCGGGGTATTACTGGCCGACCATGCAACACGACGCTAAAGAACACGTGAAGAAATGCGATAAATGCCAACGTCACGGGGACATGCACCTGGCTCCACCTAACGAGCTCAAGGTAATGCCCTCCCCGTGGCCATTTTCCTAGTGGGGCCTAGACATCCTAGGACCCTTCGTAGTAGGATCGAATCAGAACAAATACCTAATAGTGGGCGTAGACTACTTCACTAAATGGATAGAAGCGGAGGCTCTAGCCAAAATAACTGCCCTCAACATACTGCGTTTCTACAAACGAAACATCCTTGCATGTTTCGGCATTCCCCAAGCGATAGTGACAGACAATGGGACGCAATTCACGGACAGGAATTTTCAGGACTTCGTCGCCCAACTGGGCACGAAGCAGCACTTCGCATCCGTCGAGCACCCCCAAACAAACGGGCAGGCTGAAGCAGCTAACCGAGTCATCCTTCGAGGCCTCAAACGAAGACTGGACGAAACAAAGAAGGCTTGGGTCGAGGAACTGCACAACGTATTATGGGCATACCGCACAACTCCACACTCTACAACCGGGGAAACACCTTTCTGTCTAGCATATGGGACCTAGGCTATAATTCCCGTCAAAGTTCACGTACCCTCCAGGTGGACAAAGTCGCCCCTAGACGAGGAGATGAACGACAAATCATTAAGAGAAGAACTCGACCTCGTCGAGGAAATCCGAACCGGGGCAGCCCTCCGCGAAGCCTCACTAAAACAAAAAATTACCATCAGGCACAACACCAACGTGATACGATGAGAGTTCAACGTGGGAAGCCTTGTTCTAAGGAGAAACCACAAAGACTCTCGCGAAGGCAAACTAGCCGCCAACTAGGAAGGACTCTATTGTGTCCGAGCAAAAACGGAGAATGGGGCCTATTACCTAGAACATCTCAACGGGGAAGAACTTGCTCGACCATGGAACGCCGAAAAGCTAAAACAATACTATAGCTAAGGCTCTAATTCTCGGTTCGACCCATCACGACGACGAACGTCAGCTACCGACCACTATGCACGCCTAGGTATAAGCGTCGTATACCAACAAAGCAGAACCCCGCTCAGTAACGAGCCGAGTAACTGCTCGACGACGGTCCTCGATCGAGCATCATTGTCGTCAAAGTACCACGACTGGAAGAACCCCAGCTCGCGATGAGACGTTCACGCCGCGAACTCAAGCCTCAAACATGACCTGAACTCCGCATCCCCGCCAGGACATTCCCTGACCTTTCGACCAGTACCCCTCACTGCCGAACACATCTACAATGAGCAATCCCCTAAAACTTCACATAAGGCAAATACTCCCTATCACGGGCAAACATACATTCACAACAAGCATGAGTGCAACACTTAGCAGAAAATAAAAGCAAGTAAAAACCATGCAAATAACAGAACCGGCCATCAAGACCGGGCATATAATTTAAACATAATAAGTGGCCACTAGGACCACGGCTCTGCTGGATTACATAAAACGGGGGCCATGCCCCCCAAATAGATTACAACCATTACGCGGCATGCAGGCTGGACAAATTACAACAACAAAAAGACAAACCCCTCACGCGTCCATCTGATCGGTAGGCTCGGGCTGAGGCCCCTGGCTCTCCGCGGGCTGATCCTCGTCATTTCCTTCAAGAAGGGCGTCAGGCATAATGATCCGGCCATCCTCAACATGCGCCAGATAATGGGTACCCTCGACAGAGAAGTCAAGCTCGGGGTTCACCGCCCGCAGTTGAGCCATGGTGTTTCAGAAGGATTCGTCCGCGACGGCAATACTGTCATCCTCGGCCGTCAGCATGCGGGCGACCAGCTCGGACCTTGTCCTTAATTCCTTCACATATTCAGGCTCATCTTCACCCAGAGCGTTGACCGCCCTCAGCTGCTGGACCAGCTCCTCGGCTGCCTTCTTCTCCGCAACCAGCGTTGAATTCTCTTTCTTCAGCCAGGCCACCTCCTCTTCAGCCTTCTTCCGAGCATCATCTGCACCCTTGACCTCTTCTTTGAGGGACGCCATGGTAGCCTGGGCAGCATTAAGTTTGGACTCAGTTGGAGAGTCCCCTTCAGCATAAACGGCTGCCATCTCTAACATCCTAACCAAAGCTGAAGCATCTTGAGCCACCAACGCCCTCTTGCTCAGGCGGTCCATGCTTTCCAAACGAAGAGATTCCGCCCGAGGCACGACCAAAGAGTTCCCCTAAAAAAAATCTCCTATCAAGGATACAAGGAGAAAGCTTGAACTTCCCTTTCTCTGGTACCCGGGTGAGATCCATAGCGTCAGTAACCCTTGGCCGCTTGGATTGTCCGGTCAAAGGCAGAAGAGATCCCCGGGGAGCGGGAGTAGGAGAAGAGGGCCCCGCAGCAGACTGGACCGGAGTGGGAGCACGCGTACCAGCGAATCGAGACCTCAGAGGAACCGCTCCGGCCTTATTCCTCGCAAGAGAATTCTTCACAACCCGCTCATGGGCCTGAGGCATCTCACCTGCACAAACAAAAATCGAACATGTTAGTTACGAGGAAAAGAAATAATGCGAGCAAATCTAAAATAACTAAGACTACCAAGCAGCTTCTTGACTTCCGCAGGAGTCTTGCACTCCAGGAGTGCCTTGGTGTTAATAAACCGGTACTTAACCCTCTGACTGCCGTCCTCCTCGAAGATGGGGTTACCCTTGTTCGTCCAGTATTCCGCAAGTCGGAAGGAGTTAACGTACTTCACCAACTCCTCGTACGCCACGGCATCCTGCCCGTGTAGCTCGTGCGGTTGGAGAACGTAGTCACCAGGCCTCATGGCGAAATGGCCAGGTGCCCAATGGATGGGGAACTTGTAGATTCTCTGCCCAATAAATTTCCCCATCTCGTCACGCAGGTCATTCCCATCCTCATCAACCTCAATCTCCCAGACATATGTATTATCCTGGGCAGCTTCGAACACGGGCTCGATAACATAGTACCACTCCTTAAACGTCTGTATCGACTCCGAAAATGGTTTAAACAATTTGCGAGACTGCTTCAAAGAGACCCAACCATACTGCCTCCCCGACAACTGCCTTTGAAGATGAAAGACGGTGAAAAATAGAGGAAGAGTTGCCCCTATGGGGAGGTACTCGCACACTAGCTCGAACGCCCGGATGAAGGCCAACGAGTTAGGGTGCAGTTGCGTAGGGGGCAACTTCAAGTGCACGAACACCAACTGCTGAAAATCGGTGAACGAAAACCTCAGACCCAGCTCCTTAAAGGCGTATTCATACATTGCAAAGCGGTCCCCGTAATTTGTGCAGACCCGGTCATCCTCAGAGGGAAAGTGCTCCTTCCACTCCCCCTCTGGCCTGACCTCCGTAAAGACGTCCCCCAAGTACTTTACAAAAGTAGACACATGTTCAGCAGGTTCAGCCACCTCCCATTCCTCCACGGAACCCTCGACGGCGTCCTTGTCCATATCTTCCAACTCCTCTTCCTCCCCGACCCCACTGGGGGTACTCGAAGCCGTCGAACTACTACTATCCGAAGAACTTGTTTCTTCCTCGGACGAATCTAAGATAATCTCTCCATCTGGCCCCGTCGCCATATCGATCACCTGAAAAGCAGAGAAAAAAGTGAATTCAACAATAAATCAAATCCATCCTTCCACCGCTAGTCAAGTGAAAGGGCGCGCAGAGGGCTGAGGACAACGTCCCCGAACTATGCCCTAACATTAGAAGAAAAAACTAAAACCTCCCCGCGAGGAGACGCTCATAACAGATCATCCCCAAGCGAGGAGCTTCCCCGTACTCATACCCAGATTCCATTTGAAACTTCGACGGAAACCGCAAAGCTTCATCGGAATCTGGGAATATTCAACCGGAAAATTCATCACCCACTCAGAAGATGAACAATCACGACGGTTACACATGCATCGCCGTCGCAACGACGCCGTGAACCGCCCTCCTCACCAAAACATACTAACACATCCGGAGACATATCAAAAGTGGAAAAATGGCACGACCACTGTCCACCACCAACAATCACCGAAAACTAACCTATTTCGTCCTCTAAACCTAGCCCTAACCACATGCAATCTACCATTGATCACCAAAAAGAGTTCAAACAAGCACAGAATCAGAAACTTACTTGATTTAAGAAGACAAAAGGTGGTTGCTCGAAGCTTGGTGCGGTGGTCGGAGTAGCAGACGACGGTGACGGGCAAACGCTCTGAAGAAGACGAAGGAAAGCGAGAGTCCAAAGTCCAAAATGAGACGAATTTTCCCCTTTTATACAGAGGGGCGCGTGCAGTGGACGCGCTCGTAGGTCATGATGGCTATTAACTAGTCATCATTACCTAGTAACTGCTACACGGAGCTCTAGGCACACGTGACGCCCCAACGTTTCCAATTCTGACTAACCGTTAGTCTCCCCGGACGACGGGCAACACGGTCACGGTCATGAATGCTACGGACACCAGGGGTCACGAACACCACCAGTCGCGGGCGCCCCGATGCGGCCTACCTCGTCATCAAACGACGACTTCACGCTAGCTCCCCGGAGCAACGAGCCGTCCTTAAGTCATCACTCCCATGCCCGGGAGCGACGACTTGGGGGGCTCCTGTTCTGGACTGGATCAATGGCTAGACACGGCCCAATCCACTTCTACTCCAGAGCGGCCCAAATTGCCTAAGTCCAATCCACAAAGGGGCAAAGGTTACCTTTCTGCCCCTCCAACCGGGCAGGAACTGCACCGCTCATCCCCATAAACAATGCCTGTTACGCGCGACTCGTCCACTCCCCGAACAACTATGGGCAGGTGTCCGAAACTGTGCCTATGCCCGACATAACGGCTAGTTTTGGGCACCCTGCCCGACATAACGGCTAGTTTGGGTAGTTACCTATTCTTCGAGAAAACGGTTATTTCGCCCCGAAAATAGGACCGTTGGCCACGCGCTGGGGGCTCTATATAAACCCTCTCGCTTGAGAGGGTCAGGTATCAAATATTCACCCTAAGAACTCATACTTTGTACTTGCCCCTTTCTCTCTGACCCTTTCTTATTTGAGCGTCGGAGTGCCTTGCAGGTACACCCCCTCATCCTCTCCATACGACCAGCATCCCAGGCGTACTTGGTGGCCCACTTCTACAGGATCTGATCCAGCCTTCACGATCAAAAACATCAAATGATTTTTTTTAGGAAGAAAGCCAAACATATTTTATTTTCATCAATTCGATTGTACATGCTACATTCTGAACAATAAAGTCTATCTAAATAAATTTGATGCTAAAGCTCAAAATGGTATCTTTTTAGGATACTCAGATCGGTTTAAAGCATACAGGGTGTATAACTCTAAAACCAAAATGGTTGAAGAGTCTATACATGTCAAATTTGATGACAAAGGGAGTGACTATGATATGTCATCGCCTGTTGAAAGCTTTGCAGATATTTAGGTTTCCGAAGATCATCCAGAAGATGGACCTTCAGAAGTTATGAGCTCAGAAGCTTATGGGTCAGAAGCTAGTGAACCAGAAGTTGTTTCAATTGCTGAAGCTCACCCAAAAGATGCAAATTCTGAAGAAGTCCAAGATGCTTCAGAAGTTTCAACTCAACCCAAGAAGTCCTTCAAATATAAAGCCTCTCATCCAGAAGAGTTAATCATTGGAAATAAGATGATCCCTTAAGAACAAGATCAACATTCAAAGATGATAACTCTATGCTAGGATTTATTTCCTTCATCGAGCCAACTTCTATTGAAGAAGCTTTATCATATGATGCATGGATTGTTGCTATGCAAGAAGAGCTAAACCAGTTCCCGAGGAATGATGTTTGGGATCTGGTTCCTAGACTGAGTTAGAAAAACATTATTGGAACAAAATGGGTGTTCATAACCAATTGAATGGGCAAGGAGAAGTGGTAAGAAATAAGGCTAGACTTCTAGCTCAAAGTTACAGTTAGCAAGAAGGTATAATTTATCTGAAACCTTTGCACCTGTTGCAAGGTTAGAGGCAATCAAACTTCTAATCTCTTATGCAATTAACCATGATATTGTTATATCAAATGAATGTTAAGGGTGCCTCCTTGAATGGAGTCATTTCTGAAGAGGTGTATGTCAAACAACCCCCTGGATTTAAGGACTCAGTCCACCCAAATTTTGTGTTTAAACTTAAGAAATCACTTTATGGACTCAAACAAGCTCCTAGAGCCTAGTATGAAAGATTGAGTAATTTCTTGTTAGAAAATGGTTTTCAGATGGGGGAAGCTGACACTACACTGTTAAAAAAGACTAAGAATAAAGAAATCTTAATTGTCCAATTTTATGTTGATGACATAATTTTTGGTTCTACTAATGCCTCTCTTCGCAAAGAATTTTCTAAGTCTATGCAGGCTGAATTCGAGATGAGCATGATAGGAGAATTAAAATTCTGCCTGAGAATCCAAGTCAATCAAAGTAAAAGTGGAATTTATGTTCATCAGTCCAAGTACACAAAGGAGCTTCTGAAGAAGTTTAATCTTGAAGACTGCAAGATTGTGACAACTCTCATGCATCCAACATGCAATCTGAACAAGGAGGAAAATGTTTGAAAGGAATAACTAATTTGGGACTTCTTTATAAAAAAATCCCTAGATTATAAGCTGGTTGGATTCTTTGATGTTGACTATGTCGGGGATAGAATTAAAATAAAATCCACTAGTGGAAACTATTAATTCATAGGTGAAAACCTAATATTCTGGTCTAGTAAGAGACAGACAACTATTGCTCTATCTACAATAGAAGCAGAATACATCTCTGTTGCAAAATGTTGTACACAGATACTCTGCATGAAATATCAGCTAGAGGATTATCAGATTTTTAGAAGCAGTATCCCTTTCATTTGTGATAATACTGCTTCTATTTATCTAACAAACAATCTCGTTCAACATTCAAGAATCAAGCATATTGAGATTAAACATCACTTCATTAGAGACTATGTTCAGAAAGGAGTTATAGATATTCAATTCGTTGATAATGATCATCAATGGGATGACGTATTTACAAAACCCTTGGCAATTAAAATATTCAATTTTATCAAAAAGAATTTAAACATAGTCTTTATTGAAGATTAATGCTTTATGCTTTAAAAAAATCGCATCCGCATCAGACCGCAATTGCTGTGTGATTTGAAATCACACATTCAACTACATTAGAATTCGCATCAAACAGTTTCACCCATGTTTTTTCACATATGTTTATCATAACTCAAAGTTTGAGACTCAAAAACTCAATTTACATCTCATTTGTAATGTAAAAGATTAACATCAAGAGTTTTTCAATGGTATATTTCAAATATCTTTCAATAAAAATTCACGCTGCAATGGCCGCAATACGTATCGCAGCAACCGCAATGGCTACAATCACAACACACGCAAACGCATCCGGGACCGCAACCTTAATTTAAAACCATGATCTAGTGTTCCTATCGCAATCACCCCCACCTGTATGAAGGTGTGAAAAGTAAATAAGAAAGGGCGTTAAATTGTGTTTCACGTTTTCTTTAATTTAACTTCTTATCAGAGTTTTAGAATCAGAATTGGTGTTCAGATTCTGTTTTAATTCATTGGTAGTGGATATAACAGAAGTAAATAAAATAACAGCATAAGACACAAAAGATTTATCCTGGTTCTTCCCCTAACTGAGAGTACTCCAGTCTCCTTGCCTCATAAGAGATTTTCATTATAACCACTTCATGATTACAACCGCTCATGCATCTGCATAAGACTTTCACACTTGCTCAGACCAACTGCCTGAGACTTCCTTTGCTTAGAGCACATGTCTAAGACTTTCCCTTGCTCACACCTTCTGAACGAGCCACCTTGTCCAAGGTCTTCAGGTTAAGACTTCCCCTATACTTAGAGCACATGTCTAAGAATTCTTGCTCACGCCCTCTGACTGAGCCACCTGCTCTTCTGGTCATCAGACTGAGACTTCCCCTTGCTTAGAGCACATGTCTAAGGCTTCTCTTGCTCACGCCCCTCAGACGGAGACTTCCCCTCTGCTCAATCACACTAGCTGAATAAGACTTTCACAACTTAAGCACTTGAGCAATGAGACTTACATGGCTTAAGCATCTTGACTCAACACTTGTTGCTTGAATCCCAATGAGACAAGATTTTTACTCAAGCATATATCAAGAGACTTAATCTAAACTACTAAAGGCTCAATAGAATAGAGAACAAGGTGTACATGATGCATGCATCTGAGGTATAGGAAATCACCATAACAAAGACCTAAAGCTCTTAAGATTTCTAAGATATTTAATGGTAAGAAATCTTAAGGCTTTTACAATTACAACCTAAAACAGAAAATCTTCATATTATATTAGAGTTGATAATTTCTTGATCTTGCTACTCCTTAATCAGAAGAATCTTTGTTAAGATTCAAACTTGAATCTTCAGCCATATATATAGCCTTTGCAGAAATTAGCCGTTGAAGAAGTGACTTGATCAAGTGTCTTTGCCTTTACTCCATAGTACAAGAGACGTTGAAGATGGATGCATAGCAGATTCCAAAATCTAATGTGTAACGCTTTTAACCTTTGAGTCTTCAAGAGGTTTTGTACTGATAGAGCCGTTGGGAGCAGACGTCCGTAGAGCATGTCAACCTTTCTTGAGCCTTGCAATCTTTTAGACTTTAGCTGACAAGCTGATAAGACAATACATCTTGCTTTCTGCAGTACGTATAATCCATAGCTTTATCACCATCTCTGAATGGTACCAGATGCTAATATATAATTACCAAGTGTAGTAACTCATCTGAATGTTGAGGCCTTCAGCTCAGAGTCTGCGCCAAGCCACACTAGCAATTGTTCTTCAGACTCTGCCACCAGAAGCTAGCAATGAAGCAACTCCCAAGTGTGTCTAGATAAAACAGATTCTGATTGTTTATGTACAAGAATCTGCATAAATAAAACTCACATCAAATAAACCATTTTTCTTTTAATACTTTTTTATCATCAAAACTAAAAGAGAATATGTAATTAACAAATCTTGTTCTAACACTGTATTGCCAACACATAAACTGTGAGGATGAAGGTGTTGTTCTAGATATGCTCTTTTGGGAATCTTCTTTGCCTTTTCATCTTATTTTTGATAATCTATCTGACTTATCTAAAGTATTTAGTCTTAACTCCAAAGAGGGTCACAAAGTTTACTTGGGATTGACTGGCCGATTGGTGTTAATCAAACAAGGTAAATAGGTAGAATTCATGATAGATGAGAATGAGATTATGAGATTCTGCAACAGAGTTTGTGTGCCAGATGTACCAGAGCTTAAGAAGAGAAATCTTGAGGAAGATCATAGTAGTAGTCAGAGTATCCATCCATGTGCTATTAAAATGTATCAAGATCTAAAGAAGATGTTTTGGTGGTCAGGAATGAAGAAGGATGTTGCTGAGATTGTGTATGCGTGTTTGAGTTTTCAGAAGTCGTAGATAGAGCATCATAAGCCATCAGGATTGATGAAACCGTTGAGTATTCCCGAGTGGAAGTTAGATAGCATTTCTATGGATTTTGTGACTAGTTTTCCGATGACCGCGAAGGGAAGTGATTCGATTTGGATGGTGGTAGATAGATTGACTAAGTACCCTCATTTCATTCTGATAAATATCAGTTATTCGTTGCAGAAGCTTGCGAAGATTTATATTTAGCAAATAGTCAAGTTGCATGGTATTCCTTCGAGTATTGTTTCGAATAGAGATCCGAAGTTCACTTTAAGGTTCGTCGGCGTCGCTGTTCTGCCCTCTTTCTAGATCTGTACTCAGTTTTTCGTTTCAAGCCATCAACTCTCATGGGAGACACTAATTTAGTCACATTTACTAAGGATATGCTTATCTCGTGTGAGAAACTAATCAAGACATCCAACTATAGCGTATGGGTTGGTGCTGTCAAAATGTCGTTTCATGGTCAAGAATATAAAGATCACTTAACCGGGCGCGCTGCCATGCACGGTAGTTCTTTAGGGCCGCTGACGCGCTATCACACGCGACTAGAACGGTGACGCGTTAGATCCACGTGCGCCAGGAGAAGCAATGCGTGAGGGCGTGTGGGAAGGCATGCGACACGATTTTGGGGATG
The DNA here is from genome assembly GCA_022829125.1 of Lathyrus tuberosus. Classification (NCBI taxonomy): domain Eukaryota; kingdom Viridiplantae; phylum Streptophyta; class Magnoliopsida; order Fabales; family Fabaceae; genus Lathyrus; species Lathyrus tuberosus. Next base: position 11,107,716 of record JALAZF010000098.1, on the reverse strand, counting down.
AGCCAATCTAGAAGAGACGATTCTGGAGGTATAGGTATCTCGCTGAAAGATCATCGGGATCGACAACACTAACAGAGGTAGTGCCACTTGTGGTCTGAAAAAGCGGAAAGGAAAAGAAATTATGAAAGACAATGGGTCAACCAACTATAGATATCATGTTTGATTGTGTTTCTGTGTGTCAAATATAATCTCACATACTGTATATTTATATGCAAATATGGTTAAATATGGTTGTACACCATAGATAATAATTTAATAACACTTATGACTAATTAAATATCAAATATTACTAATTGAATTTTAACGAACTCTTAACATTCTGAGTCTCATAACATTAAGCCTTGTGTTTTTCCAAATGCTATTTTTTTTAGAGAGTAATTACACCGAGCCATGTGTAAATAAGGAAGGTTATTAAGTAGTCATTATGATAAATAAGTATGATAAAATATGGTAATTAAGATTTCCTATTATTTAAGTTAGTTATGTGTGTTTAGTTCAAAATAACCCTTTAGTCATGTGCAAAGCTAAAATACTTTATGGGTAGACTTTGAAATGTGTATAATAATAATTTTTTTTATAATTGAGAATAAATATTATGATTTTTTTAATTATTTCTCTTAAATATCATACTCCCTCCTTCTCATATATAATAGGCGTTCTTTTTAAAAAAATTACATTTTTTAAAATAATGATTAATTGTGTTGATTTTCACTTTTTTTTAAATAACTTTATTAATAATAAGTAGTGGAATAATTACATGATTTAAAATACAATAAATAAGAATAAGTTAGTGGAAAGAACTAATAAATATCATTGTTGTGGTCACAAACGATACCTTTCAACAAATAAAGATTGAGAAATTGAATTTTTGGGGGACCAATAAAATAGTTAGAACAAAGAGAGAAAGAAAAAAGGATAAAGAAGAAAGAAGAAAGAAGGAAGAAGGATTCTTGGGCAAACTGTTTTCTATTCACTTTCTCATTTAGGGTTTACAAATGATTACAAGTGAATAACACAATTGGTTTCACTCAACAACCTGAGTGATCTAGCCTATTTATAGACTAAATAGCTAACTTACATTACAAGTTAACTAAACAATTGGATCTATAACACAAGGCCTAATTCGACATAACATTTCGACAATACATATTAGAACTGACTTCAATTACAATATGTAACCCTTCGATATCAGCATGCGAACCATCTTTGACTTCATGATCTCATGTTGAAACACATAAAAGTTATCCCTCGACAGAGCTAGAGTTCGACCCAAAATCTCACAAATCTTCACCTTGGATCTAACTCTACAAACAACATGGAATAAACTAGCTTTCATCATGCAGCTTTATCAACTGCATACAGTGAAAAAACTTGCAACTCGACAATGTCTCGATGATCATATCAGCAGCATTGTCATCAGTCGAAACCTTCAGCACCTGGACTTTACCACGCTCGATTATCTCTCTGACAAAGTACAGCCTAACATCGATGTGTTTGGTCGCTCATGATAGGCTGAGTTCTTTGACAGATGTATTGCACTTTGACTATCACATTTAACAGTGATACTTCGACCTTGAAGTTTCAGCTCCTTTGCAAAACCTTCAAGCCACAATGATTCTTTCACAGCTTCAGTGAGGGCAATATATTCTGCTTCAGTGGTTGATAAGGCAAGAACCTTTTAAAGTGTTGCTTTCCAACTGATTATTGTGCCGGACATAGTGAACACATATCCAGAAATAGACTTTCTGGAATCCATACAACCTGCATAATCAGAGTCGAAAAATTCTTCGATTTTTATTTTGCTATCACCACAGGATCCACCATAAATCAAGGCACTTCTCAGAGACCCATCTATGTATCTAAGAATCCACTTCAAAGCTTGTCAGTCCGTCTTTATAGGATTGGCCATATACCTGTTTACAGTGCGCCTTGTAATTGGGTTGGGCACCCCTTGTGCATCTTTTAATCTATTTGCTTATAAAAAAAATTTAAACTTGTTTTAGACTTATTGAGAATTTAATATTTTATAGCTATCTATAATATAGGAAAACAAATTGTTCTGGTTAATACATTTTTAACCTTTTGTCTCTATCCTCCACATCATCAAATTAATGGCAAATTAAGTCTTTAAACACAAAAATCCAACAATTGTGTCAGTAAGTTAAAATGGAACTACCAATTACATGTTTGGTTTGCCACTTTATTGCCTAATCTGATGAAAAAACAATTTGTTTACTTTCTTTCCAGTTACTATTCTAACTAAGGCATCATGTTGGAAAAATAACCCTGAACCATAGAAATCAGATTTTTCAACTTTTAGTCTTTCCCAATGATGCACTGTTCTTACGGCAAAGATGAGATAACAAGTTTTGTGATCATTTCTTTTCTACATATCAACCATGATTTTTTTGAACTCACAAAATATAGTGGTTTAAAGCAATCCATCTGTAGTTGCGTTGAAGATTTACCCTATTCTTTTCATCTCACCTTATTTCTTCTACACCACAAAAATGGTTTGAAGCAACTCTTCACTTTTACAGCTTTGAACTTTTTATGTTTTTATGTAGTTTTAATCTTTCATTGATTTGCCATTATTTCAAATATATACTTCTATAAAGGGGTTTTCCTTCTATTTCTACTGCAATCATTCTTTGTTTCAATTTTTTACTTTGCAAAATATCATAAACACATGCAAAAAAAACCTTAGTTGGGTCCTTCCGGTGGACCAGATCTCATTGTTGATGATGGTGGTGATGCCACTCTGTTGTTGCTTGAATTTCAGTTTTTGATTTGAGAGGGTTTTTCAGGTTTGATGTTTGAATTTTTTATTGCTTTATTTCATTTTTGCAAATGCACACCATCTGTTTGATAAAATATTTTAGAGGATCACATTTAAAAAAATTATTTTGCAATTTTCAACTGAATGCTTATTGTTTTGTCACGTTTTCTGACAGGGATATATTTGATCTCCGCATTTGAAATGCGTCGTTGGATTATGCCGTTGTTGGATTATGAACGACGTCATATTTTTGCCTATTTTCAGCTCGTGATTCGGTATTGGATTCACCTATTTTAAAAGGTAAATGTTACTTATAATTATGTGTCTGTATCTTCATTTTCATTATGTGGATATGTAAGCTTTGAAACATTAGCGTTACATTTTAATTTCTCTTCAATTTTTCAGACAAAAATGGTAACTATGTGCCTCTTCAGACAAGGTAACTTTTTTTCTTTACACATGAAGTTAAATAGTCTTTCATATTCTAATAAAATTCTAATCTTGATGTACTTGTATTCATTTTCCTTTTGCAGCACTGAAAGTTAGTTTTAACCTTCTAACTATGCAGCATGTTGTTCAAAGGCCTAAACAATTAATTCCATTTTATGTGGTTAGTTCTGTTTAAACATAATAAGAGTTATATTTTACTGTCATTAGTTTTGTTACATTGAGTGTGGTTTGGGAGAATCCAGACTCTCTAACTCTTAGTAGTGTTCAAGAGAGATTATTAGCAATTATTATTTTTGTTATTGTTGTTGTCTTTTGTATTCCAAGGTCTGTTACCATTTTTGAACTATCAAGGCAGTAGTCTCCATATTGAATAATATAAGTTACTGCTCAGTTTCACTTTCTATCAGTTATAGTTTCTACCAGGTTCTATCACTGGTATCAGAAAATCGATCCTTTTCCCCTGTATATGGTCCAAACACGCAGACAAATGAAAACAAGATTGCAATTTCTTGAAGGAGAATATAAGGATTAAGTAACCACAAGTTATGAAGTAAACAAGTTGCGAAAACAAATAGAAGTGCAACAGGCTGGAGTGCAAGGAAGAATAAAAGAGTTAAGTGAAAATCTAGCTCAATGCTTCTTGTTCCTGCTTTTACTATTATAAGTGGGGAAAATATGTTGGAAATAATTTGGCCATTGAGGTATAGTTTTTATTGTAGAGTATTTTTTTTTTAATTCTCAATAGTGTTTGAGTTATTTTATGTCTATTGAGTTATAGTTTTTATTGCAGTGTAATTTCTTAGAAATTCTTAATAGTAATTTCTCATAAATAATTTGGCTAATCTCATAAATTCTCACTTATTTGTGTTAAGAATTTTTTCATGTATAAATGCAGAAACATAATTCCTTATAAATATTCAAAATGTTTCAGCCATTACAAATGAGATTGTGTCTGTTACAATTGCGATTGCGGCATTTCAAGCTTTGTGGTAGTGATACTACAATTGTGATTGTTTCTGTTGCGCTTCCGGCGATACAAGCTTTATGGTTGCGGCATTACAATTATGAATGTTTCCGTTGTGGTTGCATTAGACTTTTCAATAAATTGGAACTCCAAGTCGATTCGATATTGTATTGGAATGGTTTAATAATTGGTTGTTATAATTTCTTTCTTCAAATAGATTAATAATTTGTAAAAGTAGTAATTTATAATAATAATAAAAATTAATGTGAATTATTGTGCAAACAATGTTTCATTTTTTATAATTTTTTTTCTTAGCGAGTTCTCATTTTAGCCCCTGACAAAGTTTTTTTCTTAATTAGATTCCCTCACTTAGGCCCCTGACTGTCACATTGCAACAAAGATTCCTTTCTATTGCTTGCGTGACAGTCCATGTGGCATTTTTAATATTTTTTTTTTATTTATTATTATTATTATTATTTTTTTTTTTTTTTTTTTTTTTTAATTTTTTTTTTTTTTTTACGTTTATTTTTTGTTTTTTTTATAATTTTTTTTTCTTTTTTTTTTTTGTTTCGTTTTTATTTATATATTTTTTTTTTCGTTTTTGGACCTAATTTTTATTTTTAATTCTATTTCAAACAAATTGTTATTTTAAAAATTAGTTTAATTAGGCCGCAAACAAACACACACAAGCCCATTATAACTCCACTTTTTATGTCCCATATATTATTTCACTTGTTATATGATTGACAAGTAACATATGTAAACACTTTCATTTAGTAAATAGTTTTCGATGTGGGACACTTGTGAGTATTAGCCTTTTGGACTCTTCTCTTTGGATTCAAGATAGATACAACAACCTTATCCTCCCCTTACATGCACATTCATATGTTCTTTGTACAAAAAATTGTCCATACCAAAGGATAATGATATAGTAAGTTGAAAACTATATTATATCATACACTCTAAGTTGATGGAGGTGGTCGTGTGGAACTGTGTGGGTTGAGTTCGAGAAAGAAAAGATACAAGATGGGGGTGGTGGTTGTTGCAGCAAGGTTGAGTTGTTATGTTGTTTCGATGGAGTGAAGGTTTGTTGTTGTGAACTTTTTTATATTGTATGAACATAACTTATGGTGTGAACATGGCAGTAGCAAGTTACCATTTTCATGAGGATGTGGACGGTTGTGTTATGGTTATAGTATAGATATGATGTTACAATATGGTGATAGAGGTTTGGAGAGTGATGAGAGCTTGAGATTCTTGTTTATTAGGGTGTGTGGTATTGTTGTGTTGTGAGTATGCTTTGTATTGAGTTTTGGATGGTTGATGAGTATTGAAAACAATGGAGAAGAAATGAAACAATACTGTAGCGAAAAAAGAAGAAGTGGAGAGAGGTTATAAAGATGGTTGATGAGTGTTGTAATATACGGGAAGAAGTATGTGGTGTTTGTGTTCTCCTCTCAAATTATTAACATATATGAAGTGTTTTTGCTGGTAAAGTTTCAACAGGTTTGAAGTGTTTTCAATGTCCTACATCGGTTGGTTAGGGGGCACCACTAGTGTTTATAAAGAAATCACTCATAAGTATTGTTGAATTGAAATTAGTATGAGAATAAATGGATTAGTATGATAATAAATTGAAATAAATGGATTAGTATAATGAAACTAATTTTTAAAATAACAATTTGTTTAAAATATAATTAAAAATAAAAATTAGGTCCAAAAACGAAAAAATAAAAAAATAAAAAAATAAAAAATATATAAATAAAAACGAAAAAAAAGAAAAAAAAAATATAAAAATTATAATAAAAACAAATTAAAAAAATAAAAAAAAATAAATTTTTTTTTTAAAAAATTAAAAAAAAAAAATAAATAAATAAAATAAATAAATAAAAATAAAATAAAATAATAATAATAAAATAATATTAAAAATGCCACGTGGACTACCACACAAACAATAGAAAGGAATCTTTGCTGCAATGTGGCAGTCAGGGGCCTAAGTGAGGGAATCTAATTAAGATTAGGGGTTTTTTAAAAAAAACTTTGCCAGAGGCTAAAATGAGAACTCGCTAACATTGCAGGGGGTTGTATATTTAACCCTAATTATTTTTATTAATGTTTATTTTATGCAAAATTGATAGATTTGATCTATCAGTCTCTCAACTCTCTGTCACTTTAACTTATAAAGTTGTTATCATTTAAGAGTTTAAAGTTGTAGTTGATGATGTGGCACTGGAAAATAACATATTTTGTTACCATACACTAAATTATTTGAATCATTTAAATAATAATAAAAAATATGGATATTAATTCATAGTATGAAAAAAATAGTAACTCCTTTTTTTATAATTTTATTTATAGGTTTTTAAATAAATTAATTAAATGAGGAAAAGTGTATTATTAATGCATATTTTTTTATAAATGAAATAAATCAATTGTATTTAATTTTTAATTTATACTAAGATATTACTCTATTTTTTATAAACGGAATAAATCAATTGTACTATAAATATCCTTGATCACCTATTTTTAATAATATAGAATTATGATTTGCTTGAATAAATAAGAAAATTATTTCACAAATACATTATTTTATAAATATGCTTTAGAAAATTATTTCACAAATAAGAAAATTATTATTTATATTATAATAATTGATCGTACCTGGATCAGACAGTTGTTCAATGGTCAGCAACGTCGTATGGACTTCAACTCCGGTGATGATGATACGCCCGGGGGGGAGGGGGTGTGCCTGCAAGGTACTCTGACGCTCAAGTAAGAAAGGGAGTAAGCAAGTACAGAAAAACAGGTGAGAGTTAGAATATGTTGTCTAACCTGACCTTCTCAAGTGAGAGGGTATTTATAGAGAGCCCCCAGCGCGGGGCCAACGGTTACTTGCACTGGGCTGGATTGCAAGGCCCAATCCAAGTAACTGTCAGGGCTTACGTGGCGTAGTGAAGACCAGCACGTGGTCTTCGCCCTGGTGTAACGGTCCCTAAATCTTTGGAAGTAGGGCAGACCGATTCCTTCGGGAGTGGGAAGTTACAAGAGAACGTGTCCTCGCGGGGAGGAGCACGTAGGTGTCGAGGAGAGGTGCGTCCACGAGCTATACGCCTCTGCCCGACGGGTCTTCTACCTCGTGTGTCCGACGTCTTAGGGGACTGGCACGTGCCCGACACGGAGGTGGCTTTTGACCTCGTTGGGCCTTCGTTAGTCATTGGGCTTGGGCCTTCCCGACCGTAGGGCAGGCGCTGGCCCAGTCCGGAACAGGAGCCCCCCAAGTCGTTGTTCTGAGGTGTCAGAGTAATGACTTAAGGGCCAGTAATATGTCGAGGACGTATCCCGTCGGGGAAGGGATTCTAGACGAGGAGTGGTCGGCAACTAGGAAGAAATAAGTCAACTTGCTCGTGCTAGTCTGGTCGAGGTCTGGCGACGTTGCGGGGATGCGAGAATTTTGAACCAAGAAGAACAGAAGGACGCGTGTTGGGGAATGAAACGACATGCGTGGGAGAGCGTGTGCTACGTGTCGCAACTCATCATTGCCTAGGGCGGCTACGCTAGGGTAGCATAATCGATTGCCTAGGAGCCCTCGAGACTCGTGAGACCCTTATAAATAGGGGTCATCTCATCTCATTTGCACTTTTGCTCCCCCTTTGCTCAAATTCACTCTTTCTTCCTTCTCTATTTCGCCACCGTACGCCGCCACCAACTGTCATGCCGGAACCCTACCGGAAGTGTGTTTCAAGTAAGTTTCTCTCTTTTTTCTCCTTTCGTTTGCATTTATAGGGTGGTTTCATGGTGAACTGATGAAGTTCTCATGGAAATCACGAAATCTCTGGTGAAAACGGCAGGATTTCTTAGTTTCTTGTTGCGTCTCACGGGGAGAATGGATGAGTATCCCGGGACACGAAGAATGTCCCGAGGACACGAGATGAAACCCTCGGGGTCCTCGCCAATATCTCTTCTGTGTGAAGGAATCCTCCCAAAGCGGCATACCGGTGACCTGAGGATGGTCACGGGGACGCTCGTCGGTTGTCGCGGGGACGTGGGCAAGCATGACCATCTCGAGATCTCGACGCTCCCTCTTCGCCCTTTCACTTGAACAGCGGTGGAGGGGTGAATTTGATATGGATCATCGAATTCACCATTTCCTTCTGCTTTTCAGGTATATGGAAGCTTTGTCCTTTTCTGTGGCCGTGGGATCGTTGGACGTCGACGACCAGCCCGACTCTCCAATGGCGGCAATCACTAGGGTCGAGGAACGTCCCCTCGCGGAGTGGGTTAGCGATGAGCCGTTAAACATGGCTTCCCAGTTCGTCGACGAGGACGAAGACAATATTTTTTGCACAGTCGAGCACCAGCTGGTGGGTTCCTCGAAGTCGTGGAAGGTGTTCCGGCCTCAAGCACACCATTGCATCTGCTCGACATATCGAGGGATGAGGTTCCCTCTTTATGAGTTCATGTTCAACAAGGCGGGGTGGCGTTTGCCCTTTATGGATTTCCGACAAGCAGTGTTCGTTTGGTTGCGCCTGGCGCCCTCGCAGCTCCACCCCAACTCCCTCGCTTTTATCCGAGCTTTCGAGCTCGTTTGTAAATATCTCCAAATCGGGGCAACCGTGCCTCTCTTCTTTCGTATCTTCCACCTCCAGCGACAGGCCTCCGATGACAGACATGGTTGGGTGTCTTTTAAACAAACGAGCAGTCTCTTCCACACCTACCTGGATTCTGTTCGCGACTTTAAATACCGATATTATATCGTGAGGCCGGTCACGCTTGAAGCTGTGAATTCGGTGTATCGCCGAGTTTCCCGCGAAGTGGACGGGCAGACGGAGGAGGTCCTCGAACTGAGATTCCCCTTGTTCTAGACGGAAGAACACTTCAAAAAGGGGACGGACAACTACAAAGTCAGTCCTGGCCGTCTTAACGAGGGGGATCGCCTGGCCTACGAGAGGATAGTCGCTTTTGTCAACGGTTTTAATAAAGCCAAGCTCGTGACGATAGACGGGGAACTCGTCCGGGGAGACGACGAGCAGGTGTTGACGAAGCGCCGTTTGATCAATACGAGGGCCCTCCTAGAGACGTTCTCCGATGAGGATGCCCTCGAGCTGCTAGGTGGTGACATCCTCTTCGACTCACTTTTTTCTTCGTGTCCTGGTCTATGATTTACTGACATTTATTTTCTTTTTGCAGGTAAGATGTCGACTGCTGAGGAGCGCTTCAAAAAGTTAAAGGCTACCCGCATTTCGAGGAAGAGAGGTAAAGGCTGCATCGAGCAACTTCGATCGCAGGTCCTCGGTCCTACTCCGGCCACCGGGGATTCTTCTGGTTCTCCCCAGGACAACGACTCCCCCAACACTCAGAACTCCCCGAAGAGACAACGGCTTGTTGATCTGGTGGACGTCGACCTCACCGAGGATGAAAGCCCTCCTGCTGTGAAGTTTGTGCTCCCGACTTGCCACTCGATGCCGAACTTCTTCACGGGGAAAAATTCCTTGTGTGTTGGTGCCCCCGAAGCTCAGACCATCTTGGGTGTCGACAGGGTTTCTCGGAGAAGGGCGCTGGTGGAAGATGTGTCCGCGGTGATGCGGGTTTACGCTACTGCCTTGGTTCTGAATGACGAGGCGTACACAGAAGACGAGCTGAACAGGTTGTGAGAGAGTTTTCGGTCCATCTCAGCTGAAATGGAGAAGGTGGGCAAGGAGCTGGCTGACTGCAAAAGCCAGAACCAGGCCCAGGTCGAGCTTCAAGGGAAGTTGGAGGAGAGGTTGAAGAATGCTGAGGAGGAGAGGAAACGTCTCTTGGCGAGGAACGTCGAGCTGGAAGAGTCTGTTCGTCAGGCCGAGGAGGAGAGGGAACGACTCTCGGCGAGGAATGCTGAGCTAGAAGAGGCTGTTCGTCCTGCTGAGGAGGAAACTGATGAGGACAGGTTGTTGACTTCTCGGGCAGCGCTGATAGCGAAGCTCAGGGAAGCCGAGCAGGACAACCTCGTGGCGGCGGACATAGGCTTCCAGAAAGCTGTGGAGCAGCTTCGGGTCCTCAACCCCGACCTTATAACTGAAGGAACTGACCCCGACTATGAGGTGGTCGACGGTCAGATCGTGCAACCGATGCAAGAGGACGAGGTCGGCGGGGGGTCGGAAGAGCACGGGCAGCCAGAGGGGACCGTCACCGATTAGATCTTTCCTCTCTTGTCTTGTTTGGCCTGCGAGCCATTTTATTTTTTGATGCCTATGTCCGGCCTGCGTGCCAGGGGCTTTTTGATACTTATCTGTAACACCTGTACAATGGGCTTCTGCCGGCTTAATGCATTTTCGTTTATCTGCTCGTGTTATGCTTGTATGTTTTCTCTTGTGTGTGATGTTATTGTATTTGTTATACTTTGTTTATTTTTGAAGTAATAGAGATTTTGGGGCTTACTCGACTTCGATAATCCTCGACTGCGTGGAGAGCTGGTCGAGTGGCCGAAAGTGTATTCCGACCTTCAACGAGGCTAAGAACCCGGTCGAGGTCTTAGCTTCGTGGTGTGAACTTCCCATCGCGAGTTGGGTGTTCTGCCTAATTGGTACGACGATGCAGGAGCTCGATCGAGGTGTCCTCATCGGATCAAAGTGTTCGCGCACACACAACGCAACCCTTGACCATTGTGTTTTGTATAGGGGTGTCGCGCTCGTACCCTAGTCCATCCCCATAACCGCGATGCTAGTGTGTCGCGGGCAGTGCTTAACTGTAATACTGTTTTAGCTTCTCAGCATTCCATGGTTGAGCAAGTTCTTCCCCGTGTAAATTTTCGAGGAAGTAGGCTCATGTCCCCGTTTTCGTGCGGACGCGTTACGGGCCCTCCCAGTTCGCGGCGAGTTTCCCTTCTCGCGAATCTTTCTGGTTCCTTCGCAGGACGAGGGTGCCTACTTGAAAATCAGGTTTAATAACTTTGTCGTTATAACGTAAAGTTATTTTTTGTTTAAGTGAAGCTTCTCGGAGAGAAGCGCCCGAACGCGTCTCCTCGACGAAATCGAGCTCTTCCCTCAGGGCTTCGTTGTTCGCGTCTCCATCGAGGGGGGCTTCCGTCCTCCTCGAGGGTTCCCTGATCTCCACGGGGATCACCGTTTTTGTTCCGTAGGTTAGACAAAAGGGTTCTCCCCGGTCGTGGAATGCGGGATTGTTCGGTAGGCCCAGAGGACGCTGTGTAGCTCCTCGACCCACCGTTGTTTGGCGTTGCCTAATCGACGTTTCAGTCCTCGGAGGATTACTCTGTTCGTCGCTTCGGCTTTCCCGTTCGTTTGAGGGTGCTCGACCGACGTGAAGTGCTGCTTCGTGCCCAGTTTGGTGACGAAGTCTTGGAAGTTCCTGTCGGTGAATTGTGTTCCGTTGTCGGTGACAATAGCTTGGGGCATGACGAATCGGGCGAAGATGTTCCTCTTGTAGAAACGTAGTATGTTGAAGGCCATGATTTTGGCCAACGCTTCCGCCTCGATCCACTTCGTAAAATAATCCACCCCGACAATGAGGTATTTGTTTTGATACGATCCCACGACGAAAGGTCCGAGGATATCCATCCCCCACCACGCAAACGACCACGGGGAGGATAGTGTTTTGAGCTCGTTAGGAGGAGCGAGGTGCATATCCCCATGTCGCTGGCATCTATCGCACTTCTTGACGTGTTTCTTGGCGTCTTGTTGCATGGTGGGCCAGTAATACCCTGCCCGAAGTGCTTTACGGGCTAACGATCGTCCACCGAGGTGCTGTGCATTGATTCCCTCATGGATTTCCTGGAGTATGCCGGGGACCTTGGTCTCCTCGACACACCTGAGGAGGGGAGTAGAAAACCCTCGCCGGTATAGCTTATCCTCGACTATCGCGTACGAGCACGCCCGCCGCTTCACCATCCCCGCTTCCTTGGGTTCTTCGGGCAGTTTGCCCGTCGTGAGGTACTCGTATACCGGGGTTATCCAGTAATTGCTGTCCCCGATGGCGTTCACGTCTGCCACCGGAACGGGTTTGTCGATGCTCGGGCGGGAAAGCACTTCTTGTATGACGGATTTTTTTTCGCCTTTCTTCTTTGTGCTTGCCAATTTGGACAAGACATCCTGCTCGGGTATTGTGCTCACGAGGGATGTGGGTTACCTCCACGGAGAAGAATGTTTTCATCTTTTCTTTCACCAAGGTCAAGTATTCAATGAGGCTGTCGTTCTTGGCCCGGTACTCTCCTCGGACTTGCGAGGCCACGAGCTGGGAGTCGGTGAAGATTTTGACCTCCTTGGCACCGAGGTCCTCGGCCAACCGAAGCCCGGCGAGGAAAGCCTCGTACTCTGCTTGGTTGTTCGACGTCGAGAAGGATAGTTCGAGGGAAACCTCGATCAGGATGCCTTCCTCGTTTTCGAGGATAATGCCCGCCCCGCTTCCCTTCGTACTGGATGCTCCGTCGACATAGATCGTCCACTTTTGGGATCCGTTGGTCGAACGTTCCAGGACGGTCATCTCCGCCACAAAGTTGACCAATACCTGAGCCTTCAGGGCTTTCCTTCCCTCGTATTGAATGTTGAATTCGGCGAGTTCGAGCGACCATCTGAGCATCCTCCCCGCCATATCTGGTCATCCAAGGAGTTGCCTTATAGGCTGTTCGGTCCTCACGACGACAATGTGGGCTAGGAAGTAATGGCGCAGCCTCTTGGCTGCGGTGACGAGGGCCAGGGCGACTTTCTCTATCTGCTGATACCTGAGCTCGGGGCCTTGGAGGGCTTTACTCGTGAAGTAAATCGATTTCTGCCCGTCCGGGGTTTCCCGGATGAGGACGGCGCTGACCGCTTCACTCGTGATTGCGAGATACAAGAACAGTGTCTCCCCGTGATCAGGCCGTGAGAGGACCGGGGGTCGCGATAGGACTTGTTTTAGGTGGAGATGCGTCTGCTCGCACTCTTCGCTCCATTCAAACGTCGCTTTTTGTCGAAGAAGTTTGAAAAACGGGAGCGCGTATTGTGCAGACTTGGCGACGAAGCGGGAGAGGGTGGTGAGCATCACGTTCAATGATTGTATTGACTTCTTCGAGTCCGAAGTAGGGATCTCGGAGAAAGCCCTACACTTGTCGGGGTTGGCCTCGATTCCTCGCTCTATGAGGTAGAAGCTGAGGAACTTACCTGCCCGAACGCTGAAGGTGCATTTGTCGGGATTGAACCTCATGCGGCATCTCCTCGTTGTGTCAAACACCTTCTTGAGGTGCACGACATGGTCGACTTCCTCCGCGGATTTGAGGATCATGACGTCCATATAGACCTCGAGCATGTCGCCGATTTCAGCCCAGAAAATCTTGTTCATCATCCGTTGGTAGGTCGCCCCGGCGTTCTTCAGGCCAAAGGGCATTACGTTGTAGTAGTAATTGCCCGACTCGGTCATGAAGGTCGTGTGCTGTTTGTTGACCTTATCCATGGGAATTTGGTTGTATCCCGAGTAGGCGTCCATGAAGGATAATAGTTTGTAACCTGCAGAGTTGTCGACCAGCTGGTCGATGTTAGGCAAGGGATACAATCTTTCGGGCATGCCTGGTTAAGATCCGTATAGTCAACACACATCCTCCATTTTCCATTATTCCTTTTTACGAGTACAACGTTGAACAACCAGGTTGTGTATCTGGCCTCCGAAATAAAATTCGCATATAGGAGGTCTTTTACAGCTTTTTCAGTAGCCTCCGCTTTTTCGGGAGACTCCTTACGCCTACGTTGAGCTATGGCCCTAGCGGCCAGATCTACTGCGAGCTGATGGCAAGCCAACTCGGGGTCAAGGCCAGGCATCTCGGGGGTGCTCCATGTGAACAGATCAGCATTCTCCCAGAGACATGCCTTCAGCTGCTCCTTCGCCAGGTCGGGGATCCTGGTGCCAATCTTCACGTTACGGTCTGGATCGTCCCCGAGGGCCACGAGCTCAAAGTCTCCGTCTGGGATGGGGCGCGTTGGGGGGAGAGGCCGCCCGTTGTTTTCTGCCTGGAGGTCGAGGTCCGCTGCTCCGCCCTCTTCGTGCTCGTCCAGGAACCTGCTGTCGAGGTCGGCCGCGTTGACGCGCGGGAGAGGCCTCTGTACGGTGTCCGTGGATGGCTTTGCTCCGGTCTTGGGCTTGGTGCCGATGGAACTCATGCCTTTGATCGCAGCGTCGAAGCACCTCCTGGTCGCGTCTATGTCCCCGTGCATCGTAACTACACGTCCCCTGGCCGTGTAGTACTTCATCTTGAGGTGGACCGTTGATGGCACTGCTGTGAGTTCGGCCAGGGTGGTCCTCCCGAGGATGCAGTTGTAGAGGGATGGGCATTCAACCACCAGGAAGCGGGTCTTCACTTGGCGGGCGGTGTCTTCGGCCCCGAATGTGACCATCAGTTCAACGTAGCCCCATGGTCTGGTGGTGCTGCCGTTGAACCCCTGCAGATCTGAACCGACGTACGGGGTCAGATATCTCTCGTTGAGCTGGAGATTCCCGAACAGATGGGCATATATGATGTCGACCAAACTTCCCTGGTCGACGAGGATCATTCAAACGTATAAATTTGCCATCTGTGCCCTGACCAAGAGGGGGATGGTGGCTTTGGGCGCTCAGCCTAGGAGCTCTTCAAGGTAGAAGGTGATAGGGTTTGATTTCCCTTGCACCTTCTCGAGAGTAGTGGTCTTCGCCGATGTTGCGGACTCCAGTTCGTCAAGTTTCCACTTGATCGACTCGACGGACACCTTCTCGTAACCACCCTCGGAGATGACCATAGTCTTGGGGAAACCTTCCCATGTTCTGCAGGCAGCGACGGGGTCTTCATGGGGGAAGTTTGCCCACATGCTTCGAACTGCTTCTTGGCCCTCGATGCCTTCGGGGACAAATAAGTCTTCGGGTCGAGTGACGCTGAGGGCGACCTGAAGCCGACTCTCGTCGGGAGGGGGTGTCGTTTCCTCGATGTTTTAGACTTCCCGGGAACTGGGACGAGGAGCGTCATTCTTCTGGGCGTATTTCTTTAAGTGCCCTTCCTTAATCAGGATCTCAATTGCATCTTTGAGATGGATGCAGTCCTCCGTTACATGTCCATGGCTCCGGTAGAACCTGCAATACTTGGACCTGTCCGTGTTTGATTTGGGGGTCGTTGGCTTCGGAAAGCGGACGCCTCCTTTAAGAAATTCCGAGTTGGAGCACTCGGAGAGGATTCACGCACGGGGAGCGTTGAGCGGGGTGTATTCCGTGAACCGGCCAGTTGGTCCGCGCGGTTCACGAGGATCCCGGGGGCGATTTTCTTTCTTTCTTTCTCCTCCTCGTCGGGGAGGAGAGTCTTCTTCTTTGTGGCCGCGGGGGCCTTCCTTCCGCCTCGACTCAAGGGCGATCTACGCTGCCTCCAACTCCTCGAGCTCGATGTACGACTGAGCTCGTTGGAGGAGGTCCTCCAGGCGGCGAGGTCTGCGGAGGCCCACGGACTTGGCAAAATCGGATCTAAAACGTAGTTCGTGGATGATTAAATACTTCTTCATGTCGTCGGTCGTATGAACCTCGACAGCTTCCCTGTTGAATCTCTCAATGTAGTTCCTGAGAGATTCGTTCTTCCCCTGGAAGATGCTCTCTAGTGCAGCCTCCGTCTTCGGGTGTCGACGAGACGCTGTGAAGTGTTTGGTGAAGCGTTGTCTTAGTTGCTTCCAGGATGTGAACGACTCGGGTGCCAGACCCTTGTACCAAGTCATGGCACCCTTCTGTAAGGTGGTGGGGAAAACCCTGCACTTAATGGCTCCCCTGACATTTCTGAAGTCGAGCATGGCTTCAAAACTTTCGACGTGATCGTCGGGGTCGGCCAGGCCGTCGTAGGTCCCTAGTGGCGGGGGTTTCTCCATGCCCGCAAGAATTGGGGCGTCCATGATCTCCCATGATAGGGGGGTCCTCTGGTCGTCGTCGTCGCTTCCGGTCGAGGACCTCGAAGGGGATCAGTGATGTCGACCAGGTTCTTGTCGTGGAGGGGAATTCCTTGAATGGTTCCTCGACGTCTCCTCGGTGGTCTTGGTCTTCTTGGTAGTTGAGGAGGGCCTGGGTTCCTTCCGAGGCGAGGAACGATGGCGCTTTTGGGAGATCACCGACTGAGGGCGTTCGAGGCGCGGCCCTCACGCACCGGCGTGGGGGTTCGAGATTTTTCTGAATGAGTCCTTCGCGGGGAAGGAGAACGACGAGGTGAAGGTGGGCGACGATGTCTTCGCGGGGAAGATCGTCGTGCCCGCCCTCGCTCGAGTGCTTCAATTCTAAGATTCTGATGCATGATCAGCTGGTTGGTCTGATTAACCAAGGCAAATAGGGCCACGGTGCTCGAATCTGCATTAGGCGGAGGAGCAACTGGCTGAAAGACGGCTTGCTGGTCGTCCTGGCGGGCGGCGTCGTAAGCCGTGTCTTGGGAGTCTGGGGAGGTGGTCTGCCCATCTCTTACGTCTCCTTCTTCGACGTTGAGGGCAGCAGAATCCTCACGGTGGTTTCCATTCTCGAGTTGCGCGAGGACGGTGTCCAGAGCTTTGTTCGCAGACGGGTTATTGGCCATGCTGGTGATGAACGAAATGAATGCTTTGGTTTATCGTTGAAGGAAAAACGGGGAAGCAATGTTTCCCACAGACGGCGCCACTGATTGTACCTGGATCATACAGTTATTCAGTGGCCAGCAGCGTCGTATGAACTTCAGCTCCGATGATGATGATACGGCCGGGGGGTGTACCTGCAAGGTACTCCGACGCTCAAGTAAGAAAGGGAGTAAGCAAGTACAAAAAAACAGGTGAAAGTTAGAATATGTTGTCTAACCTGACCCTCTCAAGTGAGAGGGTATTTATAGAGAGCCCCCAGCGCAGGGCCAACGGTTACTTGCACTGGGCAGGATTACAAGGCCCAATCCAAGTAACTATCAGGGCCTACGTGGCGTAGTGAAGAGCAACACGTGGTCTTCGCCCTGGTGTAACGGTTCCTAAATCACCGGAAGTAGGGCAGACCGATTCCTTCGGGAGTGAGAAGTTACAAGAGAACGTGTCCTCGCTGGGAGGAGCACGTAGGTGTCGAGAAGAGGTGCGCCCACGAGCTATACGCCTCTGCCCGACGGGTCTTCTACCCCGTGTGTCCGACGTCTTAGGAGACTGGCACATGCCCGACACGGAGGTGGCTTCTGACCTCGTTGGGCCTTCGTTGGTCATTGGACTTGGGCCTGCCCAACCGTAGGGCAGGCGCTGGCCCAGTCTAGAACAATAATTAAATTATATTGATTTATAGAAGAGTTTAATGGTAGTGCACTGTCAGTGTAAAAAAATATTACACATACATCCAATCAAAATATTTTAAAGTGTCAAATCATATAAATAATTTAAAATTTACAGGCTGACTTGGCAGGATACATGGTTGTCATTGGTTGACAATGTAAAAATAATTTACACAGTCAATGCACCATCCCTTTTCTCTTTATAGTAATATATAATTTCAAATTTATGATATTCTTATAAATAAAACTACTCTACCAATATAATAATATATTTTTACAATTTCCCTATTTTATGTTTGCAATCAATATCCCATTTTTATGTTTGCAATTAATATCATTTTTATATCATATTTTTCACATTTATGGGAGAAAGGTTTATAACGATAAAAATAAATATAAAAAATATTAACGGGTCAACTTCATCATTGATCAATATATATTTATCTATATAAAATACAAAAATATACTTAAACATAACACGGGAAAAAATGTGTTATTTTTTAATTATTTATGTTACTAATAAAGAAATAAATGAGACAAATATTTATAAGTAAAAAAATATTAGACAAAAAAACATAAATAATGTATGAATTAAATGATATTAAAATTATATGTTAATATAAACATAATGTGCATATCACACCATTATCAGTACGAATGCACGGGTATCCAGAATAGATTTTGTGTTAACCCACAGGTTATTACATTTCTGTACAATTAAAAAAAATAAAACTAAATATATCTTAAATAATGTATGAATCCAAACACGGGGGCAAATGTATTAATTTATGTTATTAATGTTTATTTATACAATTAAAATAATATTTTTAAATAATATGTTATTAGTTGATAATTATAAAACTAAATGATTGCATAAATATTTTTTATAAATAATGGAAAAACAAATTTAATTTTTACATACTGGAAAATATATAGTTGATCCAAATATTTGTATATATGAAATAATTATAGTTATGCTACAAATATAAATAAAAATATATTTTTCTTTTGAAAATAATAAACTTTCTTTGTTAAATAATTTTGTCTTTGTATTTTTTTTCATTTTTATTATATTTTTGAAACAAATGCGTATAACAGAATGGTATCCGTGCGAATGCACGGGTATCCCACTAGTTTATAAAATAAAATTATAAAATAGATTCATATTACAATATAATAATTCTGATCGTACCTGGATCAGACAGTTAGATAGTGGCCAACAACGTCGTGAAACCTTCAGCTCCGGTGATGGTGAGACGACGGGGGAGGGGGGTGTACCTGCAAGGTACTCTGACGCTCAAGTCAGGTAATGGTCAGAGAAAAACAAGTACAAAGAAGCAGGTGTGAGTTTAGAATAATGCGTCACCTAACCCTCTCAAGTGAGAGGGTATTTATAGAGAGCCCCCAGCGCGGGGCCAACGGTTACTTGCACTGGGTTGGATTGCAAGGCCCAATCCAAGTAACTGTCAGGGCTTACGTGGCGTAGTGAAGACCAGCGCGTGGTCTTCTCCCTGGAGTAACGGTCCCGTGACACTACGCCAAAATTGGCTTTTCACAGCACACCAAAGACAGCGCTTTTTGGACAAAGCGTTGCTATAGGTCTTTAAAAAATTTCGCTAAAAAAAAGCGTTGTAAAAGACAGACTTTAGAAAGCGCTTTTTAAAAGCGCTGTTAAATGCCCTAAATAGAATCCACCTTAGAAAGCGCTTTTTGAAAAGCGCTGCTATAGGTTTTACCTTAGAAAGCGCTTTAAAAAAGCGCTCTTATAGGTTAATCTTAGAATGCGCTTTCAGAAAGCGCTGCTATAGGTCTTAAATTCTCCTCACTTTAGAAAGCGCTTTATAAGGAAAACGCTCTCATAGGTAGCACTTAAGAAAGCGCTTTTTGAAAAGCGCCCTCTAAGGTCATTTATGAATTAAAATATAAAACACATTTCATATCATTTTCAGAAACATCTTTTAATTTTATGCTCTCGACCGTTCTTTCTGCTGAAACCCTTGCGTTCAATCGTTCTTGCATGCTGAAACTGCTTTCATTGTCGTCGTTCTTGAAAACGTTGTCGTCACCGTAGCCGTCGTTCTGAAAACGTTGCCGTCACCGTTGCCATCGTTCATTCTTGCATTCGTGAAGGAGAAGACGAAAACGAAAAGAAGAGGTACGTGTTGTTGTTGTTCTTGCTTCATACATTGTTCTTGTCGTTGTTGTTATTGTTGCCGTTCATTCTTGCCGTCAGCATTGTCGTCGTTCTGTTGTTGTTGTTGTCGTTCTGTTGCTGTTGTACATTATATTTATGTTCCATTTCTGTTGCTGTTTACGAGTTAGTGTTTTATAAGAAGTTTTGTTCATGTGTATTGTGTATTCGATTGCGAACCGTTTCGATTGTGTTGCAGCTAAGTAGCTATGTTAGTAACCTCTGTTGCTGTTTACGATTTGGTGTTCATGAGAAGTTTTATTTTTTTTATTACATGATATTACACAGTATGTTTCTTGAAATCTCTTTTGTTGTTACATAGTATTATACTCAGAACTTGTTTTGTTTTATATTAGTACCGAATATTAATGTATATTAGTTAAACTCTGGAGATTGTCTTGTACAGAACTTGTTTTGTTTGATATTAGTACATAATATTGTTTTGTTTTGTTTTATATTTGTTTTGTTTTGTTTATATAAGACATTATTTTAAGATTGTTTTGTTTTAGCATATATAAGACATTATTTTTTAGGATTAAGTTATGTTAATTAGTTTGTTTATTTAGATTATGATAGGTTATTAACCAATGTTTTTATTTCTTAAATATTTGAAATTTCTTTATTTCTAACATTATTTTATTTAAAATTTAACCTTTGTTTTTAAGGATTGTTAATCATTATTTAGATTAATTAGTTTACATTATTTTCATTTATTAAAAATTCTCAAAAATATTTTTTAGTGTGCTTTTGTATATTATCTTTTCAATTTTTGATTTTTTTGCTTAGAATAGAATTGTTTATGATGTTTTTTTTTGGTAGTCTCGTTTTTAATTTGCATTAATCTTCTTGGCTTCTAATTTGGTGACTTGTAACTTATGTTCCTTTTGTTTGATCTTATAATTGTGATTTGTATTGGCTATTGTTTTTGTGATGTATGATGTTTTGGTTTTCTTTTATGGAATATGGATTTATAGAAATATGCATGTGTAAGCTGAATTTAGTTTCTTTAACTTGAGATTGTTGCTCTTTTATATGACTTTAGTTTTTCTGTCATTTAATTTTTGTTTTTTTCTTTCTTACAGGTCAAATGGCTAGTAACCAGGACGACACACACGAGTCATATGATGAAAATGAAGCTCAGAATGAACCTTTGAATGTAGAAAGTGAAATAAAACGTGGAATAACTATTATGAAAAATATAACCTGTGCTAGAGATAAAGGGATCAAGTTTGATGTACATTGGAGTGATGAGAACCAACTAATTGAGCCTAACGGTTCAAAGTTGTCTTCATACATTGGTTCACTTGTCCGTCAGCATATTCCAATTACCAGTGATAATTGGAGGAGTCCAAAGTTGAAAGTTGGTAAAGATAAGATATGGACTGAGATACAGGTACTTTAATTTACTTATACTAACACACTTTATGTTTATATGTTTATAAGATAAGATAAGTCTTTAATTTACTTATACTAACACACTTTATGTTTATATGTGTATGTTTTTTTGTAGAGGTCCTTTAATATTGATGAAAGCCGGAAAAAATATTGTCTTCAGTTGGCCGTAAAGAGACTCAGAGGGTTCCGAGCCTTATTATCAAACAAATATCTTAGGGATGCGGATAAATATTTTGTTGAAGCAGAACTTCCACAGTTGTATGCGAACGTGATTGAACCCGAAGAATGGAGCACGTTTGTAGCCAAACGGAAAACCGTAGAATTCAATGTAATGTTATCTTGTCATGTCTATTAATTGTATTATATACTTGTTGCATTAGTTTGTTCTGATATGACTTAAACCTGTTTATCCAAAATTTGAGTGCCATTAATCGCCAAAGAACATCAAAACCCGCGTATCCATACAGAAAAGGGCGTTTGGGATATGCACGGGTACAGCAAAAATTGGTACGTATATATTAATGCTATGATTTCATACATCTGGTACTCCGATCAATCTATTATTTATTTAGTTGAACAATTTATTTACACATTTCAATGAAAATAGTCTAATGTTTATTATGTTTTTATTTAAGGTGCTTGTATGAAAAATTGATGCGGGGGACGGAATTGTCAAACAGATTCCGTTTCTTCTCTTGCACCCTTGTCAATGCACCAGCAATTGGTATGAATGCAATTTCAGTAAGAGACCACTTAACTGAGAGATTTATGGCCAGCAAGACAAAAAGTTTGTTTCTTTTACCGTATAATACTGGAAACGGGTAATATTTTCATTCTAATTTCATTCTAATCTTTAATTTGTATCTTTTGCGTAGAACTTATCCATCTAAATTTTTGTTATATTTTACAGTGGACACTGGTTGTTGGTTGCCATTAATCCTACAAGAGAAGTGGTCTATTATCTGAATTCATTGGATACTGATTGGTCAACATATCAGGATATGAAGGATGTGGTTGATACGTAAGTGAGATTGTTCGAAATATTTGTGTGTATTTGTATATTTAATTATTTCTGTGAGATTGTTCTAAATTTACGTTTTTCTTTTATAGAGCAATACTCGTATACCGAGCACAAAGAGAATCTCGAGTAGCACGGGCTAAAGCAACCAACGATACATGGGTCAAAGTGGAGGTATATTAATTTTCACAATGTTGCTTATTAGTGATGCTACTTGATAACACAAAAAAACTATATATTAATTCTTATTTTTTTATCTATGTGTAGTGCCCTCGTCAGCGTAATGGCATAGACTGCGGGTATTTCATTTTGAGGTTTATGAGAGAAATCCTTCAAATGGATCGATTAGAGATTCCTATTACGGTATGCATGGATTTATAACTTAGGATTTATTTTAATATTTATCGGATATGTCGTATGATTTATTATTTTTAACTAAATCATGCATATTTTGTTTTGTTATGTAATACTTTGATGAATACGCGTGTTCTCATTACACGAAGGATAAATTGCAAGAAATTAAGGAGAAATTGTGCGAATACCTTATTGAAAAAAGAATCCTATATATATAAGGTATATGATTATGAGATTATGTGAATGTATAGTTTTGTGAATGGTTTATTTTATGGGATAGTATAGTTTTGTGAATGGTTTATGTTATTTATGTGATTTATGTGATTATGTGAATGTATTGTTTTGTGAATGGTTTATTTTATGGGATAATATAGTTTTGTGAATGGTTTTGTGAATGGGATAGTATAGCACAGATATTAGTTTTATGTGGTTTATGTGATTTATGAGATAATATAGTTTTGTGAATGGTTTATGTTATTTATGTGATTTATGTGATTTATGGGATTATGTGAATGTATAGTTTTGTGAATGGTTTATTTTATGGGATAGTATAGTTTTGTGAATGGTTTTGTGAATGGTTTGTGAATGGGATAGTATAGCACAAATATTAGTTTTATGTGGTTTATGTGATTTATGGGATTAATGGAAATGGTTAATGAACCATACTAGAAATTGTTAATGGAAATGTGAAATATACAGGTTTATTGAAATGGCTTGAATTATACAGGTTTCTGCATAAAAAAATGGTTAAAATGAGATTTTTAAAAAAATCATTAAAATTATACGTAGAGAAAAGACAGCGCTTTCTAGAAAAAGCGCTGTCTATAGTTCACAACAGAAAGCGCTTTTCCTAAAAAGCGCCCTCTAAAGGTATAGAAAAATTGATAACTAAAATTATAGGCATACATTAGACAGCGCTTTAAAAAGCGCTGTCTAAAGGGGGCCTTTAGAAAGCGCTTTTCCTAAAAAGCGCCCTCTAAAGTTATAGAAAAATTGATAACTAAAATTATAGGCATACATTAGACAGCGTTTTTTCTTGAAAAAATGCCCTCTAACGTATACTTTAGAGAGCGCTTTTTTATAAATAAAAAGCTCTGTCTTTACCTACGACGGCGCTACCTTAGGCAACACTTTTAAGCGTTGTCTAAGGCCTAAAAAAGCGCTGTCTAATGTCTTGTTTGGCGTAGTGTGATCTCCGGAAGTAGGGCAGACCGAATCCTTCGGAGGTGGGAGGTTACAGTAGGACATGTCCTCGCGGGGAGGCTCATGGGTGTCGGGGAGAACCGAGACCTGCAGGACTTGGTGCCTCTGCTCGACGGGTTCAGGTGTATGTGTGCTCGACCCTACTGATGGTCGTTACGTGCTCGACGTAGACAGTTTACATGGGCCTTGTTGGGCCAGCCGGGGTCGTGCGGGTTGGGCCTGCCCGTCTGAAGGGCAGGCGCTAACCCAGTCCAAAACAAATTCTTTTATTGATTATTGGCATAAAATTTTCTCTGGTCACACATTTCGATTTGAACTAAAACTAAATGGCATTAGTACTAATTCTTATCACAATCAGCTTCATAGGCGAAGTAATAATTGTGATCTTTGTGGTGCGTCTCCGAAAACTATTTTTCATGCTCTGCGTGACTGTACTATTCCCAAAAGGTTTTGGACTCAATTTGTTAATCATAGTAACAAATGTCTCTTCTTCATTGACGGATTGGATTGATTCTAATCTCTCTTAACTTTCACACTTTATATATGCTGATTGGTATGAAATATGGGCTTTTGGATGTCACTATCTCTAGACTTGAAGGAATAAATAACATCATGATCCCTTTTATAGCATGCCTCGTAATCTTAGCCACGAGGTTCGGCAGACTGTTTTAATGTACCGGGTAGGGCTGGAAAAAATTCGGGACCCGTCCGAAACCCGTTATATCTGATCCGATGTTTGTTGAAACGGACTGGTACATATGGATGTCGGTTGAAAAAATTGGAAAATTCAAGTTGTAATGGGTTGTTGTGGTTCAGTTCGGAGGTTGCAAATTTATCCAAGGAAACCCACATCCGACCGATACAGTGATATTATTAATTTATTTTGATTTTAATAGTGTGCTACTTAGCTAGTATGAATAGAGTTCTAATCTTAACAGTGTACTATTGTGTTTAGATAGCTGTTTCCTAGACATTGAGACACGCAAATCATTATTTAAATGTTATTTAATTTAATTTCTTTCAAACGCATTATGATTTTCACGTGATATTTATCATAGTATTTACGTGTGTATTTAATTTTTCATTCAAATACACTCTCTTGTATTCATTTTCTTCCCTCTCACTTACAAGTATTATTTTGCTCTCTCATTTCTCTATCCAAACACAACACAACATTTCACACTCTTAATCACCATTTTTAACCTTCTTTCAAACCATACAAATCTTCCTTCATTATAAGAACTTTTTCTTCCACCATTTTTATGGCTCCTTAACATCTCGATAATTATGTTGACGCAACTATTTACCGACAAGAAAAAATACACCTGATTATTTTGTTCTTCTACTCAAATATTCTCTAAAGATAGCATTCTCTCTAGATCTAACTTCAAAAGAAGAATAATGTATTACAAATATTCAAAACAATAGTTATTGTTTTGTTTGATTTTTGTTAAATTTTTATTGTTTCTCGTTTTATGTATGAGTTCCTCTTTTGGTTGGTTGGTGTTTTTATATCTTTGCTTTTAATATTTTTTTTAATTTGTCTGAGCAATGTTAACCGAATGAATCCACCCATGAAAACCGTTATCCGAGAGAACCACCATCCGCAGAAACCGATATGCAAAATGGTCTGAAGAGAATTGAAATATTAAAACCGACGGTCTTGAGCGGTGGACAATTTTTGGTTCGAAACCGTCTGCGGCCGACCGTTGTCCACCCCTAGTACCGGGACAACAAACAACTTTTTTTTCAAAGTTCAACCTATGATTAAGAATCCTATTTTAGTGCACTGGAGACCTCTGCCTTTAGGTTGGGTGTGTCTCAACTCTGTTGGGGTTGTCAAAAGTGGCGTTGGTGCTTCTGAGTAAGTATCCGCTCCAGTTTTCAAATGATCCAGTTATCAAGTTTCTTTACTAATCTTTTGACACGTGGTATTTAAATTTTCAATGGTTCAGATTAAATATGGTAAATTTTGTTTTTCTTTTAAAATAAATAAAATCTCATTTTCATTGTCCACACTGCTTCACCGCTCACGCCGTAAGGTTACAAGTCCACACCTCTCGCCGTTGTATTGTTTTAGGAGAACCAATAATTCTATTGCGACGACGACCTTTCTACTGAAACGCACCTTAATTTGATTTTGTAATTTTCCACATATTTTTTTGACAAATCTTTACCTAGTGTAAAAAGAAAATTTCCATATCTTTATGAAATCTAAAGAGAGAGTTTCTGAAGAAACTTAAACGCTACAGATCCAAATCGTCGAACCAGTTGGCATTGCAGTAAAGAATCTGATGAGTAGTGGCGTGAAACTACAAAAGAGAAAATAGTGTGAATGAAACAGATGAAGCAACTTGTTGATAGAGAAACATATCTTCTACTATTTTTTTAAAATTAATTATAAATACTGATTTAAGAATTGCACTTTGAGCCATTGATTTTTTTTTAATTGCCACGTGTCGTACATCCGTGAAAAAAACTGGAAAACTGGATAGATAGGTAACTGGAGCAGATCCAGACTCGGTGCTTCTTGTGGGGGTCTCTTTCGAGACAATCAAGGTAGACGACTTGGCGGTTTTCATAAATGTTATTGGGGATTGCAATAGTTATACTGTCGAGTTCTGGGGTGTGCTTACGGGTCTGGAGATAACTTGAAAAAGAGGATTCAAAAACATTATTGTCCAAGTTGACAACAAGTCGATTGTGGATGCTCTTCAAGGGTCGCCTTTTAAGATCAAACAAGGCTCGAATTTGGTCAAACACATCCTTCTTCTTCTTCCCTATTTTGAAGAAGTTTGGTTTCATCATATTTTTAGAGAGGCTAATCAATATGTAGATTACCTTGCAAAGCTGGATTTGTCCATTTATGTTAATTATTTCTGGTTCGAAGATTGCCCGCTTATTTTTAGGTGTCTTCTTAGATTAGATTGATCTAGATTATCTTTGAGACTTGTTGCCTAGTTTCTCTTTGTTTTGAGATACGTGCCCTCTTATTCTAAAAAAATCTCGTAAAATCTCTTTTTATTATTGACGCATGTCAATTAAAATCTATAATAAATTTTTAACTTTTTTTGTTATTTGATTATCTTGAAAAATGCTTTTAGACACCATTCAAATTTTAAAAATGAAGATGCGCGACAATATAAAATTATTTTACACTATTATTTAATAAGAATTCATCACTTCGCTATATTATATAAATAACTTAAAATTTTCAATCTAACTTAACATATACGCAATTGTGATTGGTTTACAAATGTAAAAATAGTTTATAATCTCAATGATTTTTTTTAATTAATTACACTCTAGATGGAAAATAAATAAATTCCTAATTTTATTTCTTGGGAACAACTTCTCTACCTATTATAAAAAATTGGGTAGTGTATCTATTTATATAATAATTTAAATTTTGTAGCTTTTAAATGCAATTTACTCTATAGATAACTCTATCCAACTTTTTGAGGTGGATAAATAAGAATTCACCTTATTTCTTTATTAAAAAAACAGTGTTTGAATTGAACCCGGCAACGGTGTCCTTTTTCGACTTCGGGACCTTATCCACTTCATTTCGCACATTCATGTTCCACACAAACCTTTCAAAACTCTAATGGCGCTTCTACGTATTTCCTCTCCTCAATTATCCACAAAACAACACCATGGAGTAGTAATAACCTCTTTCTCCTCATTAGACTTTGACAAGAACAAAAACTATTCCATCAACCCCAAATCCAATTCCTTGTTTTCTTCCATTCACTCTCTACGTCTATCTATTACTCATACACCAACCTTAATTAGAACCAAACAACAAGCCAATTTTACTCTCAGATTTTCCGAACAACAACAAAGTCAAGTAACCGAGGAAAACACTGAAGAATTGTCTAGTACTAGTACTAGGTTGCTTGCTCAGAATGTTCCATGGACAAGTACCGCTGAAGATATTCGTTCTTTGTTTGAAAAACATGGAAAAGTCATTGATGTTGAGGTTTAATCCTTCTTCATTGTTTTTTTTTTTCGTTCTTTGAGGCTTTTATTTTTCTGACAGTGACAAGTTTTTGTTTGTTTTTTGTTTTAGCTTGCTATGTATAATAAGAACCGAAGCAGGGGTTTGGCGTTTGTGGAAATGGGTTCTCCAGAAGAGGCTCTTGCAGTTTTCAATACTCTCCAGTCATATGTAAGCCCAAAATCATTTTTACTATTCATAAAAAGTTAACAAATTCATTCAGATACATTGTTTATTCAATGAATTTAAAAAGTAAATTTTTTCTTAAGATCAAAAGGAGTATAAAATGGTGTCAAATAACTGCTAAAGTGGCCTTATAGCAATGTAACATAGCAGAATTTGAACAAAACAATATATCTTTGTCTGCGATTTACGACATTGTAGATTGTTTTTTCATGTAGCTTTACGTGTCAAACTCATTGGGAAACTTTCAACCTTGTGGCTTTTTGATTTTTATGTGTCTTCTGCTGTTGAAACTATCTGGCATCTATAGAAAGGGACCTTGATTCGACGGGTTTATTTGTTTATTTTGTGAATGCTGCGTAGGAGTTTGAAGGCCGAGTAATAAATCTCAAATATGCTCGGCCTAGGAAGGAGAAAACACCGCCGCCAGTAGAACAAAAGCCAATAACATTTAACTTGTTTGTTGCAAACTTGTCCTATGAAACGAAGTCTAAAGATCTCAAAGAGTTTTTTGACTCGGGAGCCAGTGGAGTTGTTTCCGCAAAGGTTATATTCCGTGAGGATCCTAGAAGTCCATCTGGTTATGGATTTGTATCCTTCAAGTCCAAGAAAGAAGCGGATGATGCTCTTTCCGCGTTTCAAGGAAAGGTAACTCGTGATTTTTGGCACCAATTTATGTGTGTATTATCATTTTCACAAGTATTCCTGCAATTTCTTGTGACATTTGAAAAATTGATTTTCTGCAGAAATTGAAGGGAAGGCCAATCAGGGTTGCACCTAGTAAGCGATTTGTTCAACTGGCAGAGGAGAGTGCAGGGTCCGAAGATAAATCTTCTGAGTCAAGCACAAACAAGGCAGTAGCAGACAAAGCTGATTGATATCATTATTACTGATGTTGTATGCCCTTGCTTCGAACATTTTAATTGTTTTTCACATTCTTACCAATAATACAAAGTCTTTAATTGGTTAAAATTATGTATGTTTTACAGGTAGTTTCACCTTTGGGAATATTTGTTACTTCATAATGACATGTGAAAGCAGCATATATATACATGGCATGTAGAATACTAGAAACAGCACCTAAAGAACTGCAATTAAGTAATGTTGTCAAGAATATTGGTTCAATTTGTATCAGAAGGAAACACAATCAAACTGTTCTAAGAGGAAGAGAGACAAAAGCTTGAACATAACATTATGTGATAGGACAAACCATTTCTATTAATTGTATCAACAAAAGTAGAATGCTGCTAATGCGTGTAAATGTCTACTGTCGTGGATAGTGATATAAGTAACTGTAATGTTTATTCTTGACGGGTTTTACTAGAAGTAGCCTCGTAGTACGAAAATATGAGTGCATAGGTTTTTTGTGTGCTGTTATTTTGAGTTGTTTTAAACGCGGTTCTGCAGTGGTTTGCAGATTGAAATTGTGAAGATGGGGTAAATTTGTAAATTTGAATTTTTTAAGTGCAAATTTATACTTTGACCCTTTAATTTGACCTAATATAAAAGCCGTTTTAGGTCATTTCACGTGTTTTTTTACCGTTTTCCTCTTCACTCGTCTATTTGTGTTTCAGAAAGTCATCTTCGTAAAACTTCTTCGACATTCTTCTTCGCAAATTAGCAAGCCATCTATCATTTTTCCAAAATCATCATCACTTGTCACATATTCATCTATTTCTTCACCTTTCTCATCCATTCACAGTTGATTTCTCTTATGTTTGACTGTGTTGCTATATTTCTCTTTTATTATTAACCATGACATCATCTTCTGCAAGTTCGACACAAACTTCTAACGACAAAGATTTTTTAAACTTATTGGTGACAATATTGACATATGTTGACTGTGAAACTTGTATAAAGACCAAAGAAAAAAGAAACTATTGTTTGTGATTTTTATGAGCACCATTAAACGAGAGGAATAATACAAGCTAAAAAGTATCAGTTGAGGATAAAGGGGTAAGGTAAAGCTTGCAGGAAAATGCTGACTGACATTAAATTTTTTTGCAGGATAATTACGATAAAAAACAAGTTGTTAGTGATGCATATATGACTGATGTGGATATTAATGAGGAGGATGAAGATGTTGTTTAGAAAATATCAAACCTTTGGGCAGGAAAAATGTCTTCAACACTTGCTGCCAGAACCAAGAATAATGCTAAAGGCACAATGGATGCGCCAACATTCCATAATTCAGAGGTATCTCATAAGAAGACGTTGTTACTAGCTACAATGCAAACATCCATTAAAGATTCTTGTATGAAAAATGCAAGGGCTAAATTAACTAATCAATACATTGCTTGTTTCTTCTTTCAAATGACTTATCTTTTAATATTGTGAAATCTAAAAGTTGAAGCTGTTGGAAATTATCGGTAGAACTTAAGGCCTTCTAGTTACCCTGGACTTAGAGTTTCCTTGCTCAAAAAGGAACTAGAGTTCACAAAGGCAAAGCTATAGGAGCTGGTGATAGAGCAAACTCAATTTGGATGCTCTATTATTTCGGATGCGTGGACAGATCGTGAGTGTAGTACATTGATCAATTTTATGGTCATTCCTCTAAGTAGGAGAATGTTTGTAAGGAGTAATCATGGTTCGAGCAACATGAAGATGAAGATTGTATTGAAAATATTTGTAGCTTATGGTTGGACCAAACTTCAACCATCTAACTAAAACTGATATACATGCAGAGAATATGATATACCTCTGGATATTCACTTCTGTTAGTTAATTTTGAATATATATATATATATATATATATATATATATATATATATATATATATATATATATATAATATATATATATTTATATTGTTGTGAAAAACAATGTCTTGAAACAAAGTATAAACAGTTTCTTTATGATCAAGGAACACACAAGGGTTAGGGTTAACAAGGAAAACCAACAAGGATTGGTTATAACTGCTATTCTTTACTTTCTCTTTAAATCAGATTACAAGTACTCAAGAATAACAAATAACCATCTCATCCTAGTTAGGGTTTTTCCACACTTATGATGAGAGACTAGTATGCTATTTATAATAATTCCTAACATACTAAACTAATGGGCTTTTTAACATTACCCATTACAAGCTAACTTAGGGTGCAAGTTAACTTAAACAATTGAAATCTTAACACAATGCCCAATTCGACAACTACATACTAGAACACAAATCGACTACAGCATGTAGGTCTTCGACAACAGCATGTGAGCAGACTTCGACGGTATGCTAAACCTCTGTCGACAATACTAGAGTTCGATCCAATATCTCACAAATCTCCACCTTAGAACAAACTCCATAACATCAAGAAACAAACTAGATTTCTTCATGCAGCTTTATCAACTGCATATAGCGGAAAAACTTGCAACTGGGCAACATCTTGGTGATCATATCAGCAACATTATGATCTGTTGAAACCTTCAGCACTTGGACTTCTCCACGCTCGATAACCCCTCTGACGAAATGCAGTCTCACATCAATGTGCTTGGTTCGCTCATGATAGGCTGAATTCTTCGACATGTGTATTGCACTTTGACTATCACATTTAACAGTGATAACTCGACCTTGAAGTCTCCGCTCCTTTGCAAAACCTTCAAGCCACAATGCTTTCTTCAGAGCTTCAGTTAGTGCGATATATTCTGCTTCAGTGGTTGATAAGGCAACAACCTTCTGAAGTGTCGCTTTCCAACTAATTGTTGTGCCGAACATAATGAACACATATCCAGAAATAGATTTTCTGGAATCCATACAACCTGCATAATCAGAGTCGACAAATCCTTCGATTTCGACTTTGCTATCATCACCACAGGCTCCACCATAAATCAGGACTCTTCTTAGAGACTCATTGGTGTACCTAAGAATCTACTTTAATTCTTGCCAGTGTGCCTTCTTAAGATTGGTCATATACCTGCTTACAAGGCTCACTCCATACACTATGTCTGACCTCGTACAGACCATAGTATACATCAAAGAACCTACAATTATAGCCTATGTGATGTTATTCATATAGGCTCTTTCGACTTCAGTACTAGGACTTTGAGTCTTACTCAACTTGTATTGAGAATTAGTTGGTGTTTGAACATGCTTTGAATTCGACATACCAAACTTGTTGAGAATCTTCTTCAGGTATGTCTCTTGAGATAAGTATAATCTTAACTGCTTTCTATCTCTCTGGATATCAATCCCAAGAATTCTGGAGGCAGCTCCTAAATCCTTCATGTCGAACTCTTTATCGAGTTCAGCCTTTACCTTCATAATATCTTCGAAACTATTGCTTGCTATGAGGATGTCATCTACATAAAGCAACAAAACAACAAGTGAATTTCTAGGTCTAAATCTAAAGTAAACACAGTGGTCGAACTGGCTCCTAGGAAACCAATGTGTGCCATGAACTTGTCGAATATCATATTCCATTGTCAAGGAGATTGTTTTAGGCCATACAAATACCTATTCAGCTTGCACGCAAAATCTTCCTTTCTCTTTTCTACACACCCTTCAGGTTGTCTCATTATAATCGTTTCATCTAGATCACCATACAAGAAGGTTGTCTTCACATCCATTTGTTCAAGTTCTAGGTCGAACTTCGCCACCATGGCTAACAAAATTCTAATGGATCTATGCTTTACAACAGGTGAGAACACAACATTGAATTCGACTCCTTCTTTTTGAGTGAACCCCCTAGCAACCAACCTTGCCTTAAAGCGCTTCGACATCACTCATTCGACTCCTTCCTTAACCTTAAAAATCCACTTACAACTGACTCACCTGGCTCCTGCAGGTTTCTTAATAATCTCCCAAGTGTTATTATCATGAAGAGATTTCATTTCATCATCCATGGAATTCATCCATTCAGTCTTATTTCGACTCCTCATGACTTCTTTATAGTCTCTAGGTTCTTCGTCGAGAACCTCACTTGCAGAGATTAAGGCATAAGTTATAAGATCTGCATACCCAAGTCTCTGAGGTAGCTTGATGACTCTCCTCGACTTGTCTCTTGCTAGTAGGTAGTCATTATAAGTCTCCTCATCTTCGACAACATCTTCTGCTTCTTCTTCGACTTCATATGGGATACGCAATTTAGCATCAACATGTTCCACATCAATAGGAATCTCTCCCTGTTCCAGCTCTTCATCAACATCATCAGTTTTCTTGAAAGCCATCTCAGTTTCATTGAAGATTACATCTCGACTAGTGATACACCTCCTGTGACCTAACTCTAGGCACCATAGCCTATAAGCTTTGACTCCTTCAGGGTATCCCATGAACATGCATTTCAGAGCTCTATGTTCAACCTTGTCTTGCCTAATGTGAGCATAGGCTACGTAGCCAAATACTCTCAGTCTGTCGAGACTAGGTGGATGTCCCGACCAAACTTCTTCAGGTGTCTTCATATCTAATGCAGTCAAAGGACATCTGTTTATCATATATGTTGTTGTCGAAACAACCTCAGCCCAAAACACATTTTTTAATCTAGTACTAGTCAATATTCATCTAACTCTTTCCAAAATAGTTCAATTAAACCTTTCTGCCAAACCATTTTGTTGTGGAGTACCTGCAGTAGTTTTGTGCCTTGCAATACCTTAGGCAGCATAAAAGCTATCGAACGCCTCATTGCAAAATTCAAGGTCATTGTCGGTTCTCAACCTCTTGACCTTTCCGCCAGTCTGATTTTCGACCAGAGTCTTCCAACCTTTGAAATTCTCAAAAGTTCCATCCTTAGTCTTCTGGATGAATACCCATAACTTTCTAGAATAATCATCGACTATGGATAGAAAATACCTTGCTCCTGAATGTGATGGACACCTTGCAGGCCCCCAAAGATCAGCATGGATGTAATTAAGGGATCCATGTGTTCTTTGTTTGCCTTTGTTGAACTTCACTTTGCAAGATTTTCCAAGTACACAGGTTTCACAAAATTTCATCTTTTCGACTTTGTCTTCTCCAAGAAGATTTTGTTTCCCCAATTCGACCAGGCCCCTTTCACTGACATGGCCCAATCTCATGTGCCAAATTTCTGTCTTCGACAATGGTTTCTTGGATGCAACATTTGTCGAACCACTTACAACTTCAGCCTCAAGGGTATACAATCCTTGTTTCTTTACGCCTCTCAAGACTTCCTTCGACCCCTTCATAACTCTTAGGATACTTTTCTCTCCTTGAAAAACATATTCCTTCTTGTCGAATTCACCAACAGAAATCAAATAACTCTTCAAATCAGGTACATACCTGACTTCAGTCAATAACCTTATTGACTCATTATGGAGCTTGAATCTCGTAGATCCATTAATACTTGCAATTTTGCAAGCTTTGTTGTTTCCCAGCAGCACTGATCCACCATCTTGATCACATAGCTCCTTGAATTATTCTCTGTTTGGAGTCATGTGCCAAGTGCAACCTGAATCCATAATCCACTCTTTTCTTGAGTCGCCGCTTGAAACCACAAGAATATCAGATGATTCGAAGTTATTTTGAACAATGGTTGTGTTGCCATTATCCTTACCTTCATGATTTTTCAGGCGTTCAGGACACACTTTTCTTGTGTGACCCTCCTTCTTACAATGATAGCATCGAATACTAGATGCCTCGCCACTATAAGACTTATGTTGACTTTTACCTTTCTTCTTGTCGAACTTACCATCCTTTCGCAAGAAGTTTCCCCTAACGGCTAAACCTTCACCAACTATCGAAGGTTTATGCTCTTTTCGTTCGTTCAAGTCTTTAGAATACAAGGCTGATTGAACTTCTTCAAAGCTCAGGGACTCTCTTCCATATAGGAGAGTTTCTTTGAAGTGAGCATGTGCTCTGGGAAAAGCGCACAATAACAACAATGCTTGATCTTCATCATCAATCTTCACATCAATATTTTCAAGATCAAGAATCAACTTGTTGAACATATCCAACTGCTCATCCAACATTTTTTCTTCACTCACATTGAATGAACACAAAGCTTGCTTTAGGTAGAGTCGGTTCACCAGAGATTTGATCATGTACAAACTTTCAAGTTTCAACCATAACCCCGATGTTGTAGTCTCCTTTGATACCTGTCGAAAAAACTTATCACCAAGGATCAACAATATTGCGCTGTGGACTTTCTCTATCATGACCGTCTTTTCTTTTTCCGTTAACTCAACATCCATGGTTGCATCTCCCTTCAACGCTTCCAAACAACCCTGCTGAACCAGTAGGGCTTTCATCTTCAAGCGCCACATACCAAAATCGTTCACTCCAGTGAACTTTTCAATCTCATACTTTGTTGAAGGCATCTTCACCGCACTAATTTATTGTGAAAAACGATGTCTTGAAACAAAGTATAAACGACTTCTTTATGATCAAGGAACAAACAAGGGTTAGGGTTAACAAGGAAAAACAACAAGGATTGGTTATAACTGTTATTCTTTACTTTCTCTTTAAATCATATTACAAGTACTCAAGAATAAAAAATAATCCTCTCACTCTAATTAGGTTTTTCCACACTTATGATGAGAGACTAATATGTTATTTACAATAATTCCTAACATACTAAACTAATGGGCTTTTTAACAATTACCCATTACAAGCTAACTTAGGGTACAAGCTAACTTAAACAGTTGGATCCTTAACACAAGGCCCAATTCGATAACTACATACTAGAACACAATTCGACTACAGCATGCAGGTCTTCGACAACAACATGTGAGTAGACTTCAACGACATGCTAAACCTCTGTTGACAAAACTAGAGTTCGATCCAATATATATATATATATATATATATATATATATATAAAATACGAGAATATAACAAGTAAGGGACTGATACGGCGATTTCTGTCGACCAATTCTATTTATACAAAATGCAATTGTTTATTATAACGAGAATACAAATTGATCTATAGAAAATATTTAACTAATAGCGATATTTGCTTTCGCGTTTCAGTCACCAGTCACCATATTCTTAAATACGTTAAAAATCGACTTTCACAGTGAAATTAATATATCTAAAATTATTTTAAAGTTTAAAATAAATCCTTAATTAATTTTAAGATTTTTTCACTATCTTTAAATTAATTGTTTGGATAATGGTGTCGGATACTGTCATACCCCAAATTTTGACCCTAGATCTTATCACCATTCTAGGAAGCATTCCACATTGCATTGCTAACCCTAACCTTGTACAAGTTGCTTTTTGTTTTGTTTCATCTAAATTATGGTTTTGGACTAAGAGAGTCAAGGGCATCTTCACATCATCAGTCAATGTCTTGGAATGATCATTAACCCACAAAGTGTGCACACACTCATGAGGCCTCTCTTCATCAAGAATCAAGTGCAAATTAGTCTTGTTACAAGCTTATGGAAGTTCAACTTCATCTGGTTACCAATTAGGGTTTTGCTCAAGAGAATCAAGAGAATCCTCACATGATCAGTCAATGTTTTAGAGTGATCACCAACCCATCAATCTTACATACACTCAAGAGGCTTCTCCTTGTCAAGAATCAAGTGCAATATGGTCTCATTACAAGTTCTATGAAGCTCAATTTCATCTGGTCACCAATTAGGGTTTTATCAGGAAAAATCAACTGTGCCTTTGAATTTTGATCAAAGCATAGTCCTAAGCCTTGGGACATGATCCAAGACACTTAAATACATCCTTGGAGTCCATCCATGATGTTTGAAAGATTCAAGAATGTAAGATCATTGAAGATCACACAGTTGAAATAATTTGATACACAAGCTTTATCTGACAAAGTCAACCCTTTGACTTTTAGGGTTTTTGGTCCAAATTGAAGTATTCAAGCCAAATTTCATCAAGACATGTTTGATCAATGAGTTTGAGGATGAGAAATCAAGATTTGAATGGTTTCTTGCAAAAGGGGCAAAGTTAAGAAACTTGAATTTTTTCTAAGTATAGGAAAAAGCCCTAGTTATGTTACCAACTTTAGAAGATCATAACTCTCAATCTACACAGCCATTTTGTGTGCTCCAAAGCTAAAGCCCTCACAACATAATACAACTTTGTATGAGAGGTGGAAACCTCAAAAAAATGCTTAGATTTTAAGTTATGAAGCTTCAAAGTTTTGAAAAATCTTTAGACACTTAGAAAATTTTCAAGACAGCTTTTGATCCTTAGAAACAATAATCTTTGGAGCCAGTTTTCACTATGATCCTTTGAGATTCAAGATTTTTGTTAAACATTAAAGTTTTATAGCACACTTGGGGCTTTCCAAAAAGTATAAGAACTCCTCCATAGCATTCTTGAGCTGAGAGTTTCGAAGAGATGAAGTTGGTGTCACAAAGTTGGATTTCATGCCATTTTCACAATTTGTTCTTGATCAAATCTCCAATCCATGCTCTATAATCCCACTTTTCAGGCCACATTATCTCCAAATCCTTCCATAATCAGAAGATTAAACGAAAAAATGGAGCATTGCCCAAGTGTTTAAGCTTTTGTTCAAGAGATTTTACCATTTTTGGAAGAAAGGTCACACTTCCAAATTGATAAAGTGGCTTTAATCACCAAAGTCAACTTCTTGAGCTTTGTAGTTGTTCCTTCTGCACTCAAAAAGTTTTGTACTGAGAAGCAATACCTCAAGACACTATCAACCACCCTAGAGGCATGGTACTTTGCTTGGAAATGACACAAACTTCATGTAACCATCAAGTTGCAACTCAACTAAGCCAAAGATTGAGAACTTGGTAATCTGACTAGCTTCAAATCCCACGAGTTCTCCTATAAATAGGGGACTCCCTTAAGCTTCAAACACACAACAATCACACCCTCTAAACCTCTGATTGCTCCCAACCAACAAAATTTGCAAAAACACCTCAGTTTTGTAAAATCTCCCACCAAACTCAGTTCAGTCGTGCAAACCTCAAACCAACACCACAAACCATCTCTACACACTTAATATAACTTGTTCTAACCCTTGAACAAGTTCTGTATCACTCCATACACTATCCACCATTTCTCACCTTCATTTTTCAAGAGGATTCGGGTTTGAGTTTTGAAGTCACTTCCAATCAATCTAAACACTCAAGTCTTCTCCCAAGGATCAACAAGGCTAAGGAGACTCTCTTTTCACTTCTGTTGCAGCATTTGAAGATGCCTTGGACTGTCTCCAAGAGGTAAGGTTCTTGTCTCATTAATCTCATGATTCATGCATCATTAATGGTTTATTTGTGAAGCAAAAATATAGATAATGTCATGTGTTAGCTGTTTGAACCACTGTTTGCATTGTATAAGTTGAATATGTAATGTTTTGACATGTGAGACTTAGTGGTATTGCACTGTTATTGAGATTTGTGTGTTTTACACAGTTAGTTTTAGGGCAAGATAATGGTACCTTTGGATTTCTTGTGAAAAATACTACAATTTTCATTTTTACAAAATTAAAATTGGTTGAGAAATGAGAGAGATATAGAGAGTTGAAAACCTGGCCATGGTAATGAACTAGGGCATGGGGAGAGAGAAAGAGAGAAAAGAAAAATAAAGAAGAAGTGGGGTGGCGCTGAGGTGTCCATTTCATTGTGTTTATAAAATATATATTTTTTGAATGCATATAGTTAATGGATGAGGGCGTAGCACCGTTGGACAAGGAGGTTTATGTGTTTGTTTGCCATGCCATAGGACTGGGGTTCGAATCCCCCTCGCCCCAGTCCTTTTTATTTTTCTGAATTTCAACTGATTTTAAAATATATTAGTCAGTTTCCATCCTTTGTCAACCATGCACGTATGGTTCATTTGGCTAAGTTTTGAGGTGTTAAAGTTGTGGGCGTGGGTTCTAGTCTTGGCTGGGACAGAACCTTATTTTTTTTATCACTTTTCCATTTCATTTTATTCACAAATTTCAAAACATCATAACTTGGTCATCCCTTAACCTTTTTGATCCCTTCTTTTTTCTATAGACTCATGTTGATGTCTACTTTCACGAGGTATAATTTGTTCCCTAAAAATATTTATTTTTCTCATACTTATGATGGTTTAAAGTGTGTGACTTTTTAGGGTTTCCTTAGGATATTTTGGATTTCTTTTGAGTTATTCTTGGATTTCCTTTGATAATTAATGTCTTAACTTATCCATGTTTGCTTTGAACTTTGATTATTATTATGACTTGCATATGCCTTACTTTTATCCATGATACATGTTAACTTTGAACTCTTGTCTTTATCCATGTTTAACTGTTGTCATAACTTTCACATGTTAACTTGAACTTTGAATTTTATCATGCCTAAGTGTTGTAATAACTTATCCATGCTTTGAAATGTTTAAATTGTATTCATGATTAAGTGTTGTTACAACTTATCCTCTTTTGTCATGTATTCATGATTAAGTGGTGTTAGTAAACCCTAAAGCACGTTTTCCTTAATTATGTACTTGAACTCAACATCCATGATACCTTAGTCTTGTTAGAACTACATCTCATGATTGTTTAGATGTTGTAATATCTTTGTTTGATTGAACTTACCTTGGTTGTCACCATGTTGATTTAAAACTCCTTTGAACCTTTGAACATACTAGGTAGTTACCTTGTCTAATTCATGACTTTAAGTCCTTACTCTAAATGTTGTCACATTTATCTTTATGCTTGGTTGTAACCATATGCTTTACCTTTGTCATGCTTTCATTAACATCATGTTTGAATGTTATTTTTATTGATATCATGTTTGGTTCAAATCATCCATACTTTAATCATACTCCATTTAACTTTATCAAGATATTCCCCCAAGTGATGTTAGCTTGTTAGCTTCCATCCTCGAGTTGCCCCCCTATTCCTTGATCCAAGGGAAAATCTCTCTATTGAATCCATGTCATAGATAGCGTAGCATTGCCTTTCCCCTTTGACCTTGTTAGAGTCATTAGGTTCTTTGAGTCTTAGACTTAAGATTTTAATTAACAACTCTTTTGACTTTGTCAAGTCAAGTAAGTGTTAAGACCTTAACACTTGATTCCCCTTTGAACCTTGATCATAATCAAGTATTCATTCATCTTTAGTGAGGTGAACTACAAATTCTCTGATTCCATCCTTGTAAGGATATGTAGGCACAAGACCGTAAAGTTTTGGCGAGCATACTTAGTAACTAAGCCTTTAGGTTCCTATCTCCCACCATATAACCCAAGCATAAAACAATAGCAAGCAATTCACAAGTACTAATAAGAGGTTCCTATAGAGTACTATAGATACTTAGGATGCTAACACCTTCCCTAGGTATAACCAATCCCCGACCCCCAAAATCTCTTAGCATTGTTGTTACATTGCAAACTTAGGGTATTTTACGATCTTTACCCTTTCCATTGGATAAATCAAAGCTCGGTGGTGAATATTTAAAAGATTTTTTATTCAAGTTTAATCAATAGCTTGGTATCCAATTCTCACCGTAACAAAAAAATGGCGACTTCATTGGGGGTTACTTAGAGGATTAAGCCTAACTTACTTGTATTTGCTATATTCTTGTTTGCTTGTTTGTTTGTTGTTCCATTTGGGTTGTTACCTTGTGGTGAGATAAGTCCCGACCTTGGACTTGAGAAAAAAATAAGATAAGAAGGTGGTATATTCAAGAAGGCTTATAGGGAGTTGATTCCCGATCAAGCTAACTTGAGAAATCACCACTCAGTGGAAACACTTTTAAGAATAAGTATTATTGATCAAGAGATTGTGAAAACAATACCATTTCTTGATTGAGCCTACGAAGCTGAGAATCTTTAGTCACCTTTAACCCCACTTGGCCTTGTTAGGAACGTAGTGCGATGACTATGAGGGAGTAGTCCTAAAATAGTTGATACACGATACTACACTCAAAAGAGGTTCTCTTGAGAATATTATTAACTACCGAGTAATTGGGAAATTGATAATATCATAAAGATGGGCTAATGACCTTGGGAACTTGTTAGAACCAGTTGTACAAGTACAATAAACCCTAGTACATACCAAATGGGAGGGGTAAACCTTTGACTTCATGCAAGCCTTACACCATGTTTGAGTGTGATCTTGTCTTGTATGTGCATACATGCATTCATAAGCATCATTGTTCATAAAATGTTTCATGGAACTTAAATTCTTGTTTGTAAACACCATAGGATAACCATGGATAATGACAGGAGAAAAACTATTAAGTACACTTTCAAGAGTCCTAACTTGGGTAACCTAAGGAGATTAGGAGCTTTGGTTAAAGATCAAGAAGGGTTAAAGGACAAATATGGGAAGTTGTTACCACTGTTGAAGACTAAGATGGAAGATGGACTTCTCTCCACACTCCTTCAATTTTATGATCCAGTCTACCATTGTTTCACCTTTCCTGACTACCAACTTGTACCTACATTGGAGGAGTATTCCTACTTAGTTGGGTTGCCTATTTCTGACAAGTCTCCTTTCCCTTTTTTGGAGAAAAATCCTAAAGAGCAAGACATCGCCAAAACCACACATTTGGAGTTGTCTGAAATTCAAGATAACATGACCACCAAAGGAGGAGTCTTTGGTCTGACTACAGAGTTTTTGATTGGGAGAGCTCAGTACTATGCAGATCACATGAGCATGGATGCTTTTGAGGCTATTCTTGCCTTACTTATCTATGGAGTTTTCCTCTTCCCCATCTTTAAAGAGTTTGTTGACATCAATGCTATCAAGATCTTCCTAAAGAAGAACCCAGTACCTACCTTGTTAGCAGATACTTATCACTCATTCCACTTGAGGAACTTCCATAAAAAAAGGAACGATCACATGCTGCGTGTCATTGTTATACAAGTGGTTTATTTCTCATTTGCCCAAATCAAGCTCGTTTTGGGATATCAAGAATGGTTGGTGGTCATAGAATATTATAGATCTCACTCACTCTGACATTGATTGGTACAATCATGTCTATGATGGAGTTATGATCATTGATAGCTGTGGGGACTTTGCTAATGCACATCTTCTTGGTACCAAAGGAGGAATAATCTATAATCCCGTCTTAGCTCGCCGTCAGCTAGGATATCCTCAGAAGGATAAGCCTAAGAGTGTTCATGTTGAGAGTATTTTCTTCAAGGATGGTGAAGACAACAAAGAGCTTAAAGAGTAAATTGTGATCGCTTGGAGCCATTTGCATAAGAAGGGAAAGAAAGAGATAGGCAAGCCCAATTGTGTTTCTTTGGAACCCTATCTCCAATGGGTCCGAGATAAGGCCATCGAACTGAAGATGCCTTACCCTCGTTAAGAGCCCGTAACTCTGAAGAATGAACCTTCTCTGATCTTCATGTCTGAAGCGGAGAAGTTGAAGATTGATTTAAGCAAAGCACTTCAAGAAAGAGATGCTTGGGAGAACAAGTATCAAGTAGTCGTCAGCGAGAACGCAGAACTCCAAAGGCAACTACAGACGAAGATTGAAGAAGTACTCTCTTGTAATAAGAGGAAGGTGCAAGAGGATTTATTTTCCTCTAGCCCTCAGTTAACTCCTTGGACGTTGATCATGGATAGGCTTACTCTAGAGAAGACTCGGATGGAGGAGCAAATCATGAAGCTCAACATGAGGCTGCTAGGAGAATCTTCTTAGGGATTTTGTAGCTTTTATTTAGCTTTTAGTTTAGGACTCTTGTAAGAAGTACTAAACATTTTGTAATCATCTTTTGAATTAATGAAATGAGTTCCTTTTGATATATTCTTGATGTTTGCAAATATTTAAGTTCCACAAAGCTTTTTTGCATTGCATCTTGCATCTTGTATTTGTTGTCACATTTGCATTGCATTTCTTTTCATAAAACTCATTCGGTCTTGTCATCTCCAGTTTCCACGCTAAATCCTCCACACCGGTATAACACCCGTGCTAAAGCTAAGAAAAGAATGGCAGATCAAGAGCATGAAATTGATTACATTAACAACGAGTTAGAAGACCTCCGTGGCAATATGGTACAGATTATGGAGATGCTTCAGGTTATTCGTGCCAAGATGGATACTCAGACAACTGTTGTTTCCGAGATTATAAACCCCGTGATAAACCCTCTGCCAGTTACTACTCCTGTCACTCTACCTCTGTTTGGACTCCCGCCAGATTTTGTTCCTCGACCACAAGTCCATGTCTCCACTCAACAGACAGTTCCGTTAACCGCTGAAGTTCCCAACATAGTTTCGGCTTTTGCACCCGCTGCTGTGCACACTCGTATAAATCAACCTTTTTATGATGACCATCATCAAGTTTATGACATACCCGATGGGTCTGAATATGAAGATGAGAAGCGCGATAAGCTGAGAGAAAATATGGATTTGATTGAAAAAAGACTCAGGGCTATGGAAAGGGATCAGGTATTTGGAGCCGCTACTCATGAAATGTGCTTGGTTTCTGGGTTGGTGATTCTGACCAAATTCAAAACATCAGTCTTTGACAAGTATGAAGGGGCGTCTTGCCCTATGAATAATTTGATTATGTATTATCGCAAGATGGCAGCTCACATTGACAATGACAAACTAATGATCCATTGTTTCCAAGACAGTTTGAAAGGAACATCCTCGAAATGGTATCTAGGTTTGGATCAGTCACGGATCCATTGTCTTCAAGACCTCTCCGATGCTTTTATGAAACACTATAAGTATAACATGGATTTTGCGCCTGATAGAAGACAGTTGCTCACCATGTCGCAGAAAAACTCTGAATCTTTTAAAGAGTATGCCCAAAGATGGAGGGAAACAGCCTCTCAAGTAGAGCCTTATCTGTCGGAAAAAGAGCTTGCTGACTGGTTTGTTGACACTATACGGCCAAAATTTTAGGAAAGAATGGTGGGCAGCGTCACTGCTAACTTTTCTAACTTGGTGGCCGTAGGGATCAAAATAAAATTGGGTCTAAAGAATGGGAAGATGAGTGGTTCAATGGGTAGTTCTAAAGATGCAGTTAAAAGGCCTTCTAGTGGTTTCCAAAAGAAGAAGGAAGAAGATACCAACGCCGTCATAATTGCCCGTAGAAGAAATCCCTCTTGGAAGAATCAACGACAACAACAACAACAGTTCGTTCAACAGTCGGTGTATCAGTATTCTCCTCAATCATATGTGACAGCTGTTACTCCCAATTTCAATCAACAACAACCTGGTTTTCAACAAGTTCCTCAACATCAGCAAGCGTCCAACGCCCCTCAACAAAATCCCATCCAACATCAGAACAATCAAAATTAGAATAGAAGACAGGGAGGGACGCCAACAATACCCCCTATTCATATGACTTATACAAAGCTGTATTCGTTCCTCATTGAACAAGGTTTGGCAACTCCAAGACCATTGGGTCCTCCACCAGAGAAATTGCCACCATATTACAATCCCAATGCCCATTGTCCTTTTCAAGAGGGGACTCCTAGTCATGATCATGAGGGTTTTTATGCCTTAAAGCATATTGTAAGGGAGTTGGTCGAGAAAAAGATTATGTCTTTCTATGATACAAATCTAAATGTGAAGAGTAATCTTCTGCCTGTCCATGGGACATCTGTCAATGCTATAGAAGAAGAGGTTGATTAGGTTTTGATCTGTGATGTAAAATACATCAAAACTCCGCTGCCAGAGTTCCATGCTAAGTTGTTTGAAGTTGGTTTAACCAAAGAATGCCACAAGATTAATGCCGAATGTAATGTTCAGCCAAAGGGTTGTGAAGGGGTCTAAAAGGATGTCCAATCTTTAATTAATCAAGGTATGCTTTAGATAAGCAAACGTGTGAAAAAGAACGGGGTGTTTATAATTGAACCAGTTTTCAATCTACCAACTCTTGTGTTCAAAA
This sequence comes from Lathyrus tuberosus, assembly GCA_022829125.1. Classification (NCBI taxonomy): domain Eukaryota; kingdom Viridiplantae; phylum Streptophyta; class Magnoliopsida; order Fabales; family Fabaceae; genus Lathyrus; species Lathyrus tuberosus. The sequence goes on along the minus strand of JALAZF010000098.1, from coordinate 11,063,268 downwards.
GAGTTGAGTCTGCTTACAAAGAGGTTGAACCTGTTTTTAATCTCCCTAAGCCTGTTTCTAAACTCCCAGATCCAGTTGTGACTATTGTTCAAGGGAAAAGGATGATGTACGTACCAAAACGAAGACCTTTTAAACTGTGCCTTAGAACTATGGAGTGATTGATGGTGATCAGAAGATTGTGAGTTCAGAAAAGGGGCCGAAGGTTATGAATGATGAGGTAACGAATATAGCAGGGCCAAGCAAAATGACTCGCAGTGGTCGAATCTATAACCCTCATATCTGCGTGGTACCTCAAGTACAAAAAGAAGTTATTACTATCCCTTCCAAGGACAAGGATGTCGTTCCCATCAATGAAGATGAAGAGTTTCTTAGAATTATCAAGAGCAGTGACTATAAGGTTATCGATCAGTTGCATCAGACACCTTCGAAGATCTCCATATTATCTCTCCTCATGAGTTCTCCCGCACACCGTATTTCTTTGCAAAAGCTTCTTGCGCAAGCTCATGTGACACAGGACATTAGTGTTGAATAATTTGATAATGCGATAGCTAACATCACCGCCTGTAACACTTTGAGTTTTGATGGAGGAGAATTGCCTAAAGAAGGTAATAATCATAATCGTGCCTTTCACATTTCTATTAAATGTGAGGAGAATACCTTGGCTAGGGTGTTGGTGGACACAGGGTCATCCCTCAATATGTTGTCCAAAAGGACTCTTGCAAAGCTTGCATGTGAAGGGGCAGAAATGAAGCACAGTTCTCTCGTTGTAAAAGCTTTTGATGGCTCTAGGAGGACTGTGATCGAAGAGTGTCATACCCCAAATTTTGACCACCAAGATTTCCCATCATTGTGAAAATCATTACCACAATATGGAGGTACCTTCATGCCTCATTAATCTCCTCAAGGATTGTCGAGTATCCACTACAATCAAGAATTACGGTTTCCATCCCTCTCAGAGCACTTAGATAAGAGATCAATCATGAAATGACATGATCTTCAACTTTTCTAACCTCTTAAACACCCATAAGGGATCAAGAGGACTCCCACATCAAGAGTCAAGCACAAAGTTGCAACATTCCAAGTGGATCAAGCCTCGAGATCGCCAGTGTCACCAAATTAGGGTTTTGGTCGACCAAGGCCTCCAGATTAAATTTTTCCTCTGGGCATGAGCCAATGCTTCAAAGCACAACCCAAGATACTCCAAGGGACCTCATGGACCCAATCACCAGGGGAAACATTCATTAAAAATCAGGAATTAGGGTTTCTTGACCTAATTCGCCCCTAAGTTAACTTTTAGAGCAAAGCATGAGCCAAGACCTCAAGACATGTTTTGAGGGCCTCAAATAAACTACATTGATCCATTTGCAACAATGGATTGATCCAAGAAGCTTGATTCACAAGTTTCAATTTCATCTGGACCACAATTAGGGTTTTGAAGAAAAAGTCAACTGTATCTTTAACTTTTGACCAAGACATGCTCCCAAACCTTGGGACATGATTCAATACACCCTATAACACCTATGGAACCCATCCATTAGGTTTGAATTAGGTGAAGGACTTGATTGCACAAAGAATCACACAGTTTGGATTTCATCTAACAAAAAGTCAACTGTGCACAAAATCAAGTGTGACTTTTTGGAATTTTTCACAAATATGGTTCCCCTAAGTAAAAAAAAATGTTAATGTATGATTTTGATCATCATTCATCAAGAAAAATCAAGAAAAGTGAGGTTTCTTGCAAAAGGCGCAACCTTGAGAAACCAAAATTTTTCTAAGTTATGGAACAAAAGTGGTTTTTACCCAACTTTGCAAGGTTATAACTCCTAAACCACAAGGCCTTTTTCTCCCATTCAAAGCTCAAATGAAAGTCCATCTGACATACTTCAAATATGTCAACTACAAGAGATTCCAAATCCTCATGGATTTTGAGTTATGGATTGATCAAAATCACAAAAAGTGAAAATGGCCACTTTTTCCAACACTTAGTGAAATTTTCAAAAAGTCAGAATTTGTCTTACTTTTTCCAGAATGTAGAGGCATTATTCACTTTGATCCAAGCTAAACCAGGACCAATGTTGGACATAAAAGTTGAAGTATGCCATGAGGGCTTTCCAACAAGTACAAGATCATCTCCAAATTCAATTTGAGTAGGGAGTTCCAACCCTTGGAACATGACATCATGGACTGATTTTGTTCAAGGCATATTATAGGTCATTTGCTCAATTTGGCCAAATCAGATAATTCCAAGCCTTGTTATCCATTTGGACACCTCAAGGGATAAAATCAAAGAGGAATGATCTGATCCACAAGCCTCTCAAGTCCAAGGAACTACATGTAGCCATAAGTGCCCTAAAAAGGCTAAAAAGCTCAAAGACTCCAATTTTGTTTCAAAGCATTCAATGGATACATCAAGGTGGCATGGACTGAAGCAAATCTAACTGAATGAGTCAAGATTCAGCTCTGAATCAAAGGACCATAGGCCTGTGCCCTAACCTCAAGTCAATGGCTAGAGGAGACTAAATATGCCCTTTGCTACAATTGGCCAAGGGACTGTCCAAGTTGCCATTCACTATTTCTTGCAAAACAAACTTGCTCCACTGTAAATAGAGCTCATTTGTGGTCAGTTTGAGTACACCAAAGCACTACAACACTTGCTTTCCTCAAAATCTCTCTCATTAGGCTAAAATACCTTCTTTTGCAAGTCACCACTGAGTTTTTGAGTTAGAGAGCAATTCCACCACAGCTCATGATCCAAACACATCCAATGTATCATATATAAGATGTTCAAACACTCACCCTTGATCTGAAACACCAAAATCAGAAAGTCAACCTCCAAAACCTCAAATTTTGACTTTTCTGCATTTTTCAAGCCATGTCTTGATTCAGTCACTTTCAAAACCAAACAAGGCCTCAAACACACTCCAAATATCATCCTCAAATTGTCCCAATTGGTTTCCCTCATTTGGAACACCATTTGAGAGAGTTACCATTTTGGTCACTTTTGTAAGAAAGAGCCAATACTTGTTCCTGAGGATTCCAGCTGGTTTTGATCATCCTAAAAGCTTTTAAGGGATCAATCAACAGGGTCTAAAGCATTGGGTTACTTCTGGCACAAGGATCTTGACAGATAGCACAAGGAGCTTCAAGAGGTAAGTGCATCACAACTTGAACTCTTTAAATCATGCATTGCTTTGATGTCCATTGATTATGGACATCTCATACATATCATATATGTTGTGTTTGAACCAATTTGCCCTGCTTTTATGGCCTGTATAATGAGATAGCATAAAACATGCAAATTTAGGCCTATTTTGAAATCACTATCGGATTTTAAAATAAGGACATCTTTAGACAAATATAAAAGCACCATCGGATTCCTCATGAAATTCTAGGCAGGATGCACTTAAGTTTTGTCCAAATCCATGGAGAATTGAGGAAGTTAGAGCCTTCATTCAAATCCACCAAAACTTGGTTTTTTGCCTTGGCCAGGCCTAAAAACCAAGTCACCTATATATGTTTATGGGGTGGTTTTGATACACGGATGTATCACCAACACAGTGGTAGCGCGCATGTGTGTTTGTTTGGCAGGTCGTGAGTTCACCACCCACCCAGACCATTTTTCCATTTTCTCTCTTTTTGCTATCTTTCATATATTTTATGGTTTTTATTAATTAATTCCAAAATTAATTTCTCTTTCAATTTTAATCATTTTTTATTGTTTCTTTTTTTGAAAATTAACAAAAATGTTAAAATATTTTATTCCACAAAAATTTCACAAAAATATTATTTATTTCACATATTTGGTATTTTTGTAAAGAGTTATATTTTATTTGTTTTTTAAAACATTTGAAAATATTTCTTTCTCTTGATTTTTCAACTTCAAATGAATTTTAAACTTTCATGTGTTTAATCATGATTTTTCAAAATGTTTTTCAAAGTATACAACTTGTTTTTGAATATATTTGGTATTTATATCATTTATTATTTAATTTCCTTTGAAAATTATTTAAAAAATGCAAAAATGAGGGTTTTCTCTAATTCTTTATTTTTCAAACTTCATAAAACACTTTGGTCCTCTAATAGAGTGTAATACCCAACCCTCTTTTTTACATAAATAATTTTGGGCCTTAGTCATTGTATAAGTCCCGATATGATTCTCAAAATAACGGTGCGATCGTTATTCTTCATCTGGGCCTCTCCTTGAGTTGTAAGCCCCATCTCTTGTACAAAAATAAACTTTTGAGCCTCTTGATAGAGTGTAAGTCCCAAACCTTTGTAAATAAACCTTTTTGGGCCTCAGTCATTGTATAAGTCCCGATACGATTTCAAAAATCTTGGCGCGATCGCCGTTTTCAAACAAAATCATCTGGGCCTACCCTTGCGTTGTAAGTCCCATTTATTTTCTTTTTCAAACACTTTGGGTCTCTTAATAGAGTGTAAGACCAATCTCTTTGTACAGAAAACATGTTTGGGCCTCAGTCATTGTATAAGTCCCGAAACAATTTTCAGAACAATAGTGCGATCACTGTTTTTCATCTAGACCTCCCCTTGAGTATAAGCCCCAATCTTCTTTTCAAAAACAACTTTCCCTTTTGATTTAGATTCAAATCCATAGTTGTTATAAAAACTTTCTTTAATTTTTTGAACAACTAACCATACAGCTGTTACAATGGAAGCTTGCTCACCTGTAAGTTTTAAATAGCTTTCTTTTACTTACTTGCATATATATATATATATTTGTTTGTGCTGGAAGCTTGCTCACCTGTAAGTCCTCCTACCATCTTTTACATACAGTATATATTTCATCTGTATATATATACCTGTATATCTGCTTAGAGTTTTCCCCGGCAATTAGGTATAGGATTAGATAAAGTCAGTGATCACTCTTTCAACACAGTCAAAACTAGTTCCCCATAGGAAATTCCAGATACAATCTTGCCTCTTATTGGGCTTATATAATATGGAACAAAGAGAAAGAAATTATTCCCGGTGAAACTTTTCTCAGACTGTCACTATTAGAAAATTGTCAAAGAAATTCATTTCCCCCAGAGAGGATTAATTCCCAGTGAAACCTCTCTTGAATTTCTTCAAGCCCTAGATCTGTTCACTAAAGAAAATATTATTCCTGGTGAAACTTTTCTTGAACTTTTCTTAATTTTGGACCTACATGCTTCCTAAAAGCATCCCCAACCTCCTCTTGGGCTTTGTACAAGGACCCTCAGGCTTCTTAAAAGTTCTCATGCCTCCTCTTGGGCTTAGTACAAGGACCCAAAGACCTCTTACAGCTGCAGGACAAAACCTAGTCATCCTTTGTTAGAGAATTCTTTCCAAAGAGTCAAAACATTAAACCAATTTAGGGTTGATTATCATCCCTTAGAACACCAGCCTCCTCTTGGGCATCATACAAAGATAAACCTTTTCATACCAGTAGACTTGGACAGTCTCATCTCCTATTGGATTTCAAAGAAACCCTCAAGTTTCCCAAAAGCATGGGATAAACCCTAATCATCTCATCAATCACCAACAGAGTTTAAACTCTCACTTAGAATTTCCCCAGCTAGGGTCAAATCACTATTAATAAACCTTTATAAGAACCTCAAGGCATCTGATATCTCAACTCTTCTGTAATCCTCAGCAAGAGTTGATTCCCTAATTTGGACCTGCCTCAGGATATCAATAATCCTCAGCAGAAGTTAGCCTCCTCATAGGCTTTATATAAGAAATTCCCCCAACTAGCCTCCTCTTAGGCTTTGTATAAAGATTTTTCCTCACTCTTTTGTTGAGTCAATCACTTTTTGCCTCCTCTTAGGCTTTGTATAAAGATCTTTCCTCACTCTCTTATTGAGTCGATCACTTTTAGCCTCCACTTAGGCTTTGTATAAGGATCTTTATACACTCTCTTGTTGAGTCGATCACTTTCAGCCTCCTCTTAGGCTTTGTATAAGGATCTTAAAACACTATCTTGTTGAGTCAAGCATCCCCAGCCTCCTCTTAGGCTTTGTATAATGATTCTTCTTTTCCTAAGTAAAAGTCAGCCTCAATCTTGGGCTTTGTACAAGACACCATATAAATAGCTTCAGCTGAGTCAGTTAAATATCTTTTAGCCTCAATCTTGGGCTTTGTACAAGACACATATAAATCTCCCTAAGCAGAGCCAGTCCTCTTTTTAACCTAAATTTTGGGCTTTATACAAGAAAAATCATACTCTCCAGCAGAGTCAATCTTCTTCTAGCCTGAATCTTGGGCTTTGTACAAGACAGATAAAACCTCTCACCAGTAGAGTCAGTTTCCCCTTTTAGTCTCAATCTTGGGCTTTGTACAAGACACATACAAATATTCTCCAGTGGAATCAAAAACCCTTTTTAGCCTCAATCTTGGCCTTTGTACAAGACAGACAAAATATTTCCCCAGAAAAGTCAACTTTCAGCCTCCTCTTAGACTTTGTATAATGATATCCCCAAAAGAGTCAATTCTCTTTCAGCCTCAATCTTGGGCTTTGTACAAGACAAATAAACACTCTCTTGTTGAGTCAGTCTTTTCCAGCCTCCTCTTAGGCTTTGTATAATGACCTCCCTAGTGGAGTCAATCAATCTCTTAGCTTCAACCTTGGGCTTTGATCAAGGCACACAAAAATCAACATCGCTTCAGAGGAAATAAAAAACTCTCTGTAGGAAGACATTTCTCTATACAATCACATATCAAAACAGAAAATCAAACAAACCTTAATCCCAGATAACTGTTGTTAGTGGCACACTTGTTGATTCAAAAATAAGTTGTAGTCCATCTCTTATCCTGGTAAATGCCCTTCTTTCATCTAATTGCTGTAAGTGGCAAGCCTCTGGATTATTTTTCTTCCACGCCAATGTCCCTCTCTTAGCATGAAAAACTCATAAGGAAAAATGACATTGATCAACACTGAGTTAAAGTTTCCTCCTTCAGGACAACTCCCCTATAAAGGAAATTATGGCATTGCTGGATTCACATATCCCAGTTAAAGTAATTCTCCTTTATAATCAGTCACCCAACAGTTGTGATAAACAGATGAGATAACTCCTTTTAGATATGACAAATTCTCTCTCAGTCAAACCTTTAGCTATAATCTTGGGCTTTGAACAAGGCACAAATACCCTTTAGCTTCAATCTTGGGCTTTGAACAAGACACCAAACATCTTTTTCCTCCCAAAAATAGGAGGAACTACGATTGCTCTGATTTCCCTATTTTCTTTAACGGGAATACATAGGCATAAGATTGCAAAATCTTAGTGAGCACACCAATAAAAAACTTTAGGTTCAGTACCTTCACACACCAATAAAAAACTTTAGGTCCAGTACCTCACCAAAAACATCGGAAAACCCAAAATCAACAAAAAAATCTCTCTCTCAAACATTCCCAAAGGAGAAACTTTCCCAACCCACGACAGACAAACACCAGTAAGTAGAAAACAATGTAGAAATTGCTAATGACCTGTGGATAACCACATATAGGATGGGTAATTGACAACTCCCCATTGTATAACCTGACCCCGGGCCCCCAATATCTTAAGCATTTGTTCAATTAAACATTTGTGTGCAAGGTTAGTTTTAGATAGCTTCCCTTTCCTTTCCAGCTTCATAGGATAAATAAGAAATCAGAAAGTAGCACCCAATCCCTACCATTACGTTGAGGAAAAACCAAATGGCGATAAGGTGATCGCGTTACCGACAAAAATCGCACGCTACAAAGAGGTAGAATTACCTATTCTCATTGGTCCCCATGTGTTTGACATAACTTTTCAGGTGATGGAAATCAACCCCAACTATAGCTGTCTGTTGGGAAGGCCACGAATTCATGCTGCTGGGGCAATCACATCTAGTCTTCATCAAAAGGTGAAATTTTTGGTTGACGACACGCTGGTAACCATATTTGGAGAAAAAGATCTCATGGTGAGCAATCTTTCTTCCTTCAAATACATTGAAGCTGATGAAGACGCGCTGGAAACTGCTTTCCAAGCGCTTGAGATTGCAAACGTGGTCATGTTTGAGGTAGAGAAGCCTGAGCAGAGGGTCTTTCTATCTTTTGCATCTCTGAAAGGTATCATTTCTGCTATTGAGGATGGGAAAACAGCAGGCTGGGGAGAAGTGGTCGACGTCAAAACCAAGAAGGACCGCTTTGGGTTGGGTTGCAAACCAACTAAGAAAGCGTCACCTCTTAACAAGAGCCAACCAAGAGAAATCCAAGAAATATTCGTCAGTGTTGGCTTCCAAGTGAATGCAATTGTCGAAGACTTTGAAGATGAAGACATAAGTCACTTGGTATACCGTTCTGATGTGGCTTTGAGCAATTGGGATTCTATGGAAATTCCCGAGATCCTCCCGTCATCAAAGTAATTTTTGTTGTTTTGTTTTAATGTTTTCAAAAAAATACATAGTCGTGCCCAAGACTATAGGATCATTTTGTAAGGGCCCTCTTCTGTTTTTCAAAGATTAATAAATGAAGGCGTTTTGTTAAATTTATGTTTTGTTCATTTGCTTTCTTTGCTTTTCACTTTTAAAATAAAAAAAAGGCAATCTTCCATAACCACTAAAAAAAGAATAAAAAGCATTCCTTCATTGCATCACCTTTTTGTTTCATTTTTAATAAAAGCAATCATCTAAAACATGCAGAATCATCGATACCCACATTGAATCTGATGACTCTCCGATCTCTCCTAACTTTGAAGCACCCATTAATCAAGATGAAGATGAGGGTGAGGAAGATTATGACATTCCAGATGAATTGGCTAAGAAGCTTGAATACGAGTACACATATCTCCAACCGCACCAAGAGCAGGTCGAAACCATCAACTTGGGCAGTGAAGAGGAGAGAAACGAAATCAAGATTGGCACAACACTTGGGGTAGATGTTAGAGCAAAGTTGGTAAAGCTACTCCAAGAGTATGTGGACGTGTTCGCATGGTCATATCAAGATATGCCCGGTTTGGACACAGACATTGTCGTTCAAAAGCTACCACTCAAGCCTGATTGTCCTCCTGTCAAGCAGAAACTCCGAAGAACGAGACCAGACATGGCCTTGAAGATTAGAGAAGAGGTTAAGAGACAGATTGACGCCGGATTTCTTGCTGTTGCAAAGTATCCGCAGTGGGTGGCCAATATTGTTCCTGTACCAAAGAAGTATGGAAAGGTTCAAATGTGTGTCGACTATAGGGATTTAAACAAAGCCATCCCAAAGGATGACTTCCCTCTTCCCCACATCGATACGTTAATGGATAATACTGCTAAATTCGCTGTCTTTTCTTTCATGGATGGTTTCTCAGGATACAACCAGATCCAAATGGATCCTGATGATATGGATAAAACTACCTTCATCACACCTTGGGGGACCTATTATTATAAGGTCATGCCATTTGGACTCAAAAATCCAGGTGCTACTTACCAAAGGGCGATGGTTACACTCTTCCATGACACGATGCATAAGGAGATAAAGGTCTATGTCGATGACATGATCGCTAAATCCCAAAGAGAAGAGGACCATTTGGATCACCTTTTCAAGTTGTTCTAGCGTCTTAGGAAGTTCAGATTGTGACTCAATCCAGTTAAGTGTACTTTTGGAGTTCGGTCCGGGAAATTGCTTGGATTCATTGTTAGCCAACGAGGGATTGAAGTTGACCAAGATAAAGTCAGAGCAATTCAAGAAATGCCCATTCCGCAAACCGAGAATCAAGTAAGAGGTTTTCTTGGTAGACTCAACTACATCTCCAGATTCATCTTCAACATGACTGCTACTTGTGAGCCCATCTTCAAGATGCTCCGAAAGGATCAAGCAATTGAATGGAATTCTGATTGCCAGTTGGCTTTTGAAAAGATCAAAAGTTATCTCCAAGAACCTCAAATGCTGATTCCTTCTGTGCCTGGAAAACCTCTCTTTATGTATCTGAGAGTACTAGAAGGGTCCATGGGTTGCGTACTTGGACAACATGATAAGACCAGAAGGAATGAGCACACCATCTTCTATCTAAGCAAGAAGTTTACCGACTGTGAAAGCAGATACTCACTTTTAGAGAAAACTTGTTGTGCTTTAGGTTGGGCTGCCAAACGCCTCAGGCAATACATGATTTGCCATACCACTTTATTGATCTCCAAAATGGATCCAATAAAGTATATCTTTGAAAAGCCTGATCAGACTGGAAGGCTTGCACGATGGCATATGCTCTTGTCCGAATACGACATCCAGTATGTAACTCAAAATTCCATTAAGGGGAGTATCTTGTCAGAATGCCTCACAGAATAACCTGTTGAAGAGTATGAGCCTCTTAAACTTGATTTTCCTGATGAAGACATTATGTTGATAAGGAAAGATTATGAAGAACCTGGTCCAGATGAGGGTCCCGAGCCTGGTTCCCGTTGGAAAATGATGTTCGATGGTTCCTCTAACTACAATGGGCATGGCGTAGGTGCTATTTTGAAAAATCTAAATGGTGGTTACACTCTATTTACAGCCATACTGGACTTTAAATATACAAACAACATCGTCGAGTATGAAGCGTGCATTCTAGGTCTTGAAGCGGCCATCGACCTTCACATCAAAATTCTTGAAGTAAGTGGGGATTCAGCTTTGGTGATATACCAAGTTAAGGGTGAATGGGAAACCCGGGACAAAAAGTTGATTCCCTACCAAGCTTATATTGTGGAAATGATCAAGTACTTTGATGAGATCACTTTCTGACATGTCCCGAGGTCTGAAAATCATGTTGCTGATGCTTTGGCTATGTTAGCCTCCATGTGGAAGGTTGGATTTGTCAATGAAGCGCCACTCATCCAGATTGAAAGAAAGACTGAGCCTGCTTATTGCCAATTAGTTGATGAGGAAACAGATGGAAAACCATGGTTCCACGACACTAAGTTATATCTGGAAAACCGAGAATATCCAGCTAATGCTACTGCTCTTGATAAGAAAACTTTGAGAAGACTGGAGTCCAAGTTTTTCCTCAGCAATGGTGTGTTGTATAAAAGAAATCATGACATGGTTCTGCTAAGATGTGTTGACAAGCGCGAAGCGGACCTATTTATGCAAGAAATTCATGAGGGACAATTTGGGACTCACGCTAACGGCCATGCCATGTCCAAGAAGTGTTTGAGAGCTGGATATTATCGGTTGACTATGGAACCTGATTGCATCCAATATGCCAGGAAATTCCATAAATGCCAAATATATGCTGATAAAGTGCACGTGCCTCCGACATTGCTGAATGTTTTAACATCTCCATGCCCTTTCTCCATGTGGGGCATTGACATGATTGGAGCAATCGAACCCAAGGCTTCCAACGACCATCGTTTCATTTTAGTTGCTATAGACTACTTTACAAAATGGGTAGAAGCTGCTTCATATGCCAACGTGACCAAGCAAGTGGTTGCTCGCTTCATCAAGAAGGACATTATTTGTTGTTATGGAATTCCAAGCATAATTATTATAGATAACGAAACTAACCTGAACAAAAAGACGATAAAAGAATTATGTGAGTCCTTCAAAATCAAACACCATAATTCTTCGCCCTACCGTCCGAAGATGAATGGAGTTGTTGAAACTGCCAATAAGAATATCAAGAAAATCCTGCAAAAGATGGTCAAGACCTACAAGGATTGACATGAAATGCTACCCATCGCATTTCATGGATACCAAACCTCCATCCGCACTTCAACAGGGGCAACCCCATTCTCCTTAGTCTATGGTATGGAAGTAGTTCTCCCAATAGAAATGGAGATTCCATCCTTGAGAATCCTGATGGAAACCAAGTTGGAAGAAGCAGAATGGATCCGTAGCAGATATGACGAGTTGAATCTCATCGACGAAAAGTGGATAACATCCATGTGTCATGGGAAATTATACCAAAAGAGGCTTAAGAGAGCATTCGATAAGAAGGTTCACCTGCGTGAATTTAAAGAGGGAGATCTGGTACTCAAGAAAATCTTGCCATCACAAAAAGATGCCCGAGGAAAGTGGGCTCCCAACTACGAAGGCCTATTTGTTGTAAAGACAGTCTTCTCAGGAGGATCCCTCATCCTCACAACAATAGATGATAAGCAACTTGCACATCCCATGAACGTCGATGCAGTAAAAAAATATTATGCCTAAATAAAACCCGCTAGGTCGAAAACCAGAAATGGCGACTTAGGCAATAATGGGTATCCCGATGGATCTAAACCTATGAAGGAGATCTATGCAAAAGTTAGGGATGAAAACAAAAAATTAAAGAGCTCGCTAAGTTGAAAACCCGAAAGGGCGGCTTAGGAAAAAATGAGCGTTCTGGTGGATTCAAACTTGAAAGGGCGATCCAGGAAAAAATTAGGGACAAAAGGCATTTGACTGTATCAAATGGTGTGGATTAATACCGAAGAAATAGTCGAATATCAATCCATTCGCTCTTGTCAGAAGCAAGGATTTGGAGCATCTTAGTTATTAGGGATTGTAGTAGTTGTTGGATTCAATGTAAACATTTCCCTATTGTCTTTTTCATAATTGTAATACCCCATGGAGCTTTTACCATTTCCAAGCTACCATTCTTCAATAAATACAAATTTTTCCAATCACTTTATTGCCATTTATGCTTTCCTTTACCTTGTCTTGTTATACAAAACGCCATATATTTGTTAATAACGGGCTTTGAAAAATAAGAGGTTTTTGAAAAGAAAATGCTTTGAAAACGTTTTGATAAAACATAATATCTCTTTGATACATGGGAGGATCAAAAATAAATTTCCATATATCCCCCAAAGCTTCAAGGTCACAAAGGCATTTTCATACTATTTGAAATATCCCACTGAAGTTGAAACTGACGATACTATTGAATCAATCTGTTGATTATAATCACCCAGTTTGAAGAAGTTATCAGTACTCGTCCTGTTCGTACTTGCTTGAGTTGCTGATGTGGAGGATCCATTTCCCCTATGAAAGTCTCCCCACTAAAATTTTGTCTCTTCCTGAGTCAGCATTTGCATGCCATGATCATATTCATCATGTTCAACATGTACATTTTTCATTAGCTTCTTATCTTGGGATTGGTTATCACCGTTTAGCTTCCCCGTAAAGTCCAGTTGTCACTTTGCTTCGTGATTACTAAGTCTTTTCCCCATGGTTGTCACCATATGTATTTATCTTTTCCCCAATCATCACTGGCATTCGCTGGTCCATTTATCCTTGGTGTCTAGGAATATTGCTTGTTACCAATATTTCCTTCCCCAGTAGATCTCCTGGAAATCCAATTTCCATTGGTAAGTTGCTTTGGTTGTCACTAATATCCCCTTGAAGTCTAGTGGTTACTAGCATCAATCCATTGAAAGCCGGTTGTTACCTTTGCTTGCAGTCCAAGTCCAATTAATTTGGAATGTACAGAAGAGTCGTTACCCTGTACCTTTCCTGATGGTTCTTGAAGATCCCGTTTGAACTCTTCATTTTAAGGAATTTCCAGAAGATTGGATGTTTGAAAACTCTAATGTTATGTGGTGTTGATTCTATGGTTATAAGGATCCCTTTTTGGCTTAGTAATCCTGTTGTTATGAGGATTCTTTTCATCTGCCACCCCTGTTGTTATGAGGGTATTGTCAACACATTCCTATTGTTATAAGAATTTTATCATATCGTTGTGAGGATCTGTGTTTCCTATTGACATAAGGAGCCTTTCTCGTCGATTTTATTGTTATAAGAATCTATGTGTCCTGTTGTTACAAGGATCATGTCTGATTCTATAGTTATAAGAATCTGTTTTTATCTCCTATTGTCATGAGGAATATTGGGATCAATCCTATTGACATGACGATTATATTTTATTCTGCTCATTCTATTGTTATAAGGATTCTTGTTTTATCTTTTAGAGTGTCATGCGATCATGTTTGGATATATTGATCAACTACTCTAGTTATACCCCGGTGGAGACCATCCTGTGTTATTTTGTTTTGAGATTTCCCTTTTCATCTTTGGTCTCTTGTGAGAAGATTTTGTTCCTGTCTATCTTTCCCTAGTGATTTTTGGTCATGTCTGAACTAGTTGATCAATAACTTTGGATATCCCCAGTGTGGTCTCCCAGTCCCCAGTGGTGTTTTCTTGGGATGTCCCCAGTGTTATTATCATGAAGAGATTTCATCTCATCATCTCTGGCTTTCATCCATTCAGTCTTATTTCGACTCCTCATAACTTCCTTGTAGTCTCTAGGTTCTTCATCGAAAACCTCACTTATAGAGATTAAGGCATAAGTTATAAGATCTGCATACCCAAGTCTCTGAGGTGGATTAATGACTCTCCTTGACCTGTCACTTGCTAGTAGGTAGTCATTATAAGTCTCCTCATCTTCGACAACATCTTCTACTTCTTTTTCTACTTCATCTGGGATACATAATTCAGCATCAACATGTTCCACCTCAACAGGAATCTCTCCCTGTTCCAGCTCTTCATCAGCATCATCAGTTTTCTTGAAAGTTATCTCAGCTTCATTGAAAACTACATCTCGACTAGTGATACACCTCTTGTGACCTAGCTCTAGGCACCATAGCCTATAAGCTTGGACTCATTCAGGGTATCCCATGAGCATGCATTTCAGAGCTCTATGTTCGACCTTGTCTTGCCTAATGTGAGCATAGGCCACGCAGCCAAATACTCTCAGTCTGTCATGACTAGGTGGATGTCCCGACCAAACTTCTTCAAGTGTCTTCATATCTAACGCAGTCGAAGGACACCTGTTTATCATATATGTTGTTTTTGAAATAGAGCCCAAAACACCTTGTTTAATCCAGTACTAGTCAACATGCATCTAACTCTTTCCAAAATAGTTCAATTAAAACTTTCTGCCAAACCATTTTGTTGTGGAGTACCTGCAGTAGTTTTGTGCCTTGCAATACCTGAGGCAGCATAAAAGCTGTCGAACGCCTCATTGAAAAATTCAAGGCCATTGTCGGTTCTCAACCTCTTGACCTTTTTGCCAGTCTGATCTTTGACCAGAGTCTTCCAACCTTTGACATTCTCAAAAGTTTCATCCTTAGTCTTCTGGACGAATACCCATAACTTTATGGAATAATCATCGACTATGGACAGAAAATACCTTGCTCCTAAAGGTGATGGACACCTTGCAGGCCCCCAAAGATTAGCATGGTTTCATACCCCAAATTTTGACCACTAAGATTTCCCATCATTGTGCAAATCATCATCACAATATGGAGGAACCATTATATTTCATCAGTCTCCCCAAAGATGGGTGAGCATCCACTACAATTAAAATTAGGGTTTCAAGCCCTCTCAGAGCTCTTAGGCAAAGGATCAATCAAGAAATGACATGATCTTCAACTTGTCTAACCTCCCAAACATCCACAATGGATCAAAAGGGCTCCCACTTCAAGGATCAAGCACAAGGTTGCTCCCTTTTAGGTGGATCAAGCCCCAAGATCGCCAGTGTCACCAAATTAGGGTTTTGGTCGACCAGGGCCTCCAGATGGAAATTCTCCTCTGGGCATGAGCCAATGTTTCAAGGCATAACCTATGATGCTCCAAGGGATATCATAAACCCAATCATCAAGTCAATTTTGCCTCAGGGGATGCATTCATCAAAAATCAGGAATTAGGGTTTCTTGACCTAATTCACCCCTAAGTTGACTTTTAGGGCAAATCATGAGCCAAGACCTCAAGAGAGGGTTTGAGGGTCTCTAATATACTATATTGATCCATTTGGAACAATGGATTGATCCAAGAAGCTTGAGCAACAAGTTTCAATTTCATATGAACCACAGTTAGGGTTTCGCGGGAAAAGTCAATTGTAACTTTGACTTTTGACCAGGACATGCTCCCAAGCCCTAAGACATGATTCAATATCCTCTATACCATCCATATAACATTTCCATCAAGTTTTATTTAGGTCAAGGACATGATTTCCTAAAGAATTGCACAGTTTGGAATTCATCGGATAAAAAGTCAACTGTGCACAAAAGTCAACTTTGACTTTTTGAGATTTTTCACCAAAATGGATTTTTAACCCTAAAATGATGTTAATGTATGATTTGAATCATCATTCATCAATAAAAATCAAAGAAAGTGGGATAACTTGTAAAAGGGGTAACCATAAAAACTTAGAAAAATTTCTAAGTTATGGAAAAAGCGACACCAATGTGCCAACTTTGGAGGACCATAACTCCTAAACCACAAGGCCATTGTGCCCCATTCAAAGCTTGATTTGTAGATCTCATTGCCCTCTACAAAAGCTTCATACTGACCTATGTCCAAATTCCTCATGGATTTTGAGTTATGGAGTGATCAAAATCAAGAAAAGTCACTTTGTTCCAACACTTAGTGAAAATTTCACTAAGTCAGATTTTACCATACTTTTTACCAAATGTAGGGGGATTTTTCACTTGAATTCAAAAGAGATCAAAACCAAACATGTTCAAACAGTTGTTGTATCATGTAAGAGCTTTCCAAAATGGCCAAGAACATTACCAAATTCAATTTGAGCCATGAGATATGACATTGGAAAGTTGCCTTGCTGAAATCTGCCAAGGCATGGCAGAATTTGCATTTTTGCTCGATTTACCAAAATCAGCCAAATCCAAATGCTCCTATCCACTTGGACACCTCTGAGGATTGAATCTAAAGGGGACAATCACTGAGCCAAGCCTCCAAAGTCTTTGGAACAAGAAATAGCATGTTGAACCTAGAATGGCCAAAATAGGGACAAGACTCCAATTTTGGATTGGAGCATTCAATGGAAGCATCAAGGTGGCATGGACTGAGCCATTCTCAACTGAATTCAGTCAAGACTTATCCAAGACCAAGGGAACCACAGCCCTGTGCCCTAACCTCTAGTCAATGGCTAGAGGAGACTTGGATTTCCATTGGACAACATTGGCCAAACCTCTGCTGCAGTTGCCATTCACTGTGGATCCCAAAACAAACTTGCTCTACTATAAATAGAGCTCAATTGTGATCAGTTTGAGTACACCAAAGCCATCAAACATATGCTTTCCTCAAAACCTCTTTCTCTTGGCAAAAATGCCTTCTTTAGCAAGGCAACTTTGAGTTTTTGAGCTTGAGAGCTTTTCCATCACAATCAATCACACACACACCTCATATATATCATATGTAAGCTGTGCAAACTATCACAAGTGACCTGTAATCACAAAATCACAAAGTCACCTCTCAAAACCTCAAAATAGGCTTTTTTTTTTTGCATTTTTCAAGCCATGTCTTGATTCAGTCACTTTCCAAACCAGATAAAACCTCAAACACACTCCAAATATCATCCTTGAACTGTCCCAAATGGTTCCCCTCATCTGGAACACAATTTGAGAGAGTTGCTATTTTGGTCACTTTTAACCCCTTTTGCAAGAAAGGGACTGTTTGTGTTTTTGCAGGTACCAGTCAATTCCAATCATCCTAAAAGCTTCTAAAGGGTCATTTGAGTGTGCCTAAAGCATCAAATCATTTCTGGAACAAGAGGTTTGACAGATTGCACAAAAGCTCCAAAATCTCAAAAAAAAGGTAAGCCTCACAACTTGGAATCTTTGAATCATGCAATGCTTTGAAGTCCACTTATCATAAACATCTCATACATGTTGTATATGTTGTGTTTGAGCTAATTCACCATGTAATCCATGCTTGTACCAAGTTGTAGCATAGAAAATGCAATTATAGGTCATTTTCAAAACCACTATCGGGTTTTGAGGAGGGAGTGTGATCTGAAAAAACTACCACCACCATTGGATTTCTTATGAAATTCTGGTCCAGATGCATATAAATTTTGTCTCAAACCATTAAGAATTGAGAAAGTTATGACCTTCACGTTTCTGAGCCAAAACTTACCAAAACTTGCCTTGGGCCAGGCCTAAAACCAAGGCATGACTTGTATATTTGTTGTTTTGTTTCAAACAATGGATGTATCACCACCCCAGTGGTAAGGCACGCGCCTTGTAACCTTGAGGTCTTGGGTTCAAACCCCACCTATGCCATTTTGTGTTTTTTCACATTTTGCCATTTTTTCCAATATTTTCATGGCTTATTAATTAATTGGAAAATTAATAACTCTTTCAATTTTAATTATTTTTTATTGGTTCCTTTTGAAAAAAATCATAAAAATTTTGGAATATTTTATTCCACAAAGAAATTGAGTTTATATTATTTATTTAATATAAATAGTATTTTTGTGAATAAATTCATTTTATTTGTTTTTAAACATTTTAAAATGAATATTCATCTTGAAAAATCAAGACCAAATGAGTTTTAATATCTCTTGTGATTTATACCTCATTTTTCAAACCTTAAACAAAAATCACAAGTGGTTTATTCAAACATATTTGGTATTTTTCATTGATTTTCTTTAAATATTTACTTTTAAAGAATAAAATTAGGGTTTCTTTGATTTTCACTCAAACAAATCATTGTCAAACACTCATGGGCTTCTAATAGAGTGTAAGACCCAATCTTTTTTTTGACCAAATCATTTTTGGGCCTCAGTGTATTGTATAAGTCCCGATACCGTCAAAAACAAACGGCACGATCGTCGCCTTTTGAAAAATAACCCTGGGCCTCTCCTCGAGCTATAAGACCCATTTAAAACTTTTGGGCCTCTATTAGAGTGTAAGACCCAGCCCCCTTTTAACCAAAAACATTTTGGGCCTCACTTATTGTATAAGTCCCTCTGCGTTAAAAGGAAACCTCGGCGCGATCGCCATTTTTAAACGAAAAGTCAACTGGGCCTACCCTCGTGTTATAAGCCCCACCCTTTTTCTTTAAACCTTTTGGGCCTCTTGAGAGAGTGTAAGACCCATCCATTTGTACAGAAAACCATTTTGGGCCACAGTCACTTGTATAAGTCCCTCTGTACAAATTCAACAGTGCGCTCACTGATAAAACCCTGGGCCTCTCCTTGAGCTGTAAGCCCCAAATCTTTCTTTTTCAAAGCACTTTCTCCTTTGATTTTAAATATACTGTTGTTTTCAATCTGTCTTTGTTGAACAACTAACCAAACAGCATGGAAGCTCTACAACCGAGTAAGTGTTTATCCGCTTTCATTTACCGCTTTCATATACATATAATTATATTATGGGGTTGTTTCGCTGTAAGTCTTCTTTCATAAACTCATATCAACTGTGTAATAATAGTATAGATATTTTGAGTTTCCCCGACAACTACGTCTAGAACTAGGTGACGCCGTTTCGTTTATTCATAGAAATAGACAACTAGATCCCCAATAGAATCACCGGATACAGTCTTCTCTACGGCTGTCCTCATTAGGAATTGTCAAGAAACTCTACTCCCAGAGATGAATGTATTCTCCGTGAATGGCATCTTTAAGTTTCTTCCAAATTCTCGAACTTTCCTGACTTGATATATTCCTTGTGAATAGCTTGTCTTGAATTTTTCGGGGTTTGGGGACCCACGGGCTTCTTAAAAGCATCGGCCTCCTCTTGGGCATCGTACAAGGACCTACAGGCTTCCTAAAAGCAACCCCGCCTCCTCTTGGGCTTAGTACAAGGACCCGCCGGCTTCTTAAAAGTCTTCACAGCCTCCTCTTAGGCTTCGTATAATGATCTCTTCCTCCGGGAATGATAGCCTCCTCTTGGGCTTCGTACAAGGACATCTCGGCTTCTTAAAAGTTTCCAGCCTCCTCTTGGGCTTCGTACAAATTTTCCCGACGACCTCCTTAAGGTATAGGAACAGAACTTAATCATCTCCATAGAACAGTCTTTTCAAGAGTCTACTACTGTTTCTCAAAGCATAGTACAAAAGATAAAGTTCTAGACTTGGACAGTCTAATCTCCTTGAGTCTCAAAGACATTCTCAAGTGACCCCTTTGTTAAATAGGAAGAAAACTCGTAGACTCGGACAGTCTCAATGCCTTTCGGATTTCCCACTTCCTTAAAGAACATGAATAACCCAGATCCACGGATCAAATCCTCGAGTACAGTGTTGCTCAAATAAGAACTGATTTTCTCTTTCAAAATCAGTATACTGGACTTGTCACTCAATGGAAATAGTCACCATAGCCTCCTCTTGGGCTTTGTACAATGATTCTCCCCAGCGGAGTCAAACAACGTTTAGCCTCTCTCTCGGGCTTTGTACGAGACACATAAGAGACTCCCTCGTTGAGTCAATCACCCCTTTCGCCTCCATCTCGGGCTTCATACGAGATACCAAAAGATTCCTTCGTCGAGTCAAAACCTTTTAGACTCTCTCTCGGGCTTTGTGCGAGACACATATTAGCCTCCTCTTAGGCTTGGTATAAGAAAACCACTGGTTGATCCAATCAACCTTTTAGCATCAAAGTTGTGCCTCGTTCACAGTACACAAACATCAACAACTCTTTCCCTTTCATCTAATCGTTGTAAGCGGCAAGCCTCTGGATCATCTTTATCCATGCCACTGTCCCTCTTTTAGCATGGGAAATTCCTAAGGAAAGATGGCATTGCTCTAAACTGAGTTAAAGTCTTCTCCTTCAGGTAAAAACTCCCTACAAAGGAAATTATGGCATTACTAGGATTCACATATCCCGGTTAAAGTAATTCTCCCTTATAAACGGTTGTGACAAACAAACCCCTCTTTAGAGATGACAAATTCTCTCTAAAGTTGAGACCTTTCAGCTTCATATCTTGGGCTTTGAACAAGATACAAACCACCTTTCGCTTCACGTCTTGGGCTTTAAACAAGACACCAAAAAAAACACCCATTTCCTCCCATAGAATAGGAGGAACTACGAACGCTCTGATTTCCCTGTTTCGGTAAACGGGAATACGTAGGCATAAGATTGAAAGAAAAAAATCTTAGCGAGCACACTAAACAAAAAACCCTAAATCCCATATATCATAATCTGAAGCAGTATCCTAACAAAATCCCAGAGAGAAATCAGTATTGGCGAAAATACAAATAACCAATACAAAGGCCCCACCACATTGATCGCATCCGTAACCTAACAGACCGCTGTTTAAACTCAGTATGCAAGCAGGGTTAATTGGAGACATCTATTTCCCTTCCTTCATCAGCTTTAATAGGATAAAAAATGAATCGACCTGTAGTAAACTCAACCACAGTGAGAGCGACCAGCGCTTAAGAACCGCGTCCAAAATCGCTCGCTACAGAAAAGTGGCGCCCACCGTGGGGCCCTTGATTTCTTTTTTCTCTTCACTTGTGTGAAAACCACAGATTGGGGCTTCCGCCAGGGAACCCATTTCTGTCAGGAACTTAGGATTCATAGCTTTAAAGGTCTAGGATGATTAGGACAAATATATATACTGCTTTTCCTAATTGCTATACATGTTTATTTTTCTGCTAATGGGAATGCGTGTGATGCCGCATGTGGAAAGATTGAGTATACACTTAAGATAAGTGATGGCGACGAGGTCGACCATCAACCTCAGTGGAGGCTGACCAATGCAACCCATTCTCTCACCTAGACAATGGGCCGATTGTGATGTTTGAGAAGCTGAGGAGCCAAACCCTTTTGTAGTGCGGAAACTATCGGGAATAGTTGTTACGCGATACTACCCTCATTCGAGGCTGGTGATCTATTCTCGGTGAATGGCACTTACTCTAAGATTGCTCTACAACTCGCTGGCGATCCGCTTGTTGTTTTGCTTTCCTGGGAGGAGCTGATGATAATGAGTACAGGTACAAAAATCACCCTAGTATAAACCTTTGGGGATGGGTAGAGCCTTGACTTCATGACAACGACCCTTTGACCCCATGTTTTTTCTATGTTTTTGTGTGCTGCATTCATGCATTCATTTAAAAAGCATTAAATCATTCAAAAAAATTCTCTTCTAGTCTCTCTGTTTTTCAAATTAAACTAAGACTGTGATTGCAAATATCAGAGAAAAGGATTGCACTAATGGATTTCGGTAGAAGGAGAACCCATAGGTATACCTTCAAGGTTCCAAAGCTGGAAGATTTAAGAGGTTTGGCGAGGATGATCACAAACCAAGAGGCTTTCAGAGCCAAACACGGAGGTTTGCTACCACTGTTAAGAGTCCATGTGATTGAGGGAATCATGGATGCGCTCATTCAGTTTTATGATCTGGTTTATCACTATTTCACATTCTCGGATTACCAGCTAGCACCAACGCTGGAGGAGTATTCTCATCTGATTGATCTACACATTACTGATCAAGCTCCATTTTCTGGACTGGAAGAAATTCCAAAGAATCAGACCATTGCAAGAGCAATTCATTTGGATGAGTCTGAGGTCAGGACTCACATGACCGCTAAGGGTGGCATCCAAGGTTTGCCAGCCCAGTTCTTGACAAAGAAAGCCCTGTATTTTGCCAGTATAGGAAACGTGACTGCTTTTGAAAGCATCTTTGTCTTGTTCACCTACGGGTTATTTTTGTTTCCCAACATCAATAACTTCGTCGATATCAACTCCATTAAAGTTTTTCTCATTGGAAATCCTGTACCGACTTTGCTCGCAGATGCGTATCACTCTGTACACTTGGGAAATTTGTACAGCGGAGGGGAGATCACATGCTGTGTACCTTTGCTTTACAAATGGTTTATCTCCCACTTGCCCAAGTTTGCTGCTTTTTGGGATTGCAAGAGTGACTTACGTTGGTCGCAGAAGATCATGTCCCTCACCAACTCTGACATAGATTGGTGTAATAGGATTTATGATAGAATCAAGATCATTGATCGTTGTGGAAACTTCCCCAACGTACCCCTTATAGGAACTAAGGGAGGAATCAATTACCATCCAGTTCTCCTTCGTCGTCAATTTGGATACCCAATGAGACACGTCCCACGGGGTGTTCATCTGGAAGGTATTTTCTTCAAGGAAGGAGAAAATGACAGAGCACTAAAGATGGAAATAGTGCACGCTTGGAAACACGTTCATAAGAAAGGACGAGAGTCTCTAGGAAAACCGGACTGTGTCTCGGTGGAGCCTTATCTCCATTGGGTACAAACTAGAGCTCTCAAGCTGAAGATGCCTTATCCTCGTTACAGAATTCTTCCGCCGAGGGAATCTGTCATGTACTTCATGACGGAAACTGAAAAGCTTCAGTTTACTCTCAACAAAGTTCAAAAGGAGAGAAGGTCTTGGAATAACAAGTACCGCACCCTCGACGTAGAGTGCATCATAATACAGCAATTACTGAAAGAGAAAGATGCTCTAATTGAAATTTTGGAACAACATGCTGTAGAGAATCAAGATGACCAAAGGAATGTGCTCACTCCTTTCACTTGGCAAAGGAATGACAACCCGACAACGGCCCAAGAGCCCCGATCAAAGAAGAGGAAAGTACCAGAGTCAGCACCCGATTTCTCTTCAGAGAGGACTCGGGACCCATTAGCTTAGGTTTCTGTTTCTGCACCTTGTAATCTACTGTATTTCCATTTCTGTAATCCTTTGAATTCAATAAAAAGGGGTTTCCTCACTGTTTGATATTTGCAATCTAATTGTCGAAGTTTATTTTGATTAAACTAAAGAACAATTAATATAATCATTGCATTCATCATTCTCACATCACGTATTCTTCTTACCTACGAATCTCACGTTTGTGTCTCGGTTCTAGAGTCAAACCGTCTCATTCGTACAATACTCGGGCCAATCGTCAGAAAAAGATGGATGATCTTGAGGAAGAGAACAGAGAGTTGAAAGAGAGATCGACACTCTGAGAGAGGATATGAGAAAGCTTCGTAACGACATGCAAGCCATGGAAGAAGCTCAGCTACAAAGGACTGTGATCTCAGAGATCACCTCAACGCTCATAGTGGAGAAGTATGATCCTAGGTATCAAATGCCAAAAGATCGTCCTTGGGGCATGCCTGTTAACTATATCCCTGAAGGATATGTTCCGCCGATCACTGAAGATCAGGGAATCATAACAGAAGCCGCTTAGCCTGAAGGTTACAAACTTCGGGAAAGCGAAGATGCCAGGGGCATACTGAAGACTCCTGAAGGTTACAAACTTTGGGAAACGCCAAGATTCGCTGCCGTAGTTACAGTCCCACCCCCTGTGGTGCACACTGTCCCGGAAGGACAGATTCCGCCAATACCTTATGGTAAAAAGGAAACTATATTCGATAGAATGGATGAATTCCAGGAGCAGTTCCTGGAAATGTAGAAGGAGCTGCAAGCCATTCGCGGTCAGGATTTATTTGGAAAGGACGCCGCAGACCTCTGCTTGGTCCCCAATGTGAAAGTCCCACACAAGTTCCAAGTGCCCGACTTTGAAAAGTACAAGGGTAACTCTTGCCCTCAAAGCCATCTGGTGATGTACACTCGGCGGATGTTAGCTCATACGGAGAATCAGGACCTACTGATTCACTACTTCCAGGATAGTTTAACCGGTGCCGCATTAAAATGGTACATGGGTTTAAACCGTGCCACGATCAGCACATTCAGAGATCTTGGTACTGCCTTCATCCAACAATACAAATACAATTTGGACATTGCACCCGACAGAGATCAACTCAGATCAATGTCACAAAAGGACAAGGAAACCTTTAAGGAGTATGCTTAAAGGTGGCGTGAAATTGCCGCTCAAATTTGTCTACCTCTTGAGGAAAAAGAGATGACAAAGATCTTCTTAAAGACCTTAAGCTCATTTTACTATGACCGAATGGTTGCCAGTGCACCCAGTGATTTCACCGAAATGGTGGGCATGGGCGTACGTCTTGAGGAAGTTGTCCGAGAAGGACGTTTGGTAAAAGACACTAGATCGATGAGCGGTACTAAAAAATACGGTAGTGCTCTCCCTAAGAAAAAAGAGCAAGATATTAGGAATATCTCTCTCGGAAAGCAAAGGCAACGTTATCAACCGGTAGCAGCTGTGACTCCTGCTATCAACCCTGCGTCTATTCCTACGTATCAACCTCAGGTTGCGCAGAGCCAACCTAATCAGCAAAGGACACAATGGCCTCTTCCGCAGGCTCGTCCTCCATACAACAACAACCGTACAACACGGCCACCAGGATTTGATCGTATACCTGTATCGTACGCAGAGCTGTTTCCATTACTGCTAGCCAAGGGGAACATTCAGACTAAGTCCCCTCTTACAGTACCGGAAAATCTGCCTTTTTGGTTTAAGGTGGATCAAACATGCCCTTATCATCAAGGAGGTCCAGGGCATAACATAGAGACTTGTCTCAATTTCAAGTCCGACGTGCAAAAACTTGTTAGGAGTAGGGTCTTATCCTTCAAGGATACAAATCCTAATGTTCTTACGAACTCGCTGCCTCAACACGAGAAGGCTGCAGTCAATTTGATAGAAGGAGAGACTGACGACATCTATCAAATTCACGATGTACTCTTGTTGAAAACCAATCTGGTCAAGATGCATTGTAGACAGAGTAGATATGGCCATGTGCCACCTCATAACTATCACCAGTGTGATGTCTGCTCTAAAAACAATCAAGGATGTTCTGTGGTGCAAGCAGCTCTGTAGGAATAGATGGATCTCGGATGGATCCAAGAGCACCGAGTTCGTGGAGTTAATATGGTTTACACGAATTCTAACGTCATTCAGAACCACGATATCCGTGCGATGAATGCCAACTTGGTGGCAATGCACTCGAGGCAAAGCCAGTATCATAATCTGCCATGGCACGATTACAGTTCCTGTCTGACTTGCTCGATAAACAAACAGGGATGCTCTTTTGTACAAGAGGCCCTCCAGCGTCAGATGGATCTTGGATGGATCCAAGACTACCATGATAGGAATTCCTATCAGATCAATATGGTTCAAATCTTTGACATTCGCGTGATGAATACCAACCTAGTAGAGTTACATGCTGAACAGGTCCGACTCAGATTCCTAATATCACATGACTATCAAAGCTGTAAAGCGGGTTACAAAAATGATCGAGGTTGTACCCTTGTCCAGGAGGCACTTCAGCACTTTTTAAATCACTGGTGGATGCCAATTTATATGGATGAAGATACTCAGCAAATTAGTATCAGTAACAGGAATCCTACTCGGCGTCAAGGTCAGGATGTCCGATCAGCAGAAGCTAACCTAGTGAGGTTACATTATATTCAAAGTGGGCGTGGCCAGGTACCACCACACAATTACGACCGTTGTAGCGTCTGTTCGGAAAGTAACCAAGGGTGCTACCTTGTGCGAGCAGCTCTCCAGGGGCAGGTGGACCGTGGAGAAATTCGTCCATATCCGGGTTCTGGACCCATCAACTGGACGCCAAACTACCTTGCCGATCAAGTTGAGGATGTTGTCACAATCTCTAGTCGTCACAGGACCAGGGATGTTTTAGCCATCATCCCTCTACTTGACGAATATAAAGTTCCCAACCGAGAACGGATCGAGATTACTTATGATGGTCGGAAAAATCAGAAGGCTCTCGTAGTCATCTATCTGTCGGGACCACTACCGTATGAATCAGCTAAGGCAATCCCTTACAAATACGGTGCAACGACAATTGAAAATGGAAAGGAAATTCCATTACCCTCCGTTGTGAATATTGCAGACATCAGTCGTGTAACACGGAGTGGCAGAATCTTCAACCGAGGGGTTGGGGAACTTAATAAAGAAAAGGAACTTCAGACGGAAGCTCCTGGTCTACCAGTCGGTCAATCCAGTAATCCCGACCTTTCGAAAAATAATGATGAGATGCTGAAGCTCGTCCAAAGGAGTGAATACAACATTGTCGATCAGCTGTTACAAACTCCTTCAAAGATCTCGGTGCTATCACTTTTACTCAGTTCAAAAGCCCACAGGGGGGCTCTACAGAAAGTCTTGGAGCAAGCCTTTGTGGAACAAGATGTAACAATCTGACAGTTCGATAGCATTGCCTCTAACATCACTTCCTGCAATAATTTGGGATTTAGTGATGAGGAATTACCTGAAGAGGGTCGTCGTCATAACATGGCGCTCAATATCACAGTCAACTGCCAGGACGATGCTTTAGCCAGCGTACTGGTAGACACAGGATCAACCCTGAATGTTATGCCAAAGTCCACATTGATGCAATTGTCATTCAAAGGCCCTCCGATGAGAATCAGCGAGGTCGTCGTCAAAGCATTTGACGGATCCAGAAAAATGGTAATCGGCGAAGTTGATCTTCCCATAACTATCGATCCTCACACTTTCCAAGTCACTTTCCAGGTCATGGACATCCGGGCAACGTACAGTTGTTTATTAGGAAGACCTTGGATACATCAGGCTGGAGCAGTTATTTCAACCCTCCACCAAAAGCTAAAGTTCGTCCAGAACGGCCAACTCATCACAGTTTGCGGAGAACAGACCTTGCTTGTAAGCAACTTGTCATCGTCTACTGGTATATAACCCGAGGAGGTTATTGGAACTCAGTTCCAAGCACTGTTGGTGAGCAAGAACAATCAGTTCAAAGAAGGAACTTCGATTTCTTCATACAACGATGCTATCAAAGTGGTCGAGAGTACCGATACAATCGGATGGGGACAGCTTGTCATTCCTACTAGCGATACAACAAAGAAGGGTCTTGGTTTTTCTGCAACCTGTACCCAGACAGCTGCCAACGATGAAAGTCTTCATCCCCATCAAAACTTCTTCCACAGTGGAGGTTTCCTTCACCCAGTGTCTCAAGCAGTACATGCTATCAATGAGGAAGATCCCTCTGACACAGATGAAGAATGGAAGTCATACCTTAACGGGGACGGTTATATGTCTCAGGAGGAGGTGCCTATACCATTTTGCTATCCCGCACAGAGTCCGAGATTTATACCAAGGTCAGACGTCGAAATGATCTATGGAGATTGTGATCCGAAAGGATTCCGTGCTCCGCCAAATTCATTAGAGGAAGACACTCTGATGAAAGACAACTTTGACCACAATTACTATGGCCTAATGGATGGTCTGCCAATGTGGCAGCCTTACCCAGGAAACTTGGGGCAAGAGAGTCAGCCGAACAAGGAAAATTGGCTGAGCATCATTGAACAGAATACCTGTGTCCCCACCATGTCATGGGATCAACACTCAGGTCATTCAGAAACTACTCAACATGAAGATGAATTTGCAATGTTTGCAGGACTTGAATTCATCAACTATGCTTTTCCTGAGGTTAACGTCATCGAGAGAGATGACTCCTCCAGTTCCAGAGAAGTGTGGGACACCTTGGGACAACCGAGTGGAAAATACGACTATATGGTCAAGTACACTGCGCCCGGAAGCTCTCGTATCAGGTTCGAAGACATCCAGCCTACGGGATGGGGAGATACAGTTGAGAGCACAAATGCTATGCAAAATGCAACTGAGAAATTCTCTTGCGACAACTCTGCTTGGGAGACAGATTCCAATGATCCTACTCCACCAAAAATCAGCGTCATTTCTGAAGACAAATCAAGGAAGGTGCCATACTTTGTGATTCACCGAGGAGTTTGCCGCCATTGGGTTACTGTTGATGCTCTGAAGGTCGTTCATAAGTCAAAGTAATTGCCATCTTTTAACCTTTCACCCTGCCCAGGTGAAACAGATGTTTTTATAGGGCTCGCTTTCTGTAAATTTCCCTCTTCGCTTTGCCCGAAGCGACAGAGTTTTGTTTTATAGGGCTGTAGTTTCAAGGATCGACTTGTTCATTAATAAAATAATGTCGTTCTGTAATTTCCGCATTAATTGTTGTTTTCTCTTTTTGCTTTTTCAGAAAATGGTAATCCTAAAAAACAATTAAAAATAAAAACAAGCAGTAAAATAAAACACTGCACACACTTGCATTCTTCTTTATCTCTTCTAAACACGAATCATCACGTCATGCAGATTGCTTGTTTTAAACCCCGTTGAAACATACGATCCGATGCCTTCTCCCAACTTTAAGTTCCCGGTATTCGAGGCTGAAGAAGAAAATGACGACCAAATTCCAGAAGAGATCTCCCGATTACTCAGACAAGAGGAAAGGTCCATTAAACCTCACAAAGAACCATTAGAAATGGTAAACTTGGGTTCAGAAAAAGAGAGAAAAGAAATCAGGATTGGGGCACTGCTCAGTCCAACTGCCAAAAAGAGTTTGATAAAGCTTCTCAGAGAATTTCCCGATGTATTCACTTGGTCCTATCAGGATATGCCAGGGTTGGATACCAGCATCGTGGAACATCACTTACCATTAAGATGGGAATGTCCGCCAGTAAAGCAAAGGTTGAGACGCACTCACCCGGACATGGCCATCAAAATCAAAGAGGAAGTACAGAAACAGATTGACGCAGGTTTCCTCGCCACATCAGAATATCCTCAATGGTTAGCCAATATTGTACCCGTTCCCAAAAAGGATGGAAAAGTCAGAATGTATGTTGATTACAGGGATCTGAACAAGGCTAGTCCAAAGGACGACTTTCCTTTACCACACATTGACATGCTGGTAGACAGTACAGCAAAGTTCAAAGTTTTCTCCTTCATGGATGGATCCTCGGGCTATAATCAGATCAAAATGGCGCCGAAAGACATGGAGAAAACTTCGTTCATTACCCCATGGGGTACCTTTTGTTACAAGGTAATGTCGTTCGGTTTGAAGAACGTCGGGGCAACCTATCAAAGAGCCATGACTACTCTGTTTCATGACATGATACACAAGGAAATCGAGGTATATGTCGATGATATAATTGCAAAATCAAAAACAGAGAGTGAGCACGTTGAACATCTGTCAAGATTGTTCGAACGTTTAAGAAAATTCAAGCTCCGCTTGAATCCCAACAAGTGCACCTTCAGTGTCCGTTCAGGGAAATTACTAGGGTTCATCGTCAGCCAGAAAGGAATTGAGGTTGATCCTGACAAGGTCAAGGCCATTCAACAAATGCCTTCTCCGAAAACTCAAAAACAAGTCAGAGGATTCCTGGGACGTTTGAACTACATCTCCAGA
Source organism: Lathyrus tuberosus (assembly GCA_022829125.1). Classification (NCBI taxonomy): domain Eukaryota; kingdom Viridiplantae; phylum Streptophyta; class Magnoliopsida; order Fabales; family Fabaceae; genus Lathyrus; species Lathyrus tuberosus. The sequence goes on along the minus strand of JALAZF010000098.1, from coordinate 11,033,489 downwards.
TTCATATTCCTTATGACCGCCACGTGTGCGCCGATTTTCAAATTACTCAAAAAGAACCAGGATTGCGTTTGGTCAGAAGATTGCCAAACCGCCTTCGACAGTATTAAGGAATACCTGTTGAATCTGCCGATTCTATCACCTCCAGTGGAAGGAAGACCACTGATCATTTACCTCACAGTCCTAGAGGACTCAATGGGATGTGTACTTAGCCAACAATACGAAACCAAACGGAAAGAGTCTGCCATGTACTATTTGAGCAAGAAAGTCACCGACTGCGAGGCTCGGTACACGATGCTTGAGAAAACTTGCTGCGCTTTGGCTTGGGCAGCTAAACGTCTTCGCCAGTACATGATTCGTCACACTACTTGGTTGATCTCCGAAATGGATCCAATCAAGTATGTATTTGAAAAGCCTGCTCTCACGGGAAGAATCACCCGTTGGCAGATGTTATTATCAGAATATGACATAGAGTACCACGCTCAGAAAGCCGTTAAGGGAAGTATTTTAGCCGATCATTTGGCTCATCAACCGATTGACGATCAAGAATTAATCGGGATTGACTTCCCAGACGAAGATGTCATGTATCTAAAGATGAAAGACTGCGATGAACCGCTACCCAGTGAAGGGGCAGAACCAGGTTCCCAATGGGGACTTGTCTTTGAAGGAGCAGTTAATCATTATGGAAATGGAATTGGGGCAATCATTGTTACCCCTCAGGGTACCCACATTCCTTTCACTGCCAGACTTACGTTCAAATGTACGAACAACGAGGCCGAATACGAAGCTTGTATTATGGGTCTCGAAGAAGCAATTGATTTAAGGATAAAAAACTTGGACGTATACGGTGATTCAGCCTTGGTTATCAATCAGATAAAAGGAGATTGGAACACATACCAATCAGGATTGATTCCTTACAAAGACTATGCAAGAAGGTTGTTACCTTTCTTCGACAGAGTTGAGTTTCATCATATCCCTCGTGAGGAGAATCACATGGCTGATGCATTAGCCACCCTCTCTTCTATGATTAGTGTGGGTCAATGGAACGACTTACCTAAGATCGACATAATGCGCCTTGAAAGGCCCGCTTACATCTTCACGATCGAAGTCGTCATAGACGATAAACCTTGGTATCACGATATCAAATGCTTCCTTCAAAAACAAGAGTACCCACCTGGGGCATCCAGGAAAGATAGAAAGACCCTCAGAAGATTGGCTGGAAACTTCTTCCTGAGCGGTGACACTCTCTATAAGAGAAATTTTGACATGGTCTTGCTCCGATGCGTAGACAGACCAGAAGCAGACATGCTTATGAAAGAAATTCATGAAGGATCCTTTGGCACTCATGCCAATGGATACGCAATGGCGAGGAAAATTCTCAGAGCATGGTACTATTGGTTGACAATGGAATCCGACTGCTACAAGTACATGAGGAGGTGTCACAAATGTCAGATATACTCTGACAAAATTCATGTACCGCCAACGCATCTCAAAGTTCTCTCTTCCCCATGGCCATTCTCGATATGGGGAATCGACATGATTGGCATGATTGAGCCCAAGGCTTCAAACGAACATCGGTTCATTCTAGTTGCCATTGACTACTTCACCAAGTGGGTCGAAGCAGCGTCATTCGCTAATGTAACCCGACAAGTGGTGGTCCGATTTATCAAAAACAATATCATCTGCCGTTATGGTGTTCCAAGCGAGATCATTACTGATAATAAATCTAACTTGAACAATAAGATGATGAAAGAGTTGTGCATACAGTTTAAGATCGAACATCATAACTCATCTCCCTACCGACCCAAGATGAACGGAGCGGTAGAAGCGGCTAACAAGAACATCAAGAAGATCGTTCAAAAGATGGTTGTAACCTACAAAGACGGGCACGAGATACTACCCTTTGCTCTTCACGGTTATCGGACATCTGTTCAAACTTCAACAGGGGCAACCCCTTTCTCTCTAGTATATGGCATGGAGGCAGTTCTCCCCATAGAAGTAGAGATCCTGTCAATCCGAGTATTGATGGAAGCTAAGCTCACCGAAGCTGAATGGTGTCAAAGTCGACACGATGAACTGAATCTGATCGAGGAGAAGCGAATCACGGCACTATGCCATGGTCAATTGTATCAACAGAGAATGAAGAAGGCGTTCGACAAAAAGGTTCGACCCCGCATCTTCAGGAAAGGAGACCTCGTGCTCAAGAAGATACAATCATTTCTCACTGAATCTCGGGGTAAGTGGACTCCGAATTATGATGGCCCCTATGTGGTCAAGAAAGCTTTCTCAAGCGGCGCCTTGAGACTTGCAACCATGGACGGAGAGGAATTTTCCTACCCCACAAATGTTGATGTAGTCAAGAAATACTTCGCCTAAACTAAAAAAAAAAATGTCTCGGTGGATTGAAAACCCGAAAGGGCGGTCCAGGCAAAAGTTAGAGACAAAATAAAAAAAAAAATTATCCCGATGGATTGGAAACATCACAGTACAATCTAGGAAAAAATTAGGGATAATGGCAAGTAACTATGTTCAACAGAGGCAAATCCCTCAGCAGCAGCAGTTACATCATTTGTCAGAAAACTCCAGTCAAGGTCATCTTCGACAGAAGCTCAGGATGCCTCGAATTCAAAGTTGGTAGAAGGATAGTGGTCGTTATGTTTCAACGTAGCCCTTTTCCCTGTAAATTACCATTTTCTAACTTTGTAAATACTCTTTGGAATCACGCGTTTGGCTTATCTCCGTCTTATCAATAAAATTTGAGCCCTTGTGCTTTTGTTTGTAATTCTTATTTGTTTTAGCTTTATAGAACGACGTTGTTAACATGATTAACGATTCTTGAAATAAAACAAAAATGAATTTACTTGTTAAAACTTTTTCTGCTTTTAAAATAAAGTCGGCAATTTCTTTTGACTGTTGAACATCAAAGGAACATCGACCGCTTCTCCAGAAATAAGCGAACTTCAAAGTGCAGAATCAAAGTACTCCTTCTAACCTAGTACGCATGAATAAAGGGATCAACTGTGTCAGAGACCTTGTTTCGTCTGACACGCCACGGCAGAGTTCTTACCTCCTAAGCGCGACCAACGGTAGCTCCCAACAGGGACTATCTCTCCTAAGCAAGGTGGAATTGCTATCTTGAACCAGCGATATTTCTACACACCCCGCGATGGCCGAGTATCCAGTCGTGTTCACCCGTCAGTTTGTATGTCGTGTCAATTTTGTCAGCATATACATACATACATCATGCATTATTGATTTGCATTCACATTTCATATTGCATCACTATCACTCTAGTCGGTCTTGTCCCCTAGTGGTAGAAGTCCTCTCAATCGAGTTATCAGTTCTTGTCTCGTCAAGAAGCGCGGCGCCCGAACAATCTCTCTCCTCCAGTTTTATTTCTGGATTAAAGTTGGGTCCTCGACCACTTTGATAACTTGAACCTCTGAAAGACCAGAGAGCCCTCAGTCAGCATCACTCTTCACCATTGAAGATGATATCCTTGCTTTCCCGGATTAAGGAAAATCCACAGAGAAAGCCTCGTAATCAGAGATTCGGCAGCACGCCAGTTACGCTCCGAAAAGATTGCTAATGAAAAGGTCATCGGCACCTCAAAATTGGACCCCATCATATGGAATTTCTCCAGGAAGATCCCGAGAAAAGTATGATTTAAGATCCCAAGCGACAGCAGTCTCCCAAGAGACCTGCTTTCCCCTAGTAGAAACAAATGGCGTCTCCAACAGAGAAGTTTGTGCAACTCTACAACTCAGACGACTGGGTTCCCCAGCAAGTCTGACATCAAAAGTTTTTTCGTCAAATGGCATCTATCCAGGAAAATTCGGCGAAAAGTTTGAGGAAAGCCGCTACAAATAGCGTCCCTTGTCAATAAAGTTTATTGACAAAAGAAACTGAGACCATTTCCTTGGTAGGAAACCAGGATCGAGGGGAAGTTTATTTCAGAAACTGAGACCAGTTCCTTGGTAGGAAACCAGGATCGAGGGGAAGTTCATCTCAAAAGGAAACTGAGACCAGTTCCTTGGTAGGAAACCAAGATCGAGGGGAAGTTTATTTCAGAAACTAAGACCAGTTCCTTGGTAGGAAACCAGGATCGAGGGAAAGTTCATCTCAAAAGAAAACTGAGACCAGTTCCTTGGCTGAAAACCAGGATCGAGGGGAAGTTTACCTTTTCTAAGCATCATTGCTTAGCAAAACAAGATGAATGCGCAAGCTGCCATTCATAGCCGTCAAAATTTTGGATATTTCGATATTTAATCCTCTTGCACCCCGAATGCCCGAATACCTTCGTCATTCACACCTTCGTGTCCAAGAAGATTAAATAGGGGCATCTGTCATACCCCAAATTTTGACCACTAAGATTTCCCATCATTGTGCAAATCATCATCACAATATGGAGGAACCATTATATTTCATCAGTCTCCCCAAAGATGGGTGAGCATCCACTGCAATTAAAATTAGGGTTTCAAGCCCTCTCAGAGCTCTTAGGCAAAGGATCAATTAAGAAATGACATGATCTTTAACTTGTCTAACCTTACAAACATCCACAATGGATCAAAAGGACTCCCACTTCAAGGATCAAGCACAAGGTTGCTCCCTTCTAGGTGGATCAAGCCCCAAGATCGTCAGTGTCACCAAATTAGGGTTTTGGTCGACCAGGACCTCCAGATGGAAATTCTCCTCTGGGCATGATCCAATTCTTCAAGGCATAACCTATGATGCTCCAAGGGACATCATAAACCCAATCATCAAGTCAATTTTGCCTCAGGGGATGCATTCATCAAAAATCAGGAATTAGGGTTTCTTGACCTAATTCACCCCTAAGTTGACTTTTAGAGCAAATCATGAGCCAAGACCTCAAGAGAGGGTTTAAGGGTCTCTAATATACTATATTGATCCATTTGGAACAATGGATTGATCCAAGAAGCTTGAGCAACAAGTTTCAATTTCATCTGAACCACAGTTAGGGTTTCGCGGGAAAAGTCAACTGTAACTTTGACTTTTGACCAGGACATGCTCCCAAGCCCTAAGACATAATTCAATATCCTCTATACCATCCATAGAACATGTCCATCAAGTTTGATTTAGGTCAAGGACATGATTTCCTGAAGAATTGCACAGTTTGGAATTCATCGGATAAAAAGTCAACTGTGCACAAAAGTCAACTTTGACTTTTTGAGATTTTTCACCAAAATGGATTTTTAACCCTAAAATGATGTTAATGTATGATTTGAATCATCATTCATCAAGAAAAATCAAAGAAAGTGGGATAACTTGTAAAAGGGGTAACCATAAAAACTTAGAAAAATTTCTAAGTTATGGAAAAAGTGACACTAATGTGCCAACTTTGGAGGACCATAACTCCTAAACCACAAGGCCATTGTGCCCCATTCAAAGCTTGATTTGTAGATCTCATTTCCCTCTACAAAAGCTTCATATTGACCTATGTCCAAATTCCTCATGGATTTTGAGTTATGGAGTGATCAAAATCAAGAAAAGTCACTTTGTTCCAACACTTAGTGAAAATTTCACTAAGTCAGATTTTACCCTACTTTTTGCCAAATGTAGGGGGATTTTTCACTTGGATTCAAAAGAGATCAAAACCAAACATGTTCAAACAGTTGTTGTATCATGTAAGGGCTTTCCAAAATGGCCAAGAACATTACCAAATTCAATTTGAGCCATGAGATATGACATTGGAAAGTTGCCTTGCTGAAATCTGCCAAGGCAAGGCAGAATTTGCATTTTTGCTCGATTTCTCAAAATCAGCCAAATCCAAATGCTCATATCCACTTGGACACCTCTGAGGATTGAATCTAAAGAGGACAATCACTGAGCCAAGCCTCCAAAGTCTTTAGAACAAGAAATAGCATGTTGAACCTAGAATGGCCAAAATAGGGACAAGACTCCAATTTTGGATTGGAGCATTCAATGGAAGCATCAAGGTGGCATGGACTGAGCCATTCTTAACTGAATTCAGTCAAGACTTATCCAAGACCAAGGGAACCACAACCCTGTGCCCTAACCTCTAGTCAATGGTAGAGGAGACTTGAATTTCCATTGGACAACATTGGCCAAACCTCTGCTGTAGTTGCCATTCACTGTGGATCCCAAAACAAACTTACTCTACTATAAATAGAGCTTAATTGTGATCAGTTTGAGTACACCAAAGCCATCAAACAGATGCTTTCCTCAAAACCTCTTTCTCTTGGCAAAAATGCCTTCTTTAGCAAGGCAACTTTGAGTTTTTGAGCTTGAGAGCTTTTCCATCACAATCAATCACACACAACCTCATATATATCATATGTAAGCTGTGCAAACTATCACAAGTGACCTGTAATCACAAAATCACAAAGTCACCTCTCAAAACCTCAAAATAGGCTTTTTTTTGCATTTTTCAAGCCATGTCTTGATTCAGTCACTTTCCAAACTAGATAAAACCTTAAACACACTCCAAATATCATCCTTGAACTGTCCCAAATGGTTCCCCTCATCTGGAACACCATTTGAGAGAGTTGTTATTTTGGTCACTTTTAACCCCTTTTGCAAGAAAGGGACTGTTTGTGTTTTTGTAGGTACCAGTCAATTCCTAAAAGCTTCTAAGGGATCATTTGAGTGTGTCTAAAGCATCAAATCATTTCTGGAACAAGAGGTTTGACAGATTGCACAAAAGCTCCAAAATCTCAAAAAAAAAAAAAGGTAAGCCTCACAACTTGGAACCTTTGAATCATGCAATGCTTTGAAGTCCACTGATCATAAACATCTCATACATGTTGTATATGTTGTGTTTGAGCTAATTCACCATGTAATCCATGCTTGTACCAAGTTGTAGCATAGAAAATGCAATTATAGGTCATTTTCAAAACAACTATCGGGTTTTGAGGAGGGAGTGTGATCTGAAAAAACTACCACCACCATTGGATTCCTTATGAAATTCTGGTCCAGATGCATATAAATTTTGTCTCAAACCATTAAGAATTGAAAAGTTATGACCTTCACGTTTCTGAGCCAAAACTTGCCAAAACTTGCCTTGGGCCAGACCTAAAACCAAGGCATGACTTGTATATTTGTTGTTTTGTTTCAAACAATGGATGTATCACCACCCCAGTGGTAAGGCGCGCGCCTTGTAACCTTGAGGTCTTGGGTTCAAACCCCGCCTATGCCATTTTGTGTTTTTTTTCACATTTTGCCATTTTTTCCAATATTTTCATGGTTTATTAATTAATTGGAAAATTAATAACTCTTTCAATTTTAATTATTTTTATTGGTTCCTTTTGCAAAAAATCACAAAAATGTTGGAATATTTTATTCCACAAAAAAAATTGAGTTTATATTATTTATTTAATATAATTAGTATTTTTGTGAATAAATTCATTTTATTTGTTTTTAAACATTTTAAAATGATTATTCATCTTGAAAAATCAAGACCAAATGAGTTTTAATATCTCTTGTGATTTATACCTCATTTTTCAAACCTTAAGCAAAAATCACAAGTGGTTTATTCAAACCTATTTGGTATTTTTCATTGATTTTCTTTAAATATTTACTTTTAAAGAATAAAATTAGGGTTTCTTTGATTTTCACTCAAACAAATCATTGTCAAACACTCATGGGCCTCTAATAGAGTGTAAGACCCAATCTTTTTTTTGACCAAATCATTTTTGGGCCTCAGTGTATTGTATAAGTCTCGATACCGTAAAAAACAAACGGCACGATCGCCGCCTTTTGAAAAATAACCCTGGGCCTCTCCTCGAGCTATAAGACCCATTCAAAACTTTTGGGCCTCTATTAGAGTGTAAGACCCAACCCCCTTTTAACCAAAAACATTTTGGGCCTCACTTATTGTATAACTCCCTCTGCGTTAAAAGGAAACCTCGGCACGATCGCCATTTTTAAACGAAAAGTCAACTGGGCCTACCCTCGTGTTATAAGCCCCACTCTTTTTCTTTAAACCTTTTGGGCCTCTTGAGAGAGTGTAAGACCCATCCCTTTGTACAGAAAACCATTTTGGGCCACAGTCACTTGTATAAGTCCCTCTGTACAAATTCAACAGTGCGCTCACTGATAAAACCCTGGGCCTCTCCTTGAGCTGTAAGCCCCAAATCTTTCTTTTTCAAAGCACTTTCTCCTTTGATTTTAAATATATTGTTGTTTTTAATCTGTCTTTGTTGAACAACTAACCAAACAGCATGGAAACTCTACAACCGAGTAAGTGTTTATCCGCTTTCATTTACCGCTTTCATATACATATAACTGTATTGTGGGGCTGTTTCGCTGTAAGTCTTCTTTCATAAACTCATATCAACTGTGTAATAATAGTATAGATATTTCGAGTTTCCCCGGCAACTACGTCTAGAACTAGGTGACGCCGTTTCGTTTATTCATAGAAATAGACAACTAGATCCCCAATAGAATCACCAGATACAGTCTTCTCTTCGGCTGTCCTCATTAGGAATTGTCAAGAAACTCTACTCCCAGAGATGAATGTATTCTCTGTGAATGGCATCTTTGAGTTTCTTCCAAATTCTCGAACTTTCCTGACTTGATCTATTCCTTGTGAATTGCTTGCCTTGAATTTTTTGGGGTTTAGGGACCCACGAGCTTCTTAAAAGCATCGGCCTCCTCTTGGGCATCGTACAAGGACCCACAGGCTTCCTAAAAGCAACCCCGCCTCCTCTTGAGCTTAGTACAAGGACCCGCCGGCTTCTTAAAAGTCTTCACAGCCTCCTCTTAGGCTTCGTATAATGATCTTTTCCTCCAGGAATGATAGCATCCTCTTGGGCTTCGTACAAGGACCTCTCGGCTTCTTAAAAGTTTCCAGCCTCCTCTTGGGCTTCGTACAAATTGTCCCGACGACCTCCTAAAGGTATAGGAACAGAACTTAATCATCTCCATAGAACAGTCTTTTCGAGAGTCTACTACTGTTTCTCAAAGCATAGTACAAAAGATAAAGTTCTAGACTTGGACAGTCTAATCTCCTTGAGTCTCAAAGACATTCTCAAGTGACCCCTTCGTTAAATAGGAAGAAAACCCGTAGACTCGGACAGTCTCAATGCCTTTCGGATTTCCCACTTCCTTAAAGAACAGGAATAACCCGGATCCACGGATCAAATCCTCGAGTACAGTGTTGCTCATATAAGAACTGATTTTCTCTTTCAAAATCAGTATACTGGACCTGTCACTCAACAGAAACAGTCACCATAGCATCCTCTTGGGCTTTGTACAATGATTCTCCCCAGTGGAGTCAAACAACGTTTAGCCTCTCTCTCGGGCTTTGTACGAGACACATAAGAGACTCCCTCGTTGAGTCAATCACCCCTTTCGCCTCCATCTCGGGCTTCGTACGAGATACCAAAAGATTCCTTCGTCGGGTCAAAACCTTTTAGCCTCTCTCTCGGGCTTTGTGCGAGACACATATTAGCCTCCTCTTAGGCTTGGTATAAGAAAACCACTGGTTGATCCAATCAACCTTTTAGCATCAAAGATGTGCCTCGTTCACAGTACACAAACATCAACAACTTTTTCCCCTTCATCTAATCGCTGTAAGCGGCAAGCCTCTGGACCATCTTCATCCATGCCACTGTCCCTCTTTTAGCATGGGAAATTCCTAAGGAAAGATGGCATTGCTCTAAACTGAGTTAAAGTCTTCTCCTTCAGGTAAAAACTCCCTACAAAGGAAATTATGGCATTACTAGGATTCACACATCCCGGTTAAAGTAATTCTCCCTTATAAATGGTTGTGACAAACAAACCCCTCTTTAGAGATGATAAATTCTCTCTAAAGTTGAGACCTTTCAGCTTCATTTCTTGGGCTTTGAACAAGATACAAACCATCTTTCGCTTCACGTCTTGGGCTTTAAACAAGACACCAAAAAAAAAACACCTATTTCCTCCTATAGAATAAAAGGAACTACGAACGCTCTAATTTCCCTTTTTCGGTAAACGGGAATACGTAGGCATAAGATTGAAAGAAAAAAATCTTAGCGAGCACACTAAACAAAAAACCCTAAATCCCATATATCATAATCTGAAGCAGTATCCTAACAAAATCCCAGAGAGAAATCAGTATTGGCGAAAATACAAATAACCAATACAAAGGCCCCACCACATTGATCGCATCTGTAACCTAACAGACCGCTGTTTAAACTCAGTATGCAAGCAGGGTTAATTGGAGACATTTATTTCCCTTCCTTCATCAGCTTTAATAGGATAAAAAATGAATCGACCTGTAGTAAACTCAACCGCAGTGAGAGCGACCAGCGCTTAAGAACCGCGTCCAAAATCGCTCGCTACACATGGATGTAATTAAGGGATTCATATGTTCTTTGTTTGCCTTTGTTGAACTTCACTCTGCAAGATTTTCCAAGTACACAGGTTTCAAAAAATTTAAGCTTTTCGACTTTGTCTCCTCCAAGAAGATTTTGTTTCCCCAATTCGACCAGACCCCTTTTACTGACATGTACCAATCTCATGTGACAAATTTCTGTCTTCGACAAAGGTTTCTTGGATGCAACATTAGTCGAACCAGTTACAACTTGAGCCTCAAGGGCATACAATCCTTATTTCTTCACACCTCTCAAGACTTCCTTCGACCCCTTCATAACTCTTAGGATACTTTTCATTCCTTGAAAAACATATCCCTTCTTGTCGAATTCACCAAGAGAAATAAAATTACTCTTGAAATCAGGTACATACCTGACTTAAGTCAATAACCTTATCGACTCATCATGGAGCTTGAATCTCACAGATCCATTAATACTTGTAATTTTGCAAGCTTTGTTGTTTCCCAGCAGCACTGATCCACCATCTTGATCACATAGCTCCTCGAATAATTCTCTGTTTGGAGTCATGTGCCAAGTGCAATCTGAATCCATAATCCACTCTTTTCTTGAGTCACCGCTTAAAACCACAAGAACATCAGATGATTCGAAATCATCTTGAACAATGGTTGTATTGCCATTATCCTTACCTTCATGATCTTTCAGGCGTTCAGGGCACACTGTTCTTGTGTGACCCTCCTTCTAACAATGATAGCATTGAATACTAGATGCCTCGCCACTATAATACTTCTGTTGACTTTTACCTTTCTTCTTGTCGAACTTACCATCCTTTCGCAAGAATTTTCCCCTAACGGCCAAACCTTCACCAACCGTCAATGGTTGCTGTTGTACCCCAAATTTTACCCTTAGATCCATTGATCTCTTGCATGTCATATTAGGTCAATCATGTTGCATAGCTAACCCTTTTATCAGGTTTTGTTTGTGTTTGTTTCATTTGTGAATCAGGTTTTATCTTAAGAAGATTCAAGAGGTGATTAATCAAGATTTTAGATGGAGCATTGAATCAAGCAAGTCTCTCATTTCGAGGAGATATTTCCATAACCCTCTCCATGATCCTCTCCATAACCAAATTTCTACCCACCTTATCTACCCTCAATTGTCACCCTTAATTCCAAACCAATTTCAATAATCATTTATTAACCAATTTTCTTATCCATTTTTTTTTCATATTCATAAAAATCCATTTCTTTCTCTTAAATTCATTTCTAAATCCAAATTGCATTTTATTCACATATTCATCATTATCCAATTATCCAATTCAAATTAATACACTTCACATTTTGTTCATAAACCCATACACAATTTCTTTTCATTTTCAGTATTTACAATAATGACCCATTCACAATTTTTATTTCTAAGCCCATTAACCCGTCTTATATTCAAACCAAAGTTCACACAAACCATGACAAAAAACTTCAATTTCAATTTCCAAATTCATTCCCAATTTCACTTTAATTCAAATAAAGTCATTCCAATTTATTTCAAATTCAATATCTCAATTTCAATCAAATCCTTGATTCCATTCTTGAGTTCTATTCAAAATTTCAATTCAAAATTTCAAACTTCACAAAAAGCCCGTTGTACAAAATACAAATAATAAAAAGAAGCACCAAAATAGGCCCTGATGTATCCTGCTACAAGCCTGGCCCACGTTTCTACAACCTTGTACATTAACAAACAACACGCCTGTACTACATGATAGCAACAATCCATCCAAGACCCTCTGCAGCCTGAAAATGACAATTCAACAACGGCCAAATTCAAAAAAAAATTATTTAAGAAACAAGTTATGTTTTCTTGAGGATATATAGCAGAAAAGAGGAGAGGATAGGGGACAAGTGGCCGGATACAGCAGCACCATAACCTTGATTTTCTCTCTATTCTACAACAGCTCAACCTCCTTTCATCAGCCCTATCAAACTCTTCAATCACACTCCAGCCGCAAATAAACTCCCTTCATCCGCTCTCGTCACCACCATTCAATACATCGTCCAACAACTCTGAACAATCTCACACTCAGCCCTTTTCATCATCCGTCAACCTTCAGTCAAACAATTAGAACCACATCATAAAACATCGAAACACCACCACCAACAATCAACACCACACCAAAACCTTGAGAAACTCGAGAACATAAAGAACATTATCGCCAGAACCGTACCATCCATTTTGTTATTCATAACAGCTCACTGAGAGAAAGAAAGTGTAGCAGCCGACACGTAAAAGTTGACGGTCACGACATTTTTCAGCTCAACTGTAAGATTATACATTGCAAGTAAAGGTATACATCTAATCCTCCATCCTCTCATGCTTCGTTATGGCCATGCTTTTGGTGTTGTTTACATTTTTAGCTTGCTGAGTCGTCACGATTTTAGGATGGATATAACGTATTGTCGTGAAATCACTTTGTCTGTCAGTGTTACATTTATTCTTTTGCTGGTTATAACTTTGTTTGTCTTCATTATCGAGCACAATGCGTAGAGCCCCCTTGGTCACCATTTTGATGTTTATCCCCATGCCGATGTCGGCACCATGGAACCTTCTTTTCCTACTTTCGTCGCATTACCATGTTGTTGGACGCTTTGTATTTGCTACAAGCAGTTTAGGAATTGAGTAATGGTGGTAAATGGTGTGTAGTTGTGTGTATAATGGGTAGCGTAGTATAGTTACTTTGTGGCTTTATTATGTTGCAGCTGTTGTTTAACCAATGTCGGTTATTCGACGTTACGGAACCGTTCGATAATGGTAAATAGCTTCTTGTAGAGTGTTGCTTGATGTTCTAAGTTTTGGTCCTACTTTACTTGGATGTGGGATCTCACGTTTAATGTTCAAGATATTTCGGTTTCGATTCGTTGATGTTTAGCTTGCAATCTAGAATACGAGTCAGGTTTTTGTTCACGTGTTACATTTGTAGTAGTTAAGATTAACAGCTTGAACTTTTGGTTGATTTTAGCAATAGCATGGTTTGTGTTTCAGCTCAGGTCCTCGACTTCACGCCCGTTTCTACTTCTATGTGAGTATTTTTCTTAGGTTAATGAGAGTCTAGTGTTGTTCTATTATGTGAGCACTACAGATGGTGCTTTATTTCATTATCTTTGGTTGAGAAACGAGCTCGGAAATGATTGAACAAGATGACGTTTTGCCATGGCTTTTGTCCGGTATCTTATGATAGCTTTCTAGATTTTTTTCTCACGTTGCATGGAGATGATGTTTTCGTGTCAACGCAGGATAGGTTAGGGCGTGGTTTTGTCCTTTAGTCACTTATGCAATTTGTGACCAATTGAAATATAGTCACATGCTTCTGTACCACAAGCGTTACATAATTCTGGCAGATTAATTTTTACTTCATCTTGGACTGTGGGCTTTGCTAATTCACTAACTGCACCCCCAATCAAAAGGCCCAGGCGTGAAATAAAACAACCTAGTTCATGCTAATTCGCTAACTACACCCCCTCTGTCTATTTAGTGTTTTATTGATTTTCTTTATTTCTTTCTTTTTCTTTTTTTAATTTTAATTAATAAAAATAGTTTCTTTTATAATATTTTCATGAACTCTCTTTAGTGTTTAGTTTTGTCTTGGATTGGCTAGAATTTTGGTAAAACAAAGTTGTTCAATGTTGATGTCACATGGGTGATGTCTTAACATTGAGTCTTAACATTGGTTAATGTTATTTGTTTAAGTTGTTGATGTTTTGAAGTCTGATGTAACATGCGATGTCATGACATCAGATATGCAGTTCATTAAAACATCAGGTTTGAGATGTTTTTAGGGTTAAGCGTATTAGCTGGAATTTGGGAGAGCTGTTAGAGTTATTGGATATGAATATCTTGGAGGAGATATTTTCTGTTGCAAACAGATTTGATGCAGATTTGTAGGAGTGTTTAAAGGCTGAAGATTTTGTGAGATAAAATTTGTTTTGAAGATTCAATTTTAAATAACAAATCAGGTCAGATATTGTAGCGGGTCCAAGACCAAATCAAATAGCTATATAAAGCACATCAATTCTTTGAAGAAAGCAACGAAGAAAGAGAGCTAAAGACTGAGAGTCGTTTGTGTCTTCGTGTAAACCATTCTAGTGTGAATTGGTGTTGGTGTTTTGAGTTGTTCTTGATCAAAGCTGTGAAGCAGAATCAAGTTGTGTTTTTCAAAGTGTGTGATCTTTGAATTTTATCACTGAAGTGATTTAGGGATTGAGTAGTGTTCTCATACCTAATTGGTCTCTTAGGTAGAAGGTTCATTAAGTAGAGATTAAGTTTAGGAGATGTCAACTGGGTTGTTGAGTCTGTAAATTAATTCTACTGATAGTGAAATTCATCCCTGGCTTGGTAGCCCCCAGAGTAAGTTGTTTAACTGAACTGGGTGAACAGTTCTTTGTGTTCTCTTCTATTGTTTTACATTGTCCATTGCAGAGTGTGTTGTTGTAAAATCACACGTAACATCACATATCTGGTACCAGAATTTCAATTGGTATCAGAGCAGGCATCCTGCTCTGCATCTGGGTAAGATCTAGGGCTGATACTTTCTGGTAAGATGGACAAGGAAGCTGGTGGATTTGTGATTAGACCCCCTATTTTGGATGGCTCTAATTATGATTATTGGAAACCAAGGATGATTACCTTTTTGAAATCCTTGGACAACAGGGCTTGGAAGGCTATCATAAAAGAATGGAAAGCACCTGTAGTTGTTGAGAAAGATGATGTTGGGAAAGAAAAAGAAGGCAACTCAAAACTGAAACCTGAAGAAGAATGGACCAAGGAAGAAGATGAGCTTGCCCTTGGTAATTCCAGAGCTTTAAATGCTATTTTCAATGGAGTTGATAAGAACATATTCAGGTTGATCAATACTTGTGAAGTTGCTAAGGAAGCTTGGGACATCTTGAAGACTACTCATGAAGGAACTTCAAAGGTTAAGATGTCAAAACTTCAACTTCTGACATCAAAGTTTAAAAGTCTAAAGATGAAGGAATATGAAACTATTCATGACTTTCATATGAGTATTCTTGAGCTGTCTAATGCCTCTAGTGCTCTGGGAGAGAAGATGACTGAAGAAAAGCTGGTGAGGAAAATCCTTAGATCCCTTCCCAAGAGGTATAAGATGAAGGTGACTGCAATTGAAGAAGCTCATGACATCAGTAAAATGAGGGTTGATGAGCTTATTGGATCTCTTCAAACATTTGAGCTAGGATTAAGTGAAGAGGAACCTGAAAAGAAGTCCAAGAGTATAACTTTGGTTTCCAGTTCTGAAGAAGCCAAGAAAGGGAAAGAGGATGATTCTCAGGAGGAGCTGTCTCAGGCTATTGCTTTGCTGGGAAAATAGTTCAACAAAGTTATGAAGAGGATAAATAGGAGTTATAATCCCAATGTCAAAAACAGATCAGGAGAACAAGGGAAGAAGTCTAAAGATGAATAAAAGTCCAGTAATGACAAAGGGATACAATGCTATGAGTGTGAAGGGTATGGACATGTCAAGAAGGAATGTCCTACTTTTCTAAAGAAGCAGAAAGGGTTATCAGTTTCTTGGTCTGACAGTGAGAGTGAATCTGAAGAAAATTCAGCTAAACTTGTTAGAGCTATGGTTGGGGTTTATGACTCAGATGATGATTCTTGTGATGATGAGGTTACTTATGATGAACTTGCTGTCACTTATAAAGATCTTTTCATAAGAAGTGAACAAGTGTGTCTTGAAGGAGAAGAGCTGAAGAAAACCATAGTACAGTTAAAAGCTGAAAAGACTGAACTTGAAGCTGAAGTCAGTATGCTTAACTATAAACTGGACTCTATGACCAAAACTATTAGAATGTTGAACAATGGTACTGATGCTTTAGACAACATTCTTAGTATTGGGAAGATGGCTGCAGACAAATGTGGTTTGGGATTCACCAATGATGCAGGTCCTAATGATGTTATCACCTCCAAACCAGTGATGTTAAAACATCATGACAGAACTCCATCTAAGAAGAAATACAGACACTGGAGATGTCACCATTGTGGATGTTTTGGACACATTAAGGCTTATTGTTATAAGCTATATGGATATCCACAGAAGGCTCATCAGGTTGTTCCCCGATAGGACTGTCGAAAAGGGAAGCAGACAAAGATGTCTCATCTGAAACTTCAACATGACACCACCTCCAAGGTCTTGGAACTACTTCATATGGACTTGATGGGACCTAAGCAGGTTGAAAGTTTGGGTGGAAAGAAATATGCGTATGTAGTTGTGGATGACTATTCAAGGTACACCTGGGTGAGCTTCATCAAAGACAAATCAGAGGTGTTTGATGTTTTTAAAGATCTTTGTCAAAGACTCCAAAGAGAAAAGGAGAGTAATGTTATCAGGATAAGGAGTGACCATGGAAGAGAGTTTGAGAATAGCAAGTTTGAAGAATTTTGCTCTGCTGAAGGTATAAGTCATGAGTTTTCATCTCCTATTACTCCTCAGCAAAATGGAGTAGTTGAGAGGAAGAACATAACTATCCAAGAGTCTGCTAGAGCTATGATCCATGCCAAGAAACTTCCCTATCATTTCTGGGCTAAAGCCATGAATACTGCCTGCTACATTCACAACAGGGTTACCCTGAGAAGAGGCACTTCATCTACTCTGTATGAACTATGGAAGGGAAGAAAACCTAATGTTAAATACTTTCATGTTTTTGGAAGTAGATGTTATATTCTGGCTGATAGAGAACAGAGAAGAAAATTGGATTCCAAAAGTGATGAAGGAATATTTTTGGGATACTCTACCAATAGCAGAGCATATAGGGTTTTCAACTCTAGAACCAAGGTGATGATGGAGTCCATCAATGTGGTGATTGATGACAATGATAAGCAGGAAGATGATGATGTCCTAGATGATGTTGGAACATCAGTTGGTGAAGTTGCACCAAAAGCTAAAGACAGAAGTCCAACTCCTAGTGTTGTTGCTGCTGAGCCTGAATCTGAGCAACCTCATAAAGATCCTTCTATCAGAGTGCAGAAAGACTACCCAAAGGAGCTTATTATAGGTGATCCAAATTCTGGAGTGAGGACTAGGTCAAGAAAAGTTGTAGCAAGTTCATGTTTTGTCTCCAAAATTGAGCCAAAGAATGTTAAGGAAGCATTGACTGATGAGTTTTGGATAAATGCAATGCATGAAGAGCTGGAGAAATTCAAGAGGAATAAAGTATGGGATCTTGTGCCAAGGCCTGATGGAGTTAATGTGATTGGCATCAAGTGGATTTACAAGAATAAATCTGATGAACAAGGAGTGGTCACCAGAAATAAGGCCAGATTAGTTGCTCAGGGATACACTCAGGTTGAAGGAATTGATTATGATGAAACCTTTGCTCCTGTGGCAAGACTGGAATCTATCAGATTGCTCTTAGGGGTGGCTTGTAATTTCAAATTCAAGCTTTTTCAGATGGATGTTAAGAGTGCCTTCTTGAATGGTTACTTAAATGAAGAGGTGTATGTTGATCAACCAAAAGGATTTATTGATCCAACATTTCCTGACCATGTGTACAAACTACGAAAAGCTCTATATGGTTTGAAGCAAGCACCAAGAGCTTGGTATGAAAGGCTTACTGAATTCGTGGTTGTGAATGGCTATAGAAAGGGAGGGATTGACAAGACCTTGTTTGTTAAAGAGGAAGGAGGAAAACTGATGATAGCTCAAATATATGTTGATGACATAGTATTTGGTGGGATGTCAGATGCAATGGTAAAACATTTTGTGAAACAGATGCAATCTGAGTTTGAAATGAGTCTCCTTGGAGAGCTCAACTATTTTCTTGGTCTATAAGTTAGACAAATGGAGGACTCCATATTCATTTCTCAGAGCAAGTATGCAAAGAACATAGTGAAGAAGTTTGGTTTAGAGAATGCTAATCATAAGAGGACTCCTGCTCCTACTAATTTAAAATTATCCAAGGATGAACATGGAGTTAGTGTGGATCAAAGTTTATAAAGAAGCATGATTGGGAGTCTATTGTATCTCACAGCTAGCAGACCTGACATTTCTTTTGTTGTTGGAGTTTGTGCCAGATATCAATCTGAGCCTAAGGTTAGTCACATGAATCAAGTGAAGAGGATCCTAAAATATGTTAATGGCACTAGTGACTATGGGATGCTGTAAAGTCATGGATCTGGGACTGAGTTAAGAGGATATTGTGATGATGACTGGGCTGGGAGTGCTGATGATAGGAAAAGCACTTCAGGAGGTTGTTTCTTCTTAGGGAATAATCTGATATCTTGGTTTAGTAAAAAGAAGAACTGTGTGTCTCTTTCTACTGCTGAAGCTGAGTACATAGCAGCAGGGAGTAGTTGTTCTCAACTTGTTTGGATGAAGCAGATGTTAACAGAATACAATGTCAAGCAAGATGTCATGACATTGTACTGTGATAATTTGAGTGCTATCAATATCTCTAAGAATCCTATTCAACATAGCAGAACTAAGCATATTGATATAAGGCATCATTTTATAAGAGAATTGGTTGAGGACAAAGTTGTTGCTTTGGAGCATGTAGCTACAGATAAACAATTAGCTGATATCTTCACTAAAGCATTAGATGCAAACCAATTTGAAAGTTTGAGAAGTAAATTGGGAATTTGCATTTATGAAGATTAAATGTGATAGAGAGTGTATTAAGCAGTTGTATTCTTTATTAGATATTGATCTTATTCAACTGCTGAAGGCATACATGTTTGAAGTACATCCATAGTTACAAATTATCCCAACCCTCTGCATCTAGAAAAGCTTTCTAGTCTTCATCCCAATCATCATCAGAAGCATGTCGTTGCACTGGAAG
The DNA here is from genome assembly GCA_022829125.1 of Lathyrus tuberosus. Lineage (NCBI taxonomy): Eukaryota > Viridiplantae > Streptophyta > Magnoliopsida > Fabales > Fabaceae > Lathyrus > Lathyrus tuberosus. Next base: position 11,014,357 of record JALAZF010000098.1, on the reverse strand, counting down.
TTTCTTGCTGGGTTTCATGGTTGTCTCTGAGATTCTGCCTGTCTTTGTGGTTCCCGAAGTAGTTTCAGCTGCAGTCATTGTTTTGCTCTTCTTCTTAGGTGGATCTGAAGTCTTGTCCTTCTGCTTGAGGTTCTTTGCTGCATCTTTGGTGTTTGACTGGCTCATTCTTGGTTGCTGTGTGGTGCTGCTAGAAGGAAGAAAGGCTTATTTTTATAATGCAAACAAGGAGCATAGTTAGTATCGACTGAATAGTCAATGTGTTGGAACTTGTTTTTTTTACCATGTCTTTACTTATGTCAGGACATCGTGTTTGGTGATTGTCCAATTATGGCTAAAAAGGGGGAGAGTTAGCCTAGGTGTGTAGAGTGCATCCTATCTAATATCTGGTGTGGTGTGGTGCAAATGTTGAGGGGGGTGTGCATATTGAACAGCTGGTTATGCTGGTTCTGGTTTTGAGGGGGAGTTTGCCCTTTGTTGATGGGAACTGTTTATTTTAAAAATTGTATCCGCTGCTGAAGTCTCTGATGTTGCAGAGATTGTTTTAGCCAAAATTAGCCAAAGGGGGAGATTGTTAGCTCTTGGATTGACTAGAATTTTGGTAAAACAAAGTTATTCAATGTTGATGTCACATGGGTGATGTCTTAACATTGAGTCTTAACATTGGTTAATGTTATTTGTTTAAGTTGTTGATGTTTTGAAGTCTGATGTCACATGCAATGTCATGACATCAGATATGCAGTTCATTAAAACATCAGGTTTGAGATGTTTTTAGGGTTAAGCGTATTAGCTGGAATTTGGGAGAGCTGTTAGAATTATTGGATACGAATATCTTGGAGGAGATATTTTTTGTTGCAAACAGATTTGATGCAGATTTGTAGGAGTGTTTAAAGGCTGAAGATTTAAGAAGATTTTGTGAGATAAAATCTGTTTTGAAGATTCAGTTTTAAATAACAAATCAGGTCAGATATTGTAGCAGGTACAAGACCAAATCAAATAGATATATAAAGCGCGTCAATCCTTTAAAGAAAGCAACGAAGAAAGAGAGCTAAAGACTGAGAGTCGTTTGTGTCTTCGTGTAAACCATTCTAGTGTGAATTGGTGTTGGTGTTTTGAGTTGTTCTTGATCAAAGCTGTGAAGCAGAATCAAGTTGTGTTTTTCAAAGTGTGTGATCTTTGAATTATATCACTGAAGTGATTTAGGGATTGAGTAGTGTTCTCATACCTAAGTGGTCTCTTAGGTAGAAGGTTCATTAAGTAGAGATTAAGTTTAGGAGATGTCAACTGGGTTGTTGAGTCTGTAAATTAATTCTACTGATAGTGAAATTCATCCCTGGCTTGGTAGCCCCCAGAGTAAGTTGTTTAACTGAACTGGGTGAACAATTCTTTGTGTTCTCTTCTGTTGTTTTACATTGTCCATTGCAGAGTGTGTTGTTGTGACATCACACGTAACATCGCATATCTGGTACCAGAATTTCAAGTTTAATTTTCCTTAGTTAGTTTTTTTACTTTACATTAATTTCTAAATTCACAAAAACATGTATAAACCATTTTCATTCAAGTCTAGAACCTCTTTTAAATCACTTGAATCTTTGAGAGTTTTATGAGAGTTCTTGGTACATGAAAAGGTTATTTGAGGGGTTTCCTTGACTTTGGATAAGTTTATTCCATTAGGGCTTGTTCTTACCTATTTTGTTTTGTTTTCAAGTTTCATGACTTTTATATGTCTTTGATTCCAACTTTGGAGAATGCCTATACCTTGATATTGTTCATTTCTGATTGATGCTACTTTCTTTTAACTATTTATCCTCTTATCAATTACAACTTAATTTCAATCCTCCTCCAACTCTTGTTTACAAGAAGTTGCCTTCCCCTCATTCCAAAGGGAGATCATCTTAAAATTGACTCATGAAGTCACTAAACAACCATCCTACCTTAATCTTAAGAGCCTATCCCATTTCTTGGCCTCATGAGAGCCAATGAAATCATAACTTAGAAGTAGGTTAGAGTTTCGAACTCTATGTGATTCTCATCATCATGAGAACTCACTTTCCCCTATAACGTAGACTTAGAGAGTTATCGTGAACTCTAAAATGAGCTCATACTCATTTCCCTTTGGAACTTTGGCCATAGCCAATGGTTCCTATCCTTCACCCTTAGATCGGTGAACTACGGATACTCTGATTCCACTCCCGTAAGGATACGTAGATGCAAGATGCGATATCTTGTCGAGTATACTTAGATACTAACCCCTAGGGTTTCAACCTTTAGCATAGCACCCTTAGCAAGCGAGTAAGACATAACAAGTTAAAACAAGAGGTTCCCGTAGAGTACTACGGACGTTTAGGATGCTAATACCTTCCCTAGGCGTAACCAACCCCCGAACCTTAGATTCCCCCCTTTTAGGTTTTCTCGATCTTGAACCTTTCCTTTGGATAAATCAAAGTCGGTGGTGAATTCAAAGTTTTACGATGCAAGTTAATTAATAGCTTGTTATCCGATTCTCACCGCAACAGAAATGGCGACTTCACTGGGGAACAACTTATTTTTTAGGGTTAAGCCCTTCTTGTTTTTGCTTGTTTTATTTATGCTTGTTTGCTATATTTGTGTATACATGTTTGATTGCCTGTATATATGCTTTGCTTGAATTTCTTTTGTTGGTTTGGTTCTTGAGTGGTGAGATAAATCCTAACCCGGATTTGAGTGCACTTATGATAGGACGATGGTATATTCAAGGAGGCTTTGAGGGAGTCGAATCCTGAAAAAGTTAACTTGAGACCCCATCATTCAGTTGAGGTCCTCTTGAGAGTCTAGTCATGTTGAACAAATCTATTCGTGAAAGCGTGCTACTCTCGACCTAGGAGCCCTTGATATTGAGAACCGTAGTTACCAAACCCCACTTAGCCTTTTTAGGATGTAGTGCGGTGACCATGATGGAGTCTATTTCTGAATTGGTTGTCACGCGATACTACACTCAGACGAGATTCTCTTGAGAATTTTATTGATTACCAAGTCATCTGGGAAATTGTTAAAATCCGAAAGATGGGTTGTCAACTCTGGGAACTTCTTAGAACCCTGTTCAGCAGATGAAAACCAGTAGTACATACCTATTAGGATGGGTAGACCATGGCTCCATTCATGGGACCCCAAAACCTAGGATTTGTATGTTTTGTTGTGTGTACATATGTTTGTGCTCGTGTGCTTTATGCATCCATACATTCAAGCATTCCTAGCCCTTTGGTTTCGAGGAGCTCAAATGTTTGTTTTCTTTGCTAAGATCAATAGAAATCAGGGATTTTAAAAACAAAAACTCTTCAATTTTCCAAAAATGTTTACAACTTGCCTTTGAGTTCTTGAAACCATTTGGCTTGCATTAGCATCTCATTTGCATCATGTCATAGCATGTGCATTTCTTCTCTGTCTTATCTCATGTCACCGTATTCCCTTCAGAATCGTCACATTGAATTCCCGACCAACTACAACACACGAGCCCAAACTCGACAAAGGATGTCTGAACAGTACTGTGAAATGGACAGAGTCAATAATGAATTGAGTGAGCTCCGAGGAGGAATGGGGCAGATTTTGGAAGCAATTCAAGTTATGAGGGCAAAGATGGATACACAAGCGACGGTGGTCTCCGAGATTATCACTACAACTGTAGAACCTCCCGTTACTACTGTGAACCCCACTTTGGGCATGCCTTTTAACTTTATACGTGCTTCGGCCGTCAATTCTACTCAACAAGCTGTTCCTTTGGTTAATGAGGCTTTTCAAGCTATTCCTACCTTCGCTCCAGCAGCAGTGCAAGCTCAGGTGTACCCAGTTTTTCGGAACCCATATCCGGTTTATGATTATGTCAATATGTCCGAAGAGGGAGATGATCGACATGAAAGGCTGAAGGAAAGTGTAGAGACAATTCAGAGGAAAATGAAAGCAATGGAATGGAGCAATGTATTTAATACTAATGCTAAAGACATGTGCTTAGTCTCAGGCTTGGTAATTCCATCCAAGTTCAAACTACCCAATTTTAACCTATACTCTGGTGCGACCTGTCCTAAGTCGCATTTGGTCATGTATTACCGACGAATGGCTGCATTTATGGATAATGATAAGTTGATGATCCACTGCTTCCAAGATAGTTTGAAAGGGGCTGCTGCAAAGTGGTATTTGACTTTGGATCAATCTAGAGTTCGTTGCTTTCAAGATGTATCTGATGCTTTTGTAAAGCATTACAAATATAACCTGGACTTGGCACCCGATCGCAGACAATTATTGAGCATGTCACAGAGCGATACCGAGTCTTTTAAAGAGTATGCACAGAGATGGAGAGATCTGGCTTCACAGGTAGAGCCACCTTTATCTGAAAAAGAGTTAACTGATTGGTTTGTCGACACGGTGAGACCGGAATTCTACGAAAGGATGATCAGTAGCGTGTCTGCTAATTTTTCCAATATTGTGGCGGTGGGGGTCAAAGTAGAGCTTGGTCTGAAGAATGGGAAAATGACCAAGAGAGATGGTAGTCCGAGCGGCGATGCCAAGAAATCCTTCAAAAGGGAAGGAGATACCAGTGTGGTGATGACACACAAAAAGAAGAAAAATCAGTCCTGGAAACGTCAGTAGCATCAGCAACAACAACAGTGTTATTCTGTTCAGCAACCTTATGTGGCCGCCATCGCGCCAACATTCAACAACCAAGCTTCTGTTTATCAGCCGGTTCCTCAACCACCAGTGTATCAACGAGCGCCCAACGCTCCTGCTTATCCACAATGGACTCAAGTTTCTCGTCAGAATATTCCAGGTAAAAGAAAGGGTGGAAGGTCTCTGATTCCTCCCATTCCTATGACGTATACAGAATTGTATCCTGCTTTGGTGCAACAAGGATTAATAACTACAACGTCATCAGGCCCACCTCCGGATCCGCTTCCACCTTCTTACAATCCCAACGCTCATTGTGCATTCCATGAAGGTGCACCAGGCCATAATTTAGAAGGTTGTTTTGCTTTGAAGCATATTGTGAGGGACTTAGTGGAGAGAAACATTTTGTCTTTCGATGGCTCCCAGCCTAATATCAAGAACAATCCTTACCCACTCATGAGATAAGTAATGCTGTGGAGGATGTATCAAGACAAAGATGGATTAGGGGTCTGCGATTGAGCTCCTCTTTGATTTTCTGTATTTGATTCCCTAAAGCTGGCAATCTTTTGGCAATTTTATTGTATTTCCTTTGTACTTTGAATTTGTATTTGCTTATAAGCTTTGTTGTACTTTCAAATTGGCAAGGTTAATGAAATGTTTGTGCATCTTTTGATTAAGTCCATTCATTTCACTCATATACTTTTATGCTCATACAAAAAAATATAATAATATCTTCATCTTGTTTCTTTCCATTTATAAAACTTATTGTTAAGCAAAGATTGGGGAGGATGATGAAAACCTCATATTCATAATTGTTGTGGTATGCTGCCAATTAAACCTTGTCGAGGATGTAAGGCATTGTTTCAATTCCTAAACACAGGAGAAATAAGGAAGATAATCCCTTGTTAACCCTTCGAGCCTAGAAGTAGGAGTTTTCTTTCCTTACACAAAAAAAAACCCTTAAATCTCAACCTTGGGGCAGGGTAGTTCTCAGTTTAACTTGGTTATGCAATCAAATGCAAGCGCTTCGTGTAAGGCACCAGTCAGCTCTCTCAAATCAAGTGACTTCCTAGCTTTTGGAAACTTGAATGTATAGCTTGAGTTAACTGAGTGTAGGATTGGAGTTCATCACGAAGATTGGGTGGGACAAATAAACTTTGAGCCTTTATCCTTTGTTTTATAAACCTTTAACCAGGTTACGTTACAACCCTTAAAAGACCTAATTGAGGTAAGGTTGTTTTGAAAGCATACTACAACAAGGTTGATTAACCTGACTCCTAATAATTTTTGTTATTTGCGTAAATAGCTAGATCCACTTTTTTTTTATTCAATCATTCCACTGGGTGTGTTTCACCAATAACTTGATTTCAAAAGCTTGCATGAATATCGCATTGAAATTGCCAATTTTTGATGAACAATACTTGTTTGTAAAAATAATTCAATATCAAAGAAATCCCAACAAATGCAGCCAGCTAGGGGATTCGACTTGATAAAGGAAGCTCAGTCAGGGGAAACCAAGCGAAGGGATTTTCCAATCCACCATCCCAAGAGCTACTAAATCAGAGGCAGAACTCTTCAAAAGTTCAGAATATTGGGGCAAGCCCTTTTGAGGTCACCTTATGAAAAGTTTGGACTACCAAAGACCTACCAACAGGGGCAAGTGTGTTCCCTGTTATTTCTACCACAGTCTAGAGGAGTTTATATCGCGAATACCATTAATCAGGGGCAATCAGGTCGAGATTTGGTAAATCTCTAAAAGGTCAATCAGTCTGGCGCATCTCTTTCACAGATCAACCAGTCTGAAGAATAAGTTTAAAGACTTTGTCGTGCAAACGCTGTTAATCTGGGGCAATTACGCCGAGATCTCTCAAGAGTTTGAAGATATTGAAACACCTTGTATGCCAATTCTTCTATAAAATCCTCTTGTATCGTCTTCTGACAGACCATATAGCCTGGGGCAGATAAGATTTGAAGATGATCATTATGCTAGTAGGATGCAGAACTACTTTGTTCTTGTGATATCCTTTGCTAGCTCCCCAATAAGTTGTTACTTCAGCTAAACTTGACAATTCTCCATGGATTCTCCTCCAACAAAGAAATCAAGCTCATGATGGCAATCCTCATGATGTTATACCTCAAGTGGAATACTCTTTTCACCAGTGAAGTTGTGGATTCTTCTTCTTCATCCCCAGTATTGATCTAACCTGTTGAGTTCGGCTGGGTATCCTTTGTCGAGACGTTTATTTCATCTCTAGTTTAGCTTCCTGTCTGTTTTGTCAGCATAAGCATAAGCACTCATATGCATAGCATCTTAGCATTTCTGCTTCCTTTTCTGGTGTTTACCTATTTTTGTTCACTTTGGCGTTTATCTCCCCGAGTGACTGGGTTTGTCTATTTACTCCAATAGAGTTGTCAGCCCTAGGCATAAAATGCTCATCTTTCTGAATTCCCCACAGAGTTTTATCCTCGTGGATGATGGTTGGTTCAGTTGTCTTTTCCACATTCGGATAAGATAAATCCCCATTTGAGCTCATTCCTCAGTGATTGGAGTCTTGTTTGACCGTTTCTTTCTAGCTTGTTCCTAGATTGAACTTTGGTCCCTGGCAGGTGTGGTTTTTTTTACCTATCTTTGAATGTGCATTTATTTTGCACCATGTCTCGCAGGAAGAATCTTTTACAAGATCCTCATTGAAGACAAAATTATTTCTCCAACAGTGTTGTGATATCAACATATTTTTGAAATTTTTATTCAATAACAAGCAGCAATCTCTTGAAGAAGCTTGTTTTTCAATGGCGATAAGTGGCAGTCTCTTATAAGTAGCTTATCTATCTCTAGAACTATTCATCCTTTTTGCAACCATAATTGGTATTCCCCAGGAAGTCTTGTCTTCAGTTATGCAACCCCGATACTAACCTATCAGATTCTGGATACCTTTATTGGAGCCCATTTTTTTGTTTTACTTCCAATAAGGTTGTTTTCCTTCTAAAGTGCCAACCGGTCATACTTGAACCTGTTGTTCCATCACTTTGGATGTTTTTTTTCCCAGTGAAGACCATTTTTCCGGTTCAACCTTCATTGCGGATCCTTTCTAGAATGTCATCTAGCCACGTTTAGACTTGATGATCAATCATTCTAGATACCTTTATTGGGGCCCATCTTTGGTTCTATCTCTAATAAGGTTGTTTTTCCTTTTCTAAAGTGCCAACTGGTCATACTTGAACCTGTTGTTCCATCACTTTGGATGTTTTTTTTCCCAGTGAAGACCGTTTTTCCGGTTCAACCTTCATTGCGGATCCTTTCTAGAATGTCATCTAGTCACGTTTAGACTTGATGATCAATCATTCTAGATGCCTTTATTGGGGCCCATCTTTGGTTCTATCTCCAATAAGGTTGTTTTTCCTTTTCTAAAGTGCCAATCGGTCATACTTGAACCTATTGTTCCATCACTTTGGATGTTTTTTCCCAGTGAAGATCGTCTTTCCTGTTCAACCTTCATTGCGGATCCTTTCTAGAATGTCATCTAGTCACGTTTAGACTTGATGATCAATCATTCTCGATACCTTTATTGGAGCCCATATTTTGGTTCTACTTCCAATAAGATTACAAATCCAGCTCATACTGGTTTTCCTCATAAAGCAGATGGGTACCCGAGTTCGTTCATGAATCATTAACCTTATTCACAACTAAAGTCCAGTTGTCCTTTTATCGTCTGGCGCGCAGCGTTCGTCTCTGTCTTTTCTGGCTTTTCTTGAAGATCCCATTCGAACTCTTCAGCATAAGTAATCTCCAGAAATCTTTCCTTTGGGTGTAAATCCTTTTATTTCAAACTGATCTCCAGTGGAGATCATGTCTTCTTTCTGGTTTCATGCCCAGTAAGATTGTGTCTTTTCCCCAGTGTCGTCCGGACATATTTGAACTTGTCGTCCACCTCCCTGGATCTTTCCTCAGTGGAGAATCCCCTTTTCTTTTTTCTATCCCCGGTGTTGCTTCAGGGTCTCCCCAGTGAGTCTCTTTTGTTGGTTAGCCTGCATCCCCAAGGAGTTTTCCTTGTGAATACTAACCTTCTTTCTTCCCCAGTGAGCTCCTCTGTGTTTAGTAGCTCTTTTCTTTCTCTGGTGTCCCGTTTTGTCTGCATTTTTGCATCTTTCATGGCATCATATCATCATATTAGTAGCATTGCATGTCTTTACATCTAAGGGCAAAATTTTCGGTTATCTGTATTTAAATATCTTTCACCATGATTTCATGGGATCTTCATCTCTCATTTCACCCGGTGAAGATATTTAAATAGGGGCAACTGTTGTACCCCAAATTTTACCCTTAGATCCATTGATCTCTTGCATGTCATATTAGGTCAATCATGTTGCATAGCTAACCCTTTTATCAGGTTTTGTTTGTGTTTGTTTCATTTGTGAATCAGGTCTTATCTTAAGAAGATTCAAGAGGTGATTAATCAAGATTTTGGATGGAGCATTGAATCAAGCAAGTCTCTCATTTCGAGGAGATATTTCCATAACCCTCTCCATGATCCTCTCCATAACCAAATTTCTACCCACCTTATCTACCCTCAATTGTCACCCTTAATTCCAAACCAATTTCAATAATCATTTATTAACCATTTTCTTATCCTTTTTTTTTCATATTCATAAAAATCCATTTCTTTCTCTTAAATTCATTTCTAAATCCAAATTGCATTTTATTCACATATTCATCATTATCCAATTACCCAATTCAAATTAATACACTTCACATTTTGTTCATAAACCCATACACAATTTCTTTTCATTTTCAGTATTTACAATAATGACCCATTCACAATTTTTATTTCTAAGCCCATTAACCCATCTTATATTCAAACCAAAGTTCACACAAACCATGACAAAAAACTTCAATTTCAATTTCCAAATTCATTCCCAATTTCACTTTAATTCAAATAAAGTCATTCCAATTTATTTCAAATTCAATATCTCAATTTCAATCAAATCGTTGATTCCATTCTTGAGTTCTATTCAAAATTTCAAACTTCACAAAAAGCCCATTGTACAAAATACAAATAATAAAAAGAAGCACCAAAATAGGCCTTGATGTATCCTGCTACAAGCCTGGCCCACGTTTCTACAACCTTGTACATTAACAAACAACACGCCTGTACTACATGATAGCAACAATCCATCCAAGACCCTCTGCAGCCTGAAAATGACAATTCAACAACGGTCAAATTCAAAAAAAAAAAGATTTAAGAAACAAGTTCTGTTTTCTTGAGGATATATAGCAGAAAAGAGGAGAGGATAGGGGACAAGAGGCCGGATACAACAGCACCATAACCTTGATTTTCTCTCTATTCTACAACAGCTCAACCTCCTTTCATCAGCCCTATCAAACTCTTCAATCACACTCCACCCGCAAATAAACTCACTTCATCCACTCTCGTCACCACCATTCAATACATCATCCAACAACTCTAACCAATCTCACACTCAACCCTTTTCATCATCCGTCAACCTTCAGTCAAACAATCAGAACCACATCATAAAACATCGAAACACCACCACCAATAATCAACACCACACCAAAATCCTGAGAAACTCGAGAACATAAAGAACATCATCTCCAGAACCGTACCATCCATTTTGTTATTCATACCAGCTCACTGAGAGAAAGAAAGTGTAGCAGCCGGCACGTAAAAGTTGACGGTCACGGCATTTTTCAGCTCAACTGTAAGATTATACACTGCAAGTAAAGGTATACATATCATCCTCCATCCTCTCATGCTTCGTTATGGCCATGCTTTTGGTGTTGTTTACATTTTTAGCTTGCTGAGTCGTCACGATTTTAGGATGGATATAACGTATTGTCGTGAAATCACTTTGTCTGTCAGTGTTACATTTATTCTTTTGCTGGTTATAACTTTGTTTGTCTTCATTATCGAGCACAATGCGTAGAGCCCCCTTGGTCACCATTTTGATGTTTATCCCCATGCCGATGTCGGCACCAAGGAACCTTTTTTTCCTACTTTCGCCGCATTACCATGTTGTTGGATGCTTTGTATTTTCTACAAGCAGTTTAGGAATTGAGTAATGGTTGTAAGTGGTGTGCAATTGTGTGTATAATGGGTAGCGTAGTATAGTTGGTTTGTGGCTTTATTATGTTGCAGCTGTTGTTTAACCAATGTCGGTTATTCGACGTTACGGAACCGTTTGATAATGGTAAGTAGCTTCTTGTAGAGTGTTGCTTGATGTTCTAAGTTTTGGTCCTACTTTACTTAGATGTGGGATCTCACGTTTAATGTTCAAGATATTTCGGTTTCGATTCGTTGATGTTTAGCTCGCAATCTAGAATACGAGTCTGGTTTTTGTTCACAGGTTACATTTGTAGTAGTTAAGATTAACAGCTTGAACTTTTGGTTGATTTTAGCAATAGCATGGTTTGTGTTTCAGCTCAGGTCCTCGACTTCGCGCCCGTTTCTACTTCTGTGTGAGTATTTTTCTTAGGTTAATGAGAGTCTAGTGTTATTCTATTATGTGAGCACTACAAATGGTGCTTTATTTCATTATCTTTGGTTGAGAAATGAGCTCGGAAATGATTGAACAAGATGACGTTTTGCCATGGCTTTTGTCCGGTATCTTACGATAGCTTTCCAGATTTTTTTCTCACGTTGCATGGAGATGATGTTTTCGTGTCAACGCAGGATAGGTTAGGGTGTGGTTTTGTCCTTTAGTCACTTATGCAATTTGTGACCAATTGAAATATAGTCACATGCTTCTGTACCACAAGCGTTACATAATTCTGGCTGATTAATTTTTACTTCATCTTGGACTGTGGGCTTTGCTAATTCATGCTAATTCACTAACTACACCCCCCCTCTGTTTATTTAGTGTTTTATTTATTTTCTTTATTTCTTTCTTTTTCTTTTTTTAATTTTAATTAATAAAAATAGTTTCTTTTATAATATTTTCATGAACTCTCTTTAGTGTTTAGTTTAATTTTCCTTAGTTAGTTTTTTTACTTTACATTAATTTCTAAATTCACGAAAACATGTATAAACCATTTTCATTCAAGTCTAGAACCTCTTTTAAATCACTTGAATCTTTGAGAGTTTTGTGAGAGTTCTTGGTACATGAAAAGGTTATTTGAGGGGTTTCCTTGACTTTGGATAAGTTTATTCCATTAGGGCTTGTTCTTACCTATTTTGTTTTGTTTTCAAGTTTCATGACTTTTATATGTCTTTGATTCCAACTTTGGAGAATGCCTATACCTTGATATTGTTCATTTCTGATTGATGCTACTTTCTTTTAACTATTTATCCTCTTATCAATTACAACTTAATTTCAATCCTCCTCCAACTCTTGTTTACAAGAAGTTGCCTTCCCCTCATTCCAAAGGGAGATCATCTTAAAATTGACTCATGAAGTCACTAAACAACCATCCTACCTTAATCTTAAGAGCCTATCCCATTTCTTGGCCTCATGAGAGCCAATGAAATCATAACTTAGAAGTAGGTTAGAGTTTCGAACTCTATGTGATTCTCATCATCATGAGAACTCACTTTCCCCTATAATGTAGACTTAGAGAGTTATCGTGAACTCTAAAATGAGCTCATACTCATTTCCCTTTGGAACTTTGGTCATAGCCAATGGTTCCTATCCTTCACCCTTAGATCGGTGAACTACGGATACTCTGATTCCACTCCCGTAAGGATACGTAGCCACAAGATGCGATATCTTGTCGAGTATACTTAGATACTAACCCCTAGGGTTTCAACCTTTAGCATAGCACCCTTAGCAAGCGAGTAAGACATAACAAGTTAAAACAAGAGGTTCCCGTAGAGTACTACGGACGTTTAGGATGCTAATACCTTCCCTAGGCATAACCAACCCCCGAACCTTAGATTCCCCCCTTTTAGGTTTTCTTGATCTTGAACCTTTCCTTTGGATAAATCAAAGTCGGTGGTGAATTCAAAGTTTTGTGATGCAAGTTAATTAATAGCTTGTTATCTGATTCTCACTGCAACAGTTGCATCTCCATTCAACGCTTCCAAACAACCTTGTTGAACCAGTAGGGCTTTCATCTTCAAGCGCCACAGACCGAAATCGTTCACTCCGGTGAACTTTTCAATCTCATACTTTGTTGAATGCATCTTTCTCCACGCTCACCGCACCAATTTATTGTGAAAAACGATGTCTTGAAACAAAGTATAAACGGTTTCTTTATGATCAAGGAACACACAAGGGTTAGGGTTAACAAGGAAAAACAACAAGGATTAGTTGTAACTGTTATTCTTTATTTTTTCTTTAAATCAGATTACAAGTACTCAAGAATATTAAATAATCCTATCACCCTAATTAGGTTTTTCCACACTTACGATGAGAGACTAATATGTTATTTATAATAATTCCTAACATACTAAACTAATGGGCGTTTTAACAATTACCCATTACAAGCTAACTTAGGGTACAAGCTAACTTAAACAATTGGATCCTTAACACAAGGCCCAATTCGATAACTACATACTAGAACACAATTCGACTACAGCAAGTAGGTCTTCGACAACAGCATGTGAGCAGACTTCGACGACATGCTAAACCTCCGTCGACAATACTAGAGTTCGATCCAATATATATATATATATATATATATATATATATATATATATATATATATATATATATATATAAAATACGAGAATATAACAAGTAAGGGGCCGAAACGACGATTTCCGTCGACCAATTCTATTTATACAAAATGCAATTGTTTATTATAACGAGAATACAAATTGATCTATAGAAAATATTTAACTAATAGCAATATTTGCTTTCGCGTGTCAGTCACCAGTCACCAGATTCTTAAATACGTTAAAAATCGACTTTCACAGTAAAATTAATATATCTAAAATTCTTTTAAAGTTTAACATAAATCCTTAATTAATTTGAAGATTTTTTCACTATCTTGAAATTAATTGTTTGGATAATGGTGTCGGATACTGTCATACCCCAAATTTTGACCCAAGATCTCATCACCATTCTAGGAAGCATTCCACATTTCATTGCTAATCCTAACATTGTACAAGTTGCTTTTTGTTTTGTTTCATCTAAATTAGGGTTTTGGACTAAGAGAGTCAAGGGCATCTTCACATGATCAGTCAATGTCTTGGAATGATCATAAACCCACCAAGTGTGCACACACTCAAGAGGCCTCTCTTCATCAAGAATCAAGTGCAAATTAGTCTTGTTACAAGCTTACAGAAGTTCAACTTCATCTGGTTACAAATTAGGGTTTTGCTCAAGAGAATCAAGAGAATCCTCACATGATCAGTCAATGTTTTGGAGTGATCATCAACCCATCAAGCTTACATACACTCAAGAGGCTTCTCCTTGTCAACAATCAAGTGCAATATGATCTCATTGCAAGTTCTATGAAGCTCAATTTCATCTGGTCACCAATTAGGGTTTTATCAGGAAAAGTCAACAGTGCCTTTGAATTTTTATCAAAGCATGATCCCAAGCCTTGGGACATGATCCAAGACACTCAAATACATCATTGGAGTCCATCCATGATGTTTGAAAGATTCAAGAATGCAAGATCATTGAAGATCACACAGTTGAATGCATCTGATACACAAGATTTATCTGACAAATTCAACCCTTTGACTTTTAGGGTTTTTGGTCCAAATTGAAGTATTCAAGCCAAATTTCATCAAGACATGTTTGATCAATGAGTTTGAGCATGAGAAATCAATATTTGAATGGTTTCTTGCAAAAGGGGCAAAGTTAAGAAACTTGAATTTTTTCTAAGTATAGGAAAAAACCCTAGTTTTGTTGCCAACTTTAGAAGATCATAACTCTCAATCTACACAGCCATTGTGTGTGCTCCAAAGCTCAAATTAAAGCCCTCACAACATACTACAACTTTGTATTAGAGGTGGAAACCTCAAAAAATGCTTAGATTTTGAGTTATGAAGCTTCAAAGGTTTGAACTTAGAAATTTTTCAAGACAGCTTTTGATCCTTAGAAACAACAATCTTTGGAGCCAGTTTTCACTATGATCCTTTGAGATTCAAGATTTTTGTTAAACATGAAAGTTTTAGAACACATTTGGGGCTTTCCAAAAATTATAAGAATTCCTCCATAGCATTCTTGAGCTGAGAGTTTCGAAGAGATGAAGTTGGTGTCACAAAGTTGGATTTCATGCCATTTTCACAATTTGTTCTTGATCAAATCTCTAAGCCATGCTCTATAATCCCACTTTTCAGGCCACATTATCTCTAAATCCTTCCATAATCAGAAGATTACATGAAAAAATGGAGCATTGCCGAAGTGTTTAAGCTTTTGTTCAAGAGATTTTGCCATTTTTGGAAGAAAGGTCACACTTCCAAATTGATAAAGTGGCTTTAATCACCAAAGTCAACTTCTTGAGCTTTGTAGTTATTCCTTCTGCACTCAAAAATTTTTGTAAGGAAGCAATACCTCAATACACTATCAACCACCCTAGAGGCATGGTACTTTGCTTGGAAATGACACAAACTTCATGTAACCATCAAGTTGCAACTCAACCAAGCCAAAGATTGAGAACTTGGTAATCTGACCCGCTTCAAATCCTACGAGTTCTCCTATAAATAGGAGACTCCCTTAAGCATCAAACACACAACAATCACACCCTCTAAACCTCTGTTTGCTCCCAACCAACAAAATTTGCAAAACCACCTCAGTTTTACAAAATCTTCCACCAAACTTCTTTCAGTCGTGCAAACCTCAAACCAACAACACAAACTATCTCTACACACTTAATAGAACTTGTTCCAACCCTTGAACATGTTATGTATCACTCCATACACTATCCATCATTTCTCACCTTCATTTTGCAAGAGGATTCAGGTTTGAGTTTTGAAGTGACTTCCAATCAATCTAAACACTCAAGTCTTCCCTCCAAGGATCAACAAGGCTAAGGAGACTCTCTTTTCACTTATGTGGCAGCATTTGAAGAGGCCTTGGACTGTCTCTAAGAGGTAAGGTTCTTGTCTCATTAATCTCATGATTCATGCATCATTAATGGTTTATTTGTGAAGCAAAAATGTAGATAATATCATGTGTTAGCTGTTTGAACCACTGTTTGCATTGTATAAGTTGAATATGTAATATTTTGACATGTGAAAACTTAGTGGTATTGCATTGTTGTTGAGCTTTGTGTGTTTTACACAGTTAGTTTTAGGGCAAGATAATGGTACCTTTGTATTCCTTGTGAAAAATACTACAATTTTCATTTTTACAAAATTAAAATTGGTTGAGAAATGAGAGAGATATAGAGAGTTGAAAACCTAGCCATGGTAATGAACTAGGGCACGGGGAGAGAGAAAGAGAGAAAAGAAAAATAAAGAAGAAGAAGTGAGGTGGCGCTGAGGTGTCCATTTCATTGTGTTTATAAAATATATATTTTTTGAATGCATATAGTTAATGGATGAGGCGAAGCACCGCTGGTCAAGGAGGTTTGTGTGTTTGTTTTCCATGCCATACGACTAAGGTTTGAATCCCCCTCGCCCCAGTCCTTTATATTTTTCTGAATTTTAATTGATTTTAAAATATATTAGTCAGTTTCTATCTTTGTCAACCATGTGCATATGGTTCAGTTGGCTAAGTTTTGAGGTGTTAAGGCTGAGGGCGTGGGTTCTAGTCCTGGCTGGGACATAACCTTATTTTTTTATCACTTTTCCATTTCATTTTATTCACAAATTTCAAAACATCATAACTTGGTCATCCCTTAACCTTTTTTATCCCTTCTTTTTGCTATAGACTCATGTTGATGTCTACTTTCATATGGTATAATTTGTTCCCTAAAAATATTTATTTTTCTCATACTTATGATGGTTCAAAGTGTGTGACTTTTTAGGGTTTCCTTAGGATATTTTGGATTTTTTTTAGTGATTCTTGGATTTCCTTTGATAACCATGAGTTGTATGATTGTTTTGTAACATGTACCAATCTTGTGTGATGTTGTCAATTTGTATCTTTGGTTTTGACTTGGTTTTTGGCTCATTTTTATGTTTGTTTACATGTTTAAATGCCTTGAACTTTGTTTGCCTACACCATGAACCTTTGTACAACTATCTTGCCTTAACATGAGATATCTTCTCCATGTTTACATGACCATGATGTGCATGTTTGCCTTTGTGAATGATTTCACCATGTTTGTGTGTTCTTAAACATTTGAATGTTGTCATGAATATTCCATTAAGTACATGTTTGTTTACCTTGGCCTTTGTGATATTCTTACTTGTTCATGACCATGATTGACTTCTTAACATGTATAATTGGTTGTTAGCTACTTGTATTAACATGTTCAACTTGTAACCATGCCTAAATGTTCAAGTAATGTCGTAACTTTTTCACATGATGTTTGAACTTTCAATATGTCATCTTTAAGCATTCTCACATGCCATCCTTTGTATGCTTGCATATTAATCCACATGTTATTATCATAAACATGTTATTCTTGTTCAAGTATGTTTGGTTGTTACCTTTTATTTGTTTTGAATTGTATTCATGATTAAGTAATGTCTTAACTTATCCATGTTTGCTTTGAACTTTGATTATTATCATGACTTGCATATGCCTTACTTTTATCCATGATAGGTGATGTTTTGACCTATACATGTTAACTTTGAACTCTTGTCTTTATCCATGTTTAAGTGTTGTCATAACTTTCACATGTTAACTTGAACTTTGAATTTTATCATGCCTAAGTGTTGTAATAACTTATCCATGATTTGAAATGTTTAAATTGTATTCATGATTAAGTTTTGTTACAACTTATCATCCTTTGTCTTGTATTCATGATTAAGTGGTGTTAGTAAACCCTAAAGCATGTTTGCCTTAATTATGTACTTGAACTCATCATCCATGATACCTTAGTCCTGTTAGAACTATATATCATGATTGTTTAGATGTTGTAACATCTTTGTTTGTTTGAACTTACCTTGGTTGTCACCATGTTAATTTAAAACTCCTTTGAAACTTTGAACATACTAGGTAGTTACCTTGTCTAATTCATGACTTTGTTAAGTCCTCACTCTAAATGTTGTCACATTTATCTTTATGCTTGGTTGTAACCATATGCTTTACCTTTGTCATGCTTTCATTAACATCATGTTTGAATATCATGTTTGGTTCATATCATCTATACTTTAATTATACTTCATTTAACTTTGTCAAGATATTCCCCCAAGTGATGTTAGCTTGTTAGCTTCCATCCTCAAGTTGCCCCCTATTCCTTGATCCAAGGAAAAGTCTCTCTATTGACTCCATGTCATAGATAGCTTAGCATTGCCTTTCCCCTTTGACCTTGTTAGAGTCATTAGGTTCTTTGATTCTTAGACTTAAGATTAGAATTAACAACTCTTTTGACTTTGTCAAGTCAAGTAAGTGTTAATACCTTAACACTTGATTCCCCTTTGAACCTTGGTCATAATAAAGTATTCATTCATCTTTAGTGAGGTGAACTACAAATACTATGATTCCATCCTTGTAAGGATATGTAGGCACAAGACCGTGAAGTTTTGGCGAGCATACTTAGTAACTAAGCCTTTAGGTTCCTATCTCTCACCATATAACCCAAACACAAAACAATAGCAAGCAATATCACAAATACTAATAAGAGGTTCCTATAGAGTACTATAAATACTTAGGATGCTAACACCTTCCATAGGTATAACCAATCCCCGACCCCCAAAATCTCTTAGCATTGTTGTTACATTGCAAACTTAGGATTTTTTTTACGATCTTTACCCTTTCCCTTGGATAAATCAAAGCTCGGTGGTGAATCTTTAAAAGATTTGTGATTCAAGTTTAATCAATAGCTTGGTATCCAATTCTCACCGCAACAGATACCATTTCTGTTCTTTCGATATGTAACTGGTATCTCTACCTTCTATTTTCGTAGTAACTTTTTATTTTTCAAAAGTAATATTTCAAAATGGAAATTTTAAGTATTTTCTCGATCAATTCTAATTGTGCTTTTGCACGCTGTCATAACTAATCGTTCAAATTTTTAAGTCTGATATCGTCATTGTAAGTGGATAAATGGTATCTCTTTATTTCTACTTACGTAGCAAACATTTTCTATCGTTTACAGAGAAATTGCAAAACATACATTTATCTAATTATAATTACATATTTAAGCATTTCATATGGGCTTTACTAGTAAATAGATCCTCGTGTTTCGGACCCTATAATAATCTATTCAGACATTGTAAAAGCAGTAATTAAATAACAAGCATTCATGGCATACATGCTAAAATTCAGCAAATGAAAAGAACCTGAAAAGTGCAGAAAAATTGAAACTTGCATATATAAATTGCTCTGAATGGAGAATTTTAACCAGGTACAACGATGAACTTGAAATAATAATGTGGAAAAGTAGAAATAGCATTAACATGAAATGAAAATTAGTAGCAAAACTAACTTAAAAGTGCATAAAATAAAATTGTATAAACACTCCAATGTGAAGTGTTTATGTTTTAACAGAGTAAATTTATGGCTAGTACAAGCTTGAATGCCAAAAATAATGAACTAAGGTTTTATTTATATCGTAATATTTCTCGAAGTCTTTTGAGAATGATTTGCATCAAGTGGAGCATTTTCACCATCCTCTGCATGTTTCGATAGAGCAGTTTCGATTAAATCAGATGCTCAAAGATGGGAAAGTCATCTCGTTGTTAGGGTATCCCTAACACTTTGTTTTTATTTATTTATTTGTTTGTTTATTTATTTGCATGTATTGTATGTAGAGTACATTTGTAATGGAAAAATATATTTGCATATATTTTCAATGAAATATTCGTTTACATGTATGGGGTACATTTGTAGTGGAAAATTGTCTCGCGTCTGGGACTTGATCTATCACCTCTATCAACATGACTAGTTATGTTAGGTTTCAAAGAAGTTACCTTGCTCTCTTGGAATACCCTGGGAGCATTTAAAAATAAGGCTAAAAGACACACGATGGATTTGATTAGAAAACACTCTCCAAAGTTTTTAATCATTATGGAAACACATGTGAGTGCAATATTCTTTTATATAGGTTTTGTATGATGTCAAAACTATGTAGCTTAGATCTTTGTGTATTTGGACCTTACAATCATTGTCTAAATGTGTATCATCATCATAGAACATGTAAGACTAGACTACATAAGCCATCACATACCAAAATATGAGTTTTTCATAAAAATTCATGCATGGGTCGATACATCCTTAGTATGGGTCGATACATCCTTAGTATGGGTTGATACATACTGAGTGGAAATTTAAAGAATTTGGATCTACCTTTAATGGGTCGATACAGAGGAGAAATGGATTGATACATCCCACAAATGGATCGACTCGTTCTTGGTTGGGTCGACTTAATTTGAAAGGTATTTTCAAGGATTTGTTACTACCATCAATGTATCGATACGTTGAAGGAATGAGTCAATACATTGAGTGAATGGGTCAACTCTCTGGTGTTTGAAGTTGACTCATCCTAAAACATTTTTTTTTTTTGCAAATTGGTTACTGCCTCTAGTTTATTAACTCTATTTGGCCTCGCATTGACTCATTTAGGTGATGTATTGACTCATTTCATTTTAGAGTCAATACATTCTATACCAAATTTTAAAATTGTATTTTGGCTAAAAATATGTTTTTATCATTTCTTTTCTACACACACATACATATAAATACTCATGCATGCATCATTTCTAAGCATTGAAAACTGAAAGATACAAAGAATTCTCATCATCTTCAACCTTTCTTGGTGCATTCATCAACTACACATAATCATTTTTGATTG
This sequence comes from Lathyrus tuberosus, assembly GCA_022829125.1. Taxonomy (NCBI): domain Eukaryota; kingdom Viridiplantae; phylum Streptophyta; class Magnoliopsida; order Fabales; family Fabaceae; genus Lathyrus; species Lathyrus tuberosus. The sequence goes on along the minus strand of JALAZF010000098.1, from coordinate 10,993,908 downwards.
TTTGTTGTCAAGACAAGATTGATAAGGTCCAATTTAGGTTTGTGTAATCAAATTGGGTTGAGGTTTTCTTTGGGGGATTCAAGGATAAAACCTTTAGAGTTTTTACTCCAAGATTAAGAGTTGATTTGAAGGTTTTTGCACAAGTCTTGTCGAATTGAATTCGACCGAGCGAAGGCTTTGAAGAAAAAAGGTTCTTGCAAAGGAGTGGCAGTAACCGGAGGATCAATTGAAAGGCTTGGGACAAGATTTCATAATTTGGATTTAGCCGAGTGAATGCTTTGAAGAACAATGGTTCGGTTAAAGGTGTAACGGTAAGTAGAAGATCATATTGGAGATCTTGTGTGACTTGATCTTGCTAAGATCAGGGGTAGAGAAGGATCTAGGATCAACATCAAACATAAGGTTTATGGGTTTGAATTTCTACTAATTCTCTTGTAAACTTATATTGCAAAGGATAATTATAATATCTCAATTCGATTTAGAATTGAGGGCAGTGTCATACCCCAAATTTTGACCACCAAGAGTTCCCATCATTGTGAGAATCATCACCACAATATGGATGTACCATCATGCCTCATCAAATTCCTCAAGGATTGTTGAGCATTCACTACAATCAAGAATTAGGGTTTTAGGCCCTCCTAGAGCACTTAGACAAAGGATCAATCAAAAATTGACTAGATATTCAACTTTTCTAGCCTCTCAAACACCTATAAAGGACCAAGAGGTCTCCCACATCAAGAATCAAGCACAAGAGTGCAACATTCCAAGTGGATCAAGCCTCAAGATCTACAGTGTCACCAAATTAGGGTTTTGGTCAACCAAGGCCTCCAGATGAAAATTTTCATCTGGGAATGATCCAATACTTCAAGGCATGACCCAAGATGCTAAAAGGGACCTTATAAACCCAATCATCAAGTCAAAACAACCTCAGGGGAAGCATTCATCAAAAATTAGGAATTAGGGTTTTTTGACCTAATCCACCCCTAAGTTGACTTTTGAGGCAAGGCATGAACCAAGACCTCAAGACATGATTTGAGGGCCTCAAATACACCACATTTATATATTTACAACAATGGATTGACCCAAGAAGCTTGATTCACAAGTTTCAATTTCATTAGGACCACAATTAGGGTTTTGAAGAAAAAGTCAACTGTATCTTTGACTTTTGACCAAGACATATTCCCAAACCTTGGGACATGGTTCAAGACACCCTAAAACACCTACGGAATCCATCCATTAGGTTTAAATTAGTTCAAGGACTTGATTTCATAAAGGATCACACAGTTTGGAATTCATCTGACAAAAAGTCAACTGTGCCCAAAATCAAGTTTGACTTTTTGAAATTTTTCACAAATATGGTTCCCCTAAGTAAAAAACAATGTTAATGTATGGTTTTAATCATCATTCATCAATAAAAATCAAGAAAAGTAAGGTTTCTTGCAAAAGGGGCAACCATAGAAAACTTAAAATTTTCGAAGTTATGGAACAAAAGTGATTTGGTACCAACTTTGCAAGGTCATAACTCCTAAACCACAAGGACTTTTTCTCCCATCCAAAGCTCAAATGAAAGTTTACATGACATACTTCAAAAGTGTCAACTACAAGAGATTCCAAAACCTCATAGATTTTTAGTTATGGATTGATCAAAATCACAAAAAGTGAAAATGACCACTTTTTCCAACACTTAGTGAAATTTTCAACAAGTCAGAATCTGTTTCACCTTTTCCAAACTTTGAGGCCATTTTTCACCTTGATCCAAGCTGAACCAAGACCAATCTTGGGCATCAAAGTTAGAGTATGACATAAGGGCTTTCCAAAAAGTACAAGAACTCCTTCTAATTCAACTTGAGCTAAGGGTTACATCCATTGAAAGTTGGTCATTCAGAACTGATTTTTACAAGACAGATTTGTGCATTTTGCTCGAGTTGGCTAAATTAGACAATTACAAGTCTTGTTATCCATTTGGACACCTCAAGGGATAACATCTAAGGGACAATGTCTGATCCACAAGCCTCTCAAGTCCAAGGATCTACATGTAGCTATGTGACCCCTTAAAAGGCTAAGAATCTCAAAGACTCCAATTTTGTTTCAATGCATTCAATGGATTCACAAGGTGGAAAGCATCAAGACATTGATAATTCAATTGAGTCAAGCCTTATCTCTGAACCAAAGGACTCACAATTATGCCCTAACCTCAAGTCAATGGCTAAAGGAGACTTGAGATTCCATTTGATCACCATTGGCCAAGGGACTGTCCAAGCCTCCATTCACTATTGATGCCAAAACAAACTTGTTGCACTATAAATAGACATCAATTGTGATTAGTTTGAGTACACCAAAGCACCCAAACTGATGCTTTCCTCAAAATCACTCTCAAAAAACCAGATTTTCCTTCTTTTTCAAGTCACTATCGAGTTTTGAAATAGGAAGCAATTCAAACCAAACCAATCATGCCAACACCTCACATACATCATATATGAGTGATCCATGGCCTTGAAACACATCTAGAACTTCAGAATCACAAAGTCATCATTCATTTGCTCAAGCTTTTGGTCTGTTTGCAGTTGAGGTGCCACAACCAGTTCTGAGCTGATTCAATATATTCCAAGCTTTCAAACACATTACTTGAGGTCCATTGGAGCTGTCCAGATCATTACACAACATCTGTAACACCTCCAACATAAAATTTGATCACCAGCTGTAAGAGGTAAGCCTGAAGCCTTCAAACTCCATATTACATGCATCATAAATGAATTTTTGAGCTACCATCTTGTTTCTGCATGTATATAGAGTGATAACCCTCAATCAATTGCTATGTATGAATCGTGTATGGAATTTCATAGTGTTCATGTTGAAATTAGGGTTCTTGAGTTTATCCTCTGATTTCTCACTCCATACTTAATATAAATGCAATTAATCTATATGGTTGTGATCCTTGTTTAAAAACGAGTGAGATTGGTGTTTGAATCGTGCAAAACCATTGAGTAATCAGAGAGAAAAGTGAGAAAATGCAAATCTGGGCAAAACAGGGCACACGGGCAAGAACAAGTGTTCTTGGCGCCCTTTTTCAAATTTTTAAATTTTTGAATTTTTGATATTTTATTTAATTGATTTCAAAAATTAATTTCTCTCTCATTTTTTATCATTTTTCATTGGTTCTTTTTTTAAAAAGTCACAAAAATGTTAAATTATTTTATTTTGAAAAAAATCCAATTTATATTATTTATTTAATATATTTAGAATTTTTGTAATTAACTTCATTTTATTTGTTTTTAAACATTTTAAAATGAAATTCTCACTTTGATCTTTTCATTTCAAATGAATTTTAATCTTTTATGTAATTAAACATGATTTTTCAAACATTTATCTAAAATCACAATTTATTTTTCACACATGTTTGATAATTTTGATCATTTAAAATGTTTTTTTTAATCAAATTAAAATACATTTTTAATCAAATTAGGGTTTTGATTATTTTCACCCTCACAAACATTTTTTAACACTTTGGGTCTCTAATAGAGAGTAAGACCCATCCCTTGTCACACCAAACCTTTTTTGGGCCTCAGTCATTGTATAAATCCCAGTACGTTAAAAAAATCTCGGCGCGATCGCCGTTTTCAAAACAAAATCATCTAGGCCTCCCTTGTGTTGTAAGTCCCATTTTTCTTCTTTTTCAAACATTTTTTGGGCCTCTAATAGAGTGTAAGACACAACCCCCTTTGTACATAAATAATTTAGGCCTCAGTAATTGTATAAGTCCCAGTACAGTTTTCAAAATAACGGTGCGATCGTTGTTTTTCATCTGGGCCTCTCCTTGAGTTGTAAGCCCCATCTCTTGTATAAAAATAAACTTTGGGCCTCTAATAGAGTGTAAGACCCAACCTCTTTTGTGAATACAATAAATTTGGGCCTTAGTCATTGTATAAGTCCCTCTGTGGTTTTCAAAACTACGACGCGATCATCGTCGTTTCAAAAAGAATTCATCTGGGCCTCTCCTTGAGTATAAGCCCCAAACTTCCTTTTTAAAAAACAACTTTCCTTTTTATTTAGATTCAAATTCATAGTTGTATCAAAACTTTCTTCAATTTCTTGAATAACTAACCATACAGTTGTATTTACAATACTGGAAGCTTGCTCACCTGTAAGTTCTACTGTCTTCTTTTACATACTTGTTTATATATTTCATCTGTATATATATGCTTGTATATACTTGCTTAGAGTTTTCCCCAGCAATTAGGTCTAGGATTAGATCAAGCTAGTGGTCACTCTTTCAACACAGTCAAAACTAGTTCCCCATAGGAAATTCCAGATATAGTCTTGCCTCCTCTTGGGCTTATACAATATGGAACAGAGAAAGGCATTACTCCCGGTGAAACTTTTCTCGAGACTGTCACTACTAGAAATCTGTACAAGAAATTCATTTCCCCAAAGAGGATTAATTCCCGGTGAAACCTCTTTTGAATTTCTTCAAACCCTGGAACTGTTCACTAAAGAAAGGATTATTCCCGGTGAAACCTTTCTTGAACTTTTCTTAGGTTTGGACCCCCAGGATTCCTAAAAGCATCCCCAACCTCCTCTTGGGCTATGTACAAGGACCCTCAAGCTTCTTAGAAGTTCTCAGTCTCCTCTTGGGCTTAATACAAGGACCCAAAAGACCTCCTACAGGTATAGGACAGAACCTAGTCATCTTTTGCTAGTTCAATCCTCCAGAGAGTCGAAATCTCAGACCAGTTTAGGGTTGATTCTCATCCCTTAAAACATCAGCCTCCTCTTGGGTATCATACAAAGATCAACCTTTTCATACCAGTAGACTTGGACAGTCTCTTCTCCTCTTGGATCTCAAAGAAACCATCAAGTTTCCTGAAGGAACAGGAAAAAACCCTGATCATTCCATCAATCCCCAACAGAGTTAAAACCTCCATGGGTTTTAAAACTCGATCTTTAAACTGTCATTCTAAATTCCCCAGCTAGGGTCAAATTACTATAAATAAACCCTCAATCAGAACATCAAGGCATCTGATATTCCAACTCTTCTTCATTCCCCAGCAAGAGTTGATTCCCCAATTTGGACCTGTCTCTGGATCTCAATAATCCTCAGCAAAAGTTAGCCTCCTTTTAGACTTCATATAAGAAATTCTCCAACCAGTCTCCTCTTAGGCTTTGTATAATGATCATCCCTCAGCAGTTTTAGCCTCAATCTTGAGCTTTGTACAAGACAGATAAAACATTCTCCAGCTGAGTCAATCAATTCTTTTACCCTAAATCTTGGGCTTTGTACAAGACACATATGGAACTTCCCCAGTGGAGTCACTTCTCTTTTAGCCTCAATCTTGGGCTTTGTACAAGACACATATAAAACTTCCCCAGTGGAGTCTATTCTTTTAGCCTCAATCTTGGGTTTTGTACAAGACAGACAAAATATTCCCCGGAAGAGTCAATTCCTTCTAGCCTCCTCTTAGGCTTTGTATAATGATCTCCCTAAGCAGAGTCAATCTCTTTTCAGCCTCAATCTTGGGCTTTATACAAGATAGATATAAAACTCCCCAATAGAGTTAACCATTTAGCTTCAACCTTGGGCTTTGATCAAGGCACACAAAAACCAAAATCCCCTCAGAGGAAATCAAAATCTCTCTGTAGGAAGACATTTCTCTGTACAATCACACATCAAAACAGACAATCAAACAAACCATAAGCCCAGATAACTGTTGTAAGTGGCACACTTGTTGATTAAAAAATCCAAGATGTAGTCCCTCTTTATCCTGGTAAATACCCTCTTTCATCTAACTGCTGTAAGTGGCAAGCCTATGGATTATTTACATCCAAGCCAATGTCCCTCTCTTAGCATGAAAGACTCCTAAGGAAAAATGGCATTGCTCTACACTGAGTTAAAGTTTCTTCCTTCAGGATAAATCCCTTATAAAGGAAATTATGGCATTACTGGATTCCATACATTCCAGTTAAAGTAATTCTCCTTTATAATCAGTTACCCAACAACAGTGATAGACAGGTGAGATATCTCTCTTTAGAGATGACAAATTCTCTCTCAATCAAACCATCTAGCTTCAATCTTGGGCTTTGAACAAGACACAAATAACCTTTAGCTTCAATCTTGGGCTTTAAACAAGACACCAAACATCTCTTTCCTCCCATAGAAATAGGAGGAACTACGATTGCTTTGATTTCCCTATTTTCTTTTACGGGAATACGTAGGCATAAGATTGCGAAATCTTAGCGAGCACACATAAATAAAAAACTTTAGGTCTAGCACCTTACCAAAAACATTGAAAAACCCGAAAAACAACAAAAAATACTCTCTCCACATTCCCAAAGAAGAAACTTTCCCAAATTTACGACAGATAAACACCAGTAAGTAGATAACAGAAGAAAATGCCAAACAATCTATGGATAACCATATATACGCTGGGTAATTGACAACTCCCCATTGTATAATCTGACCCCGGACACCCCAATCTCCTAGCATTTGTTAAAGAAAACATTTGCGTCCAAGGTTAGTTTTAGATAGCTTCCCTTTCTTTTCCAACTTCATAGGATAAATAAGAAATTAGAAAGGTAAGGTGATCGCGTCACCGACAAAAATCGCACGCTATAGGCAGACGTACCCATAGTGAGGATAATTAGGGAATTTCCTAAATAAATATTGGTGTTCTCTCTCTCTCTCTCTCTCTCTCTCTCTTTCTTTCTTTCTCTCTCTCTCTCTCTCTCTCTCTCTCTCTCTCTCTCTCTCTTAATTTTGAGAATAATTAGTTTGTAATTTGCATTGTTGAAAATTGTTGTGTTGAAGTGTTTTAAATTGTTTTTATTAAAACATTGCAATCTAAGCCATTTCAATTGATTTGTTATAACTTCAACACAAAGAGAATCAAGCTTAATGTATTACACATCAAGTGTTCGATAAAATTACTACACACTAAGTGTTCGACAAAATTCCTTAGTCAAGTTTTATTTTACTTGTCATTGGAATCGTTTATCTTAAGTGTGGTTTATGTTCAAACAAATTATATTGAACTTGTTCATTGATTCTTTGGCATACATTCTACTATGGTTGTATCCGATTCTACCAATAACAGTTCCGATAGATGAAAGTCGATCCAGATTCGCTTCCACTTGCCATAGAAAAATACTTTTCAAAACAAAATTTTAATAAGAAAGTTTTCATTATGCAATCTATTTAACCCCCCTCTCTTCTAGATTGTTGCCCTCGTCTAACAACAACATTTGTTTTCATAAGACCAAGTTATCCTAAGACAAAATTGGATACGTGTGTGTGTTCACTACGTGGATACACGTGGTCAATCCGGAGGAATTTGGGTGTTAAATAAGAATGGTAGTAACATTGTAATTATTGTGCATGATGTCTTTATGGATACAATTACTATCAAGCTATCATTGGGAACTTCCTCCTAGTATGTAACTGGAATTTATGCCAGTTCCGTGTACACTTCTTGTTTTGACCTGTGGCTCCACCTTATTGACCAAAGGAACATTGTTGATGGTCCTTGGATGTTTATTGGAGACTTTGACAACATCTTTTATCCAAGTGAACAAAAAAGACGCAATTTTAATCATTATAGGGAAACTTATTTGTTAAATGTCATTGATAAATGTAATTTAGTTGAAGTAGACATGACTGGTGAGAAATTCACTTGGAATAGGCCTTTTACTACTAATTGAAGGGTTTATCGCAAGCTGGATAGCGCCCTTGTCGATGTTTCTTCGCACACGGTATTCCTTGATGCATATGTTGAGATGTTGTGGAAACTTCATTCTGATCACAACCCAATTCTTCTTAGATGTGGCTTCCCCTCCAAGACCACAAGCCACGTCCTTTTAGGTTCGATGCATCTTAGATCACTCACCTGGAATACTTTAATATAGTTCAGACTACTTGGGGGAAATACCCAGATGGCATTGTAACTTGTCTCTAAAATGTGCAACACAATTTTATCCTTTTTAATAAGGAAACTTTTGGAAATATAACCAAATAGAAGCACAACATAGAGAAGGGAATCAGGGGTATCCAATGCTCTTTGGCGAGAATAAATTCAACAAGACTAGTTTATCTCTAACAGGAGCTTCAATAGGAGTATGATGGGATCCTTGCGCAATAGGAGATTAATTGGTATCAAAAGGATAGAGATGATTGGATTAAATTGAGAGATCGGAACACCAAATTGTTTTCATACCAAGACGGTACTTAAGAGGAAGGGAAATAAAATCCATGGCCTTCATCTTTCCAATGGTGTTTGATGTAATGATGATACTATTCTCAGGAAAGAAGCAGTAATTTTTTTAAAGTTATTATTTTCTTTGCATCTCTTATACTCCCCGCTAGTAAGGGTGACTCAACTATGACTCTTATCCTTACTGAAAAAGCCCAACACTCTTTGAATCAACAAGTGACAAGGGAAGATATACGTTGAATCTAATGCATCGTGTCAAGGCGCCTAAACCAGATGGATTCCATTATATTTTCTTTAAATAATTTTGGCATATAGTTGAAGATAACGTTGTCTAACTTATATCAGATGCTTTTGTGAAAGGTAGTTTTCACTCATTTCTTTCTGAAACTTTTATCGCAGTAATTCCTAAGGTAGAGTGCCCCCAAAATTTTAAGGAATTAAGGTTCATTAGCTTGTGCAACACTATTTACAATTTTATTAAGAAGATTATGGTTAACATATTGCGTCCTTATCTAAGTTTTTTGCCTGGTAAACGAACAACTGATAATGTCATTATCCTCCAGGAAGCAATTCATTCTATGCGTAAATCTAAAAAGAAAAAAGCTAACATGGTGTTCAAATAGATCTTGAAAAGGCCTGTGATCATGTTGATTGGGATTTCTTGGAATTTCGTTTGAAGCGAAATAGGTTTCCTCTCATTACTATAATGTTGATCATGCATTGTGTAACTAGCTCTTATATATATATATATATATATATATATATATATATATATATATATATATATATATATATATATATTATTTGGAATTGGAGACGACTACCATTTTTTGTTCAGACTAGTGGATTACGACAAGGTGGCTCCTTTTACCCTATCTCTTATCTGCATGGAATTCTTGTCGCAGAGAATCATCGGGAGAGTCGATGAAGACCATTAGAAACCTGTCAGGTTATCTCGTAATGGACCCCCTATATCGTATTTATTTTTTTGTTGATGATGTTATTCTTTTTGCAAAGGTTTCTAACTCCCGGGAAGGGAAAATTCTTATATCTTGAATTGTTTTGCCATATTTTCTGGCCTTAAATGTAACCCCTATAGGAGAAAATCGGTCAGAGGTTAGCAGCTTGGCAACATAAATTGTTAAATAAGGTTGGTCGTTTAACTCCAGTTAGGTCTGTCCTGAACTCCATCCCAAATTATTATATGCAAGTGGCTTGGCTACCTCATCCAACTTGTGATTATATTGATATGATGGCTAGGAGTGTTTTGTGGAAAAGCATTTAAAGCTCTGGTGTGCATCTCGTTGGCTGGAATAAAATCAATAAGTCCAAAAAGCTGGGTGGTCTTAGGATCTGAAAAGAAATAGAGGCCAACACTTCTATGTTAGGTAAGCTAGTTTGAGGTCTCCACCGTGTTCGCTGGTGAATTTGGCGAACAATCTCTGGTTTCCTAATTTATAAAAATTAGTTTACTAACAGGACCAACCAAACAAATCCTAGGACAAAGTGCTTTTGAGAATGTGTTTGATTTTGAAAAGTAATGTATTCGTTCTATGTTTCTAAGATTTCCTTTGACAATTATTTCGACTAATAGAACAAAACATGGTAATGGCGAAAAAGTAATTGAAACAAACTTAAACTAAAACAAAGTAAATTTCTGAAGTGAAAGATAACTTGAATATAAAGAAATGAAGGAAACTTGAGATTTTATTGAAATGCATAAAGGTAAACTGGTGTTTCCCACACATACATTTTCCAGAACACTCGTTTCTCTCGCACGGTTACTTTGAGTATTTGCGGTAATTTGTACAAAGTTTGGAACACCCTGAATCTAACATCAAGACCCCCTATTTATATACAAACGAAATAACTACCCATAACAGCTATCTCTTCTAATGGCGACAAATGTCATTCTGCATGTATTTGCCTCCTAGATGCGTTCCACGCGTCCCATTTCAAAATGAAACTCCCTCCAGAAATTTGAAATTCAAAACACCTGTCGAACGGTCCGAAAAACTTCCCTCGTCGAAATTATCTTCCTTACTCGGAAAAATCTGCCAATGTTTCTTTTTAAGTACCATGCTCTTTCGACTTGCATCTTTTCGCCAAAAACTTTCTAACTGCAATATCTGGTCGAATTACATTGTCGAATTTTTCCCTTTCTTTCTGAACCATTTCCCTGGCGTCGAAATTAGCCACCTACAAATTGCCCCCCAAAAAATGCATTTTCGACCGAGGGAGAAAAACCATTTTTTTCTAGTGCAATTCGACGCCATAGAGCATTCGACTAGTGACTGTTCATATGATTTAGACATTAGAAATGTCAGAATCATCATTACGCTTTTCCCAAAACGTCATTTCAGCCCACGTTTTTTAGATCTTCATCATTCCTACTCTAACCCCTATCACATCGTGGGTCAAACCCTAACTGCCACCGTCAGCATTATCCACTTCACACTCTCCACGTGTCCCATAAGCTTCCCACTACTTTTCCCATTTTAATTCCAGAATACCAACCGCTTCCACTTTCACAACTTATATATAAGCTAAAGACCTCATTTTTTCCACCTTTTACGTTCTTTCTCTCCAAAAGCTCTTTTCAAACTTCATCTTCCTCATTTTCTCTCCACTTCTCTGTAACCAGCAATGGCGTCCTTCGCTACTCAAAAGGTCACCGGTAAAGATCCTCGGAAGTCCAACAGTTTAGCACCGGTGGAAAGGATCCTCGGTCTCCAAGTGGTGGGGAATCACGAGTATGTTCCACAACCTCCTAATGAAGAGGAAAAGCGCTCCATTTATCAATCCCAGGTACTTATTCCCATCTTAATTTCTGGAAAATCCCATGCTATATTAGGACCGTTACCTGACTTAACATTAGACCCAGTTAAGGTACGAGAATTTTTCCCAACCTACCATCGCTATAAACCCATAGCAAATGGTGTTAGACCTAGAACGGATAAGGAGAAGATTATAGATGAAAAATCCAAAGTAGATGGCCAAGGGACCCCTTCTGACGAAGTAATAAACCTAGAATACATGAATAATTTTAGAATTTTTAGATCCTGCCCTCTGTCGAAGGATCCCTATGATTATTTGGCTTGGTTGGAAAAGATAGAAAAGGTTAAGAGCAATGATTAGAAAACCATGGGCATTTACGATCTCATTCAACAGTCGAAAGTAGGGCCAGGATATTGCCCTTCCATGCTTCTGGCTTCCCTCTATTTCTGGGATAGTACTTACAACAATTTCCACATTCCCTGTGGGATGATTACTCCTACGCTTTTCGACATAGCTACTATCACTGGCTTAAGCCCCTTAGGAGTCGACTATGATCCCAACTTGCTTGCTGATGATTCAATAGGTTTTGACACCAACAAGGCCACCTTTACAGTCTATATTGCCAACTACCATGACAAGGAAACCAAGGAAGTTTCTGATCAATAGCATGTAGCCTTCCTGGCCCTTTGGCTGTCGAGGTGCGTTTTTTGCTCCAGATCTCTTCAGGTGGCGAAGCGCTATATTACCATAGCGAATCAGCTTCATGCTGGGCACCGGCTATGTCTTAGCGAGATGATTCTGGCAAATCTATACGAATCCTTTGGCGAAGGAGTCACCATCTTGAAGAACATCAAGGAAAAGAAGACTTTGATGTTATCAGGGCCTTTTTGGCTTTTACAATTGTGGCTCAATGCCACTTTCGAAGCCTCTCTTCCCAACAAACCAACTGTGAACCCAGCTGTTCTAGGGGACAGACGAGTCAAAGGTCTTCGTTTGGCGCAGCTGAAACCCCATGACGAAGGTCTGAGCCTCCGACAAACCTTTACCAGCTACGTCATGATGTTTGCTAAACGTTATAGTTTTACACCCAACATGGCTCCTTTTGCTGAGAGGAAGGTTGAACCCTCATGGTTCACTAGAAAGCTTCCCCTGGAATCGAAATCTCTGGAAGACGAATTCCTCAACGTCTGGGAATCTTTCCTTACTCCAAGACTTCTAGTTTCCAAACTTGGCCCTTCAAAACTCAAAGTTTCCCTTGTCAACTATCAGCCCAACCTGGTTTCTTGACAGTTTGGGTTGATACAGATAATACCAAAACCTCTTTTCTCCAGGAAAGGCTCTCTGATTCATTACAACATGACCCACACTGAAGATGAATGCTCTGAGTTGTTGGCGAAGTATTCTAACCTGGTCGAAATCCAACCAGTGGTCTTTCGACCTAGCTTCCTCTGCACTCAAGAGTTTGATGAATGGTGGAGGGCTTACTATGAGTCTCAAATGTTTAACGTGGATTCTTTTACCACTCAACTGACTAGAGCCTTTGCCCTTGTGCAGGATAGGACCAAGAAAGGTGCTTCTCGACACATCAAAGAAATCCAAGCTTTCCAGAAATACTTTGAAACTGCCTACAGGCCTGATGATCTTAGTCGAACCATACGCGAAGCAGCAGTTACTTTGAAGCAAAAGTTTACAGAAAAACTTGATGAGTTAAAACTACCTACATATGTTCGACCAGAACAACGTTATGAGGTAGCTTTTAAACTTTATCGCCCAAAATTTCCCCCTCTACCATCTGCTGAATTTGGCGTGGCTCTTAGCCCTCCATTCCCAGATTGGTTCATTTGTGGGGATTCTCTGAAAATTCTTCGCCAAGAAAACCAAAAACGTGCCAAGCGAGTGGTTCCGACTAAGTACACCCTGGACAATTTCAAAGGCCACCTTCATATTGGCATAGAACACGTTCGCGTGGAAACTCCTATATATGAAGGTGTGGAAAATGGGAAGCAGTTCAATCTCACTTTTTATTTATTCGAATATATGTTATTTTATGCCTGACTCTTTTCTTCTTTTCTTCTCTAGCTATCAAGATTCCAATCAAGAAACCTGCCACAGGCGAAGCAACAACTACAGGAGATGCAGAGCCTCAGAAAGATACTGCCAAGACACCTTTGGCGAAGGTATAAATTTACTTTCTTTTAGTTCACCAAATGTTTTATTTTCTTGAACTAACTAATGAAATTTTCTTGATCCACAGGGCAGTCGAAAACCCCCATCAACGCCAAAGAAAAGGAAAGCAAAAGAAGTCACAGCTGCTGATACTGATGATGGTGATGAGTCACCTGATCAAGTAAAACCCACCAAAAAGAAGAAGAAAACAACTAAACCTCTCCCACAGAAACCTCCTACTCCCAGGGTTTTAGAAAAAACTTTATCAAAAAATCCAGGCGAAGAAACTACTCCTGCTCCAGCAGACAGCGCAAGCTCTAGCTTGAAGACCAAAATTCCACAGGTATGATTTTCCTCTTCCTTTCGATACTCAAAGGCTGTTTACTTGTGTTACCTTTTTTTTATCTATTTATCTTTCAGGTACCTGTCGATATTCATGGACATCCCATGGTCCAAGTTCTCCCCAAGACCAGCAGTGATCCCACTTATAACCCAACCAGCGCCTCCAAATCCTCTCCTAAGAATTCGGCGAAGGAATCAGCTACTGAAGTAAATCAACCCACTGCTATTTCTTCACGAATTCCAAAGGTAGTGGAAGAAAAAACTGGTCCTGAAACTGAAGACTTAGTTAAAACTGGTGGGGATACTGTGACGCCCACTGCAATGGCTGCTACAAGAAATGAACCTGAAGACCAATCCCCCCCCCCCCACTCAGGATTTGATGTCGAAGAGAAAGATGAAGAGGGTGCAACTCATGCTGAAGAGAAAGAAGAAAAGGAAGACGAAAAATCGCCAACTCCCACAGCTGCTACCGACGAAGAGACAGAAAACGTCGAAGAAAACCCCGGCAAAACAAATAAAGTTGCTTCGACCGGGACGACTTCGACCCAACTTTCCCATGAGGAGCTAGAAAATATGAAGGTGCAAAGGCCTTTTGAGTACCTAAAGACCATGCTCAGTTTCCGCTACAATTTTGCTGACACTACCATCAGTAGTTCGACCACCTCAGGGGCTACTTCTGATGCCAAATCAATGGACGAATCACTGGCAAACATTCGACAGAAGGTTTTTGATATTGACTTATTTCAACTTCTGGAGAATGACTCCTCTGCTCAATTCGACATGAAGAAAATCCTAAAGCAAGTCAACGTCCTGGAGGCTCCTCCTGAAATCACTGATGTAGTGTTGGACCTTACTACTTTGATAGATCTTATGGTAACTGACTTCAATCGACTTCGAGAATACTCCAAGAAACTTGAAAACAAAACAGAAACCCAACTTGCTGAGTGGGAAGCTGCGTCGAATTCGTCCAACAAAGTAACTGAACTGGAGCAAGTGTCTGAGAAAAATAAACAGGAAGCAGGTTTGTGTGGTGAGAACATCCTAAAATGGAAAAAACAAATTGCTGCTCTTCAAAGCAAAATTTCGCAGGCGGAAAAACGTCAAGCAGAACTGCAGCAGAATGACCAGGAGGAAATTCGCAAAGAGCTTGAAGTTGGTGTGCATCATGTTGACAGGGCCCGTAAGCTTGGTGAGGAGATTGAGGAGATTTCGAAAAGCAAGACGCTTTGTGAGCGACGTCTTCAAATCCAGAGGTCGAAATTTGAGAAGCTGAAAGCATTTTTTCCCGTTTGAATACTTGTAATTTTTTGTTTGGCTTTTTAAAGCCCTTTTGTAATGACAATGAATCTATATTATTTGGCGAGAAGATTTTCAATCCGCCATATTGCTTTTCTCTGCATAATTATTCGACTGTTATTTTAATTTCTTGTAATGTGGGCCTATATTTTTTCAAATATTTCCCGTTTATTTTTAATATACGCTTATCTTTATCCACTTCCTCGACCTCGTATGTGCCATTAGAAAATACTTGTATAATTTGAAAAGGTCCTTCCCACTTAGGGGACCATTTTCCCATAAGTCTGTCTTTTCGATCCATGGGGAGAATTACTTTCCAAACTAACTCACCAACTAGGAAAGTCTTATATTTTACTTTCTTATTGTAAAACTTTTCGACTCTTTCCTTTTGCCTTTTCAATAAATCCAACGCATTTAATCTTTCTTCGTCCAAATCAACTAACTCGTCCATCATCATACTCCAATATGTGTCTGATGGAATTTCATGATGCCTCTGAATTCGAATCGACTGTAAATAAACCTCAATTGGTAAAACTGCATCATGTCCATATGTCAATCTAAATGGAGTAGTATTTGTTGCTTCTCTAGGGGATGTTCGACAAGCCCATAAGATTTGATCCAACGTCTTATGCCAATTCTTAGGCTTTGTCCCCACGTGCTTTTTAATTAAACTTATCACCACCTTATTTGCTGCTTCGACTTGTCCATTTGCTTGAGCGTAATAAGGCGTCGAAGTGAGAAGCTTGAATCCCATCTCTTTTGCAAATGTTTGCATATTCTTCCCAGTAAACACAGACCCTTGATCTGTTGTTATTGTCTCAGGTATCCCATACCTATAGATGATATGCTTTCGAATGAATTCTATGACTGCTTCTTGATCAACATTTACCAAAGGTATGGCTTCTATCCATTTTGTGAAATAATCTATTCCAACCAAAATGTATCTTTAGCCTTTCGACGATGATGGTCGAATTTCTCCAATTAAATCCAAAGCCCAACCCCTAAATGGCCAAGGCTTCACAATCGAACGTAACTCACTTGCAGGAATATGTGGTATCCCTGCATGTACTTGACATTCCTGGCAACCTTTTGCAAATTCGACACAATCCTTCAACATTGTTGGCCAATACATCCCTTATCGAAATAATAACCATTTCATTTTATGGCCTGCTTGATGAGAACCACATGTTCCCCTGTGCACATTTGACAATGCTATAAAAGCTTCATCTTCGCCCAAACATTTTAACAAAACTCTCTCTGAAGTCTTTTTAAACAACTCATTTCCAAAAAGCACATAACTTAACGCCCTGTACTTAACTTTCCTTTTGACTTTCTGATTTGGGTCTTGTAAATAATCCTTGATGGGCTTTCTCCAATCTTCGACTCTCGAATCGTCTATATTAAATATCTCAAAACTTTCTTCGTCACCATATCCTAACTTTATTGTCTCCAAATCTGATGGGGACAACTTAGTTGATACAACTCTTCCTCTTACTTCAATAGCCTTTTCCAACTTTTCTTTCGACACTTTATAACCGGATGCGAGTTGTGCCAAATCATTCGCCACTTGATTTTCCATTCGAGGAATATGTCTGATAGTTACACTGTCAAATTTCTTCAAGAGCCTGTTAGCTATTACGAAGTACATGATTAAATTTTCTTTAACACACTTGTACTCCTTGGTCACTTGCTTTATTACCAACTCAGAGTCTCCCATTATTTCGACTCTAGTTGCCCCCAATTCCAATAAAATTTCAAGTCTAGTTATCAAAGCTTCATATTCTGCTTCATTGTTCGAACATAAGCCTTCGACTTTGTACTTGAATTTTGTTGGAATTCTGTTAGGAGAAATAACCAATAGCCCAATGCCAGTTCCATTCTTATGGCGGGAACCGTCGAAGTATAATTTCCATGGCTCTATTTCGACATATCCAACATAATCTTCATTTATGGCGTGGTTAGCTATAAAGTCAGCCACCACTTGTCCCTTAACATCCTTCAACGGAAAATACATTAAGGAATATTCAGTCAATGCTAAAGCCCATTTCCCAATTCGACTATGTAAAATTGATTTTGATAACATATGCTTTATTACGTCAAAATGAGAGGAAATATATACATCGACTGGCTTTATGTAGTGCTTTAACTTCATACACGAAAAGTAAACACACAGACATAACTTTTCTATCACACTATACCTAGTTTCGGCATCATTTAAGACTCTACTGAGGTAGTAGATGGCTCTTTCGACGCCATTCTCATCCTCTTGACATAACATACTTCCTAATTTCTTATCTGATGCCGCTATATACAACCTTATACTTTTACTTCTACAAGGAGACATCAAGATTGGGGGATGAGTCAAGTATTCCTTGATTTTGTCGAATGCCTCTTATTGATCTTGCCCCCATATAAAATCTTCCTTCTTCAGTCGAAGTAGAGGAGAGAAGGCTTGCGTTTTTCCACTAAGGTTGGAGATGAACCTTCTGAGAAAGTTGATCTTCCCAAGCAGAGACTGCAACTCCTTCTTTGTCGATGGCGCTTTCGCCTCCATTATTGCTTTGGCCTTGTTTTCATTGATTTCGATCCCCTTCTTGTGGACCACAAAGCCAAGGAAATCTCCCGCCTGCACACCAAAAGCACATTTGAGAGGGTTCATTTTTAAACCAAACTTCCTCATCCTTTCGAATGATTGTCGAAGATGGTCAATATGATTTTCGCCTAAAACAGACTTAATTACAATGTCATCTATATAGATCTGCATAAAAGTTTCGATAAAATCATGAAAAATCGAATTCATGGCTCGCCGATAAGTTGCCCCAGCATTTTTTAAACTAAAAGGCATTACCACCCATTCGTAGGTGCCTATGGCTCCGGGACAACGAAATGCTGTCTTAGGGACATCTTTTTCAGCAATAAAAATTTGATTATAGCCAGAGTATCCATCTAACATGCTCAGATACTCATGGCCTGCAGCAGAATCTATAAGCATTTCCGCTATTGGCATAGGATATTCGTCCTTAGGGGTAGCTGAATTCAAATCTCGAAAGTCAATGCATACCCTTAATTTGCCATTTTTCTTTATTACAGGAACAATATTTGCAATCCATTCGACGTACCTCATTGTACGGATGAACTTACATTTCAGAAGTCTTTCGACCTCCTCTTTAATCTTCGACAAAATTTCTGGTGCGAAGCGTCTGGGAGTTTGCTTTACAGGCTTCTTTCCCACCATTATGGGAAACTTCAATTCGACCAAACTCCTGTCGAGACCAGGCATTTCGTCGTAGTCCCACGCGAAACAATCTTTAAACTCTTTCAGCAGTTGGACTATTTCGACTTTTAACTGAGGGTCCATCTTGGCACTTATGTAGGTTGGCCTTTTTTCTGCCCCCAGTCCTAAATCGACTTCTTCTAATGGATCCTGCGCCACCATCTTCATATCAGTCAAAGCTGGATCCTTTTCAAACCCCAAGGGTTCGTCATCATAAATGGCGTCTAGCTTTTGATGTTGCCATTCGCCAATCTCTGTATGGAACAAATCTTCTTCAACGTCCCTTTCAGGACACTGTTTGTTGAAATATTTTTTATTGGCTTCGACAGCCATATACTTTACTTCGGCTTCTAGAGCCGCCTTGAGCTTATTTTCGGCTACATAAGCCGTAATCCTTTCGAGCGCTGATGATTCACTCATCGTCACCAAACTCGCTTCCCCAGCCCGTTGGCTCTATATGTGCAGCCCCAAAGATGTAGTTTGCTTCGTCGACCACTTCTATATCCCACTAGAAACCATATGTGGGGTGGAGATACAGCGAACAAAACACATTATCAGTAGCGTTCAGGTCGAAATTTGCTGGACTGCATGGAGCTATGTGGGCCAAGTGTTTGTCGAAACTGCATCGATCCACATGGTTTACCTCAGCCATGAAATAGCTTTGATCCACCTCTATGTTTTCGACGATATCATCAGATCGCCAAATAACTATGCGCTGATGCATCGACGAGGGCACAACACCTACTCCATGGATCCATTCTCTACCCAGAAGTAAGTTGTAATTAGCCTTCGAGGCTATGACCATGAACATCGTTGGTCTAGTTATTGTTCCAACAGTTAAATCCACTTGGATAATGCCCAAAGTGGTTCCTACTTTTCCTTCATAATTTGATAGTACCATGTTGTGGGGTTTTGTGTCGGACTCATCTTTTCCAATTTTCTTCAACATGTAATGGGGCATTAAATTAACTGCAGCCCCTCCATCCACCAGGATTTTGTTTACTCCTACATTCTCCACCTTCCCCTTTATGAATAGGGGCTTGAGGTGGCCACGCATGGAGTCATCTGGCCTTTCGAAAAAGGAATTTTGTTCTTCGACACAGCCGTTATTCATGATATAGTAACACACTGGCCTGTGTCCTATAACTTCACTCTCAACAACATCCTCCTCTTCTTCGACCTCCATGATTTGGTCGTATTCTTTTGGAAGGACAGAGACCACGTTGTACACAATGTCGAGAGATGCATCTGATTCGGACCTGAAATCATCCGTCATTTCGTCATATTCCCCCACTTTTTCCTTGGATTGTACTGGCTCAATTGCATTGCATGAATTGATGTTGTAAGATGCTCCTTGTTAATTCGCTACTTCAGTATTGCTACTTGACTCTGGTTTGCTTCTTTCGACGACTACTTCCTCAGCAGCTTCCTTTTCCGCCCTTTTTTGTCTTTGGAAACGCCTCCATTGGGACCTCGACATGGGATTCTTGCCTTTATAATTTTCTGAGGGATAAGGCCTTGGTTTTGGCCTTTCACCTTCCTTGTTGCCAGCTATAGACGAACCCCTCTGAACTTCGAAATTTTTCCACTTTCTCTGTCCCTGGGCTTCCCTTATTGGTTGAACCCATTTGTCATTAGGAGCTTTGTTGGTGGGTTTGAAGGTATTTGGGTACCTTCGTCTAAACCTTTGCTGATTTTGATCACTTCGCCTTGGGTCGAACCTCTTCGTTCTCGCAGGTGGAACTGCCCCCCAGTTTCCTTTCCTTTTGGCTTTTTCGATTCCCTCCAAGTTATCTGCTGCCTTCTTGTCGAACACGGCACTACAGCGGGGGCACAGCATAACCTCGGACCTTTTCTTCTGACACCTTTGGAGGAACTCAATCAGATTCTCTTCTTCTTTAGGGTACGCCACTTTTTAATATTCTTCTCTACGGCGTTCTTCGTCAGTCTGCATTGGAGCTTTCTGGGATACTTCGACCATATTAACGTTGGCTGATTGATTATCTCCAATACTTAACTTGTTCATTTTCAAAGTGAGTCCCTCCTCAATCTCATGTTTCTTCTTAACCAGGTCGAAATCCCCTTCTGGCTTCTTAATGTTATGTTGGCAGCAAAAACCCACACATTTCTCTCTGGGATCCTCTTCTGTTCTTCGTAAAATCCCATAAACAGTTGGTTTTGCAGGACCATCAGTAGTCTTTGCATTTACCCTAGCAACACCTTCGCCAATCTCAGTACTGGCCTCGTTGGCTTGGTCGATAGCAATACTAAACTTCATGTTATCTCCCGTAAGGCCCTCAGTAGCCTTATTCTTGTCTTCGACAAAGTCTTCAGTAGCTTCGTCATTCTTCACAAAGTTGAGACCCTCAGTGGCTTCATCTTTGCTCACATGGCTGAGGCCTTCAGTGGCCTCTTTGTTGACGGAAATCTTCAAGCTTTCCTCGTCAAGGTGTTGAATAACCTTGATCATTACTGGTTTGTTGATGAAATCTTCGGATATTTCTTCCACATCACTTTCGTCTGTTGGGATCTCAGCGATCTCTACCATGTTCACATTTGCGTCGAAACCTTCAGTGGCTTCTATCATCTCAAAGCTGCAGTCAGAACCCTCTTCGACCTCCACCATATTCACAGTGGATGGTTCAGCGTAGTGGGCTTCGACCATCTGCATCGGATTTGAGTTAACCTTCATTGGTGGCTTCGACTTGTCGCCGAACTTCAATCTTCCGTCACGAATGGCATTTTGCACCAGATCCCTGAAAAGGAAACATTGAGATGTTTTATGACCTAAAAAATTATGGTACTTACAAAAACCTCTCTTTTTCTGTTGTTCTATGGGAGGCACTTTGGTGCTAGGTGGCACTATCATTTGGCCATCTTTAACCAGCAAGTCAAATATTTCGTCACACTTAGTGACGTCGAATGTATAGGTCCTTTTAGGAAACTTATCATTCTTCTCAGGTTCGACTGGGTTTTTTCCGTTCGACAGAGCCAATACTTTACAGGAGTATGGCGGACCCTATTTCAATTCTGCTAAGTCAACTTCTTGTTCGTCGAAACTAAATGATTCACTCTCATCATCATCATCTTCTTGACATACGCCTACATATGCCACTCTTTCTTTCTTATTTTTAGTTGCTCTGGCCTTTTCGGCTTTTAAACGTTCGACCTGCCTCACCCTGTCCGCCAATTGTGCCATATCCCTCAGATATTGGGTGTCTAACTTCTTCCTAATTGAATAGTCTAGACCACCTGCTGCCATTTCGACTAACTCGTGCTCAGGCACTTGCGTAAAACATCTCGCCTTAAGTAGCCTAAACCTATTTAAATAATCATCAATCGGCTCAGAGAATTTTCTTTTAACACTAGCCAACTCCTTCAAACTTATTTTAGTTTGTCCCATGTAAAATTGTTCATGGAACAACCTTTCTAACTGGACCCACGTGTGGATCGAATTTGCAGGCAACGATGTGAACCAAGTAAAGGCATTTTTTGTTAAAGAACATGGAAAATATTTCATTTTTAAATTTTCATTGCGTGCAATTTCTCCCGCTTCGATCAAGTAACGGGCTATATGTTCGACAGTGGATTCGCTAGTGTCCCCTGAGAATTTGGTAAATTTGGGGACTTTCCACCTTAGGGGCAATTCTTGTTGCAAAATATACTCAGACAATGGGGATGTATAACTGGGCCTTTGCAGTCCCACATTCACACCATTTCTGGCCATAATCCTTTCGACCATGGCTGCTAAGTTGTTTTCTGCTGGCATGTCGTTATGGCACAATTGTTGCACAACCTCATCAGCATCTTGGTCCCTATGGACTAACACCCTTCTAGGCTCTGGTTGGACAGGAATTTCGACATGAGGTTGTTCGACCACTAACTCTTGGTTTCTAGGGTTTCCTTGAGGCACATTCGCCGGCCTCTGGTTTATTGTGGGCTCCTCTTCGACAACTACCCTGGGATTCTGAACTATTTGTTCCCTTAGTTGGGTTTGAGGAACACCAAATAAGTCAGCAATGCGCGTCATTTGCGCTGCTAATAATTGGTTCGTTTGGGTGGTGTTTTGGATTAAAGGATTAAACACGGCCCCCATTTGTTATGTTAACATCTACACCATGTCATGGTTACTTTCGTCCATTTGTTGCCTAATGACTTGTGCAGAATTATTAGTGATTGCAGGCATATAAGTTTGGTATCCCGTTGACACGGGCTGACCTATTCTGCCTATGTGGTTCGCACCAGACCCTGATCCTTGCAGGGGCGAAGTAACATTCATCAAAGGATCAGAATATAATGACGACGAATTGTGCAAACTGGTCATCACCGTTGTTGGCATTCCATAAGGTTGTTCCCTATTATGTGGAGGCATTGAAAAATTCGTCACAAATGGCCTATGAACACCCCCTAAAGGAGGAGGAGTCATCTGAGGCATTTGGGGTCCCATTGTAGAAATACTGGGCGCGTTTTGGATGCCGAAAACATTGGGATTGACCCCGTTGATGATGGTATCGCTTCTGACACAGAAACTGACTCCGTATTGTCTCCTGTCGAAGGAATAGGCGTTGGGTTAACATTTTGATTATTAGGCGCGCTTTGATTCGCCATTTTTCTTGTTCTTGTTCTTTTTGGTCTTTCTTCGTTGTTCACGGCTAACTTGCCACTCCTTAGAATCATACAACGAAATAAAACTTTTTCTTCTAAGAATTTGCTATAAGAACAAAGGATAAACTAAGCAAATAAATGCACTAGGTCCCACCGGGTGTGCCAATTTGTTCGCTGGTGAATTTGGCGAACAATCTCTGGTTTCCTAATTTATAAAAATTAGTTTACTAACAGGACCAACCAAACAAATCCTAGGACAAAGTGCTTTTGAGAATGTGTTTGATTTTGAAAAGTAATGTATTCGTTCTATGTTTCTAATATTTCCTTTGACAATTATTTCGACTAATAGAACAAAACATGGTAATGGCGAAAAAGTAATTGAAACAAACTTAAACTAAAACAAAGTAAATTTCTGAAGTGAAAGATAACTTGAATATAAAGAAATGAAGGAAACTTGAAATTTTATTGAAATGCATAAAGGTAAACTGGTGTTTCCCACACATACATTTTCCAGAACACTCGTTTCTCTCGCACGGTTACTTTGAGTATTTGTGGTAATTTGTACAAAGTTTGGAACACCCTGAATCTAACATCAAGACCCCCTATTTATATACAAACGAAATAACTACCCATAACAGCTATCTCTTCTAATGGCGACAAATGTCATTCTGCATGTATTTGCCTCCTAGATGCGTTCCACGCGTCCCATTTCAAAATGAAACTCCCTCAAGAAATTTGAAATTCAAAACACCCGTCGAACGGTCCGAAAAACTTCCCTCGTCGAAATTATCTTCCTTACTCGGAAAAATCTGCCAATGTTTCTTTTTAGGTACCATGCTCTTTCGACTTGCATATTTTCGCCAAAAACTTTCTAACTGCAATATCTGGTCGAATTACATTGTCGAATTTTTCCCTTTCTTTCTGAACCATTTCCCTGGCGTCGAAATTAGCCACCTACACACCGGGATTGTGATTCCCTATGGGACCAAGTTTTGAAGCATAAGCACATTAGTGAGGAAACATTCCTTAATATGAAAAAGAAATTGGGACCAAATACTTAGAATGCGATTATGAAAGCTCTTTCCTCTCCTAAAGATGGATTTGAATTTAGATTAGGGGATGAGAACTCCTCTTTTTGGTTTTCCAATTGGTCCGAGGTGGGGAAATTAGTGGAGCGGGTTCTCAACGTGGATATCCACGATCTAGAAATTAAAGTGAAGGATGTTTACTTGGATGGGAGTTGGAATTTCAATTCATTATATACTTGAATTCTGGTGCTTGGTCGATTAAATTGGAAAGGTAATTTAGACGATATCTATATTGCTCATGATGGTTATAACTAGCTCAACTGACTTGAATTTATTCAGAATATAATAGATAATAACTCTTGGAAATGAGTGTGGCATATTCCTGCTTTTGAGAAGGTGAAATTATTCCTTTGGACAACTTTACATATGTCCCTTTGTACTAGATCAATGATGTGTTGTTGTGGTATGCTCTAGACAAATCCTTGTTCTAGATGAAATCAGGACGCTGGGACGAGTCTACACGGCTTGAGAGTTTGTGAATTTTCTACTTACTCTTGGAAATTTATTGTCTAGTTGGAACCACTATTCTTCCAAGAAGATATTTTATATGATTGAATCAGATAAGACATTGACGGTGGCACTATCGTTTTGGTTGATTGCTGATGGTTGTGACGCGTTAGGAATAAACTGTGTCTTGCGAATGAAGTGGTATATTCCTATACTTTAAAACTCATCACAGTGACTTATGTTAATATGTTAGCTAAATGTTTTCTCAAGCATAATATGTCTCATCCAACTAGAATGATCATGTGGAATGCACACAAAGGTAGTAATCTGATTTTGAATATTGATGGTAGTAGCCTCGGTAATCTCGATGTCTCGGGTTTTGGTGGATTGATTCGAAATGCTGATGATACTTGTGTTAATGGCTTTGCAGGTAATATTGATTATTCTAACATTCTTCATGCTGAGCTGATGACGTTATATCATGGTTTGTGTATGGCTTAAGAACTTAGCATCAAAGACTTGATGTGTTATTTTGACTTCAACTCTACTATTAAGTTTATCTTAGAGTTTGTTGGTTGTCATTAGTATGTCGTATTTCTTCACTAACTTTAAAGAGTTTTTCTCTAAGGAATGACAAGTTCAAATATATCATACTTTTAGGAAGGGAAATGCTTGTGCCGACTATCTAGCAAAACATGATGCTGGTAATGATGCTGCGCATTTGTCTTTTGTGGAGCCTTCTGTCTAGCTGATGCTATGGGAATTTTATTTTCTAGATAATTTCCTTTTTTTCTATTTCCACTTGCATAAAAAAATTGCCCACACAACTTACAATATGGGATATGACCTTGAGTAGTGTGATGATTTTTTTTTCTAAAAGCCAATGGAATTAATTAGAATATTAGGGGTATTCTAACCTTTACAAACCAAGAGAAAAAACATTTCCTACCAACACCACTCTAGAGACCTACAAAGGATTCATAATAAAGTTTAGAAAGGTGGAGTTGGAATAAGGAATCTCCCCTAAACATCTTTATTTCCAAGTTAAAATTTTAATGCTCCAACAAACATTATTTACAGAATAAGGATAACATTTAAAAATAAAATTGTTTCTTTTTAACTATAAAGACCAAATCGCCGCCAACCATAAAACTCCTCTTCAAAACTTGTTTGGACCAATCCCTCGCCAACCATAGAGTAGTGTGATGATTAAAAGAAAGATATACTCCCTCCGGGATACAAATTATTATTTTTAGGCTTATTTAGTCCTGAAGTCCCTTAACTTAATTTCAGTTTTCAGTTTGGTCCCTTATGTAATAAACGTTACGATGAAGTCCCTCAAGAATCGTTCTGTTAAACAACTTGATCCGTTATGTTAGTTATGTTGAAAAAACGTTAAGTATGCTGATGTGGCATACCAGCAAGGATTTTAGTTCATTTGTGAGTCAGTAATTAACAATTTATAAACTTAAAAAATTAAAAAAAAAACATAAAAATTATTAATTAATTTACATAAAAAATTATATGAATAATAAAAATTTAATTAATTACATAATTAAGTCCAAAAAACATAAAAAATCATTAATTAATTTAATGAAATTGGAATCAAGATCTCATCAATCTTCTGAACAAAAAATTCAAAGCTTTGTGAAAATGTTCATCATTTTCCATCTTTCTCATATGAACTTAAATCTCAACATACTCATAACTTCCATCTTTCCCGTCATTTACCACCATCATTTACCAACATTCACACTACAACAGTAAAAATGGTGATATATCGTTTCCACCATTTTTCTTCTCATTGAAGAAAAATTTTAGGCAGTTACTGCACCTCAATTGCATCACCACTGGAAACCTTATTTCATTACCTTCATTAACTCCATCATCATTCCTCCATATCCTCATACACATAGCTAAACCAAAACTAATTCAGAACCAAAAATGAGTTTGAATTCGAGGGAGTTTGAGAGCAGAAAAGGAAAAATGAGAGAGATGGGAGCAATTCCTGAGCCCATCGAAAAGTCACCAGAGCCGCCGTCGATACCGCCAGAATCTGGAATTTCGCACAACACTTTAGGTCGTTTTTTTTTTGTTTTCTTTTCAGGATTATTTCTCTCATGTGTGTGTAGAACTATAACCCCATGAGATTTCACACTAATTTCTCCGACTCCATGTAAACTTAATCGATTTCACTGTTGTTGTTCTTGCGATTTTGAAATTTCTTTTTTCGGATTAATTCATTTCATTTTGGCTTCATGTTTATTTTAGAGTTGTGTGATTTGGTTTGTGAGGGTGATAATATAATTTCCAACATTATAGATCCAGGAGTTTGAGCAAGAGTGAAAGAGGGTGGGAGATGAGAAAAAGATGACGGCTAGGGTTTGGAGAATGGGGGGTTCAGGTTTAGAAAGATGATCAGACAATGGAGTGAAATGAAAAAATGAGAAAACTGAAATGTTGAAAATTAAGGAGTTTTTTTAATCAGAAAGTGAAACGTTTAATCCATGTCATCTTGTAAAAGCCAGTTGGAATGCCACCTAATCAAAAACTAACGGAAAACACACATTTTAACAGAATGGACCATATGTGTTAACGGAATCACTATTAAAGGATCTAATACTAACGTTTATTATATAAGAGACCAAACTGAAAACGTAAATTAAGTTAAGGGACCAAAGCATGCATTAGGCCTTATTTTTACTATATACTCCCTCCATTTCAAAATGACTATCGTTTAAGGTTTTTTCACACAGATTAAGAAATGCAATGATATTATCATAAAATATTACACTTTTACTAAATTAGTTTTACTAATGTGTTGGAAATAGTGTACAGAGTAATAATTATATGACACAATTGGAAAAATAACAATTATTACTACATTAAAAAGTGAGAATGACAGTCATTTTGAAACAAAAATTTTCTCTTAAAACGACAGTTAATTTGAAACGGATGGAATATATATTTATTATGGAAAATATCTAAATTCCTAAATTTATTTCTGTGTTAAAAAAAAAAGTTTGAATTGAACCCAGCAAGGGTATCCTTTTTCGACATTGGTGCCCTTATCCATTTCATTTCAAACATTCATCTTCGAAACACAAACCTTTCAAAACTCTAATGGCGCTTCTACGTATTTCCTCTCCTCAACTATCCACAAAACAGCATCATGGAGTAATAACCTCTTTCTCCTCCATAGACTTTCATAAAAAGAACCACAATTCCATCAACGCCAATTCCTTGTTTTCTTCCATTCACTCTCTACGTCTATCTATTACTCATACACCAACCTTAATTAGAACCGAAGAACAACACGTTAATTTTTCTCTCAGATTTTCCGAACAACAACAAAGCCAAGTAACCGAGGAAAACACTGAAGAATTTTCTAGAACTAGGTTGCTTGCTCGTAATGTTCCATGGACAAGTACCGCTGAAGATATTCGCTCTTTGTTTGAAAAACATGGGAAAGTCATTGATGTTGAGGTTTAATTTCTCATTCTTCTTCATTGTTTTTTTTTTTTTGTTTATTGGAGGCTTTTATTTATCTGACACTGACAATTTTTTTTTTTTTGGGGTTTTAGCTTTCAATGTATAGTAAGAACAGAAGCAGAGGTTTAGCGTTTGTGGAAATGGGTTCCCCAGAAGAGGCTCTTGCAGTTTTCAATACTCTCCAATCATACGTAAGCCCAATATCATTTTTACTATCTTTGGAAAAAGTTAACATATGTATCGGGCATATATATGATTCAGATACATTGTTTATTCTATGAATCTAATAAGTAAAATTTTTTTTTTATAAATAGGATTAGAGAGAGTATGAAATAGTGTTAAATAGCTGCTAAGTGACCTTATTGCAATGTTACATAGCAGAATTTGAACAAAACAATATATCTTTGTCTGCGATTTACAACATTGTAGATTGTTTTTCATTTAGTTTTACGTGTCAAACTTGTCGCGGAAACTTTCTTTCCCATTAGGGGATAGAATAATATTGACTCTCAACCTTGTGGCTTTTTTATTTTTATGTGTCATCTGCTGTTGAAACATGAAACTGTTTGGCATCTATAGAAAGGGACCTTGATTTGATGTGTTTATTTGTTTAGTTCTTTATTTTGTGAATGCTGCGTAGGAGTTTGAAGGCCGCATAATAAATCTCGAATATGCTCGACCTAGGAAGGAGAAAATAACGCCACCGGTGGAACAAAAGCCAATAACATTTAACTTGTTTGTTGCAAACTTGTCCTATGAAACGAGGTCTAAAGATCTCAAAGATTTTTTTGACTCGGGAGCCAGTGGAGTTGTTTCTGCAAACGTTATATTCCGTGAGGATCCTAAAAGTCCATCTGGTTATGGATTTGTATCCTTCAAGTCCAAGAAAGAAGCCAATGATGCTCTTTCCGCGTTTCAAGGAAAGGTACCTCGTGATTTTTGGCACCAATTTATGTGTATTATCTTTTTCACAAGCTTTCCTGCAATTTCTTGTCAGATTTGAAAAATTGATTTTCTGCAGAAATTGAAGGGAAGGCCAATCAGGGTTGCACCTAGTAAGCGATTTGTTCAACTGGCACAGGAGAGTGCAGGGTCTGAAGATAAATCTTCTGAGTCGAGTCCGAACGAGGCAGTAACGGAGAAAGCTGATTGATATCATTATTGTTGATCTTAGAACATTTTGATTGTTTTTCACATTCTTACAAATAATACTAAGTCTTTAATTGGTTAAAATTATGTATGTTTTACGGGTAGTTTCACTTTGTGAATATTTGTTACTTCATAATGACATGTGAAAGCAGCATATCCGATCATTTCTTCTTCATCTTAAATATTCGGGGGATTAAGTTAGGAGAAATCTTATATTGTTTGTGCTGTTCGCTGATTATAACATGGCATGTAGAATACTAAAAACAGCACCTAAAGATCTGTAATTAAGTAATATTGTCAAGAATATTGGTTCAATTTGTATCAGAAGGAAACAAAATCAAACTGTTCTAAGAGGAAGAGAGACAAAAGCTTGAATATAACATTATGTGATAGGACAATCCTTTTCTATTAATTGTCTCTCAAAGGCCGGTGTTTGGATTGGCCTTTCAAAGTAACTGGACTTCTATTTTCCTTTCTGTATTATGTTTTGGTTGTGAGAGATAGTAAATGCTCAAAGAAAACGACCTGTCTTACGCCGTTTAATAATCTACGTTGAGTCTTGCAGCCGGAGGTTATCTATCAGGTTAGCATGAATGCCTTATTTAAGTGATTGCTTGTTCAGATCCCCAAGTTACGTTCTTGCAGATCGAGTTCCCTGTGTTCGAAACCAACTCTAGACACGGACTCATTTTCTTTCCTTCTACTTATTACAACGTATGCTTTACCATCTGTCAGGAAGGTTTGTTTATTTTGCTAAGATATTGCTGAATGTTACTGTCTTAAACTCGAGTAGTCAGTGACGCAGTGGTGGATAGGTTCAGATAATTAAAGATGAGCTTTGGTTTCCTTTCTAGCGATTTTTTTCTTGTTAAAAGGGATCTTTGTGTTAGTTCAAAAATTTTTTTGGTGAAAATGGGTCATGGCAATGAGGCAAGATACATCTTCACCTAATGTTTACTTACATTATTTCTAATAATAATTATACTTTACCAAAAGCACAAACAGTGGTCTCAAATTTCATGACTATGTCGTGATTTTTTCATCGTGTTAGGTAAGCAGTTAGGATCAAGATTTTAGATGTCACATTCTTCTCCAACCCATATTTTTCATATTGTTTCCTATGAAGTCTCAAGAAATCAAATTATAATATTAACCCTCATAAGAGAATATTCAATAAACTGTATGCTATTGTTGATTTCTTAAGAATATATGATATAAGAGAATTATGCTCTTATGTCCTTCATTAATTTGTTAATGATTGAAACTTTATAACTAAATTGTAGCTATAGTATTAAGCATGCAAACGTATAGGGCGTTAGGAGTTGTTACGTTGCTGTGTTTGTGTACCAGAATGAGTAGGTTCTAAGCAAGAATTCATTTTCAAACCATGATCAAGGTTACGTAATTATGCACCATCTGGTGGGACCCTCATTCAAATAAGAAATGTTTAAGGACTAAGCTGAAATTTAAAAACAATTTTAAAAAACTAAAATGCAATTTACTCTAAAAAAATATTTAATATTGGGGCAGGCAAAGGACATAAGGGGTATGAGCCTAATCTACCCTACACTTTTCTTCATATGCAATCCATCATAACATAACCTCTTGGACTAATGTAGGTGAATTCTTATTGGATTTTTTTTTTAAAGTTAATCTAGTGGTTGAAATTCCTCTTTAAAGTTAACAATAAGTGGGATGTCGCAGGTTCGAACCTACATTCTTACATTCTTATATCTGATGTTCTTGTATAACTACCAACTGAGTTGATTTAACGAGACTCTTATTTAAAATTTTGGTCAATAGCATTATAATTGCAAAACAATAATTCATCTCAACCACAAACTTGAAAGTTGGAAAGAACACACATAACCATCTTTTATGACCAAATATTAGGTAAGAAGTGTAACTCAAGTAATCCTCATGCAAAAAATTGACAAACATGGCCCTAACTCTAACAACTCCTAACTACTTCTTTCTTGCAATTATATAAAGCAAACCCATTATTCCAACAACATCCTCACCTCAGAGCCTCTCCTCAGTATTCTCCTAACTATATCATCAAATGGCATTCTCTAATGCTTTGGTTTTGTGCTTCTTCTTAGCATTCAACATGGCACTTCCATCCCTTGCAACTGTCTACACTGTGGGAGATGCTTCAGGTTGGGTAATTGGTGGTGATTATAGCACATGGGCTAGTGACAAAACCTTTGCAGTTGGTGATAGCCTCGGTAAGAAGTTTGCATTTTCTCCATAATAAAAGTTAATAGTTGTTATTTTAATCTCGGGATTGACATGTCGGGTGAAGGCTCGAGACCTGAAAATGTGCTCTTCTCAATGTGTCATCTTCAAATCCCGCTAGCTGCTGTCAGTTTCTGTGTTGGGTCAGTCTATATTGAGTTTTGATCTGACTTTAAATGTACCCTGCAACTGAAAAGTGGGATTGATCTCCTAGGATTAGTCAGTCCTAGGGCCAAAAATCGAGTTTTAAAAAAATGTCAAAATTTTATTAATTTTCATTTTAGTAACTAATGTATGTAAGTTGAATATGACAGTGTTCAACTATGGAGCTGGTGCGCACACTGTGGATGAAGTTAAAGAAAGTGACTACAAATCATGCACATCTGGAAACTCAATTAGCACGGACAGTACTGGTGCCACAACTATTCCTCTTAAGAAAGCAGGCAAACATTACTTCATATGCGGTGTTCCTGGACATTGTACCGGTGGCATGAAACTTTCTATTAAGGTTAAGGCCTCTTCTGGTTCTTCTGCCGCTCCTTCTGCAACACCATCACCATCAGGGAAAGGTTCGCCTTCTTCTGATGACACCCCCGCCTCAACTGCCACCACCACTACTCCTACTAAGCAAAATGAATCTTCAGCTACTAGTCTCTCACCAATTGTTGCTTTGTTTTTTACTGTTTCATGGATCTTTAGCTATATTTTGGTATGATGAGTTCCCTGAGGCATAGTCAGGACAGAGGCAGTGCTTCCATGGTTTTCTGTTCATTTTTCGTATTATTATTATCATCTATTGATTTCATTTCTTGTTTGATCTATTTATATTTATGGAGGTTCTGTATTAACTAGTAATCTTGGAAATCTTGCATTTTTATTCTGTTTCTATTTTTTATTTATATATTGGATGATTATAAAAAAATTACGGGGACATTACCCATCACAAAAAGTTGAGTAGTGTACTTTCAACCAATCCAGTAATGCTATATTATTTTATTATACTTAATTATTTATTTAATAATTTAAATTTTATAGATTTCCAATGCATGTAGTCTAATTTACTCTTTGGGTAACTCTACCCAACTTTTTGAAGTGAGTAGATAAGAATTCACCAAAAATTACACTTTCCATGAAAACAGGGCAAATATTTGTTCCTTCCATGAAAATTGAAAACTGAATGATATCAAATTAAACAGAATAGAGAATGAAAGCAAGATTAATTATTGTAATTGTAAACGTATTTAATAATAATAATTGTAGGAGGCAAAGTTGTATGCTATTTGAATGAAGCACTAATAATAAGAAAATTAAAATCTCGGAGCAATCACTATAATGAGAATCATAATAGTAATACAAATGTACGAAACTCATGTTTTCGTAATCATCATAATATATTTATATACTATCAAATCCTAACTATATATACGCCATGTTGCGCCGATCAGATCTACATCAGCAAAACAACGGCGACGAAAGCAGCGACGGATCCTCCAACGGCGACTCTGAATGGAGCGGCGGGGGCAGAATTGGCAGGAGCCGCAGCAGCTGGGCCATCTGCGACGGCGGCGTCAGCAGGCCCAGAAGCAGCGGGGGACATGGATGGAGAGGTGGTGGGAGAGACGGGAGCGGGAGGAGAATCTGCCGGAGAAGAAGCGGCCGGAGAGTCGGAGGCTGGTGTTGTAGAAGACGGAGAGGAAGCCTCAGGGGGAGTGGCAGTGGAGGTTGGTGATTGGGATTGGGAGTCAGTGGAAGGGGGAGTAGCGGTGGTGGTTGGAGGGGGAGTGGCGGAGGTGGTTGGAGGGGGAGTTGCGGAGGTGGTTGGAGGAGGAGTGGCGGTGGATGTTGGAGGGGGAGTGGCGGTGTCGGTGGCTTTAGGCGAAGAAGCTGGGACGGGGGAGGCTTTTGGTGTAGCGGCGGCGGGAGAGGTGGTGGGTGCTTGACCGGAAGCGAGGGTGGAGAGTAATGCGACGATGAAGAAGAAAGCAATGTTGGAAGAAGAAGAAGACATGGTTGGTTGATGATGATGATTGTTGGAGAAATGAGAAAGGTTGGTGAAGGAAAGAAAGCGAAAGGAAAAGGATTTTTATATGGAGAGAAATGAAAGAGAGAGGTGAGAAGAAGAAGGGGTTTGGAAGGGCGAGGATTTTTGTTTTGCGGGTCTTTACCGAGTCAACCGCGCTCAACCGAGCATTTTTAACCAAACCGATAAAATTAAACAGTTTTTATTAGTTTGGATTGGTTGATATGGGAGGATTATTTGGAAACAGAATTAACTACCATTCAAATTTTGGTTTCTCTCGCCCTAACAACTTCTTCTTTATTCTAATCTATTCATAACGCGCCAATCCTTCTTATTGATTATTTTGGATCTTGCACAACTATAAGATTTAATCGTGAATCATCAACACTCAATTTTTTGTTTCATTTCTCCATATTTTTTCTTCATCTCTTCTACATCTTTATCGACACCTTTATCATCTTTACATTAAAAAAAATCAATAATTTAAAATTAAAACAAAATTATGTTTGAAAAATACATAAATTGAATTAAATCAAATTAATAAATTAATAATGAATCAAATGAATCAATTTTAAATATGGAACAAAGAGTTTCATAGATACTAAGAATCTAAAAAAATTAATCATAAAAAACACAAAAAAAAAAACATAGACAACCAAAACATAACTCAAAAGAGTAACATAAAACAATTAAACATTAAAAATCAGACAACAATGTTGGATCATAACCAAATAATGTAGTTATTATTAGACAAACTAGCAAATAAAAACCTGAACTCTAAGATTGAAGCTGCAACAGAAATTAAAAGAATGATTCGAAAATCATTTAAAACTCGTTTCATATTAATTGTTGTTGGTGTCATTCAACCACTTATCTTCATGTTGTCTTATTTCAATATTTATGCTCTCAATCCTCTCTACTCGCTCTTATCAACTTTGTTGTTCGAAATGAACGATACTAAGAATCATTCTTTTTCTTATTTCTTATTTGGGTTGTGTACTTTCCTTTTGGGTATTTTTTCAATTCTATGTTCTTGGATTTTTTAGGTTTAATTGTTTTTGGTTACTTTTTTAAGTTATGATTTAGTTGTCAATGTTCTTGGATTTTTTAGGTTTAATTTTTTTAGGTTACTGTTATGTGTCGGTCAAAAGGCATAATAGTTATTGCTTAGAGAACACACTGATCCACCGCGTCACTTGTGGAGCAGGTATGCTATCCTAGTCTAGACTGCAAGCCTCAGATCCAAGATCCATCCGAGAGATCCTCATATTCCACGCCTAAAGATTAACAAGTAGTTACAATTATTTTTCTATATAAGAACGAAGTGCGTCATTTTCCAGGTGCAATATGAATTCAAACTTCATTCACTCATCTTACTCTCATACTGACTTAGGCGTTAGAGTGTTAACCTTGCAAGTCATCCCTTTTTCCACCGCACTAGAAGCTCAAGTCCTTTGTTGCCTTCTGCAACCTATGATCACTGATCAATTTTGGTTCCCTCACGAAATATTGGTGCTATCTGTGGGAATTGACGTATGATTCTCGTGTTTTCCACAATTTACACATTCATCTCTCGATTCACTGAACCAAAGCTTCCTTAACCAAGAAATTTATATTTACTGAATTTCAATGAAAATCGTACATTGGTAAGCGACTTGCCTTTCTAACAATCATCTATAATAATATTTCTCGTTAAACGACTTACATGTTCTAGGAATGAGTCGCCCTTTTAACTCCTCGAGCTTGTAGGCTCCATGAGACAGCTTATAGTATATACGATACAATCCTTCCCAGTTAGATTGTAGTTTCCTCTAGTGGGCGGGCACAACGACTTGTCATTACACTAAGTCGCCCTCCTGCATTTCTATTCGAACCACTTTGGAATTATATCTTATGGGCGCCTTTTTTTTTGCGGAAAACTCTTTAATGTGGGCAACATCTCTTTTCTCGTCAATTAGGTCACTAATATATATATATATATATATTAGTTATGTCTCATTCTCTTCTGCATCGAACTAAGAGAAACACCATGAA
Source organism: Lathyrus tuberosus (assembly GCA_022829125.1). Classification (NCBI taxonomy): domain Eukaryota; kingdom Viridiplantae; phylum Streptophyta; class Magnoliopsida; order Fabales; family Fabaceae; genus Lathyrus; species Lathyrus tuberosus. The sequence continues at coordinate 10,958,778 of JALAZF010000098.1, read as the reverse complement.
GTTGTGTCGATTTCGACACGAAACATGACGTCTGTCCCTTATGCCAAGGTGAAGGAAGTCTCCTTGGTAGTTGAATGAGGGGTTATGTGTTATGACCACAACAATTTCTTCAACTGCTTAGCCAATAACCCTTTGGTATCATCTAGCTTATTCTTGATCCCTTTAAGTATTACTTTGTTTCCTGACTTCTTTTGTCCATTCTCCTATGGATGAACAACTGAATTAAACTTTGTTTGGACTCCCAGATTGTGGTAGAAATTGATCACGTCAATGTTGGTGAGCTGAGTTCCATTGTCTAAAATGATGTCCCCTAGAAAACCGAACTTATACATAATTTTTTGCTAATAAAACGCTAGACCCTTTCCGCTGTGATCTTGGAAACGACCTTAGCCTAAATCCATTTTGTAAAATAGTCCACTCCTACGATCAGGAACTTTAGTTGGCCGAGAGTCGGAGAAAAGGGTCCTAGAATGTTCATGCTTCACTCGTAAAGGATTGGAAGTTAACATTTTTGGGAAAGTCTTCTATGACTTCCAATTCAATATTGGCTTCTGCCATAGGGCCCTAGTAAAATTGACACTGGCCACCATCGCACCATTTGGATAGATTATTATCCTCGTGTCTAACTCCTTTTTCCGTCATGGTGAACAAGATGGTCACAACTCTGGCAAAAAATGAGTCTAAATGCGATATGGATGCCATGATAGTAATGCATGCTGCCATTGACAACTTATGTTGCTAGAATAAAGCTGTAAAGGATAACGTTCTTCACATCCAAAAATGCTAGTAGGAGGTTGGCCCTCTTGAGGAGACCTAACTCATAGACCCTCAACCTTTATCTGATAAGATATGGGGGGCGTCGATTCCAGAAACATTAAGTCTCTCTCATTGGCCAAGTTCGATAGGTGCAGCGACCCATATCAGCATGTCGTCTACATTAACACGCAGATGGATATCATTGGAGGCTCTGATTCCTTGAAATGAAAACTTCTTTATGGAACCTTTAGAAAATCAGTGTTAAGGTTGTACATGGATCCACCACGGCTCTCGGCCATTAGCTACCAGAACTTGGTGAAGAAATTGGCCCATGAGTTTGCAACAAGAAGGCATATAAAGATGTATGTCATCATCCTCTTTAACATTTGCCAAGGCTCTTTCGAATCTCTAAAGGAATATCTCGTATGCTTCAATGAGACGACTATCAAGGTCGTCCACCCCAACCAGGAAATGTTCGGGGAAGCATTCTAGAATAGGCTGAAGGAGGGATATTTTAATGAATCCCTCGTCTAGAGGTTAGTGACTTCTCTAGCGGAGATAATAACACGTTCAAAATGATATATAAATGGTGAGGAAAGAAAGACCAAAAATAAACTCATATGTGTCAAAGAGCGTATAACTCGTAAACTTTCTAACTCGTATTAGTTACGAAAAAGCCATTAGACCTTGCTCATCAGAGACTAGGTAACTTCCAAATGAAGCATAAAACCTACAGAAAGCTTCACATCCCTGATCACTCATCGGGAGAAGATATGGTTTGAATCCCTCCATATGCATGACATTCCACTGCCACCAGCACCCAAATCAGATGCCATAGGGTCTGAGCCTAGCAGGTGATGCTAGTTTCACAAGGTCAAAGGGCACCACACTAAAGACTTCTATTAACTCAATAAGGAGATAAAGTGCATCATCCAATAGGGTAGTTTGAAGAAATATGTCATATGCAATGTTGCCAAGGCGCCAGGTGAATCTAGCTCTCAAGGGTGAGATGCTTCTGAGGATTCCCAAGTCTAAAAAGGGCAAAGAATCAAATAAGGGGTGTGATGAAAAACATATGCCCCACACCCTTAATGTCATAGCATAAGGAATCTTCAGGGGCGAAGAGACCAGTTCAACACACAAAATCTATGTTTGCCAAATTATCATCATTGAGGGATCACCCACAAACCCTGACTCTAGAGACAGGGGATTTTTGGAATTTGAGATCACCTTTTCTAAGAGGGACGTTGCAGGCATCCACCCATATAATAATGATCCCATGGTCATAACTAAAAAGTGTCACTATTGGGAGATTAAGAGAGTATTGATTGATCAAGGAAGCTTGTAGGCATCCTCTATTGGGACGCTTTTGAGAGACTTCGACTAGACATGGAAAACATCAATGCATTCCAAGGCTCGTTGGTGAAATTCTCAGGTGAGCAAGTGCATGTAAAAGACTATATAACCCTGAAGACAACGTTTGGAGCCGAGGAGAACACCAAGATGATTAAGGTAAGATATATGGTTATAGATGCCCCTTACTCATATACCATGATTATAGGGAAACATGTTTTCAACCAGCTCACTTCATCCCTATCTATGTTATATCTATGCATGAAACACCCACTCCAATATGGGAAAGTTAGGGTTATCCAAAGGGATCAAAAGATCACTAGAAAGTGTCACGTAAAGAGCTTGAAGTTGGAGAAGACTATGGTAGTAGTCAATATCTAGCAAGTGGACGCACAGGAAGTGATCGTTCTAGATGTGAAATTTGTGATATAGCCACATGCAGTAACTCTTAAGGATGTAGATCCGGTCACCCTATGCTATGAGATCATGAAGGTGGCAAAAGAAAATACTTGTTAGAATGCTTTAAGTATGTTAGGTGTTAAGCCATTTTATGTTTAGTTAACTTATTTTTTCAGTTTGTTTAATGAGAGGTATCATCTTTTTCATTTGTATGGTTAGATTCATGACATTATTTGTTTTGTAAGGAGCATTCTTTTACTCTGCATTGATGGTAAGGTGCATGGATTTTTAATAAGGCACCTCACGTTATCATATATTTTTGTAATTATTATTACCTTGTTTTGCATGAACAAAATATTGAAAGGAAACTCGCCTCTGATACGCCTGAGGGACTCGCCCTAAATATGCTTTAGGAACTCGCCTCAAGTATGCTTGAGGGACTTGTCTAAATAAGAAGATGAAAACAAACTAAGTCACTTTGCCCTTTCCAAGCCCTTGTGTGTGGGGGACTTTATACTGGTATATTATTAAAAGGTCCATAAGAGGTGGTGTAGGAAGTTATCTAAGGAGAAGTGATGTAATATATCACTCATGTTAACTCCCTAGCCATCCATTTATTGGAACGAGTTCCCAACATTTGGTTGTGGCACCCATTTTTATGCCACACATCTTTTTATAAAAACATGGGAGTGATGTGTACTTATTCATAACGTAGGAGAAAGGAAGTCAAAAAGGGAAAGTCACATTCTCTAGAATAATAGGAAAGGTAACTACCCACTTCCCACACTCTTGGGATTAGATATTACTTTCTTGAAGCCTAATATCTAAGCCCAATAGCTTCATTTAAATACCTCAACCTCATGGTTGAGGAAGACATTTAACTCTCTCTGAAAAACATGATAGACATAACCTCTCACTATCCCTACATGAGCTTTCTCTAACACCACAATGGCCTTAAAAATCTCTGACAACTCTTGATCATAAGGGGTTATCACATATTTTACTTTTAGCAAGTACATAACTGAAAATAATGAAGTTTCATAGATAATATTAACTTAAAATTTGTTATGGGCCGGCCATAGCGACCCCGAACGACCACCCTAAAGAAATTGTAATCCTTCTAGAATCTTCTTAGCACACAAGGACCCTCCTCCTAATTATCATAAAGGATCTAAACTGCAAGTGCATGCAATGACTCTCTACACTTTATTCCTAACAAAATAGTGAGTTTGTTAATCTATCTATGGTATACAAAAAGAAGATGCCACATTCAGGTAACAAGTTCCAAAATAAATTTCAATTCACTCTTCTCCTCACATAGTGACTTGAGCGTTAGAGTGTTAACCCTGCAGATCAGCCCCCTTTCCACCGCGTTGGAAGATCAAATATGTCTTCACTCGCGATCTTCACTCTATTTCTGGTTCTAGAATGGAACAGTGGTGTCGTCTATGGGAAACGACTTGTGATTCCTACGTTTTCCATAATTTCACATTCATTGTCTAATTCGTCAGTTCCTCACCTTCTCAAGTCACTTAAGAAAGAGCATCCGAAATCGAGTAATACGATCTATCATGTTTAATTCAATCAATTATCATTTCAAATTTGAGTCCTCGAATCTCTGTATTTCTAATTACTATGCTTCCAAGTGATGGATGGATCCAAAGCTACTCATTCTACTGCTGCCTGAGAAGCTTCCGCTGCCACTGCAACTCAAGAAGCAATTCCACCCCCCTTAGCAGAACATTACGAATCCAGAAGCGGAGGTTTCGCTACATCCATATCTAGTCCAAACGTCACAATTAGTTGGATCTTTCTTATTGCCTTTGATTAAACTTCAAATTCCACCTCTAGTTAAGAAACCTGAAGTCCTACATGGTTTCTAACTACTGTAAGAAAACCTGGGATTGCAAGGCATTAACAAGTTGTTGAACAACAAGTACAACATCGTTCAGCAGCAGAACTCGCCAGCGATAGAAGACAGGTTGGTTTGCCTTAAATAAATCCTCTACAGTGTGCCTCGGTGAAGGAATAATGTTCAAGAAGTTGTAGCAATGAGAACTCACTTTGCCGTCCTTAATACAACCATTACGAAGAAAGATGGAGCTCCTAAATCAAGAAATCGACATAGTAGAAAGAAACATCAAAGTCCTTCCTAAAGCCCCGATGGAGATCGAGGCAACCACACTCCATCCTAGGATCAAGCGAAAAACCAGTCGGTGAAGATTCAGCAAAAGCATCTGCTATGTTTCGGGATTTTGGAAAGAAAAATACAAAAATCCATGGAGAAGCCACCTAAGCTAGATGAGTACGATGGAAGGGGGTCCAGACGAACACATGTAACTCATCAATGATCAACTGAACTACTTTAGTGTCGGAGAGGTATCCAAATGCTAATTATTTGCATTAACCCTGGTCGGTCCAACCAGACTATGTTTCAATGGTCTGAACAGAAGCATTGAATTGTGGACTGATTTCTATGAATGGTTCTCCGTGCACTTTACCACCCGGAAGAGGCAACCTATGATGGTGGATGCTTTGAGTGGGAATGCCTATGGGAATAAAGAGAGTATATGGTCTTATATCGACCAGTTTACTTAGGTTTTATTGAACTAGAAGGGGGCAAAGAAGACCTTAAGTGTTGGATCTTTAGAAATTTTCTTCTGCACGACTGTTCCTTCATGTTGAAGAGAGGAAGGAAAAATATATGAATCATTCAAAAGATGTTGAGAATGACTTATTCTTATATAATCTTGGAATAGAAGTTGAAAACATGCTTCGATAACCCCGTCTCCACTGACACCAACTCTAGCTGCCCGGCGGGGAAGGAGTCCCACCGGTGGAAGGATAACTCTGACTGATGTATGTAGGGTCGGTACGATAATTACATGTCGCTGAATATCTCTCTAAAGGAGATCTACTAGGATAGTACCAACACAAATTTTCTAAAAGGCGGAATTTGACCCCCTAATCCTATTAGAGAGACATCTCAGACTAACAAGTTAAAGTATTGATGCTTTCATAAAGGTCACGACTATGGCATTAACGATTGCATCTAATTGAAAGATGTCATTAAAGAGTTTATCAACATGGGCCGACTGACCAAGTACATCAAAGAGGGAAAAGAGATAAGGAAGAATCGCCTAAAGGTAAATCTCCTTCGAAAAATGCATATGCCAAGACCAATGGCAAGAGCAAGGAGGACATCAGAGGGAAACACCCGTATATCTCTGCCATCACATGTGGATCACCCAGGACAAACCTCCCATCTAAAGGGACCATGAAGTGAAAGATCACTGAGATGCTAACTGTCCACAAAAAGGATTGAAGCAAATAAGTGAAAACTCCTGACTGACTTATATTGGGACTTCATGACCTTGAGAAGATGAGCGACATCCCTAACAAAATTTTCTCCTGGTGATCATAGCCATTATTGGGAAGTTCGACGTTTCTCGAATCTTGATTGATTGCGAAAGCTTCTGCTATTTAAGTTATTCATAGTTGTTTCAAAATATAGACCTTGATAGAGGAAACTGTTGGATGTATGAAGGCTCATACTTGCATGCATTTAATGGTATTACCATTCGTCCATGGGGATATGTTGATCTGATAATATCACTAAGCGACAGAAAGGATGCTCAAGAAATCAATTCGCAATTCCTCATTCTCCCTTGCAGAAGAGTCTACAATTGCATTCTAGGAAGACCCTTATCATCCAAGTTGGAAATTGTAGCCTTGCCAGTCCACCTCAAACTCAAGTATCACAATCTTCAGGGAGAGCTTATCACCACTAACGCTGATCTCGAAGGAGAGTAAAGGATCTATCAAGTTCTTATGAAAGACCAAGGGGGAAGCGTGTAGCCATGGAGATTAATATGGCCTCTCTAGCCGGCCAACTCAGTGGGATAGGCATATGTCCTCCAAGAAGTGGTTAGGAAAACAAAAGATAAACGAGGAAAATAAGCAGCGACTAGGCTACCCGATTATGTTTTATTTCTTGTTTTGTAATAAATACTATGTTTCTATAAATCATTCTCCTCATGTACATGAGCAACTATCAACCATGAATGAAATGTGAGAGTTTCAGAAATATTTGTTTCTTTGTGATTGTGCACAATGATAGCAAGTCTAGAGCACGCCCAACAGGACCGAAGCCCGGCACAAAAAAATTTAGTGGTGTTGTCGCAGACGATTTTCACCTGCGACTACAACAATTAATTTCCCACCAAAAACTAGGGGTGTTGTCATAGACTCTTTGCTCATGCAACTAAACCGATCAATTCCCCACCGAAAGTCAAGGGTGTTGTCGTTGACGCTTTGAGTGTGTGACTAAAGCATTCAAATACCTATAGGAAATAACGGTCCACCCTTTCATTCATATTTCCGCTCTATAGGCCGTGGTGGGTTGGCCACACGTCTACCCAGGATTGGGTTTTCACCTGGGGGAAGGGGAACCGACCGTTGGCCGTGAAAATCTCCAGAGACGTTCAATAAACTTTAAGGGAATACCTCATAAGTTCGTACAAGATCCAGAGATGTACACTCAGGACCATATAAATACCAATCATGTAGGTAAAAGAAAAGCTTTTCATTCCAAAATATATACACATATATTATTCAATCACAAGGTATTCAGCATACAGTACACAAAAAAAGGCCATTCCAACAAAGATGATCTCTCCATCTTTGAGTATCTGATCTGGCCAAACCTACTCCCTCGAGATAAGCAGAGGACGATGAAAATTATCCATCTATTGCAAGGTGTTGCACCCCAAATTTTACCCTCAGATACTTTGTTTTTCTTGCACGTCTTTTCTTTTGCCGGTCATTTTAGCATTTGCGGGCTTTTGGCCCATTAATCATTAATTAGACATTTGTGTCAATTTTGTCATTTCTTGATTTAATTACTATCATTTTTTTTTGGTTTAGTTAAATATTTGATTTAGGTTTATTTAGAATTTATTTAAATTCATTTTAGCCTATTATTATTATTATATATATATATTATATATTTAAGTTAGTCTAATTTTAAACTTAACTTAACTTTGATTTTAATTTAGTTTTAGTTTAGTTAACTTAAGTTAATTCAATTTTCATTGTTATTTTAATTATAATTATAGTTTTTTAAGTTAGTCTTGTTTTGTTATTTTTACAAACTATTACAATCATAGACCAAAATACAAAATAATAGAAAAGAGAAAGGTAGGCCCACGATTCATCTTCAGTACCATGCTTCTACTTTCCAACAAACCAAACTTTTGCCACTCCCATTAACCCGCGCCAAAGGAGCCCCCTAAAGTGCAACTGGTTGTACTTAACAAGCTGGTAAAAGACAGGTTCCCATACTGTAAAGAAAAAGACCATCGTGTAAAGCTTTTTGCACTTCAATCCTATGGTTCTCACTCATGTTCTTTTCTGACTCAAGCAAGCAGATTACTTCTTGCACTTGGCTCAAGATGACAAGTTGAGGATCATACGCATAGAATCCATTCCACTGATTTTCCTTCTTTGAACAAAGCCTTTACCCTTTGTATCATCAGAGCTATGGACCAGCTGCTTCTACTATAAAAGAGGGGCGTTTCTCACTTGTAAGGACATCAACAATTCACACGGTTCCGCAACCCAAACTTTGAGTGATCTTCTTGGAGTATTGGCAGCAAGAAGAAGAAGAAGAATCCTGTGCAGCAGCTTCCAAGTTGGAGAAGAAGGTGCAGTGGACTTATTCCACTAGGTAACCACCATCTTCTCTCATTAACTATGATCATATTATCCATGCTGTCATTATGGACCTCTTTGGAATGTTTTGAAATATGATTTTGATGCACTGTTAGTTATTGTTTGAAGCATTCTCATGTTAACAACTTTATATACTTTAACTTGAGTGTTTGAGTTTCATTGTGAAAGACTTTCTTCATGTTTATTTTGAGGACACGATTAGTAGTTATCCTCACTATCTCTCAACACCATAACACCATGTTTAAGATATCATGGTCACATGGCCAGGTTCAGGTGGGTTCCATCCTGTTTATGTTGTTAAAACCTTGCATTTTAATGACCTCGTGAAAGATGAGACTGAGTCTACATGACTGTTTTGTTGAAACTGCCAGTTTTGGATGATATAATGATCATGTCCTTATGGTGTAAGTTTGTTTGTTTGGAGTTGTCCATATTATGCGAAGTTGAGTAACATGAAAGTTCTTGGTTAAGGTCTTATTACTGTGATGAGTTTTGTTCTCTTTACTGACTCATAAATCCATGCTTTCTATACCTTAAGCCATATGCACAACTGATGTCTTTTTGCTTTAAAACTGTATTACCATGATTTAGAAGTGTTCATGATGTTCATGTCGCGCTAGGATAATTTGAATGACATGAGGGTTTTGGTTGAAGGATATACAATTGTGACAAATTCTTATCATTCTCCTTTAACTCATAATTCCCATTTCAAAATAGCATGAGTATTCCTACCGTCATCATGTGTCTGTTTAGCATTAAGATCAAATGGTAATGTGATGTGTCTTTTTGAGGCATTTCTTGAAACCTACCAGTTGTTGATCAAGAGCACTGTGTGTTTATACCAGAGCTTGTGTGTTGGAACTCTTCCTAAGTTGTTCAGGATAACAACATTTAAGGTTTTGTTGAAGTTGTGTCAGTAATAAATATTTGCTCTTACCTACATCCTTGATCTCATACCTGTGTATAAATTTGAATTGATCACCTTACTGTCACCGTGTTCTTGCTCTCGCGCTTGCATTTAAGTCTGTTCTGGTTGGTAATTTGAATAGAAGTTTGGGTTTGGAGTATGCATTATGGCACTAATTAGTTAATACCAGATCTTCATGTTCATTCTCTCTAAGTTCCAATCATTATCTTAAGCAACTTAGGGTTTAATGTTACTCTACTATATGAGCCCTACGGATTGGTATGTTATTTCATGTTTTTTGGTCAAGGAACAGTTTGGAAATGATTGAGCAAGGTGAGAAGTTGCCACGGCTTTGTCTGGTTTTCTTTCACTTTGGTTTCCGGTTAATTTTCATGTTGCATGAAGAAGAGGTAGGTGTGGCAAGTTGTGGTTGGATAGGGCACTGTTTTTGTCATCTAGTCACTAAAAATCTAAGTGACCGGTTGAGGGCAATGTTACATGATTTTCGTGACATTGGTTTTGTGTTTCTTACTGAATAACAATTCCAATTGGACCTGGGCCTGGTACTTTCGCTGTTAGCACCCCCCCCCATCTGTGAGGCACAGGCGTGTAACAAACAAACTTAATTCATTTGCTGTTTTGATTCATGTCAAATATTTTATTTCCATTTTTTTCATTTCAATTTTACTTTGTTAAAAATAGCTTCTTTTGATTAAAATTCCCAAAAATTCACACTAACATTTTATGCTTAATTTTCTCTAAATTTATTATTTATTTTTTTTCATTCTCACATTTATTTCTAAAAACTCCAAAATATATATCACATTAATATGCCAATTGTGTAAATTATTTTTCTTCCCATTTCAAAATCTTATTTTGGGCCTATGACATTACCCACATCTTGATTTTTTGTGATTTATTCAAGTCACTAAAAATCATGATTTATATGAGGCCATTTTGTTTTATTTTTGTTGGTTAATGAAGTTCTAATCAAAAGATTTTCGATTTGTCAATTTAAATCTTTATTTAGATGAGACCGATTTTATTTTTATTTCGAGCTCGTTTCTTTATTTTTGGGCCAATGATCTCACAAAATCATGTTTTGTTGATTTATCAAAATCAATAAATCTCTTGATATGTATGAGGCCACCTTCATTATTTTATCGGTCGATGAAAGTCGAATATCATAGATTATCGGTTTCTCGATTAAATCATGATTAAGACGAGACCGACTTTATTTCTACTTCATTTTGTATTTTCTTATGCCTTCATTGTCATTTTTGACCGATGAGGTCTTTCTATTCACGAACGTTGTTAGCGAAGCGACGAACCTTCATTATTTCAAATCTGTAGTGAGTGATCATCGAGATCTCTTTCTATACTTTGGGATCGTGATAGGTTACCTTCGACTAATCAACGAGAGTTTGTGATTTAAGACGAGGTCTTCACCTTTTCTTTTCGTGTGGCACGATTTCATTGGAGAATGATCTTCTATATCATTTCTCTATCGTGTCTTAACACAAAAATCAAATTGTGCATCCTCCTATAGTATGGTCTTCCTCATAGACCGTACTATGATGGATCAGCACTACATTGGACCCGATTCATCGATCCAATAAATTAATCAACAATCACTAAATTTACTTTCAGTCAATATATATATATATATATATATATATATATATATATCCTGATTTATTCTTTATGTCGATTATTATCCTTGTTAATATTATCATTGTTCATATTTATATCTTGTGTATATTGTTCATTTTATTTGTTCATTTAAAATACACTAATAAATATCGAAACCCTAAAAAACTCAATTGACCGGACTGTGGTTACTATTGTGTTTTGGACTGAGGACCTAGATTTAGGACTCTTTACCCTATGCTCTTGGAGTGGAGGTTTTGATCTTGTTTTGTCAGTGGCTCACCAGCATGCTCTCTATTTTAGGTTAGATCTTTCTATCTCTTGCTCATTTACATTGATGCATTTTTGTCTGCTTGTATATATGTTTGCCTGACATTGTTTGAGCATTCTAGCATGTTAAGCATGATATTATGTATTTACTGTCATTCTTTGATTTATTATCACTTGATTTTGATGTTTTGATTATTACCATGTTCATGTTACTTTGTTCATACTATCTTGATTATACTTTTGTTCATATTCATACTGTATATATCATATTCATGCTTGATTCTTGACCCTCTTTCCAAAGGAAAGTTCCTACTTTGACTCCTAAGTCCACAAACCTTTCCCATTTCATCCTTGGCCTCATAAGAGCCGTTTCCCTCGTAGTTTAGTAATAGGATGGAGTTATCATGAACTCCGTGTGATTCTCACTATCATGAGAACTCACTTTACCTTTTACTCAGACTTACAGAGTTATCATGAACTCTGTGTGGTTCTCACTATCATGAGAATTCACTTCCTCCCTTCATAACATAGACTTAGAGAGTTATCGTGGACTCTACGTGAGCTTATGCTCATTCCCTTTGGAACGTTGGCCATAGTCAATGTTTCCTTGTCTTTCACCCTTAGTTAGGTGAACTACAGTTGCTCTGATTCTTTAGTCAGATATGTAGGCACAAGATGCGACGTCTTGGCGAGCAAACTTAGTGTACATATTTTTTTAGGTCTTTACCTTAGCATAGATATTCCTTAGCAAGCAAACATAACTTAACACAAACATTAACAAGAGGTTCCTGTAGAGTACTACTGATACTTAGGGTGCTAATACCTTCCCTTTGTATAACCAACCCCCGAACCTTAGATCTTCCCCCTTTAGGTTTTTCTAACGATCTTGAACCTTTCCTTTGGATAAATCAAAGTCGGTTGTAAAAGAAATATGATGCAAGTTAATTAATAGCTTGTTATCCGATTTTCACCGCAACAGAAATGGCGACTTCACTGGGGATATTTATTTTTGCGGGTTAAGCCTACCTTGTTTTTTGCTTGTGTTATTTATGCCTTGCTTGTTTACTTGTATACATCTGTGATATCTGTATATTTGTATATATTAGTATATATCTCTGTCTGTACTGGATTTTCTGTGTGCAGGGTACTACTATTGAGTGGTGAGATAAGTCCTAACCCGGACTTGAGTGTACTTAGGATAAGACGATGGTATTCAAGGAGGCTTTGAGGGAGTCGAATCCTGAAAAGTTGAATTGATAACGCCATCACTCAGTTGAGGCCCTCTCGAGAGTCTAGTTATGTTGAACGAATTCGTTCATGAAAGCGTGCTACTCTCGACCTAGGAGCCCATGATATTGAGAACCGTAGTTACCAAACCCAACTTGGCCTTTTTAGGATGTAGTGCGGAGACCATGATGGAGTCTATTTTTGAATTGGTTGTCACGCGATACTACACTCGGACGAGATCCTCTTGAGAATTTTATTGATTACCAAGTCATCTGGGAAATCCTTAAAATCCGAAAGATGGGTTGTCGACTCTGGGAACTTTTTAGAACCCTGTTCTGCAGATGAAAACCCATAGTACACACCTTTTGGGACGGGTAGACCATGGCTCCATGCTTGTGATCTTCAAACTTAGGCCCTCTCTTGTTTGTGTATGCATATCTGTGAATATCTGTATATGTTTGTTTGTGCATATCTGTGGATACCAGTGTACATATGTTTGTACTTGTGTGCTTTTGCGTGTGCATAAATCTATGTTTTGTGTGCCCGTGTTTGTGCATTGCATACATCTCATCGCATCCATTGATGGTTTCAAGGAACTCAGACGTCCTTTTCTTTGCAAAGATCCTTAGAGATCATGGATTTTAAAACAAAACTCTTCAGTTTCCAAAATGTTCGCAGTTGGCCTTTGAGTTCCTTGAAACCATTTGGCTTGCATTAGCATTGCGTTCTCATTGCATGTCATTTGCATTGCATTTGCATTTCTCAGCCTTGAGTCTTGTCCGTCCTTTGTCTGTAACCCAGGAGGCTTCCTGAAGCCATCATTGGACTTGAAGTAGCTTTTGAAGTTGTCTTTTTCAGACTCGTTCATTGTGACCACCATGCTGGGGCACAGAGGCATTCAGCTGAAGACTTAGGGTACTCAGAAGCCAGGTTCAGACTTTGTTTGACTCTGATATGGTCTCATTCACGCCTCAAGGCGTCCAAGTCAGCAAACCTTCACCTAATCAGGCAGGTTTATCAGACTCTGATGAGGAAGAAATTTCTGAGAGTATATGTGAAGATGATTCTCAGATGGATTTCGACAATCAAGACGGATATCTCAACTTGGAAAATCAAGAAAGGAAAGCCCAGTTCCCTGAAGCTGGCACTCTTTTGGTTATTTCAGCATTTTTTGTAGTTTTCTTTGCATGTTTGGATTATTTTTTCTTATAAGCATCGTTGTACTTTCAAATTGGCAAGATTAATAAAATGTTTGTGCATCTTTTGATTAAGTCCATTCGTTTTACTCATTTACTTTTATGTTTGTGAAAACAAAAAAACAAAAAAGCAAAAAAAAATTTCTTTCCTTCCACTTATCAAACTGTTTGTTTAAGCAAAGATTGAGGAGGATGACGAAAATATTATCCTTAATTGTTGTGGTATGCTTTCGATTAAACCTTGCTGAGGATGTAAGGCATTGTTTCAATTCCCAAACACTGGAGAAATAAGGAAGATAATCCCTCGTTAACCCTTCGAGCCTAGAAGTAGGAGTTTTTCTTTCTTTACACAAAAAACCCTTAAATCTCAACCTTGGGGTGGGTAGTTCTCAGTTTAACTTGGTTACGCATTCGAACGCAAGCGCTTCATGCAAGACACCAGTCAGCTCTCTCAAATCAAATGAGTTAGCGTTGTACAAGTTGTTCATCCAAGCAACAATAAGGAAGGATAGCTGAAAGATCCTTAATAAAAGGATGAGCCGAGTCCCTTTCAAGGCAAAATCCAAGAAAGATGGGAAGCCCATAACTTTGCCTTATACAAAAAGAACTTGTACAACAGCCAAAAAAGGAGTTTCAAAGCAACAATCAAACAAAAAGGAGGTCCTAAGCGCAAACAAAGATAGGTATCGTGACCTCAATCAAATCAAAATAAGAGGTATCGTGACCTCAACCAGCAAAGACAAGGAGAAGTCTCAAAGTCTCAAAGATTAACCAAATTCTGCGAGGGAGTACTGACTATCCAAAGCTGTCTGAATCATCAACTATCATCAATTCATTCCTAGCCTATGGAAATCTGAATGTATAGCTTAAGTTAACTGAGCTTAGGATTGGAGTTCATCACGAAGATGGGGTGGGTACCAAACAAACTTTGAGCCTTTATCTTTGTTTCATAAAACCGTGAACCAAGCCACGTTACAACCCTTAAAAGACCTAATTGAGGTAAGGTTGTTTTGAAAGCATACTACAACAAGGTTGATTAACCTGACTCCTGATGATCTTTGCTAGTTGTGTGTGTTGTTCACTTCATCTGTCATTCTGTAAATGACCAGATCCACTTTGTTTTTTATTACTTAATCATTCCACTGTGCGTGTTTCATCAATAAAACTTGATTTCAAAAGCTTGCATGAATTTTTGCACTGAAATTGCCAATTTTAAATGAACAATACTTGTTTGTGAAATGATTCAACATCAAAGGAATCCCGACAAATGCAGTCAGCTAGGGAATTTGATTTGATAAAGGAAGCTCAGTCAAGGGGCAACTAAGCGGAAGGTTCTGTCGATCCATCATTTCAAGAATTGTTGAATCAGGGGCAGAACTCTTCAAAGTTCGGAATATTGGGGCAAGCCTTCTTGAGTTCGTTTTATGACAAGTTTGGACTCCAATGACCCATCAACAGGGGCAAGTTTGTTCCCCAGTTGTTTCTACCACAGTTTAAAGGACTTTGTATTGCGAATGCAGTTGAACTGGGACAGTTATGTCAAGACTCATGGATCTTTTCAAGAGTTTGATGATATTGAAGCATTTGGTATGCCAATTCTTCTGTAAAATCCTTTTGATGACTTATCCTCACATATCAGTTAATCAGAAGCAACCAGGTCGAGATTCAGCAAATCTCTCAAAGGTTAACTAGTCTGGGGCATCTCCTTCACATATCAACTTGACAGGGGTAAGTCTGTTCCCCAGTTGTCATCAACCAGTCAGAAGAACTAATTCAAGGACTTTGTTGTGCACACACTATTAGTCGTGGGCATTGTACAAGATACCAAAACACTCCGGGATGAGTATAAACTATCAAATAGCCTCCTCTTAGGCTTTGTATAATGATTTCCCCAAGTGGAATCTAGCCTCCTCTTAGGCTTTGTATAATGATTTTCCCTAGCGAAGCCCAATCAATCTCTCAGCTTCAACCTGGGGTTTCGATCGAGACACGTAACTAGTTCAAGGACTTTGTCGTGCAAAGGAAGTCAATCAGGGGCAGTTATGTCGAGATTCGATAAATCTCTCCAAGAGTTTGAAGATATTGAAACACCTTGTATGCCAATTCTTCTATAAAATCCTCTTGATGTATTCTTCTGACAGACCATGTACCCTGGGGCAGATGAGTTATGCAGAACTACTCAACTTTTGTGGCGTCTCTGGCAGCTCCCAGTAAGTTGTCTCTTCAGCTAATCTTGGCACTTCCCAATGGATCTCTTCTCTCCAATGAAGAAATTAAACTCGTGATGATATTCCTAGTGAAGTCAAGATGCTATATCAAGTGGAGTACTCTTTCCCCCCAGAGAAGGACATAACCTTGAAGTAAAGCTACTTCACCCCCAGTGATGGTCCAACCTTTTGAGTTTGGCTGGGTATCCTCGTCGGGATGTTTATTTCATCTCCAGTTTCGCTTCTTGTCTGTTTTGTCAGCATAAGCTTAAGCATGGCATAAGCACTCATATGCATAGCATATTATCATTTTTGCTACATGTTTCTGGTGCTTACCTGTGTTGTTCACTTTGGCGTTTATCTCCCCAAGTGACTGGGTTTGTCTTTTCTCTCCAATAAAGGTGTCAGCCCTAGGCATAAAGTGCTCATTCCTTCTGAATTCCCCATAGAGTTTGATTCTCGTGGATGATGGTTGGTTCAGTTATCTTTTCCACATTTGGATAAGATAAATCCCCAGTTGAGTTCATTCCTTAATTGGAGTCTTGTTTGGCTGTTTCTTTCTAGCTTGTTCCTAGATCGAACTTTGGTCCCTGACAGGTGTGGTTTCCGAACCTACTTTCAAGGGCATTTATTTTGCGTTGTGTCTCACAGGAAGAATATTTTACAGATCCCCATTGAAGACATGTTTATTCCTCCGGTAGTGTTGTAATATCAACATCTCTTTGGAATTTATACCCTACAACAAGTATCATTCTCTTGGAGAAGCTTGTTCTTTCATGGCAATAAGTGGCAGTCTTTTATGAGAAACTTATCTATCTCTAGTTTTGTTCAGCCCTTGTTGCAACCATAATTGGTATTCCCCAAGAAGTCTAACCTTAAGTCCAGTCATCGCTGGCATCTTTCCTGTTATTTAAAATCGTTCCTGCTTGAATCGTGTCAAGCTTGAATCTTAAGTCCAGTCATCGCTGGCATCTTTCCTGTTATTTAAAACCGTTCCTGCTTGAATCGTGTCAAGTTTGAACCTAAAGTCCAATTATCGTTGGCACCGTCTTTGGTTTGAATAAAGTCACCTTAGGCTTTTAAGATCTTGTTCTTGTTTGAATCGTGTCAAACCTGAACCGAGTCCTTGTTCGAATCGTGTCGGACATTGTCTCTTGTTTTAAGATCTTGTTCTTGTTTGAATCGTGTCAAACCTGAACCGAGTCCTTGTTCGAATGGTGACGGACATTGTCTCTTGTTTTAAGATCTTGTTCTTGTTTGAATCGTGTCAAACCTGAACTGAGTCCTTGTTCGAATCGTGTCGGACATTGTCTCTTGTTTTAAGATCTTGTTCTTGTTTGAATCGTGTCAAACCTGAACCGAGTCCTTGTTCGAATCGTGTCAGACATTGTCTCTTGTTTTAAGATCTTGTTTTTGTTTAAATTGTGTCAAACCTGAACCGAGTCCTTGTTCGAATCGTGTCGGACATTGTCTCTTGTTTTAAGATCTTGTTCTTGTTTGAATCGCGTCAAACCTGAACCGAGTCCTTGTTCGAATCGTGTCAGACATTGTCTCTTGTTTTAAGATCTTGTTCTTGTTTGAATCGTGTGAAACTTGAACCGAGTCCTTGTTCGAATCGTGTCGAACATTGTCTCTTGTCTTAAGATCCCGTTCCTGTTTGAATCGTGTCAAACTTGAACCCAAAGTCCAATTATCGTTGGCACCGTCTTTGGTTTGAATCGAGTCACCTTAGGCTTTTATTTCAGTTTGTTCCTGCTTGAATCGTGTCAAGCTTGAACCTAAAGTCCAGTCATTGCTGGCATCCTCCATAAACGGAATCATATTTGTTATCTCAACCAGTTCTGGTACATTTTTTATTCATCAACTTCATTCACAGCCAAAAGGTCCAATCACCTTTCATCATCTGACGCAGAGTTTACCTCTGTCTTTTCTGGCTTTTCTTGAAGATCCCGTTTGAACTCTTCAGTATAGGAAATCCCCATAAAATCTTTGTAGGATGTCTATCCTTTTATTTCAAACTGATCCCCAGTGGTGATCATGTCTTCTTTCTGGTTTCATGCCCAGTAAGAATGTGTCTTTTCCCCAGTATCGTCCGGTTACTTTTGAACCGCGTCATTTATCTCCCTGGATCTTTCCCCAGTGGAGAGCACCTCTTTGGTGTCCTATCTCCAGTAGGAACTTGTAGGGTTTCACCTCTGTTTTTCTATCCCCAGTGTTTCCTTGGAGTCTCCCCAGTAAGTCTCTTTTGGTCTGTTAGCCTGTATCCCGAGTGACTTTCCCTCATGGATACTAACCTTCATCCTTCCTCGATGTTACTCACCTGCGGTTGTTTGCTTGTTTGTCTGCATTTTTTTGCATCCATCGTGGCATCATACCATCATACTAGAAGTTCATGGCAAGTCCGCATCCTAGACTAGTTTGGTTCATATCATTGCATATCAGCGTATCTAAGGGCAAAATTTTCGGTTATCTATATTTAAATATCTTTCACCATCTTTCCATATCCCTTGTCATTCGGTGAAGATATTTAAATAGGGGCAACTGTTGCACCCCAAATTTTACCCTCAGATACTTTGTTTTTCTTGCACGTCTTTTCTTTTGCCGGTCATTTTAGCATTTGCGGGCTTTTGGCCCATTAATCATTAATCAGACATTTGTGTCAATTTTGTCATTTCTTGATTTAATTACTATCATTTTTTTTGGTTTAGTTAAATATTTGATTCAGGTTTATTTAGAATTTATTTAAATTCACTTTAGCCTATTATTATTTTTTTATATATATTATATATTTAAGTTAGTCTAATTTTAAACTTAACTTAACTTTGATTTTAATTTAGTTTTAGTTTAGTTAACTTAAGTTAATTCAATTTTCATTGTTATTTTAATTATAATTATAGTTTTTTAAGTTAGTCTTGTTTTGTTATTTTTACAAACTATTACAATCATAGACCAAAATACAAAATAATAGAAAAGAGAAAGGTAGGCCCACAATTCATCTTCAGTACCATGCTTCTACTTTCCAACAAACCAAACTTTTGCCACTCCCATTAACCCGCGCCAAAGGAGCCCCCTAAAGTGCAACTGGTTGTACTTAACAAGCTGGTAAAAGACAGGTTCCTATACTGTAAAGAAAAGGACCATCGTGTAAAGCTTTTTGCACTTCAATCCTATGGTTCTCACTCATGTTCTTTTCTGACTCAAGCAAGCAGATTACTTCTTGCACTTGGCTCAAGATGACAAGTTGAGGATCATACGCATAGAATCCATTCCACTGATTTTCCTCCTTTGAACAAAGCCTTTACCCTTTGTATCATCAGAGCTATGGACCAGCTGCTTCTACTATAAAAGAGGGGCGTTTCTCACTTGTAAGGACATCAACAATTCACACGGTTCCGCAACCTAAACTTTGAGTGATCTTCTTGGAGTATTGGTAGCCAGAAGAAGAAGAAGAAGAATCCTGTGCAGCAGCTTCCAAGTTGGAGAAGAAGGTGCAGTGGACTTATTCCACTAGGTAACCACCATCTTCTCTCATTAACTATGATCATATTATCCATGATGTCATTATGGACCTCTTTGGAATGTTTTAAAATATGATTTTGATGCATTGTTAGTTATTATTTGAAGCATTCTCATGTTAACAACTTTATATACTTTAACTTGAGTGTTTGAGTTTCATTGTGAATGACTTTCTTCATGTTTATTTTGAGGACACGATTAGTAGTTATCCTCACTATCTCTCAACACCATAACACCATGTTTAAGATATCATGATCACATGGCCAGGTTCAGGTGGGTTCCATCCTGTTTATGTTGTTAAAACCTTGCATTTTAATGACCTCGTGAAAGATGAGACTGAGTCTACATGACTGTTTTGTTGAAACTGCCAGTTTTGGATGATATAATGATCATGTCCTTATGGTGTAAGTTTGTTTGTTTGGAGCTGTCCATATTATGCGAAGTTGAGTAACATGAAAGTTCTTGGTTAAGGTCTTATTACTGTGATGAGTTTTGTTCTCTTTACTGACTCATAAATCCATGCTTTCTATACCTTAAGCCATATGCACAACTGATGTCTTTTTGCTTTAAAACTGCATTACCATGATTTAGAAGTCTTCATGTCGTGCTAGGATAGTTTGAATGACATGAGGGTTTTGGTTGAAGGATATACAATTGTGACAAATTCTTATCATTCTCCTTTAACTCATAATTCCCAGTTCAAAATAGCATGAGTATTCCTACCGTCATCATGTGTCTGTTTAGCATTAAGATCAAATGGTAATGTGATGTGTCTTTTTGAGGCATTTCTTGAAACCTACCAGTTGTTGATCAAGAGCACTGTGTGTTTATACCAGAGCTTGTGTGTTGGAACTCTTCCTAAGTTGTTCAGGATAACAACATGTAAGGTTTTGTTGAAGTTGTGTCAGTAATAAATATTTGCTCTTACCTACATCCTTGATCTCATACCTGTGTATAAATTTGAATTGATCACCTTACTGTCACCGTGTTCTTGTTCTCGCGCTTGCATTCAAGTCTGTTCTGGTTGGTAATTTGAATAGAAGTTTGGGTTTGGAGTATGCATTATGGCACTAATTAGTTAATACCAGATCTTCATGTTCATTCTCTCCAAGTTCCAATCATTATCTTAAGCAACTTAGGGTTTAATGTTACTCTACTATATGAGCCCTACGGATTGGTATGTTATTTCATGTTTTTTGGTCAAGGAACAGTTTGGAAATGATTGAGCAAGGTGAGAAGTTGCCACGGCTTTGTCTGGTTTTCTTTTACTTTGGTTTCTGGTTAATTTTCATGTTGCATGAAGAAGAGGTAGGTGTGGCAAGTTGTGGTTGGATAGGGCACTGTTTTTGTCATCTAGTCACTAAAAATCTAAGTGACCGGTTGAGGGCAATGTTACATGATTTTCGTGACATTGATTTTTTGTTTCTTATTGAATAACAATTCCAATTGGACCTGGGCCTGGTACTTTCGCTGTTAGCACCCCCCATCTGTGAGGCCCAGGCGTGTAACAAACAAACTTAATTCATTTCCTGTTTTGATTCATGTCAAATATTTTATTTCCATTTTTTTCATTTCAATTTTACTTTGTTAAAAATAGCTTCTTTTGATTAAAATTCCCAAAAATTCACACTAACATTTTATACTTAATTTTCTCTAAATTTATTTATTTTATTTTTTTTCATTCTCACATTTATTTCTAAAAACACCAAAATATATATCACATTAATATGCCAATTGTGTAAATTATTTTTCTTCTCATTTCAAAATCTTATTTTGGGCCTATGACATTACCCACATCTTGATTTTTTGTGATTTATTCAAGTCACTAAAAATCATGATTTATATGAGGCCATTTTGTTTTATTTTTGTTGGTTAATGAAGTTCTAATCAAAAGATTTTCGATTTGTCGATTTAAATCTTTATTTAGATGAGACCGATTTTATTTTCATTTCGAGCTCGTTTCTTTATTTTTGGGCCAATGATCTCACAAAATCATGTTTTGTTGATTTATCAAAATCAATAAATCTCTTGATATGTATGAGGCCACCTTCATTATTTTATCGGTCGATGAAAGTCGAATATCATAGATTATCGGTTTCTCAATTAAATCATGATTAAGACGAGACCGACTTTATTTCAACTTCATTTTGTATTTTCTTATGCCTTCATTGTCATTTTTGACCGATGAAGTCTTTCTATTCACGAACGTTGTTAGCGAAGCGACGAACCTTCATTATTTCAAATCTGTAGTGAGTGATCATCGAGATCTCTTTCTATACTTTGGGATCATGATAGGTTACCTTCGACTAATCAACGAGAGTTTGTGATTTAAGACGAGGTCTTCACCTTTTCTTTTCGTGTGGCACGATTTCATTGGAGAATGATCTTCTATATCATTTCTCTATCGTGTCTTAACACAAAGATCAAATTGTGCATCCTCCTATAGTATGGTCTTCCTCATAGACCGTACTATGATGGATCAGCACTACATTGGACCCGATTCATCGATCCAATAAATTAATCAACAATCACTAAATTTACTTTCAGTCAATATATATATATATATATATCCTGATTTATTCTTTATGTCGATTATTATCCTTGTTAATATTATCATTGTTCATATTTATATCTTGTGTATATTGTTCATCTTATTTGTTCATTTAAAATACACTAATAAATATCGAAACCCTAAAAAACTCAATTGACCGGACTGTGGTTACTATTGTGTTTTGGACTGAGGACCTAGATTTAGGACTTTTTACCCTATGCTCTTGGAGTGGAGGTTTTGATCTTGTTTTGTCAGTGGCTCACCAGCATGCTCTCTATTTTGGGTTAGATCTTTCTATCTCTTGCTCATTTACATTGATGCATTTTTGTCTGCTTGTATATATGTTTGCCTGACATTGTTTGAGCATTCTAGCATGTTAAGCATGATATTATGTATTTACTGTCATTCTTTGATTTATTATCACTTGATTTTGATGTTTTGATTATTACCATGTTCATGTTACTTTGTTCATACTATCTTGATTATACGTTTGTTCATATTCATACTGTATATATCATATTCATGCTTGATTCTTGACCCTCTTTCCAAAGGAAAGTTCCTACTTTGACTCCTAAGTCCACAAACCTTTCCCATTTCATCCTTGGCCTCATAAGAGCCGTTTCCCTCGTAGTTTAGTAATAGGATGGAGTTATCATGAACTCCATGTGATTCTCACTATCATGAGAACTCACTTTACCTTTTACTTAGACTTACAGAGTTATCATGAACTCTGTGTGGTTCTCACTATCATGAGAATTCACTTCCTCCCTTCATAACGTAGACTTAGAGAGTTATCGTGGACTCTGCGTGAGCTTATGCTCATTCCCTTTGGAACGTTGGCCATAGTCAATGTTTCCTTGTCTTTCACCCTTAGTTAGGTGAACTATGGTTGCTCTGATTCTTTAGTCAGATACGTAGGCACGAGATGCGACGTCTTGGCGAGCAAACTTAGTGTACATATTTTTTTAGGTCTTTACCTTAGCATAGATATTCCTTAGCAAGCAAACATAACTTAACACAAACATTAACAAGAGGTTCCTGTAGAGTACTACAGATACTTAGGGTGTTAATACCTTCCCCTTGTATAACCAACCCCCGAACCTTAGATCTTCCCCCTTTAGGTTTTTCTAACGATCTTGAACTTTTCCTTTGGATAAATCAAAGTCGGTTGTAAAAGAAATATGATGCAAGTTAATTAATAGCTTGTTATCCGATTTTCACTGCAACACAAGGCATTCTAAAAAGATGGTAACACTGCCCCAACACTGGCGACCATAGAGTCAGCCAAACTCTAAGTTAAAGAAGCATTATGAAGGTGCAAAGACTCTGATCCCCTTTAAGCTGTTGAAATAGATGCTTGAGCAAGCGATAAATTTCCTTAAGTAGCAACTATATATTGTTTCTTCTTTGCCACGGTCCTTACCAAATGAGTCACCTGACTGGTCAGAGAGTCAGGGAGATTAAGGGGGCCAAAACCTCATTTATCTAAGTAAGAGAAGTAGAAGTTCTGTGTATTTGCTACAGGTACCTACCTGCTAAAGTTTCAGATTGAAAACACTCTCCTCCTATCAATGCTTATCCTCGTGTTTCTAGTTATACCAAAGAGTGTCCCAACGACCGACAACCCCAATGGCCAAAGCAGCTGAGGCAATTCGGGTATATCGAGCTAGAGTCGCCAATTCTTTCTCCAAGACATGTCCGAATAATTTGACCAAGTACGAGAAATCCTATTTTAAAGGAGGGTCTGGTGGTAACTAGAGGAATGGAAACTCGACCCCGTCAGCAACGAACGGGGGGAAGGCCCACTACACTCTGCAATCTCAAAAGAGTATTCAAAGCAATATCACTCCCTGTCAGCTATATTCCCTGCCTTATAAGCCATAACTATACTTCATTCTTCATCCAATCTGCAAATAGTCATGATCAAACAAATACGTCATTAATAAACAAATTACAGACAAAAAGCCAGGAGTTTCTCATGCTTACCAAAAAAAACTTTTCTTTATTTCAGAGAACGGGCCTCCATCAATAATCAGATATTAAAAAGGCACTGATGAAGCACATCGATCATTTTTTCGGGTACAAATCTTTTGTAGTGAGGTCCCCCTCTTTATATACATACACCATGTTTCCCATAAGAAAGTGACTCTCAGTATAATAATTGGGGAATGTTGCAGTGAGAATCAGATATCAAGCTATTAATTAACTTGCATCACAAAACATGAAATTCACCACCGAGCTTTGATTTATCCAAAGGAAAGGGTAAAGAACGAAAACCCTAAAAAGAGAATCTAGGTTCGGGGGTTGGTTATACTAAGGGAAGGTATTAGCACCCTAAGTATCCGTAGTACTCTACGGGAACCTCTTGTTAGTATTTGTGTTATATTATGTTCGCTTGCTAAAGGAACTGTGTTAAGGTAAAGACCTATGGGTATATACACTAAGTATGCTCGCCAAGACGTCGCATCTTGTGCCTACGTATCCTGACGGGAATGGAATCAGAGCATTCATAGTTCCCCTCAATGGGGTAAACAGGGTGTAAAAGAAAATGGGGAATCTGAGAAGGCATCAAATGTAAAGGTAAAAAAAGGTGGAATCCGAGAAGGCATCGGATGGAGGTAAAAGGTGGAAAAAGAGAAAGGTAGAAAAAAGAAAAGGCGACTCGCTAGGATCTCGCAATCCTATGCCTACGTATTCTCAAGATGAACTTGAGAAATCAGAGCGATCGTAGTTCCCCTCAATGGGGGTGAAGAACTCTTGACTGTGGTCAAGGTTCCAAGGGAAAGTAGGATCTGACAGCAAGACACCTACGTGGAGTGCGGCGACTCCAAACCTAAGGCTAGGTTAAGAAGGAATGCAAGTCTCGATTGCGCGGCGGCGATGAGATAAGGGGATGATGGACAGGCTATGACATGGCAGTCAGCGGGACGACCCTTTGGAATGAGACAAACAGATAAACCACGAGAAAACGGACATCAAGAATTAGGAACTAATAACAGTCAAGAGCAAAAAGAATTAAACTCAAAGATTGAACATTAGGAATTAGTTAAAGTGAAAATGAGGGTAGTCAAGATTAAATTAGAAATAAAATAAAGTTTAAACAAACCAAAACCTAATTAAAACTAAAAAAGATTAAAATCTAATTAAAAGTTAAATGAGTAAAAACTAATTAAAAAAACTAATTCACTAATTCTAATAAAAAACTAGTTAACTAATTCTCAAAATTAATAACTAAGTCTAATAAAAACCTATTTAACTAAATGCTAATAAAAATAATTAACTAAAATACTAAAATATAATAAAAACTAAACCATTAAATTTCAATAAGACTAAAATCTAATTATTCTTAACTAAACCAGAATTTAATTAAAAAAACTACATAACTAATTATACTAAAATTCAATTAAAACTAATGATAAATTAATTCTAGAAATAAAGACTAATTATCTAAGTTAGACTAAAATCTAATAAACTACAAAAATATAAAAATCTAAAAAAAGAAATAAGCTAAATATTAAGAAACCTAATAATCTTAATAAACAGAAATCTTAAAGCAAAAAGGTCATGGGCCAGCATAGCAATGTTGAAGACAACAAGTGGGAAGCATGGGTCGCTGGTAGTTGGGGAAACGTGGGTCGGGTTATGAAGACCTGGTCTGCATCAACATTGAAAAGAAAAAGAAAAACCTAAAAATAAAGGGGAAACGGCTGAAATAAGTACATGATCAAAAACTGTCTTCCTCTTTCCTTTCCAAAACATGACTATCTTCACCTCAAACCCATCAGTCTCAAACACGTTCCAGCTTTCTCACAAACGAGATCCAACTTCTTCTCCTTCAATCGCCAATGATTCTCGTTCGCACTTTGTTCAAGCCCTTCTCAAAAGAAAAAGCCATCGCGTCCGCAACGGTCCTTATTCTGAGCCACGAATCGTGACCAAAATTGATCGTACGGGAAACCAACAGGTCAGAGCCCTAACGCGAAGGTTTGACTCCCTACTCAGCACTATACAAAGCAATATCAAGATTTATGGTGAAAACGGAATACCTGCGAGGAGGGCGTTTGAAATCGATTTGCATCCAAGTAAGTCTCTTGTCTTCCACGCGTTTCTCTTTCCGTCCCTCTCCGCCTCTGTTTCAGTTATTGTATGTTGTGATTAAATAGGAAGAAGGCGGAAGTTCAAGGGTGGAAGAAAGCTAAGTTATGATAGCGCTGGGATGTTATTTTGGGTAGTGAGTGGAGGTCGTTAGGGTGGTCTTGTGAAGGAAGGATGTTCTTCTGTGAGAGAGGTGCAATGGTGCAGTGGATGTGTATTAATGGTGGTGATGGGAAAGTTTATGTTGAAGAGTGTTGTTGTGTAGCTGAGATTTTGGAGGCTATGGAACTCTGTTTGATGATGATTTGGTGGCTGACTTTGGTTTTGTGGATATAGGTGGTGGTGAGTTTGATTGGAGAAAGGAGAAGAGGAAGGTTGGGATTGCTAATGGTTTATGGTGGATACTGTGTTGTGTTTGTTTAATGGTGAAGAGGGAAGGATGGAAAGAGGACTGAAGGTCGTGTGTGGTTTGGAAAAACCAGGTTGTTTTTCTCTTTAAATTTCTCTCTGGTTTTTCTTTTGCTAGTCTCCTCCTTTTAAAACTCAAAACAAACTTGTTAATTAAGTTTTCAAGTTTATAAATTTGTCTTGTACTATTGTATCACCGTTTTCATGGCAGATTGTGCAGTTGTTATTGATGTGTTGTTGTCCTTGCAGTCTTGGCTTTGGCAAGATGCGTTCTGATGGAGTATGGCAGAAGGATGTGCAGGGAGATTTTGCAGGGCTTGGTCAAAGAATTTGGCATAGTGGTACGGTTTAGCTTAGGGAAGAGAAGTAGAATCCATTTTAGTGCAAACTCTGCGTTTTGGCAGCAGATCAAGTTTTTTGGCATTTGGTTTCTATGATCAAATGGTGTAGGTCTTGCAGAGGTTTTGTATTGATGTGGGGCGTGGTTCAACGTCCCTTTCTCTCTTTTTTTTAAGAAATTAAAAAGATAAAATTAATAAAAAAACTAAACCTAAATTATAATTAAAATTAAAATAGAATTAAAATCAAACTAAGCCAAATTAATAAATCTAATTAAATTAAATCAAATTAAAATTAAAAGTAAACTAAATTAAAATTAATCTAATTAACTAAACTAAGATTAAAATTAAAATTAAACTAAGTCAAATTGATAAAGATTAAACTAGGAAAAATAAATTAAGACTAAAATTAAGCTAAATTAAAGTTAAACTTAAAATAAAAATGAAAGCCAAACTAAAGTTAAAATTAAACTAAGTTAAAAAATAAAAATAAACTAGATTAAATATAAAAAAGAAAAAAAAGCGAAATTGAAATTAATACTAAATCAATTCTAAATAACTCTAAGATAATTATTTAACTAAATATAAAAATAAAAATAATTAAAATAAAAACGACATTAATAATTAATGAGATGTTTAACTAAAAATGCGAATAAAGCTGACCTAAAATGATATGTAAAAGATCAGAATATCTGAGGGTAAAATTTGGGGTACAACAGTTGCCCCTATTTAAATAATTTCACCGGATGACATGAGGGATAGAAATCCTCGAGAGATCATGGTGAAAGGTATTTAAATATAGATAACCGAAAATTTTGCCCTCAGATGCACCGACATGCAATGATATGGACAAAAGAAAGATAAACAAATGCTGACATGCTATGAACTCTAATATGATGAAAATGATAGGATGATAAATGTAAAATGCAGACAAAAACGAAAGCAGACAGGGCCAAAGCCCACACAATGAGCAATCACTCACTAGGGGTGACAGCAACACTGGGGAAATCTAAAGTAAACTGGGGAATAATCTAAGGTGATGAAGCAACTGGTTCAGGCGTGACCTGCTGACACTTAAGAAAGAAAAGCTGACACAAGATCCTCACTAGAAGTAGAACCGGAAAGACGGTCTCCACTGGGGAATCAAAAAACAAAGACTCAATCTGGAAGAACATCAGAAAGAGAAAGGCACATCCGAGAAGACATCAGATGCAAAGAAACCAGTCATCCAATAATGGCTTTGAATGAAAGGTAAACTCACAATATCTGAGAAGGCATCAGATGAAAGTGAACAAGATAAGGATCCAAGACAGCATTGGATAAAGAAACCAAAGTATTCAATGACAGCATTGAATGAATGGTATAAATCACGATATCTGAGACGACATCAGATAGACGCGAGAAAGGTAAAGATCCAAGACAGCATTGGATAAAGAAACCAAAGTATTCAAGGCAGCATTGAATGAATGGTATAAATCACGATATCTGAGACGACATCAGATAGACGCGAGAAAGGTAAGGATCCAAGACAACATTGGATAAAGAAGACAAAGTATTCAAGACAGCATTGAATGAATGGTATAAATCACGATATCTGAGACGACATCAGATAGACGCGAGAAAGGTAAGGATCCAAGACAGCATTGGATAAAGAAACCGAAGTATTCAAGACAGCATTGAATGAATGGTATAAATCACGATATCTGAGACGGCATCAGATAGACGCGAGAAAGGTAAGGATCCAAGACAGCATTGGATAAAGAAACCAAAGTATTCAAGACAATATTGAATGAATGGTATAAATCACGATATCTGAGACGGCATCAGATAGACGCGAGAAAGGTAAGGATCCAAGACAACATTGGATAAAGAAACCAAAGTATTCAAGACAGCATTGAATGAATGGTATAAATCACGATATCTGAGACAGCATCAGATAGACGCAAGAAAGGTAAGGATCCAAGACAGCATTGGATAAAGAAACCAAAGTATTCAAGACAGCATTGAATGAATGGTATAGATCACGATATCTAAGACGGCATCAGATAGACGTGAGAAAGGTAAGGATCCAAGACAGCATTGGATAAAGAATCACAAAATCCAAGAAAGCATTGGATGAATGTGAGCAAAGATATACTCAAGAAAGCATTGGATAAAAAGAATCACAGTATCCAAGACAACATTGAATAACTGTGAACAAGGAGATACCCAAGAAAGCATTGGATAAAAAGAATCACAGTATCCAAGACAGCATTGAATAACTGTGAACAAGGAGATACCCAAGAAAGCATTGGATACAAAGAAATAACAACGTCCAAGACAACATTGAACAAAGAAATACCCAAGAAAGCATTGGATACAAGGAAAGAACTTTCAAGAATGGCACTGAAAGATATCCAAGCAAATTTGATGGGGATTACAGAAGAGAGGCAAAACTTCCAGGAATAGCACTGGGAGAAACAAGAGGAATAAGATATCCAAGAATGGCACTGGAGAGAAAAAGAGACAGACATCCAGGAATGGCACTGGAGTGAAGGAATGTAAAGATCCAGGAATAACACTGGAATGAAAGGATAGGTAACGTTTTGGTAGGCACCAAGTAAGTTGGACTTTGACCACATGGTAAGACGCGGATAACGACACGACCTCGGGAGAAATGCAAATGAGGATGAAACACTCATGATATGCATATGTACATGAGTTATGCGGATGATATATGATCAAATGCAAATGCAAATACAGATGCTGACGACACAGCACGACTCTTTGGGAAGACGAGACTGGAAGACTGATTCCTCTACACGGAGATCACTGCCATTCTGCTTGGGAACTAGAGATGCTATTGCTGAACATATCTCTGCCACACTGGTAAATTGTATCCAAATTAATGATCCTTGTAGGAAGGATAAAGCGTTGCTTGGGGATTCTTCAGGTAAACTGCCCTAGACTAGCTGATTATTGTAGATGAGCTAATCATTGCTTCAGCTTGATTGATTATGGAAATGACTGTTTCACGGCACACTTGAAAAGCTTGCCCCAGTCCGGGTCTTGAAAGATGATTATTTTACTGTACACTGGGAAAGCTTGCCCCAGCCTGAGTCTTGCAAAATCTTCTGTATAAACCAATTCTAAGAAGTCGCCATTAACCACAAATCTTGAACTGATTCTCAACAGGATATGGAAGGAACTTGCCCCTGATTGGATCACTGACCAAGTTTCTCAAATGGTTGAAAATTCCTTAAGAAGAAAGCTAGTTTGCAAACAAAAGTACTTGTACAAACATGGTAAATGCAAAGTTCATGCAACTTTTGAAATCAATCACTTTTGAAAGAGGCAAAGTATATGAGTCATTAGTCAGAACACGGTGGTTCAAGGCATTTAAAAGCGAAAGGTAAAGCACAAGGCATGATGCCAAAACAAATGATCTGCAAAGATCTTTGGAGTCAGTTTACGCAACCTTGCTGTAGTATGCTTTCAAAATAACCTTGCTCCAGTTAGGTCTTTTGAGGGTTATAACGTGGTCTGGTTCACGGTTTATGAAACAAAGGATAAAAGCTCAAAGTTTATTTGTGCCCACCCAATCTTCGTGATGTTCTCCAGTCCTATGCTCAGTTAACTCATCTTATGCAGTCAGGCTCCCATAGGTTAGGAATTGCACTGATGGTAGTAATGATGGTTCAGAAGTAAAGGGACTTTGAAATGGCAGTCATTGCTTCTCACAACATTTTGTTGTTTTTTGGTGAGGACCTCAGTCAACTCGTTTTATCTTTGAGGATTTTGGGTAACCTCTTGAATGATTTTTGTTATCCCTAACTTTTGCCTGAACTGTGTCATTTGAGCTTACAGCCAGCGGGATGCCCCAATTTTTGCCTAAGTCTTCTTCATAGGTTTTGACTTAGCGGGCTTTTATTTTGATTTTTTTTCTTTCTCTTTTTTTTTAGTGACTGCCTGGCTTAATGATTACAGTGAACCCTCATTGGCGTTTGACTTGAAAGACATCTTCGACACTTGCTTGCTGTGTGTGAAGGAACATTTGTGCACTTTGTCGAAAGGCGTCTTGAATTCTACTCTTGTATTTGAATGCACAATCAAGTTAACATGAGAACTACCCTGCCCCAGGTTAAGATTGTGGGTTTTATTTGTAAAGAAAAGAAACTCCTACTTCAAGGCTCAAAGGGGTTGACGAGGGGTTATCTTCCTTATTTCTCCAGTGTTTAGGGATTGAAACAATGCCTTACATCATCAGCAAAGTTTTGATTTGAAAGCATACCAACAGCAATTATGGGTATAACGTTTTCATCATCCTCCCTCCAATCTTTGCATAATCAAAAAGAAAATGGAAAAGAGATAAAGTATTTATTGAAAAAGAAAGCATGGAGATGTAAATAGCAAACACAAATGAATTGAATCAAAAAGTTGCAATGCTCATTTCATTAATTGAGAAAGTACAAACATAGTTGAAAGCAAACAGCTATTACAAAATAAAGAAAGTGCAAACAACAAGAAACAAAGGCCTAGTGACTAATCAATACAAGGATGAGTTGTCCTGTCTGAAACACTGGCTTTTAGGAGGATAATCTACTGAAGTCGACTTAAGTTTCACTTGGCGTGCCCTGGCAGAGGGTTGTTCTGAACGTTAGGGTTGTCTTTAAAGAAGAGGATTTTGTTTCTCATTAGTTCTTGTACTCTAGCCTTCAACATAAAGCAACCTTCCAAATTATGGTCTGCACCACCTTGATGGTATTCACAATGAAGATCAGCCCTATAGCCGGCTGGAAGAGGATTTGGAGGAGGTGGCATAGGCCTTGTGGTAATCAAACCTTGCTCAACCAGACAGGGATACAGTTCAGTGTACTTCATTGGAATAAGATCAAATTGATTCCTATTACGGTACTGATTTTGTCCAACCGTTGGACGTTGAGGAGCTTGAGTTGGTCATGGAGTAACAACCACGGGAGTAACAGCAGCAACGGTAGGGTGAACAACATACTGAGGTTGAGGACGAGGCCTTTTCACTTCAAACATTACAGCGTTGGTCTGATTTTCCTTCTTCTTCTGAAAGTTCCCGTAGGATTTCTTCACAGCTTTGGAAGATTCAGCAGCCTTTAACACTTTTCCGTTCTTAAGACCTTCCTCGAGTCTTTGGCCGATGGTAACCAAATCAGTGAAGTTGGAGGAAACACTTCCAATCATCTTCTCCCAATAGAATGGGGACAAGGTATCCATGAACATTCTAGTCAATTCCTTTTCGACCAAGGGAGGTTCAACCTGGGAAGCCAACTCTCTCCAGCGCTGAGCGTACTCCTTAAAAGATTCCTTATCATTCTGAGACATGTTTTGCAGCTGACGGCGATCAGGAGCCATGTCGAGGTTATACTTGTACTGCTTCATGAAGGCATTTGTGAGGTCTTGGAAGCTATGGATAGAGTTTTACTCGAGACCCATGTACCATTTGAGTGATGCTCCACTCAAGCTGTCTTGAAAACAGTGGATAAGCAACTTCTGATTCTTGGCATGAGCAGTCATCCTGCGAAGATACATGACCAAATGAGCTCTTGGGCAAGAGTGACCCTTGTACTTCACAAAATCAGGAGTTATGAACTTAGCAGGTATAACAAGGTCTGATACTAAGCACATATTGTCTGCATCCACATTAAAGAAATCAGTACCCTCAACGGCTTTGAGTCTCTTCTCTATGCTCTAAAACTGCTCTCGGACAACTTCAGGTTCAACAAAGTCTTCACGGTCTTCACCTTGAGCACTGGCAGCATTGTACTCATATAGGGGATTCTCAAAGGGAGCTCGAACAGTCTGTGGAACAGCATGGACCACAGGTCTGGGCTCGGCGAAAATAGGAGCTTGAAACACTGGACTAGCAGTCTGACCAATCATAGCAGTAGATGCAAGAGGTGGAGAATAGTTGTGTGGCAAACCAAACTCTGGCCAAGTTAAAGGTGGCATCTGAACTAGTGGAGGATCAGCGCTTGAAACTTCCTGGATGACAGTCCTTTGGGGTGGCTCTCCCCTAGCAATCAAAACTTGGAGCATCTCAGTGAGTTTAGTCATGCTCGACTTAAGGTCATCGATTTCCATTCGGACCTCAGCATTGTGTGCCTCTTGCTCTGACATCTTGCATCTGTAATTAGCTCTAGTCCGGTACTTGTGTTGAGGAATCAGCTTGATGACTCATAGATGACACTGGAAGATAGAGACCACTGGAAATGAGTAGCTGGGTAAACAGATGCATGTAATGAGTCATGCAAAGATGCAAATGATATGCAATGCAATGCAAACAGGAAGCGAAACACATGCAACATGATCAAAGGTTTGAGATCACGGCATGGAGTCTGGGTAAAGAACCAAACCAAGGGCGTGTACTAGGGTTCTTGTATCTGCAGAGCAAGGTTCTAAAGAGTTCCCAGAGTCGACAACCCATCTTTTGGATTTTAAGGATTTCCTAGATGACTTGGTAATCAATAAAATTCTCAAGAGGATCTCGTCTGAGTGTAGTATCGCGTGACAACCAATTCAGAAATAGACTCCATCATGGTCACCGCACTACATCCTAAGAGGCTTAGTGGGGTTTGGTAACTACGGTTCTTAATATCATGGGCTCCTAGGTTGAGAGTAGTAACGTTTTCATGAACGGATTCGTTCAACATTACTAAACTCTCAAGAGGGCCTCAACTGAGTAATGGTGTCTCAATTCAACTTTTCAGGATTCGACTCCCTCAAAGACTCCTTGAATACCATCGTCCTATAATAAGTGCGCTCAAGTCCGGGTTAGGACTTATCTCACCACTCAAAAGTAGCAACCCTGCATACAGAAAACCTAAGCACAACAGGTATATATACAGATATAAATATACAAATGTACAAGCAAGAAAACATATAAATAACACAAATACAAACAAGATAGGCTTAACCCTCTTAGGGGGGATTCCCCAGTGAAGTCGCCATTTCTGTTGCTGTGAGAATCGGATATCAAGCTATTAATTAACTTGCATCACAAAACATGAAATTCACCACCGAGCTTTGATTTATCCAAAGGAAAGGGTAAAGAACGAAAACCCTAAAAAGAGAATCTAGGTTCGGGGGTTGGTTATACTAAGGGAAGGTATTAGCACCCTAAGTATTCGTAGTACTCTAGGGGAACCTCTTGTTAGTATTTGTGTTATATTATGTTTGCTTGCTAAAGGAACTGTGCTAAGGTAAAGACCTATGGGTATATACACTAAGTATGCTCGCCAAGACGTCGCATCTTGTGCCTACGTATCCTGACGGAAATGGAATCAGAGCATTCGTAGTTCCCCTCAATGGGGTAAACAGGGTGTAAAAGAAAATGGGGAATCTGAGAAGGCATCAGATGTAAAGGTAAAAAAAGTTGGAATCCGAGAAGGCATCGGATGGAGGTAAAAGGTGGAAAAAGAGAAAGGTAGAAAAAAGAAAAGGTGGCTCGCTAGGATCTCGCAATCATATGCCTACGTATTCTCAAGATGAACTTGAGAAATCAGAGCAATCGTAGTTCCCCTCAATGGGGGTGAAGAACTCTTTACTGTGGTCAAGGTTCCAAGGGAAAGTAGGGTCTGACAGCAAGACACCTACGTGGAGTGCGGCGACTCCAAACCTAAGGCTAGGTTAAGAAGGAATGCAAGTTTCGATCGCGCGGCGGCGATGAGATAAGGGAATGATGGACAGGCTATGACATGGCAGTCAGCGGGACGACCCTTTGGAATGAGACAAACAGATAAACCACGAGAAAACGGGCATCAAGAATTAGGAACTAATCACAGTCAAGAGCAAAAAGAATTAAACTCAAAGATTGAACATCAGGAATTAGTTAAAGTGAAAATGAGGGTAGTCAAGATCAAATTAGAAATTAAATAAAGTTTAAACAAACCAAAACCTAATTAAAACTAAAAAAGATTAAAATATAATTAAAAGTTAAATGAGTAAAAACTAATTAAAAAAACTAATTCACTAATTCTAATAAAAAACTAGTTAACTAATTCTCAAAATTAATAACTAAGTGTAATAAAAACCTATTTAACTAAATGCTAATAAAAATAATTAACTAAAATACTAAAATCTAATAAAAACTAAACCATTAAATTTCAATAAGACTAAAATCTAATTATTCTTAACTAAACCAGAATTTAATTAAAAAAACTACATAACTAATTCTACTAAAATTCAATTAAAACTAATGATAAATTAATTCTAGAAATAAAGACTAATTATCTAAGTTAGACTAAAATCTAATAAACTACAAAAATATAAAAATCTAAAAAAAGAAATAAGCTAAATATTAAGAAACCTAATAATCTTAATAAACAGAAATTTTAAAGCAAAAAGGTCATGGGCCAGCATAGCAATGTTGAAGACAACAAGTGGGAAGCATGGGCCGCTGGTAGTTGGGGAAACGTGGGTCGGGTTATGAAGACCTGGTATGCATCAACATTGAAAAGAAAAAGAAAAACCTAAAAACAAAGGGGAAACGGCTGAAATAAGTACATGATCAAAAACTGTCTTCCTCTTTCCTTTCCAAAACATGACTATCTTCACCTCAAACCCATCAGTCTCAAACACGTTCCATCTTTCTCACAAACGAGATCCAACTTCTTCTCCTTCAATCGCCAATGATTCTCGTTCGCACTTTGTTCAAGCCCTTCTCAAAAGAAAAAGCCATCGCGTCCGCAACGGTCCTTATTCTGAGCCACGAATCGTGACCAAAATTGATCGTACGGGAAACCAACAGGTCGGAGCCCTAACGCGAAGGTTTGACTCCCTACTCAGCACTATACAAAGCAATATCAAGATTTATGGTGAAAACGGAATACCTGCGAGGAGGGCGTTCGAAATCGATTTGCATCCAAGTAAGTCTCTTGTCTTCCACGCGTTTCTCTTTCCGTCCCTCTCCGCCTCTGTTTCAGTTATTGTATGTTGTGATTAAATAGGAAGAAGGCGGAAGTTCAAGGGTGGAAGAAAGCTAAGTTATGATAGCGCTGGGATGTTATTTTGGGTAGTGAGTGGAGGTCGTTAGGGTGGTCTTGTGAAGGAAGGATGTTCTTCTGTGAGAGAGGTGCAATGGTGCAGTGGATGTGTATTAATGGTGGTGATGGGAAAGTTTATGTTGAAGAGTGTTGTTGTGTAGCTGAGATTTTGGAGGCTATGGAACTTTGTTTGATGATGATTTGGTGGCTGACTTTGGTTTTGTGGATATAGGTGGTGGTGAGTTTGATTGGAGAAAGGAGAAGAGGAAGGTTGGGATTGCTAATGGTTTATGGTGGATACTGTGTTGTGTTTGTTTAATGGTGAAGAGGGAAGGATGGAAAGAGGACTGAAGGTCGTGTGTGGTTTGGAAAATCCAGGTTGTTTTTCTCTTTAAATTTCTCTCTGGTTTTTCTTTTGCTACTCTCCTCCTTTTAAAACTCAAAACAAACTTGTTAATTAAGTTTTCAAGTTTATAAATTTGTCTTGTACTATTGTATCATCGTTTTTGTAACGCCCCAGTTTTTGTCAGTTTTATTTAATCGAGTCTATTTGATTATTTGATTATTATATTATTTTGTTTTGGACTTTTATTTGAAAATATATTATTTTTCATCGTTGTTTATGTCTTATCGCATTTTGAGAGCGTTTGGGAGATATTTGAGCTGAGGGGTATTTTGGTCTTTTGCTTGGGTAAGTTTTATGTTTTTATATAAATAGAAAGAAATAGAGAGAAAATGAGAGAAAGAAGAAAAAAAGAAAGAAGAGAAAGTGAAAAGAAGAGGAAGAGAAGAAAAAGAGGGAGAAGAGGAAAATCATCAAAATCAATGCTTGGACTTCGATTAATCGGGTAAGGGTGAGAAGTTTCAATTATATCTTGCTTGTATATGTATATGTGTGTGATTGTGTGAATGTTTTCTTGTTTTTCCATAGTTTTCCAATTCTAGGTTGAAATGAGAAAAATGATTAGTAATCGATGTTTTCACGGACGAAAGTCGGAATAAATCGCGGAGTAGAGTCGTGTGATGTTGGGTCTTGATTTAGTGTGATCGTTTGATTGAATCGAGTTGAATTTGTAACTGTTGAGTTTTTGATATATATTGATGTTTTTGTGCAAATTTATGTTGTGATCGAGTAAAAGTGTTTGGATATGTCTGGTAACATTGGTATAGGTTGATATTTAATCGGGTAAGGATAGGAATTAATCGGGAATGGTTATTTTCGTGTTTTCGAGTGGTTTTGAGCAAGTTTGGAGTTGAGTAAATTGATAAAACTATGTTTCAAAATATTTCAAAAATGGAAAATGTGTTAGATGGCTTTTTAATAGTGAAAATATTGTAGTATGTTGAATTCTGAGACCGCAGCTTTTTACGGAATCGAAATCGGAGGTCCGGAAGTCATTTAACAATCGAAAACTGAGTTTTTATCAAATTCTGCGCAGTATGCATCGACCTAAAGTGCTTTGCGTCGACCTATGGACTCGACCTGAGCATACTCGCAAGTGATGAAAATTTTCCAAAATGTCCGGTTTTGTTTTCTTCATAACTTTTGAACCGTAAGTCCGTTTTGACCCCCGTTTGAAGCGTCGGAAAGCTAATGAAATATTCTTTCTATTAAAAATGGTTTGGAGGGTAAAAGATGATTTAATTAATTCGTGTTTTTGAAAAATAGTCGGGTTGTCGGGTTTTTATCGCGTTAATTGTGTGCGATTGATGTGTTATCATGCTATATGCTTTTGTTATGTAACGTGTAGCTTGAGTGCTGTTATATGATGTGAATATACATGATTAAATGTTGTGATGATGGTTTGTGGCCTTATGGCACATATATGCATTGTTTGAATTGTTTTCAATGCATGAATATTGATGATGAGATAATTCATATTGTTGAATTGTGAATGTATAGAATTGATGAGTTGAAATATATGCATGATTATGAATGTATTTATGTGTGTGCATATTAAATGTCATGAGTCATTGTATGCCAAGCATCATGATATGCATTCTTGTGACGTCCTGAGTGATGGATCGATTCCAGAGGGAATCCGCTATAACATCGTGTGCCTTAAAAATAAGATGACCTAAAGCGATCGAATGGATCGTGTGCCTTAAAAATAAGAGGACCTAAAGCGATGGTTATAGACGATCGTGTGCCCATGTAGGGACCTAAAGCGATCGGATTGTGTGCCCATGTGGGGACCTAAAGCGATCGGATTGTGTGCCCATGTGGGGACCTAAAGCAATCCATAAACGTCGTGTGCCCATGTGGGGACCTAAAGCGACGGGGAACATCGTATGCCCGACGGGGAGTTACACTAAGTAACGAGCGATGGTTCCAGCAGAGTTCTTGAGTGAACTAGTGATGAGAAACATTGGAAGTCGGTACCGCATGGCATTTGTATAGAGTCGTTGTGTCGGTCTCTGTGCATTTGCATAAATCATGGATTCATTATGTGTGAGAATTGTGAATGGATGCATTATGTGTGGAAAATCATGAATGGATTGATTATGTGATTATGTGTGGGAAATTGTGAATTGATTGAATATGTGTTGAGATTTATGATTGGATTGGTGAATTGGTGCGCATATGTGGTAAATGCATTGGTTATGGATAATATGTTTTATGTATAGACATATGTTTTGTGGTGATGTGGTGGTGTGGTTCCATGTGTCATAACTTTGGTGTGCATTATGTGTGAATATGTTATTATGTGGGCATAATTGATATATGCTATGTGTTCGGATTGTCAGAAATATGTTATGCATCTGTGGCTTGCTATATGTATTGGTATGTGATGCGTGAGGTGAGAATAACTGTGTATGTGGTTTTCATGTGTGTTTGCATATTATTATGCAATCTTGACTTAGTTGTTATTTCTCACCCTTCTGCTGTTTTATAATGCTCTATGAGGCATTGCAGATTAGAGTTGCTGGAGGTCTATTTGTGAAGATTAGTCCTCCGTTCTGTTGTCGGTCTTGATGTCTGCTCTGATACGTAGCACGGGAGTCGGGGAACGATTATGTATATATATGTAAACATTTGTTGAATGTATTTGGTAGTACTTTTGTATATATAGTAGAGGTTCTAAAATGATTTATTTTGTAAAACAAGTCAGTTATGGATCTTTCCGCTTTATTCCATAATTGACCTTTCCTTTTGTTGGAAAAAGTTTCCCTTGAGGGTATTCTATTTTGTGCTATGTATCAAAAATATTAAGCAGGGATTGTATTTTATTTCTTTAAGTGTGGCATCCCTGTTTCTGTCGGAAAAATAAATTTTTATTCACTCTGATTTATTTATGTATTATTTATTCGCGATGGGAATTAGGGTGTTACAGTTTTCATGGCAGATTGTGCAGCTGTTATTGATGTGTTGTTGTCCTTGCAGTCTTGGCTTTGGCAAGATGCGTTCTGATGGAGTATGGCAGAAGGATGTGCAAGGAGATTTTGCAGGGATTGGTCAAAGAATTTGGCATAGTGGTACGGTTTAGCTTAGGGAGGAGAAGTAGAATCCATTTTAGTGCAAACTCTGCGTTTTGGCAGCAGATCAAGTTTTTTGACATTTGGTTTCTATGATCAAAAGGTGTAGGTCTTGCAGAGGTTTTGTATTGATGTGGGGCGTGGTTCAACGTCCCTTTCTCTCTTTTTTTAAGAAATTAAAAAGATAAAATTAATAAAAAAACTAAACCTAAATTATAATTAAAATTAAAATAGAATTAAAATCAAACTAAGCCAAATTAATAAATCTAATTAAATTAAATCAAATTAAAATTAAAAGTAAACTAAATTAAAATTAATCTAATTAACTAAACTAAGATTAAAATTAAAATTAAACTAAGTCAAATTGATAAAGATTAAACTAGGAAAAATAAATTAAGACTAAAATTAAGCTAAATTAAAATTAAGCTAAATTAAAGTTAAACTTAAAATAAAAATGAAAGCCAAACTAAAGTTAAAATTAAACTAAGTTAAAAAATAAAAATAAACTAGATTAAATATAAAAAAAAAAAAAGAGAAATTGAAATTAATACTAAATCAATTCTAAATAACTCTAAGATAATTATTTAACTAAATATAAAAATAAAAATAATTAAAATAAAAACGACATTAATAATTAATGAGATGTTTAACTAAAAATGCGAATAAAGCTGACCTAAAATGATATGTAAAAGATCAGAATATCTGAGGGTAAAATTTGGGGTACAACAGGAAACAATTAACAATATTTACCCTCCACTCTGCTGCTAACAACATAAACTGTAGCATGAACCTCAGGGTGGATCAAGGTAATCAGAAAGAACTGATTCTCAAAAGGCTACAACGCATGAAGGGTCCCAAAGGTCGGAATGGTCGGTGCTAGAGAAACTAATCCTCTACTCTGTGGCTGAGTTGCATATTATTGCACCCCAAAATTTGCCCTCTTGTTCCTAACCCTAACTGGTTTATGCTTCTCATTCATATGCATTATCCACTCGGTCATGACAATCATAATCATGCACCTCATTGAGCTCCTAAGACATGGGATCAAAGGTTTTATGTTGATTTGGGTTTCCCATATTCATAGGTTATTTTATTTGGTTATTATACTCAAGTTTGAAACAAGGTGTTGGACTTTCATCATCATGGACATCCTTTTATCCGAGGTTCACCAAAGCACAACGTCATCTTCTCTGAGTTTTCTCAAGGGTATCAGTTTTTTAGGGTTTCATCAGTGGGCTAACTGGAAAGATTTTGGATTAGGATTTTGGTTTTCATCAACTTCCTAAGTCATTGTTTCATTAGTATGCGCTCAAGGCAAGAAGATTAGGGTTTCTCACATGGGCAAGTGTCGTTTAATTGAGGTTTATTTGAGGTTATCAAGTCAAGTGTGTGTGCAATAATGTTTCTGTTCAGTTGGGTGACATGATCCTGGTCAAGAAAGAGGAGATTGTTTCATTCTCAAGTTGGATTTGGCATGGATCAGTGCCTTATATCTGAAGATCATCAAACTAGGGTTTTGGTGTCAAGTTTAATTCATCTGGTGAAATCAAGTTGCAGAGCCATTAAAGGTCAAGGTAGTTGGTACATTTCAAGTTATTTGCAAGACCTGATTATCTGGTTCCTGTTCTTGTCATTAATTCAAAGGAGTCCAAGCTTACTATTCAGTTCAGGTTATTTCATAGTGGTTTCATTTGTTTGATGTCATTCAAGGTTTCAGTTTCAAGTTTGACTATTATAAAGAGTTCAAGATGTTGAAATTGGTTTCAAGCTTCTCTATTCAAGGCTAATATGGATTGCAAGTTGGATTTAATTTGTTCAAGACAATTTTTTGGTTCAAGTTTTGGTATAAGCATTAGTGAAGGCGTGGAGAAACCATTCCTTACCCATATTCATTCCCATAACCATTTTTATCTGTTTTCCACTTGATATCCATTTCTAAACCACTTCTATTATCCAATTACCTTTTTTTTCAATTTCATTTATTTTCTTATCCACTTTTCATTTTAATTATCCAATTTCTAAATTTCCAATTCAATTCAAATATCCAAATCCATATTTTCATATACATATCCACTTCAATCCAAAAAACCAATTTGCTAGACATCACATAAATTTCTATTTTAAACACCAAAGTCCATTACAAGTTCCAAAAGCCTATTATGCATCTACAAAATTCAGCATTTACAACAAAAGGCCCATTTACAAGTCAAGAAAATTATAAATAAATAAAAGGAAAAGTACAAGTTCAACAAAAGAGAAAAGTGACATCCTTAGTGTCTCAATTGCGAAAAATAACCGGCAGAAAAAACAGAAGAGTCGCCACCGAATGTTATTTATCCTGACGGGGGAAACGAAACAATCGAAGAAAACCTTAAAAAAAAGGGAAATACATGGTCATCGCAATCATAGTCCGGGTTCGGGATTCGGTTACGCGAAAGGAAGGTATTAGCACCCCCTCGCGTCCGTTGTACTTAATGGGATCCACGCTTTTTGTCTAATCAATGGGTGTGTTATCTAAAGCCTACTGCTAAACGGAAACAGAAAGAGAAAAACAAAAGGAGACTCGATAGTACCTCGCCGTCTTAGGCCTACGTATTCCCTCGTGAAATAGGAAAGTCAGAGTCAACGTAGTTCGGAAGACTACGGGTGAATCGGGGGAAGGTTTCTCGCCAAGACATCGTCGTCTTATGCCTACGTATCCTCAATCGGACGAGAGAGAGGAAGTCAGAGCATTCGTAGTTCGACCTATGAAACCACATATTGGTTAAGCATTTTTTATGAGTGACGTTAAGTTCGCGTTCCAGCAGTTAGGGTCGATGCCTATTTGCGGTAGAACGGAAATAGCGTGCTCTTTTCTGAAAATTATTTGAGACCCATCCCGAAGGATAAAAAGATTTGCATTTGGTTTGTGTTTTTTAGACAGAAGTGAATTAAGTCAGTTTGGAACTCGTATTGCACTAAAGTCTATGACATAGGAGCAAATGCATCGCATGGTCGCCCCCAAACGAAACATATGCTAAACACTCAAGAAAAGTGAAGGGAGACCCCTCACTCCCCATTTCCCATGTACTTAAGGCTCGTGGTGCACAATACTCGTTGTATTTATTAAGTGTTTTGATTTTGTTTTTGAGATGAGAAGAGAAAGGACTCAAAGGTTGAAAAGAAAACAACTAGGGGAAACTGGATCCTAATATTGTCATGCACAATGTTCCTACAATTGAGATAGAAGGGAATTCTACCTAGTGTTAGCATGCAAAGAGATAAACCTAAGGTTAAGGTTTAAAAGGGACTATCCTAATTATTATCATGCAAAGGATTGAAAGCCTAATGTCTCTCCTACCTCTAACTTAATCAGAAATTAAGTTGAGCTTGGGACCCTAAGGGATCATGTGAGCAAACACAAGTAAATATTATACTAATCAATCACCAACAAAAGCAAACTCAAGACTTAAACAAGTCTCAAGGCTCAAAAGAAAAGAAAGAAGAGAGAGATGAAGGAGAAGATGCAACACAAAAATAGTCAACCAAGGAGGTTCAAACAAGTTGACATAAGCACCAAACAATGCAAGCATCATGTTCAATCATTCAAGAAAATCACCAACACCAAGTGCACACACTTCAAACCAAACTCCAAGAATGCAAGTCAAAACAATTAGGCAAAATAATGCACTAATGAACACACAAGTGACTTAAAACCAAACAAGAAGTATTATCAACAATCAAACAAATTGAAGTGAAGTCAAATGATATGAGAACCAAGATAGTGAAGTAGCTAAGTCACATTGCATTCAACTCATGTTTATGATCGAAGAATGAGCAAAAAGATCAAGGCATGTATCTTAACAACATTCAATCATTTGTCAACAAATAGCTCATATAAAACACACCTCAAAAGAACAAACATGTGGGTTTAGGGTAAGGAATCCAAGTATGGCATAAGCATGATCATGTATATCAATCCAACCATCAACTCATGGATAGCAATAAGAAACACCAGGGATCAATTTCAAAACATGCATCAAAACTAGGTAATCATTCATTCAAGTCATTCATATAAGAAATAAATGATCATGTGAGACAAGAAGTGAGAAATGATCATATAACGGATATCATATCAAGAGGATCAAAATCTTAAACATTTAATTCAAAGCATACAAGAATCCACAAGCATCCTAGATCATACAAGAAAGCACCTCAAAGAAATAGATCAAGAACATCAAAGGAGCAAGGTCAAAACATTGTCAACTTGGAAATTCGACCACAAATAGGAAAATAATCAAATGAAAGTGAATCCAAAGCTTCAATCAAGTTAAAACAGCATGTGATAACATCAATTAATCATTTCAATCTTCACTTAAGCACAAGTGGTCAAGAGGAAACCAAACTAGGTCAAACATCAAGCATGTTCCATTCAAACTCAAGTCACATATAGGCATCAACCAAAAATAGAAACATGTCTTATAAAAATCCAAATAAATGTTCTAACTCATGTCATAACAACCAAGAACAAGTGTGCAAAATATCTTAATAAGAATGGCACAAATGTATCACCAATTGAACCAAACAATCTCACATAGCAAGCTAATCGAGCAATAATCGAGGACCATTAAAAACCAAATGAAAAACAATCAAGAAATGATCACCAAGTCATAAACATGACACTCAAACAATCCTCATTCACATGTCAAAACATGACAAAAATATTAGGTCAAGAAAGCATAGCAAAGCCATCAAACAATCAAACCA
This sequence comes from Lathyrus tuberosus, assembly GCA_022829125.1. NCBI lineage: Eukaryota > Viridiplantae > Streptophyta > Magnoliopsida > Fabales > Fabaceae > Lathyrus > Lathyrus tuberosus. Next base: position 10,914,956 of record JALAZF010000098.1, on the reverse strand, counting down.
TAATGCAAGGACAAAAGTGTAAAACACCTTCACAAATTAATTCAAAATAAAATGTGAAAATAAATGGAAAAATAAAATAAAAATAATGAAAATTATCACAAGACATCAAATAATCAGAAACATATTTTTATGAATTTTTAAAATGATTTTATCATTTAAAACAAAAATTAAAATGGAAATAAAATAAAGAAGAAAATAAAAAGAGAAATAAAGCCATGGTGGTGCACAAGTAATATCCAGAAACAACTGAATTCCAGTTCATATGCGCATATGGGCTCAAATATAGGAGGTGTGGATAACAAATTTACACAAGCCCAGTCCAACATCAAGTCAGAAACAAACAAATAAAAGTTGTGTGGCATGCCCAGTCAGCCTCATTAATTGAGGTGGCATCCACGCAACACATCACACAGCCAGGATGCAAACACCTTATCTTATTTGAATTTAAAGGAGTGTCGCCAAAGCCACATCATCATCTTCAACCTTCATACGCCGGAGCCCTAGCTCTGGTCTTCTTCTCCGGCCAACCACCGCCGGAGCTCCTCCCAACCACCCAGAATCATACCAAAATACCACCATTCCAACCAGAATTTCATGTAGATCTCAAATCTACCATTATTTTTCACAAACAAGCACGTTATCATGATGAATCGAAGGCATGAAAATTGGCACACATAATCTGAAATTCACCAAAACAACACAACATATGCAAACATTGCCTACCACATGTAGGACTTCAGATGCACTCAGAATGAACCTAAAACAAGCCTATCATGAGAGGAAACAGATCTAGAGTTTTACCTAACAGAGAGAGTCTGTTGCTTCTTCTCAATGAGATCTAGCTCGGGAAAACTATGTGGAAAGCTTGGAAATCACTTGGAGGATGTAGATCAAGGCTTGTCTTGCTCAGAAAATTGTTGGAAAGCTTCACACAACTCTAACCCGATAGTGAAGAAAACTGAGCTTGCAGAGCTTTCAATGGTGAATTCAGAAGCTATTCTTTGCATACAGAAGCTAAATGATGCTTGATAGATGATGATTCAACCCAAGAAAGCTCAAAATCTCTCAGAAAATGGAAGAATCAAAGGTGAGAAAATGGAAGAAAATTTGAGGTTTAGATCTGAGAATGGAGTGAATGGCACCAATTTGGAGTGAAATGAAATTTAGATGGAGTCCTTAGGGTTGGAAAAAGGAAAGGAAACAAGGTTGGAGGCTTGGAGTTTGTTGTTTTGGTTTGGAGTGAAAAAATGTGGAAAAAAAATAAGTGCACATGCTTTGCCATGGGTTATGGTTGATTTGTAGCATTGGAGAGAGGTTTGGAGAGTGGTATGGAGAGTGGAAATTGATCATGAGAGGTGTGTGATCAGAATAGCACGTGAGCATGAGTGCACCATCAAGTTTATGCAAGAAAATTCTTTTCCATTTTGGTGTAAAATGCACATGAAAGGTACATGCACAAAGTGGCTTGGCTTGGCTCATTTTGGTAAAGAAATTGATGGTGTATGATGTGATCAAGATAGTACAAAGAGGCTGCGAAACCATACCAAAACATACCAAGAAAAACAGTTGGAAAACCTTCACTTTCCATGAGCACAACTTGGTGAAAATAGCTCCTCTTGAGACAAATTTGTGATCAATAGAAAGCATGGAGATCAAAAAACAAATTTTGTGTTAACATGATCTTGAGATAATGCTTGGAAGCTAATGGAAAATGGCTTGGAAGATTGATTCTCAAAACTAGTTTATGACACTTAGTGAAAAATTCACTAAGTTACCAAGTTTAGCAACTTGAAAACCTTAAATTGCAAGCATTATAACTTGATGAATTTTCATCCAAATGAAGCAAACTTTGACTCTTTGGAAAGGTGGGACTACAATCTACAACTTTCATATGGAAAAGATTCCAAAATGAAGCTTGGAAGCCACTCAAAAATGAGCTTGAAGATTGGTACAAAAACTGATCCTCAACACTTAGAAAACTTTCTAAGTGTTGGAAAATGAAAGTTTAAAATGTCCAACTTCTAACAATCATAACTTGCTCAAAAATGATCCAATGAAGATGAATTTTATATGGTTGGAAAGCTTAAAATGAACACTACAACTTTCATGTTTGACAAGAAGTGAAATGGAGTCTTGAACATGGAGAAATTTGGCCTTGAAAATAGCTAGTCAACATGAAAACTTTCCCAAAATAGTAAGTTCCTTAAAAACCCTAATTTCCAATTTTGGCAACCTTTCCAAATTCTTGATTTTTTGTGATTCCTTTGTCATTTATTGATCAAATTCCACCTATTGGTCATATTTAACATGACAAACACAAAATTGACCTCAAAAAGTCAGGAGTTGACTTTTTCTCTGCACAGTTGACTTTTCCTAAATTCAACTGATCATCTGAGCCATTGAAGCTTCTCTGGTTAAAATTGATGATCAATCTTCCACCCATAGACACTTTGGGACATATAGAAAACCATGGAATCAAGTCTTACTCCAAGAATTAGAAATAAACTGATTTTATCACAAACCCTAATTTTGGTCCAAAGAGATAGGAGATGGATACACATCTTTAAAACCCTAATTCCCTTGGGTAACTTGGAAATCCCTTGAACAAAGATAATTTGTGTAACAATATGATGATGAGGCTTCAAAATTCTTGCCCATGAGGGTGTCACATACCTAAATACCCTAGCTTGATGACTAAAAGATAGGAAGAGGTGATCCACTTCAAACCTCTTGCCAATTTCAATCATTTGATGAAGTGATGGACATTAGGATGTATTAAGGCATAAGAAGCCTTTGTAGCTTGAGTGATGGTGATATTGAGAGCACCTCTCATTTTATTGCCTTGAAAAAACTTTCCCTATGCATATATGATTGAGTAATATCCCTTGCTTGAACCTCTGAGAAACATACTCTCCTCTTGAGCTAACCACGATACCTTGATCTCATGCTTAGAACCAATGATATGCACAAATGATAATGCAAAATGAAAAGAAATATAAGACAGTTGGATTTAGAAACAAGAGGGAAAATTTTGGGGTGTTACACTTAGTCAACAACACACTGCACGAACCTTGCCCCAATTTTTGCAACAAAAACCTGCACACATAAAAGCACTTCTTAGAAACAATTCCAAACAAGTCACTAGCCTGCATTGTAAAATAACTTCTCATCAACAACAAGACAAAGGGCATGTACTGGAAAACTTAAGAAACACGTTTTGATTGATTTAAAAGAAGAAGTAGAGAAAATCATAAGGGACAAAAATAACAGCAAGAGTGCAAGGTAGCAAATTTCTCTGCAAAAAATTAAAACCTTTCAATACACTTCCATTTTCACTGCGTAAACCTCACAACCAACAACAAATATCACATATACTGCATAAACCCTTCATAATATCTATCACTCTTCTTCTTACAACTTCCTACCAACACACTCATAAGCTGCACCATACTTCCTACCTTCATAACCTTACAAAAAAAACTCACACCAATGTGCATAAAAAATAACTCACTGGTAACAATAAGCAGAGTGGAAAAGAAGAAGTGGAAATAAAGTGAAACCACTCTCACATGGAATAACAACATCATCACCACGCAGAACAACTCAAGAACTGCCCAGAACGATCTGAAACAAACCATCTCCAAACACACCATCGAGTTGCTGCAAGAACCGAGTGATCTTCACATATTCCTCACCTTAAACACTAACTCATTCAACCAACCTCTCACCCTCACTATTCCGCCTCCGACCCCCACTCACAACCACATCTTTGGCTGCAAAACCAACCGGCGGAACCACCCTTACACTCCCCCCGTTTCACCTTCAACAACCATAGCTTCCACCATTCAACAAACAACGAACTATTCCTCCACAACTCCCAAAGAACCCTTCAGAAAAACAACCTACACAACTCAACATAAAAAAAAAATTAAAAATTTTTACACTACCGGTAATTTCAAATTCCCGGTATCGTGTGAAAATTTTTGGGGGTTTTACCGATAATTTTGAAATTCCTGGTAATTTTTACCGGTAATTTTGAAATCCCTGGTAATTTTTACCGGTAATTTCGAAATTATCGATATTTTTCAAAATCTCCGGTCCATCCCCCAAAATTCATAATTTTCAAAAGGATAAATATGGTATTTCGCTACAATTGGGGGGGGTGCCAGGTTTAATTGGGGGGTGGCAGGTAAAATTCTCTTCTTATGGTCTTACCATTAAAACCTCATGACCAAATCCACAGCCCATCATGCGCTAGCCCATCTCTCTTTTTTTGTTTGCCTTTATGCTTATGCTGATCATCACATGTTTAATTTATTTGCTAATAAGTGTTTCTAATAAATTGTTTTTTTCTAAATGCTAATAGGCTGATTGCTAGTAGTCTTAGTTTGAGGTTTAGGTTTTAATTTTTTTTCCTTCTAAATGTTTATATTAGATTTTTTCTTTTATTTGTTTGTTTTAATTTTTAACTTAATTATTGGAATAATTACTTGGGTAATTTTAGAAAATGCCAAAAAATATATATTCATAATTATTAATTATTTTAAATATTTATATTTAATATCGATTAATTAAACCATTAATTAATCCTATTAAATATTTTTATTTAACTTGGTTAATGTTCTTCTTTCAGTTTGGTTCTATTTGTGTTTGGTTCTAATCTTGAATTTTGTTAGATAATTGATGCTAGGGCTTGATTTCATGTTTTGGTTAGTTCGTGGTGATAATTGTGATTAATCCTTGATGTTAGTTGTGATTAGTTATTGAGGCATCCTTGTTGATGAATTTTGCCATGATCTTGATACATGTATCTGATGATTATTCTTGATGCTTGAGCTATGTTTCATTTGATTGTTTGCATGTGTATTCACATATTCCCTTAGGATCTCCTAGTTCAATTTAATTTCTAATTAATATTGGAGTAGGACGGATTTTAGGATCTTAATTCAAGCATGACAACTTTAGATTAGGGTTTCCTTTAACTTCAACTTTAGGTCCATCTCGCATGATCACGTTAGAATAGATTTTCCCTCTTATCTCAACCTTAGGACCACTTTGCATGATAACATTTAGGATTCAGTTCCCGTAGATTTTTCTTTCTTTTGCATCCAAATCTTTTCTTGAATCAAAAAATGGAAAAAATACTTAATAAACACGATGCGTGTAGTACATCACGAGCCTTAAGTACATGGAAAAGATGAGCGGGAGTTTTTTCTTACCTCTTCTTAGAGTGTTTTGTACGCGAGATGCTTGGATCGTTTGTACAAAATATTCGCTCATACTATCATAGACTTTAGTACAATACGCATCTCAAACTCTTCAAAACCCAAACAAAAACACTTCAAAAAATCCAAATCTTTTCATCCTACGAGATTTTCTCTTCAAACCATTTTCAAAAAGGCATGTTATTTCCGTTCTACCGCAATACAGGTAACGCATAAGACTCCACGAGCGAGAGACAAACACCTAACTGCTAGAACACGGATGTTAGCATCGTCCATAAAAAAACACCAATAAATCGTAGTCCTCCGAACTACGATTGCTCTGACTTTCCCATTGCACAAGGGAATACGTAGGCACAGGATTGCGAGATCCTGGCGAGCCCCATTTTTTTTTCCCTTTTCATTCATGCATTCCCTTAGCAAGTAAGCTTTAGATACACACCCTTTGATTAGAAAAAAAAGAATGGATCCTGTTGAGTACAATGGACGCAAGGGGTGCTAATACCTTCCTCTTGCGTAATTAACTCCCGAACCTCGAATTTGGTTGCGAGACCATGTTCTTTCCCTTATGAGGTTTTATCGATGTTTTCCTTTCCCCGTTGGGATAAATAATGTTTGATGGCGACTCTGTGTCTTCGCCGGTTGTTTTTTTGCGTAACGACACATAACCACAATTCGAACGAGATGAAAGAAAAGGGTAAGAGAAGGAATCCTCTTCAAGTATTCACACCAATACTAGAAGACCTTCACATATGACCAACATGCTGGATAAAGTTAAGAAGGAGTCATTACTAGATGATTAATAACTTCTATTTCAAAAGCAATAAAGGGCTGACGAAGAGTCGTAATTGAGAAGGTGCATTAATATAAAGGGATGACACTGTCTCTATACTCGCTACATATCCTTTCATTCTCGTTCGGGGTCAAAACACTTAATGCAAAAATGAACCAACTTCAAGAAAGACCCCGTCAAAATTACCTTCCCTAGTGAAAACAGAAACGGTGGAAGATGAACCCACAAAGATTGCACATTCTTCTGGGACTTATGACCATTATTCTGTGACTTTTTTACCCATAATGCACTAACTTAACGAATGTACGACAGTGAAGTTTCAAAGAGGAATATAACTGATAAACCAAGAAAATGACTTATAGAAAAACAATGATGACTCTTCAAGAACTATACTCTAGCATGCAAAAGGAAGTAGATTATATCAAACATGTCAAATCACTTGCACATAACACTCAAGTGTTCTGATTCCCAAGAGTCGTAATGATGACACCTCCAAAAATATGTTTGAAGTATAAAGCACTAAATGCGTGAATCTCCAAGAAAATGGAACGTCTTCTTTTACTCTTCCAAACGTAAATGCGAGGGTGGTTGACAACCGAGGCTGAAGTAACAAATACTTGCCTTGCTATGCATAGACACAGACTTGGGGGACACAGTTGTGGACCGGCCATAGCGACCTCGGCCGACCATCCTTAAGATATTGCAATCCTTCAAGAATCTTCTCAGCGCCCGAACACACTCCTCCTGATGATCACAAAGGATTTAAATTGCTAATGAATTCAACGACTCTCCACACTTTACTCCTAACAAATAGCGATTTTGTTATTCATTCTCTACTATATAGAGAGAATGCGCCAAATTCAGATAACAAGTTTCAAACTCAATTTCAATGCACTATTCTTCCTCACATACTAACTTAAGCGTTTGAGCGTTAATCCTATATGTCATCTCCCTCTCCACTGTGTTAGAAGCTCGGATTTGCCGCACTCCCGATCTTCACTCTATTTTTTATTCAGAACAACATTATATTAAAAGTGGGGATCAACTTACTTCAAGAATAAATTTTTTTAACTTACTCCAAATTTTAGCCTTTAAATTGAATCTAATCTAATATAATGATTAAATTAATATTTTTACTTAATTAACCATGCTAATTATTGTCATCACCAGTTATAATTTTTGAAATTTTCATGTATAAAAGAATCATGCTATGTAAATATTAGTACTCATTATTTCAAAAGTTGTAAATACTTGATTTTTAACAACAAATCTTTTAAGAACATTACAAATAATCAATAAGGTTTTTTAAAGCCGCATAAAACTTTAAATACTATTATGCGAAATTTTTTGCGCTCAACAATAATCAAATTCATAATATTTTATTTATACATAGATATATTATTGTTCCTACAAGTTCTACCTTTATTTAAATCAATTTTGCTTTTACTCATGCTAAAAAAATTATCTTGTTGATATACAAAAAAATACCAATATCCTTGACTATTCGATTATGCTATATGCTCAATTGATTTATAAATAGCGTTTTTATCATATTTGATTTAAATATTTATTATGTTTAAAAGTATACTTCTAACTATTTTAATATATATTTTTCAAAACAATATTACATTTATAAATATTAATATTTAACATTAATAAAATATTTATGTTTATTAAATGAGTTTAATGGTTGATCGTACCTGGATCAGACAGTATTTGCCCTGGGGTAACCGCTCATAGATCTCCGGAATTAGGGCAGACCGATTCCATTAGGAGTGCGCGGTTACATGAGAACGTGTCCTCGCGGGGAGGAGTATTGCGTGTCGGGGAGAGACGTGTCCTCGCGGGGAGGACTCTTATGTGCAGAAGGAGATGGCTCCTCGCGGGAAGGAGCACCTAAGTGTCGAGGAGGGGCGAGCTCGGAGAGACTTAGCACCTTTGCTCGACGCTCTATGCCGCGTGTGCCCGAACACCGCCGAGGTGTGGCATGTGCCCGACACTGTTGAAGTGGGCATGTACTCGACGTTGGTTGTGATAAGAGGCCTTTGTTGGGCCACCCCAGGACGTGTGGGTTGGGCCTGCTCGATTGAGGAGCAGACCCCGGCCCAGTCCAGAACAGGAGGCCCCCAAGTCGTTGCTCTGAGGTGTCGGAGTAATGACTTAAGGGCCAGCTATGTCGAGGACTTGTCTAGTCGGGGAAAGGATTCTAGACGAGGAGCGGTTGGTCAAACGGGGAGAAATAAATCGATCTGGTCGGGCTGGACTGGCCGCGGATGAGCAACGTCGCGGGGATATGAGAAGTCTGAAGCGGGGCGAATGGAAGACGCGTGTTGGGGAATAAAAAGACGCGCGTGGGAAAGTGTGTGCCACGTGTCACACCTCATCATTCCCTAGGGCGACTACGCTAGGGTAGCGTAATCGATTGCCTAGGAAATCCTCGAGTCCCGTGAGGCCCTTATAAATAGGGGTCATCTCGTCTCATTTGCACTTTCGCTCCCCCTTCGCTCAGATTCCCTCTCTTTCTTCCTTCTCTACTTCGCCACCGTACGCCGCCACCAACCATCGTGCCGGAACCCTACCGGAAGCGTTTTTCAAGTAAGTTTCTCTCTTTTTTCTCCTTTCGTTTGCATTTGTAGGGTGGTTCTATGGTGAACTGATGAAGTTCTTCATGGACATCACGAAATCTCCGGCGAAAACGGCGGGATTTCTTAGTTTCTTGTTGCATATCGCGGGGAAAAGGGATGAATAACTCGGGGACACGAAGAATGTCCCGAGGACACGAGATGAAACTCTCGGGGTCCTCGCCAATATTTCGTCCGTGCGAGGGAATACTCCCAACACGGCATGCCGGTGACCTGAGGATGGTCACAGGGAGGCTCGTCGGTTGCCTCGGGGGCGTGGACGAGCGCGACAGCCTCGAAACCCCGACGCTCCCTCTTCGCCCTTTCACTTGAACAGCGGTGGAGGGGTGAATTTGATACGGATCATCGAATTCACCGTTTCCTTCTGCTTTTTAGGTATATGGAAGCTTTGTCCATTTCCATGGCCGTGGGAACGTTGGACGTCGACGACCAGCCCGACTCTCCAATGGCGCCAATCACTAGTGTCGAGGAACGTCCCCTTGCGGAGTGGGTTAGCGACGAACCGTTAAATATGGCTTCCCAGTTCGTTGATGGTGATGAGGATGATATTTTTTGTACTGTCGAGCATCGGCTGGTGGGTTCGCCGAAGTCGTGGAAGGTGTTCCGTCCCCAAGCACACCATCGCATATGCTCAACCTACCGAGGGATATGGTTCCCTCTTTACGAGTTCATGTTCGACGAGGCGGGGTGGCGTTTGCCTTTCACGGACTTCCAACAAGCAGTGTTCGTCTGGCTGCGCTTGGCGCCTTCGTAGCTTCACCCCAACTCCCTCGCTTTTATCCGAGCCTTCGAGCTCGTCTGTAAATATCTCCAAATCGGGGCAACCGTGCCTCTCTTCCTCCGCATCTTCCACCTCCAGTGACAGGCCTCCGACGGCAGACATGGCTGGGTGTCTTTTAAACAAACGAGCAGTCTCTTCCACACCTACCTGGATTCTGTTCACGACTTTAAATATCGGTATTATACCGTGAGGCCGGTCACGCTTGAAGCTGTGAATTCGGTGTATCGCCGAGTTTCCCGTGAGGTGGACGGGCAGACGGAGGAGGTCCTCGAGCCGAGATTCCCCTTGTTCTGGACGGAAGAACACTTCAAAAAGGGGACGGGCACTTACAAAGTCAGTCCTGGCCGTCTCGATGAGGGGGATCGCCTGGCCTACGAGCGGATAGTTGCTTTCGTCGACGGTTTTAATAAAGCCAAGCTCGTGACGATGGACGGGGAATTCGTCCGGGGAGACGACGGGCAGGTGTTGACGAAACGTCGTTTGATTAATACGAGCCCTCCTCGAGACGTTCTCCGATGAGGATGCTCTCGAGCTGTTAGGTGGTGACCTCCTCTTCGACTTACTTTTTTCCTCGCGTCCTGATTTCCGGTTTACTGACATATTTATTTTCTTTTTGCAGGCAAGATGTCGACTGCTGAGGAGCGTTTCAAAAAGTTGAAGGCTAACCGCATTGCGAAGAAAGAAGGCAAAAGCCGCATCGAGCAGCTCCAAGCGCAGGAATTCGTTCCCACCCCGACAACCGGGGGTTCCTCTGGCTCTCACCAGGATAGTGATTCTCCCAGCCCTCAGAGCTCCCCGAAGAGGTAGCGGGTTGTAAGCACAGTGGAAATCGACCTTACTGAGAACGAGATCCCCCCTGCTGTGAAGTTTGGGCTCCTGCCTTGTCACTCGAGGCCGAATTTCTTCACGGGGAATAATTCCCTATGCGTGGGTGCCCCCGAAGCTCAGGCCATCTTAGGCGTCGACAAGGTTTCTCGGAGAAAGGCGCTGGTGGAGGATGTGTCCGCGGTGATGCGGGTTTGTGCGGCTGCCTTGGTTCTGAACGACGAGGCGTGCTCCGAAGACGAGCTGAACAAGTTGCTAGAGAGTTTCAGGTCCATCTCAGCCGAAATGGAGAAGGTGGGCAAGGAGCTGGCTGACTGCAAAAGCCAGAACCAGGCCCAGGTCGAGCTTCAAGGGAAGTTGGAGGAAAGGTTGAAAAATGCTGAGGAGGAGTGGAAACGTCTCTTGACGAGGGATGTCGAGCTTGAAGAGGAGAGGGATCGTCTCTTGGTGAGGACCACCGAGTTGGAGGAGGTTGTCCGCCCGACTGATGAGGAAACAGAAGAAGACAGGTTACTGACTTCGCGAGCAGAGCTGATAGCGAAGCTAAGGGAAGCCGAGCAAGATAACCTCGTGGCGGCTGACATAGGTTTCAGAAACGCCGTGCAGCAGCTTCAGGTTCTCAACCCCGGCCTCATAACAGAAGGGACTGACCCCGACTACGAGGTGGTCGATGGTCAGATCGTGCAGCCGATGCAGGAGGACGAAGTTGTCGAACAAAAACAGCCCGAGGGGACCGCCGCCGAGTAGGTTTTTCCTTTCTCGTTCTGTTTGGCCTGCGTGCCATTTTTTCTTTGTAATGATTTGTGTCTGGCCTGTGTGCCAGGGGCTTTTGATACCTTTGTAATACCTGTACACTGGGTTTCTGCCCTCTTTAATATATTTTTGTTTATCTGCTAATGTGCTGTTTGTATGTTTTTAATTGTGTGTGATGTTATTGCATTTGCTATACCTTATTTATTTTTGTCTAAGTAAATAGACTTTGGGGGATTTGCTCGACTTTGATAATCCCTGACCGCGTGGAGAGCTGGCCGGGTGGTCGGAGACGTATTCCGACCTTCAAAGAGGCTAAGAACTCGGTCGAGGTCTTAGATTCATGGCGTGAACTTCCCATCGCGAGCTGGGTGTTCTGCCTAATTGGTACGACGACGCAGGATCTCGATCGAGGTGTCCTCGTCGGATCAAAGTGCTCGCGCACACACAACGCAACCCTTGACCATTGTGTTTCATATAGGGGTGTCGCGCTTGTACCTTAGTGCGTCCCCGTGGCCGCGATGCTAGTGTGTCGCGGGCAGTGCTTAACTGTAATATTGTTTTAGCTTTTCAGCGTTCCATGGTCGACCAAGTTCTTCCCCGTGCAGATTTTCTAGGAAGTAGGCTCCTGTCCCCGTTTTCGCGCGGATGCGGTACGGGCCCTCCCAGTTCGCGGCGAGTTTGGCTTCTCGCGAGTCTTTCTGGTTCCTTCGTAGGACGAGGGTGCCTACTGGAAAATCACGTTTGATGACTTTGTCGTTATAACGCAAAGTTATTTTCTGTTTAAGTGAAGCTTCTCGAAGAGAAGCACCCGAACGAGTCTCCTCGACGAAGTCGAGTTCTTCCCGCAGGGCTTCGTTGTTCGCGTCTCCGTCGAGGGGGGCTTCCGTCCTCCTCGAGGGTTCCCTGATCTCCACGGGGATCACCGCTTCCGTTCCGTAGGTTAGACGGAAAGGGGTCTCCCCGGTCGTGGAATGCAGGGTTGTCCGGTAGGCCCAGAGGATGTTGTGTAGCTCCTCGACCCACCGTTGTTTGGCATCGCCTAGTCGACATTTCAATCCTCGGAGGATTACTCTGTTCGCCGCCTCAGCCTATCCGTTCGTTTGAGGGTGCTCGACCAACGTGAAGTGCTGCTTCGTACCTAGTTTAGAGACGAAGTCTTGGAAGTTCCTGTCGGTGAACTGTGTTCCGTTATCGGTGACAATAGCTTGAGGCACGCCGAATCGGGCGAGGATGTTTCTTTTGTAAAAATGCAATATGTTGAAGGCCTTGATTTTGGTCAATGCTTCCGCCTCAATGCACTTCGTGAAGTAGTCCACCCTGACGATGAGGTATTTGTTTTGATACGACCCTTGGACGAAAGGTCCGAGGATATCCATCCCCCACCACGCGAACGGCCACAGGGAGGACAGTGTTTTGAGCTCGTTAGGAGGACCGAGGTGCATGTCCCCGTGTCATTGGCATCTATCGCACTTCTTGACGTGTTCCTTGGCGTCCTGTTGCATGGTGGGCCAGTAATACCCTGCCCGAAGTGCTTTACGGACTAACGATCGTCCACCTAGGTGTTGTGCATTGATTCCCTCGTGGATTTCCTGGAGGATGCCAGGGACCTTGGTCTCCTCGACGCACCTGAGGAGGGGGATAGAAAACTCTCGCCGGTATAGTTTGTCCTCGACTATCGCGTATGAGCATACTCGCCGCTTGACCATTCCTGCTTCCTTAGGATCTTCGGGCAGCTTGCCCGTCATGAGGTATTCGTACACAGGGGTCATCCAGCAATTATTGTCACCAATGGCATTTACGTCCGCCGCTGGAGTGGGTTTGTCGATGCTCGGCCGGGAAAACACTTCTTGTATGACGGATTTGTTCCCGCCTTTCTTCTTTGTGCTTGCCAATTTGGACAAGACATCTGCTCGGGCATTGTGCTCGCGGGGGATGTGAGTTACTTCTGTGGAGGTGAACTTTTTCATCTTTTCTTTCACCAAGGTCAAGTATTCGATGAGATTGTCGTTCTTGGCCTGGTACTCTCCTCGGACTTGCGAGGCCACGAGCTGGGAGTCGGTGAAGATTTTGACCTCCTTGGCGCCGAGGTCCTCGGTCAGCCGTAGTCCGGCGAGGAAAGCCTCGTACTCCGCTTGGTTGTTCGACGTCGGGAAGGATAGTTCGAGGGATACCTCAATCAGGATACCTTCCTCGTTTTCGAGGATGATGCCCGCCCCGCTTCCCTTCGGGCTGGATGCTCCGTCGACATAGATCGTCCATTTTTGGGATCCGTTGATCGAAGGTTCCAGGACGGTCATCTCTGCCACGAAGTCGGCCAATACCTGAGCCTTCAGGGCTTTCTTTCCCTTGTATTGGATGTCAAACTCGGCGAGTTCGAGCGACCACCCGAGCATCCTCCCCGCCATATCCGGTCGTCCAAGGAGTTGCCTTATAGGCTGTTCGGTCCTTTCGACGACAGTGTGGGCGAGGAAGTAGTGGCGTAGACTCCTGGCCGCGGTAACGAGGGCCAGGGCGACTTTCTCTATCTGCTGATACCTGAGCTCGGGGCCTTGGAGGGCTTTGCTCGGGAAGTAAATTGGTTTCTTCCCGTCCGGGGTTTCCCGAATGAGGACGGCGCTGACTGCTTCACTCGTGATTGCGAGATACAAGAAAAGTGTTTCCCCGCTCTCAGGCCGTGAGAGGACCGGGGGTTGCGATAAGACTTGTTTTAGGTGGAAGAGCGCCTGCTCGCATTCTTCGCTCCATTCAAACTCCGCTTTTTGTCGAAGAAGTTTGAAAAATGGGAGTACGTACTGCGCCGACTTGGCGACGAAGCGGGAGAGGGCGGTGAGCATCCCGTTCAATGATTGTGTTGACTTCTTTGAGTCCGGAGTAGGGATCTCGGAAAAAGCTCTACACTTGTCGGGGTTAGCTTCGATTCCTCGCTCTGTGAGGTAGTAACCGAGGAACTTACCTGCCCGAACGCCGAAGGTGCATTTGTCGGGATTGAACCTCATGCGGCACCTCGTCGCTGTGTCGAACACTTTCTTGAGGTGTGCGGCATGGTCGACTTCTTCCATGGATTTGACGATCATGTCGTCCATGTAGACCTCGAGCATGTCGCCGATTTCAGCCCGGAAAACCTTGTTCATCATCCGTTGGTAGGTCGCACCGGCGTTCTTCAGGCCGAAAGGCATTACGTTGTAGTAGTAATTGCCCGACTCGGTCATGAAAGTGGTGTGCTGTTTGTCGACCTTGTCCATGGGAATTTGGTTGTATCCCGAGTATGCGTCCATGAAGGATAATAGTTTGTAACCTGCAGAATTGTCGACCAGCTGGTCGATGTTAGGCAAAGGATAGCAGTCTTTCGGGCAAGCCCGGTTAAGATCAGTATAATCAACACACATCCTCCATTTTCTATTATTCTTTTTGACGAGTACAACGTTGGACAGCCAGGTTATGTACCTGGCCTCCAAAATAAAATTTGCCTCTAGGAGGTCTTTTACAGCTTTTTCAGCAGCCTCCGCTTTTTCGGGAGACTGCTTACGCCTACGTTGAGCTATGACCCTAGCGGCCGGATCTACTGCGAGCTGATGGCAAGCCACCTCGGGGTCAAGGCCAGGCATCTCGGAGGCACTCCATGCGAATAGATCAGCGTTCTTCCTTAGACATGCCTTCAGCTGCTCCTTTGCCAGGTCGGGGATCCCGGTGCCAATCTTCACGTTACGGTCTGGATCATCCCCGAGGACCACGAGCTCAAAGTCTCCGTCTGGGATGAGGCGCGTTGGGTGGAGAGGTCGCTCGTTGTTTTCCGCCTGGAGGTCGAGGTCTTCTGCCCCGTCTTCATCGGGTTCGCCCGGGAACCTGTTGTCGAGTTCGACCGCGTTGATGCGCGGGAGAGGTACCTGTTTGGTGTCCGGGGGTGGCTTTGTCACGGTCTTGGGTTTGGTGCCGATGGAACTCATGCCTTTGATGGCAGCGTCGAAGCACCTCCTGGCTGCGTCTATGTCCCCGTGCATCGTAACTACCCGTCCCCTGGCCGTGTAGTACTTCATTTTGAGGTGGACGGTTGATGGCACTGCTGTAAGTTCGGCCGGGGTGGTCCTCCCGAGGATGCAGTTGTAGAGGGATGGACATTCGACTACCAGGAAGCGGTTCTTCACCTCTCGGGCAGTGTCTTCGGCCCCGAATGTGACCATCAATTCAACGTAGCCCCATGGCCTGGTGGTGGTGCCGTTGAACCCCTGCAGATTTGAGCTAACGTACGGGGTCAGATGTCTCTCGTCGAGCTGAAGAGTCCCGAACAGGTGGGCGTACATGATGTCGACCGAGCTGCCCTGGTTGACCAGGATCCTTCGAACGTCGAAATTCGCCATCTAAGCCCTGACCAGGAGGGGGATAGTGGCGTTGGGCGCTCCGCCGAGGAGCTCCTCGAGATAGAAGGTGATAGGGTTTGAGTTCCCTCGCACCTTCTCGAGAGTGATTGTCTTCGCCGACGTTGCTGATTCCAGTTCATCAAATTTCCTCTTGATCAACCCGACGGATAACTTCTCGTAACCACCCCCGGAGATGACTATTGCTTTGGGGAAGCCTTCCCAGGTACTACGGGCAGTGACGGGGTCCTCGTGGGGGAAGGTTGCCCACATGTTGCGAATTGCTTCTTGGCCTTCAATGATTACGGGGACAAAGAAATCTTTGGGTCGAGTGACGCTAAGGGCTACCTAAAGCCGACTCTCGTCGGGAGAAGGTGTCGTCTCCTCGACGTTCTGGGCTTCCCAGGAGCTGGGACGAGGAGTATCATTCTTCTGGGCGTATTTCTTCAAGTGTCCTTCCTTGATGAGGATTTCAATTGCATCCTTGAGATGGATGCAGTCTTCTGTGACATGCCCGTGGCTCTAGTGGAACCTGCAGTACTTTGACTTATCAGTGTTTGACTTGAGAGTAGTCGGCTTCGGAAAACGGATGCCTCCTTTCAGAAATTCCGAGTTCTGGCACTCGGAGAGGATTCGCGCGCGGGGAGCGTTGAGCGGGGTGTATTCCGTGAACTGACCAGCTGGTCCGTGCGGTTCACGAGGATCACGGGGGCGATTTTCTTTCTTTCTTTCTCCTCCTCGTCGGGGAGGAGAGTCTTCATCTTTGTGGCAGCGGGGGCCTTCTTTGCGTCTCGACTCAAGGGCGATCTGCGCTACCTCCGACTCCTCGAGCTCGATGTATGACTGAGCTCGTTGGAGGAGGTCCTCCAGACGGCGGGGTCTGTGGAGGCCCACGGACTTGGAAAAATCAGATCCAAAACGTAGTCCATTGATGATCAAATACTTCTTCATGTCGTCGGTCGTATGGACCTCGACAGCTTCTCTGTTGAATCTCTCAATGTAGTTCCAGAGAGATTCTTTCTTCCCTTGGAAGATGCTCTCTAGGGCAGCCTCCGTCTTCGGGTGTCGACGAGACACAGTAAAGTGTTTGGTGAAGCGTTGTCGTAGTTGCTTCCAGGATGTGATCGACCCGGGTGCCAGACCCTTGTACCATGTCATGGCGCCCTTCCGCAAGGTGGTGGGGAAAATCCTGCACTTAATGGCTCCCCTGACGTTTCTGAAGTCGAGCATGTTTCGACGTGATCGTCGGGGTCGGCCAGACCGTCGTAGGTCCCCAGTGGCGAGGGTTTCTCCATGCCCGCAGGAATTGGGGCGTTCATGATCTCCCATGACAGAGGGGTCCTCTGGTCGTCGTCGTCGCTTCCAGCCGGGGACCTCGAAGGAGACCGGTGATGCCGTGGAGGGGAATTCCTCGAACGGTTCCACGGTCTCTCCTCGGTGGTTTTGGACTTCTTGGTAGTTGCGGAGGGCCTGGGTTCCTTCCGAGGCGGGGAGCAATGGCGCTTCTGGGAGATCGCCGGCTGGGGGCGTTCAAGGCGTGGACGATGGCCCTCGCGCACCGGCGAGGGGGTTCGAGATTCTTCGGATGGAGTCCTTCACGGGGAAGGGGAGCGGCGAGGTGAGGGTGGACGACGATGTCTTCGCGGGGAAGATCGTCGTGTCTGCCCTTGCTCTAGTGCTTCAATTTTGGTGTGCTATCAGCTGATTAGTCTGATTGATCAAGGCAAATAGGGCCACGGTGCTCGCATTTGCATTGGGCGGAGGAGCAACTGGCTGAAAGACGGCTTGTTGGTCGTCCTGCTGGGCAGCGTCGTAAGCCGCGACTTGGGAGTCTGGGGAGGTGGTCTGCCCGTCTCTCACGTCGCCTTCTTCGACGTGGAGGGCAGCAGCATCTTCGCGGTGGTTCCCGTTCTCGAGTTGCGCGAGGACGGTGTCCAGAAATTTGTTAGCAGACGGGTTATTGGCCATGCTGGTGATGAACGAGAGGATTGCTTTGGTTTATCGGAGGAAAAACGGGGAAGCAAGGGTTCCCACAGACGGCGCCACTGATCGTACCTGGATCAGACAGTATTTGGTGGCCAGCAACGTCTTGTGGACTTCAGCTCCGATG
The DNA here is from genome assembly GCA_022829125.1 of Lathyrus tuberosus. Taxonomy (NCBI): domain Eukaryota; kingdom Viridiplantae; phylum Streptophyta; class Magnoliopsida; order Fabales; family Fabaceae; genus Lathyrus; species Lathyrus tuberosus. Next base: position 10,897,478 of record JALAZF010000098.1, on the reverse strand, counting down.
TGGTTGAAAAACGGCGGGGAGGGGGGAGGGGGTGTACCTGCAAGGTACTCCGACGCTCAAGTAAGGCAAAGGTCAAGTAAAAGCAAGTACTAGGTTAGAGTGTAAAAGAGTGTGTAACCTGACCCTCTCAAGTGAGAGGGTATTTATAGAGAGCCCCCAGAGCGGGACCAACGGTCACTAGCACAGGGCTGGATTGCCAGGCCCAATCCAAGTAACTTCCAGGGCTTACGTGGCATAGTGAAGACCAGCACGTGGTCTTCGCCCTGGGGTAACCGCTCCTAGATCTCCGGAATTAGGGTAGACCGATTCCATCGGGAGTGGGCGGTTACATGAAAACGTGTCCTCGCGGGGAGGAGTCTTGCGTTTCGGGGAGAGACGTGTCCTCGCGGGGAGGACTCTTATGTGCATAAGGAGATGGCTCATCGCGGGAAGGAGCACCTGAGTGTCGAGGAGGGGCGAGCTCGGAGAGACTTAGCGCCTCTGCCCGACGCTCTATGCCGCGTGTGCACGAACACCGCCGAGGTGTGCCATGTGCCCGACACTGTTGAAGTGGGCCTGTGCTCGACGTTGGTTGTGATAAGAGGCCTTTGTTGGGCCACCCCAGGACGTGTGGGTTGGGCCTGCTCGATTGAGGAGCAGACCCCGGCCCAGTCCAGAACAACGGTGATAAACAATGTAAAAAAGTTTTACACTGTCATCTAATAAAAATATATTATTTTACCATGTCATACAATAAATTTAAAATTTTCAGTATGATTTAACAATATACATGATCATTATTGGTTGACAGTTTAAAATTAATTTACAATGTCAATACATCACCCCCTTTTCTCTTAAATTGTAAATAATTGAATATATCTTTTACAAGGGTAAAATAAATTAAATCACTAAACTATATCGGTTTATAATCATCAAAATTATTAATTTTATTTAAAAATTTACTTCATGTATTTTAATTAGAAATGATGATTGGATCTATTAAGACAAAATCCATCAAATTCATCCACCAAAAAATTTATCCAATCCATCCACCATATAAAAAATAGGTTTAATACCATTTTTAGTCATGTATTTTAACCTTGAGGTTCATTTTGGTCCCTTGACTTTAAAAAGGTCCATATTGGTCCATTATCTATTCAAAATGTTTCATATTAGTTCTTTTTGTCTAATTAGCGACTGATTTTTGAATTTTTCCGTCGCTAATCGGACAAAAATGACTAATATGGAACGTTTTAAAGAGTTGAGGAATCAATATGAACCATTTTTAAGTTAAATGACCAAAATGAATCCTGAGATTAAGATACGAAACTAAAAAGGATATTAAGCCTAAAAAATAAGTTAATGGATTGGATTAAATACATCCATTTATATGTATGGATTGATCAAATCCATCAAACATATTTTAATGATTTAATGAATTATTTTTATCTCCATTAGATTTATTTAAAAAAAAAACTATAAAAAATGCTTTATTTCCAAAAAAATCGAAAAAAAAAAACAATTTTTTTCTAAAAAATTAAAAAATCAATATTTTGGAAAATCCAATTTTTTTTCGAATATACAAAAAATCAAATTTTTTTCCGAAAATACAAAAAACCTTTTTTTTCGAAAATACAAAAAAATCAATTATTTTCGAAAATACAAAAAAAAATTGGGTTTTTTTTTTCGAAAATAAAAATCTGGTTTTTTCATGAATATATAAAAAAAAGCTTTTTTCAAAAAATAAATAATCATTTCTTTTATTGCAAAATTATTATTACTTAAGTCAAAAAGCTTATCTCTTTCTGACGATTTCCAGGGCGATTTCCGGTGAGCTTAGGTTTTCGACGAAGACAAAGTAGCAGAGGAATATCGTCACTCTCAACAGTTGAATCATATCTGAGATGGTTTAAAGTCCTACTCCTCGGATTGGGGACCAAATCGGAGAGTTTAACTGTATGAAGAGTTGTTAGGTCAGACGTTTTTTAGGACTAATGGGTCGTGGTCGGAGCAGGCCGAAGAAAGTGGTTGCAACGACACCTCCGGTGATGGCTCGTGTGTTTACACCATCGCCTAATGCTCGATTTGAAGTACTAGTAAAAACACAAGAGAAGCAATGGACAAGGATTCACCATCTGCGTTCACAATTTACAAGCCAACACCATCGGAACCAATAGTTGAAGAGAAGATTAAAGAAGAGCAGGAAAAAACGCGTGAAGAGGGACAACAGGAAGATAAATCCTGGGTGGAAATCATAAAAGGTAACCGCTTACCCTTTAATGGAATTGAGATAGACTATATTGCACCTAGGATTGTTAATGGGGAAATAGAAGTAGTTATTGATGAACAAGACATAGCATCTGAATTAATGTTTTGGGAGAATGCCCTGATTATGTACACCTTTGACAAAGATCTATCCATGAACGCAGTTAAGAAGTTTATGATAAACATGTGAAATTTCGTATCTTTGCCTATATTACAATGAGAAGGGGTATTTTATCATTAGATTCAAATCCAAGATAGATAAAGATTTAGTGCTAAGGAGAGGACCATATACTATCTATCATAAGCCTATGTTTCTACAGGAATAGACACGGGATTTCACAATGGAAAATGATATGTGCAGAGTCTTACCAATATGGGTTATCCTACCTCAACTACCTTTGATCTATTGGGGAGAGAAAAGTATAGGAAAGATAGCTAGTGCCTTAGGAAAACCTCTCATGACAGATGAATGTACAGCTAAGAATCTGAGAGTGTCATATGCCAGGGTTTTGATTGAATTGGATATAACAGTGGAATTACAAGATTCAGTCAGCATCAGGGATCCGTCTGGGGGGAAATTTACTCAGGCAATGGAGTATGAATGGAGGCCACCATATTGCACAAAATGCAAGAAGGTGGGGCATGAATGTAAAGAGAGTAAACAACAACCACAAAAAGAGGAGAAAACCCAAGCGTGGATAGCAAAGAAACAAGAGGAGTATGAAACAGAAGTGATGAAAAGTACTGAAAACACAAAAATAGCAACAAATGAGGCTAAAAGTAAAGAGATAGCAGAACAACCAGGATGGACAGTTGTGGGAGCTTCTAAAGGAAAAAATACAATGAAATTTGAAAAATTCATCTTGGGATGCAGGAATGAGTTTGAAGTGCTAGGATATGGAGAGAGCGCTGGCACCAATGATGATCCAGGATGATTAGTTGGAATATCAGAGGCCTCAATAAAAGAGCCAGACACATTGAGATCAGTGCACATATCAAAAAACTCAATGTGTCTATGGCAGCCCTATTAGAAACTAGAGTCAAGAATAACAAGGCTATGGAAATAAGAAGAAGATTTGGTGATGAGTGGGAGTGGGCAGATAACTATACTCAACACCACAATGGAAGAATTTGGATTATGTGGAAAAGGCAGCAAATGAATATAAAAATCATAGATTGTATTGACCACTACATCCACTGTGCAGCTTATGACATACAAAGCAACTTCACAAATCACCTAACTGTGAAGACATAACTTCACAATGGTTTTGATGAAGACAACAATGTTCATTCAAGGTTTTATGTACAAAAGGAGATGGATCAAAGACTTCAAAGCTAGAACAAGTTTCATATTAATTCAAGTCTTGAAGATTTCTCAAAGAAGGAAAAAGAAGAAATGCATAAGACTTGACTACTCTTGCAAGATAGGATTAATCAAACTTTTAGGTATATGAAATTCTTGACTAAAACAAATCTTAGTGCTCAAGTTTTATAATCATGTTTTAAAAAGTCATTCTTTCATTTAAAACCTTGAGAAAACATTTTTCAAAGTTTATCTAAAGTCTTGGTCATAATTTGAGATGATATATGGCTTAGAATCATTTGCATTAAGAATTTTTCAAATTTTACACTGATGCAATCGATTGTCATCCTGATGCAATCGATTGCACTAGGCTAAATTTTCAAATTTTTTGCACGTTACACTTGGTGCAACCGATTGTCATTATGATGCAATCAATTACACCTGAAGCTTTTTTGAAAAATTCTTTGTTTAAAAGCACCTTTTCATGATACCTCTTGCTTGCATCTTTTCCATTCTTTGTATAATAATTTTCAGAAATTCTTTCAAGCATTGCCTTGATTATTGAATGGGTGCATGCACACTATATATTGAATTCAAAGTTTCTTTTGCAATTCACCTCTTTCAAAAAACTCTCTACAATCTCTAAGCATATTTTTCCATAACAGAAATTTTATACAAGATACTTTTTGAATACCATTTTCATATTACATACATAAAAGTATCATTCGTGTTTGTAAATTGATATCCGCGAAGGAAATATGGGATACTTTGGTGGAGACTCATGAAGGAACCGCTGAAGTAAAAAGATCAAGATTAAACACATTAAGTCAAGAATATGAGATGTTCAGAATGCAGCCCCGAGAATCAATCCTCGACTTGCAAAAAAGATTTGTGCACTTGACAAATCATTTGAAAGCACTCGGTAAAACTTTTACTAACGATGAATTAAATCTTAAAGTGCTTAGATCCTTAAACAGGGAATGGCAACCAAAGGTGACAGCGATATTAGAAAAGAAGAGTCTTTCTACAATGACATCCGCTTCCTTGTTCGGAAAACTTCAAGAGCATGAGTTAGAACTTGAAAGATTGGAGAAGCATGGAATTCAAGTAAAAGATTCAAAAGACGTTGACTTAAAGACAAAAGTAAAAAATTATGATAGCAATCAAGAGGATGAGTCCAATAGTGATGAAAATGATGATCTTATAAAAAAGTTCGAAAAGTTTCTAAGAAAAGAAAGAAGAAAGGAGATCATTAAAGAGGAAGAACCAACAAGAAAGATTAAATGCTTTGAATGTGGAGAAAGAGGACATGTTAAAAGTAAATGCCCTACACTTCAAAAGAAAAATAAAGTCAAGAGAAAGAATCATAAAAAGGAAAAGAAAGTATATGTAGACGACGAAATAAGTTCATCGTCAGATGAAGAACATGTAAATCTTGCATTGATAGCAACACACCATTCCGATGAAGAAAAAGAAGAGGTTAGTAATGAATTTTCTCTTTATGATAATGATGCACAAGAAGCCATTAATGAACTCTTAAATGAATGTAAGGTCTTGTATAAAACAATATCTTCACAAAAGAAACAAATAACATCTTTAGAAGAAAAAGTTGATGTTATGGAAAAAGAATCAAAAGATGACAAACAAAAGAAAATTAGTGAAGGAAAACAAGAGTTGGTATGTAAAAATTGTGAATCACTCTCTTTCCAAATTGTTCAATTAAAAAGAGTCCTTGAAAGATATGAGAAAGGACAAGTTGGATTAGAAGCAGTCCTTAGTCAACAAAGATACTCAAATGATAAAAGTGGACTTGGTTACTCAAAGTTTTCTAAACCAAGTTCTAGTAAAACAATCTTTGTTAAGGCTAGTGACCAAACTTCTAAAGAGAAAGTGAACAAACCTAAGAATGTGCATCATTATCCTAAAAAGAAAAGATTTCCTAAAAAGAAAGCATATATTCCAAAATATAAAATCTATTTTGTTCCTACTTGTTTTTATTGTGGTATTATTGGCCATACACCTAATGCTTGCTATGTAAGAAACTTTAGTGTTGCAAGTGGGTATTATGTGTGGGTTAAGCAAGGAACTAACTATGATGGACCCAAAGCACATTGGGTACCAAATCAAACTTAATTTGTTTTGTAGGTTTGCTTGAGGACCACTTTAAATCTATGATGTTTTGATAAGTGGTGGTTCTAAGTTTTTGATGGGAGAAATAAACTAACTTTCAAGTCTAGTTCAAAAGTCCAAGGGTTATTTCACATATGGGGAATACCTTAAAGGAAGAATTCTTGGCATTGTCAAAGTTGAAACACTAACTTTCACATCCATTGAAGATATACTTTATGTTAAAAGACTAAAGCATAATCTTCTAAGTACAAGTCAACTTTGTGACAAAGGCTTCAAGATCATGTTCGCCAAGGATGAATGTTTTTATGAAGTCAATCATGAGGTAAATCTCATAGGTAAAAATTGTCCTTATTTTTCATAATTTCTTTATATACTTCAAGTATTTTCCCATCCTTTTTGTTAATGACAAAGGGGGAGAAGAATTGTGTATTATTGCTTGGTTTCACTAACAAAATGTGCAGATATCAAAACTCTCTAAAATCATGGATTAAGGGGGAGCAATATCCAAGGGGGAGCAAGCTTTGGTTAGAGAAACAAGATTGGATCGAATTTTGAAGAATTGGGTTGTCATCATCAAAAAGGGGGAGAATGTGAAGACATAACTTCACAATGGTTTTGATGAAGACAACAATGTTCATTCAAGGTTTTATCTACAAAAGGAAATGGATCAAAGGCTTTAAAGCTAGAACAAGTTTCATATTAATTCAAGTCTTGAAGATTTCTCAAAGAAGGAAAAAGAAGAAATGCATAAGACTTGACTACTCTTGCAAGATAGGATTAATCAAACTTTTAGGTATATGAAATTCTTGACTAAAACAAATCTTAGTGCTCAAGTTTTATAATCATGTTTTGAAAAGTCATTCTTTCATTTAAAACCTTGAGAAAACATTTTTCAAAGTTCATCTAAAGTCTTGGTCATAATTTGAGATGATATATGGCTTAGAATCATTTGCATTAAGAATTTTTCAAATTTTACACTGATGCAATCGATTTTCATCCTGATGCAATCGATTGCACTAGGCTAAATTTTCAAATTTTTTGCACGTTACACTTGGTGCAACCGATTGCTATTATGATGCAATCGATTGCACCTGAAGCTTTTTTGAAAAATTCTTTGTTTAAAAGCACCTTATCATGATACCTCTTGCTTGCATCTTTTCCATTCTTTGTATAATAATTTTCAGAAGTTCTTTCAAGCATTGCCTTGATTATTGAATGGGTGCATGCACACTATATATTGAATTCAAAGTTTCTTTTGTAATTCACCTCTTTCAAAAAACTCTCTACAATCTCTAAGCATATTTTTCCATAACAGAAATTTTATACAAGATACTTTTTTAATACCATTTTCATATTACATACATAAAAGTATCATTTGAGCACTTAGAGAGTTTATGATATTGAAATTTCATATTTGAAAGAGAAGAAGTCCTTCATAGGATTTATATACTACAAACTTGTTTCAAAAACTCTCGTTGTAACATATCTTATTTTTCCAGGATTGTTGGATATAAGATTGTTTGGTTGTAAACCTTGTTATCCGGATTGTGGATACAAGAGGTCCATTTGTGAGAGGTTGATTCTCGGCTGGACTTTAAACTTGTAAAATCCAAGAAGGTGTTCTTGGTGTGGATTGTTAGAGTCTTGTATAGGAAGACTAGGTGTGTCTTGTCCTAAGATCTAACATTAGTGAAAATATCTTTCGTGTTGAAAGGGGAGTGGAGTACTCTCGACCTGTGAGGGGAACCACTATACGTCTTGGTGTTCTCTACTTTTCGCATTTACCGCTTTCCTCACTTAGAAACTTTTAGGAAAATTAAAATTCAAAAATCTGGATAATTGTCTAAGAGCCTAATTCACCCCCCCTCTTAGGCACATATATAACTTACAATTGGCATCAGAGCAGGTCTTAGGTAACCTGTTCCTAAAGATCCAGTATGGCTTCCGCAATTTCAAACTCGGTTTTCAAAGACGGTGGAAGTAGTAACAAGCCCACACTTTTCTCTGGAAAGTATTTTGATTTTTGGAAGATTCGTATGAGAGCACATCTTGAAGCACAAGGAGAAGGTATATGGGAAGCTATTGAGAATGGTCCGCATAATCCTGTGAATGTAGTCAATGGTGTTGGTACTGCAAAATTAAAAAGTACATATGATGAAGAAGACAAGAGAAAAATCCTAAATGAAAAGAAATATATCAATCTTCTTCAAAGTGCCTTAAGTATTGATGAGTTCTTTCGTGTTTATAAATGCATATCCGCGAAGGAAATATGGGATACTTTGGTGGAGACTCATGAAGGAACCGCTGAAGTAAAAAGATCAAGATTAAACACATTAAGTCAAGAATATGAGATGTTCAGAATGCAGCCCCGATAATCAATCCTCGACTTGCAAAAAAGATTTGTGCACTTGACAAATCATTTGAAAGCACTCGGTAAGACTTTTACTAACGATGAATTAAATTTTAAAGTGCTTAGATCCTTAAACAGGGAATGGCAACCAAAGGTGACGGCGATATCAGAAAAGAAGAGTCTTTCTACAATGACATCCGCTTCCTTGTTCGGAAAACTTCAAGAGCATGAGTTAGAACTTGAAAGATTGGAGAAGCATGAAATTCAAGTAAAAGATTCAAAAGACGTTGCCTTAAAGACAAAAGTAAAAAATTATGATAGCAATCAAGAGGATGAGTCCAATAGTGATGAAAATGATGATCTGATAAAAAAGTTCAAAAAGTTTCTAAGAAAAGAAAGAAAAAGGAGATCATTAAAGAGGAAGAACCAACAAGAAAGATTAAATGCTTTGAATGTGGAGAAAGAGGACATGTTAAAAGTAAATGCCCTACACTTCAAAACAAAAATAAAGTCAAGAGAAAGAATCATAAAAAGGAAAAGAAAGTATATGTAGACGACGAAATAAGTTCATCGTCAGATGAAGAACATGTAAATCTTGCATTGATAGCAACACACCATTCCGATGAAGAAAAAGAAGAGGTTAGTAATGAATTTTCTCTTTATGATAATGATGCACAAGAAGCCATTAATGAACTCTTAAATGAATGTAAGGTCTTGTACAAAACAATATCTTCACAAAAGAAACAAATAACATCTTTAGAAGAAAAAGTCGATGTTATGGAAAAAGAATCAAAAGATGAAAAACAAAAGAAAATTAGTGAAGGAAAACAAGAGTTGGTATGTAAAAATTGTGAATCACTCTCTTTCCAAATTGTTCAATTAAAAAGAGTCCTTGAAAGATATGAGAAAGGACAAGTTGAATTAGAAGCAGTCCTTAGTCAACAAAGATACTCGAATGATAAAAGTGGACTTGGTTACTCAAAGTTTTCTAAACCAAGTTCTAGTAAAACAATCTTTGTTAAGGCTAGTTGTCGCTCCCGGGATTTTCATCCAGGTACAAACGCGAGAGTAGCGCGGAAAAACAGAGTCACCAGCCGTGAAAATTTATCCCAAGAGAGGGAAAGGGAACACCGCATAAACCTTAGGAAGGGGGAAAGGAATGGTCATCGCAACCATAACCTGGGTTCGGGAGTCGGTTACGCGAGGGGAAGGTGCTAGCACCCCACGCGTCCATCGTACTCGATGGGATCCACGCTTGTTGTCTATTCTAAGGGTAATTATACTATCATCTAGGGTTGTACTAAGACGGAGAGGAGGAAGACAAAGACCGACTCGGTAGGACGTCGACGTCCTAGGCCTACGTACCCCCTTTGTGCAATGGGGAATTCATAGTCAACGTAGTTCGGACCAAGTTCTTTTTGTGTGTTTTTATGAGCGACGTTAAGCTCGCGTCCGGTAGTTAGGGTCGATGCCTGTTTGCGTCTCAGACGGAAAGTAACGTGCCCTTTTTGAAAATAGCCTTTAAGTTGAAGGTCCCGCAGGACAAAAAGGTTTGAAGTTGGTTCGTGTTTTTTAGGACAGAAGTGGCTTAAGTTAGTTCCTAAGCTGCATTGCACCGAAGTCTAGGGCACAGGGGCGAATACTTAACGCATCGTCCCAAGACAGGACGCTCGCTAAGCACTCTAGAAAGATGAGAGGAAACCCCTCATTTCTCATTCCCCACGCTTAAGGCCCGTGCGCAATACACCTTATTCTTATTAAGTGTTTTAAAGAAATTTGAGGTGAGAAGAGAGAAGACACAAGGGAAACTCTAAAGGGAAACTAAGAGTCCTAATGTTATCATGCATGGAGATCCTAGGGTTAGTGAGGTTTAGGAGAGAAACAACTACCTAAGACCTAATGCTAATCCTACTCCAAGCTTAATCAGAAATTAAGTTGGACTAGGTAGCTCTAAAAGGAAAGGAATCCAAGACTTAAACAAGTCTTGAGATTCAAGGGAAGAGAAAGAGCAAAAGAGGGTGCAAAACACAAACTCAGCAGCATACAACAGCACACACACACAAACTCAGCAGTAATAAACAGCATGTAAGCCAAACAGCTTATAACAGCACATGATTCAGCAAGAAAAGGGGTGTAAAAAAGGGTACAGGCAGCAAGCATGTCAAAATAAGCAACACATATAACAGCACTTATGCAAGAACTCAGATGTGAAAGTGGGACAGCATGCATCGCATTTTGAGCACAATACAAGTATGGCATGGCAAGCAACAAGTACATCATGTAATTCAATTGATCATGATCAAAAGCATATAATAAAACATGGTACAAGTCATTGAAACCAAACATGAATCCTACACATTAATGTAAAAATGCGTCAACATGCAAATGGACAAAATCGATGAAACCAAACATGCAAACATGTATTTAATTAGGTTCAGCAGCAAGAACAAATATCATGAAGCATCAAGCTCAAGTGGTATGTGGTGTGTGCAAGAACATTCAAGCAACATGAGCAATTCAAACATACAAGTGTAACGATCGCGTGTCGAGAAATCGTGTACATGCAAAGGTGTGAGGGGCAACAACATCAAAATAATCCTTAAACATGTATCACATCAATCCATAAAGGTTACGAACAAAACGGTATCGAAACATGCTTGAAAATGCTCAAAAATCACAATTCAGCACAGTGGTAATCGGTTGGCAACAATGTGTTAATCGATTAGCAGTTAAAAAAAATCAAAAAAATGTGAAAATTAACACTGCTAATCGGTTAGCAACAAATGTACTAATCGATTATCAGTTAAAAAAAATCAGGAAAATGTGAAAATTTAACACTGCTAATCTGTTAGCAACAAATGTGTTAATCGATTAGCAATTAAAAAAAAATCAGAAAAATGTGAAAATTAACACTGCTAATCTGTTAGCAACAAATGTGTTAATCGATTAGCAGTTAAAAAAATCAGAAAAATGTGAAAATTAACACTGCTAATCTATTAGCAACAAATGTGTTAATCGATTACTACTGCTGTGACACCAAAAACAGATTTTCAAAAAATCACTTCCAGCTGCAAAATCACTTATCCGATCAAGCCCAAACATCATAAAATCATCGATGCACGAAAATTAAGCTCATAAACCACATTTAAACCTCATGCAAATCCGATCATCATCAACATTCATGATCAACAAAAAGCATTAAAACACATGAAACCAATGAATCTACATCGCATAAGCTCAAATTAATCTAAAATGAATTTGGATCTAGAATTAACCAACCTACAAAGCTGAGGTTTGCTTTGGTGAGTGTTGTAAACAGAATTCGGTTGAATCAAGTAGTGAAATCCAAGAGAAGCTTTGTGGAAGAATTCTGGAGAAACTCCTTGTGGATCGTGAGTTGCGGTGAGAAATCCTTTTTTAGGGTTTTCTTGAGAACTCCTCCAATTTCACGTGCCTCTTCCCTCTGTCTGTCTCCCTCTAACCAATGCATGAGTAGGTTTTAAATACTTAGGGTTATTCTTCTGATGATGAGTTGGGCCTGAATAATCCATTGTTTAATTATTTTTGAATTATTTCATTTAATATTGAATTTTAACTAAATAAATCCAATAAAAATAAAATAAAATGAGGAAAAACCAAATATATGCTCTTTGGGTCGTGCATGGCTCTATGTTTGAGTTTGGTTCAAGAAACTTATGGCCCATTTGTCAAAATTTGGATTTTTAGGCATAGTTTGCTTTGTACACCTCCTCAAAATTGGCCAACTTTGACTAAGCATAACTCCTTCAATTTTTAGCTCCTTAATGCAAATTAATACTTTTTAGAAACCTCAAGATGTCCTATAATCAACACTTTTGGTCCCATGTCAATTTGATTTTCCATTTTCAAGTTATGAGCTTTTGAAAAAGGTTGACTTTTGTTGGCTTTCCAAATGACCTACAATGTCTTGGCTCATATCTCCCAAACGAAGCATTTTTGGCCTTGGCTTGTGAGACACAAAATTGTAGGGGATTAAATTTCCTTCAAGATGAACTTTGGTTGAGGAATTTTTGATGAAGTATGTGGAAGTTAGGCCTGGTCAAAGTATAGTTGACTTTTCCTACAAAAACCATAATTTAGTAACTCCTGATTCTTGATGATTCTGAGGTTTCCCTGATGAATCATGATCAACCCTTGATCAAATGATGAATTTCACCCCATAATCTTGATGTTGACCAAAAATCTTGAGGTTTGACCTTGTGTTGACCACAGTTGACTTTTTGACCAAATTAACTAATTTTCAATCCATTGGCCAATTGAACTTCTCTAGAATCAAACTGATGGACAACCTTCCACTCCTAGGTACTCATGGACCCAAGGAATACCATGGAATCAAGTCTTGCCCAAAAAATCAGAAATAAACTGACTTTATAGCAAACCCTAGTTTTGGTACCCTCAGTCTAGGAGGAAATAGCACAGTCTCCAAATCCAAATTCCTCTGAATATGATCTGTATCCTCTCCAACAAAGATAAGATATGCCATTTAATGATGATAAAAACCCAAGGAGCCTGCCCATTGGAGCAATAAACCCAAGAATCTCAAAACCCTAATTCATGCACTAGTTAGGAGGGAGTAGTCCACTTGAGATCCCTTGCCACCTGTGAACCCCTGATGATGTAGTAGACCAGATAAGACCTTTCCGAACTGCCTCAGGCACCTTGACCCCATGCTAATGATATGCATACAGGATAATGCAAAAAATGAAATGAAACATAAGCCAGTTAGTAAAAGTAAGGAGGGCAAATTTTGGGGTGCAACAGCTGCCCCTATTCAATCAACTTGGTCCTGAAGGTATGATAGCAACGACTCTCAGACATTCCAGGATACACGGGGATTGAATACTGAAAGAACTCCAGAAATTTGCGACCAACAGGAGAGGGACGACTCACTGGGGGACAAAAAAATGCTGCACTTGTCACGGTACGTACGAGTGTTGAAAACCAATGTATTGGAAAGTCACGAAATAAACACAAACGAGTGTTAACTATGCCGGGGATAAACCCTGACGGGTGTCAAGGAATTCAGAAAATCAATTACGGACGGGTACTGAAGAGATACCCGGGCAGGTGTAAAAGGATTTAATACGGACGGGTATCTAAAAGGTACACGGACGGGTGTAAAAAGGTTCAATACGGACGGGTATCTAAAAGGTACACGGACGGGTGTAAAAAGGTTCAATACGGACGGGTATCGGAAAGGTACACGGACGGGTGTGAAAAGGTTCAATACGGACGGGTATCTAAAAGGTACACGGACGGGTGTAAAAAGGTTCAATACGGACGGGTATCTAAAAGGTACACGGACGGGTGTAAAAAGATTCAATACGGACGGGTATCAGAAAGGTACTCGGACGGGTGTAAAAGGTTTCAATACGGACGGGTATCTAAAAGGTACACGGACGGGTGTAAAAAGGTTCAATACGGACGGGTATCGGAAAGGTACACGGACGGGTGTAAAAAGGTTCAATACGAACGGGTATCTAAAAGGTACACGGACGGGTGTAAAAAGGTTCAATACGGACGGGTATCGGAAAGGTACACGGACGGGTGTAAAGGTATCAGTACGGACGGGTATCTAAAAGGTACACGGACGGGTGTAAAAAGGTTCAATACGGACGGGTATCGGAAAGGTACACGGACGGGTGTAAAGGTTCAATACGGACGGGTATCTAAAAGGTACACGGACGGGTGTAAAAAGGTCAATACGGACGGGTATCAAAAAGGTACACGGACGGGTGTAAGGGTTTCAATACGGACGGGTATCAAAAAGGTACACGGACGGGTGTAAAGGTATCAATACGGACGGGTATCGGAAAGGTACACAGACGGGCGAAAAAAGGTGTAAAGCAACTTTTACCGGGGATTAATCTCACTGGGGAATGGATAAGTCTAAATAAAAGACTCTGCCGGGGAACCCAAATATGAGGAACGCGCCCCTCCAAAATCTCCTGAACCATGCTATCTCTGCTGGCAAGGAAAGCATCAAACCTGGCTTATGCTTCGAATGCAAATGTAAACGCCATGTTTTTGAGGATGCAATGCAAATGCTTATGATATGCAAAAAGGGTCCCCCCCAGCAAAATAAATGCCGGAGAGGAAAGACCAATTCAGCTGGGGACGACAAAAATAAATTGTCCTCTGAATCCACGAACTCTGTTGAGAAGGATCCCCGTGACCGAATCTTTGGATCAACAACTTCTGCTGGGGATGAAATTCCAAAAGAACATCCGCTCTACTGGGGATTATACGTAACTCTTTGAAAAAGGGGGGCCATGTCCTGAATCAGAAGAGTGCCAAATATCACTTGGATTTAAAACCTGCTGGGGATACTGCTGGACTTAGCCTGCTGATGAGGGAGAAGGAGCACCTTGACTTTGTGGGGAAATAACGTCTTGACCTGGGGAAAATACCTCCTAAGTCTCCTGCTAGGGAAGGTCTGCTCTGCTGAGGAAAGTACAACCTTAATGCTAGGGAGAGTAAGCTGCTGGGGAAGTACGATCCTGTTGCCCTTCAATCCTGACTTGTTTCTAAGGTCATAGACGGCCCTTTGAACTTTCCACTTGCCCCAGACCACCAGGTCTAATGGAAGAAATCACCTCAAGAGGATTTTACAGAAGACCGAGCGTTCGCACTGCCCCAGGGTCTTCAAGCTCTTGGAGAGATTTATCATATCTTGACATAACTGCCCCAGTCTTCATAATCCATGAAGTACATTACTTCGAAAGGGATTTGCAATGACCTGAAATATTCTGCCTTGAAGAGGTGCTTTCAATTAACCATTTTCAGGAGTGGATAATCTCCCACGCTCTGGAGGTGGCCTGCCCCAATATGAGCTTTGAAGTGACTTTGCCCCTGATCTTAGAATGAATGCCCCAGAATAACTGAATTTCAGAGGGACTTCTCGACGTGACTGCCCCAGATTGGCTCCATCTTAACATGACTTACTGGGAGAGCCCACTCTACACTGAGTCTCTTGGCAACATGCCCCTTGATATGATTGTCCTTCGGAATTTTCAAGCAACCCAACTTGGCAGGATCAAGCTTCTTGACTGACTTTCACTGTGTAAGCTACATTGATGCTTAGGCACATGTATGCAAACAGAACAAGTTATCTATGAGAATTCTAATGCAACACTCATGTTAACCTTGAAGTTTTTATTGAAAATGCGTCGCCCAACCTTGTGAACGAATCACTAGCTGGGACGCGACCTTGATTTTTGAATGGCAAAAACAATGCGCACATGCAATACCAACAAATCTTATTAACACAACTTATAGGAGTCAGGAACGCTGTCCTGTTGAAGTACGCCTTCGGAATAAACCCTGTTTCAATTAGGACTTTTAAGGGTTGTAACGTGGTTTGGTTCATGGTTTCAGAAAAAAGGATTTATGGCTCGAAGTTTATTGGTGCCCACCCACTCTTCGTGATGTTCTCCAATCCTATGTTCAGTTAATCTGACACAAACGCTCATCTCTCCGAAGGTTTATGATCTTTAAGGAACCTATGCCACTAATGGTTTGACACCCAGCGAGGTTTTGGAGTGACAGTCATCCCTTTTTATCTTCTATGTCTGTAATCACACAAATTTGTTCTTATCGGGGGTTTTCTTTTGTAATGCTTTTCGCTCTTTTTTTTTTGCTTTTTTGATCCCTAATTTTTGCCTGGACTGACTCTTTTGAGTTTTTTTGATTTTGAAGTCCAGTGGGATGCCCTGACTTTTGCCTAAGTCGCTTGTTCTCAAGCTTCGACTTAGCGGGCTTTCTCTTTTTATTCCCCTTTTGAACAAAGCGTGTGACACTGGTTGTCTTACTTGCTTGAAAGGGTTGTGACTGCCTCACTCCTTAGTTGTTGACGGATAACCATCGGGGTTTCATATCTCTTGCACACTCTCCTTGGAATTTGAGCGCTCGGTCAAACTAACTGACGCCTACCCTGCCCCTGGGTTAAATATGAGGGTTTTTTCGTACGAAAGAAACTCCTACTTCGAGGCTCAAAGGGGTTAACGAGGGTTTATCTCCTTATCTCTCTAGTGTTTATGGTTTTGAAACAATGCCTGTACATCCTCAACAGGGTTCTATCCAAAAGCGTACCATTAGAGACCTGCGTTCTTATTTCGTCATCCTCCCTCAAGAGTTCTTAACAAGAAAAATTGATATTGCAGTGCATATAAACATTTAAGAGTGAATACGAATGGATTTCTTCAAGGAAAACCTACTCATTGCATTAATATCATCATTAAAAAACAAACAAGTCTTACATGCATACGATGCTTTAACAAGAAATAAGAAACTACAAATGAAAACGCAGTAAAGAAGCTGAAGATTGCCATTGCTGAGGAAGCTTAATTCTGCCTGGACGTACTTGCAGACTGAGTGTTCATTTGAGAAAGGAGGCTTCCATTGATGTACATATCATCTTTAGTGAATACAATGATCTCTGAGTCCACCAGGTCTTGTACCTTATGCCTGAATACATTACACTCATCAATCGTGTGCCCGAACGTTCCCGAGTGGAACTCACACCTAGCAGTCATGTCATAATCGGGAGGAATATGGTACGGTACTGGTGCGGTACCCCTTGTTTGAATCAGAGACTTCTTGAGCAGGCGCGTAAACAGCTGACTATAAGGGATAGGAACGGGATCAATTATCCTTTTGGGCCTTCTTGGTCTCGGTTGCCCCTGTTGCTGATAATTCTGTTGTTGGTGCTGATTTGGGCGCCCAGTCTGGCCCTGCACTTTCCTTTCTGCACTCGGCTGAGGCACAAACAAGGGTTGTGGAAGAGATCCCTGACGCGAGGTGGATCCTTTGGCAAAAGAGGGAGTCATCAGTCCCTTTGCAACACTGGGAGTAACATCACTTTGTTTACCAGTGCCAACTGATGTAAACTTGATTGCCCCTGAGTCAATGAGCTCTTGGACTTTATACTTGAGCATCTTACAATCTTCAACATTATGACCAGGCGCCCCTGAATGGAATTCACACCTATCATGGACATTGGAACCCATACGAATCTTGGTGTGTGGAGGTCCCGCAGCAATCAATTCAATCAGCTGAAACTTGAGCAGGTGCTGAAGCAACTGAGCGTATGGCACCGGAATCTGGTCAAACTTCTTTTCAAACCTTTCTGGATTAAGACCCTCAAAAAAACAGTTGTTGATGAAAAAGTTCAGACGGTGGAGAGAATCCACGAGGCAATCCATGGTCTAGAGGAGACCCCAAAGAGATAGAAAGAGTAAGGACCTCTGTTGTGGAAGCGGGCACAGGACTGTCTTCCCTATTTAAAATTTCCATGATTAAACACATCTGAGTCTTCATCTGATTGATCTCTTCCCTTAGCATTCTCTGCTCCTGGAGCATGTCTTCCCCAAATTGCCCCATCTGGCTTCGCATTTCCCTCAACTCAGCTTGGATTCGTTCCATGATTCTCTTCTGATTTGGTCTGGTAAAATACCGGTGAATGTGCTGATCTGAAATCCCGAGATTAGAACAAGATAAGAACACCGGAAATAAACACCTGTCATGCAAAATGATTATGCAAAATGATTATGAATATGCAAATGCAAATGGACGTGTTTGAAAATTCACAAGGCGATCCACCCCTTGATTCTGGTTTAATAACAAGATATAATGGAACTTCTGCTCATATATTAAGAAAACCAGAGAAAAGCCGAATGTCAACAACCACAAATCTGAGATAACAAGTCTGAATACAAAAACCATAGGTCCCAACCAACAAGCCTGGTGGTGATCCACATACAATAAAAGAGGGAAGAAAACTAAGGCATGTCATCAAGGTTTACAAGAGTCAATCCTCCCCATCCACTATGCTTTCTGCACCAGTTTTGAACTTCCTCGAACAGCTTTCTGGTGTCGGGATGCTTCGGCCTCTGAATCAGTCCTTGGATAAGAAGGTCTCTTCTGTGTATGATCTCATCCAAGTATCGGCAATGTAACTCCCAAGCGTCTTCTCCAGAAACACCTTCCATGCTAGGTCCCTCATGTCTAGATCTTTTCACTTCAGCTTGGGCCTTCAGTTCCTCTATGGAGGCTATAGCTTCATTGAGTTGGTCTTGGACTACTTGTCTCTTGAATATCCCTGATAAGATCTCGGCGTCTTTCTTCTTGAGCGTCGACTTCAACTGATCAATCTTAGCTATGTAGTCGTCTTCCTTTCTCTTATTCTCAGCCATGGCAGTTTCTCGGTGATCATTGAACCTGTGAATCTTCAACAAAGCCTTGCCTAATTCCTCATCCTTGGACCTGAGAACGCTACTGATACCATCCAAAGCTTGTTTCATTCTTTCGCTGGATGCGACCATGTCAGCAAGCTCTTTTTCTGCTTTAGCAAGGAGCTCTGTCTTCAACTTGGCGGTATGGACAGCTTCACCCCGCTCATGCTTCCACTGATAAATTTCTCTCTTTAGCTCATTATTTTCTTCCCGCAACCTTTCCTTTTTAGCCCATAATGTGTTATACTTCTCCAACTCAACGGTGGTAGGAGGCTCGATCACCAAAGGATACAGAGGTGGTTCCACTGGGAATGGAAGAAGCTCCTCTTCTGCTCTCTTCTTAATCCACTCTTTATATGGATGGAAAGCCCGATTGTTACTTTTCCCGAATGGAATCTTACCCTTCTTAGTCACCTATTTCCAAGCATTCACAACTTTCCTTATCAACCCTTGATCCTCAATACCATTGAAGAATAAGGATTCTCGGACATCTCGCTCTTCGGGTGGATTCTTCAAAGGATAGCCAAACTGTCTGATAGCTAGGGAGGGATTATAGTTAATTCCACCTTTCCTCCCTATCAAGGGAACATTAGGAAATTCTCCGCATTTGCAAATAATCTCCATTCCTAGCAAGTCACGATTAATCCAAACGATGTTATCGGCAGTCAAGCCCATAACCCTCTTAGACCACTTCAGAGAATCTTTCGTATCAACGAAAGCGCCAGATTCAGGGAGACGACTCAAAAACCAAGTAGCTAAGAGCGGCGCACAGCAACTCACAGTTTTCCCACGCCTATTCTCATTCTTATAGTGAACTGAATGGTACACATCACCTAGCAAGGTAGGTATAGGATTCTTCGACATAAAGATCCTGACGGCGTGCATATCCACCAGATCAGGAATATTCGGAAACAGAACAATCCCATAGATACACACAGCTAGAATAGCTTGGAAAGCAGCCCGGTTCTTCTCTCTGACATGTATACAAGCTTGATCAAATAGGAACTTCAATAGGAAACCCTTAACTCCTTGTTTTTCTGCAATATTACTGTTAAGAACGGATTCATCAATATGAAGAGCGACAGCCATATCTTTTATACCGGGGTGTTCTTCAGAAAAGAAAACTATATCATGACTAATAGGAATTCCCAAAATAAATGAGAACTCCTCCAACGTCGGAGCCAAGATGTAGTCCGGGAAAGTGAAGCAACGCAGAGACGGATCGTAAAACTGAAGAAGTGTGTGAATGGCATCCTTCTCATACTGGGAGATATTATAGACAAATTTCAGAAGTCTTCCATACCTTCCACTGAACTCTGTACGAACTCCGGAACCAGCCATATTAATCAATTTATGAATCAGTGTCAAAGTCGGCTCTGGGAATGAATAGGCAACAGTCTTCTTTCTCTGAACATCCATACTGAAGTAACCTCAGAAAACCGGAATCAAGAGTAAGATGCAAGCCCTGAAAAATGTCAAACACGTCAGAATGCAAGAAAAATGATATGCTTATGCAAACATGGGGTCAAGGCACACTGCTGGATGTGCTGTGCTGTTAGCTGAACGAGAAACCAGAAAACCAGAACTCTGAACCATTGAGGAACCCACATAATCAGACATTGATGAGAAATCCAGAATAAGGGTAGGTTGAAGGTCTCGGCTACCTGCAAACCTGCAAACACCCATCCCCTCTCACGTGTAGGTACTAGGATGTTCAGTATCCCGGGCTCTCAGGTCGAGAAATGATGATACGTTCACCATTTCTGGTTTGGCATCATCATCAATCGAGGAGGCCTCAACTGATTCTCCAAGGCGGAAGGTCCTCAGCTTTGGCACTGAGGTCGAGAAACAATAGTACATTCATCCTTCTGGGTATAGTACTAAAGTCAATCGAGGAGTGCCTCCACTGATTCTGTTCAAAACGTAGGGGCCATCCTATGCGAGTTCCAAAGCGGGCCCTCGGGTGCGAATGGGTTTGCCACGGGATGTGGTCTGCCACTGTCACCACTAAAGAGGGATGTTTCCACTAAGGTCCTCAATGATCGGTCACCAGAGTCGACAGCTCTCTAGATCAACACCCCAACATGCGCAAGACACACACGTTAGAATGCGTCCCAAGATAGCCTCGTCTGGTTGTGAATTTCATGAACACACAAACGTACCAAGCGGGCACGTAGGTCCCACTACTTTCCACTCTAGTCCTAGGGTATACTCAAGCCTTGGTATTGGGCTTAGCTCTCAGACCCACCCAACCTGCAAAACAAAGACAGCCAGCACAGCACAGCAGCATGATAGTAATAAAATATGAAATTCAGAAAGTGCGGTAAGAAATAAAAAATAAAAATAAAATACAACACTTAAAGCAAAACAAACACAAAACACCCAAAGAGACAAGCAAGCGCTAGGATTGACTCGCTTAGGGATGGACCATCATAGTTCAACCAGATTTCTCCAGCAGAGTCGCCAGCTGTCGCTCCCGGAATTTTCATCCAGGTACAAACGCGAGAGTGGCGCGGAAAAACAGAGTCGCCGGCCGTGTAAATTTATCCCAAGAGAGGGAAAGGGAACACCGCATAAACCTTAGGAAGGGGGAAAAGAATGGTCATCGCAACCATAACCTGGGTTCGGGAGTCGGTTACGCGAGGGGAAGGTGCTAGCACCCCACGCGTCCATCGTACTCGATGGGATCCACGCTTGTTGTCTATTCTAAGGGTAAGTTATACTATCATCTAGGGCTGTACTAAGACGGAGAGGAGGAAGACAAAGACCGACTCGGTAGGACGTCGACGTCCTAGGCCTACGTACCCCCTTTGTGCAATGGGGAATTCAGAGTCAACGTAGTTCAGACCAAGTTCTTTTTGTGTTTTTTTATGAGCGACGTTAAGCTCGCGTCCGGCAGTTAGGGTCGACGCCTGTTTGCGTCTCAGACGGAAAGTAACGTGCCCTTTTTGAAAATAGCCTTTAAGTTGAAGGTCCCGCAGGACAAAAAGGTTTGAAGTTGGTTCGTGTTTTTTAGGACAGAAGTGGCTTAAGTTAGTTCCTAAGCTGCATTGCACCGAAGTCTAGGGCACGGGGGCGAATACTTAACGCATCGTCCCAAGACAGGACGCTCGCTAAGCACTCTAGAAAGATGAGAGGAAGCCCCTCATTTCTCATTCCCCACGCTTAAGGCCCGTGCGCAATACACCTTATTCTTATTAAGTGTTTTAAAGAAATTTGAGGTGAGAAGAGAGAAGACACAAGGGAAACTAAGAGTCCTAATGTTATCATGCATGGAGATCCTAGGGTTAGTGAGGTATAGGAGAGAAACAACTACCTAAGACCTAATGTTAATCCTACTCCAAGCTTAATCAGAAATTAAGTTTGACTAGGTAGCTCTAAAGGGAAAGGAATCCAAGACTTAAACAAGTCTTGAGATTCAAGGGAAGAGAAAGAGCAAAAGAGGGTGCAAAACACAAACTCAGCAGCATACAACAGCACACACACACAAACTCAGCAGTAATAAACAGCATGTAAGCCAAACAGCTTATAACAGCACATGATTCAGCAAGAAAAGGGGTGTAAAAAAGGGTGCAGGCAGCAAGCATGTCAAAATAAGCAACACATATAACAGCACTTATGCAAGAACTCAGATGTGAAAGTGGGACAGCATGCATCGCATTTTGAGCACAATACAAGTATGGCATGGCAAGCAACAAGTACATCATGTAATTCAATTGATCATGATCAAAAGCATATAATAAAACATGGTACAAGTCATTGAAACCAAACATGAATCCTACACATTAATGTAAAAATGCGTCAACATGCAAATGGACAAAATCGATGAAACCAAACATGCAAACATGTATTTAATTAGGTTCAGCAGCAAGAACAAATATCATCAAGCATCAAGCTCAAGTGGTATGTGGTGTGTGCAAGAACATTCAAGCAACATGAGCAATTCAAACATACAAGTGTAACGATCGCGTGTCGAGAAATCGTGTACATGCAAAGGTGTGAGGGGCAACAACATCAAAATAATCCTTAAACATGAATCACATCAATCCATAAAGGTTACGAACAAAACGGTATCGAAACATGCTTGAAAACGCTCAAAAATCACAATTCAGCACAGTGGTAATCGGTTAGCAACAATGTGTTAATCGATTAGCAGTTAAAAAAAATCAAAAAAATGTGAAAATTAACACTGCTAATCGATTAGTAACAAATGTGCTAATCGATTAGCAATTAAAAAAAATCAGGAAAATGTGAAAATTTAACACTGCTAATCTGTTAGCAACAAATGTGTTAATCGATTAGCAGTTAAAAAAAATCAGAAAAATGTGAAAATTAACACTGCTAATCTGTTAGCAACAAATGTGTTAATCGATTAGCAGTTAAAAAAATCAGAAAAATGTGAAAATTAACACTGCTAATCTGTTAGCAACAAATGTGTTAATCGATTACTACTGCTGTGACACCAAAAACAGATTTTCAAAAAATCACTTCCAGCTGCAAAATCACTTATCCGATCAAGCCCAAACATCATAAAATCATCGATGCACGAAAATTAAGCTCATAAACCACATTTAAACCTCATGCAAATTCGATCATCATCAACATTCATGATCAACAAAAAGCATTAAAACACATGAAACCAATGAATCTACATCGCATAAGCTCAAATTAATCTAAAATGAATTTGGATCTAGAATTAACCAACCTACAAAGCTGAGGTTTGCTTTGGTGAGTGTTGTAAACAAAATTTGGTTGAATCAAGTAGTGAAATCCAAGAGAAGCTTTGTGGAAGAATTCTGGAGAAACTCCTTGTGGATCGTGAGTTGCGGTGAGAAATCCTTTTTTAGGGTTTTCTTGAGAACTCCTCCAAGTTCACGTGCCTCTTCCCTCTATCTGTCTCCCTCTAACCAATGCATGAGTAGGTTTTAAATACTTAGGGTTATTCTTCTGATGATGAGTTGGGCCTGAATAATCCATTGTTTAATTATTTTTGAATTATTTCATTTAATATTGAATTTTAACTAAATAAATCCAATAAAAATAAAATAAAATGAGGAAAAACCAAATATATGCTCTTTGGGTCGTGCATGGCTCTATGTTTGAGTTTGGTTCAAGAAACTTATGGCCCATTTGTCAAAATTTGGATTTTTAGGCATAGTTTGCTTTGTACACTTCCTCAAAATTGGCCAACTTTGACTAAGCATAACTCCTTCAATTTTTAGCTCCTTAATGCAAATTAATACTTTTTAGAAACCTCAAGATGTCCTATAATAAACCCTTTTGGTCCCATGTCAATTTGATTTTCCATGTTCAAGTTATGAGCTTTTAAAAAAGGTTGACTTTTGTTGGCTTTCCAAATGACCTACAATGTCTTGGCTCATATCTCCCAAACGAAGCATTTCTGGCCTTGGCTTGTGAGACACAAAATTGTAGGGGATTAAATTTCCTTCAAGATGGGCTTTGGTTGAGGATTTATTTATGAAGAATGTGGAAGTTAGGCCTGGTCAAAGTATAGTTGACTTTTCCTACAAAAACCATAATTTAGTAACTCCTGATTCTTGATGATTCTGAGGTTTCCCTGATGAATCATGATCAACCCTTGATCAAATGATGAATTTCACCCCATAATCTTGATGTTGACCAAAAATCTTGAGGTTTGACCTTGTGTTGACCACAGTTGACTTTTTGACTAAATTAACTAATTTTCAATCCATTGGCCAATTGAACTTCTCTAGAATCAAACTGATGGACAACCTTCCACTCCTAGGTACTCAGGGACCCAAGGAATACCATGGAATCAAGTCTTGCCCAAAAAATCAGAAATAAACTGACTTTATAGCAAACCCTAGTTTTGGTACCCTCAGTCTAGGAGGAAATAGCACAGTCTCCAAATCCAAATTCCTCTGAATATGATGTGTATCCTCTCCAACAAAGATAAGATATGCCATTTGATGATGATAAAAACCCAAGGAGTCTGCCCATTGGAGCAATAAACCCAAAAATCTCAAAACCCTAATTCATGCACTGTTTGGAGAGAGTAGTCCACTTGAGATCCCTTGCCACCTGTGAACCCCTGATGATGTAGTAGACCAGATAAGACCTTTCCGAACTCCCTCAGGCACCTTGACCCCATGCTAATGATATGCATACAGGATAATGCAAAAAATGAAATGAAACATAAGCCAGTTAGTAAAAGTAAGGAGGGCAAATTTTAGGGTGCAACACTAGTGACCAAACTTATAAAGAGAAAGTGAACAAACCTAAGAATGTGCATCCTTATCCTAAAAAGAAAATATTTCCTAAAAAGAAAGCATATATTCCAAGATATAAAAGCTATTTTGTTCCTACTTGTTTTTATTGTGGTATTATTGGCCATACACCTAATGCTTGCTATGTAAGAAACTTTAGTGTTGCAAGTGGGTATTATGTGTGGGTTAAGAAGGGAACCAACTATGATGGACCCAAAGCACATTGGGTACCAAATCAAACTTAATTTGTTTTGTAGGTTTGCTTAAGGACCACTTTAAATCTATGATGTTTTGATAAGTGGTGGTTCTAAGTTTTTGATGGGAGAAATAAACTAACTTTCAAGCCTAGTTCAAAAGTCCAAGGGTTATTTCACATATGGGGAATACCTTAAAGGAAGAATTCTTGGCATTGTCAAAGTTGAAACACTAACTTTCACATCCATTGAAGATATACTTTATGTTAAAAGACTAAAGCATAATCTTCTAAGTACAAGTCAACTTTGTGACAAAGGCTTCAAGATCATGTTCGCCAAGGATGAATGTTTTGATGAAGTCAATCATGAGGTAAATCTCATAGGTAAAAATTGTCTTTATTTTTCATAATTTCTTTATATACTTCAAGTCTTTTCCCATCCTTTTTGTTAACGACAAAGGGGGAGAAGAATTGTGTATTATTGCTTGGTTTCTCTAACAAAATGTGCAGATATCAAAACTCTGTAAAATCATGGATTAAGGGGGAGAAATATCCAAGGGGGAGCAAGCTTTGGTTAGAGAAACAAGATTGGATCGAATTTTGAAGAATTGGGTTGTCATCATCAAAAAGGGGGAGAATGTGAAGACATAACTTCACAATGGTTTTGATGAATACAACAGTGTTCATTCAAGGTTTTATGTACAAAAGGAAATGGATCAAAGACTTCAAAGCTAGAACAAGTTTCATATTAATTCAAGTCTCGAAGATTTCTCAAAGAAGGAAAAAGAAGAAATGCATAAGACTTGACTACTCTTGCAAGATAGGATTAATCAAACTTTTAGGTATATGAAATTCTTGACTTAAACAAATCTTAGTGCTCAAGTTTTATAATCATGTTTTAAAAAGTCATTCTTTCATTTAAAACCTTGAGAAAACATTTTTCAAAGTTTATCTAAAGTCTTGGTCATAATTTGAGATGATATATGGCTTAGAATCATTTGCATTAAGAATTTTTCAAATTTTACACTGATGCAATTGATTGTCATCCTGATGCAATCGATTGCACTAGGCTAAATTTTCAAATTTTTTGCACGTTACACTTGGTGCAACCGATTGCCATTCTGATGCAATCGATTGCACCTGAAGCTTTTTTGAAAAATTCTTTGTTTAAAAGCACCTTATCATGATACCTCTTGCTTGCATCTTTTCCATTCTTTGTATAATAATTTTCAGAAATTCTTTCAAGCATTGCCTTGATTATTGAATGGGTGCATGCACACTATATATTGAATTCAAAGTTTCTTTTGTAATTCACCTCTTTCAAAAAACTCTCTACAATCTCTAAGCATATTTTTCCATAACAGAAATTTTATACAAGATACTTTTTGAATACCATTTTCATATTACATACATAAAAGTATCATTTGAGCACTTAGAGAGTTTATGATATTGAAATTTCATATTTGAAAGAGAAGAAGTCCTTCATAGGATTTATATACTACAAACTTGTTTCAAAAACTCTTGTTGTAACATATCTTATTTTTCCAGGATTGTTGGATATAAGATTGTTTGGTTGTAAACCTTGTTATCCGGATTGTGGATACAAGAGGTCCATTTGTGAGAGGTTGATTCTCGGTTGGACTTTAAACTTGTAAAATCCAAGAGGGTGTTCTTGGTGTGGATTGTTAGAGTCTTGTATAGGAAGACTAGGTGTGTCTTGTCCTAAGATCTAACATTAGTGAAAATCTCTTTCGTGTTGAAAGGGGAGTGGAGTACTCTCGACCTGTGAGGGGAACCACTATACGTCTTGGTGTTCTTTACTTTTCGCATTTACCGCTTTCCTCAC
The DNA here is from genome assembly GCA_022829125.1 of Lathyrus tuberosus. Classification (NCBI taxonomy): domain Eukaryota; kingdom Viridiplantae; phylum Streptophyta; class Magnoliopsida; order Fabales; family Fabaceae; genus Lathyrus; species Lathyrus tuberosus. The sequence goes on along the minus strand of JALAZF010000098.1, from coordinate 10,870,893 downwards.
TTAGAAACTTTTAGGAAAAGTAAAATTCAAAAACCGTCAAAAATCCGGATAATTGTCTAAGAGCCTAATTCACCCCCCCCCCCCCCCCCCCCCCCTCTTAGGCACACATATAACTTACACTAACTGTTGTTTATGCTCAGAATCGGATACAATATAGAAGGCAGATGTGGATTGATATTAAGAAAAAAGCTAGGGGTACAAATGGTCCTTGGATCATCATGGGGGACTTCAACAATGTCCTCGAGATTGGAGACAAAATTGGGGGGAACCCAGTGCAGGCTAGTGAGTATATGGATCTTGAAAAAATGATGGAAGAAACAGGTTTGTCTAAGCATGAATCTAAAGGGAACTACTATACATGGTTAAACAGATATACTTAAGGGTTATATATTCTAGAATTGATAGGGTCCTGTGTAATGAAGATTGGCATATGAAATATCCTGATTCTGAAGTTGAGATGCTTAATGCTCATATTTCTGACCATGCTCCCATCAGACTCAAGAAAATGGGTCATAGCATGGAGAATACCAACAAATACAAAACCCAATTCAAATTCCTGAACTACATAACTGAAAACACCGATTACATGGGGATTGTAGCTGACAATTGGAACTCTAGGTTGACAGGGGATCCTATGTATGTGGTGTGGAAAAAGTTGCAAATACTTCAAAGTCTATTAAAGAGCCCGATGAAGCAAACCACAGATGGAGTGAAGAAAATCCAAGAAACTAGGGACATGTTTGCTCAAACTGAGAGCAACCTGAACCAAGATCTGTTCAACAATGAGAAAGTGGAGAGAATCAGAGAGCTAACAGAAGAGCTGGTCAAAGCAACTGAGTTAGAGGAGAAAATTTTACTTCAAAGGTCCAAAGTTACTTGGCTGCAGGCTGGTGATGGAAATAAAGCCTATTTCCATGCCACCATCAGAGGCAAAAGGAAGCAAATTGGAATACACAAATTAGAGGATAGATATGGAAAGCTGTTAACTGAGTATAAGGAGATTGAAGAGGAGATTCTTGGATTTTATAAAGATTTGGTTGGTACAAAGTCCCCAAGTAGGATTAAAGTGGACATTGAAGCCCTTAGACTTGGTCCTCGGTTGAGGGAGAACCATAGAAGACCGCTGGAGCAACAAACAACTGACAAGGAGATTTGGGAAGCTCTGCAGGGGATTAGTGATTCTAAAGCCCCAGGTACTGATGGTTATAATGCCAAATTCTTTAAATCTTCCTGGAATGTGATTAAGTATGATGTTAGAGAAGCCATTAAGGATTTCTTTGTTATGGCTAGATTGTACCCTGCTGTGAATTGTGCTCTTGTGACTCTGATCCCTAAAACCCCTAGTGCTAAGACTATGAAAGAGATGAGACCTATTGACTGTTGTACCACCTTGTACAAAATCATATCCAAAATTCTGACTGCTATATTGAATAAGGTGATTAATGTCGTAGTGGATGAGAGTCAGTCAGCTTTCCTGCCAGGCAAAGTTATCCATGCTAACATAATAATTGCTCGGAGCTTTTGAGAGGTTATAGTAAGAAACATATCTCTCCTAGATGTGCCATCCAAATGGACATCCAAAAAGCATATGATACCGTTGAATGGGATGCTTTAGAGGAGATTATGAGAGAGATGGGTTTCCCTCATAGATTCATCAAGTGGACTATGATGTGTGTAGCGACTATTTCATATAGGTACAACATCAATGGGCAGCGCAGTAAGTTCTTAAAGGCAAAGAGAGGCATGAGACAAGGGGACCCAACCTCCCCCTTACTCTTTGTTCTGGTTATGGAATACTTACATAGAGTTCTGAAAAGGCTTCAGAGATTCCCAAACTTCAATTTTCACCCCAGATGTGATAAGCTTCTGATCATTAATATATGTTTTGCTGATGATTTAATTTTGTTCACTAGAGGTGATCATATGTCTGTGCAGATAATGATGAAGGAGTTCCTTGACTTCTCTGCAGCAACTGGTCTAAAGGCTAATCCTTCTAAATGTAGAGTTTTCTTTGGAGGAGTCCCTAGTGAGAATCAAAAGAAGATCATGGAGGAAACTAAGTTCAGTACTGGTAAGCTTCCTTTTAAGTACCTTGGGGTACCTCTTAACAGTAAGAAACTCACTACCCACCTGTGTAGACCTTTGATAGATAAAATGTTGGATAGAGTTACTCACTGGTCAGCAAGATTACTCAGTTATGCAGGTAGATGCCAATTGATCCGCAGTGTGATGTTCTCTATAGCAAATTACTGACATCAAGCGTTTCCTCTACCTAAGAAAGTCTTGCATCAGATTGAGCAAATATGCAGGAATTTTCTTTGGACTGGGAAAGAGAACAAGACTAAAAAAACCCTTGTTGCTTGGGATGTTATTTGCAACCCAAAGAAAGTGGGTGGATTAAATGTCACCTCCTTGGTTGAATGGAACCAAGCAACCATGGGAAAGTTGTTATGGAATATTCATTAGAAAGCTGACAAGTTATGGAATAAATGGATAAATATATATTATATGAAGAACCATAATGCAATGGATGCTCGGATTCCTAACCAGGCTTCTTGGATCCTAAAAAGCATCATGAAAATAAGAGAAAAAGTGGAAAGTACAAGGCATTGGATGGCTGTGCAGCAGGGTACATATACAACTGCCATGATGTATAAGGATTTGGGGGGTGAAAAAGATAGTGAGCCTTGGAGTCACATTCTGATTGAAAACTATGTTAGACCAACGGCTCAATTTATCCTTTGGTTGGCTCTCATGGGCAGTTTATCCACAAAAGACAGGTTATGTAGATTTGGCATTATAACAGAAGATACTTGTGCTTTTTGTGATCAAAGTGAAACTCTTGAGCACCTCTCTTTTGACTACAAGATCACATGTCAATTATGGGAGGAAGTTCTAAAATGGGCAGGGTCCAGTAGGAAAGCAAAAACTTGGAAAGATGAAAAGGATTGACTTATGCAAGAAGTGACGAAGAAAGGCTAGAGAAGGAAAGTCCTCAAGATGGCTTTAGCTGAAACAGCCTATGAAGTGGGGAGAAATCGAAATAACATTTGTTTTAATCATGAGAATACTTGTAGCAATTGGAAAGATGTAATTTTGAATATTGTTGTTATTAGACGTGCTGCATATAGGGTCTTAAAGAGACATGTTAATAGCAATGGCACTTTAGATTAGGTGGATTTGTTTGTTCCTTGCCTGGATCCTTTGAAGATCGGTTTGTATTGATTGTTTGGTGAATAAAGTATATTATTTTCTAAAAAAAATATAAATAATCATTTCTTTTAGAAAATACGAAAAATCATTTTTTTCAAAACACGAAAAAATAGAAATAGAAAAAATAAAAAAATACCAAAAATCAATTTTTTCCTAAAAAAATAATCTTTTCGAAAATAAAAAATTGATTTTTTTTTCAAAAATTACAACAACAAAAAATTGATTTTTTCAAAAATAAAAAATAAAAATCGATTGAATCTATTTGTAGATCGTTTCTCTGGACAGGTGGCTCAACCATTAGCAGGAAGAGTCCCGTTTCGTGGGATAATGTGTGTAGACCTCGTGATTATGGGGGCCTTAACATCATTGATCTTAAGCTTTGGAATAAAATCACTATGTTTAAATTACTATGAAATCTAAGTGGTAAGTCAGACAGTTTGTGGGTGAAGTGGGTCCACACCTATTACTTGAAATATGATGACTTGATGACTATATGTAATAAAAGCAATACTTCCTGGATTATGAAAACTATTCTTAATCAAAGAGATCTCATTGTAACGATACCTCATGTATGGAACCAGATGCTCTCTAGTCCAAAATTCAGAATGAAAGATGTGTACAAGGAAGTATGTAATGATGGAAGTAAAGTACCTTGGAGACAACTCTTCCACTACAACGCTGCTAGACCTAGGGTGTTGATGACACTTTGGTTGGTTTGTCATGGGAGATTGGCTACGAAACAAAGATTGCTCAGGTTTGGTATGGTACCTAACAGCACTTGTTGTTTTTGTTTGATGGAGGAATCCATGAATCATCTGTTTTTTTGAATGTTTAGATTTAAAAGTCATTTGGATTAAGGTCTTAGATTGGATTCAAGTGAAGCACACGCCCCATAATTGGGATGATGAACTTTCTTGGTTGATTCGGTGCACAAAAGGTAAAGGATGGAGAACTTCTGTCCTAAAACTAGCTGCAACTGAAACTATCTATGGTGTTTGGAAATACCACAATGTTGTTTGTTATGGTAACACTGTAGATAACACTATGATAGCTAATGATATTATAGACATGATTGTTCATAGGGAGTGGTATAACGCGAAACTCAAAGTACACATAACTAAGCTTATGGTGTTTTAGTTTTCCATTTTTGTCTTTTTTGTCTTGCTTGAGGGCTGGATCCCTAGCGATCGCCTTGTACCTATTGTCTTTTTGAATTAATACATACCTCTTTTTGATTAAAAAAAATAATAATAAAATAAAAATCGATTTTTTCAAAAATAAAAAAGAAATGTTTTTTTGAAAAAAAGAAATGTTTTTTTGAAAAAAAAGAAATGTTTTTTTGAAAAAAATAAAAATTAGATGGATGGATCTGCTAAGAATATGTTAATGGATAGATCGGATGAATTTTATCTTTAATAGATGGATTGGATGGGATATTTTAAATAAAATTTTAATGGATTGTTAATGGATTAATTAATTGTTTTAAGCTATCCATTAACAGTCCAATTCATATCCATCTCATCCCTCCATTTTACCACCCCCTAATTTTAATCTGTTTTAGAGTTTTCATAGATGATCGGTTCACTTTGAACTTCACTCATTAAAGGTGTTTAGTTCACAACATATTTTGAAACCATGGAAGGGAATGTTCGCTTCTCAAAATATGAATTTATTCCATTCAAGCCAAATTTACAATATAACATTACATAGGATCTCAGTATACCTACTAGTGTTTAAATATAGAATCACATATAGAGTAGATAGGGACATTTATCAAACAAATACCCTGCACCATTCTGAAAATGATATGATTTCAGATTTCCTTCTGCGATTATTCCTACAACACATTTCTATTCAGATGCGTTTATCTTCCTATTTGGTACCGTCGTCTTCTAATACTGAGCTGTGAAACTTCATGCCATACTGAGCCAGGGAACTTAATTCAGATCATAAATTTCATCTTGCTTCCTTGAAAAGAAAATAAGATTAACATTACACAGATACACGCTATATACACTGTCCTTTTCCCTTTTTACTTTTTTATTCTTTTACAGATACATGTATACAACAGCTTCTGCAATCAAAACTTTGCCTCCAGAAGAATGGAGGAATATGGAGCTATACTGTACGTTTTTCCTATGCCGGGAACACCATCAAGGACCAAGTCATTTGGAGATTCAAGATTAGTGTCCACCTGTAAATATGCAGGGTTAAAGTTTAACTTATATAGAACATATTGAAACAATCTAGATGCATCTAACATAAAGAAAACAATTATACAATAACAATGTAAATTTTTACTATTACTTATCCATTCAATTAAATCACACCATAATATCCCTTTGTTATGTTAGCTCCAAAGTATGTATCCTCAAAACAAATCTTACCACGCGATACCACCTTCTCTTTGTTGGGGGTGTGGGAAGCAGAACTTTCAAAAAGTAGTCATGCGCATTAAAAGCTAAATAGACGTCTCCCCCACTTTTGTCATGAAGCCTGCATGCATGTGCAACACAAACACAAAGGAGAAAAACAGAGCGTTGTCAAGTCAGTCTCGATTACAAGCAATAGACAAGACATTCCAGTTCCACTAATTAAAATAATTAGGAGAAGCAAAGAGTATATTTTATTTAAACTATTTTTTCTATATATATTGAGTATAAAGTACACAGCATGACTTAGATGTCTTTTTTGAACATCAAATGCTGATAATTAGTGTGTTATGTTAGTGGGAAAAGTTGATCCACTTTATAACCCCTACTTCATGACCAAGATAATATCTGAAGATAGTGTTTAGGTGCTTCATTGTGTGAATGTTTTCTAAACTTGCAGTGTGTTTTTCACTCATTTCCAGTTAAAATATGTATACTTACGTAAATGCAAGAAATTTGCTTTCATAATTGTCCCAATTGTCTTCATGCCATGTTATTTCATTCTGCAAATATAAACTGTTATATAAGCACATATAACAGTGATTTTTCCTTTTTGATGGGAAAATAGCAATGTGTTTGCAGAATTAGTTTATTAGTATGGAACAATCACCTTACTGAGAAAATTTTCATGACTGAATACTTTATGTCCATGCCGGTACTTTATCACATTGGAGAAAAACCTAAAGTGATCACCCTTCCTTGCATCCAACTATTGAGCAAAACAATTAGGCTGTTAAGAAATAATCCATCGTAAGCTACCGAAAGGGATGTTATAAATTTACCTGATCCCACAGGAAAAAATTAATGGCAGAATCATGCCCATAACTATTGTTATTTCCATAGCGAGTATGGCCATATTCATCCCCCATTAGCATCATTGGTGTTCCCTGGTCATTCATTACAAAATTTTAAATTGCTATTCTGATTTCAGTGGAAGATAATGATAACAAATGCATTAATGCAACAGCATCTTCAAGTTTTCTTTTGAAAAGTCTGTATAGTATAATCACCTAAATTGCTATGTAGTTAAATAAAAATTAGGTTAAAATTAGGGGTGTGCAAAAAAACTGGTTCACAAGAACCAATTTTAAAAATATGGTGCACCTATTTTAAATGTCCATATTATTTTGATTAAAACTGATCCGGATCCATTTTATTAAAACCACAAAAAACCAATAACCACTTTTTAAAACCAATATATAAATGGTTAACCAATGTACTCTTCACCTTGTCTCTAATTCATAATTCATAATTAAAACCAATATATAAATGGTTAACCAACGTTTTCCCTTTCTTATTATTTCTATTGATTCTATATTCTTGCAAAAATCAAATTATTATTGATCGAATTTCGTAAATATTATAATTGACATTTAAAATTTACCACCGTCGAGAGGTTATTGATTTCAAAAAATGGATTTAAAACGATTTGATGACATTGGAAAAAGGTTGTTTGAATTGAAAACTGAGATTTAATCAAAAACAAGTTTGAGAAAATTTGGTTTTAAAAATAGTCCAACCAAAAACCGGTTTTTGGTATAAACCAGTTTTGAACCAAACCAATCCAAATATAAACCAGTTTTTAAAAAATAAACTGGTTTTATTAAAGTGGTTTTAAGAACCAAACTGAACCATATATTTGGTTCAATTTGGTTTGGTTTATGAACCATGCACACCCCTAGTTAAAATGAAAATAATTTCCCTTAAACTTTGAGCCTTGACACATAGCCCCTAGTAGATTTAAAGTTGTTATTTAACAAGCTTAAACTTTCAACAGGCCTCCAGATATTAAGAGGGGAAAAACTACGGAAATTGGACTAATTGAGTATACATTTTGTTAAATTTGATTCAACAAGTGAGTTTCGAGATTACTGTTGAATTTTTGTAAACCGTATTTCAATTGAAGTTTCAATATTTACGCACTTTTGCTCTGAGGACTTTGCAATATGTTTAAACTTGAAGGGGGTTATTTGCATTTAATAAAAATTGTACCACAAAAGCATTCTAAAATTTACGTCATGTACCTGAGATACCATTAATGCCAAATGAAAGTTCTTCATTTGCCTCGACCGCAAAGCTCTTATACTGGTATCATCAGTTTCACCTATCAAACAAATACAGATAAACAATCAATTTCAGTAAACGGAAAATGAATTATATCCTTAATCCTTGGCAGATAATTAAACATGGATGAAGGTGACCATAGTTGTATTTGTTGCCTGTCACTATTCTCTAAAAGTCAAAGTTAAGCAAAGATATAAGTTCCAAGGTCCACATTTCCTGATAGAGAATTGTGTCGCTTATGGTAATGCCTAGTGCTGTGTGTTGCTTATGCTTGCTTACATCAGTTCAAGTGTTTTTCTATGCAGTTTTTATTTGTGATGCATTATGTAAATGTTCTAGAATAATCTACCAGTTATGCAGTGCGTCAATAAAAGCCTGAATCAGCTAGTCTCTGTCAAAATCGGTTACATTCAGTTAGTAATTTGTTAGACAAGCCAAGACTAGAATATACAAATATTATAATTGTAGTCTCAGATTTCTCCGACTTTAATGAATGATAATATAAAAAATCATTACATTTCTCTAATTTATTCAACTATCAATTTCAATCATGGTATCAAAGCTTGATCAAGGCCATAGCCATGTCTTGCGATATACAACCTCTTCAGCTTTCCACACCTTTATTGTCTGTCTATTCCATCTTGGCCACTCCAGCACAACGATTTCCACTTGACTTACGACTTCCAAAGCAAACGGTTATGAATCTCATTTTCCACTATATCTGTCATTATATCTCTCATGTTCTCCTATACCTTCCATGCCTCCTCCAGCGAAATCTGTTTTTCTTTTTGCACATATCACCTTTTCTAATATTGTCTCAAAGAATGGCAACAATCCACTTGCATCACTCCTCCCATTAGACATTAGTTCTATAACTGGAACAAGTGCTTCAGCTTCTGTTCCATCCGCCTCCACATACATCTTCTTACTTTCCCATTGCCCTCCACAAATATAGATGTCTTACTCTATACGCAAACCCTATTAATCCTTTCTTGTCTCACATATATTATGCTTTTTTTTCTGCTCTTTCATTTCATCTATCTCTGTTCCTTAGACCGTCGATGAAACACTATCCCATATAGGGTGGAGACAGACCATGATTGATTAGATGTAATTGTTAAACTTACCATACTTTGAGTCTTGATCACTTCTTCCTAGGAAATTTGTTAAAATTCTTAATCATACAATGAGAACGAAAGAAATCAACTTGATGATTTTTATCTTGAGCTAGTTTACTAGAAAATAATAGATTAATAGATTACAAGACAAATTATAAACATGCAGACAACTTGGAGGGTTAGCATTGGAATAGAACAATCAAATCTTTTCCTGTAACTGTGAAGAGAATCAGGTTTTTAGGTTACCTGCATAAAGACTCTGAAGTAAAGAGACTAGACTTTTGAGTCATGTGATCTGTAGCACATGAATCAACAATCCAAGCATGATTGGGATTGCCAATAAGGACAGCTTTAAAAAACTGTCTTTATGGGCTATGGAGCAAGAAAGGGTTTGAGACTCAAGACGTTTGTATAATTGGTCTAGTTTTTCCCAAGTCTTTAACACTATTTGAATATATTATAATCATAATCAAAATTGTACAGAAATAGCAGTCAAACGAGCAACAAGCTGTGCCGCCACCCCAAATAGAAACAAATATGAAAGATTGTTTCTCTTGGTTAGAGGTACTACCTCAAAATGCACAACCCTCCAACAGTTCCAACATTTTCACAAGTATGCCTAGGTGTTTGCAATCCTAGCCCCATGGCTTACCGGATTTTATGCCATCTCACTTCACCCTTCATTGTTGTTTCTACTTTCTAGTAGCAAGAGCAAAACCTTCTACTTATGTGATAATTTCTAGTAGGGGTAGATAGATTTACTCATCATGACTCAAATTAGGAAGACTTACTCATCCAACTGTCTTTCTAGCAGGGGTAGACTTACTCATCATGACTCAAATTAGGAAGCTATGGGAAGATCACAATTAGGGCATAATTTCAAAACAAACTAAAATGTCCATAGTGCACATCCAACTGTCTTAGTAGAAGAGGTCCAACTCCTGCAAAGTTGTTATTTCTTTGTAGTAAGTAGCCTTCCTGTTTTCTATGCCATAACTGTGGTTTCAAGCCATAAATCTGATAGTAATTTTGAATTTTGAATATAAGAGTACGTGTCTTTTCCAGCTTCTAAATCCTCTTTTGTTGTAAGCCAGAACATAAAGGGATTTCCAGTTGTTGATTTCATACAATTAATTAACCAAACAATGATCAGGATTAACTGTAGTTTCAGACCATGAACTTGATAGTAATTTTGAATTTTGAATATGAGTATGTGTCTTTTCCAGCTTTCAAATCTTCTTTCATTGTAGACAAGAACATGAGGGGATTTCCAATTGTTGAATCCAGACAATTAATTAACCAAACAATGATCAGGAGTAACAGGGTTTGTGTCTTGCCATCCTGGCTTTCCAATTTAGGCACATATTCTATAAGAAACCCATATTTCCCTTTGCTTTCAAAAATTATCCTAACAATTTGAGGCTAATATGTGTAGTTTTATCTACCGAGTTGCGGATCATTGATTTGGAGTGAGTAGGAGAAACCAACAAGGCGTAGGAAATCAAATTGCTGCCTGCACCGCCTGTGGTGCAGCCTCGCCTCCTAGCTCCAAAACTGCCATCAGTCATTGTTGAGTCTTCAGTATGGCCTTTGGTTGCTGTGTTTGTGCTGTTTGAAGCGCCGGTAAGAGCATGCTTCAACACGATTGTGCATGCCATGAGTGAAGAGGGCCAAAACCATGTAGAAAGCAATGGAAATATGTCTAACTAGGCACTGGAATAGAATTATTACATTAAAATCTAATCCTAGGATCAAGAAATGATAGGATAAAAAATTAAAGGAAATCTTATCTCTGATTTAATATCTCTTAATTTTCCAATAGAATCAATTAAAAGAAAACACATCATTTCCAAACAATGAATAGCATAGGTGAACAGTCTATAGTAAATAAAGCATTGCCTTTCAGAGCCTACCTTCAAAACCACAATTCCAACTAAAGTTATCATTGCATCCATCATTTCCACCTTCCCCGTTACCTTCATTGTGCTACAAAATCAAGAATCAAAGAAAATATCAAGTTTTGATATACAATTCAAAATTGGAGGAAAAAATTTGGAGGATCTACCTTGAAGTTGTATGAAACAAGATCATACAAACTGAATCCATCATGTGCAATAACAAAATTAATACCATGGTATGGTCTGCGCTTGTTCACCTGAGATAAACAGATGAAGGCGAGAAGCCACTGTTATAAAATTATTTATAAAGCAGAATAAAGCTGAATGAAAATCAACAGTCATTAAATATCAGAGGCATAATTTCAACACATTAATAGAATGGGGCATAAATAAAATAACATCAATTTAATCATGTTTCCTTGAAACAAAACTAGTTTTTTTAATATCACCCAAGACTAAATGAAAGAACTCAAGATCAACCACAAATTTTTAACAGCCGAAGTACTGGACACATCATATTTTGGCTGCAACATAATAATTCAGTCTTTATTTTCAGTCACGAGATTGGATAAATGTACTCATTTGACCAAAATAATTTACCAAGGAGGAAGCATTGATGATTCATTTTTGTTGAAATATTTTTTATTTAATGCTATTTATTTTCTTATTTAAGTGTCATTATATTACTCCTAAAATAAAGGAGTTAGTTTTGTATTTTTTTCTCCTATAAAAGGAGCCCTTTTCTCTTCATAATAAAATAACAAAAATTATCACCCATATATTTTTCTACATGGTATCAAGAGCTCTGTTAGGGCTTGGGTGATACTGTAAGCCTGCAAGAGACAGGTATGAGTGGTTGTAAGCCTGCTGACACACCAATGGACCAAAGTGCCAAACTTTGGGAGAAAGGAGACACACCAGTTGACACTGGAAGATATCAGAGGTTGGTTGGAAAATTAATATATTTGGCTCATACTCGTCCTGACATTGCTTTCTCTGTTAGTGTTGTGAGTCAATTCATGCATGCACCATATGAAGAACACCTTGAAGCTGTGAACAGAATCTTGAGATACTTAAAAGCAACTCCTGGAAAAGGGTTATTCTTCAAGAAGACCAATGATAAAAATGTGGCAATATTCACTGATGCAGATTGGGCAGGGTCCATTATTGATAGAAAATCAACTTCAGGTTATTGCACATATGTGTGGGGGAACCTAGTGACTTGGAGAAGCAAAAAACAAGGAGTAGTTGCAAGAAGTAGTGCTGAAGCTGAGTTTAGAGCAATGGCTCAAGGAATTTGTGAAGGTATGTGGATTCTCAGAGTCCTTAAAGAATTGAAGATAGAGGTAGAACTCTCATTGAAATTGTACTGTGACAACAAGGCAGCTATAAGCATAGCTCATAATCCGGTTCAACATGATCGTACTAAACATATCGAGATCGATCGTCATTTCATCAAAGAAAAGCTAGACTCTGGTACTCTCTGCTTGCCATTTATCCCTTCCAATCAACAAATCGCTGATATATTGACCAAAAGCTTGGGAAGATCAACATTTGAATACTTAATCAGCAAGTTGGGCATGATTGACATCTATGCACCAACTTGAGAGGGGGTGTTGAAATATTTTTTATTTAATGCTATTTATTTTCTTGTTTAAGTGTCATTATATTACTCCTAAAATAAAGGAGTTAGTTTTGTATTTTTTCTCCTATAAAAGGAGCCCTTTTCTCTTCATAATAAAATAACAAAAATTATCACCCATATATTTTTCTACAATTTTGCATCATGAATTTCAGTCAGACTTTAAATTCTGATGGCCTCTTTAAAAGAGTGTATGAGAAATTTAGCATCAAAAAGTAATTGTATATTTATGGTAGATATGTTGGATAAACTAGAGAGTTGGCAATAACTCAGACTAGCTTAATCAAATATTCTAGCCCCACTAGTAAAATTTCAGAGTTGTTAGAAGCGTAAAAAGCCATTCCCAAACCTCCATCAAATAGGTTAAAGAGTTGGTCTTTAATGGTGTAAGTCCTATAAAAATAGCAATCATGAAGTGTTATAAGCAGTGACGCTTACTCTGTAAAGATCAGAAGATCCAGAAACACGAGTTGCAAAGCTCCCCTTGGTACCAGAATCACCCTAGGACATGTATTAAAGGAGACAATGAAGTAGGAATAAACCAAACAAGTCATAAGTCAAATCCCAGCTCATTATAACATCAGTTTTTCATGAGTTTCTTACTCCCCATACAGCATATTGATAGGAATGACAATTGATCTATCTCAGCCTTTTACTTGCAGGCCATCCATCTTATGCAAATCATACTATACCTTAGCCAGCCAATAGAAAGACAATTTGGATCATATTAGTATCTTCTACTCTTAGAATTACCTTGATAAATTTCCGTATGTCATCGCGATATTTCCCATTCCATTCAGCCCATCTACATCAAATACATTCATTAAATTCCTCATAGATGAACTGATTTCCAAGAGAAATATCCATAAAACAATATTTCTGACATTCTAGAGACATTTATATAGGTGTGGTTCAGAAGATGACATTAACTTTTGGCACAGCAGTATATTACATGATGCAAAGCAAAGAGTAATGTCGAGTCTCACATTGAATAAGATATGGCCTGAAAATGGGTATAAACGGGAGACATCCTCTACTTTCATTTTGGTTTTGTAAATTTGCGTTAGGCCCAACCAAAAGTTTAAGATGATATAAGAGCAGCTTTTATCAGGCGGTAAGTTCATCAACTTTCATTATGTGTAGAATTATAATTAAGATTATTCATAAAATAAAGATAATTACTTAAAGATCATTAAAAGAATTACCGATCCCAATTTGGAAAACTTCCAACAAGATAGAGACCACCACAGTCCCAAGGCTCTGCAATAATTTTACATCTTGACAAGACCGCGTCCTTAGCAATTGCCTGCAGAGTATAACATCACATCGCTTGATAAAGAAATTTAAATTCCAGATTCCCAATTTTAAAGCAGAAAGTGATCACTGCAACTCAAAGGTTTATCTTCAAATAAAAAATTGTTATAGGAATGTTTATTAATTAATAGTAATCTAGTTTAAATCAAACCAACAAAAACTGGTAAAACAAATTAAACTAAATTAAATTCAGGTTTTGCTTGGCTTTCTTTTTATTGAATTGCTAAGCTCATTTTGGTTTGCAATACTCATTTACTAAGGCATTGGATTTCTACCTCATGTGGAGTTCTTTCCTACCTATGATGATAAGGATTGGAGGGTTAGTTGAGAATGAATTGCTATGGACTGGAATTGTTTTCTTTTGGTCAGTTTATGGTAATTAAGTTGTATGGAGCTCAAATCCAGAGCACTTACTCAGAATTTATTCCTCACATATTTTTAAGAGACTTGTTTTCTATCCTTTAATTGGTTTCATCTAATGGGATTTGAAAAGAGCTTATTTTGTAAGTAAATAAAAAAAACATATTTGTTCTTCCGTGTAACACTCTTGTGATGATGGAGAGGGATTTGAAGTTCATGTTTCTGTTTCTAACGTAAGCCAAAGGCTATTTAAAGAGCTTCTATTTCACCAACTGCGTCAACGCATTCGCCAAAAAGTATAAAGCCCATTAAACCAAAAATTAATTTGTGTTTTCTGCTAGGATGTATTCAGTGTGACACAATGTTGGCCCTGAAGTTTGCAGTACCACCAATTATTTGAACATTTAAGAATCATGGATACCTATACATACATTGGAACGCATGGAAAATCTAAAACATCCTGAAATTTTGAAGTCCTGCATTATATCTGACATGAATGTCCAAAAAAAATCCAACATTGTTTTCAGATGATTTGAGATCCCAAATAATGAAATAACTGAACCATACCGATGAACTAACATACAAGGTATTCCTGAAAGTAGCATCTTAGCTCACTAATTATAACTATATTGTGAATATAGTAGTATTTATTTACCCTGATGAGTGGAGGAGCATTGAGGGGTGAACCATCAGTTCCTCGACACAATATACTTGCAAGATCAAATCGAAATCCATCAACATGATACTCAGTGACCCTACAATGAAGCAAAACAAAACACAAAATAATACTTACACCGTAGGAACATCAAAGAAAATCATGATATTGGTTAATTGATATTTTAGTACTTGCAGTGGCGTCACAATGCAATTAATTATTATTATCTTTTAAAACAACATTAAAGATAGTCAAACATTACTTGATCCTCACGGAAACTAACCGGGCTTTATGATTATTAACCGAGTATAAATGACAGTGTTGTCGATGGCGGATGGCGGTCCATGGCGGGGCAATTTGATAACACTGATAAATGATTCTGTTAAGAGTCCCACATCGGACAATATATGACATCATGTGTTTATAAGTGGGAGTAATCCTCACTCTACCAACCGGTTTTGTAGGGTTGAGTTAAGCCCAACCACATTTCTTACCATCAGCTAATGCAGAAATCACCATAGACTCCCCTCCGGATCCAACTCCTTCGTCCCCTCCGGCCCTGCCCCCTGAGACTGATCTCCCAATTGCACTTCGCAAAGGTATACGTTCCACTCGTAATCCATCTCCTCATTATGTTAATTTGTCTTATCATCGCTTGTCTTCTTTGCATTATGCTTGTATTTCCTCTTTGTCTTTTGTGTCTATTCCTAAGACTGTAGGTGATGCTTTATCTCACCCTGGCTGGAAACAAGCTATGCTTGATGAGATGTGTGCTCTTCAGAACAGTGGCACGTGGGACCTTGTTCCTCTTCCTCTTGGGAAATCTTTTGTAGGTTCCAGGTGGGCTTTCACAGTCAAAGTTGGGCTTGATGGACAAGTTGATCGTCTCAAGGCACGTTTAGTGGCCAAAGGTTATACACAGATGTTTCGCCTAGATTATGGTGACACCTTCTCTCCGGTGGCTAAAATGGCCTCGGTTCGATTATTTCTCTCTATGGCAGCTATTCGCCACTGGCCCCTTTACCAGCTTGACATCAAGAACGCATTCCTCCATGGTGATCTGTGTGAGGAAGTTTATATGGAGCAACCTCCTGGGTTTGTTGCTCAGAGGGAGTCTTCTGGACTAGTTTGTCGTCCTCGGAAGTCTTTGTATGGTCTTAAGCAATCTCCTAGAGCTTGGTTTGAGAGATTTAGCACTGTTATTCAACAGTTTGGTATGACGCGATGTGAAGCTGATCACTCAGTGTTTTATCGTCACTCAGTTGTTGGGTGTATTTACTTAATTGTGTATGTGGACGACATTGTCATTACAGGTAATGATCATCATGGAATCACACAGGTAAAACAACACCTTTGTCACCATTTCCAGACAAAAGACCTCGGCAGACTTCGTTATTTCTTGGGCATAGAGATTGCCCAATCCAAACAGGGGATTGTAATTTCACAAAGGAAGTATGCTATGGATATTTTGGAGGACACAGGACTGTTAAATGCCAAGTTAGTTGACACTCTGATGGATCCCAATGCTAAACTTATGCTAGCTCAGGGGGAGCCACTCTTCGATCCTGAAAAATATAGAAGATTAGTTGGAAAACTGAATTACCACACAGTTACTCGCCCAGATATTTCATTTCCAGTTAGTGTGGTAAGTCAATTTCTTAACTCTCCTTGTGAAGGGCATTGGGAAGCTGCGATTCGCATCTTAAAATATATTAAATGAGCTCCAGGAAAAGGCTTACTTTATGAAGACAAGGGACACACTCGAGTTGTAGGATACTTAGATGCAAATTGAGCAGGTTTTCCTTCTGATACGAGATCCACCTCAGGTTATTGTGTTTTCTTGGGTGGTAACTTAATTTCCTGGAAGAGTAAGAAACAAAGTGTAGTGGCAAGGTCAAGTGCGGAAGCAGAACATCGAGCCATGGCAACAACAACCTGTGAGCTTATATGGCTCAAACAGTTGCTTCACGACCTGAGATTCGAGGATGTTTCATAGATGACACTTATTTGTGACAATCAGGCAGCTCTGCATATTGCATCAAATCCAGTGTTCCATGAGAGAACTAAACACATTGAGATTGATTGTCATTTCATCAGAGAGAAGATTTTATCTGTAGATGTCAGCACTAGTTTTTTCAATTCAAATGATCAGTTAGCTGATGTTTTCACTAAGTCTTTGAGAGGTCCTCGAATTAATTATATTTGTAACAAGCTTGGTGCCTATGACATATATGCTCCAGCTTGAGGGGGAGTGTTAGATATTGGAATATTCCGTATTATGTAAATAGAATATTCTGTAAGTAATTAAGATATCGTGTAAATAGGAAATAGAATATTATGTAATTACTATGACATTTATTCCTCCTATTATATATAATGAGTTCCGCTGTGTAATTCAAACACACGGATTCAATCCAACTTTCCTCTTGTTCTCTCATTATTCAACATGGTATCAAGAGTCTCGTTTAAGATTCGGTGGGCCACCTTCTATGGTTTCCGCTATCGGGCCACCCACCATTTATTTCCACGCTCCAGATGTCCAGTCCTGGGCGTGCGGGGGTGTGTTAAGAGTGCCACATCGGACAATATATGGCATCATGTGTTTATAAGTGGGGGTAATCCTCACTCTACCAACCGTTTTGTAGGGTTGAGTTAGGCTCAACCACATTTCTGAACAGATTCAAAGAAACAGAAATTTTAACAATATAGTGTTTCATAATATCTGCAACAAGTACCAAGTGTATATGATACAAATCGTCAAAAAAAAACTATGATACAAATCTACAAATGAACAAGGAAAAGCTGGTATTAGGTCAATTGCACAAAATAAATCAAGGTATATACAATCAATAGTCATATTAATAACAAATTTTAAACAAGTAGTCCATACCAATGTCTCAGGCTGTCAAGAATTAGCTCCATGACCACAGGATGGTTACAATTCAATGTATTTCCTGAGGATGAACATTCTCTGAGTGAGAGAAGACAACTTAAATATTGATACAATATACTGAATTTGGGTTGGCGGTAAAATCAAATGTTGCATATTAAATATTCTCTGTAGAGAAAAATAGCACAGTTCCTCTATATATTGTTGCTAATTTGTGTTGTGGAAAACAAGAAAAGCTTTGCAACTTACTCATAAACTTAAGGGAATGGATACTACTTGGTTTCATGACTTGGGCGCTCAGCATTGAAGTTATATGAAAACTTAGCAATTGGTTTGGTCACATAGCTCTGGGAGCTGAGGGGTATTTTCCTTTTGAATATTGTAGCCCTCAATTTGATGTTATTAATTAGTGGGGTTATTTTCAAGTTTTTGTTTCATTATCTATTTTCTGTGTGCAAATGTAAATTCAAATGAACAAAGCTGTTACAATATAATCTTAAAGATGAGAAAAAAATAAAATTACCACAGCCAGAAAAGTTCAGCAATTGTCCTTTGTCGTCCAGCATGTAATAAACCTATAGAAATGAAGAAAATTTACATACAGAAAAAGCAAATAATTTTTCAACATTCTACATAACTAAAACAAAGATGACAAAACATTTGTTAATAGATGATACCACTTTACCAAAGCCATATAGTTTTCTAACTACGTACAAATAAGTCTTTTAAAAATTAAATTACAAATAAGAAATTACCTTATTATCTATGCCACGAAATGAAGTAGGGTAAGGATTGGGGTCATCAGCCTCATTAGTATGATTGTAGACAACATCCAAAATAACCTATGTATGAATAAGATTTATGGCAAGAAATAAATATACAAATCTTGAAATGATTTAAAATAGGACAGAATCAGGCGATCGAAATATTAAGCATGCTTCCACGAAGTTGTTACAATGAAATACTACTATCATTACCTCTATATTAGCAGAATGTAAGGCTTTAACCATTTGCTTGAACTCTTGGGAAGCATTAGCTGGTCCTCCTCCAGCACTAGCATAGCGACTCATAGGAGCAAAGAAATTTATTGTTGAATAACCCCACGTATTAATCTTGGAAAGCAAAAAATACAGATGTTAGTATATGCCATTTAGCAAGTCAAAGTTACATGCTCTGATCTCTTAGATCATCAAAGAAAAAGACACATCACATACTCTGATCACTTCAATCATCAAAGAAAAAAAGATATGGATATACAGCCAGAAAGAATATAATTGTTTTTATATATTTGTTTATTAGGAATGGATCCTCTCTATTTTGCTCTATATTTCCCTTTTCTATAGTTTTGGGGTGTATAGAAGAAATTTCAAGCTCATCTAATATCACATTATCATGATTTATTCTATACTCCCAAGACCATAGTAATGGATAAATTTGACAGAATGAGAAATGGAGAAGACCCATTCCTTTATTTAGTGGGGATATACAGTACACACTAAAGAGGGCCATTATGAAGCCTTGACTTCAAAATAAAACGTGATACTTTTCTAATTTACCATGTGATCTCTAGGATTTGGACGCCTCTGCAATTCCAACTCATCAAACTCAAAGATAGGCAGCAACTCCACTGCATTGATACCAAGCTCTTGAAGATGTGGGATCTTATAGGCAAGCAACAAAATGAGTTTAAATAAAGAAATACAATAAATAGTAAGCATCAATCATACAGTAATTAATAAACAGCGCATATATAGTTCCTAAAGTTGGAGGTGGCATGCAACCACTAAACATTGATATACCTTACTACTCTGATACCCAATGATAGCACAGATGTTACCTTCTCAATCACGCCAAGATAGCTTCCACGAATATTGTTATCCAACCCACTAGATTCATCCATTGTAAATGCACGGACATTCATCTCATATATAACAAGATCTTTCTGCATTTGCAGCAAGAGCATAATGAATCCATAAATAAATAAAATAAATAAATAAATAAAATAAAAAATATAATAAAAGCACTAGAGATCAACATCAAGGTAGAGTACAAACTCTACATATAGTTTTAAGCATAAAGCAATTTATATGAAGCCTTGGTTTTAGGAAAAGATTTTATTGAATACCATTTTCAAGCAACTATCATTTATGCAGGCTGAATACCTCGGCAATATTTGGAAGCTTATAATTCTCTCCCCAGTCAAAAGGCAAGCAGTCAAAATCATACGTGCCCAGAAACTTAGACAACTTCTTGCTAGTATCCCCAAAATATCTCCGACCTTCAACTAGTTTTGCATAAGGATCAACAAGCACAATGCTTCTGTCAAATCGATGCCCCTTACCCCAATCTTGAGATCCATCTATCCGATACCCGTACAGAACATTGCTCCTAGGAAGATTCTGCACAACGAGAGATGAAAAACAAAATATAATACCTAAATATCTAAATCTGCATTTTGAATAGCTGTTCAGTGTTTGCTGGGAAATCTTCGTATTGATTGATGACATAATGAATTCTTGTTACACAATATGAGCCATGGATCTATATTTATAGACTAGGCTAACAGTAACACTAATAAAAAAATACAGTCAGCTTGTGACAGTTGTCAATGCTGTAACTGGCTGAATTAACTAGGGGATAAATGATCCTATACAATAGATACATGATAAGTGAGACGTACACTCACATTTGGGAGGAGAGGAGTTTAGGGAGCTTTGTAACAGAAATATGCACTTACTCTGCGTAATCGGAGCAATATTGAACTAGCGTAAAATGGAAGAAATGAAATTATGGAGCCAAGAGCTTGTAGCTCAACTGGCATCAACGCTAGTCTCAATAATATAACAGCATTATCTAGAATTTGTGCAAGGTAAACTAACAACAGTTCAGGTAAAGATATCTTCGACAACTGACAATACTATTATAGTAATTGATGTTTTCCAATTTTAATAAGCAATGTCTTCTTCAATGAAGTTCCTTACCCATATAAGTTTCTGTTTAATATCATAAAGGTGGAAAAAAATCTCATCAAATTTAAAATGGAAAACTGCATCAAGTTTGATACATTGATTTCAATTACTTTCAATGCTTTTAATGAGGTGCATCAGTATTCAACTCAAAGCCATCTCATATACTTCTATCCACTATTGTCAATATTTTAGAACATACAAGAGTAAAGGTAAACAAAATTCATATTTGACTAGCCAAAAGAATTTTTTGACACAAGAATAATACACTTGAAAATAATGCATAAAATATACAAAATTTATACTCAAATAGACAGAATAGAAATGTTATTTATCTATGCAATTATGAAAGGTACTTGATAATGAATTTAATTGAAATACACTGCCAGTGTAAAAGGATTTTACACCGTCAGTTAATCATAGACGTTGGATGTTAGGAGAAGTTTGACTTTCATTTTAATCACCTATAAAGTAATGCAAACGGATGATGGTGATGAATTTTTTATACTGACAGTGCATAATAATTAATCTCCTTGATTGCACACATTGTATTTTTTTAAATAAGTTAAAAAACATACAACAACAATTTCAATCAAAAACCATGGAAAGGCTATAATCAGGCACAGGCAATATCACAGAAAGCACCTCAATACATATGTGCCAAATGTCCCCTGTTTTGTTTAAATGAGGGTCCAAAGCCAGTTCTATCATACCACCATCCAGTGTGTCAATGCTTTCCCTAAAATATTTTATAAAAGCAAAGGAAAAGGTGTGTGAAACAAAAATGGACCAATAACTATTATGGAAATATTATACATAAATTTAATTGCAGGACAATTTTGGCAATATTACAATAAAAAAAAAGTACATGAACACTAAGTATATTCATGTTACAATATCACATTGCATCCCATCCACGAATCCCGACATGTAGCCATGCCGCAGATGAGAACTCCAATTCATTGAATCTATGTTGTATGCAAAAAGATCTATTCATTTTAAAGTTGAAAATGACTAGAAGGTATGAAATATCAGAAAGATGAAGCAATCTGCATCCCCTTCAAATTGTATCTGATATTTGACATAGAATTCTCAAAAAATTAACTCAGACCAAGAACCATAACGAAAGCTTAAAATTGACTAGCAGCAAGAAAGATTGAACTATAAACCACTTTTCCGTTGGATTAGTCATAAGCCTAAGTAAATAAGTCAGGGAAAATAATGATTGCTTTAAATATATAACCTTAGCATCCTTAAGCCAAAGGTACAATAAAAACTGATATAATACAGATGTTGTGATTCCCTAGTGTGAATAATATCCTTTGTTTTTAGTATATTTTAAGTTGTTCCTGCACCATAATGCAAAAAGAAACCCGACCCATATTACCATCTGAAACTAACCTCTCGACATATTTCTAAATCATGATCCCAAATGCTTAATGCTTTCTAGTTCGATCTCAAAATCAAAGAAAAAAATTTCAATCCTTAATAATAAAATTACCTTTCAAAAATTATTGTAATAGGGGAGAAAATTATTGTTTCTACCACACACAAAGAAAAGTGTTCCCGACAAATTTTAGAAATTAAAGGCTCCTCCAAATACTTGTATGTGGCTAAGAGAGAGAGTATTTCAAACACATTTTCTTATATGAAGTTTAAATTGACATACAAAAATAAATCTAAATTTACCTTTCAGGAAGGACCAAACAAAGTGTGACAGCAGTTGCATGTTGTGAAAAAATAGTAAAGTTAATCCCGTTGTCGACTTGTGATACACCCAATGGAAATGCTTGCCCTGGAGAAATTTCCCACGATGGTCTGGTCTCCATCACTTTGAAGGCTTCGTCCTAGAATCGCAAAAGGTAAGATATTGCAATACATGTAGATTAAAGTATTAGTACAGTGATGCTCTTTCACAACAGATATGCTAAGTGTCGGTTAACATAGCAGTAAAAAGCACAAGTGTAAACATAAGCAAACAATTGAAGAATAAGGTGATGTTAGAATTTTCAAATATGAGTTGTAGCATAACTGAAAGAACCCACGGTTAAAAATATATATAATGTAGTTATTATATGATGGATTAGAAAGTAAGAGTTGTACAAAACCTACGCATGGAAGCCATATAATTAGTTACGTATATAGTTTAGTTTTATGCTAGGAGGACTGACCATTGAAACTATATACTAGATACAAATACCAAGGCAGAGAAATCCGCAAATTCAAAAACTCATACATGGTTTCATTGATTTGGAAAATGCATATAGTAAAGTACCTAGAGAGGTTTTGTGGAAGACTGTTGATAAGAAAAGAGCTTGGATTGCTTACATTCAAACAATTGAATGTGCTTGAAAAGGTCGTGATAGTGTGAGAATACTAGATGCGAAAAATACAAAAGATTGTGATAACTATAAGAGTCGAGAGACAACTCTATCTTTTCCTTTTGGTTCTAGATGTGCTTACAGAACATATTCAGAAATGGTGCCAAGGTGCATGTTCTTAAGAATTGAAAGAAGAAGAAAATTAGTAGCTAGAGTAGACAAGCTTAGAAATTAGGTGACATTTGATTGCATCAGATTTATAAATATCAACAACTTGTTTACGTTAATACATAAATATAAATAAATGTTAACGTCATAGATTGAACCCTAGACCAGCCACTTGTGTTGAGAAAAACAAGTGAGTTGAAAGTGTTGAGAATCAAGTGTGGGGTAAAATCCCACATTGATTAGAAAAGTGAAGATTGAGTACTTTATAAGTGAGAGAACTCATACACTTATCACCTTAAGGTTTTGGGTGAATATGTGGTGTGTCTCTCACAAGGTGTGTTTCTCATAAAGAAAGGTTCTAGATACATTGAGTGTCAACATTGAGTGTCGCACAAGATAGAGACATTAATGAGATAAATACCTTATGCACCTCTTCTTGAGCACGCCCATAAGCATTAGCACTAGTTGTCCTAAGCTTTAAGCCTTCTCTTGTCTAACCTATGCCAAAATTTCCAATCAAAATTGACAACAAAAAATAAGAACTCACTAAGATTACTGAAATGCAGTTACATACCTCACTAAAGCTTCCACGGCCACTATTACTCGACTTGCTTCCAGATGCTTGCATACTAAACTCCAACCTAACGATAGGATCAAATGTGAAACAATTTGTAGTTAGTAATAACCTAAAATTCTTAGTAATTATAGTAATAAATCATAAACGGATGTAAAATTGAAATTGAATTACCGGATATCACGGCGAGAGAAGTTTCCGGCAAGTGAAGTGCGGCCGGGATTGTTGGCGGTGCCGGAGAAAATCGAAGCGAGGAGTGTTGGTTGAGTGGCGGTTCTTGAAGAGCAGAGTAGTGGCTGGTGAAGCATTGTTGAAGAGGAGTGTTGTTATTTGCACATTGAGAGTGTTTGTGTTGAGTTGAGGTGTAAGCTTTAGAGATGAATCGAAGCGAGGAATGCGATATTCATGGCTGCCACGTGAATCTTGTCTTGGTTTGGGAAAAGAGAGGTGAATGGGACAATAGAGTAGAGTCCAGTATTATCGACCTCTCCACGTGCCGAGAAGATATCTTGATTATTAAGTGTATATATATATGGTTTACCTTCCAAAAGAATCAAAAGCAATTTTGAAAGTGTAAATTTGATTGTCTTCTTATCAACATGATTGGTTACGGTAATAAATGATTTTTTTTAATTAATATGGTAAAAATATTGTTTAGGTTCTATTAAGTTGTTTTAAAATAACAAATTAGTTTTTTAAATTTATTTTTGTAATATTTTAGTCCTTTATGTTAATAAACCTTTACTGTTTTTATGTAGATTGCTGATTTGACTTTTACCTTGCTGTTTCTTATATTTATGGATGTCAAAACTCTAAAATTTAATATATTTTAAGAATATGTCTGAGCTCATAAACACAAAAATGGCAAAACTCTAAATCTCAACAATAAATTGCAAACTCATATACCATTTGAATTAGTTTTTCGCGCTAAACACGAATATGTAATTAATTTGGTGTTTGATTGTGTATTTTGGTCAGATCGAACAATTTTTCATTATGTATTTCGTCCACTTTTTTCCCTGATTCTCATGAATCATAACTTGTTTGATAAATTTGATTGCATATTTAGATTCAGGTGAAAATCCAAGTCCAACCGTATATAATTTGTAATTTATTTCATTGTCTTTGTGATTTTTAGATTTTTGGTCATGAATATTGTTAAATATGATGAATATTTCATGAGTTCATAAACACAAAAATAGCAAAACTCTGAATCTCAACAATAAATTGTAAATCATATACTATTAGAACTAGTTTTTCGCGCTGATCACGAATATGTAAATAGATTTGTGTTTAATTGTGTATTTTGATCGGATCGAACGATTTTTCATTATGTATTTCGTCCACTTTTTTCCATGATTTTCATGAACTATAACTTGTTTGATAAATTTGATTGCATATTTGGATTCAGGGTGAAAAATCCAAGTCCAACAGTATATAATTTGTAATTTATTTCATTGCTTTTGTAACTTCCAGATTTTTGCTCATGAATATTGTTAAATATGATGAACATTTGTGAAAGTGATGAACATGTGTGATTTCCAGATTTCCAGATTTAAAATCAGCAACCTTCAATGCCAACTTATCTCAGTTAAATGCCACATGTGTTGCGTTTATGCCACATATGCGTTTTTGTAACGGAAAATTTTAAAAAGGACAACGACGCAAACGTTTGTTAAAATAAAGGGCCAAATCGTTACAAAAAAAACTTAAAGGACTAACTTGTTATTTTAAAATAACTTAAAGGACCTAGACAATATTTTTGCCTATGATTAATAAGATTAGTAATTGTCGACTTTGTATTATTACATAATCTCTCAAATTGATCTAAATTTCTCATCCCTACTTCAACTATTAGAATGATTTGGCAATTCAGATATTTTCAAACAATTTAAAAATTTGAAGTTAAATGTTTAAGATTATTAAATTCACTAGTTTCAGATTTATCAATTGCATCACAATTAAATATTTTTTTTTCTTCACCTATAAAACAAAATAGAATGTTTATCAAAACGGAGGAATATTTGAAATAAAAGAAATCTAAAAGTATTATGGAAAAAATCACCTGAAATGAGTTTTGTGACATAATCATTTATATTTCTACAACCTCAATTATTGAAGCAAAAGTTATCCTACTTTAAAATTGATTAGAGTCTTTATAGTTGTTAACTAAATCAAGATAGTACTTGTAACCATGGGTTCAATTGGATCATTGAAATAAGATATTAAAAACTCTTTTGAAATTGTAATGTCAACATACCCATGATTTAGATCTGATATTTTTCCATCGCCAATTTTCAATATCCATTTTAAAAACTTTTTTATTTTATCGATTGATGATGTAGTTGAATCACTTTATAAGCGCATGTTCTTTATAAGCCTCGATACTTTATAATTATCTCAATCAATTATCCCAAGTAGCTTATTTTAGTGAAGACTTGAGTGTAAGGAGTGGCAGGCATGATAAAACTCATCGGCAAGGCGACGAACTGACTTTTTGTAATCGAATCGAAATTTGAGACATTTCAAGCCACCATTATTTTCCACAGAACATTGAACCACTTAAAGTGATTTTCACGGGTTGTGGGAATTTCATGTTCGTGAGGAGGAATTTCATGTAACATAGGATATTGCTTTCAAAATATACTGATACGATGATCATGTGAAGGTGATATAGTGATCTCATGGAAATTTTGGAAAGATTATATCTTGGGTATGGTTGTGAAATTGGAAATTAATTTTATACTAAAAGTGATTGCTTAGGTTTGATTGTCTGGCCTGGAGAGTTTTACTGGAGTCCCACGGTGGGCGCCAAATGTTCTGCTAAAAACATTAAAATGTTAACATCTTTGATGCTAGTCGGAGAAGGTTATAAATGACTGGTTAGTGTGTCTGTATAGGGTTCATAACCACCATTGTTGGTTGTAACACCCTTCTACCAAACATACAATTTTAGGAAAACACTTAATATTATCAGAGTAAAAATCAGCAAGAAAGGTGCCACATATATTCAAACGACATTCAAAATCATTGTCCTGTCCCGTAACACGGGTTATTCATTCATCATTAACATAAATTGACAACTATGCAGCGGAATCAAACTTTTTAGTTCAGGCCAATAAAATACTTCATGAATAAAAATATCTGATTCAAAATGGCTTCAACAATATAAAAGAAATTCCAACATCAAACCAAAAAGGAAACACGAGGTTCACAACTAATCCCAACCCGATGTTACATGACACAGAGCAGGACACCACTTAAAACACGACTAAAACGACAAAAGAACGCTCCAAGACTCAATCCTCTAGCACCGCAAGTCTACTCTTGGTTATCTGCAAGTTACCCACATAAGAGGCAACATTTTCAAGCAGGCAGGGTGAGAAATCATAATTCATTATAGTAATATAAGGACATGGAAAATAAACAGAATAAGCAACAACAACATCATAGCATCATCAACATAATCTTCACAACACAATCACCATTACATCATTAATATGCAATGTCAACTATAATGAAATGCAAAGGATGCATGTGGTACCGATTCAACGTGGATGGACACTGGCCATCAACCCTCCAAAAGGAGCACAACATAATCAACATATCACTTCAATCCGCACAATGGGATTGAAGCTACCTGTAACACCCCCATTTTAATTATTTAGATGTCTTGTATTATTTTAATTGTTGGCTTTGGTTGGGTGCGTGTTTGAGTGCGTAAAGGGTGGTATTAGTAATATGAAAATATTATTATTATTATTTTAGTAGTATATTTCATATTATTATTATTACTATTAGTATTATTTTTTTTTTTTAGTTATTATAATTATTATTAAGATTATTTAGTAAATAGGACCTAATATAATTAAGTGGATATTGAGTTAATGAGATTAGTGAGGGTAATTTGGTAATTAGAGCCTAATTAGTAGTAATTGGTAAAAGTTGGAATAGTAAGAATTTTAGAGAGAGAAAAAGAAAAGGCTAAGGAGAGGAAGAACAAGGGAACTCTAGGGCAAGGAACCATCATCAATTTTCGCAGGAATTAAGCAAGAATTCGAGGTAAGGGGGAGAAACGGATTTAATATTGGTGTTTATTTCATGATCGGGTAGTGGGGAGTCCTTAACCCCGTAGGAAATTGATGTGCAATTGTGGAATTGTTGATTGTTGTGTATGCTGGTTGTGAATCTGAGATTCGTACATGAATTACTGTGTATTTTCATGAATTTTGGGTGTTGTTGTTGTTGTATAAACACTTGTTGTAGATCTGAAATTTTGATTCGAATTTGGGTGAACGATTTAAGATTCTTGGCTTGTAATATCTGTAGTAATCATAGGATGCAAGTGGAAGAAGGAAAATTGGACCTAAAATCAATGTAGAAACGATTATAGGACTGATTAGGAGTGGAATAATGTGGAGATCGTAGCAGACTGCAGAATAGGGAGGGTTCTGGTGAAATGCGTATGAGATCTGGCCATACGCGTATGGGGCTAGGCCATACGCGTATGGGAGTGAAGGAAATGGAGCCATACGCGTAAGAGAGCTAGGCATACGCGTAATGGAGGGTGATACGCGTATGGTATGGGAAATTGGGAAAGTCAGTGGTAAAACGTCTCTGTCCGTACGCGTACGACACTAGGTTTACGCGTATGGTATGGGGCATAGTGAGGCATATGCGTACGGAAGGAGGTATTACGCGTACGGAAATTTGAAGGGTGGAAATTGAAGAGGAAATGGGTTCTGCCCATACGCGTATCAGGTGGAGCCTTACGCATATGGAGGGGCGAGGAAATGAAGCATACGCGTATGACCTGGGTCCGTACGCGTATGGGCTGGCAGATTTCAGGATTTTACCGTTTTAGCGATTCTTCTCCCTTTTTCGCAGCGGTTTCGAATTTCAATGGTTGGGGAGGTTGAGGGTAGAAGTCAGTTGTTGAGGAATAATAAATTGGAGATGAAATTAGTATTTTTAATAATTTTTAATTAATCAATTAATTAATTGAGTAATTGGTGTGTATGAAGTAAATGGTGTAGTGTTGTGTTGTTGATATGTATGGTGTGATCAGGAGGATCGTGTGCATGTATCTATGTTGTATACATGTTTTGTTGTGCATTTTGAGTCTTGCATACTTATGGAGATTGGTGGGATGGATCGTTGCCCAGGAGGGGTGTATGCGATTCATCTGTACTCCTATATGGAGAATGGTGGGGATAGATCATTGCGAAGTAGAGGTGTATGTGATATATCCGGGTTCGATTGAATGAACCAATGAGTCGGTACCGCATGCATGGTGTTGTGTCGCATTGCATTATTATTTGATGTTGTTGATGATATTGGGCAGTAGGCCGTGTTTGATAATTGATGATGCTTGTGTGTGATGACTACCTGTTTATCATGTATTTATTCACCTATAATATTTGAACGTGATTTCTCACCCCTTTGTTGTTGTTGTTGTGTCTGTGCTTCTTCGGAAGTATAGATAATCCAGGTACTTAGCTAACTTGGATATTGGTGTTGCTGATCGAGTCTATAGGAGTGCTCTGATACGTAACACGGGATTATTTTGGGGATTTTCATTTATTTTGTTATTTGTTATTCTTTTTGTTACGTATCTTTCTTTTGGATGATTATTTTGGTGGACCACGATTTTATGTGGGATTTTGGTGTATTTGGCAGATGGCCGTAAATTAAACAAATGAATAAATATTTTCGCAGTTTATTTCATTTAATAAAGGAGTTTTGGTGTTGTTTTGCAAATGGGGCATCCTACTTGATTTTGGTGTAAAAAAATAAAAACTCTGATCATTTCATTGATTATTTTGCTTATTTTAAAAGTGGGAAAAATGGGGTGTTACAATTGGTATCAGAGCAGGTCGGTCCGTCCGGCCAGTGTAGTAGTTGAGTTTGTCCTTAGAATAGGAGTTAATTTTGGTGTTTTGACCTTGTGATGATTGTTGTCCAGTATGGCAAGAAGGAATGACGTTGCTCTTGCTGCTGCTATGCAAGCCATGACACAAGCTGTAGAGAATGCCAATCAGGGTGGAGGTGCTCAGTTTCGTGACTTAGCACAATTTCAGAGCAACAAGCCGCCTACATATGAGGGAGGTATCTTGGACCCAGAGGCTGCACAGAAATGGCTAAAAGCTGTGGAGAAAATCTTCAGGACTATGGGATGCAGTGATGCTCAGAAGGTACGGTTTGGCACTCATATGCTGGAAGGAGAGGCTGAGGCTTGGTGGGACAACAGTCGTCAAAGATTGGAAGCTGCAGGTACTGAGATTACTTGGGCTGTGTTTCAATCTGAGTTTCTGGAAAAGTATTTTTCGGAAGACATTCGTAATGCGAAGGAGGTTGAGTTTCTGGAACTAAAGCAGGGTGATAAGACTGTGGTTGAGTATGCCGCTAAGTTTGAAGAGTTGGTTCAGTATTGTGCTCATTACAATACTGAAGAAGCTATGACGTTGAAGTGTCTGAAGTTTGAGAACGGGCTGCGTCCCGAGATCAAATTGGGTATTGCTTGTCAGAAGATAAGAAACTATCCGGAGCTGGTAAGCAGAAGCAGAATCTATGATAATGACAACAGGGCCAGAATTGCTCATTACAAAGCTGTAAATGAGAAGAAAAATAAACAGAGATTTGGAGGTACTCCTTACAGTGCTCCGACTGATAAGGGGAAATAGAAAACTGATGGGGGAAAGAAGCCAAAGGAGAAGGGAGCAAGTGTTGATTCTCTCAAGTGCTTCAAATGTGGTGGTGCGGGTCACCGTGCTAACGACTGTCAGAAAGAGGTGAAGAAGTGCTTCAAGTGTGGCAAAGCAGGTCATGTTATAGCTGATTGCAGAGCCACTATGCCTACTTGTTATAATTGTGGTGAGAAGGGTCACATCAGTACTCACTGTGAGAAGCCGAAGAAGTCTCGGGCGTCTCAATCTGGTGGGAAAGTGTTTGCTTTGGTGGGAGCTCAA
Source organism: Lathyrus tuberosus (assembly GCA_022829125.1). Taxonomy (NCBI): domain Eukaryota; kingdom Viridiplantae; phylum Streptophyta; class Magnoliopsida; order Fabales; family Fabaceae; genus Lathyrus; species Lathyrus tuberosus. Next base: position 10,840,310 of record JALAZF010000098.1, on the reverse strand, counting down.
TCTGCTGATGAAGAGCGTTCCGTCAAAGGTACTTGCTTTAATAATGATGTTCCTTTGATTGCTATCATTGACACGGGTGCAACACACTCGTTTATTTCTGTTGATTGTGTGAAGAGATTAGGAATTGTGCCGTCTACTCTAGAGCAGAGGATGACGATTGAAACTCCATCTATTGGTTCTGTGGTTACTTCTTTGGTGTGTTTGAAGTGTCCGCTGACCATATTTGGTAGAGATTTCAGAGTGGACTTGATTTGTTTGCCACTCGGTAATCTTGATGTTATTTTGGGGATGAACTGGTTGGAGTTCAACTGGGTGTATATTGATTGCTTCAGGAAGACGTTACTGTTTCTTACTCCTGAAGAGGAAGCATTAGCAGATTCACTATCTAGCAAGGAGTTGAGGGCGTTGTTGGAAGATGAAGCAAAGTTGTTTGCAGTATTTGCCTTATTATCTATGGAAAGCAAGACTTCAGTTAGTGAATTGCCGGTAGTTAATGAATTTCCTGAGGTGTTTCCAGATGACATTACGGAATTGCCTCCGACAAGGGAAGTTGAATTTGCTATTGATCTTGTACCAGGTACCAGACCTATCTCTATGGCACCGTACAGGATGTCTGCATCAGAGTTGGCAGAGTTAAAATCTCAGGTCGGGGAATTGCTCGATAAGAAGTTTATTAGACCAAGTGTGTCGCCGTGGGGAGCTCCAGTGTTGTTGGTGAAGAAGAAGGATGGTAGTATGCGTCTGTGCATTGATTACCGTCAGTTGAATAAAGTGACCATTAAGAATAAGTATTCACTCCCTAGGATTGATGACTTAATGGATCAGCTAGTGGGAGCTCGTGTTTTTAGCAAAATTGATCTGAGGTCGGGTTACCATCAGATTAGAGTAAAGGAAGGTGATATTCAGAAGACTGCTTTCAGAACTCGCTACGGACATTACGAATATGCAGTAATGCCTTTCGGAGTGTTTAATGCGCCGGGTGTATTTATGGAATATATGAATCGTATTTTTCATTCGTATCTGGATCGGTTTATTGTGGTGTTTATTGATGATATACTGATTTATTCTAAGTCTGACGAAGAGCATGTAGGTCACTTGAGAATTGCATTGCAGGTGTTTAAAGATAATAAATTGTTTGCAAAGTTCCCGAAGTGTGAATTTTGGTTGAAGACCGTGAGTTTCTTGGGTCATGTTATTTCTGGTGATGGTATAACGGTGGATCCCTCTAAAGTAAGTGCAGTGCTTCAGTGGGAAACTCCGAAGACCGCAACGGAGATTAGAAGCTTTTTGGGTTTGGCAGGTTACTATAGAAGATTCATCGAAGGGTTTTCTAAATTGGCATTGCCGTTGACTCAATTAACCAGAAAGAATCAAGCTTTTGTCTGGGATGCTGCCTGTGAGGAAAGTTTTGAGAAACTGAAGAAGAAGTTGACTACAGCGCCAGTGTTGATTTTGCCAAGTCCAAATGATTCTTTTGTAGTGTATTGTGATGCGTCTAAGATGGGATTAGGCGGTGTGTTGATGCAAAATGGCAAGGTAGTGGCTTATGCTTCAAGACAATTAAGGGTGCATGAAAGGAACTATCCTACTCATGATCTTGAATTAGCTGCAGTGGTGTTCGTGTTAAAAATATGGAGGCATTATTTGTATGGGTCGAGATTTGAAGTGTTTAGTGATCACAAGAGCTTGAAATATTTATTCGACTAGAAAGAATTGAATATGAGGCAGAGAAGGTGGTTAGAATTCTTGAAAGACTATGACTTTAATTTGAGCTACCATCCGGGAAAAGCTAATGTGGTGGCAGATGCTCTGAGTCGGAAGACAATTCATATGTCTGCGTTAATGGTGAAGGAAATGGAATTAATTGAACAATTCGGAGATTTGAGTATGGTTTGTGAAACTACACCGGGAAGTATCAGATTGGGTATGTTGAAGGTGAATAATGACTTTTTGGATATAATTAAGGAAAATCAGAAACTGGATGTGAAGTTAGTTGACTTGATGCCTACAGGAGGAGATGACCCTGATAGTGACTTTAAAGTTGATAATGTTGGTGTGCTGAGATTTCGGGGCAGAATTTGTGTGCCGGATAATGAAGAATTGAAAAAGGCAATATTAGAGGAAAGTCATTGGAGTAGCTTGAGTATTCATCCGGGAGCTATAAAGATGTATCAGGATTTGAAGAAGTTGTTTTGGTGGTCCGGTATGAAGAAGGACATAGCTCAGTTTGTCTATGCTTGTTTGACATGTCAGAAGTCAAAAGTAGAGCATCAGAAACCTTCGGGATTGATGCAACCGTTGGAGATCCCGGAATGGAAGTGGGACAGTATTGCTATGGATTTTGTGACTGGTTTGCCGAATACGGCGAGAGGCTTTGATGCTATTTGGGTAGTGGTGGATCGACTTACAAAGTCCGCACATTTTATACCAATTAACATCAGTTTTCCGTTGTCAAAGCTGGCAGAGATTTATATCAGGATAATTGTGAAGTTGCATGGTGTTCCGTCGAGCATAGTGTCGGATAGAGATCTGAGGTTTACTTCAGAATTTTGGAGGAGTCTGCAGGAAGCCTTGGGTTCTAAGTTGAAGTTGAGCTCGGCTTATTATCCACAGACCGATGGTCAGTCAGAGAGGACCATTCAGTCGTTGGAGGATTTGCTGAGAGCCTGTGTATTGGAGAAAGGTGGTGCATGGGATACTCATTTGCCATTGATTGAGTTCACGTATAACAACAGTCACCATTCTAGCATCGGAATGGCACATTTTGAAGCTTTGTATGGTAGGAGGTGTAGGACACCTCTGTGTTGGTATAAAACAGGTGAAAATATGGTACTTGGACCAGAAATTGTGCAACAGACTACTGAGACCATTCAAATGATCCGTGAGAAGATGAAAGTGTCTCAGAGTAGGCAGAAAAGTTACCATGATAATCGGAGGAAGGAATTGGAATTCAGTGAAGGTGATCACGTGTTTCTGAGAGTTAACCCAGTGACCGGTGTGGGTCGTGCTTTGAGATCCAAGAAGTTGGATCCTAAGTTTATTGGATCGTATCAAATCTTGCAGAGAGTTGGTGCAGTTGCTTATAGAGTGGCATTGCCACCGGAGCTTTCGAACTTGCATGACGTGTTTCACGTGTCGCAACTTCGGAAGTATGTTTCGGATCCGTCTCATGTGATTCAGAGGGACGAAGTTCAAATCAGGGAGAATCTTACCGTAGAGACGATGCCGCTGAGGGTCGAGGATCGTAAGATGAAACAACTCAGAGGGAAGGAGATACCTCTGGTGCGAGTAGCTTAGGGAGGTGCTGCAGGAGGCGGTGTGACCTGGGAATTGGAAAGCAGGATGCGAGAGTCGTATCCAGAATTGTTTCCATCAGGTAATTTTCGAGGACGAAAATAATTTAAGTGGGGGAGAGTTGTAACACCCCATTTTAATTATTTAGATGTCCTGTATTATTTTAATTGTTGGCTTTGGTTGGGTGCGTGTTTGAGTGCGTAAAGGGTGGTATTAGTAATATGAAAATATTATTATTATTATTTTAGTAGTATATTTCATATTATTATTATTACTATTAGTATTATTATTTTTTTTAGTTATTATAATTATTATTAAGATTATTTAGTAAATAGGACCTAATATAATTAAGTGGATATTGAGTTAATGAGATTAGTGAGGGTAATTTGGTAATTAGAGCCTAATTAGTAGTAATTGGTAAAAGTTGGAATAGTAAGAATTTTAGAGAGAAAGAGAAAAGGCTAAGGAGAGGAAGAACAAGGGAACTCTAGGGCAAGGAACCATCATCAATTTTCGCAGGAATTAAGCAAGAATTCGAGGTAAGGGGGAGAAACGGGTTTAATATTGGTGTTTATTTCATGATCGGGTAGTGGGGAGTCCTTAACCCCGTAGGAAATTGATGTGCAATTGTGGAATTGTTGATTGTTGTGTATGCTGGTTGTGAATCTGAGATTCGTACATGAATTACTGTGTATTTTCATGAATTTTGGGTGTTGTTGTTGCTGTATAAACACTTGTTGCAGATCTGAAATTTTGATTCGAATTTGGGTGAACGATTTAAGATTCTTGGCTTGTAATATCTGTAGTAATCATAGGATGCAAGTGGAAGAAGGAAAATTGGACCTAAAATCAATGTAGAAACGATTATAGGACTGATTAGGAGTGGAATAATGTGGAGATCATAGCAGACTGCAGAATAGGGAGGGTTCTGGTGAAATGCGTATGAGATCTGGCCATACGCGTATGGGAGTGAAGGAAATGGAGCCATACGCGTAAGAGAGCTAGGCATACGCGTAATGGATGGTGATACGCGTATGGTATGGGAAATTGGGAAAGTCAGTGGTAAAACGTCTCTGTCCGTACGCGTACGGCACTAGGTTTACGCGTATGGTATGGGGCATAGTGAGGCATACGCGTACGGAAGGAGGTATTACGCGTACGGAAATTTGAAGGGTGGAAATTGAAGAGGAAATGGGTTCTGCCCATACGCGTATCAGGTGGAGCCTTACGCGTATGGAGGGGCGAGGAAATGAAGCATACGCGTATGACCTGGGTCCGTACGCGTATGGGCTGGCAGATTTCAGGATTTTACCGTTTTAGCGATTCTTCTCCCTTTTTCGCAGCGGTTTTGAATTTCAATGGTTGGGGAGGTTGAGGGTAGAAGTCAGTTGTTGAGGAATAATAAATTGGAGATGAAATTAGTAATTTTAATAATTTTTAATTAATCAATTAATTAATTGAGTAATTGGTGTGTATGAAGTAAATGGTGTAGTGTTGTGTTGTTGATATGTATGGTGTGATCAGGAGGATCGTGTGCATGTATCTATGTTGTATACATGTTTTGTTGTGCATTTTGAGTCTTGCATACTCATGGAGATTGGTGGGATGGATCGTTGCCCAGGAGGGGTGTATGCGATTCATCTGTATTCCTATATGGAGAATGGTTGGGATAGATCATTGCCAAGTAGAGGTGTATGTGATCTATCCGGGTTCGATTGAATGAACCAATGAGTCGGTACCGCATGCATGGTGTTGTGTCGCATTGCATTATTATTTGATGTTGTTGATGATATTGGGCAGTAGGCCGTGTTTGATAATTGATGATGCTTGTGTGTGATGACTACCTGTTTATCATGTATTTATTCACCTATAATATTTGAACGTGATTTCTCACCCCTTTGTTGTTGTTGTTGTGTCTGTGCTTCTTCGGAAGTACAGATAATCCAGGTACTTAACTAACTTGGATATTGGTGTTGTTGATCGAGTCTATAGGAGTGCTCTGATACGTAAACGGGATTATTTTGGGGATTTTCATTTATTTTGTTATTTGTTATTCTTTTTGTTACGTATCTTTCTTTTGGATGATTATTTTGGTGGACCACGATTTTATGTGGGATTTTGGTGTATTTGGCAGATGGTCGTAAATTAAACAAATGAATAAATATTTCCGCTGTTTATTTTATTTAATAAAGGAGTTTTGGTGTTGTTTTGCAAATGGGGCATCCTACTTGATTTTGGTGTAAAAATAAAAAAATAAAAAATAAAAACTCTGATCATTTCATTGATTATTTTGCTTATTTTAAAAGTGGGAAAAGTGGGGTGTTACACTATCAATGGACCGAAGCCCCAACATAAAATGCTATGAAATGCAATGATGCTAATTCTCCTCAATTCATCAAACATCAACGTGTGCATCATTCATTTCATATTCAACGAGTATTTATCATACAATCATGCTTTATCATCTTACATCAACAACAACTTGACAACAAAAGATCAGCACGAGAAAACGTCAAGAAACCTCAATAAAAACAATAAAAACAGCAAAACAGTTGTCTGACACGGCCACCCGTGTCCTGGGACACGGCCCGTGTCAGGAAACCTGCGCTCAAAACACAAAATAGACAAAATACAGCAAATACAGTGGTCTGACACGGCCGCCCGTGTCCTGTGACACGGCCCGAGTCTGAAGCCCTGTAGTAAAAATCCAAACCAAAACGAAATGCAGCAGGAACAGTGGTCTGACACGGCCGCCCGTGTCCTGTGACACGGCCCGTGTCAGGATACGAAATCCCAGAATTTTTCAAAATAATTTTCTGCTGCGTTTTGACTTCAAATATCCAAAAATTCAGTTCTTCCAATACGGAAATTTGACTAAAAGACTCACACAATACACATACATCAACACATAACATTCTATCTCATTATATTTCATCGAATCATTCAATCCTAACTCATTCTACATCAACAAACACCAAAATTTCCCAAAATCCACAAATACCTAATATATTCATAACCAATCCTATAGAACTATAATAAACCATGAAAACTCCCCATACCTTAGAGAAATTCAGTAGCTTTCCTCCTTCTCTAAGATTCTTTAGCAACCTTCAAGTCTTAGGGTTCTTCTCCTCTTCTCTTCTTTAGCATTCTTCACAAAAACACGATCAGTTAGAAAAGTGATCGGTATTTTCCTCTTTAGACAAAATATCCCAGTTTATGAACTTCCAACTCCACCCTTACTCTTTTTCCTTTAAGACCACCTTGCCCTTTTCTTATTATTTTTAATAATAATAATAATAGTATAAATAATACATTAATTATTCATTCTATTAAATTATTTAAAAATACTCTTTAGATCCAAAATTCTCCAAAATTACCAAAACTTCTTAATTCCTTCTAAATTAATTAAATAAATAAATAAATGATTAATTTAGATTTTCGGGGCGTTACATTGGTGGTCTAAGGTTTACTCTTTTTCTATGTTATTCATCGTACCGATTTCCCCTTACTATTTGGTCTCAAGGCTTTTTTATATGAAAACCTTGCCTCTCCCCTGGATATTGAAGGGACGTTGTTTAAATGGTTAATTAGTAATTATTAACCACTTGTAACTGACTCCTTATTAATCATTCTCTAATGGATTCATCATTAACCATTTTGTAACAGACTCGTCCCTTGGAATGCCATACCGGCTCCGACTTGGACGATCCTTTCAGATCCCGGTAAATTGAGTCTGAGATATGCATATAACCGATCTCATAAAAAATCTCGGGATGTACGTACTGCCCGGCTTCGGGCTATATACCGACCATATCAAAATCCGGTAAGTATAATCGGTCCTAAAATTCCCAGGATTCCCGGATGTGGCGTGACACCTTTCGTCCTCTTGTGGGTGACTTGTCAACTCAAAAAGGCTAAAAAATGACAAGTCACCCACAAGAGGGCGAAAGGTGTCACGCCACATCCAGGAATCCCTAGAATTTTAGGACCAATTATACTTCCAGATTTTGATATGGCTGGTGTATAGCCCGAAGTCGGGCAGTATGTACATCCCGAGATTTTTTATGAGATCGGGTAGCGGGTTATATACATATCACAGACTCAATTTACTGGGCTCTGAAAGGATCGTCCAAGTCGGAGTCGTTATGGCATTCCAAGGGACGAGTTCGTTATAGAATGGTTAATGATGAGTCAGTTACAGAATGATTAATAAGGAGTTAGTTACAAGTGGTTAATAGTTACTAATTAACTATTTAAACCACATCCCTTCAATATCCAGGGGGAGGCAAAGTTATCATATAAAAAGGCCTTGAGATCAAACACTAAACGGAGATCGGCACAATGAATAACATAAAAAAGAGTAAACCTTGGACCACCAATAATGGTGGCTATAAACCCTATACCAGTCACAAACACACTAACTAGTCATTTATGACCTTCCTCGACTATCATCAGGGAGGTTAACCTTTTAATGTTTTTAGTAAGAACAAATATCCATGTTGAAAACTTTTATATTTTATCGATTGATGATGAAGTTGAAGCACTTTATAAGCGCATGTTCCTTATAAGCCTTAATAATTAGCAATTACCCCAAATATACAAAGCATTTATGGTTGAATGAACAATATCAGCTTTAGTACCTCTTGGTATAATAGGGAGAATCTGTCTAAAATTAACCACCAAAAACAACTACTTTTCCTCCAAGTATCTTCTTTAATGCATGTTTGATGTCACTTAAGATATCTTTCAAAATTTTGTCAAGTGTTTCAAAGCAAGACTTATATGTCATAAAAGCCTCGTCCCAAATGATTATATTTGTTAACTTCAACAACTCAGCAAGTTCGAACTTCTTATTTATATTGGAAATGGAAGTTTTAATAGTTGGCACTAAAATTTGGAACTTAGAATAAGCAGTTATACCTCCTGGTAACATTAAACTTGCAATTTTGCTGGAAGCAATAGTTAAAATAATTTGTCTTTTTGAACGAATTGCAACAGAAAGGGTATTTCACATGAATGTTTTACCTGTTCTGCCATAGTCATATAGAAAATACATCTCCTTATTGTGTTTGAACAGCTTGTATGATTTCACTAAAGATATCTCTCTGGTCATCTAAATAAGAAATACGCACAAAAAACATGTAATATTACCAAACATAAATAAGAGTCATTATGCACATGTTATATGAGTTTACTTAGAATGAGATGTGGTAGTCAAAATCACCAATTGAATGAAATATACTTTGTTAATATGTTAGTGCACCTCTTAATATTTCTACTATGATTATAAATATATTTATGTAATGTAATTGTTTTGCGCCGACTATGTTCTCTTCGAATCGACCATCATGAGACAGGTCGTTGACGGGTCATAACATATCAACTGACTACACGATCATGTTTCTAGAATCTTTTCCTTACCACAAGACTATTATGTACCTCGCTACATGAGATCTACGCCTCAGGCACGTCGAACGATCATCTACATTCCACGCATGAAATATAGCAAGGTCGTTATGTTTTCCCTATCTATATAAGAAATGGTGTCATTTCAAGTAACAAGTTTCAAACATAATTTGAATTCTTTCTACTCTTTCACCTACTGACTTGGGTGTCGGAGTACCAACCTTGCAAGTACACCCTCATTCCTTCGCATCGAAAATCTTCTTCGTCGCAGCTCTGCAACTCTCTCCATTTTTTGTTCTAGAATGTATTCTCACCAAGAACCATACATTCTCTACTTAAATAAATATCTTTACCGGGAAAAAAATGAGTGCAAGCAGTGGGTTTTGAGAAGATGGTCGAAAAACCTGATTCTGTTTCAGATATAGTTTGCCACTTATCGTCATCAATCGACTCATTTCAATTGAATACTAAATAATAAAATATGTAGATTTTTGAAATAAATTTTTTATAAGTCTTAAAAAATCTCAATTGAATACTAAAAACTTTTATTATCTTAAAAAAATTGTGGTGTGTTAATTAAATACTATCAAATTTATTTGAATTTATAAATTTTAATTGAACACCAAAAAACAAATGTATCATAATTTAAAAAATAAAATTATTTTAAAAATGTTTATAACTATAACTACAACATTACAAAACGACTACGTTTTAATGGCTTATTACTTACCCTTTGGGTTGATTAGTTGCTTAATTTGATTTTGTCCACGCAAACCCGTGTCACCAAAATACACAATTTCCACGCCGCCCCACACAATAAGGTTTGGTCTTTTCTTTCCCACATAATCAAACTCACAAGGCACAATCTCAACCACCGACTCATCCACGTGTCACTATCTCAACCGTCCATTTAACACCCCTCCTTTGAATTCTAACTCTAATTTTCAACTCGTACAAAACCGTCAAAAAGACTATTTTCAGGAAACTCCCATGAACTATCAAGGAAACTCAAACACACCCTCATATACCCCTCTCTATATATTTATATATAGATATATACATATATATCAACCAACTTGTTCATGTTATGATTAAACCTAATTTCTAACATGGCAAACCCAAGAAGACCTTATTCAAAAGACAAAGACAGCATGTTCAACGTTAATGGTGGTCGTTGCAAGAAACATCCCAAACATGTACAATCACCTGGTGTGTGTTCTCTATGTTTGAAAGACAAACTTGATCAACTATCTTCATCATCTTCTAGTTCTTCTACTTCTCAGAAAACAAACTCTGCTTCTTGTTCTTCATCTTCTTCTTCTTTGTCTTCCTATTACTCTTCCTCTTCTGGCTCTTCTTGTTCTTCTCCAATGCATGATGGATCTGGTTTCTCTAGTGTCTTTCTGTTTCACAAACATGGTGGTGGACTTGTGAAGAGTAAGTCAATGGCTGTTGTTCCAAGAAAGAGAAACAAAGATACTAGGGATCAATATAGTAAGAAAAGTGGGTTTTGGTTTAACTTGTTTCATCCTAATTATAAGAACAAGAGAATAGTGACTGTAGCTAGTTAACTCATACGATCGATCAACATTAGTTATTCTTTTGTAATTAATTACTCATTCATTCATTTATTTGTAGTTCATCTTTTTCCAATATTATTCACAAAGCCGAAATAAATAAATTAATAATATATATATTTTTATATTTGCAGTATTTTGTTTTAAAATATTTTACGTTATAAACAGTAATATTAGGGTCCACATCACCAACTTCTCCCTATGTGTTAGTGAAGATTAGTTTGAAGATAAGAATTCGACTCATACTTTACAAAAATATGATGATATCTTTAGTAAATAATCTATATGTAAATCTCTATCTAAATATTATTTAAATAATAAGGTCTATCCTATTTGTAACCATGAAAACTAATTTTAAACTTTTGAAGAAATTATATTTTAACTTAAATTTCATTTATTAGAATTATTTAAAGAATCATATTGATTTGATTTAAAATTTAATGTTGATTTTGATTAAATTTTATTTATTTAAATTTAAAACCATGTCTAACTTCAATCAAATTACATAGATATATAATGATACATTTATTTAGATTTTGGTCTAACTTGATTTATTTATATTCAAAACCAAATTTAACTTCAATTAGATTGGATGTTAATTATTGTCATGGGGTAAGTAAGTTCAACTCGTACGTGTTAGTTGAGTTAAATAAGTGTAAATTGTTGATATAATATTTAAATTCGAACGAATATATATATATATATATATATATATATATATATATATATATATATATATATATATATATATATATATATATATAAACAACTTTTTAAATACAAAATAAATTGCATAAATAATTATAACATTGCAAATAAAAGAGTTTGAAAAAAAATACAAAATTGAAATTTACTCAAACTAAATTAATACATTGTATTAAATATAATATTTTTTGTAACTATTTAATTTTTAATCTTTATTTATAATTTTAAATTTATTACTACATTAAAGAGAGAAAAAAAGTTAATTTATTGTTAAATATGCTATCGGCATTCTAGTGATAAAAATAATTAAAATTTAATTATATTAAAAATAGTTAAAATATAAGAACATATATGATATTAAATTATTGCATATAAATACCTATGCAATAATTTGTTTTTTAATTACAATGCTCGTATAAAAAATATACTAGAAATAAAAAAATAAAATATATAAGATGCAACATAAAACTGCTTGGAACCAATGCTGTATGTGGTGATCCCGATCCATATTAATTCTTTTATACGAAAAATCCATAGAAGTCAATGCCCAAATTTTAGATCATGAAAAATAATAGTATTTTATTTTGGTTTTTGTATGTATATACGTACGATGACGTACGAATATAGTATTAAGTGTAGACGGATCTATACGCCATAGATTATTCCTTCTGGATTTGATTCATAAATTTTATAATCATATTATCATGTAATGATCTGGCGCAGTTGTGAATCTAAAATAAGAGTACAGCTCACAGTCTTTATGGAGATCGAATATTCAATTCAGTACAATGCTGGTATGACTTGGCTCCAACTAGCATTGGACAATCGGTCGGTTACGGTCGATTTCGGGCTTAAAACTTAAATCCGACGTAAATTACAGTTTCATTTTAATGGTCCAATTTCGACCGATAAAATTTCGATTTTCGTCGGGTTCGGTTAAGTCGGTTTGGTGGTTACGTCGGATCGGTTTAGTCGGTTTAATATTTATTAAAAAAAGTTTATAAAAATGATTTTTTTTTTAATTTTTGTATAAAAAATATTAAATTTTTAGAATAAAACTAATTTTTTAATAAAAATTATTATTACTGAATAATATTTTTAATATTATTTGACATTAATTTTGATCATTATCATACTTTAACCGATAAACTAAATAATATACAAAATTTTATATTACATATCTTGTATATTTGGGAGTATACAATACAATCATCAATTTATAAAAATGATAATATCCTGCAACATTATGAATCTCATTTTTACAGTGAGTCATTCATATAGTAATAAAAATAAATAAAAAATATATTAATTAAATTCGGTCGATTTCGATTTTCGTCGGATCCAAAATTAGCATCCGAACCCGACCGAAGCAACCCTATAATATCTAAATTAAGTAACTGAATCAACCCGACACCCAACCCAACCCAATCCATTTACACAAAAAAGACAACGGGTCGGTCGGTTTCAATCGGTCGGTTCAAATTTGTCCACCCCTAGCTCCAACAAGAGTTTATAATCTATCTTTTTTTAAAAGCAAGACTTGGTCATTTCCAGTGTCTTTCTTTTTGGGTTTAGACATCGGTTTTTCGTTAAACAACTTGAATCTAAATTATATTTATGCAAGATGAACCTTTCTTCTTTACCAATAAGTGTTTAAAAACCTCTTGTTTGGCATATAAGTAACATAATCATTACTAAGTGCAAGTATAATTGATGACTCACCGTCAATTAGTCATTATTTTCCGAGGATGACCACACGTGTTATAATTTGTTTTGACGATTATAAAGTCCTAACAGATATATAGAATGGTATGGATGAATTATGCCGTTAAAATCAAACCATGTAGACAACTGTCCGGATAATCCAACAAAAACACTAACAAGACGATGTAGACCAGAAAATGATAAAGGTTGAAGATCTTCAACATCTCTTTGTCAAAATTTGTAATGCTCTAGTCCTATAAGATTTCATGTTGCCCCTCTGGTGACTGAACCTCACGAACATGCCATTGTCTTTAACACAGATGACAATCATAGGTACAACGAATTCTATCAAATGCAAACTTATATATCTTTGGAATTTTAAAGCACACGACATTGCAGTGGTATATGAATATTCACAAATTTATATAACCAACTATCAAGTTATCTTCTAGAAATCAATTCAATAGTTTTTGACCAGTAAACATTGCAAGATGTTCACCATAAGTCTTTTTCAACATCCACTAGATACTCTGAGCCTCAACGTGCATATTTATTACGTTTCAACGAAGCCATCATTAAGATGGTAAACTCTAACCAAGACATGTCTGCATGAGCTTTCTAAAATGTGTTTAAAGCCAAACACTTTAATGAATCTCTAAAAATCTCCCGACTCAATGGAAGAAATAATGACAAGGCAGAATTCTATGTGAAGGACATGGATAGTAATGTATAAAAAAGAGCAATAGAAGCAAAAGAAAGAAGCATCGACAAATCAGACTTCTCCAATCAGCATAAAAACAATTATCCTCAACCAATCAGATACATAGGAATACTCAAACCACTATCCATAAGAAATGTAGAAAACTACACACCATTGAATACAAGACAATAACATATACATTGAGGAGTATATATGTGTTATCCAACTAATGGTCCTCTGTGGTGATCTAATCTTGAGGAAGTTGGTTAGAGGTATCTTGTTTGTTATCCTCTTGTTCACTTTCCTCTTCATCATCTTTAATGTCCCCATCTTTTGGAGAATCTACTTTTGAAATTTCATCGTCGACTTTATCATTTGTGTTAACACCTTTGTAGTTGTCTCCATACGTAACAAAGCCATGCTCTTTATTGCCAAAGTCAATGAATAACGACGCGTCTCCCGTCATATGCCTTGAACAACCACTATCTAGGAACCACATTCTATTTCCATCTATAACACATTGTTGTAAGACAATCAACAATGAAATTTAGATCCTTAACTAGTGTTAGATCCTTGGGGGATAACACTAGGACTCTTAGGTTTCCATGCCATGAGACCATTTGGATTTTTTACATTTTCGAATGTGGCATTTAGGCCTTAATGTGTCATTTTTATCCACAATAATGGCACATAACTCTAGGGGAAATTTTATTTCTATTCTTTCTAGTAACACAAGCATTTTTCTTACTTCGTTTTCTAAAACGCTGCTCGTTGTCAGTTGAACTAAAAGATGTAATAGTAGATGTTTTAGTTAATTGTGTTATTTGCCCCTTTAGATTTTCTATTTCAATTTTTAATCAAGGGCAAGTAACACACTCAACTAATTTTTCTTTTTCATATAGAGTTTGAGGAATGCAAAATTGGTTGTTTACTAAAGATGCATGGTCCCCTTTCAAGGACTCAAGAACATTTTGAAGTTTTAAGATTTCTCCCTTAAGTTTCAAAATCTTTTTCTTTTGAGAGGATATTTTCTTAAAAGCTTTTAATGCGCCATCATACATATCATGGAATGCCTCAGATAACTCACTATAAGAAGATAAATAATGAGAATCCGAGTCTCTTACATCGGAGTCCTTTTGCTTGTTTCGAGCCATCAGACATAGATTATCTACTTCTTCGTATGAACTCGAAGAGGATGATGACGAGTCTCCATCTTCTTCCCAAGTGATGTACGCAAGTCGTCCCTTTCCTTGGATTTTGGACTTGTGGTAATGTTGATTTCCTTTGCGCTTTGCCAAATTTGGACAATCATTTTTGTAGTTACTGGTTTTTCTGCATTCGAAGCACGTGACTTGTTTTTCTTCTTTCTTCTTCTCATCCCATTTCTTTGAGTGAGTTGATTTAATGAACTTTATTAGGTTCATGTCTGAGTGTTTTAGATTATTTCTCCTCATATACTTGGTGTAGCGCCTAACAAACGATCCCATCTCTTCGTATTTCGAAGAGTCACTCAAGTCCTCTTTATATTCCTCTAATTTAAACTTGGAAGTGTAGTTGTTTAGGGAGATGTTCTTTTTCTCTTCATTACTCTTATCCTTGCACTTAACATTTCTTTAACTCGTTTCAAGTCTCTTCAATTCATGCTCATGTTCGCCGAGCTTACCAAATAAAGCCGACATGTCTAAAGCCTTTAGGTCATGAGATTCTTTGATTGTTGCGACTTTTGGCAGTCATTCCATGCATATAGATCTTAAAATCTTATTAGCACAATCTTGATTATAAGTGGTCTTTCCTAAAATTTCAAGTTTATTAATTATATGCGAAAATCTCATATGCATGAAGGTCACAACTTCACTGGGTTCCATGCGGAAGAGTTTGAATTCTTATGTTAAAGTATTGATCTTGGATTGCTTGACGTCATAGGTTCCCTCATAGAGAACTCGAAGATCATTCTATATTTCATCAAGCATCTTATAATGTGATATAGAAAAATATACGTTCATGCTCAATGATGAGATGAGTATATTTCTCGCCTCCAGTTCAAAGATGCCTTTTTAATTTCAGCCTCATTCCAATCCTTAGGTGGTTTTACAAATGATAAACCCTCAACGACTTTTTGAGGAACAAAAAGTTCATCTTCGATGGCTAACCAATATTGTATATCCACGAACATAAGGTGTACGTACATGCAATCCTTCCAATATGCATAATTTTCACCACTGACAATTTGGGCTCTATCATAAACTCCCTTTGGATCAATTTGCACCATACTCAATAATTTTTGGGGTCGTTAAACCTTATTAAAAGAACCAACTCTTGGTGCCAATTGTTGATTTGAATATGGAGTACTTTGTCTAGAAAAGGGGGTGAATAAACAATTAAAATTTTCTTCTTTTCGATTTAAAAATCAGATTACACAAAAGGAAACAAATATGGTGAAAACTTGTTTTGAAATGGTTTTAAGATATTGGAAGAAGATTGATACTATACACACACCAATATTTGTAATGAAGTAATAAATAATATAATGATAAATGAATAAAGCTTCAAACAAGATGTTTAATGTCTTCAACAATCTATCAATTAAAAGAAAATCTAATTACAACTCTTACATATTAATCAAATACAAGATTATTTCGAAAGCAAATTCTAATCAAATATAAA
This sequence comes from Lathyrus tuberosus, assembly GCA_022829125.1. Taxonomy (NCBI): domain Eukaryota; kingdom Viridiplantae; phylum Streptophyta; class Magnoliopsida; order Fabales; family Fabaceae; genus Lathyrus; species Lathyrus tuberosus. The sequence goes on along the minus strand of JALAZF010000098.1, from coordinate 10,824,257 downwards.
ATTTTACAAATTAAGACTATAAACAAAATAAACCTATGAATTAAGCAAATTTCGAGCCATTTAAACTTAGATCTTTGGAACAAATGAGAATCTCTAATCCTAAGCAAAGACCACAAGTCAGCAAGTTGTCTAGATCTAGAATCAATCTCAACGGTTAATCATGGCCTAAGATCAACTAAAGAATTCACTTTACGCACCTCCTCTTTGAAGCAATCAATTTGGGAGTTCAGAGCTCCAAAAATTTCTATATTCTAATATTTAAGGATCACTTTGATTGCTTTTAACTTCTCCATAAGAAAGAAAGTTTTCCAACTATAAAACTTTGTGCCACTCCAAAAAAAAAAAACGACCAACCCTGGCAAACTTTTATGAGACAACCAATAGTTACTGAATCTAAAAGGTTTGGGTCTCCACAATTTATTAACATACTGAAGGATAATAAGACAATTGTATATTAACATTCGTTGTAAATGAATGAAACATGCTTATTTGATTAAGTAGTTTTTCAAAATATAGTATTTGAGACCATATATCTTGTACTATAAAATTGATTAATTTCACTCATTGGAGAACATTTGTACACTCAATGAATTTTATAATTATATCATATAGATTAATCAATAACGATCAAGATTTTGGTCAAACTGAAAATGTGTGACTCTCTATTCGTATTTCCTTGGTGATCTATTAGTAAAATTTTGAAGTTATAAACCCAATAATTTGCAACTTCAATGAAATTTCCTATCGACTACTATGCAGAGTTTGAACTTTCTCTCGTAGACCTTTTTTTGGTATATGGGGATGTAAGCTTTTGAACTTTCGTAGTATATTCTTCGCAAATTATTTATTTTCATTTTTCATCTTCTTGTTTTCTACGCATGCAGATAAGAAAAAGCAAACCCCATACAGCGTGATCCAATAAATACTGTGGGTCCAATATTGCATATTTCCTCCTTGCAATTTTCTGTGCACGCGTTAAGTTCAAACAAACAGTATGAACTGGCACTTGTTTCATCGCATATCTTGAACCAGCATGATGTATGATTAAAATCAAGATGGGAAAGTGATTATAAACAATTCCAATCTATTATTACAAAAGAAGAATAACTTTATATATATATATATATATATATATATATATATATATATTAAGCAAGTGATATATTAAATCGAGTACAAAGGGTACTCCACCTTAATACACAAAGGGAGGCCGAGACAAAACTCGCCAAAAAACAAAAGAGATTACAGACCAAATGCACTTAAGACAAGAAAAACAAGGGATCCTTGTCAAAATCGTATAAGTTGCAATTGGGGTGAGTAATTTCTCCCATAAAGGACCACTTCCAAATTGATATCTTAACCTTCCAAACAATATCAATAATGTTCCAAGTTGCGTTACTAAAAATGATCTCGTTCCTAACCATCCAAATACTCCAACAAACCGCCAACCAAATACTACCTTCTCTACCTTTCAAGATTTTTCTCGATTTACAAAAGGCGAACCAATCTAAAAAGCTACTCTTAAAATCTATATCAACATCTACCGAACAACCAACCCAATCAGAGATTTCCTTCCAAACCAATTTTGCAACAGAACAATTTAACAAAACATGCTCTAAAGATTCGGGAACCAAAGAGCAAAAGGAACAAACCGTGTAATTTAAATCACCAATAATACCTCTATGAAACAATGAGACCTTCGATGACAATTTGTTCAAGAAACACCGTTAACCAAAAGCTTTGATTTTGAAAGGAACCGTCGCTTTCCACACCAACTCCAAAGCTGAATCATGCCGATTAATAGGACCCAAAGGAATGAGAGGGGAGAATGCTAATAAATAGTAGGATCTAACCGAGAAACATTCGCTAACCCCTTTATTCCAAATAACTGAATCCTTCAAGTCAAACTTCGGACGAAACAGAGCTAAGAAGCTGCGCAAAGAGTTGCCAACCTCTGCTGGCCCTACCGAAACACCTGCTGTATCGAAAACAGCAGACCGCAGAATAATCATAGCAGACTCAGCAGCTGCTGTCGGGAGACCTTTGGAAGCTGCAGAATCGGTCCGAAAACCAGAAGCAACCGCTGTGCTGGCAGCAACTATATTCGAAGGCAGAAAATGATGCTCAAGCCCAAAACCAGAAGCGTCCGCAGCTATGGCAGCAGCTAAATTCGAAGTCAGAAAACTATGTTCAGGTCCCTGGACTTGAATGCCCAAGTCCCCCCACCTCCACTGACCCGCCACCCAACCACCCATCGCCGCAACCGAAACATTCTGCAGCATGGACGCCGAAAGCTTAGCAGAAACAGCCGCAAAAGAGAACCACACCCAATCAATCCACCTTCCAAAAAGAAGAATCAAAGCCATTACCCAAAACAACTCTACAATTATCCACCAAAAAATGGTCCGGATACTTTTTATTGAACGAAAGTATATCCAAAAACCAAGAGGAAAATGAAATACCTTTGTTAATACCAGAGTCACCGTCCCACATCATCAAGCAAATATCACCGCATCTAGCCTTTAACACCCGGAACCATAAATCATCCGCTCCGACAATAATTCTCCACCTCCATTTCTGAAGAAGAGCCTTATTGAAAACATCCAATCTCTTCAAGTTTAATCCTCCCTTAATGAAAGGCAAGCAGAGCGAGTTCCAATTTAACCAATGAATCCTTCGCTTCGAATCCGAACTACCCCAAAGAAATCTACCTTGAATCCTCATCATCTCCTTCCAAAATTTCACCGGAGCTTTGAAAAAGGATAGATGGAAAATAGACAAGCTACTAAGAACAGATTTAATAAGAGTAATTCTACCACCGAAAGACAAAAACCGGCCTTGCCAAGTCGAAAGTCTTTTACCAATTTAGAAAGCAAAGGAGTCCACGAAGCGATCCTTCTTGGGTTGGAACCAATATGGATTCCAAGGAAAGTAAATTGATGAGATTCCCTTTTGCAAGAAAGAAAAAAAGCCGCTGCCTCAAGAAAACTATTGTTAACATTGATTCCGATAAGTTTGCTCTTGTGAAAATTAATACCAAGGCCCGAGACTAATTCAAACGCTCTAAGCACCGCTTTGATAGGCCATATATGTCTCCATCCTCCATCCCCCACCAATAACGTATCATCCGCATATTGTAAAACATCAATAAAGCACTTCCGATTAATGTTGAAACCGGCAAAATCTCCCAAATCTACCGAACTCCGGATCAGCCCCGACAAGCCCTCCGCCACCAAAAGAAATAAAAACGGAGATAACGGATCTCCTTGCCTTAAACCTCTCTCCACCACAAACTCCTTGGTGGGACTACCATTGACCAAAACGGACATCTTGCTAGAAAAAATCAAAATTTCCATCCAACCCATCCAAATTTCGCCGAACCCCATTCTCCTCAACATATATCTAAGAAAGCCCCAAGAAACTTTATCATAAGCCTTTTCAAAGTCAACTTTGAAAAGGGTGCATTCTCTCTTCTCCTTGATCGCAAAATCCACCAGTTCGTTGGCCACTAAGACACCGTCAAGTAATTGGCGATCTGGAACGAAAGTGGTTTGGCAAGGCGAAATAATAGAATTCAGAACCACCTTCAACCTAGATGCTAAAAGCATAGACAAAGCCTTATAAAGGCAACCCACAAGGCAAATCGGCCTATAATCATCAAGGCCCAACGGGTTATCACACTTCGGAATTAAAGTCAAGAACGAGGAGACTATAGATTTGGATAAGGCAGCCCCGTGTTGAAAATCCATGAAAAAATGAACAAAATCATCTTTTAAGAAATACCAACATTTCTTGATAAAAGTGAAAGAATATCCATCGGGACCGGGACTCTTGGAACCACCACAACTCCAAATCGCATCCTTAATCTCCTCCTCCGAGAAAGGAGCTTCTAACAAAGCTTTCTCCGATAAAGAGATAGTTTTAAAAGACACTCCATCAAGAGTAGGTCTAACGATCTCAGGCTCGAAAAACTTCCTCGCAAAGTGATCAAGAACTTCCTTTTTCACCCCCTTGACCGAATCCACCAAACCACCTTCCGTATTAATGGACCCTAAAAAGTTACGCCTCCTCCTCTCTTTCACGACACAATGGAAAAATCTACTATTATCATCTCCATCATTCAACCACTTCAACCTAGCCTTTTGATTAAAAACATATTCTCCTTAATTCTCAAGTTCGTCCAAAACCGACTAGAAGCCTCCTTACGATTAACATTGATAACCTCCACTTGATACTCGCCACAAGAAGCTAAAACCTCATCCCCTTCATTAATCCCCTTCGTGCCCTTATCAAATTCCAAATCAACCTACCAAAAACCTCTATGTTCCACCACCAAAGTTTAATCTTAAGTAAATGAAGCTTCTCTTTAAGAACATAATCACTCCTTCCTTGAACGTATAAACTCTTCCATTCTTTTTCGACAAAAGGAATGAAATGTTTATCATCGAACCATTCATTATTTACCCTAAACGGTTTAGGACCCCAATTGGAAGAATCCACCACCAACCAAACCAGACTAGATTCCGAAACATCCCTCAAACCGATTAATTGGCCCACAACTCCCCATATAAGAATAACACCTTCGGAGATAAGGAAACGGTCAATTCTACTCATAGAATATCCATCTCCACTGAACCACGAGAATTTTTTTCCCTTACAAGGAACATCAATCAAATCACAATCGGAGATAAATTCCGAGAACTCCCTCATCTCGACCGACCTACTATCCACCGTCCTTCCTTTCCGTTCCCCCCGATTTGCAATAGCATTAAATTTACCACCAATACACCATTCTCCATCTACAAATCTATATTTCAAGTGAACTAAATCTCTCCACAATTTCCTCTTCAACATCAAGTCACAAAAAGAATAAATGTTGACTATGTAGTAGAAACATTGTCTCCACACCACCTTCACGCCAATAAACCCTTCCCCTCTAAAACTGCACAACACCTCCAATTGGAGTTCCACAAGATAATAAGGCCCCCGGAAGATCCGTTAGAACTTGAAAAAGTCCATCCAACATCAACATTAGCCCAAAAACTTCTAGGAATCTCAGTCGTAACACACCGTAATTTAGATTCTTGAATAAGAAAAAGGTCCGCTTTACCTTTTGAAATAATCTGGCTGATCCGTTTCCTTTTCAGCAGACTACCTCCCCCTCTTATATTTAGTGTACCAATAATCATTTATTCAATTCTGAATTTACCACCCCACCTTCCTTAACTTCCTTATTCCCTCTTTCCATATCATCCAGTTTAGCTACGTAATCCATCTTCGACTCTGACACTGCCACTCCAAGATTGATTATCGCCTCCCAAAGTTTGTCCCCCACCATAGAACTCATATTATCCCATAATCTAGCATTGCTTCTGTTGATACCCGATGCCTCCGAATTATTGTCGTGAAAAAGAGGAACCGATTTACTGCTATTGCAAAACGATCCTTCATTAGTAGCAGACTTTGAAGAATTACCACCAGAAGAAATCGGACCTGTTAACAATGAAGTTCTCCTCCCATTATTCTTCATGGGCCTTTTGTTACTCTTGTTCCTTCTAAGCCCACAAAAACCATCCATCCTTTTATATTTAATTTTCTTTAAAAAAATCTTTTAATCTCGTGGTCCCCACCCTAAAAAACAACCTAGTTAACTAATGGGTTATCTGTCTCCATCCATTTCAAACTTTGGGATGTGTTACAAAAAGCTATTTTATCTCTGTTATTCTTAGAATGAATCAGAACTTCTTTAGCAAAAAAAATTGCCTCATCAAAAGTGCCATTTTCCCTATTCGTGCAACTCAAGCCAACAACTTTATCAGCTATGCTACTGCTCCTGCGAAACTTCCCATAATAAGCTTCAATACCTGTCACCTTGTCTCCATCAGCCTCCCCTACCTTGTCTATGATGAGACTGTACATTGTTTCAGGAACCGTATCCAAGAAATCCCCTTCGGCCTTTGACCCATCACTACCCTTCTCCTGGTAAACGCCAACATCAAAATCGAAAGAGGACAATTCAGTTTCAACCACCCTGTTTGTCGCCGACGGGAACACAACACGCATTGGACCAAAAGTATCTTCTCTCAACAACAAAGTGAATTCACAACCATGCACATCAATAACACATTGCTCCTGAAGAACAAATGACACAGGAACCTTCAACATCACCTTTGCCAGATCCATATTCGACCCCATTGCAGTGTTGTCATCAGTACAAATAAAACTCCCGAAAGAATTTGCTACAACTTCGAAAAACTCCGTACACCAAACATGGCACGGAACTCCGTAGATGCGAATCCACATCACCCTTTCTTCATCGATAACACTCTCCCTCCATTCTCTTATAAAGCTGAACCACTGATTCCACCAAAAGCTCGCGTCAATTATAATATTCTTCATGGCACCAGGTTCTTTTTCTTCTAAAAGGCATAATCTGGACCCAAAGGAGTTGCTTTAATGAAGAACATACCTTCCATCTCCAAAATCCTCTGAATGTTGTAAGGCGAACCAGGGGAGTGAGTGAATCCAACAAACGCTTTCTTCATCCTATCTCTAACAGTGGATGGCGGAGAAAACTTCAACTTACAGGGCGCGACCTTCGGATTGAATCACACTGCTTCAGCAAAGGATGAGGAATTAGCAAGCGAATACAAATGAGCTTTCCTCAAATGAGGCTGCTCTGCCTTGGCTACCATTTGTACAACCTTAGAACTTGAAGAAGAATCCACCTGAAGCAACTCTACCTCCTTCTTCATTTTCCTCTCATACCTAGGGGGGTTGGCATGTATCTTTCTCCCATCTACCATCACGTTATCTAGTTTGACACCCAACAAACGAACGTCTTCCACCTCTAGAAATCTTGCAAATCTGAACCTCCTACCGAACTTGTTTCTTCTCGGAGATATCACCACTTCAACAACCTTACCTATGCAACCAAACAAAACAAACAAGTCTCGCGCCTTGATCCTATCTGGAAACTCGGATATGAAAAAAGAACTAATCCCCTTCATCTCATTTCCCACAATCCCACTGCCAAACAGGAAGACGACCCATTTCGATGACTCCTTAATTGATCTCTTTCCGTTAACCTTAACCCACGCCATGATTGACTCCACCGACTGGAAAAGCTTCAGCTGAAAAAGAAATAAGATGACCTCACAAAGTTAGAGAGATGGCAGAGCCTCTCTCTCATATACCTACTTAAATATATATTAGAAACGATAACAACGCATTATCATAAACATTATTTACAACACACAAATTTTTACTGATTTAAATTTAAATTGTTTATACTAAATTATGTAGACTTCACATAAAAATAGTGAAAATTATATAAATTTTAACTAATAAAAAAATATTTTATAAAAAAGTATACTGCTACCATAATTATATAAATATTGGGTGGACTCTTAAATGTTTTTTTTATAAGCATGAAAATTTCTATAAACAAAAGAGTGTACTAGGGGTATCCCAACCCGATTACAATCTACAATCGATCAAAACATAAAAACATAAGAACAAAATTCAACATTCATAGGAAATACTAAGAATGTTTGCACCATTCATAGTAGCTACAATTAAACGATTGCTTATGAGTTTTGGAAAGCCACCACTAAGATTTTAGAACAATCCTTTGCGACACATTTTCCGGATCTCAAATTTCATCATTGAAGAGAATTTGGTTTCTAGAAAACCAAATGCTCCAACAAACAATAGACCATAATCCAACCGCATTGCGAATCGTCATTTTCATTCTAACTTTGTCTATCCAAGCTAACAAGTGATCAATAACCTCTATTGAATTAAACATTTCTACTTCCATCCACTTGCAAATTTTCCTCCATATACACTTAGCTTTCACACAACCAAAGAAGACATGATTAGAATCTTCATCAAATTCGAAACAAAAAACGCAAGATCTTTCGTAAGGATTGTTGATGATTCCACGATGCACCAGATTAATTCGAGTTGAAAGCCTATCTAAAATCAACCGCCACACAAAGACATGAATCTTTACCGGGCTCGATGCATTCCATGACAGCTTTAGTGCTTGGTTTTTTTCTTCTCCAATACTACTACTACCCTGCACTTTTGACAATAATGCATAACAGGATCCAACAGAAAATACTTTATTACCTGCATAAGGCCAAATGATGCAATCCTGATAGGAGCACACTCCCTTAAAAGCACATGAAGCTCTTGGAATTCGGTCTGCAAAATCACACTATTCGCAACAACCAATTCATCAAGCTTCCAATGCCAACCTTCATCACTCCAACATCCTAATTGGCTCACAAAACAGAATTTCAGATTGGAAGCCATGAATAGATTTGGAAAAATACAGTTCAGTGGTCTATCTCCCAACCATTTTGACAACCAAAAAAGAGTCAGATGACCATCACCTATATGATGAGAGAGCTGGTTGGTAAGGTTGCATTCATCTTCCATATCAAGAAGTGACATAATGTCTTTCCACCATAATGAAGATTTCTTGTGATAGTTGAGCGAATCTTTGGAAATAATAAACTTTCTGAAATTGTCGTATCGCTCTTCAATAATACCCAACCATATTGCCTCTTGGTCTGTCAAAAATCTCCAAAGCCATTTAGATAATAGAGCTTTGTTGAAGAGACCAATGTCTTTCACACCTAAGCCACCTTCTTCCATAAGCTTACATATATTTTTCCACTTAATCCACGATACGCCACGCGACTCCTTCAAACCGTTCTACAAGAACCGACTTTGGATGGATCTAATCAATGACTACACTTTCTTTGGTACTTTGAAGAAAGCAAGGTAATGAATTAGGATGTTAGACAACACAAATTTGATGAGAGTGAGCCTCCCTCCAATGGATAAAAGTTTACCTTTCCACGTCGCCAATCTCCTCTTCAAATAATCTAACACCGGATTCCAAAACGAGATTCTACGATGATTGCCTCCCACATAAACACCCAAGAATTTGAAAAGAAACAATCTTAAAACCCAAAAATTGTTGAGCCTCATGTAAGTAATTCACCCCACACCAATGCCATATAAAGAAGATTTCCCAATGTTAATCTTAAGACCAGAGATCATTTCATAACCTTTTAATATAACCTTCAATGCCCATAAGTTGGACCACGAACCATCACATATGATGACCGTATCATCCGCGTATTGAAAAATATTGTAGGAAACAATGTCATTCAACTTAAAGTCCTGCAGCATCTTAGAATTTACAGCTCTCTTTACCAATAATGACAAGCCTTCTCCCACCATGGAGAATAGGAAAGGGGAGAGAGGATCTCCCTGACGAAGGCCCCTCGAGGTTTTGGCATTCCCCACATATTTTTCCTTCATCTATATTCAGATTAGGAATACCTCTGACAACCTCCTTAGATATGACCTCTTTCATTCCTTTCAAGTTCAAATGGCCAAGTTTCTGGTGCCATATCTTCACCTCATCTTCTCTTGACACCAAACAGGTGGAAGGAGACTTAGCTTCATGGGGAGCCCATAAGTAACAATTATCCTTAGATCTGGTACCTTTCATGATAAGCTTCTCTTTATCATTTGTTACCAGACACTCAGATTCAGAGAAGTTAACCTTAAGCCCCTAGTCACACAATTGGCTAATACTTATCAGATTTACTGTCAATCCTTTGACATACATGAATTTATCAAAACGGGGCTGACCATCATACTTTAGCTTACCCACACTTTTTATCTCTCCTTTTGAACCATCTCCAAAGGTGACATGGCCAGTGGAATGGGGTTTGATGTCAACCAAGAACTTCTTGATACCTGTCATGTGTCTAGAACAACCACTGTCAAAATACCAGTCTTCTTTAGCAGAGTCTCTCAAGGAGGTATGAGCTATGAAGGCGACAGTTTAATCCTTAGGGATCCACTTCTTCTTTTCTTTGCGTGCCTCCTTTCTTCTTCTAGATCGAGTTGATGATTTAGGATAACCATTCAACTTATAGCAGTAAGCCTTTATGTGACCGTACTTGCGATGGCACTTCTTGTCTCGCTTCTTTCTTCCCGGAGAGTTGTTCTGAGGCCGATGTTGAGACATTCTTCTTGACATTAATTGATCTGAGTTCCCACCAGACCTTTGTCATTTGATCTCAGCTTGATCATTATAGTCGAGACCTCTTCCACTTCCAGTATTTCTTCCTGACATAAGAATTTCATCCAGCACATCTGAGTTATTGTTTAACATCCTTATATACTTGGTCATGTTGTTAAGTTTGGAGTATAACAACACCACTTCATCCTTTAGATCAGAGATTGTGCCCAAATTATTTAGTCTTTCATCACAGAGTTGGGCAATAAGATTCTGCTGATCTTGTCCTAATTGACACAGTTCAGTACTCCAAATGCATACCTCCTTATATGAGGTAGCAAGTTCACCAGGGTTGAGATATCCAATATCTGATTCCTTGTCAGAATCATATACTCCAGTGAGTGCAGACACACGTTTAGCAGATTCTCCATCGCTCGAGGAGTCATCTTCAGACCACGAGGTGGATAAACCTTTCTTCTCCTTCTTGTGGAAGGTGGGACATTCACCTCTTGTGTGTCCAAAACCTCCCGCACTCAAAGCATTGAATTCCCTTTCCCCGATTGGGTTTCTTATCATAGCTAGTTCTTCTTCCAAAGTTTCTCGATCTATAGATGTTGGAAGTATGAGCCTTGACATTGGTTTTAGACTTCTCATCCATTTTCTTCAACAGTTGGTGATACTATTTTTCAAGAAACCCCACAGCTTTGGACAGATCCTTATTAGAGTCGCCCTCTTCTTGGTTAGTCACCAAGGCTAAACTTTTCTTCTTTTCATCCTTCTCGCTGATAACCATCTCAAAAGTTTGGAGTGATCCTATGAGCTCATCTATAGTATTTATATCCTGGGCTTCCTCAATAGCGGTCACCTTCATATCAAATCTCTTATGGAGAGACCTCAGGATTTTCTGAACCAGCTAGGTTTCTGGAATTTTCTCTCCCAGGTCACTTGATGTGTTGGCAATATCAACAATGTTCATATGAAGGCCGTGTATACTTTCATCCTCTTTCATCCTCAAGTTCTCAAACTTAGTGGAGAGCTGTTGAAGTCTTGAAGATTTTACTCTTTACGTTCTTTCATGGGCCGTCTTCAGGATCTCTCATGCATCCTTGTCAACAGTGCAGTTCTTGATGAGCCTGAAGATGTTCTTATCCACACCATTGAACAAGGCATTCAAGGCTTTGGAATTACCTTAAGCAAGCTTATCATCTTCATCATCCTAGTCTTCCTCAGGTTTTAACTCATCAGTAATCTTCTCATCCTTGTCTTTGGTCTTTGGTGGATCTCACCCTTTAACCACCGACTTTCAAGCTTTACCATCCATGGACTTGATGAAAGTCACCATGCGCACTTTCCAATATTCATAATTGGAACCAACAAGTATGGGTGGTCTATTTAAAATTCCTCATTCTTTATCCATCGAACCAGAAAGTATCATCCCTGAATCTCACCCAGATACAGAGCAGGATGCCTGCTCTGATACCAATTGAAATTCTGGTCATGCAGATCACTAAGATGTCGGACAGGATGTCTTGACACTTGATCTCTGCTTCTCACTCAAGGATAATGAAGAACATAAAACAACAAAAAGTAAACAACACACAAGAATTGTTAACCCAGTTCGGTGATCAACAACACCTACGTCTGGGGGCTACCAAGCCAGGAATGAAATCCACTAAGCAGAATTGGTTCTAAGCTAAACTCAACCATTTACAACTTGACACCTAAAACTACCCGTGCTAAATTTCTACCTAAGACACTTCTAGGTATGAGACCCTTCTCAATTCCTTTTCAATCACAACAATGACTGAACAATTACAACTCAATAAAAATTGTCCAACTCAGGTATTCACGCAATACAAGGGAGGCTCACAAAAGTACAAACCCTAGTACTCAATAACAGCTGTGTATATTCAGTGTCTATTCTAGGTTAAATCCATCCTATTTATATCACTAAACAGAACTGGATTTGGGCTTCAGAATTGCAGCAATTCAGCTCCACAGAATCTAGACCTATTCTTCTCTAGAATAGTTTCGTCAATCCTAAGTTTCCTAAAGTGTCTCCACACTTGGAAACAACATATTCCTTTTAGAATCAGAATCTCTGATTCCTCAATATCAGATGCCACCTAGGACAAAAATACATTCCCATAAAACCTGGAAATCAGATAGCAGTTATTCCAAACTGTAATAGACAAAGATGTCAAATCAACATGATATGACATCTTGTCTAACACCTTAACCTGTAGTCAGTTCAACATGTTAGGACATCTTGTCCAACATCTTTCTGTTAGATTAGTTTTACCAAAATTAATGCCAATCTCAAAGGCTTGGACTCATCAAAAGTGTTGAGGGAATTCTGTGAAAAAGAAAGAAGAAGTTTTGTCTCTACTTTTCGAAGAATTTTTACCTCCTTTCGCAGTTCATATCGATCTTCTTAGAATGTTTGCATTATTATGTTCTTACCCCGTCTGACTTCAGTCCATTTATCATGTTGAACCATGTTCCACTATTCTTGTTGACACTAAGACGGGTAGTGCGATTCAGGGAGAACACAAGAATGTAAGAAACTGGGTCAGAGGAAGGAAGGTCCCTAATCCTAGGATTAGGACTTTAAACCAAATCCTAAAAACCAATCACGAAACCATTCTTGTAGATCTCAAGTAGACATGGCTGATAGTAGCAGTTGTTGAAGAACAAGACTTGAACCAGAAGGACGAGAGAGCTTTTCTATAAGGGTCTGTTTGACAATAATTGTATTAGTAGATTCTAGTATGATAAGAAGGGAAAGTTACTCTTGAATGTTATTAAAAATAGATAAAATACCTTTTTATTCCTTAACTATACCCTTAGTTTTAGATTGATCCCTTAATTTTTTTTCGTGTCAGATTTGTTAGTTCTTGTGTTGGCTGGGATTTTGGTAAAACAAAGTTGAACAATGTTGATGTCATATGTCTGATGTCATAACATTGGTTCTTATTATCAGCTGTTGCAGGGGTGCAGTTTTGTGGTCCGATGTTATTCGTGATGTCTTGACATCAGTTGACAGAACATTAGAAAACCATCTGTGTGGTTTTTGATTGCAGAATATTAGGGTGTTGAAGTTTTAGTTGCTGATGTTATATGAGTGATGTCTTGACATCACTATACCAGAACAACAGAACATCAGAAAACCATCTGTTGTGTTTGTGTATTGCAGGATGAGATGTCCTTACATGGTTAATCAGACATCAGTACAGATATGGAGTATTACTGTCATGCGATGTCAAAAGAGATGTCACGACATCAGTTATCAAAACATCAGAACATCAGGCTGTGATGTTTAAGGGCTGCGCGTGAAAGGTTGTTTTGAAGATCTGTTAGAGAGATTGTGTGCGAATATCTTGGAGAAGATATTTTCAGTTGCAATCAGATTTGGAGCAGATCCTGTTGCTATGTTTAAGGGCTGTTTGATTTAAAAAGATTTGAAGATCAAATCTGTTTTAAATTATGTTTTTAATTCAAATCAAATCAGATAGGGAGAAGATCTTGCAGCTGAATTAAAGGTGAAGATTTAAAAGATACATAATATCCTGGAAATATTATGTGGAGCTGATTTAAAGATGTGGAAGATTAAAGATTTAATTGAAGATTTAAATGAAGATTTAATTGAAGATTTGTTTGAAGATCTATTTAGTAGCAGAATCTTTTGCAGATTTAGCAGAAGATTGGATATGATTTGAAGGCCCAAATCCAGTGGGAAAAAGTTATAAATAGAGTGCTTGTAACCTAGAATAGAGCACGGGTCCAAAATGTAGAACTTTAGGGCTTTGTCTAGTGAACCACTCGGGGTGTGAGATGGTCACTAAGGTTAACTCAGAAACCTGTAGGTAATGAGTTTTGTATTGTTCTTGGAGGAAGCTTTGAAGCAACTCCAAAGGGGTGTCATGGAAGTGTGTCTTCCAAAGTCTATGTAATAGAAAAGTTTAAGGAATCAAGCTGTTGATGCAGTGACAGTGTAGTTGACTGCTAGACATCATCGAGATGATTGGAAGTGAGATGGAGTCTCTTACCTAGGGAGGACTTAGGTAGAAGGGTCATTGGGTAGTGATTAAATTAGGTAGATTGTCAACTGGTCTGTTGAGTCTGTAATTTGATACTACTAATAGTGGACTTCCTTCCTGGCTTGGTATGCCCCCAGATGTAGGTTGGTTGAACCGAACTGGGTGAACAATTGAGTGTGTTCATTTACTATTTCTATTATTGCCTTGTTCAGCAGATTGCGATGTTGTGACATTGCACAAGACATCACACATCTGTACCAGAATTTCAATTGGTATCAGAGCAGGCATCCTGTCTGTTTCTGGATGAGATCTAGGGAAGATACTTTCTGGTTCGTATGCAAGAAAGATAGTTGCTGAAGTTGTGGACTTGGCCAGTTCATAGAGATCCCTTGAAGTGGAGAATGAAGTTATTAGGCTTGTAGCCTTGGTGGTGAGCTGCTTTGTGGTTTGACTTATTTTCAAACCTATGTTGACCGAGTGCACATGGAGTGTCGTGTTTGTGCAAGGGTTACTATGTTGTGCCTGAAGGCTGTAGAGGAGTTTTCTGGTATGGTTTCCGCTGCATATATATATATATATATATATATATATATATCTGATGGAAAATTCCTGGTGGTTGTGTGTTAAGGCTGCAACATTCTGTTCTCCTGGTGTGGTGATACTTGAGGATATCTTCAACTAGAGTTGCCTAAGATACTTGTGGTTTATCCCAAGTCCACTCATAAAGGAAATCTTATATGAGCTTGTTGAAAAGAGATCTGAAGAAAGTTAGAAGCCATCTATTCTTGCCTTCAACCCTACATGGTCATTCCCTGGGCTATGTTAAAGGATCTTTTGGTGTGTTTCTGTGAAGAGAACTTATGTCCTACCTGATGTTAGAACATAAAACCAGCAGATTGTACAGAATCCTGTCAGCATAACAGATGCTTGGGGGCTAAACATATGTGTATTGATCACATCTGTTTGGAACCTACTCCTGGCTTGGAAGAGGAGGCATCTGGGTTGTGTGTCTAAGAAGGTTCCTTCAAGAAACATGTCTTAGATATGTACATTGGTCAAGAGATGATCAATATAGTGTCACTCATTGGATAAGTGAGTAGGTGTTTAAAGACTGTATGACATGGAAGGCTTTGAAGACCAATCTGAACAGTGATTCCTTCCTTATCTAGTTTCCTGATGGTAAAAGAAGAGGGTGGAGCCAAAGCAAAAGAGTACTGTCAAATCGTTCATGCGGGAGTGAAGATCTTGATAAGTTTTCTCTTAAGCTTAGTCATGGTGGCCTAACTAGAAGGATCTTCCTGGTTATGATAAGATACTTGGTTCTGATCATGAACTGGAGGAAGTTTTATCAAGAAAGGAGCTGAGCTTAATATGTCTATTCTAATGTCTCAACATTAGCAGATTATGCAGGAGCTGGTTGAAAAAAAAAAAGGGAAAAGGCATCCAAGAGGTTGTGTGCAGTAGCAGGGTTTTTCAGCCTGTGGTCAATTGGTGTTTGCTTGAGCTCTTTCAGTTTTGTGGCTTGAAGGATTGGAAGTAGCAGATTGTCTAGGGTTTGTTTATACAGAAGTTATCACTCTTAAGTTTGACAAGAGGTCTGAACCTTGTGCTTATAAGAAGAAGCTTCTAGAAGAGTGTGATCTTGAAGGTTGCTCAGATGCTGATGGTCGATCCTCTTGTGTGTGGATTATTGTGGTTGTTGTTTCCAAAGCCATAGTAGATGTTTAATGTGATTTAGACTAATGTTGAAACATCATTTCAGTTCATTGCTTCCTCAGCCAAAGATGTTAGTTATGCTCATGGTGAAGTATCAGATCAAGCCACTTACCTAATCTGAAGTGATCAGCGGTGTGAATTTATAAAAGAGGGATCAGCTAATGCCACAAGTGTGCATAAAAGTATGTCAGACCAAATATCATGCCTTGTGTGAGAAGGTAATCTTATTCTGTCTAATAGTAGATACTTTGACGGGAGACTTAGTATTTGTCTATTAGTGATGCTGTGCATAAGGGTAAATACTTTGACGGGAGACTGAGTATTTGTCTAGAGAATTATGCAAATCTGTGTCTGGATATTTATTTTTGTGGGCCATGATGGAGCAGCTTGATGTTTGAAGATGACAACCTGAGGTATCCTTATCAGCTTATTGTATCAGAAGTGTGTGAATGAAGACCTTGTTGGGAGCTTGGCAGTTGTATGATGTGTGTGACGACCTGAATTATGCTGTTGAAGATGCAGACTATGAAGACATCATATTCGTGATGGTTAGAGCTTGGATCAGTTTATTTCTGATCTAAGTAGTTTGGAGCATGGGGTTTGCTCTGGTTGTGAAGGTCGAGGATAAGTGGCAGTTATCTCTGGCTTTCTACTGACGGCTCTACTAAGGGAAGTGGCATTCTTTGGTATAGCTATGGGGTAGTCTTGGACTACTTATTCTCTGAAGATTCAGATGTGGTAGGTTTAAAGTTTTTGGAGTTTCTAAGCAGGATGGAGGTTGTCTACTCAAACTTAATTGTTGAATCAAGTCTATGAGAGCATGGAAATCTGTTTCTGCAAAGGGAGGAGGTTCTTCTGAGTGGCAGAAGGTTGAGCTGAATTCAACAGTTGGATGTTCTGACATCTAGCTCAACATCAGGAGTCTCAGCTGGTGATGTGGCATATCAGCTAATGATAGGGTGATCTACAGGAATGATAAGATGCTTCAAAAAGATCGTTCTCATGGCAGTTTGCGGGAGCTGCAGGAAGGAGAAGATGTTCATGGCTTAGGGAGTCTAAGTGTGTTTGCTTTTGAGCAAGTGAAGCATGTGACTTGAAGATCAAGTTTCCTTGGTAGATACCTGTGTGAGAGTTCTGACAAACTTGAAAAAGGTCAAAATGGGCATTTGACTGTTTTCATACGAGGATTCGTTAATGAGGTGATCAAAACTGTGGCATTTGGTTAAGCTCAGAAGTGGATTCGAAGAATCAAGATGATCAGAGTGTGACAGCTGGTTATCATTGAGGTTTGTTTTGGAATAAGTTACTCTTGGGCAGAAGGGTGATGAGTTGAAGACTCAAGGAGATTACTCTTCTTGAAGGTGGTTGATAGTTTATTTCTCTAGTTCTTTGGATTACTATGCTATAGTAAGTCCAGTTGGTGGAACCTATCAAGAATCATGGTGATGATATCTTGGCGTGGGACAGATGTTCTAACTTATATTGGGACATTATCTGGTTGAATATCCTTGGTGAAGGAAAATTATACCCTGGTTCAGAAGATTGGTGCCTACATTATGCCTAAGGGGAGTCTACCTAATCATACGGGAGAATGATGAAGTAGAAGGTCTGCCTTAGATGGAGAATGTAGAGAAGACTGAAGTAGATCAGGTATTGATTGCTTGGAAATCTGAAGATGAAGAGTATGATAGGGAATGACTGTGTTATGATCAAGGAGTTCAGTGTGATCATTCCTGTGGATATTTCAGAGAGAAGTTGATCAGCTTGCCAAGATTAGGTGTGTTGAACAGAGAGTGCGCTCTTGAAGACATGAAGATGAGTCTTATGTTTTCCATTCATTTAAGGAGCATTTGTTATCTTAGATAGGGGGAGAAGTAGAAGTAGCCAAGAGTATCAAAGAGTACAAATGTCAGAGCATCAGAGCCAAGAGTACAATTGTCATATGCTGCAGAGGATGTAGCTGATTGCTGTTGTTATAGTGCAGAAGTGCAGAAATTAAGGGGGAGAGAAGTAGGTTTGTTCAGCTATTGTGAGATGGAGATTAGTCTGCCTGCTCTGGTCTGAGTATATTGGTTGGATGACTCAGAGGTTGCTTTTGAAATTTTGTGCTTGCTGCTATGTTCAGAGTTTGTCAAATTGTGGCTAAAAAGGGGGAGAAAGTTGCCATGGTTCTTGGTTTGAGGGGGAGTTTGCCCTATGCTGGTGTGAAAGTGAGTTTATGCAGCTTGTTGGTTTTTGTTGCTGCTGGTTAGTGAGTTTGTGCAGCGTGTTGAGGAGGTGTTGTTATGGCAGAGTTTGTTTTAGCCAAAATTAGCCAAAGGGGGAGATTGTTAGTTCTTGTGTTGGCTGGAATTTTGGTAAAACAAAGTTGAACAATGTTGATGTCATATGTCTGATGTCATAACATTGGTTCTTATTATCAGCTGTTGCAGGGGTGCAGTTTTGTGGTCCGATGTTATTCGTGATGTCTTGACATCAGTTGACAGAACATTAGAAAACCATCTGTGTGGTTTTTGATTGCAGAATATTAGGGTGTTGAAGTTTTAGTTGCTGATGTTATATGTGTGATGTCTTGACATCACTATACCAGAACAACAGAACATCAGAAAACCATCTGTTGTGTTTGTGTATTGCAGGATGAGATGTCCTTACATGGTTAATCAGACATCAGTACAGATATGGAGTATTACTGTCATGCGATGTCAAAAGAGATGTCACGACATCAGTTATCAGAACATCAGAACATCAGGCTGTGATGTTTTAGGGCTGCGCGTGAAAGGTTGTTTTGAAGATCTGTTAGAGAGATTGTGTGCGAATATCTTGGAGAAGATATTTTCAGTTGCAATCAGATTTGGAGCAGATCCTGTTGCTATGTTTAAGGGCTGTTTGATTTAAAAAGATTTGAAGATCAAATCTGTTTTAAATTATGTTTTTAATTCAAATCAAATCAGATAGGGAGAAGATCTTGCAGCTGAATTAAAGGTGAAGATTTAAAAGATACATAATATCCTGGAAATATTATGTGGAGCTGATTTAAAGATGTGGAAGATTAAAGATTTAATTGAAGATTTAAATGAAGATTTAATTGAAGATTTGTTTGAAGATCTATTTAGTAGCAGAATCTTTTGCAGATTTAGCAGAAGATTGGATATGATTTGAAGGCCCAAATCCAGTGGGAAAAAGTTATAAATAGAGTGCTTGTAACCTAGAATAGAGCACGGGTCCAAAATGTAGAACTTTAGGGCTTTGTCTAGTGAACCACTCGGGGTGTGAGATGGTCACTAAGGTTAACTCAGAAACCTGTAGGTAATGAGTTTTGTATTGTTCTTGGAGGAAGCTTTGAAGCAACTCCAAAGGGGTGTCATGGAAGTGTGTCTTCCAAAGTCTATGTAATAGAAAAGTTTAAGGAATCAAGCTGTTGATGCAGTGACGGTGTAGTTGACTGCTAGACATCATCGAGATGATTGGAAGTGAGATAGAGTCTCTTACCTAGGGAGGACTTAGGTAGAAGGGTCATTGGATAGTGATTAAATTAGGTAGATTGTCAACTGGTCTGTTGAGTCTGTAATTTGATACTACTAATAGTGGACTTCCTTCCTGGCTTGGTATGCCCCCAGATGTAGGTTGGTTGAACCGAACTGGGTGAACAATTGAGTGTGTTCATTTACTGTTTCTATTATTGCCTTGTTCAGCAGATTGCGATGTTGTGACATTGCACAAGACATCACACATCTGTACCAGAATTTCAAGATTGGTCCATTAACTCTTAAAACTTATTATGTTAGTCCTTTTGATACCTTAGCGACGAATTTTTGAATTTTTTCGTCGCTAATTAAACGAAAAGGACTAACATGACACATTTTAAGAGTTAAGGGACCAATCTGACATGAAAAAAAATTAAAGAACCAATCTAAACCCAAAGGTATAGTTAAGGGGACAAAAAAGATATTTTTCCTAAAAAAAAATATGGCTGGACTTAATTCAACCATATAAAATCAACTTATAGGGCAGAGATTTCTTCCACTTATAAAGACATGTTCATGTCATACATTGTCTGAAGTGGGACTAAGTATGGAAACAGAGTGAGTCAGAGACGATTTTTACCTTCTCGAACCCATACCCGAATTCTCAAATAATCCATATTTCCCGCCCCGATCTCCAACGAAGATGGAGAAATAAAATCCAAATTTGTTCAAAACGAATTTGGATTAGGTTTGGGTATCCCGTCCCGCCACCATTCATTTAGCGAAATCAATTTTTAATATAAATATTTTTTTTTCAAAATAAAATTAAAATACAAATAATAAAATAGAACAATCTCAAAAAATTTCATACATACATTTCATATATTTTAAATAATAAATACAAATTAAAATATCAAAACATTGACATATATTTATTATTCTAAATTATCAAAACTAAATAATAAAATATAATCAAATAAACATGACATATTCGTGGGCGAGTTCGGGGTGGATACCAGTGTTCCTGTTATTCTACCCATCCCCATATTTTATAATATAGGAAAATCCAAATCTGAACTCAAACTCAATCAAAGCGGGTTTTCCCCGTCAAATTCAAGACAAATTCAGGTAGATATCTACGGGTACAGGTTATGATGTCATGCCTATGTGGGGACTCTTAACATACTCTCTCACGCCCAGGACGGAACACCTAAAACATGGAACTAAATGGTGGGTGGCCCGATAGCGGAAACCTAATAGCAGGTGACCCACTGAATCTTAAATGAGGCTCTTGATACAATGTTAAAAAATGTGGTTGGACCTAATGTCATACCCCAAATTTTGACCACTAAGATTCCCATCATTGTGCAAATCATCATCATAATATGGATGTACCTCTTTGCCTCATCAATCTCCTCAAGGAATTGTTGAGCATTCACTACAATCAAAATTAGGGTTTTAAGCCCTCCCAGAGCCTTTAGACAAATGATCAATCAAGGAATGACATGATCTTCAACTTGCCTAACCTCTTAAACATCCACAAAAGATCAACATGACTCCCACATCAAGAATTAGGCACAAGAGTGCAAAATTCCAGGTGGATCAAGCCTCAAGTTCATCTAATACAAAGTCAACTGACGCAGAAAGTCAAAGTTTGACCTTTTGGTCAACTTTGACCTTCACAAGCAATTACTCAAGAAAATATGATGGATGATTTAATTTGATCAAATTTAAATCAAGAAATCACGCAAAATTGCAAAATTGATCAAATTGAAAGAAACTTAGAAAGTTTTTCTAAGTTAAAATCATGTTCAAGTGCACAACTTTTCAAGGTTGTAACTATTGATCCAAACATCCATTGATTTTGAGTAAGAGCTACTTTTAAAGAGCGTATTTGATACTTCAACATTGTAGAGGGAATCAACTCAAAATATCATAAGGTTTGAAAGATATAAGTGATCAAAGTTGGGAATTCTTAATGTCCAATGTTCTGACATTGCATATGGACATCATTAATATTTTTCCAGCAAGAATGTCCCAACTTCAAGGATGTTTTTCTCCATGATCCAAATTGATTCAAGCCAAACCTTGGGCATGAAAGTTGAAGTACATTGTCTCAGATTTCCAAAAAGTTATAGAACGTCCTTGTAGCATACTCGAGCAGGGAGATATGATTTTCGCAAGAAGCATTGATAAAGCAGAATTTTCATGATAGCTTTTGGGATAGATTTGACTACGCAAGTTCAAGACCATTTTTGATGACTTTGCAAGCTGAACCAAGGCCAAAGTCAAACATCAAAGTTAAAGTATGTCATTAAGGCTTTCCAAAATGTATTAGAACTCCCATTAATTCAACTTGAGCAAGGAGTTATGAACCTCACAACAGGCCTTGCTCGAGCTGATTTTTTAGGACAGATTTTGTGCACTTTTCTTGTGCCACCCAATTTTCAAGCTTTGTCACCATGCAAGACAAGCATCAAAGATGCAATTCACTTAAATTCAAAATATCATAGTGGATTAAAATATACAAGTGATTAAAGTTTGGAATTATTAATGATCAAAGTTGTCAAATGTTTCAACATTTCATAGGACATCATTAATATTTTTCCAGCAAGAATGTCCCAACTTCAAGGATGTTTTTCTCCATGATCCAAGTTGATTCAAGCTAAACCTTGAACATCAAAGTTGAAGTACGTTGTCTCAGGTTTCCAGAAAGTCCTAGAACGTCCTTGTAGCATACTCGAGCAGGGAGATATGATTTTCGCAAGAAGCATTGATAAAGCAGAATTTTCATCACAGCTTTTAGGACAGATTCGACTACACAAGTTCAAGGCCATTTTTGATGACTTTGCAAGCTGAACCAAGACCAAAGTCAAACATCAAAGTTGAAGTACGTCATCTAAGCTTTCCAGAAAGTCCTAGAACGTCCATGTAGCATACTCAAGCAGGGAGTTATGAATTTTACAACAGGGCTTGCTGCAGCTGAATTTTTCATGGGGCAGATTTGCACATTTCTTGTGCCACACGAATTTCCAAGCCTTGTCATCACTTTGGAGACCTATGAGGATCAAATCTAAAGGGGACAATCACTGAGCCAAGCCTCCAAAGTCCTAGGAACAAGAAGTAGCATGCTATTCCTAAAAATCCCTAAAAGAGGGACAAGACTCCAATTTTGGATTGGAGCATTTAATAGATGCTTAGAGGTAGCATGGACTGACACATTTGCAACTGAATTCAGTGAAGATTCCTCCAACAAGTAGGGAACCAAAGCTCTATGCTCTAACCTCTAGTCAATGGCTAGAGGAGACTTGGATTTTCATTGGCCAACATTGAACAAACCTCTGCTGCAGTTGCCATTCACTGTTGCTGCGAAAAAAAACTTGCTCTACTATAAATAGAGCTCATTTGTGCTCAGTTTGAGGACACCAAAGCCATCAAACATATGCTTTCCTCAAAATCTCTTCTTTCACCTCAAATTTGCCTTCCAAAGCAAGTAATTCTGAGTTTTTGAGTTAGAGAGCAATTCCACTCAAATTAATCACACACACACCACATATATATCATATGTAAGCTGTGCAAACTATCACAAGTGACCTGTAATCACAAAATCACAAAGTCACTTCTCAAAACCTCAAAATGGCACTTTTTTGCATTTTTCAAGCCATGACTTGATTCGGTCACTTTCCAAACCAGATAAAACCTCAAACACACTCCAAATATCATCCTTGAACTGTCGCAAATGGTTCCCAACATCTGGAACACCATTTGAGAGAGTTGCTATTTTGGTCACTTTTAACCCCTTTTGCAAGAAAGGGACAGTTTGTGTTTTTGCAGGTACCAGTTGATTCCAATCATCCTAAAAGCCTCTAAGGGATCATTTGAGTGTGTCTAAAGCATCAAATCATTTCTGGAATAAGAGGCTTGACAGATTGCACAAAAACTCCAAAAAGCTCAAAAAGAGGTAAGCATCACAACTTGGAATCCTTGAAATCATGCATTGCTTTGAAGTCCACTGATCATACACATCTCATACATGTTGTATATGTTGTGTTTGGGCTAATTCGCCATGTAATCCATGCATGTATCAAAGTGTAGCACAGAAAATGTAATTATAGGTCCTTTTCAAAACCACTATCGGGTTTTGAGGAGGGAGTGTGATCTGAAAAAACTACCACCACCATTGGATTCTTTGTGAAATTCTGGGCCAGATGCATATAAATTTTGTCTCAAACCATTTAGATTTGAGAAAGTTATGGGTGTTGGAAGTTTGATAAAAAAGATGTTGAAAACTCATGAGTGATGTCTCATGAGTGATGTTGTGACATCACATTCCTCTTTTTCTTAGTTTATCTTCAAAACTCAACCAATTTTTTCACATAGCAAAAAATATCATTTTCCAAATCTGTTTTACACACTTGTTATTCATACTCCATAATATTTTAATCCACCAAAAAATCACAAAAAATATTATTATTTGATATATTTTTAATATATTCAAAAATATTGTTTTAAATTGTTTTAAATGCTTTTAAAATGATTTCTTTTTCTTGATTTTTAAAACCAAAATGATTTTAAATATTCATGTGGATAAAATACTTTTTCATAAACCTTAATCACTGTTTATAACATGATTAATGATTTTATTTGATATTATTTATCATTTTTTACTTGATTTTTCTTTGAAAAATGCTCTTTAAAAAATGAAATTAGGGTTTTTGATTATTTCAACCCTCATCAAACTTTTTCGAACACTCATGGGCCTCTAATAGAGTGTAAGACCCAATCCTTTGTAAATACAACCCATTTTGGGCCTCACTTATTGTATAAGTCCCGTTGTATTTCAAAAAGTTCGACGCGATCATCATCCGTTGAAAAAACAAACATTGGGCCTACCCTCGTGTAGTAAGACCCATTTCTTTTCTTTAAAACACTTATGGGTCTCTAATAGAGTGTAAGACCCAATCTTTTTTTGACCAAATCACTTTTGGGCCTCAGTGTATTGTATAAGTCCCGATACCGTCAAAACAAACGACGCGATCGTCGCCTTTTTAAAAATAACCATTGGGCCTCTCCTTGAGCTATAAGACCCATTTAAAACTTTTTGGGCCTCTACTAGAGTGTAAGACCCAACCCCTTGTGTACAGAAAACTTTTTTGGGCCTCATTCGTTGTATAAATCCCTCTGTATATTTTCAAATAAACGACGCGATCGTCGCCAGTTTAAAATAAATCATCTGGGCCTCCCCTCGTGTTGTAAGCCCCATTTCTTTTCTTTAAACTCTTTGGGTCTCTATTAGAGTGTAAGACCCAACCCCTTGTGTACAGAAAACTTTTTGGGCCTCATTCGTTGTATAAGTCCCTCTGTACATTTTCAAATAAACGACGCGATCGTCGCCAGTTTAAAATTAACCAACCGGGCCTACCCTCGAGTAGTAAGATCCATTTCCTTTCTTAAAAACTCTTTGGGCCTCTTGAGAGAGTGTAAGACCCATCCCTTTGTACAGAAAACAATTTTTTGGGCCACAGTCACTTGTATAAGTCCCTCTGTACAAATTCAAACAGTGTGCTCACTGATAAAACCCTGGGCCTCTCCTTGAGCTGTAAGCCCCAAATCTTTTTATTTCAAAGCACTTTCTCCTTTGATTTTGAATATACTATTGTTTTCAATCTTTCTTTGTTGAACAACTAACCAAACAACATGGAAGCTCTACAACCGAGTAAGTGTTTACCCGCTTTCATTTACCGCTTTCATATGTATATAACTGTATTGTGGGGCTGTTTCACTGTAAGTCTCCTTTCATAAAATCATATATATATAACTGTATTGTGGGGCTGTTTCGCTGTAAGTCTTCTTTCATAAACTCATATCAACTGTGTAATAATAGTATAGATATTTAGAGTTTCCCCGGCAACTACGTCTAGCACTAGGTAAAGCCCTGTTGATCACTCTGAACTTACAGTCAAAACTAGATCCACATAGGATTACCAGACACAGTCTTCCCTCCTCTTGGGGTTAAACAATATGGAGATGTGAAAGGCAGATTCTTTTTGAATCCTTTCTCAGACTGTCACTCTTAGAAATAGACTGAACTAGATCCCCAATAGGATCACCAGATACAGTCTTCTCTTCGGCTGTCCTCATTAGGAATTGTCAAGAAACTCTACTCCCAGAGATGAATGTATTCTACGTGAATGACATCTTTGAGTTTCTTCCAAATTCTCGAACTTTCCTGACTTGATCTATTCCTTGTGAATAGCTTGCCTTGAATTTCTCGGGGTTTGGGGACCCACGGGCTTCTTAAAAGCATCGGCCTCCTCTTGGGCATCGTACAAGGATCCACAGGCTTCCTAAAAGCAACCCCGCCTCCTCTTGGGCTTAGTACAAGGACCCTACGGCTTCTTAGAAGTATTCACAGGCTCCTCTTAGGCTTCGTATAATGATTTCTTCCTCCGGGAATGATAGCCTTCTCTTGGGCTTCGTACAAGGACTCGTCGGCTTTTTAAAAGTTTCCAGCCTCCTCTTGGGCTTCGTACAAATTGTCCCGACGACCTCCTAAAGGTATAGGAACAGAACCTAGTCATTTGCATAGAACAGTCCTTTCATAGAGTCTACTACTGTTTCTCAAAGCATAGTACAAAAGATGACAATCTAGACTTGGACAGTCTAATCTCCTTGAGTCTCAAAGACATTCTCAAGCACCCTTCAAGAATAGGAAGAAAACCCGCAGACTTGGACAGTCTCAATACCCTTCGGATTTCCCGCTTCCTTAAAGAACAGGAATAACCCGGATCCTTGAATCCAATCCATGAGTACAGTGTTGTTCATATAAGAACTGATTTTCTCTTTCAAAATCAATATACTGGACCTGTCACTCAACTGAAACAGTCACCATAGCCTCCTCTTGGGCTTTGTACAATTATCCTCCCCAACGGAGTCAAACAACGTTCAGCCTCTCTCTCGGGCTTTGTACGAGACACATAAAGAGACTCCCTCGTTGAGTCAATCACCCCTTTCGCCTCCATCTCGGGCTTAATACGAGATACAAAAAGGTTCTTATTGAGCCAAACAAATTTCAGCCTCCATCTCGGGCTTCGTACGAGATACAAAATCACTCTCTTGTTGAGTATAAAAGATTCTCCTGTTGAGTCAACCCTTTTAGCCTCTCTCTCGGGCTTCGTACAAGACACACAAAAATGCCCTCTTGTTGGGCCAATAGCCTCCTCTTAGGCTTTGTATAAGAAAACCACTGGTTGATCCAATCAACCTTTTAGCATCAAAACTGTGCCTCGTTCACAGTATACAAACATCAACAACTCTTTTCCCCTTCATCTAATCGCTGTAAGCGGCAAGCCTCTGGATTATCTACATCCATGCCACTGTCCCTCTTTTAGCATGAGAAATTCCTAAGGAAAGATAACATTGCTCTACACTGAGTTAAAGTCTTCTCCTCCAGGTTAAAATCCCCTATAAAGGAAATTATGGCATTGCTAGGATCCGCATATCCTGGTTAAAGTAATTTTCCTTTATAACAATTGTGACATACAACCCCCTCTTTAGAGATGACAAATTCTCTCTAAAGTCGAGGTCCTTCAGCTTCACGTCTTGGGCTTTGAACAAGACACAAATAGACTTGTCAGCTTCATATCTTGGGCTTTGAACAAGATACAAATCACCTTTCGCTTCACGTCTTGGGCTTTGAACAAGACACCAAAAACCAATTTCCTCTCATAGAATAGGAGGAACTACGAACGCTCTGATTTCCCTGTTTCGGTAAACGGGAATACGTAGGCATAAGATCGAAAGAAAAGATCTTAGCGAGCACACTAAACAAAAAAAACCAAATCCCATATCTCCATCAATCAAAAGCAGTAATTCAAAAGCATCAGTCCTAACATCCTAACCCTTGTTCCCCGCTAGAAAGTCCTAGAAAGAAAGAAAACCGTATTGGCGAAAATACAAATAACCAGTACAAAGGCCCCCCACATTGATAGCATCCGTAACCTAACAGACCGCTGTTTAAACTCAGTATGCAAGCAGGATTAATTGGAGACATCTATTTCCATTCCTTAGTCAACTCACAATAGGATAAAAAATGAATCGACCTGTAGTTTAAGCTCAATCGCAGAGAGCGACCAGCGCTTAAGAACCGCGTCCAAAATCGCTCGCTACACCTAACTCAACCCTAGGAAACTGCTTGTAGGTTGAAGATTTCCCTCACTTATAAGAACATGTTCAGACCATATATTGTTAGATGTGAGACTCTTAACAAATGGATTAACTGATTATTAAAAAATAAAATAAAAAATAAAAAGAAAATAATATAAAGAAAAAAGAAATTAATGATGGGTGTTTTAGATTTGGGCAAACAAAATAGTAAATATAAGTCTTTAAATTTTTGTTTGAGAGTTTGGAGGAGAAGATATAAGGATTTAGATGATGAGGGTTAGGGGATTTACTTTTATTTAAAATCAAAATATTTTAATTTGGGAAACTAAAAAAATTGTATTAAAAGAGGGTTTTGGAGGACTTAAACAATATGTTCAAATATAATCTTTGTTGGTATTGTATTTTAAAAATAAAAAATATGATAATGATTAGGGGTGGCAAAACGGGTCGTGGTCCGCCGGACTGGCCCGCGTACCCGCCAAAAAATGGCGGGTTGGGTTGGGATTTTGGGCCCGCCGCCCACCAAAGCCCGTCCCGCAAAAACCCGCCACCCGTCATAGCCCGCCCCGCCAAAACCCGCCGCACCTATTCGTTCAACTTGTCCCACCTTAAACCCGTCATTTTTTAGTTAATTCTAGTAATTCCAATTCTTGATAGTTTTATTTTGGAAATTTATTTGATAATATATGTAATATTTTTTGAAGTAAAACTTGTTAAAAAGATGCTTTGTAAAAATTATTCTAAAAAATAAGTGAAAAATCTATTTGAAATGTAAAAACAAGCTTATTAATCTAGTAAAAAATGAAAAATAAATAAATAAAAAAGTTGTCGGACAAGCCCGCCGCCCGCCTACCCGCCACTTTGGCGGGGCGAGCTAGATTTTTAAGCCCGTTTCCATTAGGCGGGCTTGTCCGCTCCACCTTTTTTGGCGGGCTTAAGGCGGGTCGGGGCGGGCGACCCGTTTTAACACCCCTATTAATGATATACACTGTTTTATCAGTCTATTAAAAATATATTTTTCAAAAAATGCTAAAGTTTTTTTTATATTTTTCTAAAAAATCGTTTTTCGAAGCCCTCTCTTCATCTCTCCTCCAAACTTTCAAATAAAAATTAAAGCTCTTTTGTGATTTAGGAGAGGAGGGAAAAATAATTTTAAAAATTAAGAAGTTTTAATATTTTATTTTAAATAACAATTTTGAATATAATGTTAATGTTGAGTTTGCCTCAAAGGTAATGTCAAGTGGGCAAGGGCGGGAGTTGCGAGTAGCCACAGACCTTGCCCTTAGTTTGATTTAAGTGTTTGTTAGGGGGCAACTGCGACGCATGCGATATGGTTTAGGGGTATTATTGTAATCTCGATCATTAGTATCCATATATATACTTGTAACACTGAAACACTAAAGTGTGTAATTTAGAACAAATCAATAAGAAGGAATTATAGATACTTTATAGTTGCAAACATAAGTATTTTGGCCGAACTGCGTGAACAAAGTTTTTGTGTGTTTCTCTCTCTACTTTAATCTGTATCCGTGTACCTGTTCCAACATTTAAAATATTTATAATTAATATATTTTTAGTTTTTAAAATATTATAACAATATATATTATTATTGAAAAATCTGTTACTGTCTAAAATTTGAGATTGCTTGAAAATAATGAAGCTCAAAGGCACCATGCCTTTGACGCCTTAAAGACATCTCATTCTTACTCTTATCACTTGTTCTAGCTCATATATTAAAAGTTAAAAATGAAAAATATTTACAAGGAGACTATACCAAAACCCCGAACAGATTAAAAGTTACCAATAATACTATGAAAAATGATAAGTTGGAAATCCTAACTTATCTCTAAAAAAATCTACCTTCATGAACAGAGGGGTTGTATTCTACCAAATTTTTGAAATAGTTGAGTGCCGTAATTTGCAATCTTATTTGCAGTAGCATTACCTTCTCTAAAAAAATATGCGAATACGCTATATTCTGGCTTAGCTGACAATTTCCCCATCTATTACAAAGGTTCCAGGGTATTATGCTCAGATTGTTAAAAGTCCCATTGACTATTGTGAGTCGCTTTCAATCCATATATTCAACCAATGCTTAGATGCCACATTTTTAAGTGCTACAATAATGGCCATAATCTATCATGGAGAATTAAATTAAAGGATAACTTTATAGCAACACCACCTAAGAAGATTTCTATATGATTGTTGAACATGTGACTTCACACACAAATAGGGGATGTATTGTGACTTTCAGAAAAATGGTAGTTTGAAAAAAATTGTTATTAGTTTTCAAAGTTTAAAAATATTTCAATAAAAACGTTTTATAATTAAGCTGCTGAAAGTAAATATGCAGAAAATAAAGAGTTAAGGGTAAGAGAAATGACACTAGAAATTTCGACAGGTTCAGTCAAGAAGATTTAATCTTGTCCCCAAGATTTGATGTTGAGAGTATTCAATAATACTTAAGAGTTTTTAGTAGGTCAAACTCTCGAACCATCTTATATAAGAATAAATGAAGTTTCAGGTTAACTTCCAACCAAATAAGGAACAACAAAGAGAAGCGATTAGTCTTTCTTTCAGACACGAATTTGGGAGGAGAAAAGGTTAGTCTTCATTCCAAACTGATCTTGAAGCGGTCAGTCCCCAAGCTAAACTGAGATTTTCTACTGACTTATCTCGAGGCAAGGTGAGCTTTTGACCTGGTTTAACTCACAAATTGAATCGAGATTTCGACAATGCTGACCATGAACTAAGATGAGATTTTAAACCAGGCTTCTCTTGAACCAAGGTGGACTTTTGAATCAGGATTAACTCATAACTATATTGAAATTTTGAACTGGGGGGTGATCTCGAATCGAAGTAAGATTTTAAACCAAGCTAAGCTTAGGAACCAAACCGACTACTTAAAAACTAAATTCCCAAACCAAAGCTTTTAAAGGGTTTAATTTTTAACCCAAACAAACACTCTTTTAAGGATAAATAATTTAACCAAGATAAAAATACTCATTGGTGAATCTACAATAATGCCCTTTTCAGAATATAAAAAATTATTAAATAAAAAGGACTTTCTCGAAGCGCTACGAATAAATTTATGTTAGAAAAAGATGAAAATAGTTGAGAGAGAGAGAGAGAGAGAGAGAGAGAGAGAGAGATAGAGAGAGAGAGAGAAGACTCATGTTTCTGGATGGGAAAATGTTAAGGGAGAGACCTCTATTTATAAACTAGAGGTTGAGATAAAAAAAGAAAGATTCATGGGGCAAAAATAATGTGTCAATTGATTGACATCCTGTCTTAATCGATTGGAAGCCTAAAAAATAAACGATTATGAAAGTTTATAAAGAAAGAAAAGATGCAGAGATGTTTTCTTTCATTAAGGCACAATCACAAATATTTAAGGACAATTTTTTCACTAACCCAATTGTTTGGGTATGTGTGCCAATCGACTAGACAGTACCATATTTTGTCCAAAAAATTTCGGACAGTTTTCGATTCAACCTACATGACTCCAAAACATTTTTAGGAATATTTTCTTAAGAAATAGATGCTTAAAAGTGTGTGTGTGTGTGTGCGCGCGCGCGTGCGTGCTTGTGCGTGCGTGTGTCATTTAAATTTACAAAAAAACCTATAAAACACGATCCACTCAAGACGCAACGTGACAAGTTTTCATACTTC
Source organism: Lathyrus tuberosus (assembly GCA_022829125.1). Lineage (NCBI taxonomy): Eukaryota > Viridiplantae > Streptophyta > Magnoliopsida > Fabales > Fabaceae > Lathyrus > Lathyrus tuberosus. The sequence continues at coordinate 10,793,148 of JALAZF010000098.1, read as the reverse complement.
CTCTCTTTGACACTTTGAAACTTCAAGACTTGTCAAGTAAACTAATCATATAGACACTTACTTGAATCTACTTTTAGATAAGACTTGAGATATTTCAAGTTGAATGCCACCTTCAAAAATGTTTGCACTGATCATCAAACTCTAATTTGTTCGATTGCATCCTGCTTTGCATTCTAGAGGTTGTAAATGTTGTTATACAAGTTGCATCATCAAACATACATTTTAATTGTCATTATCAAAAGCATATTATCAATATCACGCTCTAATTACTTCTCCAAATAACCTGCAAAATATGATTTCATAATAATCACAATATATAACGCCACAAGTGGCATAATAGTTAACTAGGGAGCCATCAGTATTAGCTTTTACCCATTGAATCAATGGAGCATTCCACACAACCATCGTAATTTTTGGAGCATTCAATCGGCAATGAGTGATAAGAAGTTTGTGAAGAATTGAGAGATATGTCTGAGCACCAGGTGTTACACCTGGTAGCTTTTGCACTAGCGACCAGAGCCGTGTGGATTTTGATTTTTGCTGCATGCAACGATACCACATAATTGTTAAATCAAATTACATTTCTAGCCATCCGGATTGCATGAAAAGTATTAGTAATAGCTACCATAACTAATTCCCAAACCTGTGTGCTCCAGGATTGAACACAACTTTCAGAAACATATATGAAACTACTGCATTCAGATAAATGATGTCCAAGGCAAAGTGACTTGAGAATGAAAGTAAACACTAATAAACACCCGTTGATGTGGAGAGACAATCTTGGTTGCCACGCTTGCTATAATTTTGAATTGGAAGTTTGCTAGAGTGATCAAATGAAACATTTCTACCCGATCTGCTCTCATTGATTTCTGATCAATAAGTATAAAGAGATTAATGTTGATATTTTCCTATAATTTACTTAGTCATAAAAAAATGTTGAACCCAAAGGAAGACATATGAGAAAATAAGATACCAGAAATATTGATAAAAGGCCCCCAAATCCACGTTCATCACAAAAGTTGATGCCTTAACATGTATTTGTTTAGTAACAACTTTTATTGTTTGCAATTATGTGGTAGTACGGCATGTTACAATCACCATGCATGAAATGTTGAACTCTTCATGCAACGTCCAAACCTTGAAAAATGTGAATGGCATCAAATGTAATGAATTGGAAACTTCCTGAAGAACCAACAGCGAATGATGATCCGAACAATGTTTAACAAGAATGGAACAAGGTACTGAGTGCCAATGCATTAACCATGCCTGGTTGCGGATGCACGATCCAAACATAGAGACAGTGATTCGTCCCTAATCCTTCCATTTGACCATGTAAATTATATTAGAAAAAAAGGATTTTCAAAAAAGATGAGAGAAGAAGAAAAGAGAAAAACAATAAACTAAATTTGTAAAATGCTGAATACTTAATGAGTGAAGTTGTTATTTACATCATATCATGCCCTGTATATAGACAATTAAAGCCCAAACTCAAAACTTAGAAAGTGCAAAATAGAAAACTACAAGTACATTTTGACATAACAACTATATGTGTTATATTCGTCTCTGTTGAGTACAATTGACTCCTACTACTTCGACTAACTATTTCGAAACAGTCGAAGACTAGCTTTCTACAAAACTATGAATTACAACTAACACACCACCTATTTCATGTTTTTGAGACTTCTCATTCCAATACTTTTCTTCAACTCGTCGAACCTAACTTTCTTCAGGAGTTTGGTGAGTATATCAGCTAGTTGCCATTCTATCTTCCAATGCTCAAATTCAGTTTTTCCTTTGTTTACTTGATCCCTCAGAAAATGATATATCCTCTCTATGTGTTTACTTCGACCATGATACACTGGATGATTCATTAGGTCGATTGCTGACTTGTTGTCGACAAACAACTTCATTTTCCCAAGTTCCTTGATCTTTAGCTCTTCTTGCAACATCTCTATCCATGGTGCTTTACATGCTGCTTATGATGCAACCACGTACGCAGCTCACCACTAGAAAAACAGTTATTAGCGTCGGCCATTTGAAGACGCTAAAGGCTAAAAAAACGGACACTAATATGTGTTTAGCGTCAGATTAGAGTCGGTGTCGGGCCTTGGATAAAAGCTCAGAAACTACCGGGTAGCGTCGTCTAAAAACACACCGAGACTACATAGCCTCGGCTAAACCGATACTAAGAGGACACTAAATGGTCCGACACTATATTGTTTCAAAAACATGAAAAGTCGAACATTATGCCTAGCGTTGCCCTAGCTGACTCTAAAGTCAACAAACAAAAGTCAATATTTTCTCATAGCGTCGACCTGCCGACATTAAGGTCAACTTATAAAAGTAAAAAAAAAAACTATAGCGCTGTTTTCACCGACTCTAAAGTCAACAAAAAAAAGCAATACATATGTTTAGAATTGGTTTGCCAACTCTATAATCTACACAAAAAAAGCCAATATTTTGTAGTTGCGTCGGCCAGGCCGACTCTATAGTCAACCAAGAAAAGTTAATGGAACCAAATAGCGTCGGTCTAGCCGACTCTATAGTCAACCGAGGAAAGTCAATAAAATCTTTTAGCATTCGTCAAGCCGACTCTAAAGTCAAAGTCAATCACAAAAAGTCAACAGCAACGTGACTTCAACTTCAAAGAAAATCAACCTCACTCAAACAAACTTGTTCAATCCACTCCCTAAACATAACACTATTATATTTATGGTAAAACATTTGGAAACAATCTCAAACATTCGTGAAAGAAACTACTAAAGTTCTAACCATGTTAACCTCTAAAAACGAAGTAAAAGAAAAAAAGAGAAAAATTATATGCCACACCTTTCAAAACGTTTAGGATATTGCTAAAGTTCGTGCCACAAAACCATTTCATTTATATCATTTTCAAATAATGTATGCAAGCCAAATAACTTATATATTTGCTAATCATTTTTGTTAACCAGAAATTTGCTTAGCAATTAAGCAACAAGGATTTTACCTTCTGAGGAAGGTTCACACCAAATGGAAAATGTCGATGATGACTTGTACCAACAACCTATCAACTTGTCAGTGCTACTAACCAACAACCTATCAACTTCAACAGAATTTATCATCACTTCATCTTCCTACAAAATACACTTGAAGAATTAACAGACATTTACAAACACTAAAATTACACAAGTATTTCAATTTATTTAAACTAGTATTATGAAATTAGAAATTCATTGAAGTTACATTTGAACCTGATAAGAAAGCTCATGATAAAGCCACAATAGTTTGCTTCCTTGAGCTCCAAGAGATTGGAGCGCCTTTGATGATGAATATGTAGACTGCAATACTCTTATTCTCGTTTTGATCTTAATTGAAATCTGAATCTGTGTAGCCACATACCTCTGCATCTGTGTTGGTCTTATTTTTCCTCGGCATCACCACACCATGCTCAATCGTACATTTGATGTATCTCAACACTCTCTTGAATGCTGTTAGATGACATTCTTGAGGATTCACCAACAATCTGACACTTTAACAAATATATGGCCTGATATTGCAAAGATACCTCAAGGATCCAATGATTTGTTTGTACAGTGTTGAAATCACAAACTCATCATCGGTCTCCATCCTCAACTTTTCTCCGGTTTCTAATGGCGTAGCAATTGCATTGTAGTTGCTCATCTTAAACCTCTTCAAGATATTTTGGGCATACTTCTTCAGGTGCAAGAACAATCTCTAAATTGTGTCTTTGATCTCCATCCCTAAGAAATATGACAAATTACCTAGGTCGGACATTTCAAACTCCTGCTACAACTTCGACTTGAATTTTCTTATCTCTACTTCATCTGCACCTGTAATCTATAAGTCATCTACATACAAGCATAAGATGATTTGACTGATCCTGTCTGCATCATTGACATACACTTTATGTTCAGAGACATACTTTATGAAACATGCTTTGATCTGGAAGCTATCTATTCTCTTATTCTAAGCTTTTGGGGATTTCTTCAAACCATAGAGAGCCTTCCTCAATATGTATAACTTCGACTCCTGCCTTTTGATTTCGAATTTTGGTGGTTGACTGACATAGACTTCTTCTTCCAAAGGTCCATTAAAAAATGTTAATTTTACATTCAACTCATGTATCTTTTATCCTCTGTATGATGTCGTCGACACAACAATTCTAATTGTTTCCAGCCTTGAAACGGGTGTGCAGACTTCGTCAAAATCAATGCCAGGTTTTTGTAGAAAACCTGTCGCAACTAGTCTTGCCTTATCCTTGGAAATTTAACTGTTTGGCCTTTGTTTCAGCCCGTAATCCCACTTCAGATCAATTGGCTTCTTGATTGACTATTCGACAAACTCCCAGGTCTTGTTCTTTTCGATTATCTTGAGTTCTTCTTTCATGGCTGTTAACCAATTCGAATCATTCATGGCTTGATCCAAAGTTATTGGTTATGCTTTAACCACAATTATCAATTCTTCTATTAAGTCACCATCTGCATTGTCTGCTTGATCTGGAAATCTCTCATATCCAGTAAGTCTTGTCGACTCATTTCTTTCTTTACTCGATCTCCTAACATTCTGCTCAGGTGGTTCTTCGTTTCGATTGGTTGATAGCTAAATTTGTTGGACTTCTTCAATCACAATTGTGATTGTATATGACTCCTGTCGGACTGACCAATGACTCCAATCCCACCCTTTGATTTCATCCACTATAACATCTTGACTGATCACATTTTATCATCTTTTGGTGAATACAACTTGCATGCACTAGTCAAATGATAACCTATGAGCACCATAGCCTGACTTTGATCATCTAGTTTCTTCCTCAATTATTCAGGTACATGCCTGAAGCACATTGATCCAAACACTCTAAGATGACTAACATTCGGCTTGACAACTGTTCAAACCTCATAAGGAGTCCTCTCGACCATCTTCTTGGTTGGACATCTATTTAAAATGTATATTGCTATCTAAGATGCTTCACCCTAAAATATCTTTGACATATATTTGGATTTCAACATGCTTCTAGTCATGTTCAGTATACTTTGATTCTTCCTTTCAGCTATGCCATTATGCTGAGGTGTATAGGGTGCAATGACCTCATGTTGTATACCTCCTCATTGCAAAATCTAACAAATTCTTGAGAGGTGTACTCACCACCACCATCATTTCTCAGTTTCTTCAACTTGCATCCACCTTGCTTCTCGACATGCAATTTAAACTTTTTAAATTGTGTGAATACCTCACTCTCACTTTCAATAAGGTAATCCACATATATCGTGTGAATTCATCTATGAAGGTTATAAAATAGTTTTCCACCATTCGACCTTACTTCAAATGGTTCACACACATCAGAGTGAACTAGCTCCAGCTTTTCTTTCGACCTCATGGGTTGAATACTTTCATAGCTTGCTTTGCTTTGCAGCATTCTTCACATACCTGACTTGGTTCCTTCACCTGAGGTAAGCCATACACCATCTTCTTCTAGTTGAACATACCTAAAATTCTGAAGTTTAGACGTCTATACCAATGATGCCATAGGCAATTTTTGTCTTCTTCTGCTGTAGAAGCAAGACACTTATGATCAACCGTGTTGATCTCTACTTTGAAGGTCATGTTGTCTGCCAATGGTGCCTTCAGAGTATACTTTCTATCACCATGATACACCTTCATCTGATTCTTTTCTAGCTTTATGTTGTACCCTTTTGTGAGTAATTGACCTACGTTTATCAAGTTACTTGTCATCGAAGGTATATACAACACATCAGTGGTGCTGTCTTTTTTACTATCCTTTCTGACAACAGAGATATATCCTTTTCCCCTGATTTTGATTACATTGTAGTGTCAATTGAAGATAGTTATGAAGTGCAGTATGCACATGCTGAATATAGTGATTATGATGATGTACTACTCATAATATTCAATTGACACTACAATGTAATCAAAATTCACAGTCAGAGATCTCAACACTTTCTCTATGAGTGCATCTTTCCATTTAGTTATGTTTTGAATGATGTCAAAACTAGGAGCAACTTTAGCGTTTTTATACATTGGACGGTATCAACCAAATTCTAGATGTGCATTGATCATTTTAGCAGTAGGTTGCATATAAATATGTTTGGAAATGATTGGAAATGTCTTAGGCAAGCTCCATGCATAAAAAATGGGGTTTTAGTATGAAAAATATTAAATAGGCCGACACACACTGTTGTATTCCAAATTTTACCCTCAGATTCGCTTGATCGTTCGCATATCATTTTAAGTCAGTCGTCTCGCATTTTTATTTAAACATCTCATTAATCATACTTTTTTGTTTTAGGCAATTTATTTTTGTTATCCTATTTCAAATTAAATTTTTATTACCGTAAAATTTATTTAGAATTGATTTAATTTAATTTGAATTTAGTTTATTATTTTTTTTAAAATTAGCTTATTTCTTTAATTTAGTTTATTTTCAACTTAGTTTAATTTCTAAACTTAATTTAATTTTAACTTTAATGTAGCCTTTTCTAGTTTAGTTTATTTTTAGTATAGTTTATGTTTTAGTTAATTTTTTGTTAGCTTAGTCCAATTTTAATTTTAATCATAATTTAAGTTTAATTTTTAATCATAGTTTTTTTTAAAAAAATTTGTAATTTAACTTAATTTGGCTTTTGTTCTATATTCAATACCTTAGCATTTATTTATAAATATTAGATTCCTAATTCAAAGAATATGACATTTTAGTTTTAGCGTAATTTGTATATTTTAGCTTTAGAATTTGGACATTAGCTTTAGAATGAAGTTGCTAGCTTTAGGATATATACAGTAAACTTTAGTAACGGTAATTAACGTTAGTCTTAGAAAGTACATAACCTTCAACATTTTTAGTCACTTTAGTCTTTTACAATATGTTGAACAGTAATAGTTTTAGTCACTTTTAGAATACATTTTTAGAATACATTCAGTAACTTTCTTCTTGTCTTTTACAATATGTTGTAATAGTTTTAGAAATTGCACTGATAGTTTTGGTAGTTAGAATATCCTTTAGGTTTAGCTAGAATTAATAGCTTAGTTACTCAGCATTTATCTTCAAGCATGATACTAACTAAATCCAAGTTTCCTGGCACCTTTTTTTTTTCTTTTTTCTTTTCATCAACAAAGTCTCACACGCTACGGTCCCTACATTGCAAACAAAAATCCTGCTGAAACCGTACGATGCTTGCACAATGACTACCCACTGCATAACAGCGACCTTTCACCCTTTCAATAGACCCATGAAACCTGCTGCAAAAGCCTACTCCCACTCCATCTTCCAACACGCAAACCATCTGCACCAAGCCGTAAAATCTGTACAATTTGTACCACAAACTTCACTAACAAGTTTCCATTTGAATTAAAAAGAGGAGGGAGAAACGAAACGGCAACGGAAAATAAGAAAGAAGCTGATTTCAATAACCACAATTCCAAAAAGCTCCTCCTTCAATCTTCTCTTTTACCTCACGGATGAACCACCAAACCTCACTCTGCATCCTTGTTTCTTCGACACAAAAACCTCCATCAACAACAACAACAACATTCCAATCCCCTTTTCAAAACTCTACCTTCACCACCATTAATCCTTACTGAAATTGTCCTTCCAATGGCCATGTAAAATAACAACACCTCACAATCGTTTCCGCAAATTTCAAACATCCACAGTTAGCTTCAGACAACCTTCAAACGTGAGCATCATCACAGTCATCCCAACATCAATTATTTTCAAACCGTTCCTTCTATGAAACAAACCTCGCCGTAAAACTCACAAACCGTGTACCGAACACCCACCATCGCTCACCATCGCCGGATCCGGAAAGTGAGGCGCGAACAAGAGAAGTAGAGATTGGAGATCGTTGCGAACAGAGGAAAACCGCCGTCGTTTTGACGAGAGAGAGATTCACGAAGAGGAAATTAGGAGCAGCAGATAGAGAGAGAACCATAGAGGATCGCGAGAAGAAAGAAAGGGTTACGTTTGCTGTGAACCCCATTTCTCTTATGATAAACCAAGTTTCAGGTCAGCTGGTTTGGGCCATGGCCTTTTGATTTCACGTTTTTGAACCTCCCTATTTTTTCTACCGCACCCGTTTTTACTTTGTTATCATCTCTTAAATTGGTTTATTTTGTTTTAATTTATTTATTTTTTAAGTTTCTTTAGAATTTAGAGTTATTAGAGTTTAGAATTAGTTTTTTATTATTATTTAGATTTTGATTTTAGAAATACTTTAATTCTAGAAATAGTTTAACTTTTAGAGTTAGTATATTTTAGAACTAATTAATTTTAGAATTAGGTATTAGAAATAGTTAGTTAGTTAGCTCTTATTTAGATTTAGAATTTAGTTTAATTGATTGATTAGGCTATAGATTAATTTAGATTTAGAATTTAGTTTAATTGATTAATTAGGCTATAGATGAATTTATTTAGTTAAAATAGGATTAGTAATTAGTAATTAGGCTTAGTTATTTATTTTTAGAATTAGTTAACTAGTTAATTAACTTAGGATTTAGTAAATTAGCTTTAATTAGATTTTATTTATTAGATTTTAATTCTTAATTTTATATTTTCATTATAGTCGATTCCCGATATTCATTTTCATTTCTAATTGCACTTGCTGTATATATATTGCTATTCACTTTACATTTGATACAGGAGATTTCCTCTTTGTTCTTCTGTTCACCGCATTCCAAAGGAAAAGATCCACCCAGTTGACTGTCAAGTCATAGCCTTGTCCCTCGTTCCCTTACCACGTAGGTGTCTTGCTGTCAGACTCTACCTTCCCACGCGATTGAGACTTGTCTTTCCTTTTTACCTAGCCTTAGGTTTGACGCCGCCGCACTCCACGTAGGTGTCTTGCTGTCAGACCCTCATTTCCCGTGGACACTTCTTCCCCGTTTTACCTAGCCTTAGGTGTGGAGTCGCCGTACTCCACATAGGTGTCTTGCTGTCAGACCCTACTTTTCCCTTGTAACCTTAACCACAATCAAGAGTTCTTCACCCCCGTTGAGGGGAACTACGGACGCTCTGATTTCTCAAAGTACCATTTTAGAATACGTAGGCATAAGATTGCGAGATCTTAGCGAGCTACCTTTTCTTTTTTCTACCTTTTCCTTTTCTACCTTTTTCTTTTTCCACCTTTGTTTCCTTGACATCCAATGCCTTCTTGAATTTCACCTTTCTATTTCTTACCCTTTTACCCTATTTGAGGTGAACTATGGTTGCTCTGATTCTTTATTCAGATACGTAGGCACGAGATGCGATGTCTTGGCGAGCAAACTTAGTGTACATATCCATAGGTTTTTACCTTTACCCTTAACAGATTCCCTTAGCAAGCAAACATAACATAACACAAATTAAACAAGAGGTTCCTGTAGAGTACTACAGATACTTAGGGTGCTAATACCTTCCCTTAGTATAACCAACCTCCGAACCTTAGATCTCTGAGCTGTGTTCTTACATAGCGCACTTAGGGTTTTTTGATCTTTACTCATTCCTTTGGATAAATCAAAGCTCGGTGGTGAATTTCAAAGTTTTGTGATGCAAGTTAATCAATAGTTTGTTATCCGATTCTCACCGCAACACACACGTATTTAGGTCGACCTATATAAGCCTTTGCTTCAGTATAGGTCGACACACAGCTTGTTCAGGTCGACCTACATGCCTTAATAACGAAGTTTGTAGCCCTTGTCCATATGTCGCCTTAAATAGGTCGACCTAAGACCTTTGTAGTTCGACCTATTGCTTTCATAGGTCGACCTATTGCCTTCAAATATTGAAATTTTGTTTTTCCTTTCAATTTATCATGCACGCCCTTTGCTTCATATCTCTTATACGTATATATACTCATACATGCATATTTTTTTAGTAAGGTTCTAGTGTAAAACCTATACGAAACGAGAATTTCAAAGCATACTCATCATTTTCAACCTCTCTTTTATGCATACACACAATCAAACTACACATAATTATTTTTTAATTGGGTGACCATCTATATTAGGGTGGATAACATCCAATTAGGTTGGTGTATCGAGAATATTGGGTTAATTTCTTTGAGTGTTTCAAATAAGAAAACCAAGTTGGGGATTTCCTTCAAGATCATTGAGAATTTGAAAGTTTTAGACAAGATTACGCAAATATAGATCCGATTGAGTGAAAGCCTTGGGACAAGGTGGTTCCTTGCAAGGGAGTAGGGTGAGACGGTGGATCGTGTTTTTAAATCATGGATTCAACAAGCGCACTTGGAATTAATTTGAACGAGTGAAAACCTTGAGACGGGAGGTCTTGCAAGGTTGTAACAAGAACTGATGAATTGAAGCGACATTGTTGGTGACTTGATCAATCTTTGATCAAGGGTTTTGGAGGTGGTAGAATCAACAACAAAACATAGGGTTTTTAGAGTTAGAGTTCTTCATCTCTTGTATATACACTTTTTTCAAAATAAGGTTAATTGCAACTATCTCAATTCGAATTTGAATTGAGGGCAGACGTACCCATAACGAGACCGATTGGGGAACTGCCTAAACAAATCCTTGTGTGTGTTTAATTCCTTTTTAATTAAGGTTTGTTGATATAATCATAATCACTTTGATTGCGATTGGCTTTAATATCAACAAAACAAATTAAATTCCCAAACATTATCGATTGCACAAAAAGTGTTTGATAAATTGATTTTTGTGTTTCTAATTGGTTTTTGATCATTAGCAATAAGCTCTACACATACCTTAGCATTTGATTGTGTTAGAATTAATCGTTGTTGAACAATTTGTGTTCTTTATCATCCAATTATGTACCTTTACGCATATCCGAGCTTTTTGATAGTAGGTTCGGTTAGACGATTTGATTCAGGTTATTTTTGTTGTGGCATAAAACTTTTGAAAACCATTTTTGCCAAAAGTTTGAAATTTAAATTTATGATCTATTCACCCCTTCTAGATATAAGCCTAGCGTCTAACATTCTCAATCTTCTTCTAATCGTTGATTGATTCACCACACACCTAGATCTAGTTCAGTAACAACACCAAACATGAACAGTATTCCTAGATTGATTCATCTTCTTTCATCTGAGTAATCTCAAATTGCTTTCTCAACGTTTACAACTTTACCCCACTACTACGTAAAACCCATTTAACAACGGTTGAAAAATACATGTAATAACGCAGATCAAGGCATTGTTATGTAGAGTGTTGTGGTAAATGCGCTACTTATAATCACGACCCTGGGACCGTTGTTGTATTCTGAAAAGCGCGCGTTATATCACAACGATTATTTTTAACAACTGTTGTGATACATGGGGTACTGGGTTCGAAACCCAACAAGAAATTAATTACATTAGATGACGGTTGTTGTAGACAACCGTCGTGGAAAGTACCCTTAGTTTATTATATACAAATGTATATTGCTTGGTTTACCATACACCTATTTAAAGAAATACAACCATTCAAATTGGCAAATAAATATATAATCTGAAAATTAAAATATTCTTGAAAAGCAACTTAAACACACCAATTTTTTCCGAATTGCACCTGTCTCATTCAGCACATTTTATGTTCTTTAACACATAATATATGATTCAATGGTCTGATTCCCTCTATTCATCAATATCTTTTATTATATTTTACCTCATCATTGTCGCTTATCAACGCGATTGTAAATTATATCGATGAATTAAAGCAAACAACCATTAAACCATATATTATGTGTTAAGGAACATAAAATGTGCTGAATGAAACGGATGCGATTCGGAAAACATTGATTGATATAGGTTGGTTTTCAAATACATCTTAATTTTCAGAATATAAGTTTCTATGTCAATATAAATGATTGCATTTTTATTAAGAGGTAAGTGAAACAAACAATATACATAGTATATAATAAACTAAACTTCTCATCCTGCATAAGAATTTAAAGAACAAAACATTGCTAAGTCACAAGAAGCATCTATCTTGTAACTTAGCAATGTTTTGTTCTTGTTTTAAGAACATTTGTCAACAACAACAACATACAACAAAACAACATGCAACACAATAAAAAAACAGACATTGTTTAAACAAAACATACATTGAGTCAATAACGCACCTCTTATTGAAAATAATCGTGAAACTGTAGCAAATCAAGATATATTTCATGTTCATCCAGTTTTTGATGCCATGAAGAAGAAATATAAGGTGGATGAAGTTTATACAACAACTTCATACTTTTTATATTTTTCTTCATTGCTTCAAAAACCATATGAAATTTTACCATAATATACGTTTGCTACCACCATCATCACTATGCATCTACAAGGAAACACAACAAAAATCAAACTCAACCCTAAAACATCATTAACATAATGTTTTCCACGGTATCCTAAAACCAAAACCTAAAACAATAATGTTAGAAAGAAGAGAGCAGGAGAATATACCATCTTCGCTGCCATAGGAGTTTGCGCCGGACGTTGCTCCCGTCAGGTTTTGGTTAAGATTCATGAGAGGAGAGGGTTGTGTTGAGATTTTCTTTAGAGAGAAACGGTAGATATGAAGTAGGTCACATAAAGTTTCGTTATATATTAAAAACTATCCCTTTTCGTTACGGTTGTTAATGATAACTCGATTTTGTATTGTATTTTCCGACTCATTACGCGCACTTTTAGCACCGTTTTATCGAGTCTTTCATACTATTTGCTTTGATTTATTATGTTTTCCTTTGTTTTTATGTCGACAGGTGTTTAATCAGCAAGTATGGAAAAAAGAGCGAAAACAGAGCAGAAGAGTGAAGAAAAAGCAGCAAAAGTGCATGTTCTGGCCTCCTCAAAGGAATGACGCTCGCCATGCCCTGAGGAAGGCGTTCACCATGCCCAAAAAAGAGGGAATCTCCAATTTGAAGCAATGACGGTCGCCATTATGCGCGGGAGCAGTTTTATCAGCAGCAGTTTGGCAGTTTCCTCTATTCAAATTCAAACTTGAACCTGAAGTTTTGGAGCCAATATTTCTCTATATATAGACCCCTTTGGAGGGTAGTTTCAGGATCTGGAAGTTGCGCGGAAGCGCTGCCGAATCGCGTCTTAGAATTAAGCATAAATTTACCGTACAAAGCAGCAATTACTCACACTGAGGAGTTGCTGCAACTTTGTATTTTCTATTTCCTTGTACTGCTGTATTACTGAAGAATCAATACAAATCTTGCCGCTATTTTTGTATTCGAGTTCAGTTCCATTTATTTTCCCGCATTTACAGGTTCTTTATTTATTGCTTTATTATTATTGTTATCGTATTCTACAATTGTTTAAGCATGATGTCCTTGATTGTATTTACCATGTATAGTTTGTTTTCATTTAATTGCATGTCTAGTTAAATTGTCTTGAGTCCTACGTATGAGAATCGTCGTTACCGACAGGACTCCGTAGATGTATTAAGTACGAAATCGCGATTGTATGTCATTATGGTTATAATTTCTATGCGTAATTTAAGTAGCTTTGTCATGAGAGTGAGAAGTTATTTAACATTGCTTTGTCATGAGAGTGAGAAGCATATAAAGGTTTGAGCCGAGATTCGCGAGAGCGTGAGGAGCGAACCGGATAGTAGAAATTAGGCATCATATCTAAATACAGCGAGAGCGTTTTAGATGTTGATTAGGATATTGTTGGCTTTCAAAGTGTGTTTCTTAGTTACCGGGCGAGCGAGAACAAAATCTTGGGATTAAGAAGTATGACTTTAGTTAAGACCGCGAGAGTGTGAGGCGGAGCCTTTAAGTCGGTATATTCTACGGAATAGGCGTATAATCACAATCAGTACCCATTTTCTATAAGTCCCTTAGGTGCGCGGAAATCATATTTCGGCCTCGTTTTAGTATTACTTTCGAACCTTTAGTAATTAGCGTTTATATTTTCGTTTCTACCATTTTAATCATAGCCTTAGCTTTACAAAGCAACGATTGATTACGGTAGGTTGACATTGGTCTTTGTGGGTTCGACAATCTTTTATATTACTTCGATAAATTCGTTCACTTGCGGAGCATCAAGTTTTTGGCGCCGTTGCCGGGGACCAACGGTCAATATTGTGATTCCGTTGTTGCATCGTATAGACTAAGGCACTCTTGTTTGAAAAAAAAAACTATGTATCACCCAGATTTCCTTTACAATTTTGAGGAACCACAAGAATCCTATAATCCCGACCTTGAATTATTGATGGATGATTTCAATGCGACAATAACTTACTCTCACCCAAATTCCCTCTACGATTACCCTTGCCAGTATTTTGAAGAACCGCAAGAATCCCATAATTCCAACCTCGAAACATTAATGGAGGATTTCATTGAAACAACAACTAATTCTAGGCTAGAATCTATGATGGAGCGCTTTGTGGAGACACAAACTCTCCAGAATGAAGAGTTTAGAAAACAACATCTCGATATTTATGAAACCTTTAGGCATATGAACACTATGGTCGAGTCCCTCACGACTCACACTGAGTCATTGGAGACTCAAATCTCTCTGCTTGCACAGACACCTATAGGACCCTCCCTTGAGAGACATGTGGATGTTGTAACAAACAGTAGTGAAAAACAAATAAAAAATCCTAAGGAGAGTGATAATGAGGTTGAAGAGAGTTCTAGTGAGAAACGCATAGAGATTGAGAAAAATCCACCAATACAACCCGAAAGGGAGGTTGTCGAAGAGGTAGATAAGGAAGCATCTATTGTTGTTCCTCATCCCTATACCCCACCAATTCCTTTCCCGCAAAGGTTTGTAGAAGCTAAGGTAGACTCAAAATCCAAAATATATGTGGAGGTATTGGAAAATATCCACACCGATACACCTTTGTCTGAGGTCCTGCATAAAAAAGGAAAATTTGAGGACCATGAAACTAGGGATATCATTACTGTTAAGAGGGTAAGGTTAGACTTTGACGTGGTGGATGAAAGAACTAAGCCCAAACTTGAAAAGCTGATACTTAGGATAGATCCATAACCACCACCACAAGTTCAAAAGAATGAACCATCCCACAGAAGGAAGAAAAGAAAAGGTGAGGGATATGTGAGATGGCTTGATAAGTGGCCATGGAAACTGAAGATTCTTAGTCGTCGAGCTATCGACGTTAAACAAAGCGCTGCGTGGGAGGCAACCACGAGATTTTAATTTAATGTTTTACTTTTATTATTTGTGTTTGCAGGAAATAAAGAAATGTATTGCTTGCCTCGTCTCAGCTTCTTCTAGGTGCCCACGGACATTCCTGCGAATGTCGCTACTGGTGGTGACACCGATACCGCACTGTATTTTTCTAACACTTTTGCAGGTACTTCCTCCGGAAATGGGCAGCATTATGAGTTGTTTCAGAAAAGAGAAAATTTAACAAATGAAGGTATCTCAAAGCGCCCACCGCCGAAGCAGAAGTGGCCAGCGAAGACATGGACAACAAAGGAAGGATCAGAGAAGATTTGGTATACATTAGCATTCACACAGGTTCTATCTTTCCTTTTTCCACCTTTTATCAAAACATTGAGGACAATGTTTGGTTTAAGTGTGAGGGAGGAACTATACCGCTTTAATTTTACTGCTTTTTAGTTTGATTTATTATTTTCTAGTTTATTTCATGCTTTTTGGAATTCTATCTGTTTTTAATGTTTTGTCGAGTCTTTGCATGTGCTGTCGAGTCTTTATGCGTGGTTTTCACTTGTTATTCAATTTCCCCGAAATTTTAAAAATTTTAACCTCCAACTTTTTTTGTTCCGATTCACGGCACGACACTCTGAAAGTATATAGGTTGTTTAGGTTGTGTTAGATAGACTTGGGAACGTTTTGTAAATATCGGTACCATTCCTACACCTTAGATTCCCTAAGTATATGATATTGATTTAAATAGACATTATGCCAAGACCTTATGCCTAGTTTCTTAAAAGTAGCCTCTTGATTAGTTTATACTAGCAGTCAGCACCATCCTTATGTACAAACTAAGTAACGAACCGATGCAAATATGTGTTGATCTCAAAAATTTGAATAATGTGATTTTTATAGAAAAAACGAATGAAAGACATGTTCCCGCTAAGTTAGGTGGTCCTCACCCGACCATTTAACCTAAAGGTTCGGACTCTTGAAATTCGTAAGCAAAAGAAAACATAATGTGCGAAAAAGAAAAAAAGAAAAAATTTTTGAATTTCGAGATCATATAACACAAACAGGTTCGCTTACCATGTAAGTACAAAGGATAACGGGCTTAATGTGATTGCGCGAGAATGAAAAAGAGGTGAAATAGGATGAAGGATGTAGGTCGAGTTATAATGTCATGATTTAAATTAGTATTGCATAGGAAAGGAGTTTTTGTCCGCAAATGTGGAAATGTGTCGTTACGATATCCTTGTTTTCACTATTTAGTACCTATCGATCAAACATTAGCCTAGCAGTCACGTATGATTAGAGTCTCGTTGTGCCTATGTTTCGAACCGTGCTTATTTTCTTTTTACTGTGTTGGTTGATTGCTTGAGGACAAGCAATGGTTTAAGTGTGGGGGTGTTGATAACTCGATCTCGTATCGTATTTTCCGACTCATTACGCGCACCTTTAGTACCGTTTTATCGAGTCTTTCATACTATTTGCTTTGATTTATTATGTTTTCCTTTTTTTTTATGTCGACAGGTGTTTAATCGGCAAGTATGGAAATAAGAGCGAAAACAGAGCTGAAGAGTGAAGAAAAAGCAGCAAAAGTGCATGTTCTGGCCTCTTCAAAGGAATGGCGCTTGCCATGCCCTAAGGAAGGCGTTCGCCATGCCCAAAAAGGAGGGAATCTCCAATTTGAAGCAATGACGGTCGCCATTAGGCATACGGCGGTCACCATTATGCGCGGGAGCAGTTTTATCAGCAGCAGTTTGACAGTTTCCTCAATTCAAATTCAAACTCGAACCTGAAGTTTTGGAGCCAAGATTTCTCTATATATAGACCCCTTTGGAGGGTAGTTTCAGGATCCAAAAGTTGCGTGGAAGCGCTGCCGAATCGCGTCTTAGAATTAAGCATAAATTTACTGTTTAAAGCAGCAATTACTCACACTGAGGAGTTGCTGCAACTTTGTATTTTCTATTTTCTTATACTGCTGTATTACTGAAGAATCAATACAAATCTTGCCGCTATTATTGCATTCGAGTTCAGTTCCATTTATTTTCACACATTTACAGGTTTTTTATTTATCCCTTTATTATTATTGTTATCGTATTCTATAATTGTTTAAGCATGATGTCCTTGATTGTATTTACCATGTTTAGTTTGTTTTCATTTAATTGCATGTCTAGTTAAATTGTCTTGAGTCCAACGTATGAGAACCGTCGTTACCGACGGGACTCCGTAGATGTATTAAGTACGAAATCGCGATTGTATGTCGTTTTGGTTATAATTTCTATGCGTAATTTAAGTAGCTTTGTCATGAGAGTGAGAAGTTATTTAACATTGCTTTGTCATGAGAGTGAGAAGCATATAAAGGTTTGAGCCGAGATTCGCGAGAGCGTGAGGAACGATCTGGATAGTAGAAATTAGGCATCATATCTAAATACAGCGAGAGCGTTTTAGATGTTGATTAGGATATTGTTGGCTTTCAAAGTGTGTTTCTTAGTTACCGGGCGAGCGAGAGCAAAATATTAGGATTAAGAAGTATGACTTTAGTTAAGACCGCGAGAGCGTGAGACAGAGCCTTTAAGTTGGTATATTCTACGGAATAGGCGTATAATCACAATCAGTACCCGTTTTCTATAAGTCCCTTAGGTGCGCGGAAATCATATTTCGGCCTCGTTTTAGTATTACTTTCGAACCTTTAGTAATTAGCGTTTATATTTCTGTTTCTACCATTTTAATCATAGCCTTAGCTTTACAAAGCAACGATAGATTACAGTAGGTTGACATTGGTCTCTGTGGATTCGACAATCTTTTATATTACTTCGATAAATCCGTGCACTTGCGGAGCATCAGTTAACTACAACCGTAATTATAATTTATATTTTAAAATAATAGCAAACTATTTAACGACGGTTACAAATAATAACTGTAGTGATAAATTAAAAAAAAAAAGCGCCTATCATATTTGTTATCCTTACAACCATTATTATACTATATACAATTTTTAATTAAAAAATATAATATAAAGTTTGGGTTTAGAGATATCACCACGGTTTTGGTAGAACCGTGGTAACTTGGGTTCATATATTTTTCATTTAAGGTTATGTGAGGAGTTTACTACATAGGTGATAAATTTTTCATTCAAGTTCATATATTCAAGGTTAATTAATGAGTTTATCACATATGTAAATATTTTTCATAAGAATAAGACAACAAAATGCAAGTTTCATATAAATTAGCAAACTCCAACAAAATGCAAGTTTATATTTAAAATAACAAAATTAAAATCTTAAATATTGAAGATAACAGAGAACTTTTAACTTTTAAATATCAAATCTAAATGTCGTAGCTGACATAAAATTACTTCAACCAAACGGTGTTTCGTGTAATACCCCGTAAATTATTTTACTCTGGATAATATTGGTGCGATCAACTGGGTTCCGGTTTACTCTGAGAATTTATTGGATAAAATAATTAGAGTAAACTGATGAGCTCAGAGCAGACCCAATTAATATTATCTGACTCTGAGGTTTTAATTGTTGGAGCTTTAGAGACTTTTTGGATAATTAGTAGTGTTAATAATTGATGATATCTTACTATATCAATTTCTTTCCACCCTTTTTCCACACTTAGGAAAAGATAGAAAGAAGTTGGAGAGAAAGGAAAGGAAAGGAAAAAGAGAAGAAAACTTGGAAGAGAGAAAGATTAAGATCATCATCCATTCTTCATCAAATCTTCTTCCAATCTTCATCATCATCATCATCTATTCAAGGTGGGTTGTAGATAGATGCTCTAGTGTAGAATTTCTTGAGGTTTTAGAGTTAGGTTGGATTTAGTGAGAAAATGAACAATTTTACAAATCAATGAAATCTAACGGTTAAAAATCGGTATAATTTATGTTGAATGATCATATTATGCATGTGAATATTTATGATGCTTGTTGGTGCTGTTTAAGGAGGATTGGAATTGAGAAAGATGAATTTTCACCCTTTGGAACAAGAGAAAATGCAGCTGAGCATGGTTGTTCTGGTGCAGAGCGTCGGGCGGTGCTCAGAGCGCCGAGCGGTTCGAGGCAGCGCCCCTGCTTCGCCGGGCGATGCTCAGGAGGCGCAGCATGTAACTCCCCTGTAACTTTCAAAGTTTTTAGAAGAGTTGTTACGCCCCTGCTTCGCCGGGCGAAGCAAAGGCGAAGGGGACGCCGCCGGGCGATAGAGGGAGCGCCGGGCGCTCCTGGGACTTTTCAAAATGTTCCCTTTCCTTGTAAATTCGATAACTCTTGATCCGCTTATCCGTTTTGAGTGTTCTTTATATCAATAGAAAGCTGTGGAAATAATCTTTAAGATGACAGTAAAAGATGTCGGTTTTATTTCCCGATTAAATAATTGGAGGGAACCCAAAAGTGGTATAACTTATGTTTAAATTTATTACATGTATTTCTAATGTGAAATTATGGTATGCTTTGCCTAATATTGATGTTGAACATGATTGAGAGTAATGCATGTAAAAATATGAGATAAGTAGAGTGAGGAATATTACCCTTGAATTATGTTGGAACCCAGTAACGACTAGGGAATGGTTGAACAATCGCGTGGGGTTTATGATCGCGTAATCGTAACCATTTATCTTGCGGTGTAGTTTCATGAGACTCGAGCTCCTCCTCTGAAACATATGCACAATTACTTGGCAGGTTTGATTCCCGCGTGTAGTACGAATGGAACCTACGGGTAGAGACTTGTGATGGTTAACAGGCCATGTGAAGTGACGGTTCACGGCTAACAGGCCGATGATCCCGAATCCATTTCGTATACCAAGTAACTACAAGGATCCATGACTCGGGTCGACTTCTAGACGTAGAAGCGGACGGGAAAAAGGGATGCCTGTTGATTGCAGAATAGGGCAAGCAAGCAAAAATATTTATTTTCGAAAAGAATTCCCTCCGGGATTTATGTCGTGTCCACAGAGATCGGTTCGAGGGAAAGAATGCCGTTCGACAATCTCTCGCGTTAATGAGTTTGGATTAAATGGTTTCAAACAAGAAAATAAAAAAGTAAATATTAAAACATAAAAAGAATACATTCTTTGAAGAGAAGAAACCTATCAAGCATGAATATACACTACTCAGAACAAACGTAAACCTATCGATCGGTCGCATTCAACATACAATACTCATCAAAATCATCACGTATCGCTCACAACAAAGGTTATGTCTAACGCACAGTTGAGAGAGCAACCGTATTACTCTCGTCGACGCTCTCGCGCACGACGCCTCGAAACACGGAAGAAATTAAGTTCCGACACCATAAAGATTATTATCTAAATCTATCTCTAGAGTCTAGACAATAGATATCCATCCTTAATCAAGATTCATGATGTTTATCTCTAACACAACACAAATCCAAACATAAATGCAAAAAGATCAAGGAAAACATCGATAATGATTTGTAAAGCATATATATTATACAACCATGATCAATACATGTACATAGGTTTAGAGTAACAATACAAACATAACCCACAAAATAGAGAAATACATAGAGAAGAAATGGAGAAAAACCAAACATCTCAAAAGTTGTCGGCTCCGATTGATGAAGGATTCGACTCTGGATCATCCTAATTCATGCTCCAATGTGTTTTCTAGCCTAATTCTACTCAAAAAATGCTATTGGATGGATTTGGAACTAAAAATATCAAACCCATCACTAAAAAATGATGAAAAATGGCTTAAATGGGCAATTCTGCATTTCCAGGTTCGCCTAGTGAGTCCTCGTTCGCTAGGCGAACGTAAACCGCCTTTCTGTTGAGTTTTTTCACGATTCTGGAATTTTTCGTTCGCCCCGGTTCGCCTAGCGAACAAGCTAGCGAGTGTTCGCTACGGGGGTTCGCCTAGCGAGTATGACAGAAAATCAGAATTTGTTTTCTTCATAACTCTTGAACCGTAACTCCGATTGACGCACGGTTTGAAGCGTTGGAAAGCTTATTCAATGCTCTTTATGAATATGGAAATATCCCATTGCTGGAACACCTACAAAAATAAATGAAAATCGATTAAACTCAATGATATTTACACGATAACGCACTATACACCGAAAACGTAAAGTAAACGTATTTACACACAAAGTGGGTTTTATTCGCACGATATTTACCAAAAAGAATCGATAAGTGCAACAAAACATATATACAAAAATAGGTACAATTTGCACTTATCAAACTCTCCCCAACTTACCTACTTGTTTGTCCACAAACAAAAATCAAACAAACTGGAAAATGCGCAAGAAATAACCAAAGAATGACGAATCAACAGGTTTTGAAAAACGGAAATGAATGAATGGTTCAAATGAAAAAGGTACACACAAAAAGTAAATACTTACCACTAAACTGCAACGATAACATAGTCACGAAACAAAAGCAAAGTACACAAGTCATGCCAAAAATTCTAAAACAACACAAGTTCAAATGTGAATCACACCTAGCAAAAACAATCATCGGTAGATGAAAAACACAAAATGAGGTTCTTTCTCTCACACAGCAATCTTGCAAACAAAAGACTAAATTATGCATACATCCACAAATTCACATTGAAAATACAAAGGCAAGAATCACAAGGACTTTCAAGGTTGTAACGTGGTCGGGTAAACAAACAAGGGGCAATTCCTAAAGCTAATCGAAACAAAAAATTGCCTAAACCTAAGGGAGTGATCAACTCACAAAAGTTCAAACACAAAATTTCAATCAAACTTCTTCCAAAATTCCAAGTGCTACACAACACACAATACTTATTTAGCACAATTATTGCAACTCTTTTTGTTCATTTTTCAAGGATTTTTCTTTTTTTCTTTCTTTTTCACTTTTTTCTTTTCTTTTCTTTGTCATATTTTTCTCTTTTTTCTTTTCTTTTTCAATCCTCATAGAATCCAACCAATGAGTAAACAACCATTCTCTCTCCAACTTGAATTCAACCGCACCATCATGTGAATACTCCCTACTTTCTAAGGCAAGGAAAAAATCCATATAACAACACAAAATTGAGGTCCAAGAAAAAACAAAATCCATTCAAAAATAAATGAACTAAATACTCATAGGCAAGCATTAAGTTCAAATTAAAACATGGATCAAAAAGCTCAAAGGGGTTACGAATTCTCACACACTCACAAGGTGAATTGACTATTTGGCTAAGGTAGTTGTGCTCAAAATGAAACAATTGCCTTGATCACTTTCATGCATTCATATAAACAACACAAACAACAGATTCAACATAATAAAATCCAGTAAAACAAGAATGTCGGTACTCCGAGCATATATGAACAATGGAAAGCTTCCTCACAAAAAGGGTAGGAACTAAAGTGATTCACAATAGAACAAGTATACAAAAGAATGGATGGCACAGAAGTTTGTAAAATGCCTAAGTATCATGAATATGCTAAAGTGTAGAAAACGATAAATACATACCTCAGACGTGTACAAAACTTAACAAAATCATTATCATACATCCACAAGTTGAAACGAACTAACTTGGAAAATCACAAAAGCATCCTCAAGTAAATCAATCAAAATCTGTGAGCAAACAACAACCAAAAACATTCGAAAAGAAAAACTATAAAACATGCTTGTTTTAAGTCGTAAGCTCGACGCCTTTATGGTGCTTAATTAGAAACTTCCTTCATTCATGCCATAGTGATGTCTCACCGCGCAACCAAAAGCAAGTGTCCTAACCAAACACTTGAACAAACGTCAAAATGTACAAGTATCAATATAAACAAGTGAAAATATACAACATGTACGATATCTACAAAACTAAAAAACAAAGAAACTATCGCAATGCGATTCAATATAAAAACCAATCCCCGGCAACGACGCCATTTTGTTGATTGCAGAATAGGGCAAGCAAGCAAAAATATTTATTTTCGGAAAGAATTCCCTCCGGGATTTATGTCGTGTCCACAGAGATCGGTTCGAGGGAAAGAATGCCGTTCGACAATCTCTCGCGTTAATGAGTTTGGATTAAATGGTTTCAAACAAGAAAATAAAAAAGTAAATATTAAAACATAAAAAGAATACATTCTTTGAAGAGAAGAAACCTATCAAGCATGAATATACACTACTCAGAACAAACGTAAACCTATCGATCGGTCGCATTCAACATACAATACTCATCAAAATCATCACGTATCGCTCACAACAAAGGTTATGTCTAACGCACAGTTGAGAGAGCAACCGTATTACTCTCGTCGACGCTCTCGCGCAAGACGCCTCGAAACACGGAAGACATTAAGTTCCGACACCATAAAGATTATTATCTAAATCTATCTCTAGAGTCTAGACAATAGATATCCATCCTTAATCAAGATTCATGATGTTTATCTCTAACACAACACAAATCCAAACATAAATGCAAAAAGATCAAGGAAAACATCGATAATGATTTGTAAAGCATATATATTATACAACCATGATCAATACATGTACATAGGTTTAGAGTAACAATACAAACATAACCCACAAAATAGAGAAATACATAGAGAAGAAATGGAGAAAAACCAAACATCTCAAAAGTTGTCGGCTCCGATTGATGAAGGATTCGACTCTGGATCATCCTAATTCATGCTCCAATGTGTTTTCTAGCCTAATTCTACTCAAAAAATGCTATTGGATGGATTTGGAACTAAAAATATCAAACCCATCACTAAAAAATGATGAAAAATGGCTTAAATGGGCAATTCTGCATTTCCAGGTTCGCCTAGCGAGTCCCCGTTCGCTAGGCGAACGTAAACCGCCTCTCTGTTGAGTTTTTTCACGATTCTGGAATTTTTCGTTCGCCCCGGTTCGCCTAGCGAACAAGCTAGCGAGTGTTCGCTACGGGGGTTCGCCTAGCGAGTATGACAGAAAACCAGAATTTGTTTTCTTCATAACTCTTGAACCGTAACTCCGATTGACGCACGGTTTGAAGCGTTGGAAAGCTTATTAAATGCTCTTTATGAATATGGAAATATACCATTGCTGGAACACCTACAAAAATAAATGAAAATCGATTAAACTCAATGATATTTACACGATAACGCACTATACACCGAAAACGTAAAGTAAACGTATTTACACACAAAGTGGGTTTTATTCGCACGATATTTACCAAAAAGAATCGATAAGTGCAACAAAACATATATACAAAAATAGGTACAATTTGCACTTATCAATGCCTTGGAAAGGTTATCGATTAGCGAGATTCTTGAGTTAACAGGCTCAGGACTTACCCTTGTGTTAGTGTGAGTTAACAGACTCACGAACATGGATCCATATAGTGTGTGTGAGTACTCAAAGTCACTTCCCTTCCCATTGACTTGAGTTAGGTTTGATAGAACCTTGTAGAGCCGAAAGGGCATATAAGATAGTGAACTCACTGAGATTTGATGTATCTCACCCCATGTTGTTATTTACATCACAGATTCTACAGGTTCGGCGAAGGGTAAGGACAAGGTTTGTTAGTTCTTGGATTGGCTGGAATTTTGGTAAAACAAAGTATGTTCAATGTTGATGTCAAGGTGCTGATGTTGCAACATTGAAGTCTTAACACTGGGCTGTGTTAAGTATGTATTTGCTGAAGTTAGATGTCTAATGTCACATAGGTGATGTTGTGACATCAGATCTGCAGAATTAACAACAGCAGGTTGTGATGTTGTTAGGGTTTGAGTGTTAGCTAGAATTGTGGAGAGCAAGCTGTCTCATTGGATGCGAATATCTTGGGATAGATATTTGCTGCTGCATAGGAGATCTGGTGCAGATTTGTAGGAGATTTAAAAGGTTGAAGATTTAAAAAGATTTTAGGAGAAAATCTGTTTTAAATATTCAGTTTTAAATAACAAATCTGGGAGATATTGTAGCAAGTCCAAGACCAATTCAAGGAGCTATATAAAGCGCACAAGACCAAAGGAAAAAGCGACAGAAATACAGAGAGAAGATCAAGAGCAGAGGCTGAGTGTCTTGAGTATTTTGTACGAGTTGTATAACCAGAATTCTAGGGTGAATTGCTGTGTCGTATTCTGTCCTCTCTAGAAGCTGTGAAGCAATAGAGAGTGGTTGCTTGATCGAAGCTGTGAAGTAAGATCAAGGTTACTCAAAGTGGTTTCTTTGAGTGTTTGTAAGGGATTGAGTGGAGTTCTCATACCTAGGTGGTTTCTTAGGTAGGAAGTCATTAGTAGAGTATAAGTTTAGGAGATTGTCAACGGGTTGTTGAGTCTGTAAATTATATCTACAAGTAGTGAATTCCATCCCTGGCTTGGTAGCCCCCTGAGTAGGTTGGTTGTAACCGAACTGGGTCAACAATTCTTGATGTTATTTTGCTGTTTATTCTGTCCATTGTGCAGAGTGTGTTGTTACGACATCGTACCTTAACATCACACGTCTGATACCAGAATTTCAATTGGTATCAGAGCAGGCATCTTGTCTGTCTCTGGGTGAGATCTAGGGAAGTTACTTTCTGGTGTAAAGATGGACAAAGAAGTTGGAGGATTCGTCAACAGACCCCCTATTTTGGATGGATCCAATTATGATTTTTGGAAGCCAAGGATGACTACCTTCTTAAAATCCTTGGACAGCAGGGCTTGGAAGGCTGTTATTAAAGAATGGAAAGCACCTGTCATGTGTGAGAAAGATGATGCCGGCAAAGATAAAGAGGGCACCTCTAAGCCTAAGCCTGAAGAAGAGTGGACCAAGGAGGAAGATGAGCTTGCCCTTGGAAATTCCAAAGCTCTAAATGCCATCTTCAATTGAGTGGATAAGAATATCTTCAGGTTAATCAATACCTGTGAAGTTGCTAAGGAAGCGTGGGATATTTTGCAGGCAACACATGAAGGAACATCTAGAGTCAAGATGCCAAGACTTCAGATTTTAACATCAAAATTTGAAAGCCTGAAGATGAAGGATGATGAGACTATTCATAACTTCCACATGAATGTTCTGGAGCTGGCTAATGCATCCAGTGCTCTTGGTGAGAAAATGTCGGATGAAAAGCTTGTAAGGAAGATCCTTAGATCCATTCCTAAGAAGTAGAAGATGAAGGTTACTGCCATAGAAGAATCACAAGACATCAGCAAGATGAGAGTAGATGAGCTCATTGGATCTCTTCAAACTTTTGAGCTTGGGTTGAATGAGGAAGAACCAGAAAAGAAGCCAAAGAGTATAACCCTGGTGTCAAATGGTGAAGAAGACAAAGGGAAGAGTTCTGAATCCCAGGAGGATCTATCTCAGGCCATAGTAATGTTGGGAAGACAGTTCACCAAAGTATTCAAGAGAATGAATAATAACTCCAGGCCTAATGTCAAGAACATGACTTCTGACACCAGCAAGAAGGATGAAGAGAAAGCTGGCCAAGATAAAGGAGTTCAGTGCTTTGAGTATGAAGGGTATCGACATGTCAAGAAAGAATGTCCCACCTTCTTGAAAAAGCAGAAGAAGGGCATGACGGTTTCTTGGTCTGACTCAGATAGTGAAAGTGAAGGTGAGTCAACAAAGCATGTTAGAGCCCTAACAAGAGCTGTTGTTTCTGATGATGATTCTAGTGATGGAGAAGTAACTTATGAGGAGTTAGCATCTACTTATCAAGAGCTGTGTTTAAAAAGTACTGAGATTTGTCAAGAAAACAAGTGCCACAAGCAACTGATTGCTCAGCTAGAGAATGAAAAGACTGATATGGAAAATGAAGTTGTGTTAGTTAGAGCTCACCTTGATCAAATGACAAAGTCTGTTAGGATGCTGAGCTCTGGTACAGACACACTTGACAAGATCCTTCAGACAGAAAAGGTTGCAGGTGATAAGTCTGGTATAGAATATGTGGCAAGCACCTTAGGAGCAAAGGAGGAGGTGTCCCAACCTATGTCTCAAACAAAGAGACAGGAGTCTACCCCTAAGAAGGTTGTTCAGCCTCAGAATGTTGAGAAAAAGGATGGTCCCCAACAGAGGAAGATGCAGCCTCAAGGAGCTAGTCAGTATATGCCTCCCCAATATCACAAGAGCATGTCACATCAGGTGTCTCAACATCAGGACAACTGGTATAGTTATGGGTATGGATACAACAATGCTGTGCCTCATCACTATGGAAGAAGAAAGCCACACCATCATGGGAGACAATCTAAGAAATAGCATTCTCAGCCTTCTTATGGGAGAAGATACCAACATAATAGAAGGCAGGCCAGTTATGGTAGGAGGAGACCACATTATGGATGGCAGCCTAAGCAATCTCATCATGGCAGAAGATTCAGTGATAAAAGGGTGAGATGCTATTACTGTGGAAGGTTTGGACATATGCAGTACTCTTGCTATAAGCTGCATGGATACCCTCAGTCTCAAAACAGATGGAGAGAGTACAGGCTCAAAGTTGTTAAACAATGGGTACCTAAGGAGAAGGTGAAGTGCTTATTGGCTCACATGGCTGACAAAGAGGTTGAAGAAGGAACATGGTATTTTGACAGTGGGTGTTCGAAACACATGTCTGGATGTAGATCCATGTTTGCTGAAGTCAGTCATTGTTCCCCTCTTGAAGTTATTTTTGGCAATGGAGAAAAAGGTGTTGTTGCAGGAGTTGGGAAAGTGAAAGGTGATGGTATACCTGAACTTGACAATGTTCTGTTTGTCAGTGGATTAAATGCAAATTTGATCAGCATAAGCCAGTTGTGTGATGAAGGTTACAAGGTAAACTACACTAAGGATGATTGTGTGGTTTCTGATGAGCATAATCTGGTTGTTATGAAGGGTGCCAGAACCAAAGATAACTGCTATCAGTGGATTTCTCTTAAAGGAAATACAACTAATGATGTTCAAGTTGATGTTATAACATCAGACTATGACATCAGGATGCTGAAAGGTCACTCAGAGTTAGTGAGTCCTGATGTGAATTGTTTAAAAGGAAAGTATTTATGGAGGGAAAAAGTCATTGACACTCCAAATCAAGCTCCTTGTCTCAGACCCTCTTTTCCCGGTGTTGCAACATCACGCTTCTTCAAAGGCCTGTTCTCGCAACGAATTAACTTCTTCGTCTTCAAGAATCAACCCTCACTGAAAAGAGTCATGGCGTCTCCATCCAAGAAATTTGAGTGTCAGAGTTCCACAAAAGGAAGAGCTAGGGTTTCCACTGACGAAGGTTCAGTATTCGATCCTATGGACATTGAGCCCCTCTCAACCATTCTTCCTGAATCAGGTACTACGAGACCCACTAAACTAACTCCCAAGAGACCTGCTACTGTCTTTAAGAATCCTGAAACAATTAAAGTTGTTACTAGCGTGTTATTTGGTGACAAACCTAGAACTACTAACCCGCATCCACAAACTACTGAGGAAAGGATAGATGTTGATAAGTGCATGGGGCAGATCGTTGACAAAATTCTTGAGAAGGGACTTCCTATTAAAGGTATATCTAGACCCCTGAGACAAATGGCTGCTGATCAGGGTACAAGAGAAAAGAGTGACATGCAATCTACTGATACAAATCTTCACAGATTGGCTGTCTCCGTAATCGAAGATGGTGAGAAGGAAGTTGAAGGTAATACTGAAGCAGACGATACTCATGTTGAAGGGGATGTCAGAACATCGCCTAGTAGGGATGATGAGACTACTCCTGGAGGAGAAAAGAGTACTGATGTGATTAATGTTGATGACTTATCTGATGATGAAGTCATTGGAAGAGCAGTGCCTGGTCTGGCTAAGAGACTAAGGACAAAGAAAGAAAAGCAGGGTGAATCGTATCCAAAGAAGGCTTCAGATGATAAGAAGAAAAAGACTGTTGTTGGGCCAACTAAAGCTTGGAGCAAGGTCGAAGTGACTCCAAGAAAGAGGAAGATTGTGGAACAATCTGAGTCTGAGCATGATGATGAGGATGATGTTCAGAACATCACTCATGTCAGAAAATCTATTGCAAAAAGGATTGCAGCTTACTGAACATCGTTTGCATTCTTTTCAAATGCAGGTACTCCATCATTTACGATTTTAGCCACATCTTGAAATCTGAAGGTGACATTCATTTGTGCAACCCACCGTTCGTAGTTCTCACCTTTGAAAATCAGTAGATTCACTGGAAATTGCGTTGATGTTGTTATTCTGTTTGCCATTACAGATTCTCTCAAAATCGCAATCCGGACTCGGTGATACCAACTTGTTGGAACAAAAGGGTTTTCAAGAAATATGAGAGAAGAATAAGAAGAGATAAAAGAGAAAAACTATAGACGGAATTTGTGAAAAGCTCAATCCTCATTGAGTGAAGTTTATATAGGCAATTAAAGCCCACACCCAATACTTACAAAGTGCAAAATAGAAAACTACAAGTTACACTGTGACATAACAACTATGTGTTGTATTTAACTTTGTCGAATAGAGCTAACTCCTACTACTTTGACTAGCTACTTCGACACACTCAAAAAGTAGTTTTCTACAAAACTATAAATTACAACTTACAAATTAAACACCTTTGGTGTAAAGATTGATGATATTATTAACATTAGTCCATACTATAAAGTCTTCACAAGAAACATTTGGAAGGAATCTCTTACACACACGCACACACACCCTTTCATGTGTTCCATGAACCATATTAAAATATCCTGCAAAAATCCAAGGTCCTACGTATTCTGTATGTAATCGTGTAAATCCACCCAAAAATGTCGCCGCAACAAATACGACGTACTTGCATGAATTTCTTCAATGAATACTTACGTGCTCCCTACTACATGTTCCAGCATTACACATTGGTTCGACACGTAAATAAGTTGGGGTTTTATATCCCTACGCCAAAGACCCCAGAGATTTGGAGCTTGCGTATCTTTAATATTCACATAATATTAGGCTATTTTCAAACTCTACCAATACCATCTGGGAATTTAAAATATTTCTATCATTGGTCCTGCTACAAAGATAAAATCTAGATTATGAAATTGAATAGTTATTCAAAGCAAATTTTGATTCGGGGTTGTCTATACTCCTTATGTTCCAATAAAGGAATTTCATAGAGGTAATTGATATTAGTCACCTTTGGATCAGATGGAGTAGATGTTTTTTTATTATTCTTCTTCTGATGCCTCGACACAACTTGTGTATACTCTTTTTTAATTTCTGTCTCGTCTGCCCATGCATTAGCTATATCTTGTAAATCTCTTTGCCCCAGCTCTGAAAGATGATTATTATGGGTGTCAAACATGTAAATTCTTTCATCCTCTAATGTATATGGGATAAAGTCTATCAAGTTGTTGTTGGAAATTCACCACAATCTATGGTGATTCCGCTTCAATCTTGATCTCAAGATTGATAGCCAACCCACAAACAATACGTAATGACAATGAAAAACAAAGAAAGAAGAAGAACAAACTAACAGCAAGACATAAAAGAGAGAGAAAAGAGAAATATTTGGAGGAGAAGTGTTATACTCACAAACTGTGGGATTTCTGAATATATTGCACTTTCACTGCTAAATCTGCAACTGTGAATACAATACTACGTTATGATTACAATGCAAGGATACTTCCTATTTATAGATATAGATTTCCAAATGCCCAAAATTAAAAGCCCAAAATATCAAATCTAATCTAAACAAATCTGAATCCAATCAAATCAAATCTAACACGATTATGTCGAAACAACCTAAACAATTCGACACGACACTAAGCTATGAATGCTTCGACTTCGACACTATGAATTACATTTGAAATTCTGGTACAGACATGTGATGTTAAGTGCGATGTCACAACATCAATATCTGTATAATGAACAAGACAATAAAAGCACAGAATTGCACACAAGGATTGTTCACCCAGTTCGGTTCAACAACCTACATCTGGGGGCATACCAAGCCAGGAAGGAAGTCCACTATTAGTAGTATCAAATTACAGACTCAACAAACCAGTTGACAATCTACCTAATCTAATCACTACCCAATGACCCTTCTATCTAGGTCCTCCCTAGATAAGAGACTCCATCTCACTCCCAATCATCGCAATGATGTCTAGCAGTCAACATATCCGCCACTACATCAACAACTTGATTACCAACAACTTTTCAACCATAGAAAAGTAGAAGACACACTTCCATGACACACCTTGGAGTTGCTTCAAAGCTTCATCCAAGAACAATACAATACTCATACCTACAGGTTTCTGAGTAATAACACTGTGACTATCTCACAACCCGAGTGGTTCACATAGACAAAGCCCTAATGATCTACATCTTGGATCTGTACCTATTCTAGATTACAAGCATTCTATTTATAACTTTTTCCCAAATGGATTTGGGCCTTCAAATCACCACCAATCTGCAAAAGATTCTGCTACTAAATAGATCTTCAATCAAATCTTCAATCAAATCTTCAATTAAATCTTCATATTTTAAATACTCAATCTTTACTAGATTTTATCTTTAATCTTCCACACCTTTAAATCAGCTCCACATAATATTTTCAGGATATTATGTATCTTTTAAATCTTCACTTTTTAATTCAGCTGCAAGATCTTCTCCACACAAATAGGAACAATTCTCCATGTCTATTTGCACAAAAATAGTAACAAACTATTCTCCACAAGATATGCAGAATTAATTGTATCAGAATAAATCTTCTCCAATAAATTCGCCTGCAATCTCTCCGCAGAAACTTTCACTAACAACAAAACATCCTAACACGCGCAACCCTAAAACATCACAAACTGATGTTCTGATGTTCTGGTATAGTGATGTCAAGACATCACTTATAACATCAGCATACAAAACTTCCAACCCTGCAACAGCTGATGATAAGAACCAATGTTATGACATCAGACATCTGACATCAACAATGTTCAACTTTGTTTTACCAAAATTCCAGCCAACACAAGAACTAACAATCTTCCCCTTTGGCTAATTTTGGCTAAAACAAACTCTGCCATCATCAGAGAACCCAGCAGCGGATAAAAATTGATAATTTTTCAAAACACCTAGCAACACCTCTTCAACAAGCTGCATAAACTCACTTTCACATCAGCATAGGGCAAACTCCCCCTCAAACCAAGAACCAGCTCACAGTTGTTCATACACTCTCCCCCTCAACTGCTGCACCATATCAGAAAAGGCTTCACAACCACACCTTGGCTACTCTCTCCCCCTTTTTAGCCACAATTGGACAAACTCTGAACATCGCAGCAAGCACAAAAAATTCCAAAATCAAACTCTGAATCATCCAACCAATATACTCAGAACAAAATCCAGACTCAATAGCTGAACAAACATTGGGGTAAATGTATACTGCTGATTCAATTTATTGGCATCATGTCTGACACCATGAAACCAGGTCTAAACTGTCAAGTACACCATGAACTTCACCAGTAACACAATGTCACGACATCTTGTCTGACATTACAATCTTGATAAACAACTTCTTCAACAAAAGATCAACTCCCCCTATCTAAGATAACCAGTGCTCCTTGACCAGTATATCATAACATTTGGAAAATCTAGACATAGTCTTCATTCATCCAGTCAGGAATGCTTCACACAATCATCCACAAGTTCTGAAGCACACACACAATGCCTTCCACTGAACTCTAAGTCAACTCCTCGCACTTAGAATAACACACACCAAGACAAGTGTACAATCTATTCAAGGCCATGATTCAATCTTGTCTTCAGACATCTCCTCAGAAGCATGTGCGCACAAGATTCAAACAATTTACTTCATATGACTAGAACCATTCAAGGCCACACCAAAACACCAATCAACAGCCTAATGTCATAACATGCTATCTGACATTATATCCTCATAAGATTCAACCAATCTTCACAATCTTGATCAGTATGCAATCTTCACAATGTATGTACCTTTGCAGCAAAATCCATAGACAAGTACTCACTCAGTCATGGTTAACTAATGCTCTAGATGAAGATGAACATTTGAGCA
Organism: Lathyrus tuberosus; assembly: GCA_022829125.1. Taxonomy (NCBI): domain Eukaryota; kingdom Viridiplantae; phylum Streptophyta; class Magnoliopsida; order Fabales; family Fabaceae; genus Lathyrus; species Lathyrus tuberosus. The sequence goes on along the minus strand of JALAZF010000098.1, from coordinate 10,760,184 downwards.
CACTTTCTGAGCACATGCATTTTGGTACCATTGTCCCTTTCTCCAAAGGTAGTCATTCCCTATCATACTCTTCATCTTCCAATCAATCAATACCTGATCTACTTCAGTCTTCTCTACATTCTCCATCCAAGGCAGACCTTCTACTTCATCATTCTCCCGTATGACTATGTAGACGCTCCTTAGGCATAATGTAGGCACCAAGCTCCTGAACCAGGGCATAATCATCCTTCACCAAGGATATCCAACCAGATAATGTCCCAACACAAGTTAGAACATCTGCCACACACCAAGACATCATCACCATGATTCTTGATATGCTCCACCAATTGGACTTACTATTGCATAGTAATCCAAAGAACTAGAGAATTAAACTCTCATCCACCTTCTCCTTGAGTCTTTAACTCATCACCCTTCTGCCCAAGAGTAACTTGTTCCAAGACAATCCTCAATAGTAACCAGCTGCCACACTCTGATTATCTTTATTTTTCGAAACCACTACTAAGATCAACCAAATGCCACATTTTGACCTTTTTCACATTTGTCAGAACTCTCACAAAGATATCTTGATCCACCAAGGTAACTTGATCTTTAAGTCACATGTTCCACTTGCTCAAAAGCAAACACACTTAGACTCCCTAAGCCATGGTCATGTAACATCTTCTCCTTCCTGCAGCTCCTGCAAAATACCATGAGAACGATCTTTTTGAAGCATCCTATTGTTCATTCCTGTAGATCACCCTATCATTAGTTGATGTGCCACATCACCAGCTGAGACTCCTGATGTTAAGCTAGATGTCAGAACATTATGTCATCCAACTGTTGAATTTAACTCTACCTTCTGCCACTCAGAAGAACCTCCTCCCTTTGTAGAAACAGATTTCCATGCTCTCATAGACTTGATTCAACAATCAAGTTTGAGTAGACAACCTCCATCCTGCTCAGAAAATCCAAAGACTTCAAACCTACTACATCTGAATCTTCAGAAAATAAGTAGTTCAAGACTACCCCATAGCTATACCAAGGAATGCCACTTCCCTTAGTAGAGCCGTCAATAGAAAGCCAGAGATAACTGCCACTTATCCTCGACCTTCACAACCAGAGCAAACATCATGCTCCAAACCACTGATCCAAGCTGTAACCATCAAAATTATGATGTCTTCATAGTCTTCCATCTTCATCTTATCAACTTCCAAGATTAGACCACCAAAACTGCAGTAACTTGCATAACACACTCTTCCAGAAGCTTCTTCCTATAAGCACAAGGTTCAGACCTTTTGTCTAACTTAAGAGTGATAGTTGCCATCCTTTTGCATCTAAAGCCAGAGTATAAGCATACCATAGACAATCTGCTACTTCCAATCATTCAAGCCACATAACTGGAAGAGTTCATTCCATACAACTAATGCAGACACCAATTGACCACAGGCTGATTTACACTGCTACTGTACACAGACTCTTGGATGCATTTTCCCTATAATATTGTCCTCAGACAGTTTAGCTCAAACAAGGATCATCTCCTTCTCTTCTGCTATCAAGATTACTACCTTTTCTTCAACCAGCTCCAGCTAAAATGCATAAACTGCTGATGTGTAGCGCGATGTCGAGACATTGACATATTAAGCTCAGCTTCTTTCTTGATGAAACTTCCTCCTCCTTAGGTCACCACAACTAAGCTTAAGAGATAACTTATCAAGATCTTCACTCCCGCATGAAAGATTTGACAATGATACTCTTTTGCTTTGGCTCTACCCTCTTCTTTCACCATCAAGAAAGATGATAAAGAAGGAATCATTGTACTGAACAGATTGGTCTTCAATGTCTGACTTGAAATATATTCTTCTTCTGATCCTTCCATGTCAAACAGTCTTTAGAAGATCCATTCACCTTATGAACACTTCACTCCCAAACAAGGATATGAGATAATCCTCAAGTAACGTTGGCCTCTCTAACCAACCGATTGAAGCTGTCTTGCATAAACTACAACATCATAGGATATCCTGCTGAGGAGACCAAACCCTAATGTCTTTCCAAGAGAATATCTTCCTAGAATCTCAACACCAGAGATGCAAGAACCAACCGGGGTTACAACAGATACCATGCAGCGGAACAACTCCTCAACAACCTTCAGGCACTACTCAATAATCCTTGCACACCATCACCATAAACCATGTGCCAACAAATCAAAATCACAACAGCATAATAATACATCCTTCACTTCAAGGGATCATACAAACAACTAAATGAACTGACCAAGTCCATAACTCAGTAAAACTATCTTCATTGCTCATGAACCAGAAAGTATCTTCCCTAGATCTCATCCAGAAACAGACAGGATGCCTGCTCTGATACCAATTGAAATTCTGGTACAGACATGTGATGTTAAGTGCGATGTCACAACATCAATATCTGTATAATGAACAAGACAATAAAAGCACAGAATTGCACACAAGGATTGTTCACCCAGTTCGGTTCAACAACCTACATCTGGGGGCATACCAAGCCAGGAAGGAAGTCCACTATTAGTAGTATCAAATTACAGACTCAACAAACCAGTTGACAATCTACCTAATCTAATCACTACCTAATGACCCTTCTATCTAGGTCCTCCCTAGATAAAAGACTCCATCTCACTCCCAATCATCGCAATGATGTCTAGCAGTCAACATATCCACCACTGCATCAACAGCTTGATTACCAACAACTTTTCAACCACAGAAAAGTAGAAGACACACTTCCATGACACACCTTGGAGTTGCTTCAAAGCTTCCTCCAAGAACAATACAATACTCATTACCTACAGGTTTCTGAGTAATAACACTGTGACCATCTCACAACCCGAGTGGTTCACATAGACAAAGCCCTAATGATCTACATCTTGGACCCGTACCTATTCTAGATTACAAGCATTCTATTTATAACTTTTTCCCAAATGGATTTGGGCCTTCAAATCACCACCAATCTGCAAAAGATTCTGCTACTAAATAGATCTTCAATCAAATCTTCAATCAAATCTTCAATTAAATCTTCATATTTTAAATACTCAATCTTTACTAGATTTTATCTTTAATCTTCCACACCTTTAAATAAGCTCCACATAATATTTCCAGGATATTATGTATCTTTTAAATCTTCACTTTTTAATTCAGCTGCAAGATCTTCTCCACACAAATAGGAACAATTCTCCATGTCTATTTGTACAAAAATAGTAACAAACTATTCTCCACAAGATATGCAGAATTAATTGTATCAGAATAAATCTTCTCCAATAAATTCGCCTGCAATCTCTCTATCTCTCCACAGAAACTCTCACTAACAACAAAACATCCTAACACGCGCAGCCCTAAAACATCACAAACTGATGTTCTGATGTTCTGGTATAGGGATGTCAAGACATCACTTATAACATCAGCATACAAAACTTCCAACCCTACAACAGCTGATGATAAGAATCAATGTTATGACATCATACATTTGACATCAACAATGTTCAACTTTGTTTTACCAAAATTCCAGCCAACACAAGAACTAACAACATTTAACACACCACCTAATTCATTGTGTCTAAACTATCTACATTCATCATGGCTCTTAGTCTTCTGAAGGCTTCGACCTGCACTCCCTTCGTCATGAAATCTGCAATCTGATTCTTAGTTCTGCAGTGTTCCAAATTCATCTTCCCTTCTGCTACCTTCTCTCGAAGATAATGGAACCTCATTTCGATGTGCTTGCTTCGACCGTGTGCTATTGGATTCTTTGCCAAGTTGATAGCTGACATGCTGTCGATCTTCATGGTAATTGCTCCATGATTCTTCCCTGTAATCTCTTTGACAAAGTTCACCATCCAGGTTGCTTGACATGCACAAAGAGAAGCAGCTATATATTCTGCTTCGCATGATGACAATGCCACTACTGGCTCCTTTCTCGAACTCCAAGCAACTGGTGCACCACCTAACATAAACACGTATCCAGCTGTGGATTTTCTATCCTCAGTATCACTACACCAACTAGAGTCGGTGTATCCCACTAACTTGCATTTTTTCCCTTCATCAGCTGCATGAAACAAAATGCCATAGTCGAGAGTCCCTTTCAGATACCTCAGTATCCTCTTCGTCACTGTTAGGTGTGATACCTTTGGCTTCTGCATGAATCTACTTACCATACCCACACTGTATGCTAAGTCAGGCCTTGTGTGACAAAGGTATCTAAGTGACCCAATAAGTCTTCTGTATTGGGTTGGGTTCATCTTCGTCTGAATCCTTCGACAGTTGCAGTCTGGTCTCAGCTAGAGTCGAAGTTGAGTTGCAATCTTGCATCTCAAATCTCTTGAGTATTTCGCCTGCATATCTTTGTTGGTGCATCATCAAACCTCTACTAGTCTTGTAGAATTCAATGCCAAGGAAATATGAGAGATCTCCCAAGTCTGACATTTCAAACTCCTCACTTAGGTCATGTTTAAAATCTTCGATCCCTTTCCTGCAACTTCCTGCTATTAACAAATCATCGACATAGAGACATAGTATAAGCAATTCGCCATTGCTTCTTCTTACATATACTCCATGCTCAGTCGTACACTTCACAAATTCCTTCTCCTTTAAGAAGCTGTCGATTTTCTTATTCCAAGCTCTTGGAGCTTGCTTAAGTCCATACAGGGCTTTATGCAGCCTGTACACCTTTCTTTCTTCACCTTGTTTCACATACCCAGCTGGTTGTGCGACATAAACTTCTTCATCTAAGGGGCCATTAAGGAATGCACACTTCACGTCCATCTGACATGTGTGCCAATTGTTCATATTTGCTAGACCAACAACCAACCTGATTGTTTCGATCCTAGCAACAGGTGCGAACACTTCATCGAAGTCTATTCCTTCCTTCTGAAGAAATCCTTTCGCCACAAGTCTTGCCTTGTGTCGAGTTACTTCCCCTCTAGGATTTACCTTCACCTTGTAAACCCACTTCACATCAATTGCCTTCTTGCCTTGAGGCAATTCGACAAGTGACCAGGTGTTATTGACTTCGATGGACTCTAACTCCTCATTCATTGCTTTCACCCACTTCGAATCCTTCAATGCTTCAGCTGCATTGACTGTTTCGACGTCTGCGTAGAAAGCATAATGTACCAGCTCACCCTCTTCATCGACTACATCATCTGACGTAATTACACATTCTTGCAACCTTGTAGGCATGTGTCTTGTTCGTCGAGGTCTGCTTGAACCTGCTTCATCTGCAACTGGTTCCTGTCGAACTTCTCTTTCGACTTCAGTGGCTGGTTCTTCACAAGAAATTCTCACTGAATCCTTCTTGGCATTCTCAGCCCAATCCCATTCTTTAAGCTCATCTATGATCACGTCCCTGCTGATCACCACCTGCTTATTCACTAGGTCGAATAACTTGTAACCTCCAGTCGAATGATATCCTATCAAGATCATCTGATTCGACTTGTCATCAAGCTTCCTTCTCAAATGATCTGGCACATGTCTATGTGCTATAGATCCAAACACTTTCAAGTGACTGAGGCTAGGCTTGACACCAGACCAACATTCTTCTGGTGTGATTCCTTCAAGCTTCTTCGTCGGACATCTGTTCAAAATATATGTTACTGTCGAAACCGCTTCTCCCCATAATTCTTTGGGTAGATGCTTTCCATTCAACATACTTCTCACCATGTTCATGATGGTTATGTTCTTTCGTTCTGTAACTCCATTTTGCTGTGGCGTATAGGGTGGCACCACCTCATGCACAATCCCTTCCTTTTCACATAATGCATCGAACTCTTTCGACACATACTCTCCACCACCATCTGTCCTCAGAATTTTCAACTTTCGACCACTCTGTCTTTCGACCATGGATTTGAATCTAGAAAATACCTCAATCACATCACTTTTCTTCTTGATGAGGTAAGTCCCTAACTTTCGATTGAAATCGTCTATAAACGTGACAAAATATATGTTGCCACCAATCGAATCCACCTGGATTGGACCACATACATCAGAGTATATGACTTACAGAATTGCCTTCGACTTCCTTCCTGCATCCTTGCTGAAGCTATTCTTGTGTTGTTTCGACTGAACACACTCCTCACAGACTTCACTTGGAATATCGATTTCTGGTAATCCTGAAACCATATTTCTTCTCTTAAGCTCTCCGATGTCATTGAAGTTGAGATGGCCTAGTCGAAAATGCCATAACCACTCGTCTCTGTTGGCTGGTGTTGCTAGACACTTGTGCTCCATCACCTTGAGTTCGATCTTGAAGGTCCTATTCTGAGACATTGGAGCCTTCAAGATCAACCTACCACCTGCGTCGAGAACTCTCATCATCTTCTCTTCGACCACTACCTTGTAGTTCTTTTCGACTAGCTGCCCTATACTGAGCAAATTACTCTTCATACCTGGAATGTACAACACATTGGAAATTATTGACCTTTTGCCATCTTTCCTCATAATCAGAACATCACCAACACCTTCAGCTGCTAGAGTGTTGTCATTTGCAAGCTTCATCGTGTTCTTCGACGAGGGTTTCATGTTGACAAACCAATCTCTCCTTCCAGTCATGTGTGATGAGCATCCTGAGTCCAAGTACCACTGATCTTGGAATCTCTCTTTATCTCTCGTTGTGACCATCAGCAACGTCTCTTCTTCTACATGCTTCGCCAGCTTGGCATCAGTTTCTTGATTTCTCTTTTTTTCTGGACAGTTACTAACATAATGGACATACTTCTTACAATTGAAACATTGAATGTGACTCTTGTCAGATTTTCGATCACCACCTTTTCCTCTACCTTCAGCACCACCTCTTTGGTTGCCTTGGTTCCAAGGTTTCTTCTGATTCGACTGGTTTCCTCCTTTACCTTTGTTGCCATTCCAGCTGCCTTTGTCTTTCCTTTCCTTTTCTGACTGCGCCTGCAAAGCCATATCACTCTTCGACTTTCCTGCATCTCTCTCAGCCATCCTTTGTTCATGAGACTCAAGCGTCCCTTGAAGCTCTTCTTTCGTCAATACTGACAAGTTCTTCGACTCTTCTATGGCTACTACCACGTGGTCGAATTTTGGAGCCAATGACCTCAAGATCTTTGCAACAACTGATCTTGATGTCAACACCTCTCCACATACCTTGATTTGATTCACCAGTTTTGTAACTCTGGTGAAGAAATCTGAAATACTTTCGTTGTCTTCCATCTGAAGCAACTCATAGGTTCTCTTGTGAGTTTGTAATCTCACCTCTTTCACCTTCTCTACGCCTCCAAATGACTTTTCAAAAATCTCCCACGCTTCCTTTGCTGAATCTACATCGCTAACTTAACGGGATGCTAACTGGCCTCTCTTGTTTTGTCACTAAATCTGCCCAATACGCGCTCCCATTTTTCAAACTTCTTCGACAGAAAGCAACATTTGAATGGAGTGAAGAATGCGAACAAGCCCTCCTCCATCTAAAACAAGTCTTATCACAACCCCCGATCTTGTCCCGACCAGATAACGGGGAAACACTTTTCTTGTACCTGGCCATCACCGGCGAAGCGGTAAGTGCTCTCCTCATACGGGAGACCCCCGACGGACAGAAACCGATTTATTTCACGAGCAAAGCTCTTTAGGATCCTGAGCTCAGATATCAACAGATCGAAAAGGTTGGCTTGACCCTCGTAACTGCAGCCAGAAGACTACGCCATTACTTTCTGGCCCACACAATTGTGGTAAGAACTGAGCAGCCTATCAGACAGCTCCTTAGTCGGCCAGATATGGCGGGGAGAATGCTCCGGTGGTCTCTCGAGCTATCCGATTTCGACATTCGATACGAAGGAAGAAAAGCCTTGAAAGCTTAGGTACTGGCCGAATTCGTAGCGGAAATGACAGTCCCCGAATCCTTGAACAATGGCTCCCAAAAATGGACGATTTATGTCGACGGAGCCTCCAGTGCAAAAGGCAGCGGGGCAGGCATTATCCTTGAAAATAAGGAGGGTATCTTGATAGAAGTCTCACTAGAGCTATCTTTCAAAACATCAAATAACCAAGCTGAGTATGAGGCATTCCTCGCAGGACTTCGACTTGTAGAAGACCTTGGCGCAAAAGAAGTCAAAATCTTTACAGACTCTCAACTCGTAGCATCACAAGTTCGGGGAGAATTTCAGGCCAAAAATGATAGTCTGATTGAATACCTAACCTTGGTACAAGAAAAGTTGAAGAAATTTGTCTCCGCGGAGGTGGCTCACATCCTGCGCGAGCATAACACTCGAGCAGATGTGCTCTCCAAGCTAGCGAGCAATAAGAAGAAAGGACGGAACAAATCAGTGATCCAAGAGATACTGACCCATCCGAGCATCAACAAACCTACCCCGACCACAAAGGTGAACGTTATCGGGAACGCAAACTGTTGGATGACTCCAATTTACGAATACCTGATGACGGGCATACTGCCCGACGATCCTAAAGAAGCTGGGATAGTTAAGAGGTGGGCATGTGCATACACCATAGTCGAAGGTAAGATATATCGCCGAGGATTCTCCATCCCTCTACTCTGGTGCGTCGAGGAAGGTAAAGTTTCAGAGATTCTCCAGGAAATACATGAAGGAATCAACGCACAACATCTAGGCGGAAGATCTTTGGTTCGAAAAGCTCTCCGAGCAGGATATTACTGGCCCACTATGCAACAAGACGCAAAGGAACACGTCAAAAAGTGCGACCGTTGTCAGAGGCATGGGGACATGCACCTCACTCCTCCAAACGAGCTTAAATCATTATCATCCCCGTGGCCCTTTGCGTGGTGGGGAATGGATATCCTCGGACCTTTCGTCGTAGGATCGTACCAAAATAAGTACCTCATCGTCGGGGTAGATTACTTCATAAAGTGGATCGAGGCGGAAGCATTAGCCAAGATCACTGCTTTCAATATATTACGTTTCTACAAGAGAAATATACTCACCTAATTCGGCGTGCCTCAGGCCATTGTCACAGACAACGGGATGCAGTTCACCGACGGAAACTTCCAAGACTTCGTTGCCAAACTGGGCACGAAACAACATTTTACGTCGGTCGAACACCCACAAACCAACGGGCAAGCTGAAGCGGCGAACAGAGTAATACTCCGAGGACTCAAACGACGACTCGGCGAAGCCAAACAACGGTGGGTCGAGGAGTTACTCAGCATTCTCTGGGCATATCAAACTACCCCTCATTCCACGACCGGGGAGAGCCCGTTCCGGTTAACATATAGAACCGAGGCAGTAATTCCCGTGGAAATCAGGGAACCTTCGAGAAGGACAGAAGATCCTCTCGACAAAGAAGCGAACAACGAAGCCCTTCGCGAGGAACTTGACCTGGTCGAAGAAATAAGGACGGGTGCATCCCTCCGAGAAGCCTCTTTAAAACAAAAAATAACTTTGCGTTATAATTACAAAGTCATCAAACGAGATTTCCAAGTAGGCAGTCTTGTCTTACGAAGAAATAAAAAAAATTCACGTGAAGGAAAGCTGGTCGCAAACTTGGAGGGCCCCTACCGCGTCATTGCAAAGACGGGGACAGGTGCTTATTACCTCAAAAACCTCCAAGGTGAACAACTTGCTCGACCATGGAATGCTGAGAAGCTTAAACAATATTACAGTTGAACACTGCATGTAACTATACAAAAGTTGCCGTTACGGGGAGCGTGCCATGGTACAGGCACGACACCTCTATATGCTAACGAAGGTCAAAAGTCACGTTGTGTGTGCGTTGAACTTTTGGCCCGGCGAGGAGTACTCTATCGAGCTCTGTCGTCGACGTACCTTGTAGGCAGAACACCCAACTCGCGATGGGAAGTTCACGCCATGAAACTAAGACCTCGATCGACCTCTTATCTTCGTTGGAGGTCGGGGTACAACCCCTGACCACTCGACCAGCTCGCTTCGCAATCGAGGATCACTAGAGTCGAGTAAACTCCCACGTATCCAGCAATTTCAAAATAACTTAGATAAAAATAAGTAAATACCACACACCGAGCAGATAAAGAGGCAAAATGGAAATACTAAGTCGGGCAATCCCATTGTAAAAATATTACATAAAGCCCTGGCTCTTAGGCCGGGCAAATCAGCAAGTATGGCACGCAGGCCAGTCAATACAAAAAATTGGCACGCAGGCCAAACTGGCTACACTATCACTCCGTAGCAGCATCAGCTGCCTCGGGTTTCTCCTGCTCCCCGCTTCCCCCATCAGCATTTACTGTTTGTCTGGGCAACACAATCTTGCCGTCGACCACCTCAAACTTGGAATCAGCCTCATCGATTACAAGGTCCGGATTCAGGAGTTTAAGCTGCGCCACAACATTCTGGAACCTGACATCTGTAAACTCTAAAGCATCATCTTCATCCAACCGAAGATCATTCTCGACTTCCCTGAGCTTGGCTATCCTGTCCTTGAGACGCTGCTCTTCCTCTTCCAACGCAGTGACCCGAGCAAGGTGGTCCTTCGCTGCATCCTCACCTTTCTTCAACTTCTTCTCCGACTGTTCTCGCTGCTCGCTTTGTTTTCTGTTTAGCTCCCTGCAGTCCTTCAAGTCTTTCTGAACGCCGAGCAATTCAGCCTCCAAAATATGAAGTCTTTCTTTCAGTCAAGAAAGCTCAGCAGCAGAGCAACTCTCGTCATTCGGAACGAGGGTAGACGAACAGAGCCGCATGACGACAAACATATCCTCGATAATTACTTTCCTTCTCGCTTTCGAAGCACTCCCCAACAAAGCCTGGGCTTCGGCAGGGGCGACACGAGGACAAATAACCTCGGAGAAGTAGCGACGATGAAGATAACACGGAGGAATCTCGAAGCTTGTAGGAGGAGGAGGGGGACTACCTTCCACATCATCAATGGTCGACCCAGTAGTCTTTGCCCGCTTAAATGTCCTTTGGGCTCCCGGGGACTGATTCTCAGAGGTCACGGTTGCAGTTAACACAACATGAGATTGCTCGGAACCCTCGGGCACTGCAGTAGAGGGAGTACTCTCAGGCACTGTCGTAGAAGAGATATGCTGAGGGGTACTTTGTTCGGTTAGACGGGATTGTTCTTCCCTAGCCCTTTTTGCCTTTAGCCTCGAATATCTTTCTGCAGCTTTGACCATTTTCCCTACAAAAAGAAAGAAAAATATTAGTAAAACAAGATACACAAACATGAGAGAAATCTAAGTCGAGGATCTTTGCACCACCTAAGAGCTCGACAGCCTCCTCATCGGAGAAACTCTCGAGCAGAACACGAGTATTAATCAGGCGGCGGATCTTCATCACCTGCTATTTCCCACCTGTCGAGGTCTCTCCGTCCTCGGATACGCTTGGAATTTATTCAAACTCTCCACGTACTCGACAATCTTGCCATAAGCATCACGATCCTCGACATAGAGCTTATTATGTCTTACTTTGTATTTGTCTACCCCCTCTTTGTAATGCTCTTCTGTCCAGAAGAGGGGGAATTTTGGCACCATCACTTCTGTAGACAGCCCGTCCACTTCTTGAGTCACCCTTTCATATATTGAATTAATGGCCTCGGGAGTGATCGACTTCACAAAATAGTAACGCCACTTAAAATCTCGAACAGAGTCCAAGTAGGTGTGAAATAAAGCTTTATTTTGTTTGAACGACACCCAGCCGTGTCGACCAACGGTTGTAGACCCTGCAGATGAAAAATTCGGAAGAAAAGGGACAACGTTGCCCTGACGTCCTAGTGTTTGCAGACAAGCTCAAAAGCCCAGAGAAAGGCCAATGAGTTCGGGTGGATTTGCGATGGAGCCAATTTTAACCATTTGAAGACCCCCTCTTGGAAGTCTGTGAAGGGGAGCCTCCACCCCGCCTCTTGAAACATAAACTCATACACCGGGAAACGCATTCCCATGTAAGGTGTACATATACGCTAGTCCTCGTTGGGGCGGTACACTTTCCAGGATTGCTCAGAACCGAGCAACCTTTGCTCGACAGTACAAAACCCATTTTCGTCGGGGAATGTGAAGACGGACGACATAGTGAGGGCCTCATCGCACACCCAGTCCTCAAGCGGACGCTCTTGTCTAAAAGCCATATGGGCCATCAGAATTTCAGTTTGGTTATCCTCTTCGAATTCACCTACGGCCACTTCAGCAGCCAATCTGTCCATCAACCTGAAAAGCAAAAGGGAACAGGTGAATTGGACGAGTCATACCAAACTAGCCAGTCGGAGACGAATAACGGATGTCCCCAGGAAACTCATCGCTTCCCCGGAAAATCTTGCCCCTTTTTCCCGTGAAATCAACGAAAAAGAGTAATTGTTGGGGACCCAAAACGTTATCAGGTCCCCGCGATGTTCATCACGCTCCCCAAAAATTTTCTACAAGTCCCCGGAATATTCATCCAGTTCCTCGGTTTTATTCAACAGAAATAGAAACAGAGAAAATTTCATACACTCTTTCTCTTAAAACAGCCAAAGATCCCTGCCGTATTCGCCAGGAATCCTTCCATTTCTCATGAGAACTTCATCAGTTCATCAGAGAAACGATTTCAAGCAAGTTAAACTTAAAGGAAATGCCAGGAAAAACAACAGTTTTGAAGAAAGTACCTTGTAGATGGTGAAATAGGGTTCTGGCACGGCGTAACACGGCAGTTCTCGGCGGACTTGCGGTGGTTGATGGTGGCGAACGGAGGATGAGAAAACGGAGAAGGAAGAGGAAACGATTCTTGAACGAAAGAGCGAAAAATGAGAAATGAAGGGAAGAGAGAATATTTATAGACAAATCACGGAACTTGAGAAGCCTAGGGCACTCGAGTACTCTACCCTAGGCAGCCACCCTATGTAATGATGACAAGTGACACGTGGCACACTTGCACCGGTCAAAAATCCACGCGTGTCCTTTCGTCATCCCATCATTTGAAAACGGAAATTTCTCATCTCCCCAACGTTTCAACCAGATGCAACTCTTCGTTTCCCGCAAGCTATCAATGCCCACCTCATGATAATTGCCCACAAGTTATCAATGCCCGACGTCATGATAATCATGGAAATTTTGACTATGCTGATATCCTCCTCAGATCATCCCTTGGCATTTCCTCGACACAATTATTGACCCTCAAGTCATTACTCTGATACCTCAAAACAACGACTTGGGGGGCTCCTGTTCTGGACTGGGCCGTGGTTTCCTACAATCAAACAGGCCCAATCCATACAACTTGAAGAAGCCCAATAAAGTCCTAGAGAAAGACACATGACTGCCATACCTGAGGCCAAAGGTATGTCGGGCACCTGACACCTTGACAGTGTCGAGCATCTGAGGACAAACAGGAAAGGAAGACATCACACCCTGATGAAATGGACCTCCTCGACAGATTAACTTCTCCCCGCGAGAATACTCCTAATCTCGTTGACTCATAGGTCCTCGACAAGCATGGTTCTCCTCCATTAGGTCATGTCCAAACCACGACCACCATATTTCCTCGACATTGTAGACTCTCCCCCGAGGAGTCTACTAATGGTCTTATCCACACAGATACGTTTCATGTAACCGTCTACTAATGGCACTAAAGGGACGGTTACACTAGGGTGTTGACCACGGGCTGGTCATTATTACTACACGTAAGCCCTAGCAATTACTTGGAATGGGTCATACGCTGGTCTCACCCATTGCAAGTAACCGTTGGCCACACGTTGGGGTTCTCCTATAAATACCCCCTCACTTGAGAGGGTCAGGATAGTTAACTTCTTACTCTCACTCACTTTCTTTGTATTTGATGTGCCCTCACTGACTTAAGCATCAGAGTGCCCTGCAGGTACACCCCCCCGACCGTCTTTCACCACCATTGAAGTAGCAATAATTCCAGACGTCGTTGGCCATCTTCAACTGTCTGATCCAGGTACCATCAGAAGTCTTGATCAAATTTTTGATTAAGAAGGAAGTCTTGGACTGTAGGTCTAAGCAGAAAAGTCTTGGATTCGTGGAACCTGAGCAGAAAAGTCTTATACTCGAGAGTATGAGCAGGAAGTCTTGAATCCGTGGTATCTAAGCAAAAAGTCTTGGATTCCTGGAATCTGAGAAGGAAAGTCTTAGACTGAGGGTCTGAGCAGGAAGTCTTGAATCTGTGGGATTTAAGGAGGAAAGTTTTAGGCTGTGAGTCTGAGCATAAAGTCTTGTACTTGAGGGTATAAGCAGGAAAGTCTTGGGGTCTAAGGATCTAAGAAGGAAGTCTTAATCAGGTGCTGATTGAGCAGGCAAGTCTTAGTTGTAGGTATGAGCAAGAAAAGTCTTATGCGCTCAAGGGTGTAAGTAATTGTAATCATGATTTGATTATATTGAAAAATATCTTGTGTTGCAAAGGGACTGTACTACTCTCAGTTTGAGAGGAACCAAGATAAATCTTTGTGTGTTTATGTGTCATATACTTGCTTCTATTATTATTCCACTATAAGTTGTTATCATAATCTGAACTCTCTTAAGATGCAACGCAAATTGAAAAACACAATTCACCCCCCCCCTTTTGTGTATTTTTCCCACCTTCACAGAGGATGGAACAGTATACCAGAGTCTGAACCTTCACATGCTGATGAAAACATTCAGATTCTGAAAATCTAGAATTTGAGTAGTATTGCTTCTTCACTTATGCTTTCAACAGGATTAAATCATGATAAATTCTTAGCTTATGATCCCGCACACTTGAACATCTGTTAGTATACCCATTTGTTCTTTAAATACTTTGTTATCATCAAAATCCAAGGAGTATAAACATTCTTGTTCCAGCATATTAGAAGGTGAATGTGTGTTTAGAAACGGTCTTTTGTTGGAAGTCTTCTTCCTCTTGAGACAATTAGTCCTTAAATAGGAGTTAGGCTCTGATGCCGCTTTTTGGACATGTGACTTCACACATAAGAAGGGGTGAATTGTGTGTTTTAGAAAACCTTGAGTTAGAAAAACTTTTTGGATCGATTTCAGAGTTTGAAAATTTTTTAGAAAAGTTTTCAAAATAAGCAGCGGAAAATAAATTGCAAAAATTAAAAAGTTAAGGGATAGAGAGATGACGCCATAATATAGGTTCGGTCAAAAAGAAAATATCTAATTCTCTCTCCAAGATTTTTTCTTAAGAGTATCCAATAAACTTAAGAGCTTTTAGTAGGTTGAACTCTCGAACCTCCTTATATAAGAAAACTGAAGTTTGAGGATAACTTCCAACCAAACAACAAACAAGGAGAGAATTGGTGAGTCTCCCTTCTAAACGATGGATCAAAGCTTTTAGTAATCATTCCATAAGAAACTTGCAGTGGTTACTCTTCAAGCTTCCAACCAAGATTTTACACAGGTTAATCTTGAACCTGAGAGAGCTTTTAACACCAGGCTGAGCTCACGATTAGGCTAACTACGAACCTAGAATATTTTGTACCAGGCTTATCTCCAACCTTAATAAACTTTTAGCACCGAGATGGGCTTAAACTGAATGAAGACTTTTAAATAAAAAAAGTTTTTAACAGGTTTAACTTAGAACACAACTAAATTATCCCAAAATTGATGAATTATTCAACCAAGGTAAAAACAGACTCCCTTAGTGAATTTACAAATCTACCCTTCTAGAATTACAACTACCTCACTTGTAAAACAACTTTCTCAAAAGCGCTACGGCTAAACATTAGTGAGATAAGTAAAAAAAATTAGAGAGAGATTGAGAACGAAGAAAATGAAAGCTCATGTTTCTAGATGTGAAAATATGTGGAAATGGACCTCTATTTATAGGCTATAGGTTATCATGAAAAAAGGAAAACTTGCGGGGCCATAATTGATGAGCCAATCAATTGACACATATACCTATCAATGGGTTGGCCTAAAAATAATCAATTAATAAGTTAAAAAAAACCAGAATATATATATATATATATATATATATATATATATATATATATATATATATATATATATATATATATATATACATACATTCATACACACACACACACACACACACACACACACACACACATATATATATATATAAGTCGTGTATCATTAAGATGTTTTCCTAATTTCTTATGGCACATTTTTACACTAATGCAATCGATTGGGTGAAGTTCCAATTGATTGGCAAGAACAAAATTTTGCCAAGGGCTTTTCTGATAGCTCCCAACTCATATGGCACGATTTCAAGGCATTTTTAAAAGTATTTTCTTGAGAAAAATGACTTTAAAAAGCATGTTTATATGAATGTGTGATCAGTCAGATACTTTACGAGAAAGCTCTTATGCTTTTATAATGTATATTCACTCACACGCACTTGAGCGAACTTTCACATACTTCAAGATTTTGTCAGAGACTTCCATCTTGTAGGAACTTGCTTGAACTTTCCTTTGAGACTAGGCATGAGTTATATTCCTTTTAGGTGCCATCATAAAAGAATCAGTTTACTAAAGACTATTAATATGGTTGCATCTTTAACCGCTTTTTACTTGACTTTAGTTGTTGTCATCAAAACTTAGTTGTCATCATAAGAAACATGTCCATCTTTAAGAGAGCTTCCTTGATCAATGACCTGCAAGACAAGGTTCCACAAGATCTTTCCCTCAAGCTCGGGACCAACCCAAAAACCCTAGGTCTGGAAAAATAAATATCGTGAAGAAGGAAAGGAGGACACCAATCTACCTTACACTTAATACCATCATCAGAGGGTTAGTTGGAGAAGGAAAGTCAAGCTCTTCCCAAATGAGGCATGTCTGCCATGTCTAGATCTTAGATGCTTTGCCTCAAAAGCCAAGAGGAGGTCCAGCAACCGAGATCACTTCTCTCAAAAAGATTCTATGGGGATTCTCCCCTATGAAGATTGTCTTATAGTGATAAAAGTACAATGGTTAGACTTGGAGATAAAGTGAGTTTTCATAGATCTTGGGATTTCAACTTATGTCTTGTACATGAACAAATTCGAGAGACTAAAATTAGACCTCAGTGATCTACATTTGTTCAGGGGTACCCTAGTTAGTTTCTCAAGCAAACGAGCCCTAGTGAAGGATTACATCACCTTCAAAATGGTGTTTGGGCTAAAAGAGAATGCCCAAATGTTCAAAGTTAGGTGTCTAGTTGTTAATGCTCCCTCGTCGTACAACATTATTTTAGGGTAACCAAAACTCAATCTTATAGAGGTCGTCCAATCCACACTCTAGTTGAGCATGAAATATCTACTAGAGAATAGGAAAATAGGTGTGATCTAAGGCGACCAGGACCGCCCAAAAATACTACCAAGACATTTATGAGTCAACAGAGCAACAATGGCCATATGTGTCGCGCCTCAACTAGATGTCCACGAGGTTAACTTTGTAGACCTAAACCCTAGAGAAGATATTGAAAGAGAAAGACTGATGCCCATAGAGTATATGAAGGAGATCCAAATATGGACACTTGAATTCCATACCACTAAGTTGGGAACTTCCTTTACAAGTGTTGAAGAAAGGGAGGTAATCTCCCTGCTTTGAAAAATTATTAATCTGTTCGCTTTGGCACCCTCTGACATGCCAGGGATTAATGCACACATCGGATGTCATTGCATTCCCATCAGCTCCTTGATGAGACCGATCTCCTAGAGAAAACATAAGGCGTGCGAGGAAAAATGAGCATCCATTAACGAAGAAGTTGGGAAAGTGAAAGAGGTTAGGTTCATAATCAAAATCAAATACCTAACTTGGCTGGAAAACATAGTGCTAGTGCGAAAGGCGCCGGGAAAATGGAAGATGTGTGTGCACTTCACTGACTTGAACCTAGTGTGGCTTAAGGATCTATATCTATCTCCCAACATCATATAAGGGTTTAAACCTCATCCAAAAATTGTAACTAGTTCAAAATACTTTTTTTTATAAAAAATAACAATAAAAATCTCTTTTTTCTTAATCATTATATATATATATATATATATATATATATATATATTTATTTATTTATTTATATATATATATATATATATATATATATATATATATATATATATATATATATTTATAATTTTCATTAAAAAAATCATTAATTTATAAATATCAATAATTTTGTTACATTAAATGATGCTACATTGATTGAACCATATATACATATTTGAAAATATGAAAATGAATTATAAAGTAAAAGGAAATAGTTTTAAACGATGATGAAGTGTTTTAAAAGGTCTAAAAATATGAATTTTAAATAAAAATTGTCTTTAAAGGTCTAGGTCACTAATATGCGTTCGGACGCAAAAAAAAAAATTAAATTATAACTTTGATTCTTCTATTTTTTCTAACTCACATAATTAATCCTCCTATTTATATTTTTAAATAGTTTTGGTCTCCATACTTATTTTTCATCCACAATATACTGATGTGTACTATTTTTTTTTAAATATGTGTCAGATATGTTAATTTAATTTTTTCATGTCTTTTTTTATAAATAAAACTAATTTGTTTTATTAATACATAAAAGAAGGAACAAATTCATCTTCTTCATTTGTGAAAAAGTTATGAAACTCTTCCCCTTTCTACATTTATGTGTTTTAGTTCTTTGCCCTAATCCCTAATTTCATTGTCGAATCTCTTCGTCAATTTTCTTCCTTCTTTTATCTAATTTCGTTTTTTCCCAAATAAATTTGATGGCATCCGAATCAGTTTGAATAATCTTTAAAATTGGTGCACGAATGTAATATATCTTGTATCTTTTATTAAATGTGAAAAGTTTATAGTTAAAGTCAAGACAATCAGGCTTTCTTATGTTTTTTTCCGAACATGGAAGTGTCATTGTTTGGATGACCCATTGTTTTGATCCACACAGTTTTCTCTCTGTAGTCGTTGTCTCCTCCCAACGTCACCATTGTGTTTGTTGTCGCCATCTCACAACCAAGATCATACAATTCATTGGTGTTTCGTCTCTCTGCCATTATCGGATTTAACTTCACCGTCATTTGTCCCATACCGACGAGTGGATGCCATAAAAATTTACACGTACAATATATGAAGTTAATATCTTAATACATAAACAATAAAATGCCTCATAGCTAAAAAGTTGAATCATGTTCTTAGACAAAAAATCAAATTCATTACAAACTATGTTATTTTGGATGCTTTTATTTTTTTCCTCACTTTCTGCAAGTGTCTTGTTACAAAAATATTTGGCATTGGTGTTTGATAACGAGCCAGTCTAGTAAGACATAAATTTTCCTCTATTGTGATTGCTAAGTTACATCCACAGAAATATACTCGAAAATGAGTTGCAACTTTAAAAGAGAATACCTTTAAAAATGAGAACAATATAAGTTAAGAGACATACTCAATAACGTTTTAAGGTATTGCAAGAATTGTCTTGTTGCATCTTAACATAATTTAAGTCTCTTAGTTACAAAGATATTTGGTGTTTTGGGTGAAAAAGCCAAATATCCATTTCCATTTCTTTGGTAAAGATTACAATGGGGCTCATGTCTATTTTCTTATTGGTTGAATTGTGAACACATATTTAAGTGTCTAAGATGTATGATTTAAGATATTTTCACCTGCTTGGAGTTCTGAAACTTTCTGATAGATAGTATAATTGATAGTTATTAGTTAAAATATTTAAGTTATAATTTTAATATATTTGTTAGTATTTTATTATAGAAGATTCTTAGTTTTTAGGATTATGCCACATGGATGACTATGATGTATTTAGAGTTCTATATATTAAATGTAATGTGTTATTTGAAGAATGATCAATGAAATCAAAAGTTATCTTTTATTATCTTTTATCTTTATAATTTATTTGTTTTATTAGTTTTTAGAGTTTTTATCATGTCTTGTTAGGGTTTTTATTTAGCTTCCTATAAATTGGTGCTTTCATTACTGCACTCAATCTCCCTTCCATGACATATTCTTACTTCAATCATCCATTTTATCCCACTTTCACTCACTCATATTATTCCACTACAACAACTATTTCTTCTCCACCATCCACACTTCAAAGTTCCTATTCACAACCAGAAACATTTCATAATACACTAGAAACTCTTATAATTTTTTCGAAAGAAACTCATGAAATTTCAAAAAATTCTAGAGAAGAGTTGAAAGAACAACTTCAAGATTTTTCTCAAAAAATTTCTGATTCACAACAGAAATTGAAAGAAAAATATGTGTTCAAAAGAAATACAGAAAAACAAACAGAAGAAAGAAAGGGAAAAGAAAACTCAGGTTCACAAAGAAGTACTTCGGCGAAAATGTCGACTCCGACGACATTTCCGGCAGGATTTCCGACGAACTTTCCGGACATACCTTCAGCATCACTTTCGGCAACATCTCCGGCGGTATCTTTGTTAACATTTCCGAAGACGTCTCCGGTGAGACTGTTGGAAACGTCTCCGACATCAAATCCGGTGTCATATTTTCTAGTGAAACCATCAGATCTGCAATCAGAACCATCAAATCCGATACATAAACCATTGAAACCACCAGACCCATCACTATATTTAATGTCACAACCTTTATCACAACCACTGTTTACCGATCAACGGTTGCAACGACCACCGGCAAAACCACCGGATTTGTTGTTGTTTTCACCGACAAAATCTTGATCTGAAATTATTTTGGTTAGTTCATATTATTATGTTTTAATTAGTATTTGTTTTGATTAGAAGAGAAAAAAATAGAAAAGAGAAGGAGAAAGAAGAACGAAAAAAATGGAAACAGAAAGAGAAGAAAGACGTGAGAGAGCAAAATGGAAGAGAAGAAGAAAAGAAAAGTAAAGTAGCGTGAAAAAAAAAAACAAAAGAAGAAAGAAAGAGAAAAAAAAGAGAAGAGAAAGAAGGAAAAAAGTGAAAAAAAAATTTGTTACTGCATCTAACCGTTGTTGTTTTCACTTCCTCTATCTGCATGGGGCCCACAACAGCCTGTCCCTCACTCTTTTGAAAATACTGCTTTCACACTCTTTCTTTACAAAAAGCCAAACTCACATTTTTTATTTAAAAAAAACACCTATATTTTTGAAATACAATTATATATTTAGGTGTTAATTTTAGAATCTTGAGGACAAGATTCAAGTGGATCCGACGACAATGATATATAGTATAATTGATATTTATTAGTTAAAATATTTAAGTTATAATTTTAATATATTTGTTAGTATTTTATTCTAGAAGATTCTTAGTTTTTAGGATTATGCCACATGAATGACTATGATGTATTTAGAGTTCTATATATTAAGTGTAATGTGTTATTTGAAGAACGATCAATGAAATCAAAAGTTATCTTTTATTATCTTTTATCTTTATAATTTATTTGTCTTATTAGTTTTTAGAGTTTTTATCGTGTCTTGTTAGGGTTCTTATTTAGCTTCCTATCACTTTCTGTCAAGTTTTCATCAGGATTTAGCAGTTGTTGGTAAACAAGCATCTAATAAGCATTTCTGAGTTGGATGTGGACATGAGTTTAGAAATTAGGTTGTTGTGAGAGGTGTTAAATGTTCTTTTTTTTTTCGATAATGGCTTACAAAACAGTGATGCGAGACAATTTTTTGTGTGCATCAAGTTGTTTCTATTTAGTTTTTATTAATATTCATCGATGCTTGGTGATATTGTGCTTGTATATTTGTGTACTACGGTGTTGCTTGTTCATATTATACTAAAGTTATACTCTCTAAATTCTGCACAATTGAGAATTCTAGAATAATTTTTCTGCTTGTGTACATAATTGATGTTTTACTAAAGTTATACTCTGTAAATTTTTCCACATCACTTTGGAAAATTGGAATGCCAATATTAGCTAATTTATCTGTCAACTAAAGTGCCAATGCTTGTAGCCTAGAATGCTCAACAATTTGGAAAAAAATGCACCCAGTTGGTTGGTCCCAACTTGCATTAAGATCCTCATTGATCATCATTCATCATCATATTCATACTGAGGAATCAAACATCTTAAACTAATAGTTCCTAACAACTGTTCGCTGTTGATTTTGGCGAACAACCTCTGGTTTACCAATCTCTTATAAAACTGGGTTACTTGCAGGACCAACCACACAAATCCTGGGATACATGTGCAAATTTATCTAACTCTTAGGATAATGGTGTTTTGATGGTTTGTTTTGTTATATCTTTTATGTATGAATGGTTTGGTTAAAGAACTAAATAACAACTTCTGGCGAAAAGATAAATTAAATGAAATCAAAACTTGCATAAAGTAAATGACAAAGGATAAATGACTGAGAAAAGTAAAGGCAATTATAAAAGACTTTGAATTTCTATAAACTTAAAAAGATGGTGTTTCACACGTACATTTCCAGATAATAAACTCTTTTCTCTCGCATGGGTACTTTGAGTATTTACAAGAATTTAGTACAAGTTTTCACACACTAAAATTCTACAACAACTATCCTATTTATATACAAATACAATAACTGCCTAATAACGGAAAAATTCTAAATCTTTGACACTTAGCCTTCTGCATGTCTTCTTTTCTTCTAAAGCTTCCACGCGTCTTCTGCCAAACGTTATAACTCTTGAATTTGAATTTTCCCTTTGTGTCGAAACGTTGCGCCTCTTCACCTTGTCGAATTGTCGAAAAGTAATAAATGTCCCTCAAACCTTGTCTGATGAAAACTTCCTTATGTTTCCGTCGAAATGTCGAAACTCTGTTCTTGTCGAAGTGTCGAAAATTTCTTCTGAATACCTTCATTTTCTTTCTTCTTCATCTGTAGTCTTTTTTTTTAGTTAAAGAACATCATTTTACGTACCAAGACATGGTGTCGAAAATATATGTCTACAAATTGCCCCCCAAAAAATGCGTTTTCGACTAAGGGAGAAAAACATTTTTTGCCAGTGCCTTTCGACGCCATGGACTATTCGACTAGAGAATGTTCATATGATTTAGACATTAGAAATGTCAGAACCATCATTGCGCTTTTCCCAAAACGTCATTTCAGCCCACGTTTTTGAGCTCTCATCATTCCTACTCTACTCCTATCACATCATGGGTCAAACCCTAACTGCCACAGTTAGCATTACCCATTTCGCACTCACCACGTGTCCCATAACCTTCCCACTACTTTTCCATTTCCACTTTCAGAATACCAACCATTTCTTTTTCACACCTTATATATAAGCTGAGAATTTCATTTTTCCCCTTTTTACGTTATTTCTTCAAACTTCATCTTCCTCATTTTCTTTCCAAGAGTTCTTTCAAAACCTCATCTTCCTTATTTCCTTTTCCATTTTCTCTGTAACCAGCAATGGCTTCCTCCACTTCTCAAAAGATCACCGGCAAAGACTCTCGGAAGTCCAACAGTCTAGCACCGATGGAGAGGATTCTTGGTCCCAGAGTGGTGGGGAATCACGAGTACATTCCAGAACCTCCTAATGAAGAAGAAGAAAAGCGCTCCATTTACCAATCTCAGGTACTTATTCCCATTTTAATTTCTGGAAAATCTCATGCAATTTTAGGACCGCTACCAGACTTAACGCTAGACCCAGTTAAGGTGCGAGAATTTTTTCCCACCTACCATCGCTACAAACCCATAGCGAATGGTGTTATGCCTAGGACGGAGAAGGAGAAGATTATAGATGAAAAATCCAAAATAGATGGCTAAGGGACTCCTTCTGACGAAGTAATAAACCTAGAATACATGAACAATTTTAGGATTTTTAGGTCCTGTCCTCTGTCGAAGGATCCCTCTGACTATTTGGCATGGTTGGAAAAGATAGAAAGGGTTAAGAGCAATGATTGGAAAACCATGGGCATTTACGATCTTATTCAATTGTCGAAAGTAGGGCCAGGATATTGCCCTTCCATGCTTTTGGCCTCTCTCTATTTCTGGGATAGTACCTACAACAATTTCCATATTCCCTGTGGGATGATCACTCCTACGCTCTTCGACATAGCTGCTATCACTGGATTAAGCCCCCTAGGAGTTGACTATGACCCCAACTTGCTTGCTGACGATTCAATAGGTTTCGACACCAATAAGGCCACCTTCACAACCTATATTGCCAATTACCATGACAAGGAAACCAAGGAAGTTTCTGACCAAGAACATGTAGCTTTCCTGGCCCTTTGGCTGTCGAGGTGCGTTTTCTGCTCCAGATCTCTCCAGGTGGCGAAGCGCTATATCACCATAGCGAATCAGCTTCATGCTGGGCACAAGCTATGTCTTAGCGAGATGATCCTGGCGAATCTATATGAATTCCTTGGTGAAGGAGTCACCATTTTAAAAAACATCAAGGAAAAGAAGACTTTGCTGCTATCAGGGCCTTTTTGGCTTTTACAATTGTGGCTCAATGCCACTTTCGAAGCTTCTCTTCCCAATAAATCCACTGTGGACCCAACCGTTCTAGGGGACAAACGAGTCGAAGGTCTTCGTTTGGCGCAGCTGACACCTCATGACGAAGGCCTGAGTCTTCAACAAACCTTTACTAGCTATGTCATGATGTTTGCGAAACGTTATAGTTTTACACCCAACATGGCTCCTTTTGCTGAAAGGAAAGTTGGACCCTCAAGGTTCACCAGAAAACTTCCCCTAGAATCGAAATCGCTGGAAGACGAATTCCTCAACGTCTGGGAATCCTTCCTTACTCCAAGACTTTTAGTATCCAAACTTGGCCCTTCAAAACTCAAAGTTTCCCTTGTTAACTATCAACCCAACTTGGTTTCTCGACAATTTGGGTTGATACAGATAGTACCAAAGCCTCTTTTCTCCAGGAAAGGCTCTCTGATTCATTACAACATGACCCATACTGAAGATGAATGCTCTGATTTGTTAGCGAACTATTCTAACCTGGTCGAAATCCAACCAGTGGTCTTTCGACCTAACTTCCTCTGCACTCAAGAGTTTGATGAATGGTGGAAGGCTTACTATGAGTCTCAAATGTTCAACGTGGATTCTTTTACCACTCAACTGACTAAAGCCTCCGCTCTTGTGCAGGACATGACCAAGAAAGGCACTTCTCGACACATCAAAGAAATCTAAGCTTTCCAGAAATACTTTGAAACTGCCTACAGGCCTGATGATCTTAGTCGAACCATACGCGAAGCAGCAGTTACTTTGAAACAAAAGTTTACAGAAAAACTTGATGGGTTAAAACTACCCTCGTATGTTCGACCAGAACAACGTTATGAGGTAGCTTTTAAACTTTATCGCCCAAAATTTCCCCCTCTACCATCTGCTGCATTTGGCGTGGCTTTTAGCCCTCCATTCCCAGATTGGTTCATTTGTGGGGAGCATCTAAAAGTTCTTCGCCAAGACAACCAAAAACGTGCCAAGCGAGTGGTTCCGACTAAGTACACCCTGGACAATTTCAAAGGCCACCTTCATATTGGCATATAACACGTTCGCGTGAAAACTCCTATATATGAAGGTGTGAAAAATGGGAAGCAGTTCAATCTCACTTTTTATTTATTCGAATATATGTTTTTATGCTTGACTCTTTTCCTTTTCTACTTTTCACGCTATAAAGATTCCCATTAAAAAACCTGCCACAGTCGAAGCAACAACCGCAGGAGAAGCAGAGCCTCAGAAAGATACTGCCAAGACACCTTTGGCGAAGGTATCAATTTACTTTCTTTTTCTCTATAGTCCAAGTGTTTCATTTTCTTGAACTAACTAATGAAATTTTCTTTGATCCACAGGGCAGTCGAAGACCCCCACCAACGCCAAAGAAAAGAAAAGCAAAAGAAGTCAAAGCTGATGAAATTGATGATGGTGATGAGTCACCAGATCAGGTAAAACCCACCAAAAAGAAGAAGAAGGCAACCAAACCTCTCCCACAGAAACCTCCTACTCCCAAAGTTTTAGAGAAAATTCTATCAAAGGAACCAGGTGAGGAAATCACTCCTGCTCCAGCGGAAAGTGAAAGTTCTAGCCTGAAGACCAAAATTCCAAAGGTATGATTTTTCTTTTCCTTTCGATGCTAACAAGCTGTTTTACTTGTATTCGCTTCTTTGACCTATTTATCCTTCAGGTACCTGTCGATATTCATGGACACCCTATGATCCAAGTTCTTCCCAAGACCAGCAATGATCCTACTTATAACCCAGCCAGCGCCTCCAAATCCTCTCCTAAGAATTCAGCGAAGGAAACAGCCACCGAAGTAGATCAACCTGTTGCCATTTCTATACGAATTCCAAAAGTAGTGGAAGAAGAGACTGGTCCTGATACTGAAGACTTCGTCGAAACTGATGGGGATACCGTGATGCCTACTGCAGCAGCTGCCACTAGAAATGAAGCTGAAGATCAATCTCCCCCCATTCAGAATTTGCTGACGAAGAGAAAGATGAGGAGGCTGCAAGTGATGCCAAAGAAGAAGAAGAAAAAGAACATGAAAGGCCACCAATTCCTGCTGCTGATACTGACGAAGAGACAGAAAACGTCGAAGAAAATCTTGGTAAAACAACTAAAGCTGCTTCGACCGGGACGATTTCGACCCAGTTCTCTCATGAGGAGCTAGAAAGTATGAAGGTGCAAAGGCCTTTTGAGTACCTAAAGACCATGCTCAGTTCCCGCTACAACTTTGCTGATACTACCATCAGTAGTTCGACCACCTCAGGAACTACTTCTGATGCCAATTCAATGGACGAATCGCTGGAAAACATTCGACAGAAGGTCCTTGATATTGACTTATTTCAACTTCTGGAGAATGACTCCTCTGCTCAATTCGACTTGAAGAAAATCCTAAAGCAAGTCAACGTCCTGGAGGCTCCTCCTGAAGTCACTGATGTGGTGCTGGACCTTACTACCTTGATAGATCTTGTGGTAACTGACTTTAATCGACTTCGAGAGTACTCCAAGAAGCTTGAAAATAAAACAGAGACCCAACTTGCTGAGTGGGAAGCTGCGTCGAATTCGTCCAACAAGGTAACTGAAATGGAGCAAGTGTTTGAGCAAAATAAGCGGGAAGCAGCTTTGTGTGGCGAAAACATCCTAAAATGGAAAAAACAAATTGTTGTCGTCCAAGGCAAAATTTCATAGGCGGAAAAACGTCAAGCAGAACTGCAGAAGAATGACCAGGAAGAAATCCGCAAAGAGCTAGAAGTTGGTGTGCACCATGTCGACAGGGCCCGTAAGCTTGGCGAGGAGATTGAGGAGATTTCTAAAAACAAGACACTTTGTGAGCGACGCCTTCAAATCCAGAAGTCGAAATTTGAGAAGCTGAAAGCATCTTTTCCCGTTTGAATACTTGTAATTTTGTTTGGCTTTTAAAGCCCTTTTTGTAATGACAATGGATCTATATTATTTGGCGAGAAGATTTTTTAATCCGCCATATTGCTTTTCTTTTTACAATTATTCGACTGCTATTTTAATTTCTTGCAATGTGGGCCTATATTTTTTCAAATATTTCCCGTTTATTTTCAATACACGCTTATCTTTATCCAACTCCTCGATTTCATATGCGCCATTGGAAAATACTTGTATAACTTGAAAAGGTCCTTCCCACTTAGGGGACCATTTTCCCATTAGTCTGTCTTTTCGATCCATGGGAAGAATTACTTTCCAAACTAACTCACCAATTAAGAACGTCTTACATTTTACTTTCTTATTGTAAAACTTTTCGACTCTTTCTTTTTGCCTTCTCAATAAATCCAACGCATTTAATATTTCTTCGTCCAAATCGACTAACTCGTCCATCATCATATTCCAATATATGTCTGATGGAATTTCATGATGCCTCTGAATTCGAATCGACTGTAAATAAATCTCAACTGGTAAAACTGCATCATGTCCATACGTTAATCTAAATGGGGTAGCATTTGTTGCTTCTTTAGGAGATGTTCGACAAGCCCATAAAATTTGATCCAACGTCTTATGCCAATTCTTAGGCTTTGTCCCTACGTGCTTTTTAATTAAACTTATCACCACCTTATTTGCTGCTTCGACTTGTCCATTTGCTTGAGCGTAATAAGGCGTCTAAGTGAGAAGCTTGAACCCCATCTCTTTTGCGAATGTCTGCATATTCTTCCCCGTGAACACAGACCCTTGATCTGTTGTTATTGTCTCGGGTATCCCATACCTATAGATGATGTGTTTTCGAATGAATTCTATGACCGCTTCTTGATCAACGTTTACCAAAGGTATGGCCTCTATCCACTTTGTGAAATAATCTATTCCGACCAAAATGTATCTTTGGCCTTTCGACGATGATGGTCAAATTTCTCCAATTAAATCTAAAGCCCAACCCCTAAATGGCCAAGGCTTCACAATAAAGTGTAACTCATTTGCAGGGACATGTGGTATTCCTGCATGTACTTGACACTCCTGGCAACCTTTTGCAAATTCGACACAATCCTTCAACATCGTTGGCCAATACACCCCTTGTCGAAATAATAACCATTTCATTTTATGACCTGCTTGATGAGAACCACATGCACCCCTGTGCACACTCGATAATGCTATAAAAGCTTCATTTTCGCCCAAGCATTTTAACAAAACACCCTCCGAAGTCTTTTTAAATAACTCATTTCCAAAAAGCACATAACTTAATGCCCTGTACTTAACTTTTCTTTCGACTTTCTGATTTGGGTCTTGTAGATAATCCTTGATAGGTTTTCTCCAATCTTCAATTTCTGAATCATCTACATTGAAAATTTCAAAATTTTCCTCATCCCCATAACCTAGTTTTATTGTCTCCAAATCTGAAGGAGCCAATTTGGTGGATATGACTCTTCCCTTTACTTCAATAGCTTTCTCCAAGTTTTCTTTCGACACTTTGTAGCCTGACGCAAGTTGAGCCAGATCATTTGCTTCTTGATTCTCCAATCTAGGAATGTGTCTAATGGCCACATTGTCGAATTGTTTGAGAAGTCTGTTAGCTATTACGAAGTACATAATCAGATTCTCTTTGACACATTTATATTCTCTTGTCAATTGTTTTATCACCAACTCAGAGTCACCCATTATTTCGACTCTTGTTGCCCCCAATTACAACAATATTTCAAGTCTGGCAATCAAAGCTTCATATTCTGCTTCATTATTTGAACATAAGCCTTCGACTTTGTACTTGAATTTTGTTGGAATTTTGTCAGGAGAAATAATTAGTATTCCAACACCAGTTCCATTCTTACGAATGGAACCGTCGAAATATAACTTCCATGGCTCTAATTCGACATATTCTACTTCATTTTCATTTATTGAGTGGTCAGCTATGAAATCAGCAACCACTTATCCCTTAACAGCCTTTAAAGGCAAATATTTTAAGGAATATTCTGTCAATGCCAAAGCCCATTTCCCAATTCGACTATGTAAAATGGATTTAGATAACATATACTTTATTACGTCGAAATGAGAAGAAACATATATATCAACAGGTTTTATATAGTGCTTTAACTTTGTACAAGAGAAATATACACACAAACATAATTTTTCTATCACACTATATCTAGTTTCAGCATCATTTAGGACTCTGCTGAGATAATAGATGGCCCTTTCGACGCCATTTTCATCTTCTTGACACAACATGCTTCCCAAAGTTTTGTCTGATGCTGAAATGTATAACCTCATACTTCTTTTTCTACAAGGAGTCATCAAAACTGGAGGACTAGCCAGATACTCTTTGATCTTGTCGAAGGCATCTTGTTGTTCTTGCCCCCATGTGAAATCTTCCTTCTTTAGTCGAAGTAGAGGTGAAAAGGCTCGTGTCTTCCCACTAAGGTTGGAAATGAACCTTCTGAGAAAGTTGATTTTCCCTAGTAGAGACTGCAATCCCTTCTTTGTCGATGGCGCTTTCTTTTCCATTATGGCTTTGGCTTTGTTTTCATTTATTTCGATCCCTTTCTTGTGGACCACAAAACCTAAGAAATCACCCGCCTGCACACCAGAAGAACATTTAAGGGGATTCATTTTTAAACCAAACTTTCTCATACTTTCAAAGGACTGTCGAAGATGGTCTATATGACTTGTTCCTGAAACGGACTTAACCACAATATCATCAATGTATATTTGCATAAAAGTGTCAATAAAGTCGTGAAAAATTGAATTCATGGCTCTTTGATAAGTTGCTCCAGCATTTTTTAAACCAAAGGGCATTACTACCCATTCATAGGTTCCTATAGCTCCAGGGCAACGAAAAGCCGTTTTAGGAACATCTTCTTCAGTAATAAAAATTTGATTATAGCTAGAGTATCCATCAAGCATACTCAAATACTCATGGCCTGCTGCAGAATCTATGAGCATTTCTGCCACTGGCATAGGATATTCATCCTTAGGGGTAGCTGAATTTAAATCTCTACAATCAATGCATACCCTCAGCTTGCCATTTTTCTTAATTACAGGAACTATGTTTGCAATCCATTCGACATACCTGGTGGTGCGGATGAATCTGCATTTTAGAAGTCTTTCGACCTCTTCTTTTATTTTCGACAAGATTTCTGGTGCGAAGCGTCTGGGAGTCTGCTTTACTGGCTTCTTTCCCTCCATTATTGGCAGCTTCAATTCGACCAAACTCCTGTCTAATCCTGGCATGTCGTCGTAATCCCATGCAAAACAGTCTTTGTACTCATTTAGCAATTGGACTATTTCGACTTTGAACTGAGGATCCATCTTGGCGTTGATGTAAGTTGGCCTTCTTTCTGCCCCCAGTCCTAAATTGATTTCTTCTAATGGATCTTGTGC
Source organism: Lathyrus tuberosus (assembly GCA_022829125.1). NCBI lineage: Eukaryota > Viridiplantae > Streptophyta > Magnoliopsida > Fabales > Fabaceae > Lathyrus > Lathyrus tuberosus. The sequence goes on along the minus strand of JALAZF010000098.1, from coordinate 10,729,671 downwards.
CACCATCTTCATGTTAGTCGATGCTGGATCCTTTTCGAACCACAAGGGTTCGTCATCATAGATGGCGTCAAGCTTCTGATTCTGCCATTCGCCAGTCTGATTGTTGTCATAACCTTTTTCAATATCCCTTTGGGGACATTGCTCTTCAAAATCTTCTTTGTTGGCTTCGACAACCATGTATTTTACTTCGGCCTCTAGGGCCGCTTTGAGTTTATTTTCGGCTATATAAGCCGTAATTCTTTCGATCGCTGAGGCTTCACTCATCATAATCATCAAATTCACTTCCCCAACCGGTTGGCTCAATATGAGAAGTTCCCCATACGTGACTTGGTTCGCCAATTACTTCTTTGTCCCATTGAAAACCATGTGTTGGGTGAAGGTACATGGAACAATAAGCGTTGTCAGTTGCCTTCAAGTCGAATTCTGCTGGGTTGCAGGGGGTATGTAAGCCAAATTCTTGTCGAAACTTCGACTATTCACATTGTTTACTTCAGTCATAAAATAACTTTGATCTGCTTCAATATTCTCAATAATCCCATCTGGCCTCCAGATGGCTATTCGTTGGTGCATGGATGATGGTACAGCTCCTATCCCATGAATCCACTCTCTTCCAAGCAGCAAGTTATAATTCGCCCTTGAAGCTATCACTATAAACATTGTTGGTCTTGTTATGGTTCCAACAGTTAGGTTTACCTGGATCACTCCCATGGTACTTCCTACTTTTCCCTCATAATTTGACAACACCATGTTGTGGGGCTTTGTGTCTGAGTCATCCTTTCCAATTTTTTTTATCATGAAATGGGGCATTAAATTCACAGCAGCTCCACCATCTACTAATATCTTGTTGACACCAACGTTCTCCACTTTTCCTTTTATGAACAAAGGCTTCAAGTGTGCCTTTATTGCATCATCTGGTCTCTCAAAGAAAGCGTTCTGCTCTTCGACACAGCCATTGTTCATTATATAATGACACACAGGCCTGAGCCTCATGCTGTCGTCTTCAACATCATCTTCTTCGTCTTCGATCTCCATCACTCTATCATAGTCTCTAGGCAGCACTGAAACCACATTGCATGTGACATCGAAAGATGCTTCTGAGTCTGACCTAAAATCATCAGTCACTTCATCGTCTTCTGGCACCTTGTTGTTAGGCTTCGACATCTCCACCATGTTGCTTGGTTTGTCCTTTTGAGAGGGCTCGTTTTTGGGAACAGACTCTTCTTTGTTCATTATCTGCATGTTCTTGCTTGACTCAGATTTATTTTCATCAACAATGTTTTCTTTGATTTTGTTCTTTTCTGCAGCCTCCTTTTCTGCTCTTTTCTGTCTTTGGAACCTTCTCCACTGAGACCTTGACATGGGATTCTTTCCTTTATAGTTCTCTGATGGGTATGGTCTTGGTTTCTGTTTTTCGACCTCCCTTTTTCCTTCCATGGAGGAACCTCTCTGTATTTCAAAATTCTTCCATCTTTTCTGCCCTTGAGCATCTCTGATTGTTTGGACCCACTTATCATCCTCAGTTTTGACAGATGGCTTGTAAGTTCTATGATGTCCTTTGCCAAACCTTTGTTTGTGATGCTCACTCCTCCTTGGATCGAACCTTCCATTTCTGGCTGCTCGGATTGCCCCCCAGTTTCCTCTTCTTTTGGCTTTCTCCACCCCCTCCAAATTGCTTGCTGCTTTCTTGTCGAACACCGCACTACAACGTGGGCACAACATGACTTCAGCCTTCTTACTCTGGCACCTTTGGATGAATTCGACTAAGTTCTCCTCCTCCTTAGGGTAAGCCAACTTCTGATACTCTTCTCGACGGCGTTCTTCGTCAGTTTCTGTTTGCTTCTTCTGAGAAATTTCCACCATGTTGATATCCACATTCTGGTCATCAGTGATACTTAATTTATTCATTATTTCAATAAGTCTTGCCTCCTCTTCAGCATTCCCTTTCGCCTGATCGAAACTTCCCCCTGAGGGTAGGTCCCTGGAGATGAGTTTGCAGCATTGCTTGACTGAGTTTCCTTTAGGGTCTTCCATTGTTCTACGCAAAATCCCATAAGGAGCAGGCTTCACAAGGCCTTCAGCAGCCTCTGCCTTGATTCTGGTAACGTTCTTATTGACTGGTTCCATAGTGTTGATCTTGTCAGCAACTCTCATTGTCTCCATTTTGTCATGATTAAGGCCTTCAGTAGCCTCCTCTTTGATGATAGGGGCATTATCATTTGCTCCTTCGTCAGTATCTTCAAAGAAATCTCCCCATCCAGTTGGCTGGATCTGGTTGATGTCAATGCGAAAACTTGGGGGTGCAGAGTATTTCACGAGATAGTCGAATTTTCCACTGGGCTCCCCTAAAGTATCCCAAATTACTCCATCTTCAGCAATTTTGTTGTTATTCTCTTCGTCGAAACCTTCAGTAATTCCAACTGCGTTCTGGTTGTTGAAACCTTCAGTAGTTTCCTCCTTCTTCTGGCTGTCGAAGACTTCAGTATCTCCAACTTTGTTCTTACTGTCGAAACCTTCAGTAGTCTCAACTTTGTTGATATAGTCATTCAAATTTCCTATATCAAGATTTTCAGTAATCTTAATCAACACTGGCTGGTCTACAAAGTCCTTGGATACTTTTTCCACCTCTGGCTTGTCTAGGAGATCATCAGCAACCTCCACCATGTTGATATTATTGTCGAAGCCCTCAGCAGCTTCCACCATTTCAAAACTACAATCAGAGGCTACTTCGACTTCCACCATATTCACAGTGGAAGGTTCATCATAATTGGCTTCGACCACCTGCATGGGGTTTGAGTCAATCCTCATCTGTTGTTTTGATTTGTCTCCAAACTTCAGTCTTCCATCACGGATTGCATTCTGAACAAGATCCCTGAAAAGGAAACATTGAGAAGTTTTATGACCCAAAAAGTTATGGTATTTGCAAAAACCTCTCTTTTTCTGTTGGTCCACAGGAGGCTCTTTAGTGCCTGCTGGTTTTATTAATTGACCATCTTTGACTAATAAGTCGAAAATTTCGTCACACTTGGTGACGTCGAACGTATAAGTTCTTTTAGGAAACCTATCATTCTTTTCAGGTTCGACTGGATTTTTCCCATTCGACGGAGCTAGTACTTTACAGGCGTATGGTGGGCCTGACTTTAGTTCTGCCAGATCAATTTCTTGTTCGTCAAACAAAATTAGTTCATTTTCGTCACTATCATCATCCTGGCATACTCCTACATAGGCCACTCTTTCCTTTTTATTTTTATTTGATCTAAATTTCTCAGCTTTTAGCCTTTCAATTTGTCTTACCCTATCTGCTAATTGTGCCATATCTCTCAAATATTGAGTGTCTAATTTCTTTCTTATAGAATAATCTAGACCCCCTGCAGCCATTTCGACTAACTCTTGTTCTGGCACTTGTGTGAAACATCTTGCCTTAAGCAACCTGAACCTATTTAGGTAATCATCTATAGGCTCTGAAAATTTCCTCTTAACACTGGCTAATTCCTTCAAACTTATCTTAGTCTGACCCATATAAAACTGTTCATGGAACAATCTTTCTAATTGGGTCCATGTGAATATAGAGTTCGCAGGCAAAGATGTAAACCAGGTAAACGCATTTTTTGTCAAAGAACTTGGGAAGTATTTCATTTTCAAATTTTCATTATGGGCTATTTCTCCTGCTTCGATCAAATAACGCGCTATATGTTCTATGGTGGATTCGCTAGTGTCCCCTGAAAATTTGGTAAATTTGGGGACTTTCCACCTTGGGGGTAATTCCTGTTGTAGAACATATTCAGATAATGGGGAAGCATAACTTGGCCTTTGTAATCCTACATTTACCCCATTTTGCGCCATTATCCTTTCGACCATGGCTGCTAAATTATTTTCGGCAGACAGGTTATTATATCGTATTCGCTGCTGCAACACATCATCAGCATCTTGGCCTCTCTGGACTATTACCCTCCTAGGTTCTTGTTGAACAGGGATTTCGACACGAGGCTGTTCGACCACTGCCTCTTGGTTTCTAGGGTTTGCTTGAGGATTCTCTAAAGGCCTTTGATTTATTGTGGGTTCCTCTTCGACATTCACTACTGGGTTTTGAATTACTTGTTCTCTTTGTCGCGTTTGAGGAACACCAAAAAAGTCAGCAATACGTGTCATTTGCGCAGCCAACAATTGGTTGGTTTGGGTAGTGTTTTGTATTAAAGGATTAAATACTGCTCCCATTTGTTGTGTCAACATTTGGACCATATCATGATTACTTTCGTCCATTTGTTGTCGAATTACTTGCGCAGAATTATTTGTAATTGCTGGCATTTGGAAATTTGGTAGGGGTTGGTTTAATCTACTCATATTTCCACCATATCCCGGCCCTTGTAGTGGTGAAGACACGTGGACCATGGCATCAGAATACAAGGATGGTGCATTTTGCGAGTTTGCCATCACTGAAGTTGGCATTCCATATGGTTGTTCTCTACCAAACATAGGCATGGAAAAATTTGTCTGAAATGGCCTATAATTATGTCCTCCAGGAGGAGGCGTCCCCATGGGCATTGAATGTCCCATTGTGGAAGAACTAGGCATATTTTGGGAGAGCGAAACCGCTGGTATAGATCCTGTTGATGAAGGCATAGCCTCTTCTAGAACAGGGTTTGAATCCACATTTCCCCCTGTTGAAGGGATAGGGTTGGAAACTGGAATGGTTTCATTTGGATTTGGATTATTTGGCTGATTTGCCATTCTTCTTACTCTTGTTCTTTTAGGTCTTTCTACATCGGTTACGGCTAATTTACCGTTTCTCAAAATCATACAACGAAGTAGAAACTATTTGGCTAAGAGTTATTATGTAAAAAATTTTAAAATTTTGCACTGGTCCCACCAGGTGTGCCAATTTGTTCGCTGTTGATTTTGGCGAACAACCTCTGGTTTACCAATCTCTTATAAAACTGGGTTACTTGCAGGACCAACCACACAAATCCTGGGATACATGTGCAAATTTATCTAACTCTTAGGATAATGGTGTTTTGATGGTTTGTTTTGTTATATCTTTTATGTATGAATGGTTTGGTTAAAGAACTAAATAACAACTTCTGGCGAAAAGATAAATTGAATGAAATCAAAACTTGCATAAAGTAAATGACAAAGGATAAATGACTGAGAAAAGTAAAGGCAATTATAAAAGACTTTGAATTTCTATAAACTTAAAAAAATGGTGTTTCACACGTACATTTCCAAATAATAAACTCTTTTCTCTCGCATGGGTACTTTGAGTATTTACAGGAATTTAGTACAAGTTTTCACACACTAAAATTCTACAACAACTATCCTATTTATATACAAATACAATAACTGCCTAATAACGGAAAAATTCTAAATCTTTGACACTTGGCCTTCTGCATGTCTTCGTTTCTTCTAAAGCTTCCACGCGTCTTCTGCCAAACGTTATAACTCTTGAATTTGAATTTTCCCTTTGTGTCAAAACGTTGCGCCTCTTCACCTTGTCGAATTGTCGAAAAGTAATAAATGTCCCTCAAACCTTGTCTGATGAAAACTTCCTTATATTTCCGTCGAAATGTCGAAACTCTGTTCTTGTCGAAGTGTCGAAAACTTCTTCTGAATACCTTCATTTTCTTTCTTCTTCATCTGTAGTCATTTTTTTTTAGTTAAAGAACATCATTTTACCTACCAAGACATGGTGTCGAAAATATATGTCTACAACAACACACAATTTTTAACTGTTGAGACAAATTTGGTTTATACCATGTATCCTCTAGAGTTTTCATGATAACAAAGTATTTGAAAAACAATTAGGATTTCTAACTAGTTGGTTCATGTGTACAGAATCCAATTTACTTGATGGAGTATGTTCTATCATGGAAGAAGCTATGGTTCGGTCCAGATCAAGTTCTTGTGAGAGAGAGTCTGACCCTAAAGATATCTTTTGCATATTTCAAATTCAGAAGCGTGCTAACCCTGCCTCAAAAACTGATGGATGATAACTCAGGCTCACAAATCACGAGACTCGAGAGTAGTTGACATTATCTCCAAAAGATTGTGTTGTACTTGTTGCATAGATGAGTTCTCTAGACAAAGGCCTTGTTCAATGGGTAATTCATTGCCTACGAATTCCAACACCTGCTTTATTGGAAAATAAGATGTGTAAAAAGATTTGATTTGACAAATGATTTTTAGGTTGCTTCAACGACTCTATTTCTTAAACTATATAAGGAGCAGAAGAATAAAAGATCAATTAAAAGAATAACAATGCAACTACAACTGGAATATACACGCACTCCACACCTTTTGTATCAACTCAAGAGAAGCTAATCCTTTAAGAGTTTTTATTCTTGTATAGCTTAAGAATCTTAGTGTTAAAGTGTGTTGTATTATATTTGAACACCTCTGATTATTAATCAAGTGTTGTTGTAAGTTATTCCTTCTCTAAATAGTTAGTTTAGATAAAGTCTCTTACCGTGTGTTTAAGAATTGAAGTCTTAGATTCGAGGAATCTGAGCAAGGAATTCTTGCACTGTAGGTCTAAGCAAGGAATTCTTGAATTTGAGGGGTTTAAGTAAGGAAGTCTTGAATCCGAAGGGGTTTAAGCAAAGAAGTCTTGGATTTTTGGAATCTAAGCAAGCAAGACTTAGGCTGTAGGTTTGAGCAGGAGAAAGTCTTATACTTGAGGGTATAAGCAGTGGTAATTGGTTTGATTATAGTGGAAACCTCTTGTGCTGCAAGGGGACTGGACTACTCTCAGTTGGAGAGGAACCAGGATAACTTTTGTGTGTTATTTGCCTATTTATTTACTTATGTTATTTTATTCACTGCAACTTGTTAATCAGTATCTGAACTTCTGTTTAGATTCTGAACTCTGGTTCAGAAGTAAAAATGATTTGGCATACAAAATTCAACCCCCTTCTTGTGTATTTTTCTCACCTTCAGTTGACATCAAAGCAAGGTTTGTGTGTAACACTTAACAGTGGTACAATAAAGGTCCAAAGATAAAAATATGTATTCTAAAGATCCTACAGCTAGTACCTCAAGAAGAGGAAATGGGATGCCTTATGATTACAGTGCTTCTGAGAGAAATCATTATTCTGCTAAACCTCCTATATTTAGTGGTGATTCCACTGAGTTCGAATGGTGGAAAAGTAATATGTACACTTATATCATTGGACTTGATGATGATTTGTGGGATATACTTGAATATGGTATTTATATCACTATTGATAGTGGTTGTATTATATCTGACAAAAAACTTTGAATCCAGATCAAAAGAAAATTTATAGAAAACATCACAGAGTCAGAGGTATTCTGGTCGATGCTCAACCACATGTTGAGTATATGAAAATCATTGATAAGTCTTTTACTAAGACTATGTTTGAATCATTATGCTCTACATATGAAGGGAATCAACAAGTTAAAGAAGCAAAATCTAACTTGTTGGTACAAAAGTATGAGTTGTTCAAAATGAAGGATGATGAGGATATTGAAACCATGTGTAACACCCCAAAATTTGCCCTCTTATTTTCTAACCTTAACTGGCTTTTGCTTCGTGTTCATCTGCATCGTCCATTAGGTCATAGCTTTGCATTCATTCATTTGCATTTAGTTCCTAAGACATGGGGTCAAGGAATTTTCATGTGGTTTGAGCCTTCCGTATTCAGAGGTTTTCTGTATGTTAAAGCAAGATGTTGAATTCTACTCATCATATCTTTTTTATCAAAGTTTACATGCTTCAAGATTTCTCAAAAGCATTAAGAGGCTAGGGTTGCATCACTCCTTTGGTTTAAGTTTGTTAGCAAGCTTATATTCAACTGGCTCAAGATTAGAGTTTTCTTCTCATCATGGATAGGAGATCAGGGTTATTAGGGACGATGGCATAACTTCAAGTCAAGGATGGTTATTCATGACACAGATCAGATGAAAGTTTGACCTCATCTTGGTCAAACCATCAAGAGTTCGCTTCAATTGCAAGTTATATGGGCTGGTGGTTTATTTCCCAAGCAGTAGTTGTTCAAGGACATGATGTCTTGTATTGAAGCTCACTAGATTATCAATAAGTGATTTATGAGAAGTCTAGTCTAAGTTGATTCAGGTGGCCTTTGCTCTAGTTACAAGCTCATCAGTGGTTCATCCATGAATTTATTTTCCTCAATAATTGATCAATAATCAAGTTGAAATAAATTCAGTTGGTTGTTGCTTCAGGTGCAAGTAATTTATCGGTCCAGGCTATGTTCATCTGTGGATTTGTTTTCCCAGAGATCGATTCAGACAAATTTGAAATAATTCAGAACTTTTTTATCAGAGATTCAGAAAATTAAAGTTATGGCAATTGTTTCAGTTGCTGGTCACTCAGTGGTAGTTGTGCTAATTTTAATAGAGGTTATTGGAAGAGTTTCAAGTGTGGTTTTCGGATTAAATTCAGTCAAGGTGCGTGTCAGTGGAAGATATTGGTGGAGGATTATTCAAGTTTATCAAATTCAAATTCAAGTTCAAATGTCCATTTGTAGATGTTCAAAACCATTTTTCTTACACATATCCATTTAGATAACCATTTCCAATTTTTTCTACTAATATCCATTATCCATATACTTTTTCCACATTTGAAACCATTTATTTTTTCTCACATTTTTAAACCAAGTTAAACCACATTTTTTAAATCCATTAGATCCATTTTTATCCACTTCATATCCATTACCATATCATCATTAAATTCATAAGAAAAATTCAAGTCCATTTACAAAATGCCTCAAAAATAGTGATAAACATAAAGCCCATGTTACAATTCACAAGGCCCATTAAAAAAGAATAGTAATAGAGTTTATTCCAATCCTAATTCAAGAGTCAATTTTATTACAAAAGGAAATAAAAAAAGAGAAAGGACATTGGTATTCAAGAGCTGATTTGTATCTTCATTTTCCTTACATCAGCAAGTCACGAGACAATCTCAAGACCACGCACATCAAGCCATACCATACAACCAACAACCAATTCCAAGCTGAGCCACTACTTATATACAAGCCAACATTATGCTTTAATGTATAAGTTGCAGTAAAATTACGCACCAAAACAACATCAAAAAGACGAAACGAAAAGAAAAACAAAAAAGGGCAATCAAGAAGCAAAACAAAAGCCTGTACCCGCAACAGCAAAGCAGAGGATTCTACCAAGCCACCAAATCACGTACTTCACGCGAGACCACCTTGGTTCATTCTTCACATCCGCACCACAAAAACCATAAGGTGAAATCAACAATGCAACAATTTCTGCACGCATAATACATAAAATTACCAACCAATTCGTTCACTCTTAAAAACCACGTTCAGAGAACCATAAAAAAATCCTCTCGCTCAACAAAACCTCATCCGACCCTTCTTCACACTCAGCCCCTTTTCTTTCTTTCCTTCAACCCAACAGCAAAAAAAACTGGACCACTCCTCCTTCGACATCCCTTCATCAACTTTCTAAACCTTTACCACCTTCATCTTTTGTTTCAAAACCCATAAACCTCCATCTTCTTTCAACAATCCTGCAACCAAACAAATCTTCAACCTTGGAAAATTTTCACCGAACATTCAACACTCTCAACCACAAAACCCAAACCCAAATCAACACCCTTCACAAAATCATAGCGACCCCAGAACAAAAATCGAAGCGGAACCAGAAATAAGAGATGGAGAGAGATTAAAACAACATCAAATCCGAACCTGAGCTGGGATGGAATCGCGAAGGAGAGAAGGTCAAACTTGAATCGAAGCTTGAAGCGTACGAGCAAGAGACTGGGACGAGGCGAAATCGCGCGAGAAGGTCGTATCCTTTTCTCGTGTTGTGGCTTTCAGTCTTTGGAGATGACGATACTTGTTGTTGTAGTGACCTCGCTTTCATCTTTGAAAACCGTGTTTCATTCTTGACCTTCCCCTTTTGCAGATTTTGTACTATTCTAGAATCTGACGATGGCTTTGGATATAAGAGATATCTCATAGCTTTGGTTCATTGTTTTATTGCCTCTGTTTAAAAAATAAAGTGTGTTGTTGTTGTTCTCTTAAAACCATGATTAGAATTCTCTGTCTAAATCCTTGATCCTAGTTGAATTTAATTGCACTCTTAATTGAATATTGGTTGAATTTGGGTTTAGTTTTCATTTGACTTTCATTGAGTTTTGATTGAATATTTGTTGAATTTTGGTTTTGTTTTCTTGTTGATCCTTTGGTTATATTCTTGTAGAATCTCTTTAGTTAATTCTTGATGTTAAGTTCCATTAGAACCTTGATGCTTTGGTGTTGATTAACTTTTGTTAATTCTTAGTTGGAAGTGATTAGAGTTTTAATTGAATATTAATTAAATTCCTTGGTTGGTACTTAATTAAATCATGTGGTTGACCTTGAGCTTGATAGCTCACTTGAACATGTTGATGCATGAGATACTTAGCTTTTGGTTGATGTTATTAAACTTTCCTTGTGCATAAGTTGATTGAATGTAGAAATATTGATGTATACACTATTGTTCTGTACATACATGTTGTTAAATGTTGCTATTATGTTTTGCTGAATATTACACATGTTCTGTTCTGAAGATATGAGATGTTAAATGTTGTTCTTGTTTGTTGCTAGAATTTACTGTTGTGTTGTGCAGAATGGGGTTGTTATTGCTGTTTTTGGTTTAGATTATACTTGTGTTGCTTTGACATCTCCTCTCTTCATCTCATTTCTTCTCCTTTAAGTTTTGGATTTCTATTTTTTGTTGAGATTGAGCTCGTTTAATGTTTACTTGTGATTGATCAAATGCTCCCTTAAGGCTCCTAGTTTGAACTTAATTTTTGATTAGGTTCAAAGTAGGATAGACATTAGGCTCTCAATCCTTTGCATGACAATATTATGGTAGTCCCTTCTTGACCTCAACCTTAGGTCCATCATCTGTATGATATCATTAGGTAGACTTCCCTCTTATCCTCAACTATAGGGCCATTTGTATGATAACATTTAGGTGAGTTTCCCTTAGATTTTATTTTCCCCTTTGAGTCTCTTTTCTTTCTCCAAACAAAGTCAAAACACCTAAAAATATGATGTGCATTGTGCGCCACGAGCCATAAGCACATGGGAAAAGATGAGCAGATGAATTTCTAACCTCATCTTAGGGTACTTTGTGCGCGAGACGTTTGGAACGTTAGCGCGAAGTATTCGATCCTATGTCATAAACTTTAGTGCAATGTGTATATCAAATAAAGTCAATTCACTTATATTAAAACTCACAAACAAACTGCAAACCATTTTACCCTTTGGGATTGTTTGTCAAGTCATTTTCACAAAGAGTGCGTTATTTCTGTCCTACCGCAAACAGGCAGCATCCCTAACTGCTGGAACGCAAACTTAACATCGCTCATAAAAAACACTTAACCAATCAGTGGTCGTACCCACGAACTACGGACGCTCTGATTTACTCATTCTCGTCGGAATGAGGATACGTAGGCACAAGACGACAAAGTCTTGGCGAGCACTCTTCTCCTATTTTCGTCCACGAACTACAGACGCTCTGATTTCCTTATTCTCGTCCGAATGAGGATACGTAGATACAAGACAGTGAAGTCTTGGCGAGCACTCTTCTCCCATTTCCGTCTACGAACTACAGACGCTCTGATTTCCTCATTCTCGTCTGGATGATGATACGTAGACACAAGACGACGAAGTCTTGGCGAACACTCTTCTCCCATTTCCGTCCACAAACTACGTACACTTTGATTTCCTCATTCTCGTCCAAATGAGGATACGTAGGCACAAGACGATGAAGTCTTGGCGAGCACTCTTCTCTCATTTTTGTCCACGAACTATGGATGCTCTGAGTGCCTCATTCTCGTCCGAATGAGGATACGTAGGCACAAGACGACAAAGTCTTGGCGAGCAACCTTCCCCCATCCACCCGTAGTCCTCCGAACTACGTTGACTCTGACTTTCCCATTGCACGAAGGAATACGTAAGCATAGGACGGCGAAGTCCTATCGAGTCTCTTTTTGTTTTTTTCCCTTTTCGTTTCCGTTTAGAATTAGACTTTAGATGAGCACACCCTTTAATTAGAACAACAAGAGTGGATCCCGTTGAGTATAACGGACGCAAGGGGGTACTAATACCTTCCTCTCGCGTAATCGACTCCCAAAGCCAGGATTTGGTTGCGAGACCATGTTCTTTCCTTTTTTAGGTTTCTTCGATCGTTTCCTTTCCCTGCTGGGATAAATAATGTTCGGTGGAGACTCTATTTTTCTGCCAGTTGTTTTTCGCGTTGCGACAACATGTTCTTCAGGTTTCAGATTCTTGTATCAGGCCTTCAAGTGTTAAGTAAGAGTTACTCTGCATCATATTATGTAAAAAAGATTCTGAGAAGTCTCCCTTTAAAGTTTAAACATAAAGTAACAGGTATTCAGGAAGCTAAAGACCTGAATACGTTATCTCTTGAAAGTCTAATAAAAAACCTTCAGAGCCATGAGATGGAACTGAATGGAGATGAGTCTTCAAAGAAATTTAAATCACTTGCCTTGAGATCTACTTCTAAAAATTGTGGTGAAAAATACAAAAGGTGTTAAAATATTAATAAACCTAATGAAACTTCTGAAGAAGATTCTTATGGTAGATCTGATGACGATGATATGGCATGCTTCATCAGAGGATTTCAACAAATGTCAAGAAGAAACATAAGATTTTCTAAAAGCAGTGGCTTTAGAAGATCTAACTCTAAAGAGAAAGATGAAGATAAAATATGCTACAACTGCAACAAACCTGGTCACTTCAGAGTTGATTGTCATAATCTTTAAAAAGAGAGTCAAAAGAAAGGAAGTCATCAGAAGGATAACTTCATGAACAGATTTAAGAAGACTTTTATGGCAACACGAGAAAAGCTAGATGGTGAAGACTTAGAAAAAGAGGATGAAGCAAACTTGGCGTTGATGGCTCACACATCTGAAGAAGAATGTTTATTTGAAACAGAGCTTGAAGACGAAGATGAGGTATTCTCTTATTCTAACTTTATTTTGTGCATGCATGATCTCATGAATCATTGCAAAGATCAATCCAGTCGCATCAAAATTTTTAAAAGAGACTACTTAATTTTGAAAGAAGAATTAAAAGAAATCAACATATCTCAAAATGAATGTTCTACTTTAGTTAAACATGATATAGCATTTCATAATTTCATCACATCTAACATTGATAGAACTAAACATACATCTATGATTTTTGGAATTGGAAATAGCAATAGAGAAGGTTTGGGGTACAATAAGAACTGTTCAACTTCTTATATGTCATTGTGTAAAGTGTCCCCAGATCCTTCTTCCTCTAGCATTGCTCAAATAGTGTTAAGCAACTATTTTGTTCCTGCTGCTGATAATGTAAAAGTTATAAATCTAACAGAACCTATTGATCATAAGTTGAAAGGTGTTGTAATATCAGAATCTGATAGTCCAAAAGTTGTGATTACATCAGTATCCAACATTTGAATCAAAGGTTAAGAAAGATTTAGAAACCAAGGTTGAAAATCACTCTAATCAAAGTTTTTGGAACCATAAAACTTTTAGTGAAGCTAAACCTTTTTACATGGCAAAAGCACATAATAGGAAAGAACCTGTCAAAACTAACATGAAAGGACCCATATGTGTATGGGTACCTAAATCTCAAATTATCTTTGTTGCAGATATGCCTAAAGGAAAAGATGGCAAACCAATTGTGGTATCTGGACAGCGGATGCTCACGACATATGACGAGAGAGAGGCATATGTTCTAAACCATGAATCTGAAAGAGGAAGGAAATGTGGGTTTTGGAGGAGGCCTGGAAGGAAAGATCATTGGTACAGGTACCATTGGTAATTCTCTAACCCTTATTAATAAAGTTTGGCTGGTAGATGGCTTAAAGCATAATCTACTAAGCATGAGTCAATTGTGTGATAGTGGTGTTTAATTAAAAAATTTGTTCAGTTATTAATGCTTACAAAACCATTGTGTTCAAAGGGAAAAAGAAGGGAAATGTTTATAAAATCAATCTTTCAAAACTGGCTGATCAGAAGGTTGTTTGCCTAATGACAATGAGTGATGAGAAATGGATTTTGCACAAAAGGTTAAGTCACGCTAACTGGAGATTAATCTCTAAACTTAGCAAGCAAAAACTTGTTAAAGGGCTGCCAGATCTTGAATATCACTCAAATTCTCTGTGTGGAGCGTGTCAAGTTGGAAAGATTATGAAATCATCTTTTAAAACTAAAAAAATTGTCTCTACCTCTAGACCCTTAGAATTACTTCACATTGATATGTTTGGTCCTATTGGGACTGCTTCGATTAGTGGGAAGAAATATGGTTTGGCCGTTGTTGATGATTTCAGCAGATGGACTTGGGTAAAATTTTGTCCGATCTAAATATAAGCGTACGAAGTATTTAGCATCTTTTGCATTGAAGTACAATTTGAAATGGAAGTAAAGATCTTAAAAGCTATAAGTGATCATGGTGGAGAGTTTGAAAATGAGCCATTTGAATCTTTTTGTGAAAAATATGGAATTATCCATGAGTTCTCTTCTCCTAGAACTCCACAGCAGAATGGGGTTGTAGAAAGAAAGAATAGATCTTTACAAGAAATGACAAGAACCATGATACATGAAAATAAACTACCAAAGTACTTGTGGGCAGAAGATGTTAATACGTCTTGTTACATTCAAAACAGAATCTATATTAGACCAATTCTGAATAAAGCATTGTATGAATTATTTAAAGGTAGGAAACCAAGCATATCTTATTTTCATCAATACGGATGTGCTTATTACATTTTTAACAATAAAGTCTACCTAAAGAACTTTGATGCTAAAGCTCAAAAGGGTATATTTTTGGGATACTCTAAACACTCAAAAGCATACAGAGTGTACAACTCAGATACCAGAATGGTTGAAGAGTCTATGAAAGTTAAATTTGATGACAAAATGCCTGACTATGAAAAGTCAGATTTTATGGATCTAGATGATAATCTTGCAGGAATTCAGAATTCTGAAGAATAGTTTGTGGTGTGTATTACAAAAGAAAAGAGTTTAGATGATGGTCTATCAGAGTCTAATACTATAATTGAGGGAACACCAGAAGTTGCAGAAACTGGAGTAACTCCAAATGATCCTATTGCTACAGATTCAGTAATTATTCAAGATAGTTCGGAAGCCTCCGTTCTACCTAAGAGATAATTTGAATATAAAGCGTCTCATCCAAAAGGGAAAATCATTGGGAATAAGAACGATCCATTGAGAACTATATCAGCCTTCAGAAATGATCAATCAATGCTTGGACTTATCTCATTGACAGAGCCTACCTCTATTGATGATGCCTTATCAGAAAATGGGTGGATCATGGCTATGCAAGAAGAACTGAATCAGTTTCAAAGAAATGATGTGTGGGATCTTTTTCCAAGACTATAGTTGAAGAACATTATTGGTACTAAGTGGGTTTTTTTTAAACAAGCTAAATGACAAGGAGAAGTTATGAGGAACAAAGCTAGACTTGTAGCTCAGAGCTACATCCAGCAAGAAGGAATTGATTTCTTTGAAACCTTTGCTCTTGTGGAAAGGTTAGAGGCAATAAGACTTCTTTTCTCTTATGCTATTAATCACAACATTGTGCTTTATCATATGGACGTCAAAAGTGCTTTTCTGAATGGAATTATTACTGAAGAAGTGTTTGTTAAACATCCTCCTGGATTTGAAGATTCAAACTATCCAGACTTTGTCTACAAGCTTAAGAAATCTCTCTATGGACTCAAACAAACTCCAAGGGCTTGGTATGAGAGACTGAGTAATTTTCTGCTTGAAAATGGTTTTTATAAAGGTAAAGTTGATACTACACTATTTAGGAAAACTCTAAAGGAAGAAATTTTGATTGTTCAAATCTATGTTGATGACATAATTTTTTGTTCCACTAATGCATCTCTTTACCAAGAATTTTCTAACACCATGCAGGATGAATTTGGGAAGAGTATGATGAGTGAATTAAAATACTTTCTTGGAATTCAAATCAATCAAAGAAAAGAATATACATACATTCATTAGTCAAAGTACACAAGAGAAATTTTGAAGAAGTTTAATCTTCATGATTGCAAAGTCATGTCAACTCTTATTCATCCTACCTGCAACCTGAATAGTGAAGAATGCAGTGGCAAAGTGAATCAGACAAACTATTGAGGTATGACAGGTTCCTTACTCTATCTCACTGCTTCCAGACCATATATTTTATTCAGTGTATGCTTGTGTGCAAGATTCCAATTAGATCCTAGAGAAACTCATTTAACAGTTGTTAAGATGATCTTTAGATATTTGAAAGGAACGACTAATCTTGAACTTCTTTATAAGATATCTTTAGATTATAAGCTAGTTGGATTCTATGATGCTGACTATGTCGGGGATATAATTGAGAGGAAATCCACATGTGGAAACTGTCAATTCTTAAGTGAAAACCTTATATCTTGGGCTAGCAAAAGACAAGCAACTATTGTTCTGTCTACAATAGAATCAGAATACATCTCAGCTGCTAAGTGTTGTACTCAACTACTATGGATGAAGTATCAACTAAAAGATTATTAGATTTTTGGAAGCAGTATTCCTATCTATTGTGATAACACTGCTGTTATTTGGCTAACGAAGAATCTGATTCAACATTCTAGAACTAAGCATATTGAAATCAAACACCAATTTATTAGAGACTATGTTCAAAAGGGAATAATAGATATTCAGTTTGTTGATACTGATCATCAGTGGGCTAATATATTTACAAAACCCTTAGCTGTCACAAGATTTGATTTCATAAAGAAAAATTTGAACATGGTTTTTGTTGATGAATAATGCTTAAAGTCTGAATGGAGTATCAAATGATAGACGGGTTATGAGGAACATCAGTCTTTGAAACTCTAATGGAAACTTGGATTCTTATAGCACTCAATTGTAATACAATATATCATTAAGTCTGAAATTTTTTCCTAGTGTGTTCTATAAGCTTTGATTGTAGAGTTTGTTGAATCTCTTTCATTCGTGTTGCTTCATTGTTTAACAAGAAAGCAATGGTTTAATTCTATGCTTTGTTCTTTGAATTAACATTTGGACTAATTTTGAGATCTGATTAAATAAGAATCTTTGTCTTATATTTCCTCTGAAATTTAAGTTGTTAAAGAACAAGTTTTGTAAAATATTGACTTGATGGTGGAAAGTAGTCACATAAACTTTTTTCTAGTGAAAATGTTAAATGCATTCAACAAGGCAAACTCAAAATATGTACTTGCTTTTATAACAAAACTATCTTGAGTAATCAGCCTTGGTTGTTGTGTTTTCCCAAAAAATAGTTGTTCTCGAGATTGAAGGGGCATTTCTACCACTCTTGCCTTTTTTTTTTAAAGCAATGTCTTGAAATTTGGTTCTTAAAAAGAGTGTATTGACAAAGATTCTGATTCGTTTTTAATCAGGCTCGTTACGGTCCAAACCTTTAATGCATGCTTGCTTATTTTTCATAAATTAGCATGCTATGTGTTATGTGATTGTATCTAAGATTTACCCAATTTTTTTATGTATTATCTTCTATATAAGATAGTATTGTAAAATCATTGTTTTCTACTTAAATTTATCTCTCTTTCAATATGTCTTCAAAGACTATTAGAGGAGAAATCTATGATCTAGATATTCTGAAGGAATATATTGTTGACCTCAATGAATTGATTGCTATTAACCTTTCTCGGATAGTCTCGGATATTCATTTTTAGAAATGGGATGGATATTTTGCAATGCTTAATAGACCAATCTATCCAAATACTGTGAAAGAATTTTGGGCAAATGCTCATGTTCATTAGAATGAGTTAGATGTTTTTCAGATTTTATCTATTGTCTATGATTTTCCTGTTGTGATCAACTCTAAACTTATTTCTCAAGTAATAAATTATGAAAAGGATGGAGTTACAGTTAAAGAATATAGACATGACAATTATGAATCTCATTAATAACATATATGGTAGTGTTGACCATGCTACAAGTCCTTCTACTCTTACTCCTATGGCAAAAGTATGGTACCACATTATAGGGACCAATCTAAGGCCTAGAAAAAAGGGATTAGGATGGATTTCTCTTTAGGATAAACATTTCATTATGTTGCTAGTCTCAAGGATGAAAATTAACTTGCCTCAAACCATGTTCAACTATCTGAAAGAAGAGATCTTAAAATCTCGTGAGGAATTGTCTTTTCTCATTCCTTTTGGTAGGATCCTTTCTATGATTCTTGTTCAACAAGGTGTTGTTGCTCATGTGCAACGAGTTGGATTGACAAACAAAATTGTTCCTGACAGGTGTCTAGAAATGAATTGTTCAAAAACCATTATTAATCACTAGAGTCTTCTTATCTATTTTTCTGTACTGTTATCTTTTTGTTGATGAGAAAGGGGGGAAAATGGATTAAGTATTCTACAAGATTAATCTTGGAGTAGATATGATTATTCTATATAATGAGAGCTTACAAACCTACCCTCTTAGACTTCATATATTCCTCAGGGGGGGGCTTACAAACCTCGCCTCTAAGATTGTTTGACATAGGGGGAGCTTACAAACCTCAGACCCTAAAAATTGTTGAGTAATTAATCTGCAACTAATTTTTTAAAATACTTAACATTGTCATCATAAAAAAAGGGGAGATTATTGAGACAAATTTGGTTTATACCATGTATCCTCTAAGATTTTGATGATAACAAAGTATTTAGAGAACAATTAGGATTTCTAACTAGATGGTTTATGTGTACATAATCCAATTTACTTGATGGAACAGGTTTTTTCACTGAAGAAGTTGTGGTTTGGTACATATCAAGTTCTTGTGAGAGAGTCTGACTCTAAAGATATCTTTTGCACATTTCAGAATTAGAAGCGTGCTAACCCTACCTCTGAAACTGATGGATGATAACTCAAGCTTAGAAATCACAGGACTCGACAGTAGTTGACATTATCTCCAAAAGATTGTGTTGTACTTGTTGCATAGAAGAGTTCTCTAGAAAAAGGCCTTGTTTAGTGAGTAATTCCTTGGCTATGAGTTCCAAGATCTGCTTTATTGGAAAAGAATATGTGCAAAAAGATTTGATTTGAAAAATAGTCTTTAGGTTGCTTCAACGACTCTATTTCTTCATCTATAAAAGAAGCAGAAGAATAGAATATCAATTAAGAGAATAACACTGCAACTACAATTGGAATATACACGCACTCCACACCATTTGTATTAGCTCAAGAGAAGTTAATCCTTTAAGAGTTCTTATTTTTGTATAGCTTAAGAATATTAGTGTTAAAGTGTGTTGTATTATATTTGAACACCTGTGATCTTTAATCAAATGTTGTTGTAAGTTATTCCTTCTCTAAATAGTTAGTTTAGATAAAGTCTCTTGTTGTGTGTTTGAGCATTAAAGTCTTAGATTCAAAGAATCTGAGCAAGGAAGTCTTGGACTATAGGTCTAAGCAAGGAAGTCTTGAATCCAAGGGGTTTAAGTAAAGAAGTCTTGAATCTGAGGGGTTTAAACAAGGAAGTCTTGGATTCGTGGAATCTAAGCAAGCAAGGCTTATGTTGTAGGTCTGAGTAGGAGAAATTCTTATACTTGAGGGTATAAGCAGTTGTAATCTGTTTGATTACAGTGGAAATATCTTGTGCTGCAAGGGGACTGGACTACTCTTATTTGGAGAGGAACTAGGATAACTTTTGTGTTTTCTTTGCCTATTTATTTGCTTATGTTATTTTATCTGCTACAACTTGTTAATCAGTATCTGAACTTCTATTTAGATTTTAAACTCTAGGTCATAAGTAAAAACGATTTGGCATACACAATTCAACCCCTCGTCTTCTTGTGTATTTTCCTCACTGTCATTTACAACTGATAGAGCCACAAACCACAAATGAGACCAACAAGAACAACCCTACCATATTTTTCTAATACATTTAAACTTATTTGTAAGTTCTGAACTTCTCACACTAAGGAATCACATGTCCTAAAATAATAGCTCCATACAACATGAAACATTTTAAAATACATTGGAAAATCATGTAAGTATAATAGCTTGATGATTGTAAACCCGACAAAAGAAATCCTAATGTCTCTTCTCCTGAGCATATTATGACGACATCCTAATTTTGTTTTCTTACTATGATAGATATTACGACTTTACATGATTCAGATTTTGAAAATTTCATGTCTCAAGAATTCGCGACTGGTCTGCGCAAAGTGTTTCCCGAAAACCATAATTTAAAGTTAAGATTGTCAGTTTTAAGACACAGTCTCGCTGTGAAGGTTCTCACCGTCGTGTTTTTATATTAATCAAATTAGAAACCCAATATTTGAAGTCTTTATTTGATATTTTAAGCTACTCATGTGAATTAATAATATTGAAAGACTACTGTCGCTTCCGGGATTTTCATCCAAGTACAAACGCAAAAGTGGCACCAAAACAGAGTCGCCACAATGTGTATTTATCCCAAGAGAGGGAAAGGAAACACTGCATAAACCTGAGGGGAAAGGAAAAGCATGGTCTTGCGACCAAGAGAACTGGGTTCGGGAGTCGGTTACGCGAGAGGAAGGTATTAGCACCCTCACGCGTCCATCGTACCCGATGGGATCCACGCTTGCTTGTCTCGATCAAAGGGTATCATCGACTGGAGCTCCGCTGCTACTGGAAAAGATAAGGAACAAGAATGGAAAAGAAAGGAGAGACAAATGTAGGGAAAATAAAAGAAGTGCTCGAAAGGGCCGTACCCCACTGCCTACGTATCTCATCGGGAACATGAGAATCAGAGCGACGTAGT
Source organism: Lathyrus tuberosus (assembly GCA_022829125.1). Lineage (NCBI taxonomy): Eukaryota > Viridiplantae > Streptophyta > Magnoliopsida > Fabales > Fabaceae > Lathyrus > Lathyrus tuberosus. The sequence goes on along the minus strand of JALAZF010000098.1, from coordinate 10,708,873 downwards.
TCCCCTCAACGAGGGTTGCTTTGTTTGTGTTTTTTAGTGGAAACGTCAGAGTGTGCGTCCCAGCAGTTAGGTGTTGCAGCTCGCTGTAGGGAGACTTAGGCGTTACCTGTTTGTGGTAGAACGGACTTGACGAGTCCTTAAGGAAGGAGTAAAGAGATGAGAAAAGAATTGTTTGTTTGTTTTTGTCTTTTAAGAAGAAGTGTTCTGATTGTTTTTGTTTTTTTGTAACGCACATTGTATTTAAGTTCTTCATGTAAGATCGAATGCCTCGCACATCGTCCCCAGATGGGACGTATGCTAAACATTCTAAGAGAGTGAGAGGAAACCCATCACCATCTTATTCTCCCATGAAAGGCTCAAATACAATATTAGTTATGCCTTTATTAAGTATTTTTTACTTTTTGTTTTGAGATGAGAAGAAAGACTCAAAAGCGGATCAAAGGTAAAAATCTAATGGGGACTAAGACTCACCCTAGTGTTAGCATGTTTGGTGATCCTATGGTTAATGAGGTTTAAGGATCCTAATCCTAAAAGAAAAGAGAAGAAGAAAGAAAGAAAGCAACTTACTTCCAAGATGGAAGTTAAGTTGTTTCTAAGAGGGAAGAAAGAATATTATGAAAGCAAAGCATTATTGAATGCTTAAACAACACAAATTGAATGATTAAAAGATGAGGGAAGAAATTAGAATGTGGATGCATATCCACACTCAAATGACTTACCATTAGCCCCTGAAATGGTTAGTACAATTATTTACAAGTGAAGAAACTAGTTAAGATGAACAAATGAAACTTAAACAAATCAAGAATCAAAGTAAAAGCATCTTAAAGGTTAAGGGAAGCACAAGGTCAGAATGTACATCATAAAAATGTTCCCCAATAATATGAGAGCAAACACAAATCAAATGTACACAAACACTTCCTTAAATCACAAAGAAATGCATTATGAAAGACTTAGATGAAGAATGAGTGGATATGCAAAGTGATCATGTAATAATGCTTCAAGTAATGTCAAAGTCATAATGTGGATGACCTAAACATGTGCCTAAACATGATGTACAAATCTCACATGAGGCTCAAGTATGAAACCTAAGTATCAAGGTCAGAAGTGATGTGTCATGTTAGGATGAATATGAGATGCACAAACCAATCACATCCAAGCAATTACAAGTCATTTAGAAGTTAGAAGAAAAAGAAACATGCATTGGGATGAAACATGTTCAAGTATGTAAAGTAAGACATGAATAGCATATGGAAGGAATATAATGCTCTAAAGTCATAGGAATACATCATATGAGATGCAAATGGATAGTATGGTATGGCATAAGCAAACCAATTACAATTCAAGTTGGCACTTAGATGCAAAAGAAAGAGGAAATAGGTCAAAAGGAAACATGTAAAACAAGTATTGAACATGTACACAAAAAGACATCAACTTCAAACCAATGACCTATAAATTCAATCAACAGACCTATAATGATCTAAACATGGTTCAAGAAGTCAAGGAAATGATCTCATACAATGGCACAAGTGCCTTCTCAAGCAAGTAAACAAACATGATCAAAGAATTTCACCACAATGGACATCAAACAAGAGTCATCAAACAAATACCAAACATGATCCAAAAATCACCAAATTAGGTCTCAAGAGACCTCAACCAGAGGTAAATATCATACCAAAAACTCATGCAAAGAATCACAAAGAAACTTAATCAAACAAACATGGCAAAGTAGTTAGGGTTTCACATGATCATGCACAAAAAATGACTAAAAAATGATGCAAAGATGGTTTTAAAAATATTACAAATTTTTTTTTTAATGCTTCAATATATCCTCTGAAATATACAAAAAGAATGGGGACCAAACTATGTACCAATGATGAGAACAAAAATCAACAAGGCCAAGTATGCACAATTGAAACATTTCACAAGGAAATTCCAACAACAATTAATTCAGATGCAAAAAATAATAGAAAAATGAAAAATAAAATTTGTAAAACTTTTATAAAACTATAAGGATGATTCGTGATTTTTTTTAATGATTTTTAGATGCATAAAACTATTTTTAAAAATTAAAAAAAGCAAACATGTAACAATTAAATGAAATAAAAAGTAAATGAAACAAGCCAGGGGTGCCACAAGCAAACAAACCACGTTCAAAAATGGGCTGGACCAAAGCTGGGGGTGGGAAAAGCAAAGAAGCCCAAAGCGCTTCTTAGAAAGGCTCAGAGTCAACAAGGTTGACTCAATCATCGCCCTTGGATCAATCCAACATGCCACAATCAGTCAACACAAACAAAAGTAAACATGATGAGAGGCTAGGATCAAACGTACATGGTAGCCAAACATACTACGCGCACACACAACCGTTCAGAAATAAAAAAAAACAACACGTGGGAAGCACATGACAATTTTAATGCGTTGTCACACACACAACCATCAGATCAAATCAATGCACCAGATCAAGTCAACTAATCACCAAACAAGCAAGATCAAAGGTCCAGATTAGATGCACACAATAAGAAACGTGGAATGGAGAACACACAATCAGTAAAATAAAAACAAAATTTAAAGGACGTGGCAACATGTGAACCGCACGATGCACAGATCAAACGGCCACAATTCAAACTTGCAAAACCCTAGAATTAAAAACTCACCGGCCGGAGAAAGACCTTCGGTCATCTTCTCCGGCGAGCAACCACCACCTGCAACCTCACATTTTTCCAGAAATACAAAAACTATATACCAAAATGAAGAAGAGGTTATGGAGATCAAGAATCCGCTATTATTTTCCACGAATCATGCATACATGCAACAAACCGAATCAAAACATATTGCCCTAAAATTACACCTAAGCTCCTAAAGAGCCTATCAACTAGCCAGGACGCACACAACCTCTAGTAGGCTATAAACAACATGAAAACACATCACATTCAGTGGAAAAAGTTAAGAATAAGGAACCTGAAGTTTGAAGAGTCTTGTGTCCAAATAAAACCAGAGAAAATACACTTGATCTTGAGCTTTCAGAGCCTCCACTTGAGCAAAATAAATGCCTCTTGATTTGTAAAATGAAGAGAAATACTGACTGTGATGATGTTGAGCTTGGAGAGATGAGTTTGCTCTTCAATATTCTTGTTCAATACTCAATAGAAGTGATGAAGATGATTGAGGAAGAGAGAGAACTCGTGCTGAATCAGAGAGAGATAATGGAGAGAATTTGAGAGTGTTTGAGAGGGAGAGTGAGAAAAATGAGAGTTCAAAATCAAAATCTGAGTGAAATGTCCATTTATATGTGTGGTTAAATATGTTAACTAGGGTGATTAAGTGAGTGAGTTTAGTGAGTTGGAGAGGTTAACTGAGTTGTCCCTAACTAACTGAGTCAAGTTAGTTAGTGCGAGTGAGGAGATGAGTGATATGGTGTAGCACGTTTAGGGTGTTATGGTGGAGTGAAGTGAAAAGAATGGTGATGATGGCACGACTAGTGGTGAGCTGCAGCAGAGAAACTTGTTCCACAAGTTTTATTTTCCTTTCCATTTCCATGTATGAAGTAGCATGGATAGCACGTGTTTGTAAGAGATGTTTGGATTGAAGTGGCAATGAACATAGGGTGTATGTGTGTGAATGTTAAGACAACAACAACAATAATTCATTTTTTGATTTTGTGATAGCTTGGTTCAAATGAAAACATGGTGGTTTGGTGGTGAATTTCTCCATGCATAGTAAATGATTTAGTGAGTTTTTGATGTCAAATGAAAGAGGGAATGTTATGGAACACATTTGATGTTGGTTTTGGATTGAAATGAGGTTTGGAAGAGGTTGGAAAATAACTTAGAACATCAAGGTTTGGAACTGGTGGAGGGCATGACAAGATGTGGCATGGCAAGGCAACATGGCGCATGGGTTTTCAACATGGTCACAATGACTTTGAACCCTTAGAACTATCTCATAACTTGATCAAATCAAAATTTGCCCAACATCAACATTGAAGAGGGCATGGCAAGGAACAACTTTGATGTTGAAAAGTTTTTCATTTGGAGCTTTTATTTTGGAGAAATTCAGCTTGACATCTGGCACACCAAGTGTTTGTCAAAATTATGGCCGGTGGGCTTGGTCACGCTTGGTCATGACTTGGTTTTGGACCTATTTTTCTCAAACTTTGATCAACCATAACTCACTCAATTTTGATCCAATGGAAATTTTCTTTATATGGATTTGAAGCTTAGAACATGAACTTCAATTGGATCAACTTGGGCCATCGGTTTGGAACTTTTATCTTGGAGAAAGAGAGCCTCAAAGTAGGGTGCAAAATGGACCAAACTTACTATTTTTGGCAACCCTAAAGTTTCCATTTTTGGCAGTTTTGTGATTTCTTGATTTTTCATTATTCCTCCATCATTTCTTGATCAAATTTTGTCCATTGAACATATGTAACATGAATTTCATGAATTTGACCTTAAAAAGTCAGGAGTTGACTTTTTTCACTGCTCAGTTGACTTTTTCCCCCAATTTCTTGATTATCAAGCAACTGATTAATTGAGACCCTTCTGAAACCAATTGATGAGCAATTGTCCATCCATATACACTTAAGGACATAAGGAATACCATGAGATCAATTCTTGCCCAAAAAATCAGAGATAAACTGATTTTAGGTCAAACCCTAATTTTGGCACCTTCTGGTTAGGAGGAAATTGCATATCCTCCAAATCCAAATTCCTTTGAATATGATGTGTATCCTCTCAAACAATGATGAGATATGCCATTTGGAGATGATAAAAACTCAAAGAGCTTGCCCATTTGGGGGTCAAATCCCAAATTTAGACTGCCTTGTGTAGGAAATGATACACTGCCCAATCCTCTTGATGAATTCTCCTCTCCCCATGCCTTGTGGGATCAAAGTGAGATGATATATGATGTAAGAGACCCTTGAGGCTTGTTGGAAGACCCTTGGCTTTTATTATCTTGCTTTGGATGATCAACAACTTATAAAATCACTGATCCCATGCCCTTATGCAAGATGCAATGCAATGCCTGCTGTTTTATTTTTCTATGCTTAAATGCAATGCAATGAAATGAAAGTTCATGCTAAATGATATGAAGATATTAGAGGGCAAATTTTGGGGTATGACAGCTGCCCCTATTCTATCACTGTAGACCTGAATGGATGATAGCGATTGCTTTCAAACGTTCAAGGCATGGAGGGATTGAATACCGAAGAATAAACCAAAAATTTGCACTCTGTGGAGAAGAAGAAAAGGGATATAAACCCCACCAAATGAATTCTGCTTGTATAAAACTATGATGAAAAGAAAAATACTGAAGAGCTGCCTTTTGGAACGACGCCAGACGACTACTGGCTTGCCACGCTGCTGGTGGACTTTAATAACGCCTTTTTGCACGACGCCAGACGACTACTGGCTCGCCACGCTGCTGGTGGACTTTAATGACGTCTTTTTGCACGACGCCAGATGACTACTGGCTCGCCACGCTGCTGGTGGACTTTAATAACGTCTTTTTGCACGACGCCAGACGACTACTGGCTCGCTACACTGTTGGTGGACTTTAATAACGTCTTTTTCCATGACGCCAAATGACTACTGGCTCGCCACGCTGCTGGTGGACTTTAATAATGTCTTTTTGCACGACGCCAGATGACTACTGGCTGACCACGCTGCTTGTGGACTTTAATAATGTCTTTTGTACAATGCCAGACGACTACTGGCCTGCCACGCTGCTGGTGGACTTTAATAATGTCTTTTGTACAATGCTAGACGACTACTGGCCTGCCACGCTGCTGGTGGACTTTACTGATGTCTTTTGTACAATGCCAGACAACTACTGGCCTGCCACGCTGCTGGTGGACTTTACTGATGTCTTTTGTACAATGCCAGACGACTACTGACCTGCCACGCTACTGGTGGACTTTACCAATGTCTTTTTGCACGATGCCAGACGAATCTGGCTCGCCACGCTGCTGGTGGACTTTAACAATTTCTTTTGTACAATGCCAGACGACTACTGGCCTGCCACGCTGCTGGTGGACTTTACTGATGTCTTTTGTACAATGCTAGACGACTACTAGCCTGCCACGCTGCTGGTGGACTTTACTGATGTCTTTTGTACAATACTAGACGACTACTGGCCTGCCACGCTGCTGGTGGACTTTACCAATATCTTTTGTACAATGCCAGACGACTACTGGCCTGCCACGCTGCTGGTGGACTTTACTGATTTGCCACCTGAAGACGGACTTTTGCCAATCTGCTGTTGGACTTTGCTGATTTGCCACCCGAAGACGGACTTTTGCCAATCTGCTGTTGGACTTTGAGGATTTGCCACTCGAAGACGGACTTTTGCCAATCTGTTGTTAGACTTTGAGGATTTGCCACCCGAAGACGGACTTTTGCCAATCTGCTGTTGGACTTTGAGGATTTGCCGCCCGAAGATGGACTTTTGCCAATCTGCTGTTGGACTTTGCTGATTTGCCACCCGAAGACGGACTTTTGCCAATCTGCTGTTGGACTTTGAGGATTTGCCACCCGAAGACGGGCTTTTGCCAATCTGCTGTTGGACTTTGAGGATTTGCCGCCCGAAGACGGACTTTTGCCAATCTGCTGTTGGACTTTGAGGATTTGCCACCCGAAGACGGACTTTTGCCAATCTGCTGTTGGACTTTGAGGATTTGCCGCCCGAAGACGGACTTTTGCCAATCTGCTGTTGGACTTTGCTGATTTGCCACCTAAAGACGAACTTTTGCCAATCTGCTGTTGGACTTTAAGGATTTGCCACCCGAAGACGGACTTTTGCCAATCTGCTGTTGGACTTTGAGGATTTGCCGCCCAAAGATGGACTTTTGCCAATCTGCTGTTGGACTTTGAGGATTTGCCGCCCGAGGACGGACTTTTGCCAATCTGTTGTTGGACTTTAAGGATTTGCCACCCGAAGACGGACTTTTGCCAATCTGCTGTTGGACTTTGAGGATTTGCCGCCCAAAGATGGACTTTTGCCAATCTGCTGTTGGACTTTGCTGATTTGCCACCCGAAGACGGACTTTTGCCAATCTGCTGTTGGACTTTGAGGATTTACCGCCCGAGGACGGACTTTTGCCAATCTGCTGTTGGACTTTGCTGATTTGCCACTCGAAGACGGACTTTTGCCAATCTGCTATTGGACTTTGCTGATACATTCAACATTGGATTATGCTCTGCACACATATCAGACATCTCTGCCGACTCTGCTGAGGAACCATGATCAATGATTGGATCTCAGAGACTCCTGAAGGATAATATCTCTTCTGGAGAATGAATGAACAATCCGTCCGCTTTGAATTATCATGCTTGCCAAAAATAAATTGGACTTTGAGATATGAGGGGAGTGATGATTCTGCCAGGAATTACTCCATCTGCTTGGGGATGAACTCTAGTCATAGCAACTCCGCTGGGGATGAGAATTTTTGAATGACGTCCTGCTGGGGGAGAAGTCATTAAAACTCTGCTTGGGGGTCTACCCATCTTGAGATCCTTTGCGGGGACCATCAGCCTTCTAACTCAGCTGGGAAAAGAATGTACTGCCACTTTGCTGAGGAATAGCTTCTGTTGATAAACCTCTGCGGGGATAAAACAATCCAGCTGGGGAGTATTGCTGACAAGATTCAATGCTGAACTCTGTGGGGATACCACTACCAGAGATACGATCTTGCTGGGGATCAAGGCTACTCCATCGGGGATATATAAATCCTGGTTAGAAGGAATTCCGTGGTGATATGCTGGGAGAAAGTCCTTAGAGATCTGCTGGGAAACACAAGCAAACTTCCACGGTAGTCTGCTGAGGAACCAAAACTGTCGAGTTTAGGATAAGTGCCACAATACCCCATGTTAGGCAAACTTTTCGCTTGACGACTCCACTGGGGATAATGAGTTTATAACAAACTCTGCTGGGGAAAACCGCTTTGAAACGTCTCGTGCTGAGGAATGTCTCTTGTGAGGATTTTACAGGAGACCAAACATCTTCAAATTCTACTGGGGATAATAGATTTGGAACATCTTTTGCCGGGGAAATTCAATATGTCCCATGTTTGAGAGGATCAACGACATGCTTTTTTCCCATGATACAAGACTGATCTGAAGAAAACGTCACAAGAGGATTTTACAGAAGATTAAGCATCTTCAAACTCTTGGCGACTTCACTGGGGGTTGACCATTAACTTCGGTGTCTGCGAAGCAACTCTGCTAGAGAATTTGCAACCGTTATCGACACAGAAAAGCTTGTAGTTGTTGGAAGTACTGAATGAGAGAATCAACTTAATAAGATACAACGGTACCCAGTTGAACTCAATTCACCAATATCGAAACGTCGTGAACGACCGTCGACCGAACGATAGACTCAATCAGTAAACGTTGTGGCAATAGGGTGACATGTGGACCCTTCCTTGAACATGATTGCCCCAGTCTTCTGCGTGGGAATAAGTGATTACCCATCTAGGAGGGAACGATCCACGATCTCGAAAAGGCTTCAATCTTGTTTTTGAGCCTAGTATGAGGCTGCTGCCTATAAACAAAGGATGTGCATGTATGCCCCGTGCTGGATATGACTTCTGCAACTGAGAAAATCCAACTCTGAACCATCACTTGTTGGGGGAGAAAGGTTTTGATGCATCTCTTGCTGGAAGCATGATTAACGAAGTCTGCTGAAGACAGGGGACCATAAATGCCCTGGGTTGGAATGCCCCTTTATTTCAAACCTTTTAGCTGATTGACGACATATGCGTGAACTACAGTTTTTCAATTTTCCACTTGCCCCAGACCAACACGTCCACAAGAAGAAATTGTCTCAAGAGGATTTTACAGAAGACTTGACATCCAAAATGCCTCAATGTCTTCAAACTCTTGGAGAGATTCGTCGGATCTCGACGTAACTGCCTCAGACTGTGTGGTCTACAGAGGAACTCGCCTCGAGAAGATTCATGAACAATCCCATATCACCATGAGATATTCTGCCCCACTACTTTGAACCCTGGATAGGTGGATCAAGCGTTTGGATGGACTAACTTCTCGTGCTCTTGGGATGGCCTGCCCCATTATGAACCTTGAAGTGGTTTTGCCCCTGACTACTGGTCTTCGAAGGAAGACTCAGAATACTTGCCTTTGGAGATATTTGAATCTCAAAGTAATTGCCCCAGTTTAATTGAACTCTGAAGAGATTTCTCGACGTGATCGGCTCAGATTGGCTACCCCTTAAAGAGATGATTCAACATGATTGCCCCAGATCGGCTACGTCTTAACACAACTTGTTGGGAAAGCTCCTGCTCAACAAAGTTTCTTGAGGAAGTACCACTGGATATGGCTATCCTTCGGGAGTTTCTGGATTCTCAACTCGAAAAGATTAAGCTTCTGGACTGAACTTCCATATGTAAACTTCTTTTGATGTCAAACAAATGTATGCAAGTAGAAAATGTTTTATTCTGAGAATGAAAATTCTAATGCAACACACATGTTAATCTTGAAGTTTTACTGAAAAGATGTCGCAAACCCTTTGTGAGCGGATCACGGGTTAGGATACGACATTAATTTTTGAATGAAAGAATGCAATGCACATGTAACACCAACAAGGATCTTTTAGCACAACTCACAGGAGTCAGGAACACTATCTCTTGGTAGTACACTTTCGAAATAAACCCTGCTTCAATTAGGACTTTTAAGGGTTGTAATGTGGCCTGGTTCACGGTTTTGAGAAAAATGGTTTATGGCTCAAAGTTTATTGGTGCCCACCCACTCTTCGTGATGTTCTCCAGTCCTACATTCAGCTAATTTGCACAAATGTTCGCCTCTCAAAAAGATTTTGTGATCTTTAAGGAACCCATGCATCTGATGGTTTGACACCTAATGAGGCTTTGGAGTGACAGTCACCCCTTTGTCTTTTGTTTGTAATCACACGACTTTGTTCTTGCTCGAGGATTTTCTTTTGTAATCCTTTTGTTTTTTGCTTTCGCATTCTTTTGCCCCTTTTTTTTTATCCCTAATTTTTGCCTAGACTGATTCTTTTGAATCTTTAGATTTTGAAGTCCAGCGGGATGCCCTAACTTTTGCCTAAGTTGCTTGTTTTCAAGTTTCAACTTAGCGGGCTTTTTTCCTTTTTTATTTTATTCTTTTTTTTTTCTCGGAACAAATCATGCGACATTGGCTTGTCTTGACTTTGTTGAAAGGGTTGTGACTGCTTCACTCTTTGATTATTGATGGATAACCATTGTGGTTTCACATCTCTTGGCCTCTTGACGGTGGAATAGAAGGTAATGGATCCTCAGATGCACACTCCTTTTGAAATTTGAACGCTCGGTCAAATTAATTGACACCTACCCTGCCCCTGGGTTAAATGTGAGGGTTTTTTCGTACGAAATAAACTCCTACTTCAAGGCTCAAAGGGGTTAACGAGGGTCTATCTCCCTTATCTCTCCAGTGTTTGGGGATTCGAAACAATGCCTGTACATCCTCAACAGGGTTCTTATTCAAAAGCACACCCCTAGAGATTTTTGAGTTTTCAAATCATCATCCTCCTTCAAGAGTTTAAGCACGACAGTTGGTATTGCAATGCACATATACAAACTTATGAGTGAATACGAAAGGATTACTTCAGGAAAAACATGCGCGCTTTATTAGGATTAACATAAAAAGAAAAACAGATTTCATGCATGCATACAAACTTTTTGACAAACATAACAAGATACACATGAGAACGCAGTAAAGAAGCTAAAAGATTATCCTTGTTGAGGAGGCTTGACTCCGTCTGGACTTATTGATTCTGAAGATGTTTTTACAAACTGGGTGTTCAACCTGATGAAGAAAGTTCAATTTATGGGCCACCCGTCTGGTGTGATAACTTTGAGTCAATCAAGTCTTGCACCTTAAGTTTGAACACTCTGCAATTGTCAATTGTATGTCTAAACGTTCCCGAGTGAAACTCGCACCTGGCATTCATGTCATAATCCGGAGGAAAAGGAAACGGCACTGGCGTGACATTGTCCAGCTGAATCAAAGAGCCTTAGAGAATGCGAGCAAACAACTGACTGTAAGGAATAGGAATATGATCAAATATCCTCTTGGGCCTTCTTGGTCTGAGTTGCTTCTGCTACTGATGCTGATTTGGGCGTCCAACCTGCCCCTGTATTTTCTTTCCATATTTGGCCGAGAAACAAGCAAAGGTTGCTGACGTGATGACTTTGAAACCTGAAGCTGAGGAATACACCCGTGACCTGATGTAGACCCTAGATAATGGGAAGGAATACTCATTTCCTTTGCAGCTACTGGCGTAAGATCACCTGATACCTTCATGCCATCCGGTCCGAACTCGATTACTTTAGAGTCAATTAACTCTTGCACTTGGTGCTGGAATGCTCTACACCCCTCAATATCATGGCCTGGTGCCCATGCGTGGAAATCACAATGAGCATTAGCATCCCATCCTTTTGGAAGCTCAGCAGGAGGAGGAGTTAACTTCCAGAGCTCAATCAATCTTAACTGAAGCAGTTGCTGAAGTAATTCGGCATGACACATCGGTAGAGGATCAAAAACCCTTTCTTGTTTCTGTTGATGATGAAGGGATGCAACCGGGAGAGTCCCAGCTATGATTTGCTGATGCGGTAGTTTCGGAACCCAAGGCTTCTGTATTGAAGGAGGTCCCTGAGAGGGGGAAAGAATATCCACCTCTTTAGCAGCAGTTGGAGGAACATCTCTTCGCTTAACAGTGCTGATGGGTGCAAAATCGATTGCCCCTGAATCAATGAGCCCTTGGACCTTGTACTTGAGCATCTTACAATTTTCAACATTATGGCCAGGTACCCCTGAATGGAATTCACACCTATCATGGACATTGGAACCCATACGAAACTTGGTGTGTGGAGGTCCCGCATCAACCAAATCAATTAGCCGAAGCTTAAGCAAGTGTTGAAGCAACTGAGGATATGGCATCGGAATCAGATCAAACTTCTTTTCAAGCTTTTCTGGATTAGGATCCTCTTGGAGAACAGGAAGTGATTGCTGATAGGAAAATTTTGGTCGTGAAGGAGATTCACGAGGCAATCCATGGTCTAGAGGAGACCCCAAAGAGATAGGAGAAATGAGAACATCTGCTGTAGAAGCGGGCACATGATTGTTTTCCTTTCTTAACACTGCATTCAGAATTTCCATAACCCGGCCCATCCGAGTCTTCATCCGGTTGACTTCTTCTCTCAGCAGTTCCGGACCTTGGGACAACGCCTGAATGTCCACCATAAAATGCCCCAGCTGGACCTTCATCTCAGTCACCTCCGCTCGGAGTTGTTCCATGGCTATCCTCTGATTATCACAGGTCGAGTAGTGGTGGCAGGTCAAGCTGGCTGTCCTGAAGAGAATACCAAGTCAGAATAAGAAATCTGCTCCGGAACACCTGTCATGCATATGAGTATGAGAATGCAATGCAGAATGCCATGTTCGAATATTTCCAAGGAATCATTATGCTTTGCTTCAAAAAAATTTCCTTACACTAACCACAAGAAATAGATGGAAATGCTCAGTAGCAAGTCTCAAAGTTAATATCCCTTGGAAATACAAGAACATGTATGCGAAAATGATGATGCAGATGCAATAGACATGGGATCAAGGCTTCCACAATGCTCAATAATGTTGTGCTGCTGAATGGATAAGTTCAAAGGTCTGCTCTGAAGAGAATACCGGAATACCAGAATATCCGAATAACCAGAATATCAGAATACCAGAATACAAGGATGATAAGTCCGTACTAATAAGAGAACCAGAATACCAGGTATGATGAAGGTTACGGTTACCTGCAAACTTGTAAATAACCCACCCCTCTCACATGTGGGTACTAGGGTCCTCAGTATCCCGGGCTCTGAGGTTGAGAAATGATGATACGTTCACCATTTCTGGTTTGGCATCATCATCAATCGAGGAGGCCTCAACTGATTCTCCAAAGCGAAAGGTCCTCAGCTTCTGGCACTGAGGTCGAGAAGCAATAGTACATTCATCCCTCGGGGTACAGTACTATCGCCAATCGAGGAGTGCCTCCACTGACTCACTTTCAAAAAGGACATCCTATAGCGAATTCCCCGCATTGGGTCCTCGGATCAAGAATATGTAATGGGTTTTCTATTTTTGGCTGCCATTATCACATCTCGGGAGGAGTACCGCAACTGAGTCCTCGGGAATGGTCACCAGAGTCGACAGCTCCTTAAGAGAATAACTACTGGCCTGTATAAACATACAGTAGCAGATAGCTCCTGATAGAACCTCGTCTGGTTGTGGGTCTCAGGAACAACAATACGTGGTCACCACCACGCAAGCGTCATGACTATCCACTCTAAAACCTATGTGTATACTCAAGCCTGGGTAATGGGCTTATCTCTCAGAACACCCTACCCACCAAACAGAAAAATCCAACACAGCACAGTATAATAATGATATATAATGCAGTAAATGCGATAAATACAGTAAAGTACAGTAAAGCGGTAATACGATAAACAACAATACAGCAAAACAGTAAATACAGCAAAATACAGCACCACAGTAAACACCAAATGAAAGAAAAAACAGACAAGCGCTAGGATTGACTCGCTAAGGAAACCAGAGATTCTGGGTTCGGTCCCCAGCAGAGTCGCCAGCTGTCGCTCCCGGGATTTTCATCCAAGTACAAATGCGAAAGTGGCACCGAAACAGAGTCGCCAGCAATGTGTATTTATCCCAAGAGAGGGAAAGGAAACAATGCATAAACCTGAGGGGAAAGGAAAAGCATGGTCTTGCAACCAAGAGAACTGGGTTCGGGAGTCGGTTACGCGAGAGGAAGGTATTAGCACCGTCACGCGTCCATCGTACCCGATGGGATCCACGCTTGCTTGTCACGATCAAAGGGTGTCATCGACTGGAGCTCCGCTGCTACTGGAAAAGATAAGGAACAAGAATGGAAAAGAAAGGAGAGACAAATGTAGGGAAAATAAAAGAAGTGCTCGAATGAGCCCTACCCCACTGCCTACGTAACTCATCGGGAACATGAGAATCAGAGCGACGTAGTTCCCCTCAACGAGGGTCACTTTGTTTGTGTTTTTTAGTGGAAACTTCAGAGTGCGCGTCCCAGCAGTTAGGTGTTGCAGCTCGCTGTAGGGAGACTTAGGCGTTACCTGTTTGCGGTAGAACGGACTTGACGAGTCCTTAAGGAAGGAGTAAAGAGATGAGAAAAGAATTGTTTGTTTGTTTTTGTCTTTTAAGAAGAAGTGTTTTGATTATTTTTGTTTTTTTGTAACGCACATTGTATTTAAGTCCTTCATGTAAGATCGAATGCCTCGCACATTGTCCCTAGACGGGACGTATGCTAAACATTCTAAGAGAGTGAGAGGAAACCCATCACCATCTTATTCTCACATGAAAGGCTCAAATACAATATTAGTTATGCCTTTATTAAGTATTTTTTACTTTTTGTTTTGAGATGAGAAGAAAGACTCAAAAGCGGATCAAAGGTAAAAATCTAATGGGGACTAAGACTCACCCTAGTGTTAGCATGTTTGGTGATCCTATGGTTAATGAGGTTTAAGGATCCTAATCCTAAAAGAAAAGAGAAGAAGAAAGAAAGAAAGCAACTTACTTCCAAGATGGAATTTAAGTTGTTTCTAAGAGGGAAGAAAGAATATTATGAAAGCAAAGCATTATTGAATGCTTAAACAACACAAATTGAATGATTAAAAGATGAGGGAAGAAATTAGAATGTGGATGCATATCCACACTCAAATGACTTACCATTAGCCCCTGAAATGGTTAGTACAATTATTTACAAGTGAAGAAACTAGTTAAGATGAACAAATGAAACTTAAACAAATCAAGAATCAAAGTAAAAGCATCTTAAAGGTTAAGGGAAGCACAAGGTCAGAATGTACATCATAAAAATGTTCCCCAATAATATGAGAGCAAACACAAATCAAATGTACACAAACACTTCCTTAAATCACAAAGAAATGCATTATGAAAGGCTTAGATGAAGAATGAGTGGATATGCAAAGTGATCATGTAATAATGCTTCAAGTAATGTCAAAGTTAGAATGTGGATGACCTAAACATGTGCCTAAACATGATGTACAAATCTCACATGAGGCATACAATCAAGCATCCAAACATTAAGAGTGATTAGGAGAAGAAGTGAGAAGATATGAACATGAATTTATCATGGAAAAAACCATTTAAGGCATAAGTCAAACCTAAAAAGAAATCAATATGAAACTCAAGTATCAAGGTCAGAAGTGATGTGTCATGTTAGGATGATTATGAGATGCACAAACCAATCACATCCAAGCAATTACAAGTCATTTAGAAGTTAGAAGAAAAAGAAACATGCATTGGGATGAAACATGTTCAAGTATGTAAAGTAAGACATTAATAGCATATGGAAGGAATGTAATGCTCTAAAGTCATAGGAATATATCATATGAGATGCAAATGGATAGTATGGCATGGCATAAGCAAACCAATTACAATTCAAGTTGGCACTTAGATGCAAAAGAAAGAGGAAATAGGTCAAAAGGAAACATGTAAAACAAGTATTGAACATGTACACAAAAAGACATCAACTTCAAACCAATGACCTATAAATTCAATCAACAGACCTATAATGATCTAAACATGGTTCAAGAAGTCAAGGAAATGATCTCATACAATGGCACAAGTGCCTTCTCAAGCAAGTAAACAAACATGATCAAAGAATTTCACCACAATGGACATCAAACAAGAGTCATCAAACAAATACCAAACATGATCCAAAAATCACCAAATTAGGTCTCAAGAGACCTCAACCAGAGGTAAATATCATACCAAAAACTCATGCAAAGAATCACAAATAAACTTAATCAAACAAACATGGTAAAGTAGTTAGGGTTTCACATGATCATGCACAAAGAAATGACTCAAAAATGATGCAAAGATGGTTTTAAAAATATTACAAATTTTTTTTTTAATGCTTCAAAATATCCTCTGAAATATGCAAAAATAATGGGGACCAAACTATGTACCAATGATGAGAACAAAAATCAACAAGGCCAAGTATGCACAATTGAAACATTTCACAAGGAAATTCCAACAACAATTAATTCAGATGCAAAAAATAATAGAAAAATGAAAAATAAAATTTGTAAAAATTTTATAAAACTATAAGGATGATTCATGATTTTTTTTATGATTTTTAGATGCATAAAACTATTTGTAAAAATTAAAAAAAGCAAACATGTAACAATTAAATGAAATAAAAAGTAAATGAAACAAGCCAGGGGTGCCACAAGCAAACAAACCACGTTCAAAAATGGGCTGGACTAAAGCTGGGGGTGGGAAATGCAAAGAAGCCCAAAGCGCTTCTTAGAAAGGCTCAGAGTCAACAAGGTTGACTCAATCATCTCCCTTGGATCAATCCAACATGCCACAATCAGTCAACACAAACAAAAGTAAACATGATGAGAGGCTAGGATCAAACATACATGGTAGCCAAACATACTACGCGCACACACAACCGTTCAGAAATAAAAAAAACAACACGTGGGAAGCACATGACAATTTTAATGCATTGTCACACACACACAACCATCAGATCAAATCAATGCACCAGATCAAGTCAACTAATCACTAAACATGCAAGATCAAAGGTCCAGATTAGATGCACACAATAAGAAACGTGGAATGGAGAACACACAATCAGTAAAATAAAAACAAAATTTAAAAGACGTGGCAACATGTGAACCGCACGATGCACAGATCAAACGGCCACAATTTAAACTTGCAAAACCCTAGAATTAAAAACTCACCGGCCGGAGAAGGACCTCCAGTCATCTTCTCCGGCGAGCAACCACCACCTGCAACCTCACATTTTTCCAGAAATACAAAAACTATATACCAAAATGAAGAAGAGGTTATGGAGATCAAGAATCCGCTATTATTTTCCACGAATCATGAATACATGCAACAGACCGAATCAAAACATATTGCCCTAAAATTACACCTAAGCTCCTAAAGAGCCTATCAACTAGCTAGGACGCACACAACCTCTAGTAGGCTATAAACAACATGAAAACACATCACATTTAGTGGAAAAAGTTAAGAATAAGGAACCTGAAGTTTGAAGAGTCTTGTGTCTAAATAAAACCAGAGAAAATACACTTGATCTTGAGCT
The DNA here is from genome assembly GCA_022829125.1 of Lathyrus tuberosus. Classification (NCBI taxonomy): domain Eukaryota; kingdom Viridiplantae; phylum Streptophyta; class Magnoliopsida; order Fabales; family Fabaceae; genus Lathyrus; species Lathyrus tuberosus. The sequence goes on along the minus strand of JALAZF010000098.1, from coordinate 10,691,698 downwards.
TTCAGGGCCTCCACTTGAGAAAAATAAATGCCTCTTGATTTGTAAAATGAAGAGAAATACTGACTGTGATGATGTTGAGCTTGGAGACATGAGTTTGCTCTTCAATGTTCTTGCTCAATACTCAATAGAAGTGATGAAGATGATTGAGGAAGAGAGAGAACTCGTGCTGAATCAGAGAGAGATAATGGAGAGAATTTGAGAGTGTTTGAGAGGGAGAATGAGAAAAATGAGAGTTCAAAATCAAAATCTGAGTGAAATGTCCATTTATATGTGTGGTTAAATGTGTTAACTAGGGTGATTAAGTGAGTGAGTTTAGTGAGTTGGAGAGGTTAACTGAGTTGTCCCTAACTAACTGAGTCAAGTTAGTTAGGGCGAGTGAGGAGAGAGGTGATATGGTGTAGCACGTTTAGGGTGTTATGGTGGAGTGAAGTGAAAAGAATGGTGATGATGGCACGGCTAGTGGTGAGCTGCAGCAGAGAAACTTGTTCCACAAGTTTTATTTTCTTTTCCATTTCCATGTATGAAGTAGCATGGATAGCACGTGCTTGTAAGAGATGTTTGGCTTGAAGTGGCAATGAACATAGGGTGTATGCGTGTGAATGTTAAGACAACAACAACAACAACAATTCATTTTCTGATTTTGTGACAGCTTGGTTCAAATGAAAACATGGTGGTTTGGTGGTGAATTTCTCCATGCATAGTAAATGATTTAGTGAGTTTTTGATGTCAAATGAAAGAGGGAATGTTATGGAACACATTTGATGTTGGTTTTGGATTGAAATGAGGTTTGGAAGAGGTTGGAAAATAACTTAGAACATCAAGGTTTGGAACTGGTGGAGGGCGTGACAAGATGTGGCATGGCAAGGCAACATGGCGCATGGGTTTTCAGCATGGTCACAATGACTTTGAACCCTTAGAACTATCTCATAACTTGATCAAATCAAAATTTGCCCAACATCAACATTGAAGAGGGCATGACAAGGAACAACTTTGATGTTGAAAAGTTTTTCATTTGGAACTTTTATCTTGGATAAATTCAGCTTGACATCTGGCACACCAAGTGTTTGTCAAAATTATGGCCGGTGGGCTTGGTCACGCTTGGTCATGACTTGGTTTTGGACCTACTTTTCTCAAACTTTGATCAACCATAACTCACTCAATTTTGATCCAATGGAAATTTTCTTTATATGGATTTGAAGCTTAGAACATGAACTTCAATTGGATCAACTTGGGCCATCGGTTTGGAACTTTTATCTTGGAGAAAGAGAGCCTCAAAGTAGGGTGCAAAATGGACCAAACTTACTATTTTTGGCAACCCTAAAGTTTCCATTTTTGGCAGTTTTGTGATTTCTTGATTTTTCATTATTCCTCCATCATTTCTTGATCAAATTTTGTCCATTGAACATATGTAACATGAATTTCATGAATTTGACCTTAAAAAGTCAGGAGTTGACTTTTTTCACTGCTCAGTTGACTTTTTCCCCCAATTTCTTGATTATCAAGCAACTGATCAATTGAGACCCTTCTGAAACCAATTGATGAGCAATCTTCCATCCATATACACTTAAGGACATGAGGAATACCATGAGATCAATTCTTGCCCAAAAAATCAGAGATAAACTGATTTTAGGTCAAACCCTAATTTTGGCACCCTCTAGTTAGGAGGAAATTGCACATCCTCCAAATCCAAATTCCTTTGAATATGATGTGTATCCTCTCAAACAATGATGAGATATGCCATTTGGAGATGATAAAACCTCAAAGAGCTTGCCCATTTGGGGGTCAAATCCCAAATTTAGACTGCCTTGTGTAGGAAATGATACACTGCCCAATCCTCTTGATGAATTCTCCTCTCCCCATGCCTTGTGGGATCAAAGTGAGATGATATATGATGTAAGAGACCCTCGAGGCTTGTTGGAAGACCCTTGGCTTTTATTCTCTTGCTTTGGATGATCAACAACTTATAAAATCACTGATCCCATGCCCTTATGCAAGATGCAATGCAATGCCTGATGTTTTATTTTTCTATGCTTGAATGCAATGCAATGAAATGAAAGTTCATGCTAAATGATATGAAGAAATGAGAGGGCAAATTTTGGGGTATGACAACTACCTTCTGGAGTTTTTATTGATCCATTTGAATTGCAACATCTTGCTCAACGTGGTGGTAAATACTTTTCACCTGCTCTCCAGATTAGGGCTAACAAATTCGGATGCCATCAAACTGAATTAGGAAGGAAACAAAATTGGATAATGGATGAAAGAAGAATGATGAAGAAATTCGAAAATGATATTAGGAATTAGGGCAAAGAACAAAAATGCAGAAACGCGGAAAGGGGAGGAGTTTCATATTGTTTTCACAAATGAAGAAGATGAATTTATTCCTTGTATTAATAAAACAAATTAGGCTTATTTATAAAAAATGACATGGAAAAATTAAATTACACATATGCCACGTATTTAAAATAAATAGTACACATTAGCTTTTTTTTAAAGTGAAAATGGATATGGGGATCAAAACTGTTTAAAAAATAAATAGGGGGACTGATTCCATAAGTTGGGCAAAATAGGGGGACTAAAAGTGTAATTTATCCAAAAAAAAATTATTAAGAAAAAAGTTAAAGATTTAATCGTTATTTTTTATCCTCTAACAAACTAACTTATGTACTTACCATATTTTTCTTATAACAAACAAAAATTGAATAAAATATAATATTACTGTTGGAATTACACCCAAACTTATGGAGAATTCCGAATCAATCTTTATTATTGATCACTCTTCTTGTTATTCACTCTTCATTTGAGTTAATCAACCACACCTTGATTGCAAGATAATTCTGCCACACAACGATTATTGAAGAAGAAAAGAAAAGAAGAAAATTGGGGAAGAAAGGGAGATTAGGGTTTTAGAGAAAAGGGGAAGAAGAAGAAGAAGAAGAATTCTGCAGAGAAACTTATCTACTTTTCACACTGAAATTTTATTCAACTATGCAACTGCATTACATTAATGATAGGGTACCTCCTTATTTATAAACTGAGATTGCTTGCACACCAAACAATCTCTAACTTACCTAACTAACTTAGCTAAAACAAACAAATAAAGCTAAGTCAAAACTTTTGTCAAAGACATACTTCTTAGACATTTTGACATCTAGTTGTTTCGATATCTCCTTGCTTCTGTCGAGCAACATGGTTCTACACAAGGAATTACATTCTCAACACACCACCAAATTCATTGTGTCTATGATATCTACATTCATCATAGATCTTAATTTCTTGAACACTTTGACCTGCACACTTTTTATCGCGATGTTTGCTATCTGATTCTCAGTTCTGCAGTGTTCCAAGTTTAACTTCCCACTTTTTAATTGCTCTTAAAGATAATGGAACCTCATTTTGATTTGCTTGCTTCTTCTATGTGCTATCGGATTCTTCGCCTGGTTGATAGCAGACATATTGTCGATCTTCATGGTAATTGCTCCACGATTCTTCGCTATAATTTCTTCGACCAAATTCACTATCCATGTTCCTTGACATGCACGGAGAGAAAAAAGCTATGTCTTCTACTTCACACGATACAGTACCACTACTGGTTCTTTTCTTAAGTTCCAAGCAACTGGTGCACAACCTAACATAAACACATAACCAGTTGTGGATTTTTTATCCTCAACATCACTTCACCAAGTTGAGTCAGTGTAAGCCACTAGTTTGCATTCTTATTCTTTATCACCAGTAGGAAACAAAATTTCATAGTCGAGAGTTCCTTTCAGATACCATAGTATTCTCTTCATCGCTGCTAGGTGTGATACCTTTGGCTTCTGCATGAATCTGCTCACCATACCTACACTATATGCTAGATCGGGCCTTGTGTGACAAAGGTATCTTAATTACACAATAAGTTTTCTGTACTGTGTTGGGTCGACATCATCTTCCTCTGAGTCTTTCGACATTTGTAGTCTTGATTCAACAGATGTCAAAGTTGAATTGCAGTCTTCCATCTTAAATCTCTTAAGTATCTCACTTGCATGTCTTCTTTGATGGATCATTAGGCCTCTATAGCTCTTGTAGAACTCGATGCCAAGGAAGTATGAAATGTAGCATAGATCATGCATTTTGAATTCCTTGCTATGATCACCTTTGAAGTCATCCATATAGAGACATAATATAAGAAATTCACACTTGCTTCTTCTTACATATACTTCATGATAAGTTGTGCACTTCACAAATTGCTTCTCCTTTAGAATGCTATATTATCTTATTATTCCAAGCTCTTGGAGCTTATTTGAGTCCATACAGGGTTTTGTGTAGCCTGTATACCTTGTTTTCTTCACCTTGTTTCACAAACCCAACTGGTTGTTCAACATAAACTTCTTTATCTAAGGGGCCATTGAGGAATGTACATTTCACATCCATCTGAAACATATGTCAATTGTTCATGTTTGCTAGACTAATAGCCAACCTGATTGTTTTTTATCCTAGCAACGGGTACAAAAACCCTGTCGAAGTCGATTCCTTCTTTCTGAATAAATTCTTTCACCACAAGTTTTGCCTTGTGTTGAGTTACTTCTCCTTTGGGATTTAACTTCACCTTATATAACCACTTCACATTGATTTCCTTCTTTTCTTGAGGAAATTCGACAAGTGACCAAGTGTTGTTGACTTCGATGGACTTCAGCTCCTCATTCATTGTTTTCATCCATTTTGAATCCTTCAATGCCTCCGCTTCATTGAATAGTTTGACATCTGCATAGAAAGCATAGTGTACCATGTCACCTTCATCATTGACTACATCATTTGATGTAATCACACATTCTTGCAACCTTGTAGGCATGTGTCTCATTCTTTGAGGTTTGCTTGTTCTTGCTTGACCTCTAACTTCTACTTATCGAACTTCTCTTTCGACTTGACTTGTTGGTTCTTCAAATAAGATCCTCACTAAATCTTTCTTAACATTTTTAGTCCAATTTCATTCCTTAAGCTCATCTATGATCACGTCCCTGTTGATCACTACTTGCTTATTCACTTGGTCGAACAACTTGTATCCACCAATCGAATGATATCCTATTAGGATTATTTGACTCGACTTATCATCAAGATTTCTTATCAACTTATCAAGAACACGTCTGTGTTCTATAGATCCAAATACTTTAAGATGATTTAAGCTAGGCTTGACATCAAACCAACATTCTTCTGGCATGATTCCTTCTAGCTTCTTCGTCAGACATTTGTTCAGTATGTATGTTGCAGTCGACACAACTTCTCCTCATAGTTCTTTAGGTAAATGCTCACCTTTCAAAATACTTCTAACCATATTCATGATGGTTGCTCTTCCTTTCTGCAGTTTCATTCTGCTGCGGAGTGTAGGGTGACACCAAAAACTCATGCACAGTCCCTTCTTTCTCACATAATGTGTCGAAGTCTTTCGACACATATTCTCCACCACCATCAGTCCTCAGAATCTTGAGCTTTCGACCACTTTTTATTTCGACTATAGATTTAAACTTGGCATACCTCGATTATTTTACTTTTCTTCTTAATTAGGTAAGTCCATAATTTTTGACTAAAATCAATCTATGAATGTGAAAAAGTATTGTTACCTACAATCGAATCCACCTAGATAGGACCACATACATTAGAGTATATGACTTCAAGAATTTCCTTCGACTTGCTTTCTGAATCCATGTTGAAGATATTCTTGTGATGTTTTGTCTACACACATTCTTCACATACTTCATTTGGAATGTCGATTTCTGGTAACCCTGGAAGCATATTTCTTCTTTTCAGATCTCTGATATCTTATAGTGTCATGTTCATTCAACCCTGCTAGCTGCAGTTGCAAGGCACTTGTGCTCAATCACATTAAGTTCAATCTTAAAGGTAATATTTTGAAACATGGGAGCCTTCAAGATTAACCTTCCACTTGAGTCGAGAACTCTCATCATGTTGTCTTCAATTGACACTTTGTAGTTATTTTCGACCAATTGCCTTATGTTGAGCAAGTTACTTTTCATGACTGGTATATACAATACATTGGAAATTACTGACCTTTTTCCATCTTTCCTCATAATCAAAACATCACCAATACCTTCAGCTTCTAGAGTTTTGTCATTTGCAAATTTCACCATGTTCTTCATTGAAGGTTTTGTGTTGACAAACAATTTTTCCTACCAGTCATGGTTGGTGAGCATCCTGAGTCCAAGTACCATTGGTCCTTGAATCTTTCTTCATCTCTTGTTGTGACAATCAACAACATCTATTCTTCTTTATTATTTGCAAACTTTGCATCATTTCCTTGACTCTTTTGTTTTTCAAGACAATCACTAGAATAATGACCATACTTCTGAAAATTGAAACACTGAATGTGACTTTCGTTAGGTTTTCTTCCACCACCTTTTCCTTTACTAGCAGCACCACCTTTGTGGTTACTTTGGTATGAGGGTCTTCTCTGGTTCGACACATTTCCTTCTTGTTGGTTTCCTCTACCATTTAAATTGTTGTAGCCTCCTCTACCTTTATTGTTGAACCACATCCCTTTTCCTTTCTTTTCTTTTACTAATTGCGCCTGCAAAGCCACATCACTCTTCGACTTGCTTGCAGCTCTTTCAACCATTCTTTGTTCATGATATTCAAGCATCCCTTGAAGCTCTTCCTTTGTCATTGTTGACAAATCTTTTGACTCTTCTATGGCTACTACCACGTGGTCGAACTTTGGAGCCAATGACTTCAAGATCTTTGCAACAACTAATCTTGATGTCAACACTTCTCGACATACCTTGATTTGATTCACCAGTTTCGTAACCCTAGTGAAAAAAATCAGTTATGCTTTCATTTTCTTCCATCTCAAGTAATTTATACGTTCTTTTGTGAGTTTCTAACCTCAACTCTTTCACCTTTTTAGTGCCTCTAAACGATTTCTCCAAGATTTCCCATGTTTCTTTTGTTGATTCAACATGACTCAACTTTTCGAAATCATATGGAACAACACGTTGATGAATTATAAAGAGAGCTTTATAATATTTCTTCTTCAATTCTTTATGTGCAAAAGTTTTGTCACACTCTAAATTTTGACCACAAGATTTCACATCGTTGTGAAAATCATCACCACAAAATGGATGTACCTTCATGCCTCATCAATCTTCTCAAAGATTGTTGAGCATTCACCTTAACCAAGGATTAGGGTTTTTTAGCCCTCTCAGAGCATTCAGGCAAAGGATCAATCAAGAATTCACATGATGTTTAACTTGTCAAACCTCTCAAACATCCATTAAGGATCAAAAGGTCTCCCACATCAAGAATTAAGCACAAAAATGTAGCATCTCAAGTTGATTAAGCCTCAAGATCATCAGTGTCACCAAATTAGGGTTTTTGGTCGACCATTCATAAGTTCAAAATAGCCTCAGGGGATGCATCTATTAAAAATAAGGAATTCGGGTTTTGACCTAATTCAGTCCCCTAAGTTGACTTTTGGAGCAAGGCAAATGCCAAGACCTCAAGAGATGCTTCAAGGACTTCAAATACATCATATTGATCCATTCACAAGATGAAGTTTATTCGAAGAACTTGGTTCATAAACAATGCAAGGATTCAAATTCATCTGGACCACAAACTAGGGTTTCTGAGAAAAAGTTAACCATGCATTTGACTTTTGACCAAGACATGATATCAAACCTTGGAACATGATTCAAGATACTCTAAAACACCTATGGAATCCGTCCATTAGGTTAAATTTATCCCAAAGACTTGATTTCATAAAGGATCACAAAGTTCAAAATTCATCTGATAAAAAGGTCAACTGTGACCAAAATCAAGTTTGACTTTTGAGACTTTTTGACAAGTATGGCCTCTTCAAGTAAAAAACAATGGTAACTTATGGTTTGGACCATGATTAATTAAGGAAAATCAAGAAAAGTGAGGTTACTTGCAAAAAGGGCAACCTTGAGAAACTTGAAATTTCACTAAGTTATGGAAAAAAGGGATTTTTACCCAACTTTGCAAGGCCATAACTTATGATCCAAGCAACCATTTTTCTTCCATCCAATGCTCAAATGATAGGTCTTGCTACATACTACAAGATTGTCAACTACACCACATTCCAAATCTTCATGGATTTTAAGTTATGGATTGATCAAAATCATAAAAATTAAGAAATGAACATTTTTGACACTTAGTGAAAATCTGCCAAGTTTTTCAACTTTGGACACCAATGGTCAAAGGCACTTTTCATTGTGATCCAAATAGATTCAACACAAACCATAAAAATCAATGTTGTGGTATCTAATTTGAGCTTTTTAAAAAGTACAAGAGCCTCCCATGATTTAATTTGAGTAAGAAGTTATAAGCCTCACAAAATGGCAATTTTCATTCTGGTTTTACAAGGCAGATTTCACAACACAACTCAATTTTGTCATTCTTATGACTTGGAAAGCCTTATCACCATGCAAGACAAGTTTCTAAGATGCAATGCACTTGTTATCTGCAGAGCTACAACACCATAGAGCCTTGCAAGTCAAAAACCTCATCCTTTAGGCATGTGATCTTTAAAGTTTCAAATCCAAAAACTCCAATTTTGTCAAGAAGCATTGAAAGGATGCGTAGAGGTGGAATGTATCAGTCCATAACGATCCAAATGAGTCAAACTTTATCCAAAGATCAGAAGACCTGGGCCTGCAAAGTTAAGCTCAAATCAATGGCTAGAGTTGACTTTGGACACCTAGCCATATCCATTGGACAATAGGGTGATCCAGCCCCCATTCACTATTCCTTGCAAAACAAACTTCCTCTATTTATCATTTGTGATTGATTTTAACACACCAAAATGGAACCACACATGTTTTCCCTCATTTCACTCTCATGCATCAAAATTTGCTTCTTTAACAAGTAAGATTTGAATTTTCAAACAGGGAGCAATTATGTCAAAAACCAATGGTGTAGACACATCCTATACATCATATGAATTGCAGTTGGGATACCACTGAGAGTTCCAGGAGATTTCCAGCCATTCCAAGCTTCTCAACACACTCACTAAGGTCCATTGAAGCTGTCCAGATCATTCAAACACATATGTAATACCTACAACTGAGGATTTGAATTCCTCTTGCACAGGTAAGCTTGAAGCTCTCAAACTCCATACTTCATGCATCATAAATGTTATTTTGAGTTACCACCATGATTCTGCATGTGTATAGAGTAATAACCCTCAATCAATTGCATGTTATCTATCGTGTATAGGATTTCACTTAGTTTTTGCAAAAATTAGGGTTCATCTGTTCATCACGATATATCTCACTCCATACTTAAAATAAATGAAATTAAATGCCACCATCGTGTTCCTTGATTAAAAGCAAACAAGTTTGATGTTTATTTCATTTGATTTCATTACGTAATGAGAGAGATAAGTGAGATTTTGCAAATCAGCCATGGCAGGCACACACGAGGAAGAAGGAGTCGTTGGCACCCTTTTTCAAATATTTGAAATTTTTAATTATTTTGATTATTTCTTAATTAATTTCAAAAATTCATATCTCTCTCAATTTTAATCTTTTTCAAGAGATTTTTTAAACATAAATCCTATACATATTTAAATATTTTATTACACAAAAAAATATATTTTTATTTCATATATATTTGGATATTTTAAAGAATTTCCTTTTAATTATTTTTTAACATTTTAAATAAATTCTTTCTCTTGATTTTTCTAAACCAAATGAGTTTCAAACCATCATGTGAATAAAACATCCATTTTCAAATATTAATCAAAGTTCATAACATGTTTATTAAATATATTTGATATTTTGTATCATTTTTATTTGATTTTCTTAGAAAAATGCATTTTTAATTAAAATTAGGGTTTTTCCTTGATTTTAAGTCTTCAAACTTTCTTTAAATAAATTTTGGGTCTCTAATAGAGTGTAAGACCCAACCCCTTTATAAATAAATAACTTTTTGGGCCTCTGTTATAGTATAAGTCCCAGTACGATTTTCAAAGTAACAGTGCATCCACTGTTTTTTCAAATGGGCCTCTCCTTGAGTATAAGCCCCACTTTTCTTTCCTTCAATAAATTGTGAGCCTCTATTAGAGTGTAAGACACAACCCTTCTATGTACATAAATAAAATTTGGGCTTCTTCTAGAGTATAAGTCCCACAACTTCTTTCGGTATCGCAGAGCGATCACTGTTTTCAAAATAAATCATCTGGGCCTTTACTTGAGAATAAGCCCCAATCTTTTGTACATAAACTTTGTTTTAAATAATAAACAACCTCCATGGGCCTCTCCTTGAGTTGTAAGCCCCATACCTCTGTTTTCAAAATCATCTGTCTGTTTTAAACTGGTACTAAGAGGAGCATTATTCCCGGTGAAACTACTCTTAGACCACTTGGGCCTCTCTTTGATTTATAAGCCCCAGACATTCTTTTCATTTCATTCAAATAAAAATAACTTTCTTTTAATTCAAATTCAAATTCAAAGTTTTCTCAAAACTTTCTTCAATTTCTCAAAACCCTAATCATACAGTTCTATTCAATTTAACCAATCACAATACACTTGGGCCTCTATCCAAAGAATAAAACCCATCACCTTTTCAATTCATACTTGTTTATATGCTTATTCATATATCTGTATATACTTGTGCATAACTGTTTAGAGTTCCCTCAGCAGTTAGGTCATCCTCAAGTTCAAACTTAGGTAGAACAGTAGGATATTGATAACTTAGTTCAATCAACTAGCATATACTTACACAAAGAAATTCATTTCCCCAGAGAGGATTAATTCCCGGTGTAACCTCTTTTGAATTTCTTCAAACCTTATAACTGTTCTGCAAATAAAGGATTAATTCCCAGTGAAACATTTCTTGAACTTTTCTTAGGCTTGGACCCACCAGGCTTCTTAGAAGCATCACAACCTCCTCTTGGGCTTAGTACAAGGACCCACAGGCTTCCTAAAAGCATCTCAGCCTCCTCTTGGGTTTAGTACAAGGACCCACAGGCTTTCTAAAAGAATAGGATAGAATTTAGTCATCTCTACTAGTTCAATCCCCAGGAAAGTCAAAACTCTAGAACATCCAATCAGTCAAAAATTGATCTTCATCTCTAGAACCCTCAGCCTCCTCTTGGGCATCATACAAAGATTTTTCTTTAACCAGATTCTACCTTTTCTTAAGAGACTTGGGTAGTCTCGTCCTCCTCTTAGGCTTCATACAAGTTAGACTTGGAAACTCTCACCCTCATAGTCTCTTTTTGGGATTAACACAAGGACCCTCAGGCTTCCTAAAAACATAGGATATATCCTAATCATCTTTTCCAATACATCGATTCCCAGAAGAGTTAAAACCTCTAAGTTTACTTAATAAACCTTACAACCCAAATGACTTGGGATACATCCATAAATACATATTCATCTAGATTGTGATCAAGTTTACTTAATAAACCTTACAACCCAAATGACCATAAAGACAAACTAGGTAATCTTACCTTCATATCAAGTATGGTACCTCTACGACTACTTTAAATGGAATTGGTTATGGATAGGAATAATTGTATGTAAAATAATTTATAAAGAAGAGTCACAAAGATATAATTGAATTATATTAGATCAAACAATGTCAAACATGATACGATTTAAATGGTCATTATATTCCTTTTATAAGTATTTAACACAACGAACAATTCCTATGGTCTTAATACCTTTTCGAGTTGTTTCCTTCTACTTCATTCTTGAACTCTTCTCAAAAGAATTCTAACTCGCGTCACATACACAAATCCATAATTACTGAGTTTGTCAGTAATATAAATGAAGTAAGAGAAACAAAATTTATCTAGAAAGTATGTTTAGAGATCCATATACATCACACATGTATATAATCAAGATATATCATATGTCCTTTCACTTAGTCGATGATTTGAGACATTAGATATATCTTCCAAAATCAAGACTTGCATATATCAAATGATACAAAATCAAATGAATCCAACAATCTATTCTCATAAACTTTGAAAATGCATATCTCACTTATTGGACTAAACATTAATGCTATTGATATTCATAAGATTCAAATCTTATTTGATCCATCCTACATTTGTTATAGATGAGCTTATCAAGATCGTATAACTCAAATACACTACTTGATTTAGTATTGAAACCACTGTTTTAGATAATCATAACAACACTTGTCCATTATCAAAACATGCACTCCTCATCTTGTCAATACAAGACTTAGAATTAGTTTTTATTACTAAATGAAACTTAATAACAATTATTTGGTTTCATTTCAAGCTCTAATTTAAGTCGAATCATAAGCTCTTATAGTCAATGAAACACGTTGTTCTATTCTAGACGTAAGAAGACTCAAATTATAATCAATGTCCTACTTCTTGAAAGACTCCTCACATTCTTATAAATGTGAGATCAACATCTAGTATCACACACCCAAGATGTAGAAGTAGACAATTTACTTTTCTATAACAAATCGTATGAAGAAAAAGTCTTACTTCTTTCTTCTACTTTGACTCCTTTTATAACCATTAACAGTTTTCTTCTTTCAACACATGAAATCACTGACTTCCTTTAGAATCGTATTTTTCTGCTAAAATTCAAAGAAATATAAAATGAATCGCATTCCTTTTATGATTCATCTATTTAGCATCACAAACTACTTCCTTTTCTTTTCAACAAGATGTGGTAGATATATTTAAAATACATTCATAATGAATTTTATCTACCTATCCGAGACAATCTCAAATAGAACTTGTGACCAACTATTTGGTCTATAAGAAATCCAAATTTTAAATCTCAAAACTATTTTAGATCCATTTGGATTCTTAACTTGTATAGAAAAGACCTAGGAAAGTTTTTACATTTCTCATATCTCGTATTTCTTATTTAAAAAGAAAAGGTTTGAGGTTAATGATCATATCATTCTCCGTGACGACTACAATTATGAGATATGTTATATCTAGGCATTCAAATTGATCTTTCTCATAAATATCATTCTTAAAATCTAGATATATTCGGTTGTTAAGAATTGGTTGTTTGAGAACATACAATTTTTCTCGTGCTTGAGAACAATTCTCAATTTCAGTACCAACTCAGAAACTCCTTTCTGATGCTTACATCCTTCATAAGGACATTTCACAGTAAATTAAAAAATAAAATGCAAAAGAAATTCTAAATACAAAATGTGTAAAAAGATTGTATCAAAACCATTTTAATAAGGACTTTTATTAAAATGCTCCCACTATTTTTACTAAAACTAAATGACCCTCAATATTTGATTTGGAAAATCCCGTTGGAAGATTTTCTAGCGGGTCGAGATCCATATTTCACTTTGTTTTAAGTCTGCGTGGGTGGATTACACAAAACTCTGTTATTTAGGTAGGAACTCTTTCCAATTGTATCTAATACAACTCTCGAATTTTATCAGTCAAGTGAATAACTCTTTATTCTAATCCATCTTATAGATTGTTCTCAACTTTTGCTTCTAAACATATATAATCCTATTATAATTAGTTTAGTTAAGTCAAACCCAAAAATTTAGCAGTTGGATATTACATTTATCCCATCACACCTTACTAATATAAAACATGCACCTCGCGTTAGGCGAAACTTACATTGTTCGATATTAGTCTTGATAAGTGCTAAATTTTGGAAAGCAATTAACTTAATATTTAATTGAAGGGATTTTAATTAAATTTGATCTAACTAATTTGTGTATCTCATACACTCACATAATTGTGTATCTTATACACAAGCATATAAACATACATTTCACGCATCACATACATAAAATAAAACTTGGTAATACGATTATGACCACCTAAAATGCAAGAATTAAATAAACTAATTTATTACAATTCTTTTACCCACGAGCAAGCTTCTCAAGCCTCTCCACCGGCGTCATCGTTTGGCGTTGTCTTCTCTTCAACTCTTGAACTTGAACAATTTATAATATTTAAATAAATAAAATAATAATTAATGGCACGACACGCAGGTCGTATTTAATTACAATAAACCATGACACGCATGTCGTATTTAAAATAAACAAACGCCAAAATCTAAGGTCATAACTGTATACCAATTTATTTAATAACAATTAATTAAACAATAAATAATAATAGATTATCAAATTATAAATATTGATGCACCAGTACATGACGCTTTTTGCATACCCTAAAGGCACAACTCTTGCGCCGTCACAAACCCTAATGGAAAATGTTTATACCATCAAAACGTAATGATCGACTATTCAATATGATTGATCAAACTGTCATTGCTTCATCATACAAATGTCGGATTCCAAAGCAGAATGCACATTGATCTTTCAAATATATAACAATCATTACACTAATTAATGGACAAAACAAAATAGTGTATCAAATACACTGACTTCGCATTAGAAATATTTATATCGTATATAAATTTATCAATTATATTTGTATCACTTATGGATGAACGAAGTATCGCTGCTTCACCATACTAATGTCGGATTCCGAAGCATAGTCAACAAGGAACATCCAAATTATACAAACACATGATATCAATATTTAATTTTAAATAATAAACACTTTATTATTATTTATAATAATAAACTATTATTTTAAATATTGTTAATATATATATATATATATATATTATAAATTATAATAATTAATAAACTTTAACCTTCGGCGTAACAGCATGTAGCTATTGTCCGGTTACCTTAATTTTGATAGGAATAGAGATAAAATACCTCTTAAAAGCATCTGATCAAATTGCTTTACAAAAGCTCTCTCTTATAGTTGCCATCAATGTAGTAAACAGTGCAGCAATTGAAGCATGATATAATAATTTGGCAAAATAAATAAAATCTTGGTTACAACATATAAGGGGCCTTATATACATAAATGATAATGTTCTTAATCACATAACACAATCCAAGAACATTATATCACACTTACGACACACATATTGAAACGATTTCAAAAGGATTTTGTATAGTGATGAATATATCAACATATAAACATCATAAAAATCAAACAAATTTGAATTAATGATTTAATCAAAACCGAAGCTCTGATACCACTGTTGGGATTTTAAGAGTGATTTTTCAAAAATTATCCTCTTAGCGAAACAATCCCGATGAACGGATCTTGATTAAATCGTTAATCACAAATCAAACACCAAAATAAGATTCAAGAATTACCTCTTGAAGCGTGCTTTATCTTTGATCACGAACGACGAAAGATACTGGCGTCTCTATGTAGTCCACGCGAGCACAAAATGGAACGCGGTGCTAGCCGTCTCTTGTTCTGAAAAATTGACAATTAGGATTGGTAGGGGAAATAGCTCCTCTATTTATAGAGAGCTTCTAAAACCCTAATGCTAAGTCCAATCTTATTTAATTAAAACTATTTTAATTAAATAGATATTATTTATATTTAATTAAACTCTTTTAATAAAATAAAATAAAATATTAATTAAATTAAATCATATTTAATTTAATCAACTGTCAATTCTCATTTATTTATTTAAATCAAATAAATTATATATGTGTTAATGTACTAATCAATTTAAATACTATTAACACATAATTGAATTGAATCTTATTTAATTTAATCGTCAATTTCATTATCAGTACTCTTTGCGTGTGACCCTATAGGTTCTCGTAACGTTGGCAATAATATTAAATTACCTATTTAATATTATAAACAGTGAGGGGTATCTAGCAACACATCACTGCTACCCAAGTCACGAGAATGTCGTGTGATCTGACATAACCTTTATGTGATAATGATCATATGTATAATTACCCTTTTGCCCTTATATCTATATTGAACACAAGGCATAGAATGTGTCACCCTTGTATAGTCCAATATTTTATTTCTTGATCCCTGGGTATACTTGATAACAACAAATAAGTCCAATATCTCATATCGACTTATTTGAGCACGACCATGCATTTTACAGTCATACTCTATCAAGGGGCTCACAGATATTACTCTCGTATATGTAGGAGGGACAAATCCCATCTAGGTCACTCATGTCCCGAAGCATGATTTGTAAAGCACCCATAAGCCATCTTCATGGTCATCCTGTTACGGACAACGTTTGATTGACAATAAAGTACTCGACTCCACATCTAGGGTTCATAGTGGTTTCAGGTCGAAGGGTGGAATACATTACTATTACTATGAGAATACCTTATGACACTTACATAACAAACTATGTAGTATTCTCATTGTGGGTCAATCCAATATAAATATTACTCATACTATTTATACCTACGTGAAGACTTAATATCTCATATCCATGACTTGTGAGATACAGTCATCAGTCTACTCACATAATAGTCTCTATGCATTACGGTTGTCCTATTTGACAGTAAAGCTTGACTATGGATACTTTAAGAATAACGTCTTTATGTTTAATGAGGTCTCACGATTAAGTCAGGTCATTAATAGACTAATTATTCTAAGGACTTTATTATGTCATATACAAATAACACAATAAATACAATGCCTAGTAAGTATATATATTAACAAACAATATATATCAAGGTCATGATACAAAAGCATATACAACCAATACTGATTGGCTATTAGGGCTTACTCCAACAACAAAACCCAAAGACAACAAAAACACTCCCTCAGCCCTCACAAAGGGGAAACTTTCCCCAATCAACAGCAGATAGACTTAAGAAAGCGTTTCAAACAATAGAAAATATATGCAAACGAAGGTTCCTATAGATTACTATAGATACTCTGGGTGTTAATAGCTTCCCTTTGTATAACCAAACTCTGATCCCCGGTCTCTTCGCATTTGTTAAAGAAAAAACTTGCACATGAGGGTTAGTTTAAGATATATTCCCCTTCCTTTTAAGCTTCATAGGATAAATACAGAAATCAGAAAGTAGCACTAATAGCGGTTGTGGTCGCATCACAAAAAAAAACCGACGCTACACTTTTCTTCATCCGTCGCGTTTTCTGCAAGTGGTGTCACTCCCTTCTTCACAAGATCCCAAAAATTTTGACAGTAGAAAATAATCTTCATCTGCTTGCACCAATTCTCATAATTCCGATTCTTCAAAATTGGGAGACTCGCCGAAAAATGCTCGTTCAGATGATTCATTTTTCTATGCTTCCCAAGAATCACACAGTCAGTTCTCTAGATACCAGACGTTGGAATTACACTCAATCCTATGAAAAATTCCTAATCAATCTTGACAAATATGAATCAATCTTTCTGATTGATTACTCATTTTGTTCTTCACTCTTCACTCGAGTGAATCAACCACATCTTGGCTGCAAGATGATTTCGCTACACAACAATTATTGAAGAAGAAAAAAATGATAAAAATTAGGAAAAAAAAAGAGAGAATAGGGTTTTAAATATTATGAGTTAAAACAAAACTTTAAAGTGAACATATTTTTTTTTATTCTTTTATGAGTACACAAACCATCTCTTTTCAATTATAAATTTAAATAAAGATTTTATTAAAAAAAACATTTAAATCAAAGTTCTTTATATTTTTTTACGGAAATTTCATTCATTTTTGTTGGTCAAATTAGTTTGACCATTTCTTAATACACCACCCTAGTTTCTTATACACCACGTGAAATTATTTTTTTGCCCCCCAGTTCCGGATGTGCACATCCAAACGCAACGTTTTTTTAAAACACGTTGCCTTGTTCCGGATGTGCAAATCCGGAATGACAAATTACGCGTATTCCGAATGTGCACATCCGGAAAAATGGCTGAAACTTAAAAAGGTATAATAATAATATATTTATTTTAAGAAATATAATAATATGTATTTTAAAAGAATAACGATCAGCAGTAAAACATTACTTCTTTGACGTTATCCGAACTCTCAAATCTATTCTCGAAGATTGTAGGACAAATCAAGATCAACAGTAAAACATTGCATAAATAACTCATTATCATTTACCATTATGGTTTTCAGGGAGTGGCGTGTGGCTTTCTATAAATCAACTGGGTTTAAGCCTAAAAAGATTATATTTTACAGGTTCGCATTGGTTTTTTCTAAATGATACTTACTGATGTATATTGATGTATATGTATATATTATATTGTTTCAATGTCATTTATCTTGGATAACGTCAAAGAAGTAATGTTTTACTGTTGATCTTGATTTGTCCTACAATCTTCGAACCTGGAAAATATAATCCTTTTAGGCTTAAACCCAATTGATTTATAGAAAGCCACACGTCACTCCCTGAAAACCATAATGGTAAATAATAATGAGTTATTTATGCATTCAAACACTTTTCTTGTATCGTGTAAGTTAGTAACTACTCTCAATAACGAAAATGGTTTATCTCCGAAATATATTGAGTCCTAACTTTATCAGAATGCCGAAGACAACCATTATATTGACGGAGAGACTCCAACCCTAGAGTTTGTTATAACTTCTGATGACATTACTGCTACTGGTGCACCAGCCACATTACTTATTTTCAATAACGAAAAGAGTTTATCTCCGAAATATATTGAGTCCTAACTTTATCAGAATGCCGAAGACAACCATTATATTGACGGAGAGACTCCAACCCTAGAGTTTGTTATAACTTCTGATGACATTACTGCTACTGGTGCACCAGCCACATTACTTATTTTCAATAACGAAAAGAGTTTATCTCCGAAATATATTGAGTCCATCTGTAGTGTTGGACGATCAACAAAGAAAGATAACATGAGCAGTGGTTACACTGGAGAGAAAGGATCAACAAAATTTTCTATTGAAGAGATACGAAGAACAAAGTTTTCTATGGGCGGGAAACCTAATCCCTTCTCGCTCCCCTCATTCGAATGTATATTAACTTGCGATGATATATTAACGTATGCGACCAACCGACAAAACCGATTTTTTTAAAAAAAATAAAGTTATGTTATTTTCCGGATCTGCAGTTCTGGAAATTATACATGATAAAGCTATACTATGTTTCCGGATGTGCACATCCGAAAAACATCATCGTTTTTAAAAAAAACGGTGCGTCCGGATATGCACATCCAGAATTAGGGGGCAAAAACGAAATTTCACGTGGTGTATAAGAAACTAGGGTGATGTATTAAGAAATGGTCATTAGTTTAGTGTATAGGTTGCACGTCTTAAAAATCTTCATACTTAATTATAATTTATTATACGATATTTTATTTTCTATATAAATATTAATATTAACTTATAAACATTATTTTTGGGGATATAACCACATAAAAATATAATTTCAAATGCAAATAACAAATTCATGAGAAGCATACAATGTCATGCAAACTATAAACTTATCGTATTTTTCTTATAACACACAAAATATAATCACATGTGCTAGTCATGCAATTGTGTAGAAAATGTAAAAAATATGAGGTACTCCATATTAGTAGAAAATATGTGTATAATTTGTGCTATATAGATATTTCTCCACATTTAACTTTTTGTATTGGAATTTTTTTAATACTTTTTTAAAAAAATTGAGTTTAATTGATATGCACTAATAATGTAAAATAATTTTATACTGTCATCTAATAGAAATTTATTAATCTGCCATATCACACTATTAACTTAAAAATTACAGTCTGATGTAACAAGATACATGAGGGTGATTGATTGACACTGTAAAATAATTTTACACTGTCAATACCAATTAAATTCAATTTTTTTATAAGTATCTTACTTTCTATTTTAATTCTTTTATTTATTATTATTATTATTATTATTATTATTATTATTATTATTATTATTATTATTATTATCCTACATATAAAAATTATTAAGTCTTTTAATAATTTTGTGGCGTCAAAATTAAGGATAATTTTGTAATTTTATCTATCATTAATTTATTTACTTATATATAAAAAAGTTGTTAAGTTTCAATAATTTTTTGATGCCAAAATTAAGTATAATTTTATAATTTTTTCTATCATTAATTTATTTATTAATAAGTTTATTTACTATAAATATTTATAATTTCTCTTCTAATTATTCATTATAAATTCAAAAAGGAGAGTTATAAAATGTGTACCAACGTGGATCCTTGGCATTCCAATTTTTTTAAATTAATTAATTAATAATTAAATAATAAAAAAAATAAACTAGCAACATCCTATTAAAAAAAACTAGCTTTTAATCCCCATCTATCCATTTAACCTCAAGTTTCAACCAACTTCTTTAAGTTACATGGATATAACCCCACTTAATAATTTGAAATCAGTCTATTACTTATTCCAAGCCACTTAGCAGTCAGACAAGAAATTGACCATGAACTTGACGAAATTCTTCCAGAGAAAGCTGGATTTCGGGAGATGGAAAAGAGTAGCCTTTCTTTGACCATCTCAAGAGTTGTTCTCCGAGACAGATAATACCGATGACTCTTTATGCTTCCATCGTTCGTCTTGGTAATTAAACACTTAGGTGGCTCTTGTTAGTGACGTTGTACTTGTG
This sequence comes from Lathyrus tuberosus, assembly GCA_022829125.1. Taxonomy (NCBI): domain Eukaryota; kingdom Viridiplantae; phylum Streptophyta; class Magnoliopsida; order Fabales; family Fabaceae; genus Lathyrus; species Lathyrus tuberosus. Next base: position 10,671,271 of record JALAZF010000098.1, on the reverse strand, counting down.
GTGGTGCGTCTCTGTTCTCAGTCCCCATTGCAGATGCAGTTTCAAGAAATAGGATGTGTACTCCGTTTTGTTCGGCCATAAGGCTCATGTTTTATTTTATTCAATTTAAATTAATTTATAAAATGATCTGTGATTTGCTTTTTCTAATTTAATTAATTATTAAATTGATTAATAAAATGACACATTTTATTGAAGTGAGTACCAATGTTTTGTTTTATTTTATATTTTAATTTAACAAAATAACACGATTTGTTTTTATTTTAATTAACTATCTAAATTAATTTAGTGCAAGGGGGAAGGACCCATAATTTGTTTATATATATATATATATATATATCACTACGCCAAAAATAGGAATAGACAGCACAAAAAAGACAGCGCTTTTATAAAAAAGCGCTGCTAAAAAAAATAAAAAAATTTTGCTAAAAAAAATGCAGTAAAAGACAGACTTTAGAAAGCGCTTTTAAATGCAATAAATGGATGCCACTTTAGAAAGCGCTTTTTTGGAAAGCGCTGTTATAGGTATTACTTTAGACAGCGCTTTTAAAAAGCGCTGTTTAAAGTTAACCTTAGAAAGCGCTTTCAGAAAAGCGCTCTTATAGGCCTTAAATTCTTTTCACTTTAGAAAGCGCTTTCTAAGGGAAGCGCTCTTATAGGTTGCACATAAGAAAGCGCTTTCTTAAAAGCGTCCTCTAAGGTCATTTACGAATTAAAATATAAAACAATTTCTAAACATTTTCAGACACTTCTATTCATTTTCTTCTCTTGACCGTTTCTTCTACTGAAACCCTTGTCGTCGTTCTTGCATTGCCATTGCCGTTGTTCTTGCATTCCCATTACCGTCACCGTTGCCGTCACCGTTGTCGTCATTGTTGCATTCCATTCGTGAAAACGTTGTTGTTGTTGTTGTTGTTCTTATTCTCTTATCCTCTGAAAACGAATAAGGTACGTTGTTGCTCTTTTATTATTCATTTCTCTGTTTTTAATTTTAGTTTTTGATTTGATTTTTATGCGGAAAAAGTTTTCACGATGAGGATAAAAGCTCCCTCTTTTATTGTTGCAAAATCGAACCTATTTTTTTCTTTTATTTTTCATGTATATTTGGCAAAGTATTAATCCTTAATCTTTCATCTCTTATTTTTACAAATGTCCCTCTTTTTTTATAATAAGCTCATTGTGTTATGCACTCTTTAGGTATTTTCACAAGGAAACTAATATTAAAGTATCTTCACAACGATGACTATTATTGAAAAGATACTTCATGATACAACCTAGTTTTGTGGAAGGTTACTTTTAAATATTTTCTACTGTATATTTGGCAAAGTTGATTAGTATAAACAACCTAGTATTGATTGAAATTGTATTTCGCTAGTTGTGTTGTAATGTTTTTCCAATTGATTGTGTTTGGTCTATCCTTTTTTTCCAAGTTCATTTCTTTTATTTTCTAGAACTTGTGACTTTTTGTTATAAGTTAATTGTCTACTTTATACTTATTGAGGAGAGAATTTTTTTGATACTTTAAATTATAATTTTTCGTGGTTTTTAAAGTTATATTATAAGTCAATGAGCCTATATTAATGGTTGTCTCTCACCTTTCTTCTTGTATTTTGATCTGTTCTCTAAACTTAGTGACTCTAAAGTATTTATTTTGCTCTTGAGAACTTGGAATATGTAGGTGTTTACCTCTAATTGTTGCTTGTTTGTGATTACATGTTGCCACTTATCAAGTTATGACTCGTAATTGGTCAATTAATGATATTTCATTTTATGATACGTGTATAGGGGTTACTTGTGTTAAAAGTGTGAAAGTCGGATCGTTTCCCTACAGGTATAACATTTTTTCTTTTTGTTTTTATTTAGTTTAATTAGTATAACTATGGATAAGAAATGGATGTCTTCAAGTCGATTGTCAAAAGAGTACGACAATGGGGTATCGGAATTCGTTAAGTTTGCTGTTGCGCACGCCAAAGACCCCAGTCGAATGATATGTCCTTGCTTAGGTTGCTGTTTTGGGAGTCGGGTTGACGCGGTTCAGTTGGCATCGCATTTATTGAGGAGTGGAATTGATAGAAGTTATACATGTTGGAATTTGCATGGTGAGAAAATTAACGGGAATGTTGAATCGGGGGATAATACGACCTACGCTTCATACGACAATGGCACAGATACATACGATTCTGATCGAGTCGAAGAGATTGCAGAAGCACTTGAAGAAGATCTTAAGGATTGTCCTAAAATGTTTGAGAGGTTGGTAAGCGATGCAGAGAAACCGTTGTATAATGGTTGCACCAAATTTACAAGATTGTCTGTGGTATTAAAGTTGTACAACTTAAAGGCGGGCAATGGATGGTCGGATAAAAGTTTCACAGAATTATTGGCCCTTATGAAAGATATGCTTCCAGAGGATAATGCTCTTCCCAATCGAACATATGAGGCCAAAAAGATGTTGTGCTATATTGGCATGAGCTATGATAAGATACATGCCCGTCCAAACGATTGCGTATTGTTTCGAAATGAGTATGCATCGTTAAATGAGTGTCTTAAATGCGTGTCTCTCGATATAAGAAAAAGTTGTCTCCAGCAAAAGTCTTATGGTATTTTCCTATAATTCTGAGATTTAGATGCATATTTCGTAGTGAGACCGATTCAAGACACTTGACTTGGCATGCAGATGAAAGAATTATTGATGGAAAGTTTCGACATCCGGCAGATTCACCACAGTGGATGAAAATTGATGATGATTATCCTGAATTTGGAAAAGAAGCAAGAAACCTTCGCTTGGCATTATCTACTGATGGAATGAACCCACACGGTATTCAAAGTATCTCACATAGCACTTGGCCTGTGATCATAATGATTTATAACCTACCTCCATGGCTATGTATGAAGCGTAAGTACATTATTTTATCTATGTTAATTTCTGGGCCTAGACAACCAGGGAATGACATAGACGTATACTTGGCACCGTTAATCGAAGATTTAAAATTTTTATGGGAGAACGGCGTGGAGGTTTATGATGGGTATAGGAAAGAAAGTTTCAACTTGAGGGCGATGTTGTTTGGCACAATTAATGATTTTCCAGCATACGAAAATCTATCAGGGTACAACATAAAAGGTCAATGTGCGTGTCCTATTTGTGAAGATAAAACAGATTGAACGCGATTGGAGTTTGGTCAGAAGAATGTCTTTCTCGGTCATCGTAGATTCTTAAATTCTAATCATCACTATCGTGGGTGGAGAAAAGCATTCAATGGAGAGCCAGAACATGGTAGAGCTCCAACTATATTGACAGGTGATCAAATTTTTGAAAAGGTGAAAGATGTGAGAACTCAGTTTGGAAAGCCTTTTGCACATACACTTGTCAAGAGTGGGTGGAAGAAGAGGTCAATTTTTTTTTAACTGCCATATTGGAAGTCGTTGTATGTAAGACATTTTCTCGATGTTATGCATATTGAAAAAAATGTATTTGACAGTGTTATTGGTACGTTACTCAATATACCAGGAAAGTCTAAGGATGGCCTTAAAGCAAGAAAGGACTTGGTACATATGGGGATAAGAACTGAATTAGGACCCTTGAAGAAAGGAAAACGAACATATCTACCACCTGATGCGTATACTCTATCTAGAAAGGAGAAAAAAGTATTGTGTAAGTTTCTAAGTGAAGTTAAAGTTCCAGAAGGATACTCTTCAGATATTAGAAGACTTGTGTCTATGAAAGACCTCAAGTTAAAGAGTTTAAAGACACATGACTGCCATGTTATAATGGAACATTTTCTACCAATAGGTATACGTTCTATTCTGCCAGAAAAAGTAAGAAGCACAATAACTAAATTGTGTTTTTTCTTCAAGTCAATTTGCAGTAAGGTGATCGATCCCGCGATCTTACCAACATTGTAAAAAGAAATAGTTATTACTTTGTGTGATCTTGAAATGTATTTTCCTCCCTCATTTTTTGACATAATGGTTCATCTAGTTGTTCATCTGGTGAAAGAGACACAATTGTGTGGACCGGCTTATATGAGATGGATGTACCCTGCTGAAGGTTATATGAAAATATTAAAAGGGTATGTGAAAAACCAAAGTCGACCAGAGGGTTGTATTGCCGAACGATACATTGTTGAAGAAGCGGTTAAGTTTTGTACTGAATATCTGTCCAATGTACAATCAATTGGACTCCCCAAATCTCATATTGTCGAAAAAAAAGAAGGAAAAAAGTTAATTGGAAATGAAGTTGTGACAGTATCAAGGGTCGAACGGGATCAAGTGCATTTGTATGTTCTGCACAATGAGAATGAGGTTGAGCCGTATGTTGAAATGCACAAGGATGTTCTCCGAGGTTTAAATCCGAATAGAAATGAGAATTGGATAGTACGAGAGCACAATCGAAGTTTCATACCTTGGTTTAAGGATCATATTTATTCAAAGTATTATTCAGACCGCGCTTCAATAACAGAAAGGTTGAGATGTTTAGCATATGGTCCAAGTATGGTCGTGTTTTCTTATAGCGCATACGCAATTAATGGATACACATTTTATACCAAAGAACAAGATGATAAAAGTACTATGCAAAATAGTGGTGTCACCGTGGTAGCTGAAGCAATGCACATTTCAAGTGTGAAAGACTTAAACCCCAAATTTGCAAATCTGTCATATTTTGGGGTTATCGAGCGCATTTGGGTGTTTGATTATGAGAAGTTTCAGATTCCTATATTTCGTTGCAAGTGGGTTGAAAATAATAATGGCGTACGAATGGATAAGTCAGGATTTTTGCAAGTGGATCTTAATAGGGTGGGGTACAAAGATGAACCTTTTATTCTAGCCTCTCAAGCTAAACAAGTGTTCTATGTCACTGATCCGACAAGTACAAAATAGTCTATAGTGCTTTTATCTAACAAAGTAATTGATGAAAACGTTGGAGATCAAGGTGATATTGATGTTGATATTGAATCATTTACTAGAAATGATCAAGATGAAAATATTATAGTGAATGAATCATATACTAGAAATGATCATAATGAGGGTATTTGGATCAATCCAACCGTCCGTGTTGTTAAGAGACGGGTAAAACATACTCCAAACAAGAAAAGAAAGAGACGCTAGTGAAAAAGGTACTAGTTGTAAAATTATAGCTTATATCATTCAATATAGCTTATATCATTCAATGGATTAGGATTATGGATTTTTATATTTGTCATTTAATTTTTGTTTTTTTCTTTCTTACAGGTCAAATGTCTAGTAACCAGGAAGATACGCATGAGTAGCACGGGCTAGAGCAACCAATATTACATGGGTCAAAGTGGAGGTATATTAATTTTCACAATATTGCTTATTAGTGATGCTATTTGATAACGTAAAACATCTATATATTATTTCTTATTTGTTTGTCTATGTGTAGTACCCTCGTCAGCGTAATGGCATAGACTGCGGGTACTTCGTTTTGAGGTTCATGAGAGAAATCCTTCAAATGGGACAATTGGAGATTCCTATTACGGTATGCATGATTTTATAACTTAGGATTTATTTTAATATTTATCGGATATGTCATATAATTTATTACTTTTAACTAAATAATGCGTATTTTGTTTTGTTATGTAGTATTTCGATGATATGGCGTGTCCTTATTACACGAGGAAACAATTGCAAGATACTAAGGAGGAATTGTGCGAATTTTTTATTGCAAGAAGAATTCTTTCTTGAATGTATAGTTTTGTGAATGTAAATTCTAGTTTATTGAAATGTAAATTCTATACAGGTTTGAAACCATACAATAGAATTTGTGCGAATTCTGCATGTAAATTCTAGTTTATTGAAATGTACAAATTCTAGTTTATAGAATTTGTGCGAATTCTGCATTAATGTAAATTCTAGTTTTGAAATAGAATTTGTTGATGGAAATGCGTAGCCATACTGGTTTATTGAAATGTGAATTATACAGGTTTATGGAAATGTGAATTATACAGGTTTCTGCATAAAAAAATGTTTAAAATGGGATTTTTAAAAAAAATCTTCAAAATTATACGTAGACAAAAGACAACGCTTTTGAGAAAAAAGCGTTGTCTAAAGGTATATAAAAAATCATTATACGTATACATTAGACAGCGCTTTCGAAAGCGCTGTCTAAAGTCCCCCTTTATAGAGCGCTTTTGAAGAAAAAAGCGCTCTCTAAAGTATATAAAAAAATTCTTTAAAATTTTAAACGTATACATTAGACAGCGCTTTTAAAAGCGCTGTCTAAAGTCCCCTTTTAGAGAGCGCTTTTTCATAAATAAAAAAGTGTTGTCTTTACCTACGACAGCGCAGACTTAGACAGCGCTTTTAAGCGCTGTCATAGGCCAAAAAAAGCGCCCTCTTTTCCCTTGTTTGGCATAGTGTATATATATATATATATATATATATATATATATATATATATATATAATCATCGACCATTAGAATTAATCAACCTCTGATCTCATGTCAAGTAACATAAGGTAGTTATATATAAAAAATGTCACACTCAGATTATATGTATGTTCTCACTATAACTCATATGGCCACATTTCTTACATCTTACTAACTTGCGTGTTGGAGTGATAACTTGCATATCCACCCCTATTATTTGTACCAAAAATCATTCACAATCGCTCCAATCAACCTCACATCTATATATCAATCATTTCTAGTTCCTGTACGGAATAATGACGTTGTCTTTGGAAAATGACTTATGATTCTCCCAAATGTCCACAATTAGATCCTTCGGATTCCAAAACCATGAATCATATACACCATAGTTTTGCTCCAAATAAGATGGTGACTTTCGATCTGACTATTGGAATCATTGTGGTTTAGTCTACCTATGAATTGTCTTCTTGCCTCGTCATTTCTACAATCGACGGGATTCCAAACGTGATGCTTCTATTATACATAATTGTCATTATAATGAACCATTTAGTGCCAGAGATCATGATTAACAACAGGAGTTCTTGCAAAGTTATGAAGTTAAGAAAAAATAATCACAACCATAAATAGATTCATCTTGAGGCCAACTCAGCACGAACTAGTGTTTTACAAGTTGTTGTGAAAATAAGCACATTTTGATTAGACATCAAAATGAAAATAGGCACTACTACGAATAACCTATTTTACCTCGATTGGAAAAAGGGTTATTACCTCGATTTTCTAGGTGACGTAACGAAGGGTGTCGTGGAAAAACGCCACTTTTCCCCTCAGGTTATCTACAACTGAGGGGAAAAGTGGAACTGATAGTGGGATCGATCCCTGACAACTGCATACTTGTATTTTTTAAAAACATGCTACTTTACCTCTCGGTTTATAAAATACCTCAGTGGATATATATATATATATATATATATATATATATATATATATATATTGTTTTATTAAAATACAAAGTTTTTTATTTTATATTGTTTTTGTTTCCATCTACAAGTACAATTTTTTTTCGGAATGTTGAATCTGCTTCATTGTCATCATTGTCAATCTTGGTGAAGATCACTGAATCCTCGTTTCAATGAATCTCGGCGAAGACCAAATGCTAGATTTTTATTTCATACACATTTCTTATTAGGTTTAATGATTTTTGTATGCAATGTATTTCCAATGGCTTTTACATACATTTGTTTCTGATATAAAATAAAGAAAAAGGTTAGATAAATAAAATAAATTTTCAGTTACAAAATAAGTGATTATGTAAGAACATCTGAAGGTGAAAGGAAACACAAGAAAGGTTTTAAAAAAGAAATCTTTTACTACCCATCACAACAAAGAGAAAACAAGGAATAAAAATAATGAAACAATTATTTTTATCCTGGTTCGCTGTTAATGAAGCTACCTCCAGTCCATCCGCCAATGTAATTTCACCTTATCAACAAGGACTTAATCCAATATAACCAAACTGATTACAACCACAAAGAGTAAATGTCAATGTCTTGAGTAATTCTGACTAAACCCTAGTCACTAAAGGAAATACAATCACAAGATTGAAATGCAAAGTTTGTTTACAAGTTGCTTCAAAAAGTAGACTACACAAGTTAAGTACAAATAATTTCAAACTAATATTCTATGAAAAATTTGAACAAGAGTTATGTGTGTGAGCTTCTCTTTCACTCAAAAATATTCATTGTATGTAATGTTCATGTAAATAATATTCTAAAAAATTTGCATCTTTTCCATTTTTCCAAGTCTTCTTTATATAAGCATAAAAAGACATGTTTGAAGGTAGAATAGGAAATCACAAATGCAGTTGTATCCTTGCATAACGGTCTGTGAAAAATGGGAGACACAATAGTACGATGGTACAATCCTTTTCCACAAAATCAGTGTAGTGAAAAGAATATTTGATCTCGTACTATGTACTATTTCCCACGTAAAACCTTTTTGATCTTATCTTCAAATATTCAGGGGCTTCTGATAGTGAGATAATGAAACATTGATAACAAAAACATGTGGATTAAAAATAGTGAAACTTAAATAAGCTTGTTCAGATGGATGTATAGGGCTTCTTGTGGATTGATGTACGGACAATATCTTGAGCCTTGTTAATTTATAAATGGATGGAAAATATTTGTCTATAGACAAAACTGAGTTACTTTTCCCCTCAATTATTTACTAACACCGAGGTAAAAGATTATTTCTTTTTTAATAAAAAATAAAATAAATTTGGAACTTTTCTCTTTGGTGGCTAAATCCACCGAGGAAATAGATTACTTATATTACAAAAAAAAATGTTGAATGAAAAAAATTGGAAGTAACATGTATTGTTTCCTTTTTCAATTTTTTATATCATTCACCAATTTGTGTGTGTTGCAATATTCAAATAAAGGATTATATTTAAAACAAAATTTTCAATAACATTGCTTGCAATATATTATCAGTATGATTAGGAGAACAATAACAACAACACCAACAAAAACAACCACAATGCCATTATGTAAAATAGATTACAAGAATAGAAAAATAGTTCGTTCAAGGTTGATAAAATTAGTTTCTCCAATGCGTGTATGTAAGAACAACAATACACAACCTTGAAAGATTTGTTAACTAATTAATAAAACATGAATTTTTTTTGTCTTGAAATCCATCCCAAAGAATGATGTTTACAAATTTGGAGTTGTTGTAGATGAGTTAAGTTTAGGGAAAAACTTTATGAATGAATGCTTTTATAGGAAAATCTGGGTATCAAACCCCTTGGTTAGTAGTGTAACGGAAGGAATAGATCATTTAATTTTTAAATAAAAAATAAAATTGAAAGAAAGGCGCCACATTTAAAGAAATCAAAACATAAAGTGCAGTTGCTGGGGGTTGCGGTAAGAATTGGATATCAAGCTATTGATTAACTTGAATCACAAATCTTTAAATATTCACCACCGAGCTTTGATTTATCCAAAGGAAAGGGTAAAGATCGTATAAAACCCTAATTGTGCAATGTAACAACAATGCTAGGAGATTGTAAGGTTCGGGGTTGGTTATACCTAGGGATGGCGTTAACATCCTAAGCATCTATAGTACTCTATAGGAACCTCTTTCTAGTATTTGTGTTATTGTTTGCTATTGTTTTATGTTTGGGTTTTGTTGGTGAGGATGGGAATCTAAGGGTTTATTACTAAGTATGCTCACCAAAACTTCACGGTCTTGTGCCTACATATCCTTACAAGGATGAAATCAGAGCATTTGTAGTTCACATAAACAAGGGTGAAGAACACTTGATAGTGATCAAGGTTCCAAGGGGAAAGTAAGTGTTCATAGCAATAACACTTACATAGAGTCTACAACTATATCCTAAGGCTAAGTTGAAAAGTTGATGACTCTAACAAGGTCAAAAGGGGAGTTAGGGTAAGGTTAAGCTACCTATGACATAAAGTCAACAAAAAGACCTTTCCTTTGGATTTGGGAACAAAAGGGAAAGAAGGATGAAGGCTAAGAAGCTCACATCACTTGGGGATAAAGTTCAAAGTGCACATGAACAAATGGGTGAACATGGATGAGATGAACAAGTATGTGTAGCGCGATTTTTGTGGTCTTGAATCACGATCACTTGGGTACTACAGTTCAATTCATTTTTTATTCTATCGAGTTGATTAAGGAAGGGAAATAGATGTCTCCAATTAACCCTGCTTGCATACTGAGTTTAAACAGCCGACTGTTAGTTTACAGATGCTATTGCGATGTGGGCCCAACTTTGGTTATTTTACTGAGAACACAGTGTTCAGACTATTTGTGAGGTTTTTGATAATGTGTTTAGATTTGATGCTTTTGGGATGATTTAATGGAGATACCGGATTTTGGTTTTTTGATTAATGTGCTCGCTAAGATTTTGCAATCTTATGCCTACGTATTCCCGTTTAACGAAACAGGGAAATCAGAGCGATTGTAGTTCCTCCTATTCTATGGGAGGAAAAAGGTCGTTATGGGGTCTTGTTCAAAGCCCAAGACATGAAGCTAAAGGTGATTTGTATCTTGTTCAAAGCCCAAGATATGAATCTAAAAGGTTTAGGGTTTAGAGAGAATTTATCATCTCTAAAGAGGGGTTGTTGATGTTTGTATGCTGTGAGCAAGGCACATGTTTGATGCCAAAAGGTTAATTGACTCAACAGAGGTTTCCTTATACAAAGCCTAAGAGGAGGCGATTGACCCAACAAGAGGGTGTTAACAAGTGACTGACTCAACAAGAGAGTGTTTTTATGTGTCTTGTATGAAGCCCAAGACGGAGGCTAAAAGGTTTGACTCAACAAGAGAGTCTTTTTTATCTGTCTTATATGAAGCCTAAGACGGAGGCTAAAAAAAAGGTTTGACTCAACAAGAGAGTCTTTTATACTCAGCAAGAGAGTGATTTAGTGTCTCGTACAAAGCTCGAGATGGAGGCTAAAGGGGAAGTGACTCAACAAGAGAGTTTTTTACACTCAACAAGCGAGTGTTTTGCTGTCTCGTACGAAGCCCAAGATAGAGGCTAAAAGGGAATTGACTCAACAAGAGAGTCTTTTATACTCAACAAGAGAGTGTTTTTTATCTGTCTTATACGAAGCCTAAGATGGAGGCTAAAAAGGGCTTTGACTCAACAAGAGGGTCTTTTATACTCAACAAGAGTGGTTTTTTTTGTGTGTGTCTTGTACGAAGCCCAAGACGGAGGCTAAAGGGGAGACTGACTCAACAAGAGAGTCTTTTATCTGTCTTTGTACAAAGCCTAAGACGGAGGCTAGAAAAGGTTAACTCCGTTGGGGAGAGTCATTGTACAAAGCCCAAGAGGAGGCTACCTTACCACCGGGGATTCTGAAGATCCTGAAGCGAGTCCAAATATAGGGAACTCTCATGAGAGAGACCGAGTTTCTGCCTATGTTTGAAGGGAACTTGAGAATGTCTTTGAGACTCAAGGGTCTTAGACTGTCAGAGTCTAGAGTTTTATCTTTTGTACAATGCCCAAGAGGAGGCACGGGTATCAAGGGATGGGTATCAACCCTACAACGACCGGAGTTTTGACGCTGGAAAGACTGGTCTAGCAAAGGATAACTAAGTTCTATCTTATACCTTTAAGAGGTCGTTAGGGTCTTTGTATTAAGCCCAAGAGAAGGCATAAAAACTTCTAAGAAGCCGAAGGGTCCTTGTACAATGCCCAAGAGGAGGCGGGGATGCTTTTAGGAAGCCTGTGGGTCCCCAAACCAAGACAGAGAATAGATCAAGCCAGGAAAGTTCTTGAATTTGGAAGAAACTCAAGAGATGCTATTCACGGAGAATAGATCAACTCTGGGGAGTAGAGTTTCTTTGACAATTTCTAAGAGTGACAGTCTGAGAAAGGGTTCACTGAGAATGCTGCCTTTCACGTTTCCATATTGTTTAACCCCAAGAGGAGGGAAGACTGTATCTGGTAATCCTATGGGGGATCTAGTTTTGTTTGTATTTAAGAGTGACACACAAGGCTTTACCTAGTTCTAGACGTAGTTGCCGGGGAAAACTCTAAATAAATATACTAGTATTACGTAGTGGATATGTGACAAGTATATAAAAGGATGTGAAAGAAGACTTACAGTGAAACAGCCCCACAATACAGTTATATACATATGAAAGCGATAAATGAAAGCGAGTAAATACTTACTCGGTTGTAGAGCTTCCATGCTGTTTTGTTAGTTGTTCAACAAAGAAAGCTTTGATAACAATATTATATTCAAAATCAAAGGGGAAAGTGCTTTGAAAAGTTTGTTGGGGCTTACAGCTCAAGGAGAGACCCAAGTTTTAATGATGATCGCACCACTGTTTTGAAAACTGTACAGAGGGACTTATACAATATGTGAGGCCCACAAAGTTTTTATGTACTAGGGGGTTGGGTCTTATACTCTATTAGAGGCCCAAAATGTTTTTGTACAAGTGATGGGGCTTACAGCTCAAGGAGAGGCCCAGGGTTTTATTTTGAACTGGCGATCGTGCCGAGTTTTTTTTCTTTTAAAACAGAGGGACTTATACAATATGTGAGGCCCAAAAGGTAATATTTACAAAGGGGTTGGGTCTTACACTCTATTAGAGGCCCAAAGTGTTTTGAAAATGATTGATGAGGGTTGAAATCAAAGAAACCCTAATTTTGTTTTTCTTCAAAAGTAAATATTCAAAGAAAATCAATAAAATGATAAAGATACCAAATGAGTTTGAATAAACCACTTGTGATTTTTGTTTAAGGTTTGAAAAATGAGGTTTTAATCACAAGATGAATTAAAACTCATTTGTTTTTGATTTTCAAGGTAAATATTCACTTTTAAAATGTTTAAAAACAATTAAAAATGAAGTTATTCACAAAAATACTAATTACATTAAATAAATAATATAAATTTGATTTTTTTGTGGAATAAAATATTTCAACATTTTTGTGATTTTTTTGCAATAAAAACCAATAAAAAATAATTAAAATTGAGGGAGTTATTAATTTTTCAAATCATTAAAAATAATATGAAAAAGTGGTAAAAAAGAGGATCTGGGGCGAGGGGGATTCGAACCCTAGACCTCTTGTGTGCAGCATGCGCGTCTTACCACTGGGGTGTTGATACATCCGTGTATTGGAACACAACCACAAATATACAAGACTTGCCTTGTTTTTTGGCCTGGCCCAAGGCAAGGCAAGGCAAGATTTTGGTCAGAAACGTGAAGGCCATAACTTTCTCATTTCTTCATGGATGGAGACAAAATTTATATGCATCTGGCCTAGAATTTCACAAGGAATCCAATGGTGGTGGTGGTTTTTTCAGAAAAGAAATCCTTCTCAAAACCCGATAGTGGTTTTGAAATAGGCCATATTTTGCATTTTCTGTGCTACCTCTTGGTACAAGCATGAATTACATGATGAATTGGTTCAAACACAACACATATAACATGTATAAGAGATGCATGATCAGTGGACCTCAAAGCAAGGCATATTTTAAAAAATTCAAGTTGTGATGCTTACCTCCCTTGGAGCTTTTTGGGTAATCTGCCAAATGCTTTGTTCCATAAATGTTTTGATGCTTTGAACACTCTCAAATGATCCCTTAGAAGCTTTTAGGATGATTGGAACTAGCTGGAAACCTCAGGAATGGAAACTGGCCCTTTCTTGCAAAAGGGGCAAAAGTGACCAAAATAGCAACTCTCTCAAATGGTGTTCCAGATGTGTGAAACCATTTGGGACAGTTCAAGGATGATATTTGAAGTGTGTTTGAGGTTTTATCTCGTTTGGAAAGTGACTGAATCAAGACATGGCTTGAAAAATGTAAAAAGGCCCTATTTTGAGGTTTTGTGAGGGGACTTTGTGATTTTGGTGTTACAGGTCACTTGTGAGAGTTTGGATCACTTCTATATGATGTTTATGAGGTGTGTGTGTGTGTGATTGGTTTGGTTGGAATTTCTCTCAAATTCAAAACCCGATAGTAACTTGCTTTGGAAGGCAAATTTGGAAGTGAGAAGGTGATTTTGAGGAAAGCATCTGTTTGATGGCTTTGGGGTACTTAAACTGAGCACAAATGAGCTCTATTTATAGTAGAGCAAGTTTGTTTTGGCTGCAATAGTGAAAGGTAACTGTAGCAGAGGTTTGGCCAATGTTGATCAATGGGAATCCAAGTCTCCTCTAGCCATTGACTAGAGGTTAGGGCACAGGCTGATGGTTCCCTAGTTCTTGGATAAGTCTTGACTGAATTTAGTTGGAAATGGCTCAGTCCATGTCACCTTGGTGCATCCATTGAATGCTCCAAAACAGAATTGGAGTCTTGTCTCCTCTTTAGGGATTTCTAGGTTTAACATGCTACTTTTGGTTCCAAGGACTTAGGAGGCTTATGGATCAGTGTTTGTCCCTCCTTGGTCTCCCCCTGAGGTGTTCATATGGATAAACTTGTTTATCATTTGCACAAATGACTCAAATCGAGCAAAATGCACAAATCTGCCTTGCCATGACAGTTTGCAGCAAGGCACATTGGCATGATCATATCTCATAGCTCAAATGGAATTTCATGGGGTTCTTTGCCATTTTGGAAAGCTCTCATATGATACAACATATGTGTGATCATAGTTTGTTTTGATACCTTTTGGATCCAAGTGAAAAATGCCCCTACATTTGGAAAAAAGGCAAGGCAAATTCTGACTTAGTGAAAATTTCACTAAGTGTTGGAAAAAAATGACATTTTCACTTTTTGTGATTTTGGCCATTCCATAACTTGAAATCCATGAGGAATTGGAATAAGGTGTAGTTGACACTTTTAAAGTATGCCATGAGAGCTACAAATCCATCTTTGGATCAGCCCAAATGGTTGCTTGGATCTCAAGTTATGATCCTTGGAAGTTCGTACCCTAGCCATTTAGTTTCATAACTTAGAAAATTTCTAAGTTTTTTATGGTTACCCCAAAAAGTCAAAGTTGACTTTTGTGCACAGTTGACTTTTTGTCAGATGAATTCCAAATTATGCGATCCTCTATGAAATCAAGTCCTTGACCTAAGTCAAACTTTATGGATTGATTTCATAGGTGTTATAGGGTGTATTGAATCATGTCCTAGGGTTTGGGAGCATGTCCTGGTCAAAAGTCAAAGGTACAGTTGACTTTTTTTCTCGAAACCCTAACTGTGGTTCTGATGAACTTGAAACTTGAGAATCAAGCTTCTTGGATCAATCCATTATTGCAAGTGGATCAATGGGGTGTATTAGAGACCCTCAAATCATGTCTTGAGGTCTTGGCTCATGATTTGTCCCAAAAGTCAACTTAGGGGTGAATTAGGTCAAGAAACCCTAATTCCTGATTTTTTGATGAATGCATCCCCTAAGGTTAAATTGACTTGATGATTGATTCCATGATGTTCCATGGAGTATATTAAGTTATGCTTTGCAGCATTGGCTCATGCCCAGAGGAAAACTTCAATCTGGAGGCCCTGGTCGACCAAAAACCCTAATTTGGTGACACTGGCGATCTTAAGGCTTAATCCACCTGGAATGCTGCAACATTGTGCTTGATTCTTGCTGTGGGAGTCCTCTTGATCCATTGTGGATGTTTGAGAGGTTAGACAAGTTGAAGATCATGTCAATTCTTGATTGATCCTTTGTCTAAGGCTCAGAGAGGGCTTGAAACCCTAATCTTTGATAGTAGTGAATGCTCACCCATCTTTGGGGAGATTAATGAGTATGAAAGTTCATCCACATTGTGATGATGACTTGCCCAATGATGGGAAATCTTAGTGGTCAAAATTTGGGGTATGACAGATGCCCCTATTTAATCTTCTTGGACCCGAAGGTGTGAATTGCGAAGGTATTCGGGCATTCAGGGTGTAAGAGGATTAAATATTGGAATACCCGAAATTTTGATAGTGTTTAGGAATGGTAGTTCACGCATCCTTCTTCTTTTGCCAAGCAATGATGCCTAGAAAAGGTAAAAACTTCCCCTCGATCCTGGTCTTCAGCCAAGGAACTAGTCTCAGTTTTCTGATAAACTTCCCCTCGATCCTGGTTTCCTATTAAGGAACTGGTCTAAGTTTCTGATGTAAACTTCCCCTCGATCCTGGTTTCCTACCAAGGAACTGGTCTAAGTTTCTGATATAAACTTCCCCTCGATCCCGGTTTCCTACCAAGGAACTGGTCTCAGTTTCTGATATAAACTTCCCCTCGATCCTGGTTTCCTACCAAGGAACTGGTCTAAGTTTCTGATATAAACTTCCCCTCGATCCTGGTTTCCTACCAAGGAACTGGTCTAAGTTTCTGATATAAACTTCCCCTCGATCCTAGTTTCCTACCAAGGAACTGGTCTAAGTTTCTTTTGTCAATAAACTTTCTTGACATGGGATGCTATTTGTAGCGGTTTTCCTCAAACTTCTCGCCGAATTTTCCTGGGGAGATGCCATTTGATAGAAAAAGTTTTGATGTCAGACTTGCTGGGGAACCCAGTCGTCTGAGTTGTAGAGGTGTACAAACTTCTCTATTGGAGACTGTCGCTCCAGGGATTTTCATCCAAGTACAAACGCGAAAGTGGCGCGAAAACAGAGTCGCCAGCAATGTGTATTTATCCCAAGAGAGGGAAAGGAAATACTGCGTAAACCTGAGGGAAGGAAAAAGCATGGTCTCGCGACCAAGAGAAACGGGTAAGGGAGTCGGTTACGCGAGGGGAAGGTATTAGCACCCCCACGCGTCCATCGTACCCGATGGGATCCACGCTTGTTGTCTCGATCAAAAGGTGTCGTCATCTGGAGCTTCGTTGCTATTGGAAACGAGAAGGAACGGGAACGGAAAAGAGTGAAGAAACGGGGGAGAAAAGAAAAAGAAGTGACTCGATAGGACATCGCTCGTCCTGTGCCTACGTATTCCCTCATACAATGGGAAAGTCAGAGTCAACGTAGTTCGAACACGAACTATGGGGGGAGGTTGCTCGCCAAGACATCGCCGTCTCGTGCCTACGTATCCTCAATCTAACCAGAGAGAGGAAATCAGAGCAGCCGTAGTTCGACCTAACGAGGTCGGTGTTTTTTATGAGCGATGTTAAGTTCGCGTTCGGCAGTTAGGGTCGATGCATGTTTGCGACAAAACGGAAAATAACGTGCTCTCTTCTGAAAAAAGCTTTGAAACTTAACAATCCCGAAGGATAAAAAGGTTTGAGTTTGTTTTGTATTTTTTAGATAGAAATGGATTGAAGTTAGTTTGTAACTTGCATTGCACCCAAGTCTACAACATAGGAACGAATACGTCGCGTATCGTCCCCAATAGGACGTACACTAAGTACCCTAGAAGAATGAAGGGAGACCCCCTATACATCACTTCGCATATATAAGGCTCATGCGCAATACACGTTAACCTTTATTAAGTGTTTTAGAAAGGTTATGAGATGAGAAGAAAACACTAAGGGGAAACTAATTGTTCCTAATGTTATCAAGCAAAAGATGGCCCTAAGGTCAAGGTTTAAGAACAACCTATGTCTAAAGAAGAGAGAGGGATAGCACTATCTAATGCTTATCCTACCTCACCTTAATAAAAAATTAAGGATGAGCTAGGATCCCAAAGGGATGTGAGAGAGTTCCACACAATCAAGCATTATATCATGTAATCCACAAATAAAAGAGAAGTAAAAGAGATTAGATGAAAGGGGGAATGAACATGGATAAACATCCACATGTTCATATGTATTACCTCTGCCCCTACACAAAAAGTTAGCAAAATAATCACAAGAAATGAATATAAGTGCTAGAAAGTAAACCAGACAATGCTAGTTGTTTTAGGAAAACAACTTAAGAATCAAACAAGGTTCAAATCAAAAGAGAAAGGTCTTAAGGGTTAAGGATGCTTCAAAGTCAGTAGGTACATGTCAATGTGTCCTACTAAGGTAAACATGCCAAAGGAGGTCAAACAATGTCAAACTATGCATCAAAACATCATACAAATGCAAGCATGCACAAACTATGTAAGATGAATGCATGTGGTTCATGAACATGAATAAATGCATATGTAAACATCAAAGTCAGAAGTGAATGACATTTATTAATTCATAGAGATGTCATTAAGATTGCATGTGATTCATGAATGCAAGCATTGATTAAGTAAAAAGAAGTAAGAACAAACATCATTTAAGTTCAACAATGAAGCATACTTGTAATGCAAGTAAGGAATGGAGATGCAAGATGAACATGATTGTAAATGAATGCAAGTCAGTAGCACATGACATTTGAAATGAAATTTAGAAGTCAAGCATGCTCATATAAAGTCCACACAAGTGTCATGTTGAGGCACATTGAAGATGAGGAACAAACTTGGTTCAAACAAATTCCAACAAGCATGTAAAGGTTTATGGACTTAGAAACATGCAAGATGCAATTAGAGTTCATGGAATATGATTGAGAAGGATCACAAACAGAAGTGAAATCATGTTTAAATGGATGTTTAAGTTCATGCAAGCATTGGTGAAAACAAGTCAACAAAATCATGCAAGAAAAGAAACACAAGTGCACAAAACATTTCAAGTTTAAACAAGTGCACATAAGCCAATTCAAGATGGATAAGCAATGACCTATAACATGAGAAAAATGACCTATAATGTTCATACAACATGTATCAAGAGGTTTCAACAATTGTCAAAAGGGATTGCATACTATACACATCCAAAACCCTAGCATATGATCCCTAACATCCACACAAACAAGCATGCATTTATGAGTTCACAAGGATCATGTTAAGAGGCCAAGAAAATTGGGAAAAGGAAAGTATATTGAAGTGAAAACAGTGTACAAACATGTATCAAAAGGATGGATCAAAATCAATTACCAAACATGTTCAAAGATGCTTCACAATCTCATACAAGTCACACAAACAAAGTGCTCAAAGACAACACCCAAAAGTCAATGAAAAATGACCTAAAATATATATGAAAAATGGTATGAGATGCATCAATATATCATAGAGGCATGTATCAACTATCATGTGAAAATTCAGTTCAAAACTATGTCAAACAAATCCATAATGAAACAAATATCATGAGTGGAGGTTCATACAAAATAAATTAAATGGAAATTCATGGAAAAATAGAAAAATAATCTAAAATAAGAAATAAAAATAATCAAAAATTATTTAAATGCCTAAGAATGCATCATGAATTTTTTGGGAATTTTATCATGCTTAAAAGTATTTTTAAAAATAAAAAAGAAAACAATTATGAAAAGAAAAATAAAAAACAAAGAAATAAAGCAGGGGGGTGCAACGAAAGCAAATATCTAGTTCAAAATGCATTGGGCTCAGAATGAGAGGGGTGCGCATATCAAAAACATAAGGCCCAGGGCGCGTGGTCTGAAGAGGTCCATACCATGGATGTTAGTCAAACAATTGACTCATCCTCAGCCATTGGATGGAGTCCGCACATGATTATCACACAAAGTAAGCTAGATGCGTGGATGAGATGCAAGAACATGTTAAGCAATGATGCATCAACCACATTGAATCACAAAATTCAAATTACTTCAGAAATTGAAGCACGTGCCATGGACGAGGTTTCATTAATGCGCTGGCTTAATGAGAAGCGTCAGATCAAAACAATCTAATGGCCAGGACTTAATCTGAGGAGTGAACTAGGGTTTATGTGAATGATAAACACCACCGGCCGGAGAAGACTCCGGTTATCTTCTCCGGCCACTCACCACCGTGCCAAAAGTTTCAGGTGTCCAGAAATGCACAAACCATATACCAATCTCTTCCTTAGGTCTTGTAAGTTCCAAATCCAACATTAGTTTCCAAAAACAAAGCACACACAGATCAAATCGAAGCCATGAAGTTTGCCCTAGAAAATTCAACTAAACACCTAAGGTGCCTATCAACTAGTCGGAGATTCACATAGCTGCTATTGAGCTCCAAACACGTAAAAATAAGCTAAATCAGAGCATAAAGAAATCCAAAAGATTGAGATGAAACCTGTGATAATGATGCACCTTTGAGCACAAGAAAAACCAGAGAGGAGATTCCTTATGCACTTGAACTTAAGACTGAGCCAAATAAAGGCTTAAGCAATGCTTTGAATCAATGAAGTTTGAGTGAAAAACTTGGAGAAGAAGATGAAATTGAAGATTCAATGCTATCAATTCAAGGATCTGTTGATGATGATGATGAATGTAGAAGAAGAATCTTCAAGAAATCTCAGTTAGAGCAAGCTTGAGAGAGAAGATTCAGAGAGAGAGAAGAGTATGAAGTGAAGGAGAGCGAAGAAAATGATCCAAGTTAGTTGCAATTCTGTTATGATTTGCTTTTATATGCTTGGTTAACTGTTAACCACCTTGGTTAACAGTTAGAACCATGGTTTGTGAGGTTAGAAGGTGAGTGAGTTAAGAATCAATTGAAATGAAAGTGAGTGAAGTGAGAGATAAGTTAGCCCATGTTTGATTTAATGTGGAGAGAAGCATGATAATTATGGTGGTGATTAGGATGGATGGTGGTGATGTAATGCTGCTGAGTTTGTAGCAGCTTGCTATGTAAGCTTCTTGGGCAAGTTTCTCAATCTTTTGTTTGGACATATATGGCAAAGGGTGGTACATGTGCATGTGGTATGTAAGAGCATGTATGGTTCAAAATGGCAATGTTATGTGATGTATGGCTGATGCGTATGAGAAGCAACAATAGCCACACAACCTGTTTCCTTTGAATTGGAGTAAAATGTTCTCACTTGATGCACATAAGCATGGTGATGACTTTGATGGGTAATATCTCATTAACCAATGGATGAAATGACAAGCTTTTTAGCTCTTTGGAAAGAGGGAATGACATAGAACAATGTTGGAGTTGTAAGTAATTGGATTGGAGCTCTTGAACATGCTTAAAAATTATGATGAACATGTTTGGTCCTAACTGCATTAGCCAGCCAACTTGCCTTGGTCTTGCCTAGCTCTTATGCTTGTGAATGAATCAGGTTAAGATCACCACTTTGATCCAACATATCTCTTCATACATTGATCATATGAAAAATCCTCCAACATCAAAGTTGAAGAGGAGATCAAGAGGAACAAAAACCATGTTGGACAATTTTTCATTTAGAATCTCCATAATGGAGAAATTTTCCTTGGAACATTGACATGTCATGCATACCAAGTGTTTGTGGAAATGACTGCGTGCTGACTGGTCATGACTTGCCAATTTGCCTTGATTTGTCTCAACTTTAATTGATCATATCTCTCTCAATTTTGGTCCAATTGAGGTGTTATTGGCATGGTTTTAAAGCTTGGAATGTGAACTTTTGATAGGCCTCCATAAAATTTCAATTTGGTGTTTTGAACAGAGAAAAAGAACGCCCTAAAGTTGGGTGCTCACCTTGCCAAAACATACCATAAATGGAAACCCTAATTTCTATTTTTGGCAACCTTTCACATTTCTTGATTTTTGATGAATACCGTGATAATTCTTGATCAAATCTTCACCAATGGTCATATTTGAGACGAGGAACATGAAATTGACCTCAAAAAGTCAAGAGTTGACTTTTTCCTCTGCACAGTTGACTTTTCCCCAATTCTCCTGATTTTCAGTCAATTGATCAATTGAAACCCTTATGAACCAAATTGATGGACAATCCTTCAATCTTAGTCACTTAAGGACATGAGGAATACCATGAAATCAAGTCTTGCCCAAAAAATCAGAAATAAACTGATTTTATGACAAACCCTAGTTTTGTACCCTTAGTCTAGGAAACATCAGCACATCCTCCAAATCCAAATTCCTCTGAGTATGATGGGTATCCTTTCAAACAATGATGAGATGTGCCAATTGGAGATGATAAAAGCTCAAAGATCTTGCCCATTGGGGTGTTATACTCAAGAATCCCAAAACCCTAATTTTGCACTGGTTAGGAGAATGTGATTTCCTTTAGATTTCTTGTCCAGCTTGATCATGTGATGAGATGGTGGATCAATTAAGATATATTGAGGCTCAAAAGTCCTTTCATTTGACTTAGATGCCTTGATCCTATGCTAAGAGCCAATGATATGCAAAGATGATAATGCAAGAATGCAATGAAACATAAGCCAGTTAATGCTAAAACAAGAGGGCAAATTTTGAGGTGTTACAGCTGCCCCTATTCAAACTTCTTGGATCCGAGGGTATGGGAGCGAAGGTTTCCAGACGATCGGGATACACGGAGTTTGAATACCAAAATAACCTGGAAATTTGCAACCTGTGGGGAGAGGCAAAATAAGTGTTTGCCAACCGAGGGTGGACTTAGAAATAGTGGATACCAACCAATAGTTGGGACAATGAGGACGCCGACCAAAGGCGTGCTTACAACAAAAGAGACCAACCAAAAGTTGGGGTAAAGGAAGGATACCAACCAATAGTTGGAATATTGAGGAGAATACCAACCAAAAGTGAGGATAAAAGGTGCCAACCAATAGTTGGGATAAACGAAGGGGACGAACCAATAGTTGGGACAAACAACAGAGACCAACCAATAATTGGAATAACAGACACTAACCAATAGCTAGGATAACGAGGACGCCGACTAAAGGCGTGCTCACAACGAATAATACCAACCAAGAGTTGGAATGAAATACACTAACCAAAAGTTAGGATAACGAGGATGCCGACCAAAGGCGTACTCACAACAAAAGAGACCAACCAAGAGTCGGGATACAGTGTACTAACCAAGAGTTAGGATGAGACCAAGAATTACCAACCAAGAGTTGGGAAGAGGGATACCAAGACAAAGATTACCAACCAAAAGTTGGGAAATAAGGACTAATCGAAAACAAGCTTGCAGGGAAAGATACCAACCAAGAGTTGGGATACACAAGGACACCGACCAAAGGTGTGCTCACCACAAAAGATACCAACCAAAAGTTGGGACAGAAGATACTAACCAAAAGTTAGGATAAACGAGAACGCCAACCAAAGGCGAACTCATAACGAAGAATACCAACCAAAAGTTGGAATGAAAGATACTAACTAGAAGTTAGGATAACGAGGACGCCGACCAAAGGCGTAATCATAACAAAAGAGACCAACCAAAAAGTTGGGATGAAGTACACTAACCACAAGTTAGAATGAAACAAAGGAGACAAACCAATATTTGGGATAACAGATTCTAACCAACAGTTAGGATAACCGAGAACGCCGACCCAAGGCGAACTCACAACAAAAGAGACCAACCAAAAGTTGAGATGAAGTACACTAACCAAAAGTTAGGATGAAACAAAGAAGACCAACCAATAGTTGGGATAACAGATACTAACCAACAGTTAGGATAACCGAGAACGCCGACCCAAGGCGAACTCACAACAAAAGAGACCAACCAAAAGTTGGGATGAAGTACACTAACCAAAAGTTAGGATGAAACAAAGGAGACCAACCAATAGTTGGGATAACTGATACTAACCAACAGTTAGGATAACCGAGAACGCCGACCCAAGGTAAACTCACAACAAAAGAGACCAACCAAAAGTTGGGATGAAGTACACTAACCAAAAGTTAGGATGAAATAAAGGAGACCAACCAATAGTTGGGATAACAGATACTAACCAAAAGTTAGGATAACCGAGAACGCCGACCCAAGGCGAACTCATAACAAAAGAGACCAACCAAAAGTTGGGATGAAGTACACTAACCAAAAGTTAGGATGAAACAAAGGAGACCAACCAATAGTTGGGATAACAGATACTAACCAAAAGTTAGGATAACGAGGACGCCGATCAAAGGCGAGCTCACAACGAAGAATACCAACCAAGAGTTAGGATAACAAGGACGCTGACCAAAGGCGCACTCACAACGATAGAGACCAACCAATAGTTGGGATAACAGCCAAAAATGCACAGGAAGTAGAATCAACGGACTTATGACCTGAAAAGAAGATGACTCCGCTGGGGAAAAGAGAAGTTTAAATATAAGACTTTGCCGGGGAGCACAGGTAAGATGAACACACCCCTCAATGATCTCACCGAGGATAAAACAAAATCTCCTGAGTTATGCCATCTCTGCTGAGGAATAGAACTGGCAAAGAAAGTACCAAACCTGGCTTATGCTTCGAATGCATATGTTTGAATTTTTCTATGGCGTAATGCTCCATACGAAATGGAAATGCTACGCGTTTGGGAGGATGCCATGCAAACGATGCTTATGCAATGCAAAAAGAAATGCTCCAGCAAAATAACTGCTGAAAACGAAGGCAACTCCACCGGGGATGACAAACTAAATTGTCCTCTGAAAGAAAAGAACTCTGCTGAGAAGATTTCACTGAACGACTTCTTGATCACAAACTCTGCTGGAGATGAAGACTCCGAGAGAAATTCCACTCTGTTGGAGATGGATAAAGATGGATATTGAAGATGGAACCCAAAGAGAATTTCCTTCTGCTGGGGATTACCAATGACTTCTACCGAAGACAGAACCCAAAACCTGGATCTAAAATATGCCAATAACAATCGGACTTAAAACTTGCCGGGGATGTCAACCGCTGTTGAACAAACCATTGTGAAGATCACCACCAAACTCTGCTTGGGGAGACAAGTCAATAATACCGAACCTGCTTAGGGATATTACTGAACTCAACCTGCTGCTGGGAGAAATTTGTACCTTCACCCTGCTGGGGAATATCAGCCACTATTAGCAAACATGCTTAGGGAATGGTGATTGACGACATCAACTCTGCTAGGGGATACCATCAAGCTTACTCATCTGTTGGGGATTAGATTATACCATTGCTGATGAGCAAAACACTTCCTGACTAGCTGAGGAAAATAAGTGTTCAGACTCTGTGGGGAAATAATATCTTTGTCCAAAGAAGGAAGATATTCCATAAGTTTCCTGCTGTAACAAAACAACATCCATCCTAAAGCAATCCACTTTAAATGCTGGCTGGGGAACAATCTTTTGTACTCTGACTGGGGAGAGTGACAGTCTGATGAGGATGATGAAACCTCAATGCTAGGGAGAATAACCCTGCTGGGGAGAAAAGTCAACGAAACCTGCCGAGGGATATCATTGAGCTTAGCCTGCTGTTGGAGGAAAGAAATTACCCTGCTGGGGATTAGAGCATGCAGTTACTAACGGAATTATACTTCCTAACCTGCTGAGGAAAGTGAGTACCAGGCTCTGTGGGGAAAATAAAGTCTTTTCAAAGACATCCAACACATCTCCTGCTGGAGATACAACCAGATTCACCTTGGAGTAATCCACTTCTGACTGCTTGCTGGGGAATAATAAACCAACCATGACTTCGGCTGGGGAACACAATCCTCTGTACTCTTGCTGGGGGAGAGTAAGCTCTGCTGAGGAAGATGAACTTTCAGTGCTGGGGTGAGTAACACTACTGGGGAAAAATAAACTTGTTACCCAGCCTGACCTGTCTCTATGGTCATAAACGGCCCTTTGAACTCTCCACTTGCCCTAGACCACCAGGTCTAAAGGAAGAAATCATCTTAAGAGAATTTTATAGAAGACCGGGCATTCACACTGCCCCAGGGTCTTCAAACTCTTGGAGAGATTTATCAGATCTCGACGCAACTTCCCCAGACTTCATAATCCGTGAAGTAAATTACCTTGAAAGGATTTTTAATGACTTGAAAATACTTTGCCCCGGTATCTCATACCTTGACGAGATGCTTTCAACTGACCGTCTTCAGGATTGGATAACCTCTCGTGCTCTTGAGGTGGCCTGCCCCAAGTCTTGAAGAAACTTTGCCCCTGACTGATCTTACAGATATTTGTCAAACCGACCTGATTGCCCCTGTTTGACTGCTTTAGGGAGAGTTTTCAGTGTGACTGCCCCAGATTGGTTGTATCTTATCACCATTCACTGGGAACGTCTGGGCTACGCACAGGCTCTTGGCCACATACCCCTTGACATGACTGTCCTTCGGAGTTTTCACCATCTCAACTTGGCGTGATCGAACTTCTCGACTGACGTTCATTGTGTAAGCTTCTTTGATGTCAGACACATGCAAGCAGAAAATGTTTATTGTGAGAATGACAATTCTAATGCAGGACTCATGTTAACCTTGAAGTCTTATTGAAAATTCATCGCCAAGCCTTGTGAACGAATCACTAGCTGGGATGCGACATTGATTTTTGAATGGAAAACAATACGCACATGCAATACCAACAAAAATCTTATTAGCACAACTCATAGGAGTCAGGAACGCTATCTCGCTGAAGTAAGCTCTCGGAATAAACCCTGCTTCAATTAGGACTTTTTAAGGGTTGTAACGTGGCCTGGTTTACGGTTTTGAGAAAAAAGGATTTAAGGCTCAAATTTTATCGGTGCCCACCCATTCTCCTTGATGTTCTCCAGTCCTACATTCAGCTAATCTGACACAAGCGCTCATCTCTTAAAAGGTTTTATGATCTTTGAGGAACCCATGCAATTGATGGTTTGAGACCCGATGAGGTTTTGGAGCAACAGTCACCCCTTTTGTCTTTGGTGTTTTGCGGTCACACGACTTTGTTCTTTATCGAGGATTTTCTCTTGATCCCTTCTTTTTGTTTTTCGCCTTTCTTATTCTTTTGCTTTTTGATCCCTAATTTTTTCCTGGATCGATTCTTTTGAATCTTTAGATTTTGAAGTCCAGCGGGATGCCCTAACTTTTGCCGAAGTCGCTTGTTTTTAAGTTTTGACTTAGCCGGCTTTCTTTCTTTTCTCTTTTTTTTTTTGAACAAATCGTGTGACACTGGCTTGTCTGACTTGTTTGAAAGGGTTGTGACTGCCTCACTCCTTGATCATTGATGGATAACCATTGTGGTTTCACATCTCTTGACCTCTTGACGGTGGAATATAAGGTAATGGATCCTCAGATGCACACTCCTTTCAAAATTTGAACGCTTGGTCAAACTAACTGACGCCTACCCTGCCCCTGGGTTAAGTGTGAGGGTTTTTTTCGTACGAAAGAAACTCCTACTTCAAGGCTCAAAAGGGTTAACGAGGGTCTATCTCCCTTATATATCCAGTGTTTAGGGATTTGAAACAATGCATGTACATCCTCAACAGAGTTCTATCCAAAAAAATACAACCAGAGACTTTTACGTTTTTCACTTCATCATCCTCCCTCAAGAGTTCTAGACAAGAAAATTGGTATTGCAATGCATATAAACATGATATGAGTGCATAAAAGTAAATTACTTCAAGAACAACACATTCATTGCATTAAAATCAACATTCAAAACACAAACAAGTTTTTTCATGCAAACACTGTTTAAACAAACAAATGAAAGCTACATATGAAAATGCAGTAAAGAAACTCATGACTGCCATTATTGAGGAGACTTGACTCCGCCTGGACTACTGGCTTTAGGAGATGACCCTTGAAGTCTTCAAACAGATGAGAGGTCGACATGCACAACCAAATCTCCTTCTGGAAAGGCTATGTACCCTTTGTCAATCAATTGTTGCACTTTGGCCTGGAAGGCTTTGCAATCTTCAGTTGAGTGCCCCATAGATCCTCCGTGATATCCGCATTGCACGTGGGGATTGTACCCCGGAGGGTATGGTTCTGGAATAGGCTTCAAAGTCTTAGCCTCCACCAATGAATTTTGAACCAGGTGTGGCAAGAGTTGACTGTACGGCATGGGAACTGGATGAAGAGGAGCATTCCTTCTTTCTAGGTTGTTGCGAGGCCTATGCTGATTCTGACGCCGATAGTTCTGTTGTTGAGGAGCATGAGGTTGTTGGTACTGAACGACATTAGTCTCTCCTTCTTCCCACTGTAACGTTTCTTTGCATTTTCAGAATAACTGGGAGCAACTTGAATCTTTCCCATTTTGATACCGCTTTCGACCATTTCTCCAACTAAGATTAAGTCGGCAAACTTTCCGGGCATACAAGGTACCAGCTTTTCATAATAATGACCTTAAAGGGTAGCCATAAACATACTTATCATCTCCCGCTCTAACATGGGAGGTTGTACCCTTGCTGCCAATTCCCGCCACCTCTGGGCGTACTCCTTAAAGCTTTCATTATTCTTCTGCGACAAGTTTTGCAAATGTGTCCTATTTGGAGCCATATCAGTATTGTACTGATAGTGCTTAACAAAAGCTTCTACCAACTCCCTCCAGTTTTGAACATGGGACCTCTCCAACTGCATGTACCATTCCAAAGACGCCCCAGTCAAGCTATCTTGGAACAAATGCATCAATAACTTCGTCGTTAGAATATGCAGCCATTTTCCTCGCATAGGCCCGGACATGAGTCTTTGGGCAAGTAGCACCATTATATTTCTCAAAAGTAGGTGCCTGAAACTTGTGCGGAATCTTGACAACAGGGACCAGTCCCAAATCATCCAAATCCATACCCAAGGAATTCTTATTCACAACCCCTTTCAACTGCTCTTCAATCATCCTGATTCTTTGATCATTATCAAGTCGGGGGTCAGCATCCCCACCTGGAAGAGAAAACACATCATCCTGTTGATCATCATAGCAACGACCATGTACTGCACAGATACTGTTTCCTCCTCCCACAATCGAAGGAATCACAACATTCTCTCCTCTGCCTGGAGGGATAACAACAGAAGGAACGAGAATACCTCCGTCCGGAGGACCAGTATGGACACCATTACCGTTAACACCTCTCCCCGGAGGAATAACACCATTATGAACACCTCTATGCATAACCACATCCTCATCGACTCTAGCAATCAGAGGTTGGACCAGAGTCCTTAACTGCTCTAGACCTTGAGCAACACCTTGCATTAACTCCATAAACTGAGCCATGTGAGTCCGCATCTCAATCAACTCAGCTTGCACCTGATCCATGACTTTCTTTTGATTTTTCTTAAGTAGGACACGACTTAAAAAGATTGAATCTACAACCATGAAGAAAACCCGATCGGGATCTGTCATACCCCAAATTTTGACCACTAATATTTCCCATCATTGTGCAAATCATCATCACAATATGGAGGAACCATCATACTTCATCAGTCTCCCCAAAGATGGGTGAGCATCAACTACAATCAAAATTAGGGTTTCAAGCCCTCTCTGAGTGCTTAGACAAAGGATCAACAAGGAATGACATGATATTCAACTTGTCTAACCTCTCAAACATCCACAATGGATCAAAAGGACTCCCACTTCAAGGATTAAGCACAAGGCTGCTCCCTTCTAGGTGGATCAAGTCTCAAGATCGACAGTGTCACCAAATTAGGGTTTTGGTCGACCAGGGCCTCCAGATGGAAATTTTTCATCTGGGCACAAGCCAAAGATCCAAAACACAACCTAATATACTCCATGGAACCTCATGGACCTAATCATCAAGTCAATCTTGCCTCAGGGGACGCATTCATAAAAAATCAGGAATTAGGGTTTCTTGACCTAATTCACCCCCAAGTTGGCTTTTGGGACAAACCATGAGCCAAGACCTTAAGAGAGGATTTGAGGATCTCCAATATGTCACATTGATCCATTTGGGACAATGGATTGATCTAAGAAGCTTGAGCAACAAGTCTCAATTTCATCTGCACCACAATTAGGGTTTCGCGGGAAAAGTCAACTATAACTTTGACTTTTGACCTGGACATGCTCCCAAGCCCTAGGACATGATTCAATATACCCTATGACAACCATGGAACATGTCCATCAAGTTGATTTAGGTCATGGACATGATTTCATGAAGAATTGCACAGTTTGGAATTCATCTGATAAAAAGTCAACTGTGCACAAAAGTCAACTTTGACTTTTTGAGATTTTTCACCAAAATGGATTTTTAACCCTAAAATGATGTTAATGTATGATTTGAATCATCATTCATCAAGAAAAATCAAGAAAAGTTGGATAACTTGTAAAAGGGGTAACCATAAAACTTAGAAATTTTTCTAAGTCATGAAAAAGTGCCACTAATGCACCAACTTTGGAGGACCATAACTCCTAAACCACAAGGCCATTGTGCCCCATTCAAAGCTTGATTTGTAGATCTCATTGCCCTCTACAAAAGCTTCATACTGACCTATGTCCAAATTCCTCATGGATTTTGAGTTATGGAGTGATCAAAATCAAGAGAAAACACTTTGTTCCAACACTTAGTGAAAATTTCACTAAGTCAGATTTTGCCCTACTTTTTTCCAAATGTAGGGGGATTTTTCACTTGGATTCAAAAGAGATCAAAACCAAACATGTTCAAACAGTTGTTGTATCATGTAAGGGCTTTCCAAAATGGTCAAGAACATTACAAAATTCAACTTACACCATGAGATATGACATTGGCAAGTTGCCTTGCTGAAATCTGTCAAAGGCATGGCAGAATTGGCAATTTTGCTCGATTTGCCAAAATCAGCCAAATTCAAATGCTCCTATCCACTTGGACACATATGAGGATTGAATCTAAAGGGGACAATCACTGAGCCAAGCCTCCAAAGTCCATGGAACAAGAAATAGCATGTTGAACCTAGAATGGCCAAAATAGGGACAAGACTCCAAATTTGGAGTGAAGCATTCAATGGAAGCATCAAGGTGGCATGGACTGAGCCATTCTCATCTGAAATCAGTCAAGACTTATCCAAGACCAAGGGAACCAAAGCTCTGTGCCCTAACCTCTAGTCAATGGCTAGAGGAGACTTGCATTTCCATTGGCAAACATTGAACAAACACCTGCTGCAGTTGCCATTCACTGTGGATCCCAAAACAAACTTGCTCTACTATAAATAGAGCTCAATTGTGTTCAGTTTAAGTACACCAAAGGCCTACAACACTTGCCTTTCTCAAAATCTCTTTCTCTTGGCAAAAATGCCTTTCTTAGCAAGTTTTGCAGTTGAGGTGCCATCTTCAACTCCAAACCATTTCAATCCATTCCAAGCACTCAGACACATCACTTGGCACCTAGGGAAGCTATCCACATCATTGGAACCTAGCTGTAACACCTCCAACACAAATCACGATCACCAGCTGCAAGTTGTAAGCATGAGCTCTTCTAACTCTACGATCCATGCAATTTTTGCTGCACAATAATTTGGCCATATGTTCATAATCATGCATGGAATGTTTTCCCTCAATTAATTGCTTTGTTTGAATTGTGTATCAAAAATCCTAGCCTTCATGCAAAAATTAGGGTTCTTGAGGATTTTTCATGATTTCTTGTTATATGTTTAATTTAAATGAAATTAATTGACATAGACATGATCGTGAGGTTGAGACGAGCATAATGATATGTGGATTGCATGTTATAATCAAGTATGCAGTGAGATTGGAGAGAAAATTCAAATCTGGCCAAGCCCAGAACACGCACGTGTTCTTGGTGTGTTCTTGGCGCCTTTTTTCAAAATTTGAATATTTGAATTTTGTGGTTTTATTTAATTGATTAAAAAATTAATTTCTCTCTGAGTTTTAATGATTTTGAGTTGATTCTTTTTTCTATAATTCACAAAAATATTAAAATATTTTATTTTCCCAAAAATCCCAAAAAATATTATTTATTTTATATAATTGATATTTTTGCAAAGAATTAATATTTTAATTGTTTTTGACATTTTAAATATTTTTTCCACCTTGATTTTGCAACTTTTAATGCTTTGTAATTATTTTGAAGGTCAATACTTAATTTTTGAAGCATTAATCCAAGATCACAATTTGTTTTTCATATGTTAAACAATTTTGATCATTTTAATTGAATTTTTATTCAATTAAATACATTTTTGAAAACAAATTAGGGTTTTTGGATTAATTCAACCCTCATAAATCATTTTCAAAACACTTTGGGCCTCTAATAGAGTGTAAGACCCAATCCTTTTTTTGACCAAATCATTTTTGGGCCTCAGTGTATTGTATAAGTCCCGATACCGTAAAAAACAAACGGCGCGATCGTCGCCTTTTAAAAATAACCTTCTGGGCCTCTCCTTGAGTTATAAGACCCATTCAAAACTTTTGGGCCTCTATTAGAGTGTAAGACCCAACCCCCTTATAACCAAAAACATTTTGGGCCTCACTTATTCTATAAGCCCCTCCGCGTTAAAAGAAAACCTCGGCGCGATCGCCATTTTTAAACGGAAAAATCATTTGGGCCTACCCTCGTGTTATAATCCCCACTCTTTTTCTTTAAAAACTTTTTGGGCCTCTTGAGAGAGTGTAAGACCCATCCCTTTGTACAGAAAACCATTTTGGGCCACAGTCACTTGTATAAGTCCCTCTGTACAAATTCAAACAGTGCGCTCACTGATAAAACCCTGGGCCTCTCCTTGAGCTGTAAGCCCCAAATCTTTCTTTTTCAAAGCACTTTCTCTTTTGATTTTGAATATACTGTTGTTTTCAATCTTTCTTTGTTGAACAACTAACCAAACAGCATGGAAGCTCTACAACCGACTAAGTGTTTATGTGCTTTCATTTACCGCTTTCATATACATATAACTGTATTGTGGGGCTGTTTCACTGTAAGTCTTCTTTCATAAACTCATATCAACTGTGTAATAATAGTATAGATATTTCGAGTTTCCCCGGCAACTACGTCTAGAACTAGGTGACGCCGTTTCGTTTATTCGTAGAAATAGACAACTAGATCCCCAATAGGATCACCAGATACAGTCTTCTCTTCGGCTGTCCTCATTAGGAATTATTAAGAAACTCTACTCCCAAAGATGAATGTATTCTCTGTGAATGGCATCTTTGAGTTTCTTCCAAATTCTCGAACTTTCCTTACTTTGATCTATTCTCGATGAATAGCATTGCCTTGAATTTCTCGGGGTTTGGGGACCCATCGGCTTCTTAAAAGCAATCGGCCTCCTCTTGGGCATTATATAAAGACCCACAGGCTTCCTAAAAGCAACCCCGCCTCCTCTTAGGCTTAGTACAAGAACCCTACGGCTTCTTAGAAGTATTCACAGCCTCCTCTTAGGCTTCATATAATGATCTCTTCCTCCGGGAATGATAGCCTCCTCTTGGGCTTCGTACAAGGACCAATCGGCTTCTTAAAAGTTTCCAGCCTCCTCTTGGGCTTCGTACAAATTGTCCCGACGACCTCCTAGAGGTATAGGAACTGAACTTAATCATCTGCATAGAACAATCCTTTCATAGAGTCTACTACTGTTTCTCAAAGCATAATACAAGAGATAACACTCTAGACTTGGACAGTCTAATTTCCTTGAGTCTCAAAGACATTCTCAAGTGACCCCTTCGTTAAATAGGAAGAAAACCCGTAGACTCGGACAGTCTCAATACCCTTCGGATTTCCCACTTCCTTAAAGAACAGGAATAACCCGGATCCTCGGATCAAATCCTTGCGTACAGTGTTGCTCATATAAGAGCTGATTTTCTCTTTAACAATCAGTCTACTGGACCTGTCACTTAACTGAACAGTCGCCACAGCCTCCTCTTAGGCTTTGTATAATGATCCTTCTCCAGTGAAGTTAGCCCCTCTCTTGGGCTTTATACAATGATTCTCCCCAGCGGAGTTAACTACGTTTAGCCTCTCTCTCGGGCTTTATACGAGACACATAAAAGACTCCCTCATTGAGTCAATTACCCATTTCGCCTCCATCTCGGGATTTATACGGGATACCAATAGGTTCTTATTGAGCCAAACAAACAATAGCCTCCATCTCGGGCTTTATACGAGATACCAAAAGATTCCTTCATTGAGTCAAAACCTTTTAGCCTCTCTCTCGGGCTTTGTACGAGACACATATTAGCCTCCTCTTAGGCTTTATATATGAAAACCACTGGTTAATCCAATTAACCTTTTAGCATCAAAGTTGTGCCTCGTTCACAGTACACAAACATCAACAACTCCTTCCCCTTTATCTAATTGCTGTAAGCGGCAAGCCTCTGGATCATCTACATCCATGCCAATGTCCCTCTTTTAGTATGAGAAATTCCTAAGAAAAGATAGCATTGCTCTACACTGAGTTAAAGTCTTCTCCTTCAGGTTAAAATCCCCTTTAAAGGAAATTATGGCATTGCCGGATTCACACATCCCGATTAAAGTAATTCTCCTTTATAAACAGTCGTAACAGACAAACCCCACTTTAGAGATGACAAATTCTCTCTAAAGTCAACACCTTTAGCTTCACATCTTGGGCTTTGAACAAGATACAAATAGACTTTTCAGCTTCACATCTTGGGCTTTGAACAAGATACAAACCACCTTTTCGCCTCACGTCTTGGGCTTTGAACAAGACACCAAAAATAACCATTTCCTCCCATAGAATAGGAGGAACTACGAACACTCTGATTTCCCTGTTTCGGTAAACGGGAATACGTAGGCATAAGATCAAGAGAAAAGATCTTAGCGAGCACACTAAACAAAAACCCAAAATCCCATACTCTTATGTATCTATCAAAAGCATTAGTCCTAACATCCTAATCCTTGTTCCCCTCCAGAAACCTGTCTGTCAAAATAACACAAGAAAGGCCCCCCCACATTGATACCATTCGTAACCTAACAGACCGCTTGTAACGCCCCAATTCCGATTATTCCAATTTTTGTTGAGTCCTTTATTTAATTGAATGTTAAATTATTCTATTTATGACTTTGGTGTGATAATATGCTTTTATGCTATGTTATGATGTATTATCTCGTTTGAGAGCGTTTTCGGGAATTTTGGGCTTAAGGGCATTTTGGTCATTTTATAACTATTAATGAGTTAGAGAAAATTAAGGAAGTAATTTGTAGAGGAAATTTATTAGAAAAAGAATTAAGTGTAGAAATTGAATTAGAGGAAATATTGTGTGGAAATAGAAAATAAAAGAAAAGAAATAGGAATAAGAGAAAAAGGGGAAATAGAAAGAAAAATAAGAGAAAGAAAGAGGAAGAGAAGAAAAGAGAGAAAGAGTGGAAATCATCAAGAACAAGAGCTAGATCATTTGGAATCCGGGTAAGGGTTAGAAACATTGTTATCTTGTTTATGTGTGTAGTTATGTATGTGTTTTCTTGTATGTTTACTTGTCTTCCATAGCTTTTGAGTTTTAGGTTAAAAATGAGAATTTTGTGAGAAATCGATACTTTCGCGGTTGGAAATTGACGTAAACTTGGTAGAATGTTTGTTGTCATGATGGGATTGGGTTCTGATTGATATATGTTGTTTTGGAAAATGTTTTGGGTTGAAAATATGGTTTTTGGGTTTTCAACAGCGCTGAAGGATTCTGAGTTTTCGCAGGTTCGCCTAGCGAGCCAATCAGCGAAGGGTAGCGAAGGTTCGCTACGGGTATTCGCCTAGCGAAGGCATGAGCGAAGGTTCGCTAGAGTGTTCGCCTAGCGAACTTTGGGTGTTTTTGGCTCTGTTTGGTTCTGACTTGGTTCGCCAAGTGCTCGCCTAGCGAACTTTGTGTCTGTTTTTAGCTAACAGTTGGTTCGCTGGAACATTCGCCTAGCGAAGGAGCTAGCGAATGCTCGCGAGGGAGGTTCGCCTAGCGAACAGTGCTGTTTGTGTAATTTTGTTTTCTGCATAACTTTTGATCTGTGGTTCGGTTTGAGGCGTGGTTTGATGCATTGGAAAGCTATTGAGCTGTACTTTCTCATGATGAGGAGTTTGAGGTTATTGGCCGATTAAATAAAGTCGAGAATTCAGGAATAGTGTCATTTACCGACTATTGTCGTTTTAAATGTGTATATTGGTTGTGTAACATACAATGTGGCCTTGATATTAATGTGTATGCCTTGTATGATGTTGTGTAATGATAATGCATGTGATGACATGTTGTGATGATAAAGTGTGGCCGAAAGGCAAATGAATGTGATATGTTGTAATTGGTTTTATATGCATGTTTATGATTACATGTATGTGTGAAAATGAATTGCTTACGTGAAGTTCAATGTATGTTAATTGGTGGCCGTATGGCATGAAAATTGCATTGTTGGATTGATTTCTAATGCATGAATAAAGATGGTGAAATAATTCATAATGATGAATTGTATGTGATTGTAAGAGATGAATGCATGACAATGTTTGTATACATGTATGCATTATAAGAATGTCATGAATCATTTTGTATGTGAAGCATAATGATTGCATTCTTGTGTTGAGGGATTCAAAGAGAATTCCACTATGACATCGTGTGCCTATGTGAGGACCTAAAGTGGTGGTTATAGACGATCGTGTGCCTAAGGTGAGGACCTAAAGCGATCGGATCGTGTGCCTAAGGTGAGGACCTAAAGCGATCCATAAACGTCGTGTGCCTAAGTGAGGACCTAAAGCGACGGGTGAACATTGTTGGCCCGACGGGGTGTTACTTCGGTAACAATCAATGGTTCCAATAGTTCCTGAGTGAACTAGTGATGAGTCGGTACCGCATATGTAATTGCATAGAGTCGTTGTGTCGGTCTCTTGCATTTACATGAATCCTGATTACATTGTTATATGTGGAAAGTCATGATTGATTAATTGTGTGGGAAAATGGTGATGTACATTTATGATAAATGTATTGTGCATGTTGGATATGCATTGCTAATGGTTGATTTTATGATTGAGCTTATGATAAGCCTCTGGGAATTGTTGTGCAATTGTGTTGGATGTAGTGAATTGTAAATGATATGTTTTGTGTATAAACGTATGCATTGTATGAGAATAGGTGATTATGTGCATGAATGATATGCTTGGGTTGTGATATATGTTATATAATGGAATTTGTGAGTAATAGTGTATGTGGTAATAAATGTGTTATGTGTATTTTTATGTTGAAATATATAATTATATGCATCGATATTATGATAATGTTTCTTACCCTTCTGCTGTTTTATAATGCTCTATGAGGCATTGCAGAGTAGGTTGCTGAAGGTTTTTTGTGAAACTTAGGACTTCATTTCTTTTGGTCGGTCGGCTCTGATATGTAGCATCGGGTAGCTAGGATTACATGATTATTTTGTGATACATTTTGTATATGTATCTTGAGTTGAATTGTTTATGTAAACATGATTCCGTGTTGACGGATAGTATTTGATATATATATATATATATGATGTTATTCGGTATTTAGATGTTTCCGCTTTTATTCTAAATATTGAGATGTGGGTGTAAGGACGAAGTTCCTATGTGCAAGTTACCCCACTGTTGCATATCTCTATTGAGCAGGTGTTGATTGTTTTAATTTCACGTATAATGTGACATGCTTCTTTTATGCCATGCTTTGTAATTATACTCTGATGAAATTATTAATATATGCCTAAATGATTAATATGTGATTATTTGGGGGTATAGAAGGGGGTGTTACACCGCTGTTTAAACTCAGTATGCAAAGCAGGGTTAATTGGAGACATCTATTTCCCTTCCTTCATCAGCTCACAATAGGATAAAAAATGAATCGACCTGTAGTAAGCTCAACCGCAGAGAGCGACCAGCGCTTAAGAACCGCGTCCAAAATCGCTCGCTACAGAAAAATGGCGCCCACCGTGGGGCCTTTCTTTCAAACCTTTTCACCTCTTGTGTGAAAACCACAGATTGGGGCTTCTGTCGTGTGAAAAATCCTTAGCGGTAAATAATGTACCTTGGTATGCAGATTTTGTTAACTATCTTGCTGCAGATATAATACCTCCGGACCTCAGCTATCAGCAGAAAAAGAAGTTCTTCAATGACGTTAAACATTTCTATTGGGATGAACCACTCCTTTTTAAGAGAGGCACTGACGGAATCTTTCGCCGGTGTGTTCCAGAAGAAGAAGTGCATCATATCATAGACCATTGTCACTCAGCGCCCTATGGAGGACACGCAAGCACATCTAAGACTCACGCAAAAGTTTTACAAGCTGGTCTTTATTGGCCAACTATATGGCGTGATGTTCATACATATATAACCAAGTGTGACCCGTGTCAACGCTCCGGAAACATCTCGAGGAGAAATGAAATGCCATTAAGAAACATTCAAGAAGTAGAACTTTTTGATGTTTGGGGAATCGACTTTCTGGGACCTTTTCCATCATCCTTAGGAAACAAATATATTTTAGTCGCTGTCGATTACGTGTCCAAATGGATTGAAGCTATAGCTGCACCCACAAACGACACCCGAGTAGTGATTAAGATGTTCGAGCATAATATATTCCCTAGATTCGGAGTTCCCAGACTAGTCATAAGTGATGGAGGATCACATTTTATATCTAGGATTTTTGACAAACTGTTGAGGAAGTATGGAGTTAAACATAGAGTAGCCACACCTTACCACCCGCAAACTAGTGGGCAAGTAGAAGTATCCAATAGAG
This sequence comes from Lathyrus tuberosus, assembly GCA_022829125.1. Taxonomy (NCBI): domain Eukaryota; kingdom Viridiplantae; phylum Streptophyta; class Magnoliopsida; order Fabales; family Fabaceae; genus Lathyrus; species Lathyrus tuberosus. The sequence goes on along the minus strand of JALAZF010000098.1, from coordinate 10,633,244 downwards.
AGATCAAGCATATCTTAGAAAAAACTGTCTCGATATCCAGAAAGGATTGGTCGCAGAAGCTTTCAGAAGCACTGTGGGCCTACAGGACAGCCTATAAGACTCCCATTGGAACAACCCCTTAACAACTAGTTTACGGAAAATCATGTCACTTACCCTTTGAATTGGAACACAAAGCATATTGGGCCATCAGAACCTTAAATTTTGATTACCTAGCAGCTGGTGAGAAACGCATCTTAGACATACATAAACTAGAAGAGCTCTGACAATCAGCCTATGAAAATGCCATCATATATAAAGAGAGAACCAAAGCATGGCATGACAAGAAAATTGTCAAGAAAGACTTCAACATAGGTGACCCTGTTCTTCTATACAATTCAAGACTGCGATTTTTTCCAGGTAAGCTTCGATCTAGATGGCGGGCCCGTTCAAAGTTTCCAAAGTCCTAAAATCTGGGGCAGTGGAAATTAAGAACAAATCTTACAGTCCGTTCGTTGTAAATGGACAAAGGCTTAAGCATTATGAAGGAGGTGACATTCCAGCATACTACTCTAGGTTCACATTGACAGACCCACCTATCCTCGCACCAGATACATGACTTGAACTCATCGAGCTAACGACGTTAAACAAGCGCTGCATGGGAGGTAACCCATGGTTTCTTTCGTATTTATTTTCTTTCCGTTTATTTTTTATTTACGTTTGTTCGTATGTTTGTACATATATGTCTAACTTGTTTGATGTGTTTGATTTCAGGACCCGTTCTTCCTAACCTTTTCTTTCAGGATGCCACCAGTCGACGACATGCACGTGACCTTTAGAGACGACGCTCAGAGAGAGCGTTATACGATGCTTTCACTCAGACCTATGGCACCCACTCGCTACCCAGACAGTGATTGCATGGAAGCTTTGGGCATAGAGCCCAATGTCCGATACTTGACCCACCAGCTCAAATGGGACCAGTACGCTGATGATTTGCATCCCACCTATATGAACCTCACTCTGGAGTTCCTCAGCTCTTTCTCCTATGATCCGTACTTGGGACCAGATGGCCACACCAGCTTCAGGTTATTTGGCACAGAGTATTCGTTCACCCATACTGAGTTCGGTGATCTTCTTGGATTTGAGACTGGAGTTGGCGCTATCCCTGAGCTGCCCATGGGTTACTTCATGAATAGAGACGTGAAGAGATTTTGGAGTGACATCTCTGGAGGTGGAGGCCCTGACCCTGATACTCACATTTCACAGGTTATCCATAACCCAGCTCTCCGATACTTTCAGATGATCATTGCCCATACATTCTTTGGTAGAGCAGATGCTGATGACCACGTTACTGAGGAGGACATATTTTTCATGTTTTGTGCGAATCAGTCGCGTCGTTTAGCTTGTGGTAACTTTATGATGTACTCTTTTAGTGGTGTTGCCACCTGGGCAGGAGGACCTATACATGTAGGAGGTAATGTGACTGACATTGCTGCTGCTCTAGGCCTTGGCCGAAAGCTATTTCATTTGACTCCCTACTGCAGCCATACCACCATGGATATTGATTTTTGTTTAGATCGGGGGCTGATGAGAAGGAACTCCTTTAATCCCTCTCAGTTCAGACTCCTGATCGATGGTGAGACCATACATCATTTCACTTTGCCAGATCCTGTTATGACCAGTGTCTATGACCCAGCAAACTGGACACATGCCTTAGAAGGACACGGTGAGACGGTAGACGCACCACGACCCTGCCCAGAGCCAGAGTACGTTCCAGCTCCACCACCTGACAGGACCACGGTATGGTCAAATAATCATTCATTAGGTACTCCAGATATGCAGACCCAGATGGCAATGATGCGCCAAGAGATAGCAGATCTCCGACAGACTCTTGCTGACTTACACCTGAGGATGGAAGTGTCAGAGCTGACCCACGCTACTGAGTCCGATGTGCTGTATGAAGACATAGCGGAGCTCCATCGTGAGATAACGAGACTCCGTGGAGATGACCAGACTGATGACCAGACATCTTGATTTCCATTTTCGTATTATTTACTATTTTTCTTATGCATTAATTTACTTTCAGTATCACCCAGACATATTTCCCACTATTTGCATTTGATATATTTCCGATTTATATTAACGTTTGAGTTTTTTATGTTTATATGCTAATATTTTCTTTTGTTTTATTTTTCTTTGACAAAATATATAAAAAAATTTATTATAAAAAAATATATATATATGCTTGTGAAAATTTTGTGCAAAAACTACATTTTTAGGACATATGGAATGCTAAAAAGACCCCCCCCCCCCCCCCCCCCCCAAGGCCAAAGGAAGGATAAAAAGCCCATTCAAAAAGATAAATTAAGGCCCATCAGTGAATTTACTCTCGTCGCGCCCGCGACACACCTGTCGCGCCCGCGACAGCGTCCTTGTAAAATCGGGACAGAACCTCCATTTCCACCATTTTTGAACCTCCAACCTTTTCAAACCCATTTTTCCCTCCGAAAAATCCCTATAAAACCCCATTTAAATTCATATCTCTAGCATTCACCCATCATCTCTTAACTTTCCATTTCAATTTCCATCAACAAAAACCCATAAAAATCCAACCTTTATCATACCACTTTTCTTCCACCCTCTTCACCATCTTCATCAATGGAGTTTAATGGAGTCATTCTTCGGGAAGGACAATCCGGGAGTAGGCAGAAACGGCAACTTCAAAAGCTTCAGGATCGAGAAATTCTCTCGACGAGGTATGTCGACGATTCTTGCTTGCACGCTTTAGGGGTTCATCATAGCGTTTTCCATTTGTTAGACTTTGTAGGTTTAGGCACTGTTTTCACCACAAAAGAAGCCACCTATGAGAGGATGACGGTTGAGTTTTTGAGTTCATTGGTTTATACCGTTCGTCCTGAAACTACTAGCACAGTCGGTACCGTGCATTTTAGACTGTTTGCTGTTGAGTATCAGTACAGTACCGACGAACTAGCAGGTCTATTGGGATTCCCTCATGGAGAGGGTGCTGTTTGTGAGGCTCCTTCAGATGCTGAATGGTCAGTCGAGTTATTCGCCTTCTGGAGCAGGTTGTCAGATACTATTGTTGATTCCTTTAAGGGAATACTCGCCTCGACCATTCATAACACGACCATAAGAATTTTCAGATATCTTTTGGCATGCTCTATTTTTGGCTGGGAGAATCAAAACAAAGTTAATAGCAAAGAACTTTTGTTCTTGCAAGGATGCCTCACAAATGTAAGAATCAATCCGGTTCCATTTATGATCGCCCACATGTGCTTAACGGTAAATAAGAGTGGACCGATAGTTTTTGGCGGATTGATTACGTCTATTGCTCGGGCACTAAATTTGAATGAGGAGATAGCTACTTTAGAACCACTGCCCCCTCGCACAATTAATTTAAAATTTCTGAAAGACATGAAATTGTGCCGATCGAGGAGGGCTGGTGGTTATGAGTTGATGATTCACGGGGTAGTCGTCGAATCAATTGTTATGCCGTGCAGTAGACGTACAGATGTACGATTCGAGAGGAACTGGACCTATGACCTTACTGTCCCACCTTTTCTAGGTCCAATTCCTCCTAATGTCCATGACAATGAGGGGCCCGACACAGATGATGAGTATGACCATAGAGAGCGTGTGTCCCCCCCTCGTCCTACACAATCACACACCGCACCTTCTTCTACTAACGCTTTTGCAGGAGCTGCTCCCGGATTTTATATTACGGAGGAGATGTGGCGAGACCATATGGCTAGAGAAGCACGGCATGAAGACCTGCTCTCTTCCATTCAGCAACAGATGGCGGACCAGATGAGCTTTATGCAAGAGTCACGGCGGAGAGCAAACCAATCTTACGAGACCATCTCCCGTACTCTGCTTGCGATCACCACTGAGCAGTCCCGTCAGCAGCAATATAACCATCAGCACTTTCAGCTTATGGAGGCCACTCAGGGCTCCATCTTAGGTAACCTTCATGAGGTGAAAGCTGCTCAAACAGAATTGCAGGCTAGGATGGACCAGCGAGACCGTCACCGTAGCAGATCCCGTCGTTCCGAGCATCCAGCACAGGGCGGCGAGGGCACCAGCGGTCCTCACTAGTTTTGCCAGGTTCCTTTCTCCTTAGCTTACTTCGAAACATTGGGGACAATGTTTGATTTAAGTGTGGGAGGAGATTTTATCGTTTTTATTTCCGTCGTTTTAGTAGTTTATTTTTATTTTCATTCAGTTATCTACTTTTGTTTCTGTTTTAGAAAATGCATGTGTTTGAAGAGTCATTAGTATAAGTATATTTTTTGGTCCACCTTCATTTTTTTTCCCACATTTTTAGCCCCAAAAAAAAAATAATAATAAAATTTTTTCTAGAAAAAAAGGTGTTGTTCTGAAAAATTTTTGGGCTTTAAGACAGGTTCGGGTTAGGATGCGGTGACTTGGGAGAACCTTTGAAACATCAGTATCGTCCTTACACCATGAACTTCGTAAATATAAGAATCACACCTGAAACCCCATGTACCATGGCCCTAATTTCATTTCAAAATCATCCTTAGTAGTTTATTTCAGCAATCAGCTCCGGCCTAAACATGTTCTAAGTAGGAGACCGACGAATATAAGTGACTGATCTGAGTACATATAAAAAAAAATGATGAAAAAAAAAAGGAAAAAAAAATGAAAAGAAGAAAAAGAAAAAAGTAATAAGATGTTTAGCTTGCTCATTTCAGTTGGTTCAGAGGTATCTGGCGCTGAACTCGGTAGGGCGATTTACGATCCGATCCCCCACAACTGCACTTGAGAGGAATAAAAGGATTTTACACAGTTCCTTGTGCCAGAAATCCGGTATGAAAAGATCAGAATCACTAACAGGTCACTCTACCATGAAGCATGTGCGGAAAACGGGCTTAATGTGATTGCGCTTGAATGAAAAGGACTCAAAAGAGATGGAAAAGGAAGACCTAGGTATTGTGGGATATAATGGGTTGATTGGTATAGGAGCAAAGTTTATGTCCGTATTTGCGGATTAGTATCATCACGATGCCCTTGGTTCACTCAGTTAGTACCGACCACTGCATCCAGACTCGGACTTAGAAGCCCTTTTCGCCCAAAAATCATCGATCGACACTGATTTTTCTATGTGCTTTAAATGTTTTGCTTGAGGACAAGCAAAGGTCTAAGTGTGGGAGAATTTGATGACACTAAATTATGCTGTATTTTCGACTCTGATTTCACATGCATATTAGTTGTTTTTCTATTATTTTTGCTTTGTTATTGTTATGTTTCCCTTTGTTTTCAGGTTTTCAATAAATCGAGGTCCCAGACGAAAAAGGGTGCAAAAGGAGCAAGAATTCAAGTTTGGCAGCAATTTACTCTTGTCGCTTTTCTTGTCGCGGACGCCCCAAGGTAGGCGACGACGTGTCCCATGATCTCCACTGCTCAACTGCCACGTTTCCACGACCCTTTCCGTTTTCTTCTTGTCGCGGGCGCGGTAGGCCTGTCGCGGGCGCGACAAGACAAAAATCAGTTCCCGCCCATTTTCAAGCCAAGGTCACTTTTGTCTTTGCACCATGCCGACTTTGCCTATAAATACTCTCAGGACTCGAATTTTAGGATCATCCAATCTTAGTTTACTTCATCCTAGGCATAAATTTCACTCTTGCAAAGCGGTAATCTTCTCACATCGAGGAGTTATTGCACTGTGTGTGATCGAGTTTGTAATCAAGTCTTGGAGTGTCTGTAATCAAGTTGGAGCACTTGGGTAGAAGTAATCCTACCAGCATTTTATTTTCCGTACATTGTACCAGATTTAAAGACTCCGCTTTGGAGCAGGTTTTATTTTAATCGCATTTACTTTCATTTATTTCTTGCACTTGCTTTATTTCGTTTATTTATTGTCTTGCCTTACTTTTCAAATCTTTACTTTTCAAAAAAACTTAATTCCATACATGACAAGAATTAACATGACTGTTATAACTACCATGGCTGGCTAAGTTTTAGATAGGTAAGAATGTAAAGACCATAACCACCGTAATACGTCTATATGTTAATAGAAATACTTAAGGGCTGTTTTAATCTTTAACACAAGTTTTCTGTACTTAAAAGCAATGTTGGGTAAGATCGAAAGCCGTCCAACCATTTGTGAACTTGTTTAGTTCTCAACTGATCAAATACAGCGAAAGCGCTTTGCTCAGTTGAGTAGGGATTTTTAACACTTTAGAAAAGAGATTTTAAAACTATTTTCGGACGCGTTAGTGGGATTAGAATCTGGTTCATTTTGAACCTCTTTAGTTTAGAGATTTCAGGTCAAAATACTTTTCTGTTTAGTTTAGAATTTGCATTTCTTAAAAGTAAGTTTTCCATGACTCTAACGCAATGCGCGCCTTTTTATAAGTGACAATAAAGGGGTTAGTTTAGAGGGTAAACTTGGTTCTGACTACGCGAAAGCGACAGTTCCTGTTAAATTGAATTCTTTTCTTAAAATAGAAGATATTGCCCGTAAGTAGCTCTGTTGATGAATATAGAAATATTATCGGTTATGAGAATTACATTCAAGCCTATTGTTTTGTCTGAATTTCATTACCTCATCATTTACTTTTATTTATTTTCCTCTGCATTAGTAAACCCTGAATTGAACTGCCTTAGATAAGCACTGTAACAAACGGAAATCGTTAGATCGGTATTTGGTCTCTGTGGATACGATAACTTTTTATATTACTCTGACGCGATTCGTGCACTTGCGAATACAAACGCATCAGAATTCCAGGAATAGTTCCTGGAAATGCAGAAGGAACTGCAAGCCATTCGCGGTCACGATCTATTTGGAAAGGACGCCGCAGATCTCTGCTTGGTCCTAAATGTGAAAGTCCCGCACAAGTTCCAAGTGCCCGACTTTGAAAAGTACAAGGGTAACTCTTGCCCTCAAAGCCATCTAGTGATGTACGCCCGGTGGATGTCAGCTCAGACGGAGAATCAGGACCTACTGATTCATTACTTTCAGGATTGTTTAACCGGTGCCGCACTCAAATGGTACATGGGTTTAAACCGTGCTACGATCAGTACATTCAGAGATCTTGGCACTGCCTTCGTCCAACAATACAAATACAATTTGGACATGGCACTCGACAGTGATCAACTCAGATCGATGTCGTAAAAGGACAAGGAAACCTTTAAGGAGCATGCTCAAAGGTGGCGTGAGATTGCCGCTCAAATTTGTCCACCTCTGGAGGAAAAAGAGATGAAAAAGATCTTCTTAAAGACCTTAAGCTCATTTTACTATGATCGAATGGTTGCCAGTGCACCCAGTGATTTCACCGAAATGGTTGGCATGGGCGTACGTCTTGAGGAAGCCGTCCGAGAAGGACGTTTGGTAAAAGACACTGGATCGACGAGCAGTACTAAAAAATACGGTAGTGCTCTCCCTAAGAAAAAAGAGCAATATATTAGGAATATCTCTCTCGGAAAGCAAAGGCGACATTATCAACCGGTAGCAGCTGTGACTCCTGCTATCAACCCTGTGCCTATTCCTACGTATCAACCTCAGGTTGCGAAGAGCCAACCTGATCAACAAAGGACACAACAGCCTCTTCAGCAGGCTCGTCCTCCATACAACAACAACCGTATAACACGACCACTAGGATTTGATCCTATACCCATTTCGTACGCAGAGCTGTTTCCGTTACTACTAGCTAAGGGGCACATTCAGACTAAATCTCCTCTTACAGTACCAAAAAATCCGCCTTTTTGGTTTAAGGTGGATCATACATGCCCTTACCATCAAGGAGGTTCAGGGCATAACATAGAGACTTGTCTCAATTTCAAGTCCGACGTGCAAAAGCTTGTTAGGAGCGGGCTCTTATCTTTCAAAGATATGAATCCCAATGTTCTCACAAACCTGCTGCCTCAACACGAGAAGGCTGCAGTCAATTTGATAGAAGGAGAGACTAACGATGTCTATCAAATTCACGATGTACTCTTGTTGAAAACCAATCTGGTCAAGATGCATTGTAGACAGAGTGGATATGGCCATGTGCCACCTCATAATTATCACCAGTGTGATATCTGCTCTAAAGACAACCAAGGATGTTCTGTGGTGCAAGCAGCTCTGCAGGAACAGATGGATCTCGGATGGATCCAAGAGCACTGAGTTCGTGGAGCTAACATGGTTTACACGAATTCTAACGTCATTCAGAACCACGATATCTGTGCAATGAATGTCAACTTGGTGGCGATGCACTCAAGGCAAAGCCAGTATCATAATCTGCCGCGGCACAATTACAGTTCTTGTCTGACTTGCTCGGTAAACAAACAGGGATGCTCTTTCATACAAGAGACCCTCCAGCGTCAGATGGATCTTGGATGGATCCAAGACTACCATGATAGGAATCCCTATCAGATCAACATGGTTCAGATCTTCGATATTCGCATGATGAATACCAACCTGGTAGAGTTACATGCTGAGCAGGTCCGACTCGGATTCTTAATATCACACGACTATCAAAGTTGTAAAGCGGGTTGTGAAAACGATCGAGGTTGTACCCTTGTCCAGGAGGCACTTCAGCACTTGTTAAATCATTGGTGGATGCCAATCTATATGGATGAAGATACTCAGCAGATTACTATCAGTAACAGGAACCCCACTCGGCGTCAGAGTCAGGATGTCCGATCTGTGAAAGCTAACCTAGTGAGGTTACATTGTATTCAAAGTGGGCGTGGCCAGGTGCCACCACACAATTATGACCGTTGTAGTGTCTGTTCAGAAAGTAACTAAGGGTGTTACCTTGTGAGAGTAGCTCTTCAGGGTCAGGTGGATCGTGGAGAGATTCATCCATATCCGGGTTCTGGACCCATCAACTGCACGCCGAACTACCTTTCTGAGCAAGTTGAGGATGTTGTCACGATCTCTGGTCGTCACCAGACCAGGGATGTTTTTGCCATTATCCCTCTACTTGACGAATCTAAAGTTCCCAACTGGGAACGGATCAAGATTACTTATGATGGCCTGAAAAATCAGAGGGCTCCCGTAGTTATCTATCTGCCAGGACCAACACCGTATGAGTCAGCTAAGGCAATCCCTTACAAATACGGTGCAACGACAGTTGAAAATAGAAAGGAAATTCCATTACCCTCCGTCGTGAATATTGCAGACATCAGTCGTGTAACACGCGGTCGAATCTTCAACCGAGGAGTTGGAGAACTTAACAAAGAAAGGAACTTCAGACGGAAGCTCCTGATCCACCAGTCGGTCAATCCAGTAATCCCGACCATTCGAAAAATAATGATGAGATGTTGAAGCTCATCCAAAGGAGTGAATACAACATTGTTGATCAACTGTTGCAAACTCCTTCAAAGATCTCGGTATTATCCCTGTTACTCAGTTCAGAAGCCCACATGGAGGCTCTACAGAAAGTCTTGGAGCAAGCCTTTGTGGAACAGGATGTAACAATCAGACAGTTCGATAGTATTGTCTCTAACATCACTTCCTGTAACAATTTGGGATTTAGTGATGAGGAATTACCCGAAGAGGGTCGTCGTCATAACATGGCGCTCAACATTATAGTTAACTGCTAGGACGATGCTTTAGCCAGCGTACTGGTAGACACAGGGTCAGCCCTGATTGTTATGCCGAAGTCCACTTTGATGCAATTATCATTCAAAGGCCCTCCGATGAGAATCAGCGAGGTCGTCATCAAAGCATTCGACGGATCCAGAAAAACAGTTATCGGCGAAGTGGATCTTCCCATAACTATCGGTCCTCACACTTTCCAAGTCACTTTCCACGTCATGGACATCTGGGCAATGTACAGTTGTTTATTTGGAAGACCTTGGATACATCAGGCTGGAGCGGTCACTTCGACCCTCCACCAAAAGCTAAAGTTCGTCAAGAACGATCAACTTGTCACAGTCTGTGGAGAACAGGCCTTGCTCGTGAGTAACTTGTCATCATCTACTGGTATAGAGCCCGAGGAGGTTATTGGAACTCAGTTCCAAGCACTGTCAGTGAGCAAGGACAATCAGTTCAAAGGAGGAACCTCGATTTCCCCATACAAAGATGCCGTCAAAGCGGTCGAGAGTACCGATACAACAGGATGGGGACAACTTGTCATTCCTACTAGCAATACAACAAAGAAGGGTCTTGGTTTTTCTGCAACCTGTACCCAGACAGCTGCTAACAATGAAAGTCTTCATCCCATTCTGAACTTCTTCCACAGTGGAGGTTTTCTTCACCCAGTGTCTCAGGCAGTACATGCTATCAATGAGGAAGATCCCTCTGACACAGATGAAGAATGGAAGTCCTATCTGAACGAGGACGGTTATATGTCTCAGGAAGAGGTGCATACGCCATTTTGCTATCCCGCACAGAGTCCGAGATTTATACCTAGGTCAGATGTTAGAACAATATATGGAGATTGTGATCCGAAAGGATGTCGTACTCCACCAAACTCATTAGAAGGAGACACTCTAATGAAGGACAACTTTGACCACGACTATTATGGCCCAATGGATGGTTTGCCTATCTGGAAGCCGTATCCAGGAGACTTGGGGCAAGAAAATCAGTCGAACAATCAGCTGACCATCATTGAACAGAATACCTGTGTCCCCACCATGTCATGGGATCAACACTCAGGCCATTCAGAAACTACTCAACATGAAGATGAATTTGCAACGTTTGCAGGACTTGAATTCATCAACTATGCTTTTCCCGAGGTTAACGTCATCGAGAGAGATGACTCCTCCAGTTCGAAAGAAGTGTGGGACACCTTGGGACAACCAAGTGGAAAATTTGACTATATGGTCAAGTACATCGCTCCCGGAAGCTCTCGTATCAGGCTCAAAGATATCCAGCCTACTGGATGGGGAGATACAGCTGAGAGCACAAATGCTATTCAAAATGCAACAGAGGAATTCTCCTACGACAATTCTGCCTGGGAGACAGATTCTAATGATCCTGCTCCACCAGAAATCAGCGTCATTTCTGAAGACAAATCAAGGAAGGTGCCAGACTTTGTGATTCACCGAGGAGTTCGCCGCCAGTGGGTCGCTGTTGATGCTCCGAAGATCGTTTATCAGTCAAAGTAATTGCCATCTTTAACCTTTTACCCCGCCTAGGTGAAACGAATGTTTTGATAGGGCTCGCTTTCTGTAAAATTTCCCTCTTCGCTTTGCCCAAAGCGATAGAGTTTTGTTTTATAGGGCTGTAGTTTCAAGATTCGACTTGTTCATTAATAAAATAACGTCGTTCTGTAATTTCCGCATTAATTGCTGTTTTCTCTTTTTGCTTTTTCAGAAAATGGTAATCCTAAAAAACATTCAATAATAAAAAACAAGCAGTAAAAAAATAATACACTGCACACACTTGCATTTTCTCTATCTCTTCTAAACACGAATCATCACGTCATGCAGATTGCTTGTTTTACACCCCGTTGAAACATACGATCCGATGCCTTCTCCCAACTTTGAGTTCCCGGTATTTGAGGCTGAAGAAGAAGTTGACAACGAAATTCCAGAAGAGATCTCCCGACTACTCAGACAAGAGGAAAGGTCCATTGAACCTCACAAAGAGCCGTTGGAAACGGTAAACTTGGGTTCAGAAAAAGAGAGAAAAGAAATTAGGATTGGGGCACTACTCAGTCCAACTTCCAGAGAGGGTTTGATAAAGCTTCTCAGAGAATTTCCTGATGTATTCGCTTGGTCCTATCAGGATATGCCAGGGTTGGATACCAACATCGTGGAACATCACTTACTATTGAGATCGGAATGTCCGCCAGTAAAGCAGAGGTTGATACGGACTCACCCGGACATGGCCATCAAAATCAAAGAGGAGGTACAGAAACAGATTGACGCGGGTTTCCTCGCTACATCTGAATATCCTCAATGGTTAGCCAACATCGTACCCGTTCCCAAAAAGGACGGAAAGGTCAGAATGTGTGTCGACTACAGGGATCTAAACAAGGCTAGTCCAAAGGACGACTTTCCTTTACCACACATTGACATGCTGGTTGACAGCACAGCAAAGTTCAAAGTCTTCTCCTTCATGGATGGATTCTCGGGCTATAATCAGATCAAAATGGCGTCGAAAGACATGGAGAAAACTTCGTTCATTACCCCATGGGGTACCTTTTGTTACAAGGTGATGCTGTTCGGTTTAAAGAATGTCGGGGCAACCTATCAAAGGGCCATGACTACTCTGTTTCATGACATGATACACAAAGAAATCGAGGTATATGTCGACGATATGATTGCAAAATCAAAAATAGAGAATGAGCACGTTGAACATCTGTCAAAATTGTTCGAACGTTTAAGAAAATTCAAGCTCCGCTTGAATCCCAATAAGTGCACCTTCGGTGTCCGTTCAGGGAAACTACTAGGGTTCATCGTCAGCCAGAAAGGAATTGAGGTTGATCCTGACAAGGTCAAGGCCATTCAAGAAATGCCTTCTCCGAAAACTGAAAAACAAGTCAGAGGATTCCTGGGACGTTTGAACTACATCTCCAGATTCATATTCCTCATGATCGTGACATGCGTGCCGATCTTCAAGTTACTTAAAAAGAACCAAGATTGCGTTTGGTCAGAAGATTGCCAAACCGCCTTCGACAGTATCAAGGAATATCTGTTGAATCCTCTGATTCTATCACCTCCAGTGGAAGAAAAACCACTGATCATTTACCTCACAGTCCTAGAGGACTCAATGGGATGTGTACTTGACCAACAAGACGAAACTAAACGGAAAGAGTCTGCCATCTACTATTTAAGCAAGAAATTCACCGACTGCGAAACTCGGTACACGATGCTTGAGAAAACTTGCTGTGCTTTGGCTTAGGCAGCCAAACGTCTTCGCCAATACATGATTCGTCATACTACTTGGTTAATCTCAGAAATGGATCCAATCAAGTACGTCTTCGAAAAACCTGCTCTCACGGGAAGAATTGCCCGTTGGCAGATGTTGTTATCAGAATATGACATAGAGTACCACGCTCAAAAAGTCGTTAAGGGAAGTATTTTAGCCGATCATTTGGCTCATCAACCGATTGACGATCAAGAACCAATCGGGTTTGACTTCCCAGACGAAGATGTCATGTATCTAAAAATGAAAGATTGCGATGAACCATTACCCAGTGAAGGGCCAGAACCAGGTTCCCAATGGGGACTTATCTTTAACGGAGCAGTTAATCATTATGGAAATGGAATTGGGGCAATAATTGTTACCCCTCAGGGTACCCACATTCCTTACACCGCCAGACTTACATTCAAGTGTACGAACAACGAGGCCGAATACGAAGCATGTATCATGGGTCTCGAAGAAGAAATTGATTTAAGGATCAAAAACTTGGATGTATACGGCGACTCAGCCCTGGTTATCAATCAGATAAAAGGAGATTGGAACACATACCAATCATGATTGATCCCTTACAAAGACTACGCAAGAAGGTTGCTACCCTTCTTCAACAGAGTTGAGTTTCATCATATCCCTCGTGAGGAGAATCACATGGCTGATGCATTAGCCACTATCTCTTCCATGATTAGTGTAGATCAATGGAACGACTTACCTAAGATCGACATAATGCGCCTTGAACGGCCCGCTTACGTCTTCACGATTGAAGCAGTCATAGACAACAAACCTTGGTATCACGATATCAAATGCTTCCTTCAGAAACAAGAGTACCCACCTGGGGCACTAAGGAAGGACAGAAAAACCCTCAGAAGATTGGCTGGAAACTTCTTCCTGAGCGGTGACACTCTTTATAAGAGGAATTTTGACATGGTCTTGCTCCGATGCGTGGACAGACCAGAAGCAGACATGCTTATGAAAGAAATTCACGAAGGGGTCCTCCGGCACTCATGCCAATGGACATACAATGGCGAGAAAAATTCTAAGAGCAGGGTACTATTGGTTGACCATGGAATCCGATTGCTACAAGTACATGAGGAGGTGTCACAAGTGTCAGATATACTCCGACAAAATTCATATACCGCCATCACATCTTAAAGTTCTTTCTTCCCCATGGCTTTTCTCGATATGGGGAATCGACATGATTGGCATGATTGAGCCCAAGGCTTCAAACGGACATCGGTTCATCTTGGTAGCCATTGACTATTTCACCAAGTAGATCGAAGCAGCGTCATTCGCCAATGTAACCCGACAAGTGGTGGTTCGATTTATCAAAAACAATATCATCTGCCGTTATGGTGTTCCGAGCGAGATCATTACTGATAATGGAGCTAACTTGAACAAAAAGATGATGAAAGAGTTGTGCTCAGAGTTCAAGATCGAACACCATAACTCATCTCCCTACCGACCCAAGATGAACGGAGCGGTAGAAGCGGCTAACAAGAACATCAAGAAAATCATTCAAAAGATGGTTGTAACCTACAAAGACTGGCACGACATGCTACCCTTTGCTCTTCATGGTTATCGCACATTTGTCCGCACTTCAACAGGGGCAACCCCTTTCTCTCTAGTATATGGCATGGAGGCAGTGCTCCCCATAGAAGTAGAGATCCCATCAATCCGAGTACTGATGGAAGCTAAGCTCACCGAAGCTGAATGGTGTCAAAGTCGACACGACGAACTGAATCTGATCGAAGAAAAGAGAATCACAACACTATGCCATGGTCAGTTGTATCAACAAAGAATGAAGAAGGCGTTCGACAAAAAGGTCCGACCACGTGTTTTCAGAAAAGGAGACCTCGTGCTCAAAAAGATACAATCATTTCTCACTGATTCGCGAGGCAAGTGGACTCCGAATTATGATGGCCCTTATGTGGTCACGAAAGCTTTCTCAGGCGGCGCCTTGAGACTTGCAACCATGAATGGAGAGGAATTTTCCTATCCCACGAATGTTGATGTAGTTAAGAAATACTTCGCCTAAGCTAAAAAAAACGTCTCGGTGGATTGAAAACCCGAAAGGGCGGTCCAGGAAAAAGTTAGAGACATGAAAAAACATCATCCCGATGGATTGGAAACATCACAGTACTTTCCAGGCAAAAATTAGGGATAATGGCAAGTAACTATGTTCAACAGAGGCAAGTCCCTCAGCAGCAGTTACATCATCCATCGGAGGAAAACTCCAATCAAGGTCATCTTCGACAGAAGCTCAGGATGTCCCGAATTCAAAGTTGGTAGAAGGATAGTGGTCGTTATGTTTCAACGTAGCCATTTTCCCTGTAAATTACATTTTCTAACTTTGTATATACTCTTTGGAATCACGCGTTTGGCTGATCTCCATCTTATCAATAAAATTTGAGCCTTTGTGCTTTTGTTTGTAATTCTTATTTGTTTTAGCTTTACAGAACGACGTTGTTAACATGATTAACGATTCTTGAAATAAAACAAAAATGAATTTACTTGTTAAAACTTTTTCTGCTTTTAAAATAAAGTCGGAAATTTCTTTTGACTGTTGAACATCAAAGGAACATCAACTGCTTCTTCAGAAGTAAGCAAACTTCAAAGTGCAGAATCAAAGTACTCCTTCTAACCCAGTACGCCTGAATGAAGGGATCAACTGTGTCAGAGACCTTGTTTCGTCTGACACGCCTCGGCCGAGTTCTTATCTCCTAAGCCCGATCAACGCTATTCCCCTCAGGGACTATCTCTCCTAAGCAAGGTGGAATTGCTATTCTGAACCAACGATACTTCTTCGCCCCGCGATGGCCGAGTATCCAGTCTGTTCACTTGTCAGTTTATGTGTCGCATCAGTTTTGTCAGCATAAACATACATACATCATGCATTATTGATTTACATTCACAGTCATATTGCATCACTATCACTCTAGTCGGTCTTGTCCCCTAGTGATAAAAGTCCTCTCAATCGAGTCGTCAGTTCTTGCCTCGTCAGGAAACACTGCGTCCGAACATTCTCTCTCCTCCAGTTTTATTTCTGGATTGAAGTTGGCCCTTGACCACTTTGATAACTTGAACCTCTAAAAAACCAGAGAAGCCCTCAGTTAACATCACTCTTCGCCATTAAAGATGATATCCTTATTTTCCCGGATTAAAGAAAATCTCGAGAGAAAGCCTCCTAAATCGGAGATTCGGCAGTACGGCAGTTTTTCTCCGAAAAACCCACTGATGAAAAGGTCATCGACACCTCAAAATTGGATCACATCATATGGTATTTCTCCGAGAAGATCTCCGAGAAAAGTATGATGTAAAGACCCCAAATGAATGCAGTCTCTCAAGGGACTCGCATTCCCCGAGTAGAGTCAACAAATGGCGTTTCCAACAGAGAAGTTTGTGCAACTCTACAACTCAAACATTTGGGTTCCCCAGCAAGTCTGACATCAAAACTGTTTCCGTCAAATGGCGTCTCCCCAGGAAAATTGGGTGAGAAGTTTGAGGGAAAACCGCTATGCATAGCGTCCCTTGCCAATTAAGTTTATTGACAAAAGAAACTAAGACCAGTTCCTGTGTAGGAAACCAGGGTCGAGGGGAAGTTTACAAAGGAAACTAAGACCAGTTCCTTGGTAGGAAACCAGGATCGAGGGGAGGTTTATTTAAAAAAGAAAACTGAGACCAGCTCCTTGGCTGAAGACCAGGATCGAGGGGAAGTTTACCTTTTCTAAGCATCATTGCTTAGCAAAAGAAGATGAATGCATGCACTACCATTCATAACCACCGTCAAAATTTCGGGTATTCCGATATTTAATCCTCTTGCACCCCGAATGCCTGAATACCTTCGTCATTCACACCTTCGTGTCCAAGAAGATTAAATAGGGGCATCTGTCATACCCCAAATTTTGACAACTAAGATTTCCCATCATTGTGCAAATCATCATCACAATATGGAGGAACCATTATACTTCATCAGTCTCCCCAAAGATGGGTGAGCATCCACTACAATCAAAATTAGGGTTTCAAGCCCTCTCTGAGTGCTTAGACAAAGGATCAATCAAGGAATGACATGATCTTCAACTTGTCTAACCTCTCAAACATCCACAATGGATCAAAAGGACTCCCACTTCAAGGATTAAGCACAAGGCTGCTCCCTTCTAGGTGGATCAAGTCTCAAGATCGACAGTGTCACCAAATTAGGGTTTTGGTCGACCAGGGCCTCCAGATGGAAAATTTTCATCTGGGCACAAGCCAAAGATCCAAAGTACAACCTAATATACTCCATGGAACCTCATGGATCCAATCATCAAGTCAATCTTGCCTCAGGGGATGCATTCATCAAAAATCAGGAATTAGGGTTTCTTGACCTAATTCACCCCCAAGTTGGCTTTTGGGACAAACCATGAGCCAAGACCTCAAGAGAGGATTTGAGGATCTCCAATATGTCACATTGATCCATTTGGGACAATGGATTGATCTAAGAAGCTTGAGCAACAAGTCTCAATTTCATCTGCACCACAATTAGGGTTTCGCGGGAAAAGTCAACTGTAACTTTGACTTTTGACCTGGACATGCTCCCAAGCCCTAGGACATGATTCAATATACCCTATGACACCCATGGAACATGTACATCAAGTTTGATTTAGGTCAAGGACATGATTTCATGAAGAATTGCACAATTTGGAATTCATCTGATAAAAAGTCAACTGTGCACAAAAGTCAACTTTGACTTTTTGAGATTTTTCACCAAAATGGATTTTTAACCCTAAAATGATGTTAATGTATGATTTGAATCATCATTCATCAAGAAAAATCAAGAAAAGTTGGATAACTTGTAAAAGGGGTAACCATAAAACTTAGAAATTTTTCTAAGTCATGAAAAAGTGCCACTAATGCACCAACTTTGGAGGACCATAACTCCTAAACCACAAGGCCATTGTGCCCCATTCAAAGCTTGATTTGTAGATCTCATTGCCCTCTACAAAAGCTTCATACTGACCTATGTCCAAATTCCTCATGGATTTTGAGTTATGGAGTGATCAAAATCAAGAGAAAACACTTTGTTCCAACACTTAGTGAAAATTTCACTAAGTCAGATTTTGCCCTACTTTTTTCCAAATGTAGGGGGATTTTTCACTTGGATTCAAAAGAGATCAAAACCAAACATGTTCAAACAGTTGTTGTATTATGTAAGGGCTTTCCAAAATGGTCAAGAACATTACCAAATTCAACTTACACCATGAGATATGACATTGGCAAGTTGCCTTGCTGAAATCTGTCAAAGGCAAGGCAGAATTGGCAATTTTGCTCGATTTGCCAAAATCAGCCAAATTCAAATGCTCCTATCCACTTGGACACATCTGAGGATTGAATCTAAAGAGGACAATCACTGAGCCAAGCCTCCAAAGTCCATGGAACAAGAAATAGCATGTTGAACCTAGAATGGCCAAAATAGGGACAAGACTCCAAATTTGGATTGAAGCATTCAATGGAAGCATCAAGGTGGCATGGACTGAGCCATTCTCATCTGAAATCAGTCAAGACTTATCCAAGACCAAGGGAACCAAAGCTCTGTACCCTAACCTCTAGTCAATGGCTAGAGGAGACTTGCATTTCCATTGGCCAACATTGAACAAACACCTGCTGCAGTTGCCATTCACTGTGGATCCCAAAACAAACTTGCTCTACTATAAATAGAGCTCAATTGTGTTCAGTTTAAGTACACCAAAGGCCTACAACACTTGCCTTTCTCAAAATCTCTTTCTCTTGGCAAAAATGCCTTTCTTAGCAAGTTTTGCAGTTGAGGTGCCATCTTTAACTCCAAACCATTTCAATCCATTCCAAGCACTCAGACACATCACTTGGCACCTAGGGAAGCTATCCACATCATTGGAACCTAGCTGTAACACCTCCAACACAAATCACGATCACCAGCTGCAAGTTGTAAGCATGAGCTCTTCTAACTCTATGATCCATGCAATTTTTGCTGCACAATAATTTGGCCATATGTTCATAATCATGCATGGAATGTTTTCCCTCAATTAATTGCTTTGTTTGAATCGTGTATCAAAAATCATAGCCTTCATGCAGAAATTAGGGTTCTTGAGAATTTTTCATGATTTCTTGTTATATGTTTAATTTAAATGAAATTAATTGACATAGACATGATCGTGAGGTTGAGACGAGCATAATGATATGTGGATTGCATGTTATAATCAAGTATTCAGTGAGATTGGAGAGAAAATGCAAATCTGGCCAAGCCCAGAACATGCGCGTGTTCTTGGTGTGTTCTTGACGCCTTTTTTCAAAATTTGAATATTTGAATTTTGTGGTTTTATTTAATTGATTCAAAAATTAATTTCTCTCTGAGTTTTAATGATTTTGAGTTGATTCTTTTTTTAATAATTCACAAAAATGTTAAAATATTTTATTTTACCAAAAATCCTAAAAAATATTATTTATTTTATATAATTCATATTTTTGCAAAGAATTAATATTTTAATTGTTTTTGACATTTTAAATATTTTTTCCACCTTGATTTTGCAACTTTTAATGCTTTCTAATTATTTTGTAGGTCAATACTTAATTTTTGAAGCATTAATCCAAGATCACAATTTGTTTTTCATATGTTATACAATTTTGATCATTTTAATTGAATTTTTATTCAATTAAATACATTTTTGAAAACAAATTAGGGTTTTTGGATTAATTCAACCCTCATAAATCATTTTCAAAACACTCTGGGCCTCTAATAGAGTGTAAGACCCAATCCTTTTTTTGACCAAATCATTTTTGGGCCTCAGTGTATTGTATAAGTCTTGATACCGTCAAAAACAAACGGCGCGATCGCCGCCTTTTAAAAATAACCTTCTGGGCCTCTCCTTGAGCTATAAGACCCATTCAAAAATTTTAGGCCTCTATTAGAGTGTAAGACCAAACCCCCTTTTAACCAAAAACATTTTGGGCCTCACTTATTGTATAAGCCCCTCCGCGTTAAAAGAAAACCTCGGCGCGATCGCCATTTTTAAACGGAAAAATCATTTGGGCCTACCCTCGTGTTATAAGCCCCACTCTTTTTCTTTAAAAACTTTTTGGGCCTCTTGAGAGAGTGTAAGACCCATCCCTTTGTACAGAAAACCATTTTGGGCCACAGTCATTTGTATAAGTCCCTCTGTACAAATTCAAACAGTGCGCTCACTGATAAAACCCTGGGCCTCTCCTTGAGCTGTAAGCCCCAAATCTTTCTTTTTTAAAGCACTTTCTCCTTTGGTTTTGAATATACTGTTGTTTTCAATCTTTCTTTGTTGAACAACTAACCAAACAGCATGGAAGCTCTACAACCGAGTAAGTGTTTATGTGCTTTCATTTACCGCTTTCATACACATATAACTGTATTGTGGGGCTGTTTCACTGTAAGTCTTCCTTCATAAACTCATATCAACTGTGTAATAATAGTATATATATTTCGAGTTTCCCCGACAACTACGTCTAGAACTAGGTGACGCCGTTTCGTTTATTCGTAGAAATAGACAACTAGATCCCCAATAGGATCACCAGATACAGTCTTCTCTTCGGCTGTCCTCATTAGGAATTGTCAAGAAACTCTACTCCCAAAGATGAATGTATTCTCTGTGAATGGCATCTTTGAGTTTCTTCCAAATTCTTGAACTTTCCTCACTTTGATCTATTCTCAGTGAATAGCATTGCCTTGAATTTCTCTGGGTTTGGGGACCCATCGGCTTCTTAAAAGCAATCGGCCTCCTCTTGGGCATTATATAAGGACCCACGGGCTTCCTAAAAGCAACCCCGCCTCCTCTTGGGCTTAGTACAAGGACCCTACGGCTTCTTAGAAGTATTCACAGCCTCCTCTTAGGCTTCGTATAATGATCTCTTCCTCCGGGGATGATAGCCTCCTCTTGGGCTTCGTACAAGGACCAATCGGCTTTTTAAAAGTTTCCAGCCTCCTCTTGGGCTTCGTACAAATTGTCCCGACGACCTCCTAGAGGTATAGGAACAGAACTTAATCATCTGCATAGAACAGTCCTTTCATAGAGTCTACTACTGTTTCTCAAAGCATAATACAAGAGATAACACTCTTGACTTGGACAGTCTAATTTCCTTGAGTCTCAAAGACATTCTCAAGTGACCCCTTCGTTAAATAGGAAGAAAACCCGTAGACTCGGACAGTCTCAATACCCTTCAGATTTCCCACTTCCTTAAAGAACAGGAATAACCCAGATCCTCGGATCAAATCCTTGCGTACAGTGTTGCTCATATAAGAACTGATTTTCTCTTTAACAATCAGTTTACTGGACCTGTCACTTAACTAAACAGTCGCCACAGCCTCCTCTTAGGCTTTGTATAATGATCCTTCACCAGTGAAGTTAGCCTCTCTCTTTGGCTTTATACAATGATTCTCCCCAGCGGAGTTAACAACGCTTAGCCTCTCTCTCGGGCTTTGTACGAGACACATAAAAGACTCCCTCGTTGAGTCAATTACCCATTTCGCCTCCATCTCGGGCTTTATACGGGATACCAAAAGGTTCTTATTGAGCCAAACAAACAATAGCCTCCATCTCGGGCTTTATACGAGATACCAAAAGATTCATTCGTTGAGTCAAAACCTTTTAGCCTATCTCTCGGGCTTTGTACGAGACACATATTAGCTTCCTCTTAGGCTTTATATAAGAAAACCACTGGTTAATCCAATTAACCTTTTAGCATCAAAGTTGTGCCTCGTTCACAGTACACAAACATCAACAACTCCTTCCCCTTCATCTAATTGCTGTAAGCGGCAAGCCTCTGGATCATCTACATCCATGCTAATGTCCCTATTTTAGTATGAGAAATTCCTAAGGAAAGATAGCATTGCTCTACACTGAGTTAAAGTCTTCTCCTTCAGGTTAAAATCCCCTTTAAAGGAAATTATGGCATTGCCGGATTCACACATCCCGGTTAAAGTAATTCTCCTTTATAAACAGTCATAACAGACAAACCCCTCTTTAGAGATGACAAATTCTCTCTAAAGTCAACACCTTTAGCTTCACATATTGGGCTTTGAACAAGATACAAATAGACTTTTCAACTTCACATCTTGGGCTTTGAACAAGATACAAACCACCTTTTCGCCTCACATCTTGGGCTTTTAACAAGACACCAAAAACAACCATTTCCTCCCATAGAATAGGAGGAACTACGAACACTCTGATTTCCCTATTTCGGTAAACGGGAATACGTAGGCATAAGATCGAGGGAAAAGATCTTAGCGAGCACACTAAACAAAAACCCAAAATCCTATACTCTTATATATCTATCAAAAGCATCAGTCCTAACATCCTAATCCTTGTTCCCCGCCAGAAACCTGTCTGTCAAAATAACACAAGAAAGGCCCCCCACATTGATACCATTCGTAACCTAACAGACCGCTGTTTAAACTCAGTATGCAAAGCAGGGTTAATTGGAGACATTTATTTCCCTTCCTTCATCAGCTCACAATAGGATAAAAAATGAATCGACCTGTAGTAAGCTCAACCGCAGAGAGCGACCAGCGCTTAAGAACCGCGTCCAAAATCGCTCACTACAGGATCAAAAGACCAACCTCAAACACCTGCCATGCATATGAGTATGGAAATGCAATGCAAATCCCATGTTCGAATATTTCCAAGGAATCATTCTGCTTTGATTCTAGTTTTTGACAAAAGCACCACAAGAAATAGATGGAAATGCTCAACAGCGAGTCTCAAAGTTAATATCCCTTGGAAATACAAGACCATGTATGCAAAAATGATTATGCAGATGCAACAAACATGGGATCAAGGCTTCCATAAAGCTCTGTACTGCTGTGCTGCTAAATGGATAAGTTCAAAGGTCTGATCTGAAGAGAATACCGGAATACCAGAATATCCGAATAACCAGAATACCAAGCTGATAAGCTTACACTTATAAGAGAACCAGAATACCAGGTAAGATGAAAGTTACGGTTACCTGCAAACCTGTAAACACCAAGCCCATCTCACATGTGGGTTCTAGAAAGCCGAGGATCCTCAATATCACGGACTCTCAGGTCGAGAAATGATTATATGTTCACCATTTCTGGTTTGGCATCAGCATCAACCGAGGAGGCCTCAACTGATTCCCCTAAAAAAGGATATCCTATAGAAAGTTCCCAGCATTGGGTCCTCGGATCTAGAAGTGTAATGGGTTTGCCATTTTTAGTCTGCCATTATCACATCTCGGGAAGAGTGCCGCAACTAGGTCCTCGGGAACGGTCACCAGAGTCGACAGTTCCTCAAGAGAATAACTACTGGCATGTATCAACATATAGTAGCAGATATCTCCCGATAGAACCTCGTCTGGCTGTAGGTCTCGTGAACACCCGCACGTGGCCAACACCACGGGAGCGTCACGCCTGCCCACGCTAATACCTATGTGTATGCTCAAGCCTGGGTAGTGGGCTTATCTCTCAGAAATCCCAACATGTCAAACAGAAAATCCAGTACAGCACAGCACCGTCCAGCATAATAATGAAATTCAATGCCAAAATACAGTAAAACAGTAAAACAATAATGCAGCAAATAAAGCATAACAATAAACACCCAATGAAAATAAACAACCAAGCGCTAGGATTGACTCGCATAGGGGATGGACCAGCAAGAGGTCAACCAGTCCCCAGCAGAGTCGCCAGTTGTCGCTCCCGGAATTTTTATCCAAGTACAAATGCGAAAGTGGCACGAAAACAGAGTCGCCAGCAATGTGTATTTATCCCAAGAGAGGGAAAGGAAACACTGCGTAAACCTGAGGGAAGGAAAAAGCATGGTCTCGCGACCAAGAGAAACGGGTAAGGGAGTCGGTTACGCGAGGGGAAGGTATTAGCACCCCCACGCATCCATCGTACCTGATGGGATCCACGCTTGTTGTCTCGATCAAAAGGTGTCATCATATGGAGCTTCGTTGCTACTGGAAATGAGAAGGAACGGGAACGGAAAAGAGCGAAGAAACAGGGGAGAAAAGAAAAAGAAGTGACTCGATAGGACATCGCTCGTCCTATGCCTACGTATTCCCTCGTGCAATGGGAAAGTCAGAGTCAACGTAGTTCGGACACGAACTATGGGGGGAGGTTGCTCGCCAAGACATCACCATCTCGTGCCTACGTATCCTCAATCTAACCAGAGAGAGGAAATCAGAGCAGTCGTAGTTCGACCTAACGAGGTCGGTGTTTTTTATGAGCGACGTTAAGTTCGAGTCCGGCAGTTAGGGTCGATGCCTGTTTGCGACAAAAAGGAAAATAACGTGCTCTCTTCTGAAAAAAGGTTTGAAACTTAACAATCCCAAAGGATAAAAAGGTTTGAGTTTGTTTTATATTTTTTAGACAGAAATGGATTGAAGTTAGTTTGTAACTTGCATTGCACCCAAGTCTACAACATAAGAACGAATACGTCGCGTATCGTCCCCAATAGGACGTATACTAAGTACCCTAGAAGAATGAAGGGAGACCCCCATACCTCACTTCCCATATATAAGGCTCATGCGCAATACACGTTAACCTTTATTAAGTGTTTTAGAAAGGTTATGAGATGAGAAGAGAAGACTCAAGTTGAAAAGAAAACACTAAGGGGAAACTAATTGTTCCTAATGTTATCATGCAAAAGATGGCCCTAAGGTCAAGGTTTAAGAACAACCTATGTCTAAAGAAGAGAGAGGGATAGCACTATCTAATGCTTATCCTACCTCACCTTAACCAAAAATTAAGGATGAGCTAGGATCCCAAAGGGATGTGAGAGAGTTCCACACAATCAAGCATTATATCATGTAATCCACAAATAAAAGAGAAGTAAAAGAGATGAGATGAAAGGGGGAATGAACATGGATAAACATCCACATGTTAATATGTCTTACCTTTGATCCTACACAAAAGGTTAGCAAAATAATCACAAGAAATGAATATAAGTGCTATAAAGTAAACCATACAATGCTAGTTGTTTTAGGAAAACAACTTAAGAAGCAAACAAGGTTCAAATCAAAAGAGAAAGGTCCTAAGGATTAAGGATGCTTCAAAGTCAGTAGGTACATGTCAATGTGTCCTACTAAGGTAAACATGCCTAAGGAGGTCAAACAATGTCAAACTATGCATCAAAAGATCATACATATGCAAGCATGCACAAACTATGTAAGATGAATGCATATGGTTCATGAACATGAATAAATGCATATGTAAACATCAAATTCAGAAGTGAATGACATATATTAATGTATAGAGATGTCATTAAGATGGCATGTGATTCATGAATGCAAGCATTGATTAAATAAAAATAAGTAAGAACAAACATCATTTAAGTTCAACAATGAAGCATACTTGTAATGCAAGTAAGGAATGGAGATGCAAGATGAACATGATTGTAAATGAATGCAAGTCAGTAGCACATGACATTTGAAATGACATTTATAAGTCAAGCATGATCATATAAAGTCCACACAAGTTTCATGTTGAGGCACATTGAAGAAGAGGAACAAACTTGGTTCAAGCAAATTCCAACAAGCATGCAAAGGTTTATGGACTTAGAAACATGCAAGATGCAATTAGAGTTCACGGAATATGATTGATAAGGATCATAAACAGAAGTGAAATCATGTTTAAATGGATGTTTAAGTTCATACAAGCATTGGTGAAAATAAGTCAACAAAATCATGCAAGAAAAGAAACACAAGTGCACAAAACATTTCAAGTTTAAACAAGTGCACATAAGTCAATTCAAGATGGATAAGCAATGACCTATAACATGAGGAAAAGGACCTATAATGTTCATACAAAATGTTAAGAGGCCAATAAAATTGGTAAAAGGCAAGAATATTGAAGTGTAAACAGTGTGCAAACATGTATCAAAAGGATGGATCAAAATCAATTATCAAACATGTTCAAAGATGCTTCACAATCTCATACAAGTCACACAAACAAAGTGCTCAAAGACAAAACCCAAAAGTCAATGAAAAATGACCTAAAAAATCTATGAAAATGGTATGAGATGCATAAATATATCATAGAGGCATGTATCAAATATCATGTGAAAATTCAATTCAAAACTATGTCAAACAAATCCAAAATAAAACAAATATCATGAGTGGAGGTTCATACAAAAGAAATTAAATGGAAATTCATGGAAAAATAGAAAAATAATCCAAAATCATAAATAAAATAATAATAAAATATTTAAATGCCTAAGAATGCATCATGAATTTTTTGGGAATTTTATCATGCTTAAAAGTATTTTTAAAAATCAAAAAGCAAACAATTATGAAAAGAAAAATAAAAAACAAAGAAATAAAGCAGGGGGTGCAACGAAAGCAAATAGCTAGTTCAAAATGCATTGGGCTCAGAATGAGAAGGGTGCGCATATCAAAAACACAAGGCCCAGGGCGCGTGGTCTGAAGAGGTCCATACCATGGATGTTAGTGAAACAATTGACTCATCCTCAGCCATTGGATGGAGTCCGCACATAATGATCACACAAAGTAAGCTAGATGCATGGATGAGATACCAGAACATGTTAAGCAATGATGCATCAACCACGTGGAATAACAAAATTCAAATTACTTCAGAAATTGAAGCACGTCCATGGATGAGGTCTCATTAATGGGCTGGCATGATGAGAAGCGTCAGATCAAAACAATCTAATGGCCATGACTTAATCTGAGGAGTGACCTAGGGTTTATGTGAATGATGAACACCACCGGCCGGAGAAAACTCCGGTCATCTTCTCCGGCCACTCACCACCGTGCCAAAAGTTTCAGGTGTCCAGAAATGCACAAACCATATTGTCATACCCCAAATTTTGACCACTAAGATTTCCCATCATTGTGAAAATCATCATCACAATATGGATGGGCCATCATACCTCATTAGTCTCCCCAAAGATGGGTGAGCATCCACTACAATCAAGAATTAGGGTTTCAAGCCCTCTCTGAGTGCTTAGACAAAGGATCTTCAACTTGTCTAACCTCTCAAACATCTACAAAGGATCAAAAGGACTCCCACTTCAAGGATTAAGCACAAGGATGCTCCCTTCTTGGTGGATCAAGCCTCAAGATCGACAGTGTCACCAAATTAGGGTTTTGGTCGACCAGGGCCTCCAGATGGAAATTTTCATCTGGGAATGAGCCAATGATCCAAAACACAACCTAATATACTCCATGGAACCTCATGGACCCAATCATCAAGTCAATTTGGCCTCAAGGGATGCATACACCCAAAATCAGGAATTAGGGTTTCTTGACCTAATTCACCCCTAAGTTGACTTTTAGGGCAAATCATGAACCAAGACCTCAAGAGAGGGTTTGAGGGTCTCTAATGAACTATATTGATCCATTTTGAACAATGGATTAATCCAAGAAGCTTGAGAAACAAGTCTCAATTTCATCTGCACCACAATTAGGGTTTTAAGGAAAAAGTCAACTGTAACTTTGACTCTTGACCAGGACATGCTTCCAAACCCTAGGACATGCCTCAATATACCCTATGACACCCATGTAACATGTCCATCAAGTTTGATTTAGGTCAAGGACATGATTTCCTGAAGAATTGCACAGTTTGGAATTCATCTGATAAAAAGTCAACTGTGCACAAAAGTCAACTTTGACTTTTTGAGATTTTTCACCAAAATGGTTTTTTAACCCTAAAATGATGTTAATGTATGATTTGAATCATCATTCATCAAGAAAAATCAAGAAAAGTTGGATAACTTGTAAAAGGGGTAACCATAAAAACTTAGAAAATTTTCTAAGTTAAAAATAAAGTGGCTAGGGTACCAACTTTGGAGGATCATAACTCCTAAACCACAAAGCCATTTTTCCTCATCCAAAGATGGATTTGTATCCCTCATTACCCTCTACAAAAACTTCAACTAGACCTAAGTCCAATTCATTAAGGATTTTGAGTTATGGAGTGATCAAAATGGCTGAAAAATGAAAATGTCACTTTTTCGAACACTTAGTGAAATTTTCACTAAGTCCAAATCTGTCTTCATTTTTTTCCAAATGTAGGGGGATTTTTCACTTGGATTCCAAAGAGATCAAAATGAAACATGTTCAAACAGTTGTTGTATCATGTAAGGGCTTTCCAAAATGGCCAAGAACATTGCCAAATTCCATTTGGGCTATGAGTTATGACATTGTCAAGTTGCCTTGTTGAAATCTGCCAAGGCAAGGCAGAATTTGCATTTTTTGCTCGATTTGCCAAAATCAGCCAAATCCAAATACTCCTATCCACTTGGACACCTCAGAGGATTGAATCTAAAGGAGACAATCACTGAGCCAAGCCTCCAAAGTCTTTGGAACAAGAAATAGCATATTGAACCTAGAATGGCCAAAATAGGGACAAGACTCCAATTTTGGATTGGGGCATTCAATGGAAGCATCAAGGTGGCATGGACTGAGCCATTTTCATTTGAATTCAGTCAAGACTTATCCAAGACCAAGGGAACCAGCAGCCTGTGCCCTAACCTCTAGTCAATGGCTAGAGGAGACTTGGATTTTCATTTGCCAACATTGGCCAAACCTACTCAGCAGTTGCCATTCACTATTCCTTGCAAAACAAACTTGCTCTACTATAAATAGAGCTCAATTGTGTTCAATTTAAGTACACCAAAGGCCTACAACACTTGCCTTTCTCAAAATCTCTTTCTCTTGATAAAAATGCCTTTCTTAGCAAGGTAGCTATCGGGTTTTGAGCTAGAGGGCAATTCCACTCAAACCAGTCACACACACACCTCATATACATCACATATGAGCTGATCAAAAACTTAAACAACAACTGGAACACTGATTTCTCAGAATCACCAGTCAATTGCTCAAGGTTTTAACCAAAGTGCAGTTGAGATGCCATGAAGTGATCCAGCCATTCTCAGTCAAGTCCAAGCATTCAAACACATCCCATAGGGTGTAGGGAAGCTGTTCAGATCATCACAATTCATCTGTAACACCTCCTACTCATAAATCAATTTGCTCTTGCTGTCACGACCTAGAGGTAAGCATATACTTGGTCATCTCTCAATCTATGCATATTTCCTCGCACAATACTTTTGCCAAATGTTCATAATCATGCATGGAATGTTTCCCCTCAATTAATTGAATTGTTTGAATCGTGTATCAAAAATCCTAGCCTTCATGCAGAAATTAGGGTTCTTGAGGATTTTTTGTGATTTCTTGTTATATGTTTAATTTAAATGAAATTAAATACCATAGACATGATCGTGAGGTTGAAACGAGCATATTGATATGTGGATTGCATGATATAATCAAGTATTCAGTGAGATTGGATAGAAAATGCAAATCTGGGCCAAGCTGAAACACGCACGTGTTCTTCAGCTGTTCTTGGCGCCATTTTTCACAAATTCAAATATTTGAATTTTATGATTTTATTTAATTGATTCAAAAATTAATTTCTCTCTGAGTTTTAATGATTTTGAGTTGATTCTTTTTTTAATAATTCACAAAAATGTTAAAATATTTTATTTTCCCAAAAAATCCCAAAAATATTATTTATTTTATATAATTGATATTTTTGCAAAGAACTAATGTTTTAATTGTTTTTAACACTTAAAATATTTTTTCCACCTTGATTTTGCAAATTTTAATGCTTTCTAATTATTTTGTAGGTCAATACTTAATTTTTGAAGCATTAATCCAATATCACAATTTGTTTTTCATATGTTAAACAATTTTGATCATTTTAATTGAATTTTTATTCAATTAAATACATTTTTGAAAACAAATTAGGGTTTTTGGATTAATTCAACCCTCATAAATCATTTTCAAAACACTCATGGGCCTATAATAGAGTGTAAGACCCAATCCTTTTTTTGACCAACTCATTTTTGGGCCTCAGTATTGTATAAGTCCCGATACCGTCAAAAAACAAACGGCGCGATCGTCGCCTTTTCAAAATAACACTGGGTCTACCCTCGAGTAGTAAGACCCATTTCTTTTCTTAACACTTATGGGCCTCTATTAGAGTGTAAGACCCAACCCACTTTGTACAGACAACATTTTTTGGGCCTCACTTATTGTATAAGTCCCTCTGTACATTTTCAAATAAACGGCACGATCGTCGCCTTTTCAAAATAACCCTGGGCCTACCCTCGAGTAGTAAGACCAATTTCTTTTCTTAAAACTCACTTGGGCCTCTATTAGAGTGTAAGACCCAATCCCTTTTAACCAAAACATTTTGGGCCTCACTTATTGTATAAGTCCCTCTGCGTTAAAAGAAAATCTCGGCGCGATCGCCATTTTTAACGAAAAGTCAACTGGGCCTACCCTCGTGTTATAAGCCCCACTCTTTTTCTTTAAACTTTTTGGGCCTCCTGAAAGAGTGTAAAACCCATCCCTTTGTATAGAAAACCTTTTTTGGGCCTCAGTCACTTGTATAAGTCCCTCTGTACAAATTCAAACAGTGCACTCACTGATAAAACCCTGAGCCTCTCCTTGAGCTGCAAGCCCCAAATATTTCTTTTTCAAAGCACTTTCTCCTTTGATTTTGAATATACTGCTATTTTCAATCTTTCTTTGTTGAACAACTAACCAAACAACATGGAAGCTCTACAACCGAGTAAGTGGTTATTGCTTTCATTTACCGCTTTCATATACATATAACTGTATTGTAGGGTTGTTTCACTGTAAGTCTTCTTTCATAAACTCATATCAACTGTGTAATAATAGTATAGATATTTCGAGTTTCCCCGGCAACTACGTCTAAAACTAGGTGACGCGATTTCGTTTATTCGTAGAAATAGACACCTAGATCCCCAATAGGATCACCAGATACAGTCTTCTCTTCAGCTGTCCTCATTAGGAATTGTCAAGAAACTCTACTCCCAGAGATGAATGTATTCTTCGTGAATGGCATCTTTGAGTTTCTTCCAAATTCTCGAACTTTCCTGACTTGATCTATTCCTTGTGAATAGCTTGCCTTGAATTTCTCGGGGTTTGGGGACCCACGGGCTTCTTAAAAGCATCGGCCTCCTCTTGGGCATCATACAAGGACCCACAGGCTTCCTAAAAGCAACCCCGCCTCCTCTTGGGCTTAGTACAAGGACCCGTCGGCTTCTTAGAAGTATTCACAGCCTCCTCTTAGGCGTCGTATAATGATCTCTCCCTCCGGGAATGATAGCCTTCGCTTGGGCTTCGTACAAGGACTGATCAGCTTCTTAAAAGCTTCCAGCCTACTCTTGGGCTTCGTACAGATTGTCCCGACGACCTCCTAGAGGTATAGGAACATAAATTAGTCATCTTCATAGAACAGTCCTTTCAAAGAGTCTACTACTGTTTCTCAAAGCATGGTATAAAAGATGAAACTCTAGACATGGACAGTCTAATATCCTTGAGTTTTCCAGACATTCTCAAGTGACCTCTTCGTTAAATAGGAAGAAAACCCGTGGACTCGGACAGTCTCAATACCCTTCGGATTTCCCACTTCCTTAAAGAACAGGAATAGCCCGGATCCTCAAATCAAATCCTTGAGTACAGTGTTGCTCATATAAGAACTGATTTTCTCTTTAAATCAGTATACTGGACCTGTCACTCAACTGAAACAGTAACCACAACTTCCTCTTAGGCTTTGTATAATGATCCTTCTCCAGTGAAGTTAGCCTCTCTCATGGGCTTTGTACAATGATTCTCCCCAGCGGAGTCAAACAACGTTTAGCCTCTCCCTCGGGCTTTGTACGAGACACATATGAGACTCCCTCGTTGAGTCAATAACCCATTTTGCCTCCATCTCGGGCTTTATACGAGATACGAAAAGGTTCTTATTGAGCCAAACAAATGTTAGCCTCCATCTCGGGCTTCGTACGAGATACAAAAACTCTCTTGTTGAGTCATATAGCCTCCATCTCGGGCTTCATACGAGATACCAAAAGATTCCCTCGTTGAGTCAAAACCTTTTAGCCTCTCTCTCTCGGGCTTTGTACGGGACACATACTAGCCTCCTCTTAGGCTTTATATAAGAAAACCAGTGGTTGATCCAATTAACCTTTTAGCATCAAAGTTGTGCCTCGTTCACAGTACACAAACATCAACAACTCCTTCTTCTTCATCTAATCGCTGTAAGCGGCAAGCCTCTGGATCATCTACATCCATGCCAATGTCCCTCTTTTAGTATGAGAAATTCCTAAGGAAAGATGGCATTACTCTACACTGATTTAAAGTCTTTTCCTTCAGGTTGAAATCCCCTATAAAGGAAATTATGGCATTGCCGGATTCACATATCCCGGTTAAAGTAATTCTCCTTTATAAAACAGTTGTGACATACAACCCACTCTTTAGAGATGACAAATTCTCTCTAAAGTTAAGAACCTTTTAGCTTCATATCTTGGGCTTTGAACAAGATACAAATAGACATTTCAGCTTCACATCTTGGGCTTTGAACAAGATACAAACCACCATTCGCTTCACGTCTTGGGCTTTGAACAAGACTCCAAATACCATTTCCTCCCATAGAATAGGAGGAACTACGAACGCTCTGATTTCACTGTTTCGGTAAACGGGAATACGTAGGCATAAGATTGAAAGAAAAAATCTTAGCGAGCACAATCAACAAAACACCTAAATCCCATACGTTCACATCAAAAAGCATCAGTCCTAACATCCAAATCCTTGTTCCCCGCCAGAAACATTCTGTCAAAATAAAAAGAAAGAAAACCGTATTGGCGAAAATACAAACAACCAATACAAAGGCCCCCCACATTGATCGCATCCGTAACCTAACAGACCGCTGTTTAAACTCAGTATGCAAAGCAGGGTTAATTGGAGACATCTATTTCCCTTCCTTCATCAGCTTTAATAGGATAAAAAATGAATCGACCTGTAGTTAAAACTCAACCGCAGAGAGCGACCAGCGCTTAAGAACCGCGTCCAAAATCGCTCGCTACAGAAAAAATGGCGCCCACCGTGGGGCCCGATCTCTTTTTCTCTTCACTTGCGTGAAAACCCCAGATTGGGACTTCCGCCGGGGAACCCATTTTCTGTCAGGAACTTAGGATTCATAGCTTTAAAGGTCTAGGATGTTTAGGACAAATATATATACTGCTTTTCCTAATTGCTATACGTGTTTATTTTTCTGCTAATGGGAATGTGTGTGATGCCGCATGTGGAAAGATTGAGTATACACTTAAGATAAGTGATGGCGATGAGGTCGACCATCAACCTCAATGGAGGCTGACTAATGTAACCATTCTCTCACCTAGACAATGGGTAGGTTGTGATGCCTGAGAAGTTGAGGAGCCAAACCCTTTCATAGTGCGGAAGCTATCGGAAATAGTTGTCACGGGATACTACCCTCATTTGAGGCTGGTGATCTATTCTCGGTGAATGGCACTTACTCTAAGATTGCTCTACAACTCGCTGGCGATCTGCTTGTTGTTCTGCTTTCCTGGGAGGAGCTGATGATAATGAGTACAGGTACAAAAATCACCCTAGTATAAACCTTTGGGGGATGGGTAGAGCCTTGACTTCATGACAATGACCCTTTGACCCCATGTTTTTTCTATGTTTTTGTATGCTGCATTCATGCATTCATTTAAAAACATTAAAACATTCAAAGAAATTTCTCTTCTAGTCTCTCTGTTTTTCAAATTAAACTAAGACTGTGATTGCAAATATCAGAGAAAAGGATTGCACTAATGGATTTCGGTAGAAGGAGAACTCATACGTACACCTTCAAGGTTCCAAAGCTAGAGGATTTAAGAAGGTTAGCAAGGATGATCACTAACCAGGAGGCTTTCAGAGCCAAGCACGGAGGTCTGCTACCACTATTAAGAGTCCATGTGATTGAGGGAATCATGGATGCGCTCATTCAGTTTTACGATCCGGTCTATCATTGTTTCACATTCCCGGATTACCAGCTCGCACCAACGCTGGAGGAGTATTCTCATCTGACTGATCTACACATTACTGATCGAGCTCCATTTTCTGGACTGGAAGAAATTCCAAAGAATCAAACCATTGCAAGAGCAATTCATTTGGACGAGTCTGAGGTCAGGACTCACATAACCACTAGGGGTGGCATCCAAGGTTTGCCAGCCCAGTTCTTGACAAAGAAGGCCCTGTATTTTGCCAGTATAGGAAACGTGACTGCTTTTGAAAGCATCTTTGTCTTGTTCACCTACGGGTTATTTTTGTTTCCCAACATCAATAACTTTGTAGATATCAACTCCATTAAGGTTTTTCTCATTGGAAATCCTGTGCCGACTTTGCTCGCAGATGCGTATCATTATGTACACTTGGGAAATTTGTACAGCGGAGGGGAGATCACATACTGTGTACCTCTGCTTTACAAATGGTTTATCTCTCACTTGCCCAAGTCTGCTGCTTTTTGGGATTGCAAAAGTGCCTTACGTTGGTCGCAGAAGATCATGTCTCTTACCAACTCTGATATAGATTGGTGTAGTAGGATCTATGATGGAATCAGAATTATTGACCGTTGTGGAAACTTCCCCAACGTACCCCTTATAGAAACTAAGGGAGGAATCAATTACCATCCAGTTCTCGTTCATCGTCAATTTGGATACCCGATGAGACACGTCCCACGGGGTGTTCATCTGGAAGGTCTTTTCTTCAAGGAAGGAGAAAACGACAGAGCACTAAAGATGGAAAAGTGCACGCTTGGAAACACGTTCATAAGAAAGGACGGGAGTCTCTAGGAAAACCGGACTGTGTCTCGGTGGAGCCTTATCTCCACGGGGTACAAACTAGAGCTCTCAAGCTGAAGATGCCTTATCCTCGTTACGGAATTCTTCCGCCGAGGGAATATGTCATGTACTTCATGACGGAAACTGAAAAGCTTCAGGTTACTCTCAACAAAGTTCAACGGGAGAGGAGGTATTGGAAGAACAAGTATCGCACCCTCGACGTCGAGTGCATCAAAATACAGCAATTACTGAAAGAGAAATATGCTCTGATTGAAATTTTGGAGCAACATGCTATAGAGAATCAAGATGACCAAAGGAATTTGCTCACTCCTTTCACCTGGCAAAGGAATGACAACCCGACAACGGCCCAAGAGCCCGGGTCAAAGAAAAGGAAGATACCAGAATCAGCACCCGATTTCTCTTCATAGAGGACTCGGGACCCATTAGCTTAGGTTTCTGTTTCCGTACCTTGTAATCTACTGTATTTCCGTTTCTGTAATCCTTTGAATTTCAATAAAAAGGGGTTTCCCCACTGTTTGATATTTGAAATCTAATTGTCGAAGTTTATTTTGATTAAACCAAAAACAATTAATATAATCATTGCATTCATCATTTTCACATCGCGTATTCTTCTTCCCTACGAATCTCACGTTTGTGTCTCGGTTCTAGAGTCAAACTGTCTCATTCGTACAATACTCGTACCAATCGTCAGAAAAAGATGGATGATCTTGAGGAAGAAAACAGAGAGTTGAAAGAAGAGATCGACGCTCTAAGAGAGGATATGAGGAAGCTTCGTAACGACATGCAAGCCATGGCAGAAGCTTAGCTACAAAGGACTGTGATCTCAGAGATCACCTCAACGCCCATAGTGGAGAAGTATGATCCTAGGTATCAGATGCCGAAAGATCGTCCCTGGGGCATGCCTGTTAACTATATCCCGGAAGGATATGTTCCGCCGATCACTGAAGATCAGGGAATCACAACAGAAGCCGCTGGGCCTGAAGGTTAAAAACTTCGGGAAAGCAAAGATGCCAGGGGCATACTGAAGACTCCTGAAGGTTACAAACTTCGGGAGACGCCAAGACTCACTACCGTAGTCACGGTACCACCCCCTGTGGTGCACACTGTCCCGGAAGGACAGATTCCACAGACACCTTATGGTAAGAAGGAAACTATGTTTGACCGAATGGATGAATTCCAGGAACAGTTCTTGGAAATGCAGAAGGAACTGCAAGCCATTCGCGGTCATGATCTATTTGGAAAGGACACCACAGATCTCTGCTTGGTCCCCAATGTGAAAGTCCCGCACAAGTTCCAAGTGCCTGACTTTGAAAAGTACAAGGGTAACTCTTGCCCTCAAAGCCATCTGGTGATGTACGCCGGGCGGATGTCAGCTCAGACGGAAAATCAGGACCTACTGATTCATTACTTTCAGGATAGTTTAACCCGTGCCGCATTAAAATGGTACATGGGTTTAAACCGTACTACGATCAGTACATTCAGAGATCTTGGTACTGCCTTTGTCCAACAATACAAATACAATTTGGACATGGCACCAGACAGAGATCAACTCAGATCGATGTCGCAAAAAGACAAGGAAACCTTTAAGGAGTATGCTCAAAGGTGGCGTGAAATTGCCGCTCAAATTTGTCCACCTCTTGAGGAAAAAGAGATGACAAAGATCTTCTTAAAGACCTTAAGCTCATTTTACTATGACCGAATGGTTGCCAGTGCACCCAGTGATTTCACCGAGATGGTGGGCATGGGCGTACGTCTTGAGGAAGCCGTCCGAGAAGGACATTTGGTAAAAGACACTGGATCGACGAGCGGTACTAAAAAATACGGTAGTGCTCTCCCTAAGAAAAAAGAGCAAGATATTGGGAATATCTCTCTCGGAAAGCAAAGGTGTCGATATTAACCAGTAGCAGCTGTAATTCCTGCTATCGGCCCTGTGCCTATTCCTACGTATCAACCTCAGGTTACGCAGATCCAACCTAATCAACAAAGGACACAACAGCCTCTTCAGCAGGCTCGTCCTCCATACAACAACAACCGTGCAACATGGCCATCAGGGTTTGATCCTGTACCCGTGTCGTACGCAAAGCTATTTCCATTACTACTGGCTAAGGGGCACATTCAGACTAAGTCTCCTCTTACAGTGCCAGAAAATCCGCCTTTTTGGTTTAAGGTGGATCAGACATGCTCTTATCATCAAGGAGGACCAGGGCATAACATAGAGACTTGTCTCAATTTCAAGTCCGACGTGCAAAAACTTGTTAGGAGCGGGGTCTTATCCTTCAAGGATACAAATCCTAATGTTCTTACGAACCCGCTTCCTCAACACGAGAAGGCTGCAGTCAATTTGATAGAAGGAGAGACAAATAATGTCTATCAAATTCACGATGTACTCTTGTTAAAGACCAATCTGGTTAAGATGCATTGTAGATAGAGTGGATATGGCCATGTGCCACCTTATAATTATCACCAGTGTGATGTCTGCTCTAAAGACAATCAAGTATGTTCTGTGGTGCAAATAGCTCTACAGGAACAGATGTTTCTCGGATGGATCCAAGAGCACCGAGTTCTTGGAGTTAACATGGTCTATACGAATTCCAACGTCATTCAGAACCACGATATCCGTGCGATGAATGTCAACTTGGTGGCGATGCACTCAAGGCAAAGCCAGTATCATAATCTGCCGCGGC
This sequence comes from Lathyrus tuberosus, assembly GCA_022829125.1. Lineage (NCBI taxonomy): Eukaryota > Viridiplantae > Streptophyta > Magnoliopsida > Fabales > Fabaceae > Lathyrus > Lathyrus tuberosus. The sequence continues at coordinate 10,596,054 of JALAZF010000098.1, read as the reverse complement.
ACGATTACAGTTCTTGTCTGACTTGCTCGGTAAATGAACAGGGATGCTCTTTCATACAAGAGGCCCTCCAGCGTCAGATAGATCTTGGATGGATCCAAGACTACCATGATAGGAATCCCTATCAGATCAATATGGTTCAGATCTTCGATATTCGCGTGATGAATACCAACCTGGTAGAGTTACATGCTGAGCAGGTTCGACTCAGATTCTTAATATCACACGACTATCAAAGCTGTAAAGCGGGTTGCGAAAACGATCGAGGTTGTACCCTTGTCCATGAGGCACTTCAGCACTTGTTAAATCATTGGTGGACGCCAATCTACATGGATGAAGATACTCAGTAAATTAGTATCAGTAACAGGAATCCTACTCGGCGTCAGAGTTAGGATGTCCGATCAATGGAAGCTAACCTAGTGAGGTTACATTGTATTCAAAGTGGGCGTGGCCAGGTGCCACCACACAATTATGACTGTTGTAGCGTCTGTTCGGAAAGTAACCAAGGGTGTTACCTTGTGAGAGCAGCTCTTCAGGGTCAGGTGGATCGTGGAGAAATTCGCCCATATCCAGGTTCTAGACCCATCACAATCTCTGGTCATCACAGGACCAGGGATGTTTTTGCCATTATCCCTCTACTTGACGAATATAAAGTTCTCAACTGGGAATGGATCGAGATTACTTATGATGGTCAGAAAAATCAGAAGGCTCCTGTAGTTATCTATCTACCAGGACCGTTACCGTATGAATAAACTAAGGTTATCCCTTACAAATACGGTGCAACAATAGTCGAGAATGGAAAGGAAATTCCATTACCCTCCGTCATGAACATTGCAGACATCAGTCGTGTAACACGGAGTGGTAGAATCTTCAACCGAGGGGTTGGAGAACCTAACAAAGAAAAGGAACTTCAGATGGAAACTCCTGATCCATCAGTCGGTCAATCCAGTAATCCCGACCTTTCGAAAAATAATGATGAGACGTTGAAGCTCATCCAAAGGAGTGAATACAACATTGTTGATCAACTGTTACAGACTCCTTCAAAGATCTCGGTAATATCACTGTTACTCAGTTCAGAAGCCCACAGGGAGGCTCTACAGAAAGTCTTGGAGCAAGCCTTTGTGGAATAGGATGTAACAATCAGACAGTTCGATAGTATTGTCTCTAACATCACTTCCTGCAATAATTTGGGATTTAGTGATGAGGAATTACCTGAAGAGGGTCGCCGTCATAACATGGCGCTCAAAATTACAATTAACTGCCAGGACGATGCTTTAGCCAGCGTACTGGTAGACACAGGGTCAGCCCTGAATGTTATGCCGAAGTCCACTTTGATGCAATTGTCATTCAAAGGCCCTCCGATGAGATTCAGCGAGGTCGTCGTCAAAGCGTTCGACGGATCCAGAAAAACAGTTATTGGCGAAGTTGATCTTCCCATAACTATTGGTCCTCGCACTTTCCAAGTTACTTTCCAGGTCATAGACATCCGGTCAACATACAGTTGTTTATTAGGAAGACCTTGGATACATCAGGCTGGAGCGGTTACTTCGACCTTCCACCAAAAGCTAAAGTTCATCAAGAACGATCAACTTGTCACAGTCTGTGGAGAACAAGCCTTGCTTGTAAGCAACTTGTCATCATCTACTGGCATAGAACCCGAGGAGGTTATTGGAACTCAGTTCCAAGCACTGTCGGTAAGCAAGAACAATCAGTTTAGAGGAGGAACCTCAATTTCCTCATACAATGATGCTATTAAAGCAGTCGAGAGTACCGATACGACAGGATGGGGACAGCTTGTCATTCCTACTAGCAATACAACGAAGAAGGGTCTTGGTTTTTCTGCAACCTGTACTCAGACAGCTGCCAACGATGAAAGTCTTCATCCCCTTCAAAACTTCTTCCACAGCGGAGGTTTTCTTCACCCGGTGTCTCAAGCAGTACATGCTATTAATGAGGAAGATCTCTCTGACACAGATGAAGAGTGGAAGTCTTACCTTAACGAGGACGGTTATATGTCTCAGGAGGAGGTGCCTATACCATTTTGCTATCCCGCACAGAGTCTGAGATTTATACCAAGGTCAGATGTCGAAATGATATATGGAGATTGTGATCCGGAAGGATGCCGTGCTCCGCCAAATTCATTAGAGGAAGACACTCCGATGAAAGACAATTTTGACTACACCTACTATGGCCCAATGGATGGTCTGCCAATGTGGCAACCTTATCCATGAGATTTGGGGCAAGAGAGTCAGCCGAACAATTAAAACCAGCTGACCGTCATTGAACAGAATACCTGTGTCCCCACCATGTCATGGGATCAACACTCAGGTCATTTAGAAACTACTCAACATGAAGATGAATTTGCAACATTTGCAGGACTTGAATTCATCAAATATTCTTTTCCCGAGGTCAACATCATCGAGAGAGATGACCCCCCCAGTTCGAAAGAAGTGTGGGACACCTTGGGACAACCGAGTGGAAAATACGACTATATGGTCAAATACACCGCTCCCGAAAGCTCTCGTATCAGGCTCGAAGATATCCATCCTAATGGATGGGGAGATACAGCTGAGAGCACAAATACTATGCAAAATGCAACTGAGGAATTCTCCTACAACAACTCTGCCTGGGAGACAGATTCCAATGATCCTGCTCCACCAAAAATCAGCGTTATTTCTGAAGACAAATCAAGGAAGGTTCCAGACTTTGTGATTCACCGAGGAGTTCGCCGCCAATTGGTTGTCGTCGAGGTTCCGAAGATCGTTCATCAGTCAAAGTAATTGCCATCTTTAACCTTTCACCCTGCCCAGGTGAAACAGATGTTTTGATAGGGCTCGCTTTCTGTAAATTTTCCCTCTTCGTTTTGCCCAAAGCGACAGAGTTTTGTTTTATAGGGCTGTAGTTTCAAGAATCGACTTATTCATTAATAAAATAATGTTGTTCTGTAATTTTCGCATTAATTGTTGTTTTCTCTTTTTGTTTTCTCAGAAAATGGTAATCCTAAAAAACAATTCAAATAAAAACAAGCAGTAAATTAAATACACTGCACACACTTGCATTTTCTCTATCTCTTCTAAACACGAATCATAACGTCATGCAGATTGCTTGTTTTAAACCCCGTTGAAACATACGATCCGATACCTTCTCCCAACTTTGAGTTCCTAGTATTCGAGGCTGAAGAAGAAAATGACGACAAAATTCCAGAAGAGATCTCCCGACTACTCAGACAAGAGGAAAGGTCCATTGAACCTCACAAAGAGCCGTTGGAAATGGTAAACTTGGGTTCAGAAAAAGAGAGAAAAGAAATCAGGATTGGGGCACTGCTCAGTCCAACTGCCAAAGAGAGTTTGATAAAGCTCCTCAAAGAATTCCCCGATGTGTTTGCTTGGTCCTATCAGGACATGCTAGGGTTGGATACCAGCATCGTGGAACATCACTTACCGTTAAGATTGGAATGTCCGCCAGTAAAACAAAGGTTGAGACGCACTCACCCGGACATGGCCATCAAAATCAAGGAGGAGGTACAGAAACAGATTGACGCGGGTTTCCTCGCTACATCTGAATATCCTCAATGGTTAGCCAACATCGTACCCGTTCCCAAAAAGGACGGAAAGGTCAGAATGTGTGTTGATTACAGGGATCTGAATAAGGCTAGTCCAAAGGACGACTTTCCTTTACCACACATTGACATGCTGGTAGACAGTACAGCAAAGTTCAAAGTATTCTCCTTCATGGATGGATTCTCGGGCTATAACCAGATTAAAATGGTGCCGAAAGACATGGAGAAAACTTCGTTCATTACCCCATGGGGCACCTTTTGTTACAAGGTGATTCCGTTCGGCTTGAAGAACGCCGGGGCAACCTATCAAAGGGTCATGACTACTCTGTTTCATGACATGATACACAAGGAAATCGAGGTATATGTCGATGATATGATTGCAAAATCTAAAACAGAGAGTGAGCACGTTGAACATCTGTCAAAATTGTTTGAACGTCTAAGAAAATTCAAGCTCCACTTGAATCCCAACAAGTGCACCTTCGGTGTCCGTTCATGGAAACTACTAGGGTTCATCGTCAGCCAGAAAGGAATTGAGGTTGATCCTAACAAGGTCAAGGCCATTCAAGAAATGCCTTCTCCGAAAACTAAAAAACAAGTCAGAGGATTCTTGGGATGTTTGAACTACATCTCCAGATTCATATTCCTTATGACTGCCACATATGCGCCAATTTTCAAATTACTGAAAAAGAACCAGGATTGCGTTTGGTCAGAAGATTGCCAAACCGCCTTTGAGAGTATTAAGGAATATCTGTTGAATCCTCCGATTCTATAACCTCTAGTGGAAGAAAGACCACTGATCATTTACCTCACAGTCCTAGAGGACTCAATGGGATGTGTACTTGGCCAACAAGACGAAACCAAAAGGAAAGAGTCTGCCATCTACTATCTGAGCAAGAAATTCACCGACTGTGAAACTCGGTACACGATGCTCGAGAAAACTTGCCGTGCTTTGGCTTGGGCAGTCAAACGTCTTCGCCAGTACATGATTCGTCATACTACTTGGTTGGTCTCCGAAATGGATCCAATCAAGTACGTTTTCGAAAAACCTGCTCTTACGGGAAGAATTTCCCGTTGGCAGATGCTGTTATCGGAATATGACATAGAGTACCACGCTCAGAAAGCCATTAAAGGAAGTATTTTAGCCGATCATTTGGCTCATCAACCGATTGACGATCAAGAATCAATCGGGTTTGACTTCCCAGACGAAGATGTCATGTATCAAAAAATTAAAGACTGCGATGAACCGCTACCCAGTGAAGGGCCAGAACCAGGTTCCCAATGGGGACTTATCTTTGACAGAGCAGTTAATCATTACGGAAATGGAATTGGGGCAATCATTGTTGCCCCTCAGGGTACCCACATTCCTTTCACCGCTCGACTTACGTTCAAATGTACGAACAACGAGGCCGAATACGAAGCTTGTATTATGGGTCTCCAAGAAGCGATTGATTTAAGGATAAAAAACTTGGATGTATATGGCAACTCAGCCTTGGTTATCAATCAGATAAAAGGAGATTGGAACACATACCAATCAGGATTGATTCCTTACAAAGATTATGCAAGAAGGTTGTTACCCTTCTTCAACAGAGTTGAGTTTCATCACATCCCTCGTGAGGAGAATCACATGGCTGATGCATTAGCCACTATCTCTTCTATAATTAGTGTAGGTCAATGGAACGACTTACCTAAGATCGATATCATGCGCCTTGAACGGCCCGCTTACATCTTCACGATTGAAGCAGTCATAGACGACAAACCTTGGTATCATGATAACAAATGCTTCCTTCAGAAATAAGAGTACCCACCTGGAGCATCCAGGAAAGATAGAAAAACCCTCAGAAGATTGGCTGGAAACTTCTTCCTGAGCGGTGAAACTCTCTATAAGAGAAATTTTGACATGGTCTTACTCCGATGCGTAGACAGACCAGAGGCAGACATGCTTATGAAAGAAATTCATGAAGGATCCTTTGGCACTCATGCCAACAGACATACAATGGCGAGAAAAATATTAAGAGCAGGGTATTATTGGTTGGCCATGGAATCTGACTGCTACAAGTACATGAGGAGGTGTCACAAGTGTCAGATATACTCCGACAAAATTCATGTGCCGCCATCACATCTCAAAGTTCTTTCTTCCCCGTGGCCTTTCTTGATATGGGGAATCGACATGATTGGCTTGATTGAACCTAAGGCTTCAAACGGACATCGGTTCATCCTGGTAGCCATTGACTATTTCACCAAGTAGGTCGAAGCAGCGTCATTCGCCAATGTAACCCGACAAGTGGTGGTCGGATTTATCAAAAACAATATCATCTTCCGTTATGGTGTTCCAAGCGAGATCATTACTAATAATGGATCTAACTTGAACAATAAGATGATGAAAGAGTTGTGTGCAGAGTTCAAGATCGAACACCATAACTCATCTCCCTACCGACCCAAGATGAACGGAGCGGTAGAAGCGACTAACAAGAACATCAAGAAGATCGTTCAAAAGATGGTTGTAACCTACAAAGACTGGCACGACATGCTACCCTTTGCTCTTCACGGTTATCGCACATCTGTCCGCACTTCAACAGGGGCTACCCCTTTCTCTCTAGTGTATGGCATGGAAGCAGTGCTCCCCATAGAAGTAGAGATCCCATCAATCCGAGTATTAATGGAAGCTAAGCTCACCGAAGCTGAATGGTGTCAAAGTCGACACGAAGAACTAAATCTGATCGAAGAAAAGAGAATCACGGCACTATGCCACGGTCAGTTGTATCAACAGAGAATGAAGAGTGCGTTCGACAAAAAGGTCCGACCTCGTGTTTTCAGAAAAGGAGACCTCGTGCTAAAAAAGATACAATCATTTCTCACTGATTCGCGAGGTAAATGGACTCCGAATTATGATGGCCCCTATGTGGTCACGAAAACTTTCTCAGGCGGTGCCTTGAGACTTGCAACCATGGACGGAGAGGAATTTTCCTACCCCAAGAATGTTGATGTAGTCAAGAAATACTTCGCCTAAACTAAAAAAAAAAACGTCTCGGTGGATTGAAAACCCGAAAGGGCGGTCCAGGCAAAAGTTAGAGACATGGGAAAAAATCATCCCGGTGGATTGGAAACATCGAAGTATAATCCAGGAAAAAATTAGGGATAATGGCGAGTCTTGTCCCGGTGGATTGCATCACTGTCACTCTAGTCGGTCTTGTCCCTTAGTGGTAAATGTCCTCTCAATCGAGTTGCCAGCCGTTTCCTCGTCAGGAAGTGTTGCGTCTGGACGATCTCTCTCCAGTTTATTTCTGGATTGAAATTGGTCCTTGACCAATTTGATAACTTGAACCTCTGAAAAACCAGAGGAACTCTCAGTCAACATCACTCTTCGCCATTGAAGATGATATCCTTGCTTTCCCGGATTAAGGAAAATCCACAGAGAAAGCCTCGTAATCAGAGATTCGGCAGCATGCCAGTTTCGCTCCGAAAAGACCGCTGATGAAAAGGTCATCCGCACCTCAAAATTAGACCCCATCATATGGCGTTTCTCTGGGAAGATCCCGAGAAAAGTATGATGTAATCCCAAACGAAGGCAGTCTCTCAAGAGACTCGCTTTCCCCAGATAGAGTCAACAAATGGCGTCTCCAACAGAGAAGTTTGTACACCTCTACAATTCAGACGATTGGGCTCCCCAGCGACCTGACGTCATTTTTTCCCCTCAAATGGCATCTCCCCTGGAAAATTCGGCGAGAAGTTTGAAGGAAAGCCGCTACGAATAGCGTCCCTTGTCAGTAAAGTTTATTGATGAAAGAAACTAAGACCAGTTCCTTGGTAGGAAACCAGGAATGAGGGGAAGTTTAAATCCGAAACTAAGACCAGTTCCTTGGTAGGAAACCAGGATCGAGGGGAAGTTCATCTCAAAAGAAAACTGAGACCAGTTCCTTGGCTGAAAACCAGGATCGAAGGGAAGTTAACCTTTTCTAAGCATCATTGCTTAGCAAAAGAAGATGAATGTGCAAGCTGCCATTCATAGCCACCAAAATTTAGGGTATTCCGATATTTAATCCTCTTGCACCCCGAATGCCCGAATACCTTCGTCATTCACACCTTCAGGTCCAAGAAGATTAAATAGGGGCATCTGTCATACCCCAAATTTTGACCACTAAGATTTCCCATCATTGTGAAAATCATCATCACAATATGGATGGGCCATCATACCTCATTAGTCTCCCCAAAGATGGGTGAGCATCCACTACAATCAAGAATTAGGGTTTCAAGCCCTCTCTGAGTGCTTAGACAAAGGATCAATCAAGGAATGACAGGATATTCAACTTGTCTAACCTCTCAAAAATCTACAAAGGATCAAAAGGACTCCCACTTCAAGTATTAAGCACAAGGATGCTCCCTTCTAGGTGGATCAAGCCTCAAGATCGACAGTGTCACCAAATTAGGGTTTTGGTCGACCAGGGCCTCCAGATGGAAATTTTCATCTGGGCATGAGCCAATGATCTAAAACACAACCTAATATACTCCATGGAACCTCATGGACCCAATCATCAAGTCAATTTGGCCTCAAGGGATGCATACATCCAAAATTAGGAATTAGGGTTTCTTGACCTAATTCACCCCTAAGTTGACTTTTAGGGCAAATCATGAACCAAGACCTCAAGATAGGGTTTGAGGGTCTCTAATGAACTATATTTATCCATTTGGAACAATGGATTAATCCAAGAAGCTTGAGCAACAAGTCTCAATTTCATCTGCACCACAATTAGGGTTTTAAGGAAAAAGTCAACTGTAACTTTGACTCTTGACCAGGACATGCTCCCAAACCCTAGGACATGCCTCAATATACCTATGACACCCATGGAACATGTCCATCAAGTTTGATTTAGGTCAAGGACATGATTTCCTGAAGAATTGCACAGTTTGGAATTCATCTGATAAAAAGTCAACTGTGCACAAAAGTCAACTTTGACTTTTTGAGATTTTTCACCAAAATGGTTTTTTTAACCCTAAAATGATGTTAATGTATGATTTGAATCGTCATTCATTAAGAAAAATCAAGAAAAGTTGGATAACTTGTAAAAGGGGTAACCATAAAAATTTAGAAAATTTTCTAAGTTAAAAATAAAGTGGCTAGGGTACCAACTTTGGAGGATCATAACTCCTAAACCACAAAGCCATTTTTCCTCATCCAACGATGGATTTGTAGCCCCCATTACCCTCTACAAAAACTTCAACTAGACCTAAGTCTAATTCATTAAGGATTTTGAGTTATGGAGTGATCAAAATGGCTGAAAAATTAAAATGTCACTTTTTCCAACACTTAGTAAAATTTTCACTAAGTCCAAATCTGTCTTCATTTTTTTCCTAATGTAGGGGGATTTTTCACTTGGATTCAAAAGAGATCAAAACCAAACATGTTCAAATAGTTGTTGTATCATGTAAGGGCTTTCCAAAATGGCCAAGAACATTAGCAAATTCCATTTGGGCTATGAGTTATGACATTGTCAAGTTGCCTTGTTGAAATCTGCCAAGGCAAATCAGAATTTGCATTTTTTGCTCGATTTACCAAAATCAGCCAAATCCAAATGCTCCTATCCACTTGGATACCTCAAAGGATTGAATCTAAAGGGGACAATCACTGAGCCAAGCCTCCAAAGTCTTTGGAACAAGAAATAGCATGTTGAACCTAGAATGGCCAAAATAGGGACAAGACTCCAATTTTGGATTGGGGCGTTCAATGGAAGCATTAAGGTGGCATGGACTGAGCCATTTTCATTTGAATTTAGTCAAGACTTATCCAAGACCAAGGGAACCAGCAGCCTTTGCCCTAACCTCTAGTCAATGGCTAGAGGAGACTTGGATTTTCATTTGCCAACATTGCCCAAACCTACTCAGCAGTTGCCATTCACTATTCCTTGCAAAACAAACTTGCTCTACTATAAATAGAGCTCAATTGTGTTCAGTTTAAGTACACCAAAGGCCTACAACACTTGCCTTTCTCAAAATCTCTTTCTCTTGGCAAAAATGCCTTTCTTAGCAAGGTAGCTATCGGGTTTTGAGCTAGAGGGCAATTCCACTCAAACCAATCACACACACACCTCATATACATCACATATGAGCTGATCAAACACTTAAACAACAACTGGAACACTGATTTCTCAGAATCACCAGTCAATTGCTCAAGGTTTTAACCAAAGTGCAGTTAAGATGCCATGAAGGGATCCAGCCATTCTCAGTCAAGTCCAAGCATTCAAACACATCCCATAGGGTGTAGGGAAGCTGTTCAGATCATCACAATTCATCTGTAACACCTCCTACTCAGAAATCAATTTGCTCTTGCTGTCATGACCTAGAGGTAAGCATATACTTGGTCATCTCTCAATCTATGCATATTTCCTCGCACAATACTTTTGCCAAATGTTCATAATCATGCATGGAATGTTTCCCCTCAATTAATTGCATTGTTTGAATCGTGTATCAAAAATCCTAGCCTTCATGCAGAAATTAGGGTTCTTGAGGATTTTTCGTGATTTCTTGTTATATGTTTAATTTAAATGAAATTAAATACCATAGACATGATCGTGAGGTTGAAACGAGCATATTGATATGTGGATTGCATGATATAATCAAGTATTCGGTGAGATTGGATAGAAAATGCAAATCTGGGCCAAGCTGAAACACGCGCGTGTTCTTCAGCTGTTCTTGGCGCCATTTTTCACAAATTCAAATATTTGAATTTTGTGATTTTATTTAATTGATTCAAAAATTAATTTCTCTCTGAGTTTTAATGATTTTGAGTTGATTCTTTTTTTAATAATTCACAAAAATGTTAAAATATTTTATTTTCCCAAAAAATCCCAAAAATATTATTTATTTTATATAATTGATATTTTTGCAAAGAATTAATGTTTTAATTGTTTTTAACACTTAAAATATTTTTTCCACCTTGATTTTGCAAATTTTAATGCTTTCTAATTATTTTGTAGGTCAATACTTAATTTTTGAAGCATTAATCCAAGATCACAATTTGTTTTTCATATGTTATACAATTTTGATCATTTTAATTGAATTTTTATTCAATTAAATACATTTTTGAAAATAAATTAGGGTTTTTGGATTAATTCAACCCTCATAAATGATTTTCAAAACACTTATGGGCCTCTAATAGAGTGTAAGACCCAATCCTTTTTTTGACCAACTCATTTTTGGGCCTCAGTATTGTATAAGTCCCGATACCGTAAAAAAACAAATGGCGCGATCGTCTCCTTTTCAAAATAACACTGGGCCTACCCTCGAGTAGTAAGACCCATTTCTTTTCTTAACACTCATGGGCCTCTATTAGAGTGTAAGACCCAACCCACTTCGTACAGACAACATTTTTTGGGCCTCACTTATTGTATAAGTCCCTCTGTACATTTTCAAATAAACGGCACGATCGTCGCCTTTTCAAAATAACCCTGGGCCTACCCTCGAGTAGCAAGACCCATTTCTTTTCTTAAAACTCACTTGGGCCTCTATTAGAGTGTAAGACCCAATCTCTTTTAACCAAAACATTTTGGGCCTCACTTATTGTATAAGTCCCTCTACGTTAAAAGAAAATCTCGGCGCGATCGCCATTTTTAACGAAAAGTCAACTGGGCATACCCTCGTGTTATAAGCCCCACTCTTTTTCTTTAAACTTTTTGGGCCTCTTGAAAGAGTGTAAGACCCATCCCTTTGTACAGAAAACCTTTTTTGGGCCTCAGTCACTTGTATAAGTCCCTCTGTACAAATTCAAACAGTGTGCTCACTGATAAAACCCTGGGCCTCTCCTTGAGCTGCAAGCCCCAAATCTTTCTTTTTCAAAGCACTTTCTCCTTTGATTTTGAATATACTGTTATTTTCAATCTTTCTTTGTTGAACAACTAACCAAACAGCATGGAAGCTCTACAACCGAGTAAGTGGTTGTTGCTTTCATTTACCGCTTTCATATACATATAACTATATTGTGGGGCTGTTTCACTGTAAGTCTTCTTTCATAAACTCATATCCACTGTGTAATAATAGTATAGATATTTCGAGTTTCCCCGACAACTACATCTAGAACTAGGTGACGCCGTTTCGTTTATTCGTAGAAATAGACACCTAGATCCCCAATAGGATCACCAGATACAGTCTTCTCTTCGGCTGTCCTCATTAGGAATTGTCAAGAAACTCTACTCCCAGAGATGAATGTATTCTCCGTGAATGGCATCTTTGCGTTTCTTCCAAATTCTCAAACTTTCCTGACTTGATCTATTCCTTGTGAATAGCTTGCCTTGAATTTCTCGGGGTTTGGGGACCCACGGGCTTCTTAAAAGCACCGGCCTCCTCTTGGGCATCATACAAGGACCCACAGGCTTCCTAAAAGCAACCCCGCCTCCTCTTGGGCTTAGTACAAGGACCCGTCGGCTTCTTAGAAGTATTCACAGCCTCCTCTTAGGTGTCGTATAATGATTTCTTCCTCCAGGAATGATAGCCTTCTCTTGGGCTTCGTACAAGGACTGATCGGCTTCTTAAAAGCTTCCAGCCTCCTCTTGGGCTTCGTACAAATTGTCCCGACGACCTCCTAGAGGTATAGGAACAGAAATTAGTCATCTTCATAGAACAGTCCTTTCAAAGAGTCTACTACTGTTTCTCAAAGCATGGTATAAAAGATGAAACTCTAGACATGGACAGTCTAATATTCTTGAGTTTTCCAGACATTCTCAAGTGACCTCTTTATTAAATAGGAAGAAAACCCGTGGACTCGGACAATCTCAATACCCTTCGGATTTCCCACTTCCTTAAAGAACAGGAATAGCCCGGATCCTCAAATAAAATCCTTGAGTACAGTGTTGCTCATATAAGAACTGATTTTCTCTTTAAATCAGCATACTGGACCTGTCACTCAACTAAAACAGTAACCACAGCTTCCTCTTAGGCTTTGTATAATGATCCTTCTCCAGTGAAGTTAGCCTCTCTCTTGGGTTTTGTACAATGATTCTCCCCAGCGGAGTCAAACAACGTTTAGCCTCTCTCTCGGGCTTTGTACGAGACACATAAGAGACTCCCTCGTTGAGTCAATAACCCCTTTCGCCTCCATCTCGGGCTTTATACGAGATACGAAAAGGTTCTTATTGAGCCAAACAAATGTTAGCCTCCATCTCGGGCTTCGTATGAGATACAAAAACTCTCTTGTTGAGTCAAATAGCCTCCATCTCGGGCTTCATACGAGATACCAAGAGATTCCCTCGTTGAGTCAAAACCTTTTAGCCTCTCTCTCTCTCGGGCTTTGTACGGGACATATACTAGCCTCCTCTTAGGCTTTATATAAGAAAACCACTGGTTGATCCAATTAACCTTTTAGCATCAAAGTTGTGCCTCGTTCACAGTACACAAACATCAACAACTCCTTCTTCTTCATCTAATCGCTGTAAGAGGCAAGCCTCTGGATCATCTACATCCATGCCAATGTCCCTCTTTTAGTATGAGAAATTCCTAAGGAAAGATGGCATTACTCTACACTGAGTTAAAGTCTTCTCCTTCAGGTTGAAATCCCCTATAAAGGAAATTATGGCATTGCCGGATTCACATATCCCGGTTAAAGTAATTCTCCTTTATAAAACAGTTGTGACATACAACCCCCTCTTTAGAGATGACAAATTCTCTCTAAAGTTGAGAACCTTTTAGCTTCATATCTTGGGCTTTGAACAAGATACAAATAGACATTTCAGCTTCTCATCTTGGGCTTTGAACAAGATACAACCCACCTTTCGCTTCACGTCTTGGGCTTTGAACAAGACATCAAATACCATTTCCTCCCATAGAATAGGAGGAACTACGAACGCTCTGATTTCCCTATTTCGGTAAACGGGAATACGTAGGCATAAGATTGAAAGAAAAAATCTTAGCGAGCACAATCAACAAAAAACCTAAATCCCATACGTTCACATCAAAAAGCATCAGTCCTAACATTCTAATCCTTGTTCCCCGCCAGAAACACTCTGTCAAAATAAAAAGAAAGAAAACTGTATTGGCGAAAATACAAATAACCAATACAAAGGCCCCCCCACATTGATCGCATCCGTAACCTAACAGACCGCTGTTTAAACTCAGTATGCAAAGCAGGGTTAATTGGAGACATCTATTTCCCTTCCTTCATCAGCTTTAATAGGATAAAAAATGAATCGACCTGTAGTTAAAACTCAACCGCAGAGAGCGACCAGCGCTTAAGAACCGCGTCCAAAATCGCTCGCTACACATATACCAATCTCTTCCTTAGGTCACGTAAGTTCCAAATCCAACATTAGTTTCCACAAACAAAGCACAAACAGATCAAATCGAAGCCATGAAGTTTGCCCTAGAAAATTCAACTAAACACCTAAGGTGCCTATCAACTAGCCGGAGATTCACATGGCTCCTATTGAGCTCCAAACACGCAAAAACAAGCTAAACCATAGCATAAAGAGATCCATAAGATTGAGATGAAACCTGTGATGTTGATGCACCTTTGAGCACAAGAAAAACCAGAGAGGAGATTCCTTATGCACTTGAACTTGAGACTGAGCCAAATGAAGGCTTAAGCAATGCTTTGAATCAATGAAGTTTGAGTGAAAAACTTGGAGAAGAAGATGAAATTAAAGATTCAATGCTATCAATTCAAGGATCTGTTGATGATGATGATGAATGTAGAAGAAGAATCATCAAGAAATCTCAGTTATAGCAAGCTTGAGAGAGAAGATTCAGAGAGAGAGAAGAGTATGAAGTGAAGGAGAGCGAAGAAAATGATCTAAGTTAGTTGCAATTCTATTATGATTTATTTTTATATGCTTGGTTAACTGTTAACCACCTTGGTTAACAGTTAGAACCATGGTTTGTGAGGTTAGAAGGTGAGTGAGTTAAGAATAAATTGAAATGAAAATGAGTGAAGTGAGAGATAAGTTAGCCCGTGTTTGATTCAATGAGGAGAGAAGCATGACAATTATGGTGGTGATTAGGATGGATGGTGATGATGTAATGTTGTTGAGTTTGTAGCAGCTTGCTATGTAAGCTTCTTGGGCAAGTTTCTTATTATTTTGTTTGGACATATATGGCAAAGGGTGGTACATGTGCATGTGGTATGTAAGAGCATGTATGGTTCAAAATGGCAATGTTATGTGATGTATGGCTGATGCGTATGAGAAGCAACAATAACCACACAACTTGTTTCCTTTGAATTGGAGTGAAATGTTCTCACTTGATGCACATAAGCATGGTGATGACTTTGATGGGTAATATCTCATTAACCAATGGATGAAATGACAAGCTTTTTAGCTCTTTGGAAAAAGGGAATGACATAGAACAATGTTGGAGTTGTAAGTAATTGGATTGGAGCTCTTGAACATGCTTAAAAATGATGATGAACATGTTTGGTCCTAACTGCATTACCCAGCCAACTTGCCTTGGTCGTGCCTAGCTCTTATGCTTGTGAATGAATCAGGTTGAGATCACCACTTTGATCCAACATATCTCTTCATACATTAATCATCTGAAAAATCCTTCACCATCAAAGTTGAAGAGGAGATCAAGAGGAACAAAAACCATGTTGGACAATTTTTCACTTGGAGTCTCCATCATGGAGAAATTTGCCTTGGAACATTGACATGTCATGCATACCAAATGTTTGTGGAAATGACTGCGTGCTGACGGGTCATGGCTTGCCAATTTGCCTTGATTTGTCTCAACTTTAATTGATCATATCTCTCTCAATTTTGATCCAATGGAGGTGTTCTTGGTATGGTTTTAAAGCTTGGAATGTGAACTTTTTATAGGCCTCCATAAACTTTCAATTTGGTGCTTTGAACATAGAAAAAGAACGCCCTAAAGTTGGGTGCTTACCTTGCCAAAACTTGCCATAAATGGAAACCCTAATTTCTATTTTTGGCAACCTTTCACATTTCATGATTTTCTATAAATCCCTTAATAATTCTTGATCAAATCTTCACCAATGATCATATTTGAGATGAGGAACATGAAATTGACCTCAAAAAGTCAAGAGTTAACTTTTTCCTCTGCACAGTTGACTTTTCCCCAATTCTCCTGATTTTCAGTCAATTGATCAATTGAAACCCTTATGAACTAAATTGATGGACAATCCTTCAATATTAGACACTTAAGGACATGAGGAATACCATGAAATAAAGTCTTGCCCAAAAAATCAGAAATAAACTGATTTTATGGCAAACCCTAGTTTTGTACTCTTAGTCTAGGAAACATCAGCACATCCTCCAAATCCAAATTCCTCTAAGTATGATGGGTATCCTCTCAAACAATGATGAGATGTGCCAATTAGAGATGATAAAAGCTCAAAGATCTTGCCCATTGGGGTGTTATACTCAAGAATCCCAAAACCCTAATTTTGCACTGGTTAGGAGAATGTGATTTCCTTGAGAGTTCTTGTCCAGCTTGATCATATGATGAGATGATGGATCAATTAAGATATATTTAGGCTCAAAACTCCATTGGTTTGACTTAGATGCCTTGATCCCATGCTAAGAGCCAATGATATGCAAAGATGATAATGCAAGAATGCAATGAAACATAAGCCAGTTAATGCTAAAACAAGAGGGCAAATTTTGAGGTGTTACAGAGACGCCATTTGTTGATTCTACTGGGGAAAACGAGTCTCTTGAGAGATTGTTTCTTGCTTGGGGTGTTACATCATACTTTTCTCGGGATCTTCTCGGATAAATTCCATACGATGTGATCCAATTTTGAGGTGCTGATGACCTTTTCGTCAGCGGTTTTTTTGGAGAAAAACTGCTGCATTGTCGAATCTCTGATTAAGAAGCTTTCTCTGGGGATTTTCCTTAATCCGGGAAAGCAAAAATATCATCTTCAATGGCGAAGAGTGACGTTTGTCGAACATTTTTTTGTCTTTCAGAGGTTCAAGTAATCAAAGCGGCCGAAGACCAACTTCATCCCAGAAATAAACTAGAGGAGAGAGATAGTTCAGATGCAATATTTCCTGAAGAGGAAAGAACTGACAACTCAATTGAGAGGACTGTTATCACTAGGGGATATGACCGACTAGAGTGATAGTGATGCAATATGAATATGAATGTAAATCAATAATGCATGATGTATGTATGTATATGCTGACAAAACTGACACGACATACAGACTAGGAGATGAACACGACTGGTTACCCAGCCATAGCGGGGCATAAAGAAATGTCGTTCGGTCTAAGATAGCAATTCTGCCTTGCTTAGGAGAAATAGTCCCCGCGGGGAATAAACCGTTGGTCAGGCTTAGGAGGTAAGAACTCTGCCGGGGATGTGAGATGGAGTATTCGCATCTGACATAACTGATCCTTCATTCAGGCGTACTGGTTTAGAAGGAGTACTTTAATTCTGCACCTTGAAGGTCGATTACTTCTAGAGAAGCAAACGACGTTCTTTCGATGTTCAACAGTCAAAAGAAATTGCCATCTTTATTTAAAAAGCAGAAAAGTTTGACAAGTAAATTCGTTTTGTTTTATTTCAAGAATCGTTAATCATGTTGAAAATGTCGTTCTGTAAAGCTAAAACAAATAGGAATTGCAAACAAAAGCACAAGGGCTTTAAATTTTATTGATAGGATGAAAATCAGCCAAACGTGTGATTCCATAGAGTATTTACAAAGTTAGAAAATGGTAATTTAAGGGAAAAGGGCTACATTGAAACATGATGACCGCTATCCTTCTACCAACTTTGAATTCCAGACATCCTGAGCTTCTGTCAAAGATGACCCTGACTGGAGTTTTTCTGATGGATGGCATGACTGCTGCTGAGGGACTTGCCCCTGTTGGACGTAGTTACTTACCATTAATCCCTAACTTTTGCCTGGATTGTACTTAGGGATTTCCAATCCACCGGGATAATTTTTTATTCCGTCTCTAATTTTTGCCTGGACCGCCCTTTCGGGTTTTCAATCCATCGAGACGTTTTATTTATTTATTTTAGGCGAAGTATTTCTTGACTACATCAATATTCATGGGGTAGGCAAACTCTTCTCCATCCATGGTTGTGAGTCTCAAGGCGCCGCCTGAGAAAGCTTTCTTGACCACATAGGGGCCGTCATAATTCGGAGTCCATTTGCCACGGAAATCAGTGAGAAATGATTGTATCTTTTTTAACACAAGGTCGCCTTTTCTGAAGACGCGAGGTCGGACCTTTTTGTCAAACGCCCTCTTTATTCTTTATTGATACAACTGACCGTGGCATGGTGTCGTTATTCTCTTTTCTTCTATCAGATTTAGTTCGTCGTGTCGACTTTGACACCATTCAGCTTCGGTGAGCTTAGCTTCCATTAATACTCGGATTGATGGGATCTCTACTTCTATGGGGAGCACTGCTTCCATGCCATACACTAGAGAGAAAGGGGTAGCCCCTGTTGAAGTGCGGACAGATGTTCGATAACCATGAAGAGCAAATGGTAGCATTTCGTGCCAATCTTTGTAGGTTACAACCATCTTCTAAACAATATTCTTGATGTTCTTGTTAGCCGCTTCTACCGCCCCGTTCATCTTAGGTCGGTAGGGGGATGAGTTATGGTGTTCGATTTTGAATTCAGCACACAACTCTTTCATCATCTTATTGTTCAAGTTAGATCCATTATCCGTAATGATCTGGCTAGGAACACCATAACGGCATATGATATTGTTTTTGATAAATCGAACCACCACTTGTCGGGTTACATTTGCATATGACGCTGCTTCGACCCACTTGGTGAAGTAGTCAATGGCTACCAGAATGAACCGATGTCCATTTGAAGCCTTAGGTTCAATCATGCCAATCATGTCGATTCCCCATATGGAAAAAGGCCACGGAGAAGAAAGAACTTTGAGATACGTTGGCGGTACATGGATTTTGTCGGAGTATATTTGACACTTGTGACACTTCCTCATGTACTTGTAGCAGTCGGATTCCATGGTCAACCAGTAGTACCCTGCTCTTAGAAATTTTCTCGCCATTGTGTGTCTGTTGGCATGAGTGCCAAAGGATCCTTCGTGAATTTCTTTTATCATCATGCCTGCTTCTGGTCTGTCTACACATCGGAGCAAGACCATGTCAAAATTTCTCTTATAGAGTGTATCACCACTCAGAAAGAAACTGCCTGCTAGCCTTCTGAGGGTTTTACTGTCTTTCCTTAGTGCCCCAGGTGGGTACTCTTGTTTCTGAAGGAAGCATTTGATATCGTGATACCAAGGTTTGTCGTCTATGACTGCTTCAATCGTGAAGATGTAAGCGGACATTTCTAGGCGCATTATGTCGATCTTAGGTAGGTCGTTCCATTGACCTACACTAATCATGGAAGAGAGAGTGGCTAATGCATCAGCCATGTGATTCTCCTCACGAGGGATATAATGAAACTCGATTCTGTTGAAGAAAGGTAACAACCTTCTTGCGTAATCTTTGTAAGGAATCAGTTCTGATTGGTATGTGTTCCAATCTCCTTTGATCTGACTGACAAACAGGGCTGAGTCGCCATATACATCCAAGTTCTTGATCCTTAGGTCGATCGCTTCCTCGAGACCCATGATACAAGCTTCGTATTCGGCCTCGTTGTTCGTGCACTTGAACGTAAGTTTGGCAGTGAAAGGAATGTGGGTACCCTGAGGTGTTACGATGATTGCCCCAATTCCGTTTCCATAATGATTGACGGCTCTGTCAAAGATAAGTCCCCATTGGGAACCTGGTTCTAGCCCTTCACTGGGTTGCGGTTCATCGCAATCTTTCATCTTTAAATACATGACATCCTCGTCTGGGAAGTCAAACCCGATTGATTCCTGATCGTCAATCGGTTGATGAGCCAAATGATCGGCTAAAATACTCCCGTTGACGGCTTTCTGAGCATGGTATTTGATGTCGTATTCTGATAACAACATCTGCCAACGGGCGATTCTTCCCGTGAGAGCAGGTTTTTCAAATACATACTTGATTGGATCCATTTCTGAGATCAACCAAGTAGTGTGACGAATCATATACTGGTGAAGACGTTTGGCTGCCCAAGCCAGAGCACAACAAGTTTCTCAAGCATAGTGTACCGAGTTTCACACTCAGTGAATTTCTTGGTCACATAGTAAATGGCAGTCTCTTTCCTTTTTGTTTCATCTTGTTGGCCAAGTACACACCCCATTGAGTCATCTAGGACTGTTAAGTAGATGATCAGTGGTATTCCTTCCACTGGAGGTGATAGAATCGGTGGGTTCAATAGGTATGCCTTAATACTGTCGAAGGCGGTTTGGCAATCTTTTGTCCAAACGCAGTCCTGGTTCTTTTTGAGTAATTTGAAAATCGGAGCGCACGTCGCAGTCATGAGAAATATGAATCTGGAGATGTAGTTCAAACGTCCCAGGAATCCTCTTACTTATTTTTCAGTTTTCGGAGAAGGCATTTCTTGAATGGCCTTGACCTTGTCAGGATCAACCCCAATTCCTTTCTAGCTGACGATGAACCCTAAGAGTTTCCCTGAACGGACACCAAATGTGCACTTATTGGGATTCAAGCGGAGTTTGTACTTTCTCAATCGCTCGAATAGTTTTGACAGGTGGGTCACATGCTCCTCCTCTGTTTTAGATTTAGCAATCATATCATCGACATATACCTCTATTTCCTTGTGTATCATGTCATGGAACAGAGTAGTCATGGCCCTTTGATAGGTTGCGATGACGTTCTTCAAATCGAACGACATTACCTTGTAGCAAAAGGTACCCCATGGGGTAATAAATCAAGTTTTCTCCATGTCCTCCGGCGCCATTTTTATCTGATTATAGCCCGAGAATCCATCCACGAAGGAGAAAACTTTGAACTTTGTTGTACTGTCTACCAGCATGTCAATGTGTGGTAAGGGAAAGTCGTCCTTTGGACTGGCCTTGTTCAGATCTCTGTAGTCCACACACATTCTGACTTTTCCATCCTTTTTTGCAACGGGTACGATGTTGGCTAACCATTGAGGATATTATGATGTGGCGAGGAAACCTGCGTCAATCTGTTTCTGTACTTCCTCCTTGATTTTGATGGCCATGTCCGGGTGAGTCTGTCTCAACCTTTGTTTTACTGGCGGACATTCTGACCTTAATGGTAGATGATGTTCCACGATGCTGGTATCCAACCCTGGCATGCCCTGATAGGACCAAGCGAATACATCGGGAAACTCTTTGAGAAGCTTTGTCAAACTCTCTTTGGCAATTGGGCTGAGCAATGCCCCAATCCTTACCTCTTTTCTCTCTTTTTTTGAACCCAAGTTTACCGTTTCCAACAGCTCTTTGTGAGGTTCGATGGGTCTTTCCTCCTGTTTGAGTAGTCGGGAGATCTCTTCTGGAAGTTCGTTGTCAACTTCTTCTTCAGCCCCAAATACCGGAAATTCAAAGTTGGGAGAAGGTGTCGGATCGTATGTTTCAGCGGGGTTTAAAACAAGCAATCTGCATGACGTGATGATTGTTTTTTAGAAGAGATATAGAGAATGCAAGAGTGTGTGCAGTGTTTTTCTGAAAACTGCTTGTTTTTATTATTGAATTGTTTTTTAGGATTACCATTTTCTGGAAAAGCGAAAAGAGAAAACAGCAATTAATGCGGAAATTACAGAACGACGTTATTTTATTTATGAACAAGTCGATTCTTGAAACTACAGCCCTATAAAAAAAACTCTGTCGCTTTGGGCAAAGCGAAGAGGGATAATTATAGAAAGCGAGCCCTATCAAAACATATGTTGCACCTGGGCGGGGTGAAAGGTTAAAGACGGCAATTACTTTGACTTATGAACAATCTTCGGGACATCGACAGTAACCCATTGGTGGCGAACTCCTCAGTGAATCACAAAGTCTGGTACCTTTCTTTATTTGTCTTCAGAAATAACGCTGATTTTTGGTGGAGTAGGATCATTGGAATCTGTCTCCCAGGCAGAGTTGTCGTAGGAGGATTCCTTTGTTGTATTTTGCATAGTATTCGTGCTCTCAGGTAAATCTCCCAATCTAGTTGGCTGAATGTCTTCGAGCCTGATACGAGAGCTCTCAGGAGCAGTGTACTTGACCATATAGTCATATTTTCCACTTGGTTGTCCTAAGGTGTCCCACACTTCGTCGGAACTGGAGGAGTCATCCATTTCGATGACGTTAACCTCCGAAAAAGCATAGTTGATGAATTCTACTCCGGCAAGCTTGGCCAATTCATCGTCGTACTAGATATTTTCTGAATTACCTGAGTGTTGATCCCATGACATGGTGGGAACGCAGGTATTCTGTTCAATGATGTTCAGCTGATTTTCATTGCTCGGCTAATTTTCTTGCCTTGAGTTTCCTGGGTACGGCTGCCAAATAGGCAGGCCATCCATTGGGCCATAATAGTCGTGATCAAAGTTTTCTTTCATTAGAGTGTCCTCCTCTAATGAGTTTGGTGGAGCACGGCATCCTTCCGGATCACAATCTCCGTATATTTGTCTGACATCTGACCTGGGTATAAATCTCGGACTCTGTGCGGGATAGCAAAATGGCATAGGCACTTCTTCCTGAGACATATAACCGTCCTCGTTAAGATAGAACTTCCACTCCTCATCTATAGAGGGATCCTCCTCGTTGATGGTATGGACTGCTTGAGATATTGGGTGAAGGAAACCTCCACTGTGGAAGAAGTCCTGAATGGGATGAAGACTTTCATCGTTAGTAGTTGTCTGGGTACAGGTTGCAGAATAACCAAGACCCTTCTTTGTTTTGTTATCAGTAGGAATGACAAGCTGTCCCCATCCCTTAGTATCGTTACTTTTGATCACTTCGAGAGTATCTATGTATGAGGAAATCGAGGTTCCTTTCTCTGATTGATTCTCGTTGCTCACCGAAAGTGCTTGGAAATGAGTTCCAACAACCTCCTCGGGTTCTACACAAGTAGATAGTGACAAGTTACTCACGAGCAAGGCTTATTCTCCACAGACCGTGATGAGTTGATCGTTCTTGATGAACTTTAGTTTCTGGTGCAGCGTCGAAGTGACTTCCCCAACCTGGTGTATCCAAGGTCTTCCTAATAAACAGATGTATGCTGCCAGGACGTCCATGACCTGGAAAGTGATTAGGAAAGTGTGAGGACCGATAGTTATGGGAAGGTCGACTTCGCCGATAACTGCTTTCTGAGATCCGTCAAAGGCTTTGACGATGACCTCACTGCCCCTCATCGGGGATCCTTTGAATGATAGTCGCATTAAAGTGGACTTTGGCATAACGTTGATGGTCGATCTTGTGTCTACCAGTACGTTGGCTAAAGCATCGTCCTGGCTGTTAACTGTGATGTTGAGCGCCATGTTGTGACTTTTGCCCTCTTCTGGCAAATCCTTATCACTGAATCCTAAGTTGTTGCAGGAAGTGATATTAGAGATGATACTATCAAACTGTCGTATTGACACATCCTGTTCCACAAAGGCCTGCTCAAAGACTTTCTGTAGAGCCTCTCTGTGGGCTTTGGAACTGAGTAAAAGTGATAGCATAGAGATCTTTGAAGGAGTTTGTAATAGTTGGTCAACAATGTTGTATTCACTCCTTTGGATGAGCTTCAGCATCTCATCGTTGTTGTTTGAAAGGTCGGGATCAGCGGACTGACCGACCAGTGGATTGGGAGCTTCTGTATGAAGTTCCTTTTCTTTGTTAGGTTCTCCAACTCCTCAGTTGAAGATTCGACCGCTCCGTGTTACTCGACTGATGTCTGCAATATTCACGATGGAGGGTAATGGAATTTCCTTTCCATTCTCAATTATTGTTGCACCGTATTTGTAAGGGATCGCCTTAGCTATTTCATATGGTAACGGTCCCGGTAGATAGATAACTACGGGAGCCTTCTGATTTTTCTGACTGTCGTAGGTAACTTCAATCAGTTCTTAGCTAAGAACTTTTGATTCGTCCAGTAGAGGGATGATGGCACAAACATCCTTGGTCCTCTCATGGTCAGGGATTACAACCACATCTTTGATTTGATCAGCGAAGTAGTCTGGCGTCCAGTTAATGGACCCCAAAACTGGATATGGGTGAATCTCTTTGCGGTCCAACTGACCTTGAAGGGCTGCTCGCGCGAGGTAACATCCTTGGTTATTTTCTGAGCAAACTCTACAGCATTCATAGTTATGTGGTGGCACCTGGTCACATCCGCTTTAAATACAGTGTAACCTCACCAGGTCTGTTTCCATTGATCGAGCATCCTGACTTTGATGCCTAGTAGAGTTCCCATCGATCATACTGACTTGTTGCATGTCTTCGTCCATATAGATCGGAAGCCACCAGTGGTTTAACAAGTGTTGTAAAGTTCTTTGAACGATAGCACATCCCTGGTCACTCTCACAACATCCTTTACAGTTTTGATAATTATGCGGAGCCAGAAAACTAAGCTGGACTTGCTTAGCGTGTAATTCCACCAAGCTGGTATTCATCAAGCGAATATCAAAGATTTGAATCATGTTGATCTGATAAAGATTTTTATCATGGTAGTCCTGGATCCACCCAAGATCCATCTGACGCTGGTGGGTGTAGCGAGCGATTTTGGACGCGGTTCTTAAGCGCTAGTCGCTCTCTGCGGTTGAGCTTAAAACTACAGGTCGATTCATTTTTTATCCTATTGTGAGCTGAATAAGGAAGGGAAATAGATGTCTCCAATTAACCCTGCTTGCATACTGAGTTTAAACAGCGGTCTGTTAGGTTACGGATGCTATCAATGTGGGGGGGCCTTGTACTGGTTATTTGTATTTTCGCCAATACTGTTCTCTTTCTTTTTACCTGGGCAGAAGGTTTCTGGCGGGGAATAAGGATTAGGATGTTAGGACTGGTGCTTTTGAATTACTGCTTTTGATTGACGAAGATATGGGATTTGGGTTTTTTGTTGATTGCGCTCGCTAAGATCTTTTCTTTCGATCTTATGCCTACGTATTCCCGTTTACCGAAACAGGGAAATCAGAGCGTTCGTAGTTCCTCCTATTCTATGGGAGGAAAGGGGTGTTTTGGTGTCTTGTTCAAAGCCCAAGACATGAAGCGAAAGGTGATTTGTATCTTGTTCAAAGCCCAAGATGTGAAGCTAAAAGGTCTATTTGTGTCTTGTTCAAAGCCCAAGACGTAAAGCGAAAGGACCTCGACTTTAGAGAGAATTTGTCATCTCTAAAGAGGGGGAAGGAGAATTACTTTAACTGGGATACGCGGATCCGAGCAATGCCATAATTTCCGAAGAAAGGGTTTTAACCTGAAGGAGAAGACTTTAACTCAGTGTAGAGCAATGCCATCTTTCCTTAGGAATTTCTCATGCTAAAAGAGGGACAGTGGCATGGATATAGATGATCCAGAGGCTTGCCGCTTACAGCGATTAGATGAAGGGAAAGGAGTTGTTGATGTTTGTGTACTGCGAACGAGGCACAGCTTTGATGCTAAAAGGTCGATTGGATCAACCAGTGGTTTTCTTATACAAAGCCTAAGAGAAGGCTAATTTCCGCTAGGAAAATCATTATACAAAGCCTAAGAGGAGGCTATTTTGTGTCTCGTACAAAGCCCGAGAGAGAGGCTAAAAGTTTTTGACCCAGTGGGGCATATCGTTATACAAAGCCTAAGAGGAGGCTAGCAAAGAGTTGACTCAGTTGGAGAATCTTTTATACTCAGTAAGAGAGTGTTTTTTGTATCTCGTACAAAGCCCGAGAGAGAGGCTAAAAGTTATTTTGACTCCACTGGGGAGAATTTTGGTATCTCGTACGAAGCCCGAGATGGAGGCTATTGTAACTGTTTCAGTTGAGTGACAGATCCAATATACTGATTTAAAAGAGAAAATCAGTTCTTATATGAGTAACACTGTACACAGGGATTTAATTTGAGGATCAGGGATATTTCCTTCTCTTTGAGGAAACGGGAAATCCAAAGGGTATCGAGACTATCCGAGTCTGCGGGTTTCCTTCCTATTTAACGAAGGATGCTTGAGAATGTCTTTGAGACTCAGGGAAGTTAGATTGTCCGTGTCTAGAGTTTTATCTTTTGTACTATGCTTTGAGAAACAGTAGTAGACTCTATGAAAGGACTGTTCTATGAGGATGACTAGGTTCTGTTCCTATACCTCTAGGAGGTCGTCGGGACAATTTGTACGAAGCCCAAGAGGAGGCTGGAAACTTTTAAGAAGCCGACGGGTCCTTGTACGAAGCCCAAGAGGAGGCTATCATTCCCGGAGGAAGAGATCATTATACGAAGCCTAAGAGGAGGCTGTGAATACTTCTAAGAAGCCGTAGGGTCCTTGAATAATGCCCAAGAGGAGGCCGATGCTTTTAAGAAGCCCGTGGGTCTATCATCTCCTTTCCATTAGGAGAGATAACTCTTTTAAAGGTAAAAACCACTGGTAAACGTGCGAAGTTTACTATCCAGCGACTTTTAACTTTTAAAGAGGGTTCCTTAGTTAAGGTCCAAGATTATGACCGTAGTGGGTACCCAAACCCCGAGACATTCAAGGCAAGCTATCCACAAGGAATAGATCAAGTCAGGAAAGTTCGAGAATTTGGAAGAAACTCAAAGATGCCATTCACGGAGAATACATTCATCTTGGGGAGTAGAGTTTCTTGACGATTCCTAAGGAGGACAGCCGAAGAGAAGACTGCATCTGGTGCTCCTATTGGGGATCTAGGCGTCTATTTCTACCAATAAATGAAACGGAGTCACCTAGTTCTAGACGTAGTTGCCGGGGAAACTCGAAATATCTATACTATTATTACACAGTAGATATGAGTTTATGAAAGGAGACTTACAGTGAGCAGCCCCACAATACAGTTTATAATATGAAAGCAGTAAATGAAAGCGATAACCACTTACTCGGTTGTAGTGCTTCCATGCTGTTTGGTTAGTTGTTCAACAAAGAAAGATTAAAAACAATAGTATATTCAAAATCAAAGGAGAAAGTGCTTTGAAAAAGAAAGATTTGGGACTTACAGCTCAAGGAGAGGCCCAGGGTTTTATCAGTGAGCACACTATTTGACTTTGTACAGCGGGACTTATACAAGTGACTGGGGCCCAAAAAAGGTTTTCTGTACAAAGGGATGGGTCTTACACTCTCTCAAGAGGCCCAAAAAGGTTTAAAGAAAAGAGAGGGGCTTATAACACGAGGGTAGGCCCAAATGATTTTTCGTTTAAAAATGGCGATCGCGCCGAGGTTTTCTTTTAACGCAGAGGGACTTATACAATAAGTGAGGCGCAAAATGTTTTTGGTTAAAAGGGGGATTGGGTCTTACACTTTATTAGAGGCCCAAAGTGTTTTAAAGAAAAATAAATGGGTCTTACTACTCGAGGGTAGGCCCAGATGGTTTTTATTTTTAAACGGGCGACGATCGCGCCATTTACTTGTACAGAGGGACTTATACAATGAGTGAGGCCCAAAAAGTTTTTGTACAAGGGGGGATGGGTCTTACACTCTCTCAAGAGGCCCAAAGAGTTTTGAAGAAAAATAAATGGGTCTTACTACTCGAGGGTATGCCCAGATGATTTTTGAAAAGGCGACGATCGCGCCGTTTGTTTTTTGACGGTATCGGGACTTATACAATAAGTGAGGCCCAAAGATGATTTGGTCAAAAAAAGGATTGGGTCTTACACTCTAATAGAGGCCCAAAGTGTTTTGAAAATGATTTATGAGGGTTGAATTAATCCAAAACCCTAATTTGTTTTCAAAATGTATTTAATTGAATAAAAATTCAATTAAAATGATCAAAAATTGTTTAACACATGGAAAACAAATTGTGATCTTGGATTAATGCTTCAAAAATTAAGTATTGACCTACAAAATAATTAGAAAGCATTAAAAGTTGCAAAATCAATGTAGAAAAAATATTTAAAATGCCAAAAACAATTAAAATATTAATTCTTTACAAAAATATCAATTATATGAAATAAATAATATTTTTGGGATTTTTTGATAAAATAAAATATTTTAACATTTTTGTGAATTATTAAAAAAAGAATCAACTCAAAATCATTAAAACTCAGAGAGAAATTAATTTTTGAATCAATTAAACAAAATCACAAAATTCAAATATTTGAATTTGAAAAAAAGGCACCAAGAACAAGCTGAAGAACACGCGCGTGTTCTTGGTTTCTCAGATTTGTGTTTTCTATCCAATCTCCATGAATACGTAATCATATCATGCAATCCACATATCATTATGCTCGCCTCAACCTCACGATCATGTCTATGTACTTTAATTTCATTTAAATTAAACATACAACAAGAAATCACGAAGAGACCTCAAGAACCCTAATTTCTGCATGAAGGCTAGGATTTTTGATACATGATTCAAACAATGCAATTAATTGAGGGAAAACATTCCATGCATGATTATGAACATATGGCCAAATTATTGTGCGAGGAAATATGCATAGATTGAGAGATTACCAAGTATGTGCTTACCTCCAAGCCGTGACAGCAAGTTCAGAGTGATTTTTGATTTGGAGGTGTTACAGATGAGTGGTGATGATCTGAACAGCTTCCCTACACCCTATGGATTGTGTTTGGATGGTTGGACTTGATTGAAATTGGCTGGATCATTTTGTGGTACCTCAGCTGCACCTTGTTTGAAAATTTGAGCAACCAGCTGGTGATTTCATGAAATTGATGTTTCAGAAGTTATGTGAGTGTTTGATCAGCTTATATGTGATGTATGTGATGTGTGTGAGTGATTGGTTTGTGCGGAATTGCTCTCAAACTCAAATCGCGATAGCTACCTTGCTAAGAAAGGCATTTTTGCCAAGAGAAAGAGATTTTGAGGAAAGCATCTGTTAGATGGCTTTGGTGTACTTAAACTGACCACAATTGAGCTCTATTTATAGTAGAGCAAGTTTGTTTTGCAAGGAATAGTGCATGGCAGCTGGTAAGTAGGTTTGGCCAATGTTGTCCAATGAGAATTCAAGTCTCCTCTAGCCATTGACTAGAGGTTAGGGCACAGAGCTTTGGTCCCCTTGGTCTTGGATAAGTCTTGACTGATTTCGGATGAGAATGGCTCAGTCCATGCCACCTTGATGGTTCCAATGAATGCCTCATTCCAAATTTGAAGTCTTGTCCCTATTTTGGCCATTCTAGGTTCAACATGCTATTCTTTGTTCCTTGGACCTTGGAGGCTTGGCTCAGTGATTGTCCCCTTTGGATTCAATCCTCTGAGGTGTCCAAGTGGATTGGAGCAATTGAATTTGGCTGATTTTGGTAAATCTAGCAAAATTGCAAATTCTGCCTTGCCTTGACAGATTTTAGCAAGGCAACTTGGCAATGTTGTATCTCATGGTGTAGGTTGAATTTGGCAATGTTCTTGGCCATTTTGGAAAGCTCTTACATGATACAACAACTGTTTGAACAAGTTTGGTTTTGATCTCTTTTGATTCCAAGTGAAAAATCCCCCTACATTTGGCAAAAAGTGAAGGCAAATTCTGACTTAGTGAAAATTTCACTAAGTGTTGGAAAAAGTGACATTTTCACTTTTCAGCCACTTTGATCACTCCATAACTCAAAATCCTTAATGAATTGGAATGACTTGTAGTTGAATTTTTTGTAGGTGATAATGAGGGCTACAAATCCATCTTTGGATAAGAAAAAATGGCCTTGTGGTTTAGGAGTTATGGTCCTCCAAAGTTGGTACCTTTGCCACTTTATTTTTAACTTAGAAAAATTTCTAAGTTTTATGGTTACCCCTTTTACAAGTTATCTCACTTTTCTTGATTTTTCTTGATGAATGATGATTCAAATCATACATTAACATCATTTTAGGGTTAAAAATCCATTTTGGTGAAAAATCTCAAAAAGTCAAAGTTGACTTTTGTGCACAGTTGACTTTTTATTAGATGAATTCCAAACTGTGCAATTCTTCAGGAAATCATGTCCTTGACCTAAATCAAACTTGATGGACATGTTCCATGGGTGTCATAGGGTATATTCAATCATGTATTAGGGTTTGGGAGCATGTCCTGGTCAAAAGTCAAAGTTACAGTTGACTTTTCCCTTAAAACCCTAATTGTGGTGCAGATGAAAATGAGACTTGTTGCTCAAGCTTCTTGGATCAATCCATTGTTCCAAATGGATCAATATTGTATATTAGAGACCCTCAAATCATGTCTTGAGGTCTTGGCTCATGGTTTGTCCCAAAAGTCAACTTAGGGGTGAATTAGGTCAAGAAACCCTAATTCCTGATTTTTGATGAATGTATCCCCTGAGGCAAAATTGACTTGATGCATGGGTTCATGAGGTTCCATGAAGCATATTAGGTTATGTTTTGGATCATTGCCTTGTGCCCAGATGAAAATTTCCATCTGGAGACTCTGGTCGACCAAAACCCTAATTTGGTGATACTGTCGATCTTGAGACTTGATCCACCTAGAAGGGAGCAGCCTTGTGCTTAATCCTTGAAGTGGGAGTCCTTTTTGATCCATTGTGGATGTTTGAGAGATTAGACAAGTTGAAGATCATGTCATTTCTTGATTGATCCTTTGTCTAAGCACTCAGAGAGGGCTTGAAACCCTAATTTTGATTGTAGTGGATGCTCACCCATCTTTGGGGAGGCTAATGAAGCATGATGGTTCATCCATATTGTGATGATGATTTTCACAATGATGGGAAATCTAAGTGGTCAAAATTTGGGGTATTACAGATGCCCCTATTTAATCTTCTTGGACCCGAAGGTGTGAATGACGAAGGGATTCGGGCATTCGGGGTGCAAGAGGATTAAATATCAGAATATCCAAAATTTTGATGGTGGTTACGAATGGTAGCTTACGCATTCATCTTCTTTAGCTAAGCGATGATTCTTAGAAAAGGTAAACTTCCCCTCGATCCTGGTTTCCTACCAAGGAACTGGTCTCAGTCTCTTTTGAAATAAACTTCCCCTCGATCCTGGTTTCCTACCAAGGAACTGGTCTTAGTTTCTGATTTAAACTTCCCCTCGATCCTGGTTTCCTACCAAGAACTGGTCTTAGTTTCTGATTTAAACTTCCCCTCGATCCTGGTTTCCTACCAAGAACTGGTCTTAGTTTCTTTTGTCAATAAACTTTCTTGACAAGGGACGCTATTCATAGCGGCTTTCCTCAAACTTCTCGCTGAATTTTCCTGGGGAGATGCCATTTGAGTGGAAAAAGTTTTGATGTCAGACTTGCTGGGGAACCCAGTCGTCTGAGTTGTAGAGTTGTATAAACTTCTCTGTTGGAGACGCCATTTGTTTCTACTGGGGAAAGCGAGTCTCTTGAGGGACTGTTTTCATTTGGGATCTTTCATCATACTTTTCTCGGGATCTTCCCGGAGAAACGCCATATGATGGGGTCCAATTTTGTGGGGCCGATGACCTTTTCATCAGCGGTCCTTTCGGAGCAAAACTGGCATGCTGCCGAATCTCTGATCACGAGGCTTTCTCTGTGGATTTTCCTTAATCCGGGAAAGCAAGGATATCATCTTCAATGGCGAAGAGTGATGTTTATTGAGAGTTTTCTCTGGCTTTTCAGAGGTTCAAGTTATCAAAGTGGCCAAGTGCCGACTCTGATCTAAAGATACACTGGTGGCGAGATTGTGCAGACGTAACACTTCCTGACAAGGAAAGAACTGACAAACTCGATTGAGAAAACTGTTTATCACTAGGGGACAAGACCGACTCAAGTGATAGTGATGCAATACGAAATGCGAACGCAAATAAAATGCATGAAGTATGTATGTATATGCTGACAAAATAGACGCGACATATAGACTAATGGATGAACATAATTGGATACTCGGCCATCGCGGGGCGAAGAAGTACCGTTGATTCAAAATAGCAATTCCACCTTGCTTAGGAGAGATAGTCCCGTTGGGAGCTATGTTGATCGGACTTAGGAGATGAGAACTCGGCCGAGGATGTCAGACGAAACAAGGTCTCTGACACAGTTGATCCCTTCATTCAGGCATACTGGCTTAGAAGGAGTACTTTGATTCTGCACTTTGAAGTTCGCTTACTTCGGGAGAAGCGATCGATGTTCTTCTGATGTTCAACAGTCAAAAGAAATTGCCATCTTTATTTTAAAAGCAGAAAAAGTTTTAACAAGTAAATTCATTTTTGTTTTATTTCAAGAATCGCTGATTAAGTTTAAACAACGTCGTTCTGTAAAGCTAAAACAAGCAAGAATTACAAACAAAAGCATAAGGGCTCAAATTTTATTGATAAGATGGAGATCAGCCAAACGCGTGATTCCAAAGAGTATATACAAAGTTAGAAAACGGTAATTTACAGGGAAAAGGGCTACGTTGAAACATAACGACCACTATCCTTCTACCAACTTTGAGTTCGGGATATCCTGAGCTTCCGTCGAAGATGACCTTTGACTGGAGATTCCTCCGATAGGTGATGCAACTGCTGCTGAGGGACTTGCCTCTGTTGAACATAGTTACTTGCCATTATCCCTAATTTTTGCCTGGATTGTACTATGAGATTTCCAATCCATCGGGATGATTCTTTTTTTTTTTCATGTCTCTAACTTTTGCCTGGACCGCCCTTTCGGGTTTTCAATCCACCGAGACGTTTTTTTTTTTAGTTTAGGCGAAGTATTTCTTAACTACATCAACGTTCGTGGGGTAGGCAAATTCCTCTCCGTCCATGGTTGCAAGTCTCAAGGCGCCGCCTGAGAAAGCTTTCGTGACCACATAGGGGCCATCATAATTCAGAGTCCACTTGCCCCGAGAGTCAGTGAGAAATGATTGTATCTTCTTGAGCACGAGGTCTCCTTTCCTGAAGACACGAGGTCGGACCTTTTTGTCGAACGCCCTCTTCATTCTCTGTTGATACAACTGACCGTGGCATAGTGCCGTGATTCTCTTTTCTTCGATCAGGTTCAGTTCGTCGTGTCGACTTTGACACCATTCAGCTTCGGTGAGCTTAGCTTCCATCAATACCCTGATTGACGGGATCTCTACTTCTATGGGAAGCACTGCCTCCATGCCATATACTAGAGAGAAAGGGGTAGCCCCTGTTGAAGTGCGGACAGATGTGCGATAACCATGAAGAGCAAAGGGTAGCATCTCGTGCCAGTCTTTATAGGTTACAACCATTTTTTGAACGATCTTCTTGATGTTCTTGTTAGCTGCTTCTACCGCTCCATTCATCTTGGGTCGGTAGGGAGATGAGTTATGGTGTTCGATCTTGAACTCAGCACACAAATCTTTCATCATCTTATTGTTCAAGTTAGATCCATTATCAGTAATGATCTCGCTTGGAACACCATAACGGCAGATGATATTGTTTTTGATAAATCGGACCACCACTTGTCGGGTTACATTGGCGAATGACGCTGCTTCGACCCACTTGGTGAAATAGTCAATGGCTACCAGGATGAACCGATGTCCGTTTGAAGCCTTGGGCTCAATCATACCAATCATATCGATTCCCCATATGGAAAAAGGCCACGGGGAAGAAAGAACTTTGAGATGTGATGGCGGTACATGAATTTTGTCGGAGTATATCTGACACTTGTGACACCTCCTCATGTACTTGTAGCAATCGGATTCCATTGTCAACCAATAATACCCGACCCTGAGAATTTTTCTCGCCATTGTGTGTCCGTTGGCATGAGTGCCAAAGGATCCTTCATGAATTTCTTTCATGAGCACGTCTGCTTCTGGTCTGTCGACGCATCGGAGCAAGACCATGTCAAAATTTCTCTTATAAAGAGTGTCACCGCTCAGGAAGAAGTTTCCAGCCAATCTTCTGAGGGTTTTCCTGTCTTTTCTGAGTGCCCCAGATGGGTACTCTTGTTTCTGAAGGAAGCATTTGATATCGTGATACCAAGGTCTGTCGTCTATGACTGCTTCAATCGCGAAGATGTAAGCAGTCCGTTCAAGGTGCATTATGTCGATCTTAGGTATGTCATTCCATCGACCTACACTAATCATGGAAGAGAGAGTGGCTAAAGCATCAGCCATGTGATTCTCACCACGAGGGATGTGATGAAAGTCGACTCTGTTGAAGAAGGGAAGCAACCTTCTTGCATAGTCTTTGTAAGGAATCAATCCCGATTGGTATATGTTCCAATCTCCTTTTATCTGGTTAATAACCAGGGCTGAGTCGCCACATACGTCCAAGTTTTTGATCCTTAAATCAATCGCTTCTTCGTGACCCATGATACATGCTTCGTATTCGGCCTCGTTGTTCGTACATTTGAACGTAAGTCTAGCAGTGAAAGGAATGTGGGTACCCTGAGGGGTAACAATGACTGCCCCAATTCCATTTCCATAATGATTAACTGCTCCGTCAAAGATAAGTCCCCACTGGGAACCTGGTTCTGGCCCTTCACTGGGTAGCGGTTCATCGCAATCTTTCATTTTTAGATACATGACATCTTCGTCTGGGAAGTCAAACCCGATTGATTCTTGATTGTCAATCGGTTGATGAGCCAAATGATCGGCTAAAATACTTCCCTTAACGGCTTTCTGAGCATGGTACTCTATGTCATATTCTGATAGTAACATCTGCCAACGGGCAATCCTCCCTGTGAGAGCAAGTTTTTCGAAAACGTACTTGATTGGATCCATTTCGGAGACCAACCAAGTAGTATGATGAATCATGTACTGGCGAAGACGTTTGGCTGCCCAAGCCAAAGCGCAACAAGTTTTCTCAAGCATTGTATACCGAGTCTCGCAGTCGGTGAATTTCTTGCTTAGATAGTAAATGGAAGACTCTTTCCGTTTAGTTTCGTCTTGTTGGCCAAGTACACATCCCATTGAGTCCTCTAGGACTGTGAGGTAAATGATTAGTGGTCTTCCTTCCACTGAAGGTGATAGAATCGGAGGATTCAACAAATATTCCTTAATATTGTCGAAGGCAGTTTGGCAGTCTTCTGACCAAACGCAATCCTGGTTCTTTTTCAATAACTTGAAAATCGGCGCACAAGTCACGGTCATAAGGAATATGAATCTGGAGATGTAGTTCAAACGTCCCAGGAATCCTCTGACTTGTTTTTCAGTTTTCGGAGAAGGCATTTCTTGAATGGCCTTGACCTTGTCAGGATCAACCTCAATCCCTTTCTGGCTGACGATGAACCCTAGTAGTTTCCCTGAACGGACACCGAAGGTGCACTTGTTGGGATTCAAGCGGAGCTTGAATTTTCTTAGACGTTCGAACAATTTTGACAGATGTTCAACGTGCTCATCCTCTGTTCTTGATTTTGCAATCAAATCGTCGGCATATACCTCGATTTCTTTGTGTATCATGTCATGAAACAGAGTAGTCATGGCCCTTTGATAGGTTGCCCCGGCATTCTTCAAACCGAACGGCATTAACTTGTAACAAAAGGTACCCCATGGGGTAATGAACGAAGTTTTCTCCATGTCTTTCGGCGCCATTTTGATCTGGTTATAGCCCGAGAATCCATCCATGAAGGAGAATACTTTGAACTTTGCTGTGCTGTCAACCAGCATGTCAATGTGTGGTAAAGGAAAGTCGTCCTTTGGACTTGCCTTGTTCAGATCTTTGTAATCAACACACATTCTGACCCTTCCGTCCTTTTTGGGAACGGGTACGATGTTGGCTAACCATTGAGGATATTCAGATGTAGCGAGGAAACCCGCATCGATCTGTTTCTGTACCTCCTCTTTGATTTTGATGGCCATGTCCGGGTGAGTCCGTCTCAACCTTTGCTTTACTGGCGAACATTCCGATCTCAATGGTAAGTGATGTTCCACGATGCTGGTATCCAACCCTGGCATATCCTGATAGGACCAAGCGAACACATCGGGGAATTCTTTGAGAAGCTTTATCAAACCCTCTCTGGCAGTTGGACTGAGCAATGCTCCGATCCTGATTTCTTTTCTCTCTTTTTCTGAACCCAAGTTTACCGTTTCCAACGGCTCTTTGTGAGGTTCAATGGACCTTTCCTCTTGTCTGAGTAGTCGGGAGATCTCTTCTGGAATTTCGTTGTCATTTTCTTCTTCAGCCTCGAATACCAGG
The DNA here is from genome assembly GCA_022829125.1 of Lathyrus tuberosus. Classification (NCBI taxonomy): domain Eukaryota; kingdom Viridiplantae; phylum Streptophyta; class Magnoliopsida; order Fabales; family Fabaceae; genus Lathyrus; species Lathyrus tuberosus. The sequence continues at coordinate 10,560,578 of JALAZF010000098.1, read as the reverse complement.
AACTCAAAGTTGGAAGAAGGCATCGGATCGTATGTTTCAACGGGGTATAAAACAAGCAATCTGCATGACGTGATGATTCATGTTTAGAAGAGATAGAGAAAATGCAAGTGTGTGCAGTGTTTTGATTTTACTGCTTGTTTTTATTTGAATTGTTTTTTTTAGGATTACCATTTTCTGAAAAAGCAAAAAGAGAAAACAGAAATTAATGCGGAAATTACAGAACGACGTTATTTTATTAATGAACAAGTCGAATCTTGAAACTACAGCCCTATAAAACAAAACTCTGTCGCTTTGGGCAAAACGAAGAGGGAAATTTACAGAAAACGAGCCCTATTAAAATATCCGTTTCACCTGGGCAGGGTGAAAGGTTAAAGATGGCAATTACTTTGACTGACGAACGACCTTCGGAACCTCGACGGCAACCCATTGGCGGTGAACTCCTCGGTGAATCACAAAGTCTGGCACCTTCCTTGATCTGTCTTCAGAAATAACGCTGATTTCTGGTGGAGCAGGATCATTGGAATCTATCTCCCAGGCAGAATTTTCGTAGGAGGATTCCTCTGTTGCATTTTGCATAGCATTGGTGCTCTCAGCTGTATCTCCCCATCCAGTTGACTGGATATCTTCGAGCCTGATACGAGAGCTTTCTGGAGCAGTGTACTTGACCATATAGTCGTATTTTCCACTTGGTTGTCCCAAAGTGTCCCAAACTTCTTTGGAACTGGAGAAGTCATCTCTCTCGATGACGTTGACCTTAGAAAAAGCATAGTTGATGAATTCTAGTCCTGCAAATGTTGCGAATTCATCTTCATGTTGAGTAGTTTCCGAATGACCTGAGTGTTGATCCCATGACATGGTGGGGACACAGGTATTCTGTTCAATGATGCTCAGCTGAGTTTCATTACTCGGCTGATTTTCTTGCCCCAAGTTTCCTGGGTAAGGCTGCCACATTGGCAGACCATCCATCGGGCCATAGTAATTGTGATCAAAGTTTTCTTTCATCAGAGTGTCTTCCTCTAATGAATTTGGCGGAGCACGGCATCCTTCCGGATCACAATCTCCGTAGATCATTTCGACATCTGATCTTGGTATAAATCTTGGACTTTCTGTAGGAAAGAAAAAAGGCATAGGCACCTCTTCCTGAGACATATAGCCGTCCTTGTTAAGGTAGGACTTCCATTCTTCATCTGTGTCAGAGGGATCTTCCTCATTGATAGCATGAACTGTCTGAGACACTGGGTGAAGAAAAACTCCACTGTGGAAGAAGTTTTGAAGGGGATGAAGACTTTCATCGTTGGCAGTTGTCTGGGTACAGGTTGCAGAAAAACCAAGACCCTTCTTTGTTTTATTGTCAATAGGAATGACAAGCCGTCCCCATCCTGTCGTATCGGTACTCTCGACCGCTTTGATAGCATCTTTGTATGAAGAAATTGAAGTTCCTTCTTCGGATTGATCGTTCTTGCTCACCGATAGTGCTCGGAACTGAGTTCCAATAACCTCCTCGGGTTCCACACAAGTAGATGATGATAAGTTACTCACAAGCAAGGCTTGTTCCCCACAAACCGTGACAAGTTGATCGTTCTTGACGAACTTTAGCTTTTGGTGGAGGGTCGAAGTGACCGCTCCAGCCTGATGTATCCAAGGTCTTCCTAATAAACAACTGTATGTTGCCCGGATGTCCATGACCTGGAAAGTGATTTGGAAAGTGTGAGGACCAATAGTTATGGGAAGATCCACTTCGCCGATAACTATTTTTCTGGATCCGTCGAATGCTTTGACGACGACCTCGCTGACTCTCATTGGAGGGCCCTTGAATGATAATTGCATAAAAGTGTACTTCGGCATAACATTCAGGGCTGACCCTGTGTCTACCAGTACGTTGGCTAAAGCATCGCCCTGGCAGTTAACTGTAATGTTGAGCGCCATGTTATGACGGCGACCCTCTTCGGGTAATTCCTCATCACTAAATCCCAAATTATTGCAGTAAGTGATGTTAGAGACAATGCTATCAAATTGTCTGATTGTTACATCTTGTTCCACAAAGGCTTGCTCCAAGACTTTCTGTAGAGCCTCTCTGTGTGCTTCTGAACTGAGTAACAGTGATAATACTGAGATCTTTGAAGGAGTCTGTAACAGTTGATCAACAATGTTGTATTCACTCCTTTGGATGAGCTTTAGCATCTCATCTTTGTCTTTTGAAAAGTCGGGATTACTAGATTGACCGACTGGCGGATCAGGAATTTCTGCCTGAAGTTCCTTTTCTTTGTTAGCTTCCCCAACCCCTCGGTTGAAGATTCTACCACTTCGTGTTACACGACTGACGTCTGCAATATTCACGACGGAGGGTAATGGAATTTCCTTTCCATTCTTAATTATTGTTGCACCGTATTTGTAAGGGATCGCCTTAGCTGATTCATACGGCAATGGTCCCGGTAGATAGATGACTATGAGAACCTTCTGATTTTTCTGACTGTTATAAGTAACCTCGATCCGTTCCCGGTTGGGAACTCTAGATTCGTCAAGTAGAGGGACGATGGCAAAAACATCCCTGATTTGGTGATGACCAGAGATCGTGACAACATCCTCAACTTGATCGGCAAGGTAGTTCGGCGACCAAATGATGGGTTCTGAACCTGGATATGGATGAATTTCTCCATGATCGATCTGACCCTGAAGAGCTGCTCTCACAAGGTAACACCCTTGGTTACTTTCCGAACAGACGCTACAACTGTCATAGTTGTGTGGTGGCACCTGGCCACGCCCACTTTGAATACAATGTAACCTCACTAGGTTACCTTCCATTGATCGGACATCCTGACTTTGACGACGAGTAGGATTCCTGTTATTGATACTAATTTGCTGAGTATCTTCGTCCATATAGATTGGCATCCACCAGTGATTTAACAAGTGTTGAAGTGCCTCCTAGACAAGGGTACAACCTCGATCGTTTTTGCAACCCGCTTTACAGCTTTGATAGTCATGTGATATTAAGAATCCGAGTCAGACCTGCTCAGCATGTAACTCTACCAGGTTGGTATTCATCACGCGAATGTCAAAGATCTGAACCATGTTGATTTGATAGGAGTTCCTATCATGGTAGTCTTGGATCCATCCAAGATCCATCTGACGCTGGAGGGCCTCTTGTATGAAAGAGCATCCCTGTTTGTTTACCAAGCAAATCAGACAGGAACTGTAATCGTGCCGCGGCATATTATGATACTGGCTTTGCCTTGAGTGCATCGCCACCAAGTTGACATTCATCGCACAGATTTCGTGGTTTTGAATGACGTTGGAATTCGTGTAAACCATGTTAACTCCACGAACTTGGTGCTCCTGGATCCATCCGAGATCCATTTGTTCCTGTAGAGCTGCTTGCACTACCGAACATCCTTGGTTATCTTTAGAGCAAATATCATACTGGTGATAGTTATGAGGTGGCACATGGCCATATCCACTCTGTCTACAATGCATCTTGACCAGATTGGTCTTTAACAAGAGTACATCGTGAATTTGATAGACATTGTTAGTCTCTTTCTCAATCAGATTGACTGCAGCTTTCTCGTGTTGAGGCAGCGGGTTCGTAAGAACATTAGGGTTCGTATCTTTGAAAGATAAGAGCCCGCTCCTAACAAGCTTTTGCACGTCGGATTTGAAATTGAGACAAGTCTCAATGTTATGCCCTGAACCTCCTTGATGATAAGGGCATGTTTGATCCACCTTAAACCAGAAAGGCGGATTTTCTGGAACTGAAAGGGGATACTTAGTCTGAATGTACCCCTTAGCCAGCAGTAACGGAAACAGTTCTGCGTATGTTACAGGTATAGGATCAAATCCTGGTGGCCGTATTGTACGGTTGTTGTTATATGGAGGACGAGCCTGCTGAAGAGGCTGTTGTGTCCTTTGTTGGTCAGGTTGGCTCTGCGCAACCTGAGGTTGATACATAGGAACAGGCGCGGGGCTGATAGCATGAGTAACAGCTGCTACTGGCTGATAACGTCGCCTTTGCTTTCCGAGAGAGATATTCCCAATATCTTGCTCTTTTTTCTTAGGGAGAGCACTACCGTATTTTTTAGTACCGCTCGTTGATCCAGTGTCTTTTACCAAACGTCCTCCTCGGACGGCTTCCTCAAGACGTACACCCATGCCGACCATTTCGGTGAAATCACTGGGTGCACTGGCAACCATTCGGTCATAGTAAAATGAGCTTAAGGTCTTTAAGAAGATCTTTGTCATCTCTTTTTCCTCAAGAGGTGGACAAATCTGAGCGGCAATTTCACGCCACCTTTGAGCATACTCCTTAAAGGTTTCCTTGTCCTTTTGCGACATTGATCTGAGTTGATCTCTGTCGGGTGCCATGTCCAAATTGTACTTATATTGTTGGACGAAGGCAGTACCAAGATCTCTGAATGTACTGATCGTAGTACGGTTTAAACCCATGTACCATTTGAGTGCGGCACCGGTTAAACTATCCTGGAAGTAGTGAATCAGCAGGTCCTGATTCTCCATCTGAGCTGACATCCGCCGAGCGTACATCACCAGATGGCTCTGAGGGCAAGAGTTACCCTTGTATTTTTCAAAGTCGGGCACTTGGAACTTGTGCGGGACTTTTACATTTGGGACCAAACAGAGGTCTGCGGCGTCCTTTCCAAATAGATCCTGACCGCGAATGGCTTGCAGCTCTTTCTGCATTTCCAAGAACTGCTCCTGGAATTCATCCATTCTATCGAACATAGTTTCCTTCTTACCAGAAGGTGTCTGTGGAATCTGTCCTTCCGGGACAGTGTGCACCACAGGGGGTGGTACCGTGACTACGGCAGCAAGTCTTGGCGCTTCCCGAAGTTTGTAAACTTCAGGAGTCTTTAGTATGCCCCTGGCATCTTCGCTTTCCCGAAGTTTGTAACCTTCAGGCCCAGCGGCTTCTGTTACGATCCCCTGATCTTCAGTGATCGGCGGAACATATCCTTCTGGGATATAGTTAACAGGCATGCCCCAAGGACGATCTTTCGACATCTGATACCTAGGATCATACTTTTCTATGATGGGCGTTGAGGTGATCTCTGAGATCACGGTTCTTTGTAGCTGAGCTTCTGCCATGGCTTGCATGTCGTTACGAAGCTTTCTCATATCCTCTCTCAGAGCGTCGATCTCTTCTTTCAACTCTCTGTTTTCTTCCTCAAGATCATCCATCTTTTTCTGACGATTGGCCCGAGTATTATCCGAATGAGACAGTTTGACTCTAGAATCGAGACACAAACGTGAGATTCGTAGGAAAGGAGAATACGCGATGTGAGAATGATGAATGAAATGATTATATTGATTGTTTTTTTGGTTTAATTAAAATAAACTTCGACAATTAGATTGCAAATATCAAACAGTGGGGAAACCCCTTTTTATTGGATTCCAAAGGATTACAAAAATGGAAATACAGTAGATTACAAAGTGCAGAAACAGAAACCTAAACTAATGGGTCCCGAGTCCTCTTCTTTGACCGGGGCGCTTGAGCCGTTGTCGGGTTGTCATTCCTTTGCCAAGTGAAAGGAGTGAGCAAATTCCTTTGGTCATCTTGATTCTCTACAGCATGCTGCTCCAAAATTTCAATCAGAGCATCTTTCTCTTTTAGTAATTGCTGTATTTGGATACACTCTACGTCGAGGGTGCGATACTTGTTCTTCCAAGATCTTCTTTCCTTTTGAACTTTGTTGAGAGTAACCTGAAGCCTTTCAGTTTCCGTCATGAAGTACATGACAATTTCCCTCGGCGGAAGAATTACGTAACGAGGATTAGGCATCTTTAGCTTGAGAGCTCTAGTTTGTACCCAATGGAGATAAGGCTCCACCGAGACACAATCCGGTTTTCCCAGAGACTCTCGTCCTTTCTTATGAACCTATTTCCAAGCGTGCACTATTTCCATCTTCAGTGCTCTGTCACTTTCTCCTTCTTTGAAGAAAAGACCTTCCAGATGAACACCCAGTGGGATGTGTCTCATCGGGTATCCAAATTGACGACGAACTAATATCGGATGATAGTTAATTCCTCCTTTAGTTCCTATGAGGGGTACGCTGGGGAAGTTTCCACAACGGTCAATGATTCTGATTCCCTCATAAATCCTATTACACTAATCTATATCAGAGTTGGTGAGAGACATGATCTTCTGCGACCAGCGTAAGACACTCTTGCAATCCCAAAAAGCGGCAGACTTGGACAAGTGAGAGATAAACCATTTGTAGAGCAAAGGTACGCAACATGTGATCTCCCCTCCGCTGTACAAATTTCCTAAGTGTACAGAATGATACGCATCTGCGAGCAAAGTTGGCACAGGGTTTCCAATGAGAAAAACCTTAATAGCGTTGATATCGACGGAGTTATTGATGTTGGGAAACAAAAATAATCCGTAGGTGAGCAAGAAAAAGATGCTTTCAAAAGCAGTCCCGTTCCCTATACTAGCGAAGTATAGAGCTTTCTTCGTCAAGAACTGGGCTGGCAAACCTTGGGTGCCACCCTTAGTGGTCATGTGAGTCCGGACCTCAGACTCGTCCAAATGAATTGCTATTACAAAAGTCTGGTTCTTTGGAATTTCTTCCAGTACAGAAAATGGAGCTCGATCAGTGATATGTAAATCAGTCAGATGAGAATACTCCTCCAGCGTTGGTGATAGCTGGTAATCCGGGAATGTGAAACAATGATAAACCGGATCGTAGAATTGAATGAGCACGTCCATGATCCCCTTAATCACATGGACTCTTAACAGTGGTAGCAAACCACCGTGCTTGGCTCTGAAATTCTCTGGGTTAACGATCATCCTCGCTAACTTTCTCAAATCCCCTAGTTTTGGAACCTTGAAGGTATACTGGCGAGTTCTCCTTCTACCGAAGTCCATCAGCGTAATCCTTTTCTCTGATATTTGCAATCGCAGTCTTAGTTTAATTTGAAAAACAGAGAGACTAGAAGAGAAATTTTTTGAATGTTTTAATGTTTTATTAAATGGATGCATGAATGCAGCACACAAAAACATAGAAAAAACATGGGGTCAAAGGGTCGTTGTCATGAAGTCAAGGCTCTACCCATCCCCAAAGGTTTATACTAGGGTGATTTTTGTACCTGTACTCATTATCATCAGCTCCTCCCAGGAAAGCAAAACAACAAGCGGATCGCCAGCGAGTTGTGTGCAATCTTAGAGTAAGTGCTATTCACCGAGAATAGATCACCAGCCTCAAATGAGGGTAGTATCGCGTAACAACTATTTCCGATAGTTTCCGCACTACGAAAGGGTTTGGCTCCTCAGCTTCTCATACTTAACAACCGGCCCATTGGCTATAAGAGTGAATGGGTTGCGTTGGTCAGCCTCCACTGAGGTTGATGGTCGACCCCGTCGCCATCACTTATCTTAAGTGTATACTCATTCTCACCACATGCGGCATCACACGCATTCCCAGTAGCAGAAAAATAAACACGTATAGCAATTAGGAAAAGCAGTATATATATTTGTCCTAATCATCCTAGACTTATAAAGCTACGATTCTTAAGCTCCTGACAGAAATGGGTTCCCCGGCGGAAGCCCCAATCCGTGGTTCTCTGCCTAAGAGATGGACCAGCATAGGTCAATCTTTCTCTTCGGCAGAGTTCCCATTTTCCGTGGAAAACGGGGATGATGCCCTAAGGCAGAAAAGGAGACTCCCCAGCAGAGTCGCCATTTGTGAAATTTTTCACACAAGAGAAGTAGAAAGAAAGGAACGGGCCCCACGGTGGGCGCCACTTTTCTGTAGCGAGCGATTTTGGACGCGGTTCTTGAGCGATGGTCGCTCTCTGCGGTTGAGCTTAAAACTACAGGTCGATTCAATTTTTATCCTATTGTGAGCTGAATAAGGAAGGGAAATAGATGTCTCCAATTAACCCTGCTTGCATACTGAGTTTAAACAGTGGTCTGTTAGGTTACAGATGCTATCAATGTGGGGGGGCCTTGTACTGGTTATTTGTATTTTCGCCAATACTGTTCTCTTTCTTTTTACCTGGGCAGAAGGTTTCTGGCGGGGAATAAGGATTAGGATGTTAGGACTGGTGCTTTTGAATTACTGCTTTTGATTGACGAAGATATGGGATTTGGGTTTTTTGTTGATTGCACTCGCTAAGATCTTTTCTTTCGATCTTATGCCTACGTATTCCCGTTTACCGAAACAGGGAAATCAGAGCGTTCGTAGTTCCTCCTATTCTATGGAAGGAAAGGGGTGTTTTGGTGTCTTGTTCAAAGCCCAAGACATGAAGCGAAAGGTGATTTGTATCTTGTTCAAAGCCCAAGATGTGAAGCTAAAAGGTCTATTTGTGTCTTGTTCAAAGCCCAAGACGTGAAGCGAAAGGACCTCGACTTTAGAGAGAATATGTCATCTCTAAAGAGGGGGAAGGAGAATTACTTTAACTGGGATACGCGGATCCGAGCAATGCCATAATTTCCGAAGAAAGGGTTTTAACCTGAAGGAGAAGACTTTAACTCAGTGTAGAGCAATGCCATCTTTCCTTAGGAATTTCTCATGCTAAAAGAGGGACAGTGGCATGGATATAGATGATCCAGAGGCTTGCCGCTTACAGCGATTAGATGAAGGGAAAGGAGTTGTTGATGTTTGTGTACTGCGAACGAGGCACAGCTTTGATGCTAAAAGGTCGATTGGATCAACCAGTGGTTTTCTTATACAAAGCCTAAGAGAAGGCTAATTTCCGCTAGGAAAATCATTATACAAAGCCTAAGAGGAGGCTATTTTGTGTCTCGTACAAAGCCCGAGAGAGAGGCTAAAAGTTTTTGACCCAGTGGGGCATATCGTTATACAAAGCCTAAGAGGAGGCTAGCAAAGAGTTGACTCAGTTGGAGAATCTTTTATACTCAGTAAGAGAGTGTTTTTTGTATCTCGTACAAAGCCCGAGAGAGAGGCTAAAAGTTATTTTGACTCCACTGGGGAGAATTTTGGTATCTCGTACGAAGCCCGAGATGGAGGCTATTGTAACTGTTTCAGTTGAGTGACAGATCCAATATACTGATTTAAAAGAGAAAATCAGTTCTTATATGAGTAACACTGTACACAGGGATTTAATTTGAGGATCAGGGATATTTCCTTCTCTTTGAGGAAACGGGAAATCCAAAGGGTATCGAGACTATCCGAGTCTGCGGGTTTCCTTCCTATTTAACGAAGGATGCTTGAGAATGTCTTTGAGACTCAGGGAAGTTAGATTGTCCGTGTCTAGAGTTTTATCTTTTGTACTATGCTTTGAGAAACAGTAGTAGACTCTATGAAAGGACTGTTCTATGAGGATGACTAGGTTTTGTTCCTATACCTCTAGGAGGTCGTCGGGACAATTTGTACGAAGCCCAAGAGGAGGCTGGAAACTTTTAAGAAGCCGACGGGTCCTTGTACGAAGCCCAAGAGGAGGCTATCATTCCCGGAGGAAGAGATCATTATACGAAGCCTAAGAGGAGGCTGTGAATACTTCTAAGAAGCCGTAGGGTCCTTGAATAATGCCCAAGAGGAGGCCGATGCTTTTAAGAAGCCCGTGGGTCTATCATCTCTTTTCCATTAGGAGAGATAACTCTTTTAAAGGTAAAAACCACTGGTAAACGTGCGAGGTTTACTATCCAGCGACTTTTAACTTTTAAAGAGGGTTCCTTAGTTAAGGTCCAAGATTATGACCGTAGTGGGTACCCAAACCCCGAGACATTCAAGGTAAGCTATCCACAAGGAATAGATCAAGTCAGGAAAGTTCGAGAATTTGGAAGAAACTCAAAGATGCCATTCACGGAGAATACATTCATCTTGGGGAGTAGAGTTTCTTGACGATTCCTAAGGAGGACAGCCGAAGAGAAGACTGTATCTGGTGCTCCTATTGGGGATCTAGGCGTCTATTTCTACGAATAAATGAAACGGCGTCACCTAGTTCTAGACGTAGTTGCCGGGGAAACACGAAATATCTATACTATTATTACACAGTAGATATGAGTTTATGAAAGGAGACTTACAGTGAGCAGCCCCACAATATAGTTTATAATATGAAAGCAGTAAATGAAAGCGATAACCACTTACTCGGTTGTAGTGCTTCCATGCTGTTTGGTTAGTTGTTCAACAAAGAAAGATTAAAAACAACAGTATATTCAAAATCAAAGGAGAAAGTGCTTTGAAAAAGAAAGATTTGGGGCTTACAGCTCAAGGAGAGGCCCAGGGTTTTATCAGTGAGCACACTGTTTGACTTTGTACAGCGGGACTTATACAAGTGACTGGGGCCCAAAAAAGGTTTTCTGTACAAAGGGATGGGTCTTACACTCTCTCAAGAGGCCCAAAAAGGTTTAAAGAAAAGAGAGGGGCTTATAACACGAGGGTAGGCCCAAATGATTTTTCGTTTAAAAATGGCGATCGCGCCGAGGTTTTCTTTTAACGCATAGGGACTTATACAATAAGTGAGGCCCAAAATGTTTTTGGTTAAAAGGGGGATTGGGTCTTACACTCTATTAGAGGCCCAAAGTGTTTTAAAGAAAAAGAAATGGGTCTTACTACTCGAGGGTAGGCCCGGATGGTTTTTATTTTTAAACGGGCGACGATCGTGCCGTTTACTTGTACAGAGGGACTTATACAATGAGTGAGGCCCAAAACGTTTTTGTACAAGGGGGGATGGGTCTTACACTCTCTCAAGAGGCCCAAAGAGTTTTGAAGAAAAATAAATGGGTCTTACTACTCGAGGGTAGGCCCAGATGATTTTTAAAAAGGCGACGATCGCGCCGTTTGTTTTTTGACGGTATCGGGGCTTATACAATAAGTGAGGCCCAAAGATGATTTGGTCAAAAAAAGGATTGGGTCTTACACTCTAATAGAGGCCCAAAGTGTTTTGAAAATGATTTATGAGGGTTGAATTAATCCAAAACCCTAATTTGTTTTCAAAATGTATTTAATTGAATAAAAATTCAATTAAAATGGTCAAAAATTGTTTAACACATGGAAAACAAATTGTGATCTTGGATTAATGCTTCAAAAATTAAGTATTGACTTACAAAATAATTAGAAAGCATTAAAAGTTGCAAAATCAATGTAGAAAAAATATTTAAAATGGCAAAAACAATTAAAATATTAATTCTTTACAAAAATATCAATTATATGAAATAAATAATATTTTTGGGATTTTTTGATAAAATAGAATATTTTAACATTTTTGTGAATTATTAAAAAAAGAATCAACTCAAAATCATTAAAACTCAGAGAGAAATTAATTTTTGAATCAATTAAACAAAATCACAAAATTCAAATATTTGAATTTGAAAAAAAGGCGCCAAGAACAAGCTGAAGAACACGCGCGTGTTCTTGGTTTCTCAGATTTGCGTTTTCTATCCAATCTCCATGAATACATAATCATATCATGCAATCCACATATCATTATGCTCGCTTCAACCTCACGATCATGTCTATGTACTTTAATTTCATTTAAATTAAACATACAACAAGAAATCACGAAGCGACCTCAAGAACCCTAATTTCTGCATGAAGGCTAGGATTTTTGATACACGATTCAAACAATGCAATTAATTGAGGGAAAACATTCCATGCATGATTATGAACATATGGCCAAATTATTGTGCGAGGAAATATGCATAGATTGAGAGATTACCAAGTATGTGCTTACCTCCAAGCCGTGACAGCAAGTTCAGAGTGATTTTTGATTTGGAGGTGTTACAGATGAGTGGTGATGATCTGAACAGCTTCCCTACACCCTATGGATTGTGTTTGGATGGTTGGACTTGATTGAAATTGGCTGGATCATTTTGTGGTACCTCAGCTGCACCTTGTTTGAAAATTTGAGCAACCAACTGGTGATTTCATGAAATTGATGTTTCAGAAGTTATGTGAGTGTTTGATCAGCTCATATGTGATGTATGTGAGGTGTGTGAGTGATTGGTTTGTGCAGAATTGCTCTCAAACTCAAAACCCGATAGCTACCTTGCTAAGAAAGGCATTTTTGCCAAGAGAAAGAGATTTTGAGGAAAGCATCTGTTAGATGGCTTTGGTGTACTTAAACTAACCACAATTGAGCTCTATTTATAGTAGAGCAAGTTTGTTTTGCAAGGAATAGTGCATGGCAGCTGGTAAGTAGGTTTGGCCAATGTTGTCCAATGAGAATTCAAGTCTCCTCTAGCCATTGACTAGAGGTTAGGGCACAGAGCTTTGGTCCCCTTGGTCTTGGATAAGTCTTGACTTATTTCAGATGAGAATGGCTCAGTCCATGCCACCTTGATGGTTCCAATGAATGCCTCATTCCAAATTTGAAGTCTTGTCCCTATTTTGGCCATTCTATGTTCAACATGCTATTCTTTGTTCCTTGGACCTTGGAGGCTTGGCTCAGTGATTGTCCCCTTTGGATTCAATCCTCTGAGGTGTCCAAGTGGATTGGAACAATTGAATTTGGCTGATTTTGGCAAATCGAGCAAAATTGCAAATTCTGCCTTGCCTTGACAGATTTCAGCAAGGCAACTTGGCAATGTTGTATCTCATGGTGTAGGTTGAATTTGGCAATGTTCTTGGCCATTTTGGAAAGCTCTTACATGATACAACAACTGTTTGAACAAGTTTGGTTTTGATCTCTTTTGATTCCAAGTGAAAAACCCCCCTACATTTGGCAAAAAGTGAAGGCAAATTCTGACTTAGTGGAAATTTCACTAAGTGTTGGAAAAAGTGACATTTTCACTTTTCAGCCACTTTGATCACTCCATAACTCAAAATCCTTAATGAATTGGAATGACTTGTAGTTGAAGTTTTTGTAGGTGATAATGAGGGCTACAAATCCATCTTTGGATGAGAAAAAATGGCCTTGTGGTTTAGGAGTTATGGTCCTCCAAAGTTGGTACCTTTGCCACTTTATTTTTAACTTAGAAAAATTTCTAAGTTTTATGGTTACCCCTTTTACAAGTTATCTCACTTTTCTTGATTTTTCTTGATGAATGATGATTCAAATCATACATTAAAATCATTTTAGGGTTAAAAATCCATTTTGGTGAAAAATCTCAAAAAGTCAAAGTTGACTTTTGTGCACAGTTGACTTTTTATCAGATGAATTCCAAACTGTGCAATTCTTCAGAAAATCATGTCCTTGACCTAAATCAAACTTGATGGACATGTTCCATGGGTGTCATAGGGTATATTCAATCATGTATTAGGGTTTGGGAGCATGTCCTGGTCAAAAGTCAAAGTTACAGTTGACTTTTCCCTTAAAACCCTAATTGTGGTGCAGATGAAAATGAGACTTGTTGCTCAAGCTTCTTGGATCAATCCATTGTTCCAAATGGATCAATATGGTATATTAGAGACCCTCAAATCATGTCTTGAGGTCTTGGCTCATGGTTTGTCCCAAAAGTCAACTTAGGGGTGAATTAGGTCAAGAAACCCTAATTCCTGATTTTTTATGAATGCATCCCCTGAGGCAAAATTGACTTGATGCATGGGTTCATGAGGTTCCATGAAGCATATTATGTTATGTTTTGGATCATTGCCTTGTGCCCAGATGAAAATTTCCATCTGGAGACTCTGGTCGACCAAAACCCTAATTTGGTGACACTGTCGTTCTTGAGACTTGATCCACCTAGAAGGGAGCAGCCTTGTGCTTAATCCTTGAAGTGGGAGTCCTTTTTTATCCATTGTGGATGTTTGATAGATTAGACAAGTTGAAGATCATGTCATTTCTTGATTGATCCTTTGTCTAAGCACTCAGAGAGGGCTTGAAACCCTAATTTTGATTGTAGTGGATGCTCACCCATCTTTGGCGAGGCTAATGAAGCATGATGGTTCATCCATATTGTGATGATGATTTTCACAATGATGGGAAATCTAAGTGGTCAAAATTTGGGGTATTACAGTGGGTCTCTTGTACAAAAGAGCATCCCTGATTGTTTACCGAGCAAATCAGACAGGAATCATAATCGTGCTGTGGCAGATCATGATACTGGCTTTGCCTTGAGTGCATTGCCACCAGGTTGACATTCATCGCGCAGATGTCGTGGCTCTGAATTATGTTGGAATTCATAAAAGTCATGTTGACCCCACGAATTCGGTGCTCTTGGATCCATCCGAGATCCAATTGTTCTTGTAGAGCTAATTGCACCACAGAACATCCTTGATTATTCTTAGAGTAGATATCACACTAGTGATAGTTATGAGGTGGTATATGGCCATACCCGCTCTGTCTTCGATGCATTTTGACCATATTGGTTCTCAATAAGAGTACATCACGAATTTGATAGCTGTCGTTAGACTCTCCCTCTATCAAATTAACTGCAGCTTTCTCGTGTTGAGGCAACAGGTTCGTGAGAACATTCGGATTCGTATCTTTGAAATATAAGACCCCGCTCCTAACAAGCTTTTGTACGTCATATTTGAAACTGAGACAGTTTTCTATGTTATGCCCTGGTCCTCCTTGATGGTAAGGACAAGTCTGATCTTCCTTGAACCAAAAAGGCAGATTTTCCAGTACTATAAGAGGAGACTTGGTTTGGACGTGCCCCTTGACCAGTAGTAACAGAAGCAGTTCTGCATACAACATTGGTATAGGGTCGAACCCTGGTGGTCGCGTTGTACGATTGTTGTCGTACGGAGGACGAGCCTGCTGAAGAGGTTGTTGTGTCCTTTGCTGATATGGTTGTTGATTCGGTTGGCTTTGCACAACCTGAGGTTGATACGTAGGAACAAGCGCAGAGTTAATAGTAGGAGTTACAGCTGCTACTGGTTGGTAACATCGCCTTTGCTTTCTGAGAGAGATATTCCCAATATCCTGCTCTTTTTTCTTAGGGAGAGCACTACCGTATCTTTTTGTATTATTTGATGATCCAGCGTCTTTAACTAAACGTCCTTCTTGGACGGCTTCCTCAAGACGAACTCCCATGCCCACCATCTCGGTGAAGTCACTGGGCGCACTGGCAACTATTCTGTCGTAGTAAAATGAGCTCAAGGTTTTCTAGAAGATCTTTGTCATCTCTTTTTCCTCAAGAGGTGGACAAATCTGGGCAGCAATTTCACGCCATCTCTGAGCGTACTCTTTAAAGGTTTCCTTGTCCTTTTGTGACATCGATCTGAGTTGATCTCTGTCTAGTGCCATGTCCAGGTTATACTTATACTGCTGAACGAAAGCAGCGCCAAGATCCCTAAAAGTAGTGATCTTAGTGCGTTTTAAACCCATGTACCATTTAAGTGCGGCACCGGTTAAACTATCCTGAAAGTAGTGAATCAATAGCTCTTGGTTCTTTGTCTGAGCTGACATTCGCCGAGCGTACATCACTAAATGACTTTTAGGGCAAGATTTACCCTTGTACTTTTCAAAATCAGGCACTTGGAACTTGTGCGGACTTTCACATTAGGGACCAAACAAAGGTCTGCGGCGTCTTTTCCAAATAGATCCTAACCGCGAATGGCTTGCAGCTCTTTCTGCATCTCCAGGAATTGTTCCTGGAACTCATTCATTCTGTCAAACATACTGTCATTTCCACCAGAAGGTATCTGTGGAATCTGTCCTTCTGGGACAGTGTGTACCACGGGGGGTGGTATAGTCATCATGGCAGAGACTCTTGGTGTCTCCTAAAGTTTGTAACCTTCAGGAGTTGTTGTCATGCCCCTGGCATCTTCGCTTTCCCAAAGTTTGTAACCTTCAGGCCCAGCGGCTCCTGCTGCGTTTTCCAGATCTTCCATGATCGGCGGAATATATCCTTCCGGGATATAGTTGAGTGGCATGCCCCAGGGACGATCTTTCGGCATTTTGTACCTAGGATCAGACTTCTCCACTATGGGCGTTGATGTGGTTTCTGAGATCACAGTCCGTTGTTTATGTATCTGGGCTTTTGCTAGAGCTTGCATGTCGTTATGAAGCTTTCTCAAATCTTCTTTCAGAGTGTTGATTTCTTCTCTTAACTCTCTATTCTCTTCCTCGAGATCATCCATCTTCTTTTGTCGATTGGCCCGAGTATTGTACGAATGAGACACTTTGACTCTAGAACCGAGACACGAACGTGAGATTCGTAGGGAAGAATAATGCGTTTATGCGAGAATGATGAATGATATGCAATGATTTTATTAATTATTTTTTGTTTATTCAAAGTAAACTTCGACAATTAGATTGCAAATATCAAACAGTGGGGAAGACCCTGTTTTATTGAATTCAACGATTGCGGAAATGGAAATACAGTAGATTACAAAGTGTTGTAAAAGGAAAATTTTAAACTAATGGATCATGAGTCCTCTCTGAAGAGAGCTCAGGTGCTGGTTCTGGTGCTTTCCTTTTCTTTGACCGGGGCTCTTCGGCCGTTGTCGGGTTGTCATTCCTTTGCCAAGTGAATGGAGCGAGCAAATTCCTTTGGTCTTCTAGATTTTCTACAGCATGTTGCTTTAAAATCTCAATTAGAGCATCCTTTTCTTTCAACAGCTGCTGTAGTTTCTTACACTCCACATTGAGAATGCGATACTTGTTCCTCCAAGACCTCCTCTCCTGTTGAACTTTGTTGAGAGTAACTTGAAGTTTTTCCGTGTCGGACATGAAATAAAGGACAGAGTCCCTTAACGAAAGAACTTCTTGACGAGAGTAAGGCATCCTCAGCTTGAGAGCTCTAGTTTGTACCCAGTGGAGATAAGGTTCCACCGAGACACATTTTGGTTTTCCTAGAGACTCTCTTCCTTTCCTATGAACGTGTTTCCAAGCATGCACTATTTCTGTCTTTAATGCCCTGTCATTTTCTCCTTACTTGAAGAAAAGACCTTCTAGATGAGCATTCCGCGGGACATGCCTCATTGGGTATCCGTATTGACGACGAACGAGAATTGGATAATAGTTGATTCCTCCCTTAGTTCCTATAAGGGGTACATTTGGGAAATTTCCACAATGGTCAATGATTCTGATCCCGTCGTAGATTCGATTGTACCAATCGATGTCAGAGTTGGTAAGAGACATGACTCTCTGTGACCAACGTAAAGTATTCTTTTGATCCCAAAATACAGCAGACTTGGGCAAATGGGAAGTGAACCATTTGTATAGCAGGGGTACACAGCATGTGATCATTCCTCCGCTGTATAAATTCCTTAAGTGTACCGAATGATACGCATCTGCGAGTAAGGTTGGTACAAGGTTTCCAATTAGGAAAATCTTAATGGCGTTGATGTCTACAAAGTTATCAATGTTGGGAAACAAAAAAAACCCGTAGGTGAGCAAAACAAAGATGCTCTCGAAAGTGGCCACGTTCCCTATACTGGAAAAGTACAGGGCTTTCTTTATCAAGAATTGGGTTGGCAAACCTTAGATGCCACCCTTAGTGGTCATGTGAGTCCTGACTTCTGACTCGTCCAAATAAATTGCTCTTGCAATGGATTGATCTTTTGGAATTTCTTCCAGTCCAGAAAAGGGAGCTTGATCAGTGATATGTAGATCAGTCAGGTGAGAATACTCCTCCAGTGTTGGTGCTAGCTGATAATCCGGGAATGTGAAACAGTGATAGACTGGATCGTAGAACTGAATTAGTGTGGACAGGATTCTCTCAATTATATAGACCCTTAATAGAGACAACATTCCTCCATACTTGGCTCTGAAAGCCTCATGGTTGGTGATCATCCTCGCCAAACCTCTTAAATCCTCTAACTTTGGAACCTTGAAGGTATACTTGTGAGTTTTTCTTCTACCGAAATCCATAACGCAATCTCTTTATCTGACATTTGCAATCATTGTCTTAGTTTAATTTGAAAAAGAGAGAGACTAGAAGAGAAGATTTTCTTTTTTGATGTTTTTTAAATGAATGTATGAATGCAGCACACAAAAACATAGAAAAAACATGGGGTCAAAGGGTCGATGTCATGAAGTCAAGGCTCTAACCCCCCCCCCCCCCCCAAAAGATTTATACTGGTGATTTTTTGTACATGTCCGTAAAATCATTGACCCCTCTTGGGATAACAACAACAAGCGGATCGCCAGCGAGCTGATGTATCCTAGAGTAACCTCAAATGAGGGTAGTATCACGTGACAACTATTTCTGATAGCTTCTGCACTACAAAATGGTTTCAGTCTACTAAAAACCTCAGCTTCTCAGATAACCCAGTCGACCACACTACTTTCAACAACCGAAGTCGTATAGGCAATGTATCTGCAAAGGGAGTCTCCACTGAGTTTGATGGTCGATCGGGGACTCTTAGCTGGAATTCACTCCCAGTTAGATTACCCATATTACCATCACCTATCTTAGGTGTATACTTAATCTTTCCACATGCGACATCACACGCATTCCCATTAGCAGAAAAATAAACACAGATATCAATTAGGAAAAGCAGTATATATATATTTGTCTTAATCATCCTAGACCTTTAGTCCTATGATCCTATACAGATAATGACTCCCCAACAGAGTCGCCATTTCTGTGATACTTTGTGAACTATGGGTTTTCTACCTAAGAAAGAGAATTGGCCCCACGGTGGGCGCCATTTTTTCTGTAGCGTGATCTTTGTGGTCTTGAATCACGATCGCTTGGGTACTACAGTTCGATTCATTTTTTATCCTATCGAGCTGATTAAGGAAGGGAAATAGATGTCTTCAATTAACCCTGCTTGCATACTGAGTTTAAACAGCCGACTGTTAGTTTACAGATGCTATTGAGATGTGGGCCCAACTTTGGTTATTTTACTGAGAACACAGTGTTCGGACTATTTGTGAGGTTTTTGATAATGTGTTTAGATTTGATGCTTTTGGGTTGATTTGATGGAGATACCGGATTTTGGTTTTTTGATTAATGTGCTCGCTAAGATTTTGCAATCTTATGCCTACGTATTCCCGTTTAACGAAACAGGGAAATCAGAGCGATCGTAGTTCCTTCTATTCTATGGGAGGAAAAAGGTTGTTTTGGTATCTTGTTCAAAGCCCAAGACATGAAGCTAAAGGTGATTTGTATCTTGTTCAAAGCCCAAGATGTGAAGCTAAAAGGTTTAGGGTTTAGAGAGAATTTGTCATCTCTCAAGCGGAGTTGTTGATGTTTGTATGCTGTGAGCAAGACACAGGTTTGATGCCAAAAGGTTAATTGACTCAATCGAGGTTTCCTTATACAAAGCCTAAGAGGAGGCGATTGACCCAACAAGAGGGTGTTAACAAGTTACTGACTCAACAAGAGAGTGTTTCTGTGTGTCTTGTATGAAGCCCAAGATGGAGGCTAAAAGGTTTGACTCAACAAGAGAGTCTTTTTTATCTGTCTTATATGAAGCCTAAGACGGAGGCTAAAAAAAAGGTTTGACTCAACAAGAGAGTCTTTTATACTCAACAAGAGAGTGATTTAGTGTCTCATACGAAGCCCGAGATGGAGGCTAAAGGGGAAGTGACTCAACAAGAGAGTCTTTTACACTCAACAAGAGAGTGTTTTGTTGTCTCATACGAAGCCCTAGATAGAGGCTAAAAGGGAATTGACTCAATAAGAGAGTCTTTTATACTTAACAAGAGAGTGTTTTTTATCTGTCTTATACGAAGCCTAAGACGGAGGGTAAAAAGGGCTTTGACTCAACAAGAGAGTCTTTTATACTTAACAAGAGAGTGTTTTTTTTTATGTGTCTTGCACGAAGCCCAAGACGGAGGCTAAAGGGGAAACTGACTCAACAAGAGAGTCTTTTATTTGTCTTATATGAAGCCTAAGATGGAGGCTAGAAAAGGTTAACTCTGCTGGGGAGAGTCATTGTACAAAGCCCAAGAGGAGGCTACCTTACCACCGGGTCTGAAGATCCTGAAGTGAGTCCAAATATTGAGAACTCTCATGAAAGAGACCGGGTTTCTGCCTATGTTTGAAGGGAACTTGAGAATGTCTTTGAGACTCAAGGGTCTTAAACTGTCCAAGTCTAGAGTTTTATCTTTTGTACAATGCCCAAGAGGAGGCACGGGTATTAAGGGATGGGTATCAACCCTACAACGACCGGAGTTTTGACGCTGGAAAGACTGCTCTAGCAAAGGATGACTAAGTTCTGTCTGATACCTTTAAGAGGTCGTCATGGTCCTTGTATTAAGCCCAAGAGAAGGCATGAGAACTTCTAAGAAGCCGAAGAGTCCTTGTACAATACCCAAGAGGAGGCGGGGATGCTTTTAGGAAGCCTGTGGATCCCCAAACCAAGAGAAGTTCAAGACATGCTATTCATAGAGAATAGATCAAGCCAGGAAAGTTCTTGAATTTGGAAGAAACTCAAGAGATGCTATTCACGGAGAATAGATCAACTCTGGGGAGTAGAGTTTCTTTGACAATTTCTAAGAGTGACAGTCTGAGAAAGGGTTCACCGAGAATGCTGCCTTTCACGTTTCCATTTTGTTTAACCCCAAGAGGAGGGAAGACTGTATCTGGTAATCCTATGGGGGATCTAGTTTTATTTGTATTTAAGAGTGACACACAAGGCTTTACCTAGTTCTAGACGTAGTTGCCGGGGAAAACTCTAAATAACTATACTAGTATTACACAGTGGATATGTGACAAGTATATAAAAGGATGTGAAAGAAGACTTACAGTGAAACAGCCCCACAATACAGTTATATACATATGAAAGCGATAAATGAAAGCGGGTAAATACTTACTCGGTTGTAGAGCTTCTATGCTGTTTTGTCAGTTGTTCAACAAAGAAATCTTTGATAACAATATTATATTCAAAATCAAAGGGGAAAGTGCTTTGAAAAGTTTGTTGGGGGCTTACAGCTCAAGGAGAGGCCCAAGTTTTAACGATGATCGCACTGCTGTTTTGAAAACTGTACAGAGGGACTTATACAATATGTGAGGCCCACAAAGTTTTTATGTACAAGGGGGTTGGGTCTTATACTCTATTAGAGGCCCAACGTGTTTTTGTACCAGTGATAGGGCTTACAGTCAAGGAGAGGCCCAGGGTTTTATTTTGAACTGGCGATCGTGCCGAGATTTTTTTTTCCTTTAACACAGAGGGACTTATACAATATGTGAGGCCCAAACGGTACTATTTACAAAGGGGTTGGGTCTTACACTCTATTAGAGGCCCAAAGTGTTTTGAAAATGATTGATGAGGGTTGAAATCAAAGAAACCCTAATTTTGTTTTTCTTCAAAAGTAAATATTCAAAGAAAATCAATAAAATGATAAAAATACCAAATGAGTTTGAATATACCACTTGTGATTTTTGTTTAAGGTTTGAAAAATGAGGTTTTAATCACAAGATGAATTAAAACTCATTTGGTTTTGATTTTCAAGGTAAATATTCACTTTTAAAATGTTTAAAAACATTTAAAAATGAATTTATTCACAAAAATACTAATTACATTAAATAAATAATATAAATTTTATTTTTTAGTGGAATAAAATATTTCAACATTTTTGTGATTTTTTGCAAAAAGAACCAATAAAAAATAATTAAAATTGAGGGAGTTATTAATTTTTCAAATCATTAAAAATAATATGAAAAAGAATAAAATATGAAAAAGTGGTAAAAAAGAGGATCTGGGGCGAGGGGGATTCGAACCCCAGACCTCTTGTGTGCAGCATGCGCGTCTTACCACTGGGGTGGTGATACATCCGTCTATTGGAACACAACCACAAATATACAAGGCTTGCCTTGTTTTTTGGCCTGGTCCAAGGCAATGCAATGTAAGATTTTGGTCAGAAACGTGAAGGCCATAACTTTCTCATTTCTTCATGGATGGAGACAAAATTTATATGCATCTGGCCTAGAATTTCACAAGGAATCCAATGGTGGTGGTGGTTTTTTCAGAAAACAAATCCTCCTCAAAACTCGATAGTGGTTTTGAAATAGGCCATATTTTGCATTTTCTGTGCTACCTCTTGGTACAGGCATGAATTACATGATGAATTGGTTCAAACACAACACATATAACATGTATAAGAGATGCGTGATCAGTGGACCTCAAAGCAAGGCATATTTTAAAGAATTCAAGTTGTGATGCTTACCTCCCTTGGAGCTTTTTGGGCAATCTGCCAAGTGCTTTGTTCCAGAAATGTTTTTATGCTTTGAACACTCTCAAATGATCCCTTAGAAGCTTTTAGGATGATTGGATCCAGCTGGAAACCTCAGGAATGGAAACTGGCCCTTTCTTGCAAAAGGGGCAAAAGTGGCCAAAATAACAACTCTCTCAAATGGTGTTCCAGATGTGTGAAACCATTTGGGACAGTTCAAGGATGATATTTGGAGTGTGTTTGAGGTTTTATCTGGTTTGGAAAATGACTGAATCAAGACATGGCTTAAAAAATGCAAAAAGGCTCTATTTTGAGGTTTTGAAAGGGGACTTTGTGATTTTGGTGTCACAGGTCACTTGTGAGAGTTTGGATCACTTCTATATGATGTTTATGAGGTGTGTGTGTGTGATTGGTTTGGTTGGAATTGCTCTCAAACTCAAAACCCGATAGTAACTTGCTTTGGAAGGCAAATTTGGAAGTGAGAAGGTGATTTTGAGGAAAGCATATGTTTGATGGCTTTGGGGTACTTAAACTGAGAACAAATGAGCTCTATTTATAGTAGAGCAAGTATGTTTTGGCTGCAATAGTGAATGGCAACTGCAGCAGAGGTTTGGCCAATGTTGATCAATGGGAATCCAAGTCTCCTCTAGCCATTGACTAGAGGTTAGGGCACATGCTGCTGGTTCCCTAGTTCTTGGATAAGTCTTGACTGAATTCAGTTGGAAATGGTTCAGTCCATGCCACCTTGGTGCATCCATTGAATGCTCCAAAACAAAATTGGAGTCTTGTCCCCTCTTTAGGGATTTCTAGGTTTGGCATGCTACTTTTGGTTCCAAGGACTTTGGAGGCTTATGGATCAGTGTTTGTCCCTCCTTGGTCTCCCCCTGAGGTGTTCAGATGGATAAACTTATTTGTCATTTGCACAAATTGCTTAAATCGAGAAAAATGCAAAAATTTGCCTTGCCATGTCAGTTTGCAGCAAGGCACATTGGCATGATCATATCTCATAGCTCAAATGGAATTTCACGGGGTTCTTGGCCATTTTGGAAAGCTCTCATATGATACAACATATGTGTGATCATAGTTTGTTTTGATACCTTTTGAATCCAAGTGAAAAATGACCCTACATTTTGAAAAAAGACAAGGTTGGTTCTGACTTAGTGAAAATTTCACTAAGTGTTGGAAAAAAGTGACATTTTCATTTTTTGTGATTTTGGCCATTCCATAACTTAAAATCCATGAGGAATTGGAATGATGTGTAGTTGACACTTTTAAAGTATTCCATGAGAGCTACAAATCCATCTTTGGATCAGCCCAAATGGTGTCTTGGATCTCAAGTTATGATCCTTGGAAGTTGGTACCCTAGCCACTTTGTTTCATAACTTATAAAATTTCTAAGTTTTTTTATGGTTACCTCTTTTACAAGTTATCCCACTTTCTTTGATTTTTCTTGATGAATGATGATTCCAATCACACATTAACATCATTTTAGGGTCAAAGAACCATAATTGTGAAAAATCTCAAAAAGTCAAAGTTGACTTTTGTGCACAGTTGACTTTTTGTCAGATGAATTCCAAACTGTGCGATCCTCTATGAAATTAAGTCCTTGACCTAAATCAAACTTGATGGATTGATTTCATAGGTGTTATAGGGTGTATTGAATCATGTCCTAGGGTTTGGGAGCATGTCCTGGTCAAAAGTCAAAGGTACAGTTGACTTTTTTCCGCGAAACCCTAACTGTGGTTCTGATGAACTTAAAACTTGGGAATCAAGCTTCTTGGATCAATCCATTGTTGCAAATGGATCAATGGGGTGTATTAGAGACCCTAAAATCATGTCTTGAGGTCTTGGCTCATGATTTGTCCCAAAAGTCAACTTAGGGGTGAATTAGGTCAAGAAACCCTAATTCCTGATTTTTTGATGAATGCATCCCCTGAGGTTAAATTGACTTGATGATTGAGTCCATGATGTTCCATGGAGTATATTAGGTTATGCTTTGAAGCATTAGCTCATGCCCAGAGGAAAATTTCCATCTGGAGGCCCTGGTCGACCAAAACCCTAATTTGGTGACACTGGCGATCTTAAGGCTTAATCCACCTGGAATGCTGCAACATTGTACTTGATTCTTGCTGTGGGTGTCCTCTTGATCCATTGTGGATGTTTGAGAGGTTAGACAAGTTGAAGATCATGTCAATTCTTTATTGATCCTTTGTCTAAGGCTCAGAGAGGGCTTGAAACCTTAATCTTTGATAGTAGTGAATGCTCACCCATCTTTAGGGAGATTAATGAGTATGAAAGTTCATCCACATTGTGATGATGACTTGCCCAATAATGGGAAATCTTAGTGGTCAAATTTGGGGTATGACAGTATGATACCAATTGCAAATGATAAAGATAACATTCAAACAAGCATGTATAAGTCAAAGCATTTCTTAAACATGAAGAAGGTTCACAAGACATGAATAAGTCAAAGCATTACTTAAACATGGATAAAATTCAAGAAGACATGAATAAATCAAAGCAATACTTAAACATGAATACAATCAACAAGACATGAATAAGTCAAAGCATTACTTAATCATGGATAAAGGTCACAAGTTCAAACTATCATGGATAAGTCAAAGCATTACTTAATGAATACAATTTAAAGTTCAAACAAAACATGTATAAGTCAAAGCATTACTTAATCATGGATTCAAGACACAAATTCAAACTAAACATGTATAATTCAAAGCATTACTTAAACATGTATTCAAGACAAAATTTCACGCTAAACATATATAAGTCAAAGCATTACTTAAACATGGATAATATCAACAAGACATGAATAAGTCAAAGCATTACTTAAATATGGATAACATTCAAGATTCAAACAAGGTATGTATAAGTCAAAATATTACTTAAACATGGATGATATTAAAAGCATGGTTCAAAACATCAAGGCAACATCTAAGGTACATGTTAAGGTTCATGGTGATCATATTCAAAGGTTAAAACATCGCAAAGGCTTGAACATTGTAAACATACAAGTTATGAATCATGTTAAGGCATGTTGTCAAAGTTAAGGCATTTATGAACACATGGCCAAAGGTAGGCAAGCCAAGGACTTGTATACATACAAGTGTTCAACAATATGAAAGAATAGGCAAGCATATCATGCATCATGGCAAGGCAATCAAACCAAAGTTCATGGTATAAGCACACAAAATTTCAAAGGCACATAAACATGTATTAAAGTGTGTCAAACTCAAACCAAAATCAAGAGGTACATGTTAACAATAACAAATAAGGTTCATAAAAAGTGTATAGAATTCATACAAGTCATGGTGATCAAGAAAAATCAAAGAATCAACCAAAGAAATGCATTTGAAACCCTAAAATATACCTAAAAAGGTGCCTACTTTGAACAAGTATAAGTGCATGAAAAATTAATTAATTCTAGAATTTCTTCACACCATCATAAAATAGGCAAGAGTATGAACACATAGCAAAAAGATTGGCTCAAAAAGGTTCAGGGAGCACAAAGTTATGAGCTTTTGAAGTTGTGAAGAAAAACATGAAAATAAGTGATAAAAAAACTATAGAAATGTCACACATAGGGCTTGAACCCACACCCTCTTGGTTACAGGGTCAAAATTTAGCCACTGAGCCATTTGACTAGGCTTAACAACATGCGCGTGTATTGAATAATATATTAAAACAACATGAAACTCAGAAAAAATAAAAAAGCACAAAAGGTCTAGGGCAAGGGGGATTCAAACCCCAAACCTCATGGATGCAAAGCCTTACAAACACATTCCTCAACCACTATGGCGCAATGCCCATTCAACATATAACATGGAAGCAATAAAATAAATATTAAAATAGGTTTTAAAATATGAAATTTGCGCCAACTCATCATCTTCTTCCTCCTACCTGTATTCCTTCATTATCATATTTTTCCAACTTCAACTTTTCATAACTTTCTCATTTTTTTTAACCAATTTCAGCGTTCCAATATACCATTTTGATGGGAATTTCATAAGGAATATGAATATACCACTAGATTTTATTTATTTACACTCCAACTCATGAATTTTGGGAAAAGCTCTAAGAACCCTAATTTTTCAAACTAAAATTAAATACCTATTATGCACAACCAAGAGCCACAACCTTAGGGATTTTATTCACTACATTATGACAAGCAATGTGGTAACAAGAATGATGAAAAATGATGCTCTAAAATAGGAGTTCTAGAAATGGCCACTTACCTCCAAAAATGAGAAATTGTGAAACCCCTTAGAGCGCTTCCAGATATGATTTGATGATTCCTACACCTTCAGTGATATCCCAGGAACATGTTGCAATGCTTGGTTGCCCTTGAAATGCTCTGAAAATTC